>OX392517.1:19607365-22068112 GCA_947623375.1 Apotomis capreana | reverse complement strand
CTAACCTAACCTAACCTAACCTAACCTAACCTAACCTAACCTAACCTAACCTAACCTAACCTAACCTAACCTAACCTAACCTAACCTAACCTAACCTAACCTAACCTAACCTAACCTAACCTAACCTAACCTAACCTAACCTAACCTAACCTAACCTAACCTAACCTAACCTAACCTAACCTAACCTAACCTAACCTAACCTAACCTAACCTAACCTAACCTAACCTAACCTAACCTAACCTAACCTAACCTAACCTAACCTAACCTAACCTAACCTAACCTAACCTAACCTAACCTAACCTAACCTAACCTAACCTAACCTAACCTAACCTAACCTAACCTAACCTAACCTAACCTAACCTAACCTAACCTAACCTAACCTAACCTAACCTAACCTAACCTAACCTAACCTAACCTAACCTAACCTAACCTAACCTAACCTAACCTAACCTAACCTAACCTAACCTAACCTAACCTAACCTAACCTAACCTAACCTAACCTAACCTAACCTAACCTAACCTAACCTAACCTAACCTAACCTAACCTAACCTAACCTAACCTAACCTAACCTAACCTAACCTAACCTAACCTAACCTAACCTAACCTAACCTAACCTAACCTAACCTAACCTAACCTAACCTAACCTAACCTAACCTAACCTAACCTAACCTAACCTAACCTAACCTAACCTAACCTAACCTAACCTAACCTAACCTAACCTAACCTAACCTAACCTAACCTAACCTAACCTAACCTAACCTAACCTAACCTAACCTAACCTAACCTAACCTAACCTAACCTAACCTAACCTAACCTAACCTAACCTAACCTAACCTAACCTAACCTAACCTAACCTAACCTAACCTAACCTAACCTAACCTAACCTAACCTAACCTAACCTAACCTAACCTAACCTAACCTAACCTAACCTAACCTAACCTAACCTAACCTAACCTAACCTAACCTAACCTAACCTAACCTAACCTAACCTAACCTAACCTAACCTAACCTAACCTAACCTAACCTAACCTAACCTAACCTAACCTAACCTAACCTAACCTAACCTAACCTAACCTAACCTAACCTAACCTAACCTAACCTAACCTAACCTAACCTAACCTAACCTAACCTAACCTAACCTAACCTAACCTAACCTAACCTAACCTAACCTAACCTAACCTAACCTAACCTAACCTAACCTAACCTAACCTAACCTAACCTAACCTAACCTAACCTAACCTAACCTAACCTAACCTAACCTAACCTAACCTAACCTAACCTAACCTAACCTAACCTAACCTAACCTAACCTAACCTAACCTAACCTAACCTAACCTAACCTAACCTAACCTAACCTAACCTAACCTAACCTAACCTAACCTAACCTAACCTAACCTAACCTAACCTAACCTAACCTAACCTAACCTAACCTAACCTAACCTAACCTAACCTAACCTAACCTAACCTAACCTAACCTAACCTAACCTAACCTAACCTAACCTAACCTAACCTAACCTAACCTAACCTAACCTAACCTAACCTAACCTAACCTAACCTAACCTAACCTAACCTAACCTAACCTAACCTAACCTAACCTAACCTAACCTAACCTAACCTAACCTAACCTAACCTAACCTAACCTAACCTAACCTAACCTAACCTAACCTAACCTAACCTAACCTAACCTAACCTAACCTAACCTAACCTAACCTAACCTAACCTAACCTAACCTAACCTAACCTAACCTAACCTAACCTAACCTAACCTAACCTAACCTAACCTAACCTAACCTAACCTAACCTAACCTAACCTAACCTAACCTAACCTAACCTAACCTAACCTAACCTAACCTAACCTAACCTAACCTAACCTAACCTAACCTAACCTAACCTAACCTAACCTAACCTAACCTAACCTAACCTAACCTAACCTAACCTAACCTAACCTAACCTAACCTAACCTAACCTAACCTAACCTAACCTAACCTAACCTAACCTAACCTAACCTAACCTAACCTAACCTAACCTAACCTAACCTAACCTAACCTAACCTAACCTAACCTAACCTAACCTAACCTAACCTAACCTAACCTAACCTAACCTAACCTAACCTAACCTAACCTAACCTAACCTAACCTAACCTAACCTAACCTAACCTAACCTAACCTAACCTAACCTAACCTAACCTAACCTAACCTAACCTAACCTAACCTAACCTAACCTAACCTAACCTAACCTAACCTAACCTAACCTAACCTAACCTAACCTAACCTAACCTAACCTAACCTAACCTAACCTAACCTAACCTAACCTAACCTAACCTAACCTAACCTAACCTAACCTAACCTAACCTAACCTAACCTAACCTAACCTAACCTAACCTAACCTAACCTAACCTAACCTAACCTAACCTAACCTAACCTAACCTAACCTAACCTAACCTAACCTAACCTAACCTAACCTAACCTAACCTAACCTAACCTAACCTAACCTAACCTAACCTAACCTAACCTAACCTAACCTAACCTAACCTAACCTAACCTAACCTAACCTAACCTAACCTAACCTAACCTAACCTAACCTAACCTAACCTAACCTAACCTAACCTAACCTAACCTAACCTAACCTAACCTAACCTAACCTAACCTAACCTAACCTAACCTAACCTAACCTAACCTAACCTAACCTAACCTAACCTAACCTAACCTAACCTAACCTAACCTAACCTAACCTAACCTAACCTAACCTAACCTAACCTAACCTAACCTAACCTAACCTAACCTAACCTAACCTAACCTAACCTAACCTAACCTAACCTAACCTAACCTAACCTAACCTAACCTAACCTAACCTAACCTAACCTAACCTAACCTAACCTAACCTAACCTAACCTAACCTAACCTAACCTAACCTAACCTAACCTAACCTAACCTAACCTAACCTAACCTAACCTAACCTAACCTAACCTAACCTAACCTAACCTAACCTAACCTAACCTAACCTAACCTAACCTAACCTAACCTAACCTAACCTAACCTAACCTAACCTAACCTAACCTAACCTAACCTAACCTAACCTAACCTAACCTAACCTAACCTAACCTAACCTAACCTAACCTAACCTAACCTAACCTAACCTAACCTAACCTAACCTAACCTAACCTAACCTAACCTAACCTAACCTAACCTAACCTAACCTAACCTAACCTAACCTAACCTAACCTAACCTAACCTAACCTAACCTAACCTAACCTAACCTAACCTAACCTAACCTAACCTAACCTAACCTAACCTAACCTAACCTAACCTAACCTAACCTAACCTAACCTAACCTAACCTAACCTAACCTAACCTAACCTAACCTAACCTAACCTAACCTAACCTAACCTAACCTAACCTAACCTAACCTAACCTAACCTAACCTAACCTAACCTAACCTAACCTAACCTAACCTAACCTAACCTAACCTAACCTAACCTAACCTAACCTAACCTAACCTAACCTAACCTAACCTAACCTAACCTAACCTAACCTAACCTAACCTAACCTAACCTAACCTAACCTAACCTAACCTAACCTAACCTAACCTAACCTAACCTAACCTAACCTAACCTAACCTAACCTAACCTAACCTAACCTAACCTAACCTAACCTAACCTAACCTAACCTAACCTAACCTAACCTAACCTAACCTAACCTAACCTAACCTAACCTAACCTAACCTAACCTAACCTAACCTAACCTAACCTAACCTAACCTAACCTAACCTAACCTAACCTAACCTAACCTAACCTAACCTAACCTAACCTAACCTAACCTAACCTAACCTAACCTAACCTAACCTAACCTAACCTAACCTAACCTAACCTAACCTAACCTAACCTAACCTAACCTAACCTAACCTAACCTCTAACCTAACCTAACCTAACCTAACCTAACCTAACCTAACCTAACCTAACCTAACCTAACCTAACCTAACCTAACCTAACCTAACCTAACCTAACCTAACCTAACCTAACCTAACCTAACCTAACCTAACCTAACCTAACCTAACCTAACCTAACCTAACCTAACCTAACCTAACCTAACCTAACCTAACCTAACCTAACCTAACCTAACCTAACCTAACCTAACCTAACCTAACCTAACCTAACCTAACCTAACCTAACCTAACCTAACCTAACCTAACCTAACCTAACCTAACCTAACCTAACCTAACCTAACCTAACCTAACCTAACCTAACCTAACCTAACCTAACCTAACCTAACCTAACCTAACCTAACCTAACCTAACCTAACCTAACCTAACCTAACCTAACCTAACCTAACCTAACCTAACCTAACCTAACCTAACCTAACCTAACCTAACCTAACCTAACCTAACCTAACCTAACCTAACCTAACCTAACCTAACCTAACCTAACCTAACCTAACCTAACCTAACCTAACCTAACCTAACCTAACCTAACCTAACCTAACCTAACCTAACCTAACCTAACCTAACCTAACCTAACCTAACCTAACCTAACCTAACCTAACCTAACCTAACCTAACCTAACCTAACCTAACCTAACCTAACCTAACCTAACCTAACCTAACCTAACCTAACCTAACCTAACCTAACCTAACCTAACCTAACCTAACCTAACCTAACCTAACCTAACCTAACCTAACCTAACCTAACCTAACCTAACCTAACCTAACCTAACCTAACCTAACCTAACCTAACCTAACCTAACCTAACCTAACCTAACCTAACCTAACCTAACCTAACCTAACCTAACCTAACCTAACCTAACCTAACCTAACCTAACCTAACCTAACCTAACCTAACCTAACCTAACCTAACCTAACCTAACCTAACCTAACCTAACCTAACCTAACCTAACCTAACCTAACCTAACCTAACCTAACCTAACCTAACCTAACCTAACCTAACCTAACCTAACCTAACCTAACCTAACCTAACCTAACCTAACCTAACCTAACCTAACCTAACCTAACCTAACCTAACCTAACCTAACCTAACCTAACCTAACCTAACCTAACCTAACCTAACCTAACCTAACCTAACCTAACCTAACCTAACCTAACCTAACCTAACCTAACCTAACCTAACCTAACCTAACCTAACCTAACCTAACCTAACCTAACCTAACCTAACCTAACCTAACCTAACCTAACCTAACCTAACCTAACCTAACCTAACCTAACCTAACCTAACCTAACCTAACCTAACCTAACCTAACCTAACCTAACCTAACCTAACCTAACCTAACCTAACCTAACCTAACCTAACCTAACCTAACCTAACCTAACCTAACCTAACCTAACCTAACCTAACCTAACCTAACCTAACCTAACCTAACCTAACCTAACCTAACCTAACCTAACCTAACCTAACCTAACCTAACCTAACCTAACCTAACCTAACCTAACCTAACCTAACCTAACCTAACCTAACCTAACCTAACCTAACCTAACCTAACCTAACCTAACCTAACCTAACCTAACCTAACCTAACCTAACCTAACCTAACCTAACCTAACCTAACCTAACCTAACCTAACCTAACCTAACCTAACCTAACCTAACCTAACCTAACCTAACCTAACCTAACCTAACCTAACCTAACCTAACCTAACCTAACCTAACCTAACCTAACCTAACCTAACCTAACCTAACCTAACCTAACCTAACCTAACCTAACCTAACCTAACCTAACCTAACCTAACCTAACCTAACCTAACCTAACCTAACCTAACCTAACCTAACCTAACCTAACCTAACCTAACCTAACCTAACCTAACCTAACCTAACCTAACCTAACCTAACCTAACCTAACCTAACCTAACCTAACCTAACCTAACCTAACCTAACCTAACCTAACCTAACCTAACCTAACCTAACCTAACCTAACCTAACCTAACCTAACCTAACCTAACCTAACCTAACCTAACCTAACCTAACCTAACCTAACCTAACCTAACCTAACCTAACCTAACCTAACCTAACCTAACCTAACCTAACCTAACCTAACCTAACCTAACCTAACCTAACCTAACCTAACCTAACCTAACCTAACCTAACCTAACCTAACCTAACCTAACCTAACCTAACCTAACCTAACCTAACCTAACCTAACCTAACCTAACCTAACCTAACCTAACCTAACCTAACCTAACCTAACCTAACCTAACCTAACCTAACCTAACCTAACCTAACCTAACCTAACCTAACCTAACCTAACCTAACCTAACCTAACCTAACCTAACCTAACCTAACCTAACCTAACCTAACCTAACCTAACCTAACCTAACCTAACCTAACCTAACCTAACCTAACCTAACCTAACCTAACCTAACCTAACCTAACCTAACCTAACCTAACCTAACCTAACCTAACCTAACCTAACCTAACCTAACCTAACCTAACCTAACCTAACCTAACCTAACCTAACCTAACCTAACCTAACCTAACCTAACCTAACCTAACCTAACCTAACCTAACCTAACCTAACCTAACCTAACCTAACCTAACCTAACCTAACCTAACCTAACCTAACCTAACCTAACCTAACCTAACCTAACCTAACCTAACCTAACCTAACCTAACCTAACCTAACCTAACCTAACCTAACCTAACCTAACCTAACCTAACCTAACCTAACCTAACCTAACCTAACCTAACCTAACCTAACCTAACCTAACCTAACCTAACCTAACCTAACCTAACCTAACCTAACCTAACCTAACCTAACCTAACCTAACCTAACCTAACCTAACCTAACCTAACCTAACCTAACCTAACCTAACCTAACCTAACCTAACCTAACCTAACCTAACCTAACCTAACCTAACCTAACCTAACCTAACCTAACCTAACCTAACCTAACCTAACCTAACCTAACCTAACCTAACCTAACCTAACCTAACCTAACCTAACCTAACCTAACCTAACCTAACCTAACCTAACCTAACCTAACCTAACCTAACCTAACCTAACCTAACCTAACCTAACCTAACCTAACCTAACCTAACCTAACCTAACCTAACCTAACCTAACCTAACCTAACCTAACCTAACCTAACCTAACCTAACCTAACCTAACCTAACCTAACCTAACCTAACCTAACCTAACCTAACCTAACCTAACCTAACCTAACCTAACCTAACCTAACCTAACCTAACCTAACCTAACCTAACCTAACCTAACCTAACCTAACCTAACCTAACCTAACCTAACCTAACCTAACCTAACCTAACCTAACCTAACCTAACCTAACCTAACCTAACCTAACCTAACCTAACCTAACCTAACCTAACCTAACCTAACCTAACCTAACCTAACCTAACCTAACCTAACCTAACCTAACCTAACCTAACCTAACCTAACCTAACCTAACCTAACCTAACCTAACCTAACCTAACCTAACCTAACCTAACCTAACCTAACCTAACCTAACCTAACCTAACCTAACCTAACCTAACCTAACCTAACCTAACCTAACCTAACCTAACCTAACCTAACCTAACCTAACCTAACCTAACCTAACCTAACCTAACCTAACCTAACCTAACCTAACCTAACCTAACCTAACCTAACCTAACCTAACCTAACCTAACCTAACCTAACCTAACCTAACCTAACCTAACCTAACCTAACCTAACCTAACCTAACCTAACCTAACCTAACCTAACCTAACCTAACCTAACCTAACCTAACCTAACCTAACCTAACCTAACCTAACCTAACCTAACCTAACCTAACCTAACCTAACCTAACCTAACCTAACCTAACCTAACCTAACCTAACCTAACCTAACCTAACCTAACCTAACCTAACCTAACCTAACCTAACCTAACCTAACCTAACCTAACCTAACCTAACCTAACCTAACCTAACCTAACCTAACCTAACCTAACCTAACCTAACCTAACCTAACCTAACCTAACCTAACCTAACCTAACCTAACCTAACCTAACCTAACCTAACCTAACCTAACCTAACCTAACCTAACCTAACCTAACCTAACCTAACCTAACCTAACCTAACCTAACCTAACCTAACCTAACCTAACCTAACCTAACCTAACCTAACCTAACCTAACCTAACCTAACCTAACCTAACCTAACCTAACCTAACCTAACCTAACCTAACCTAACCTAACCTAACCTAACCTAACCTAACCTAACCTAACCTAACCTAACCTAACCTAACCTAACCTAACCTAACCTAACCTAACCTAACCTAACCTAACCTAACCTAACCTAACCTAACCTAACCTAACCTAACCTAACCTAACCTAACCTAACCTAACCTAACCTAACCTAACCTAACCTAACCTAACCTAACCTAACCTAACCTAACCTAACCTAACCTAACCTAACCTAACCTAACCTAACCTAACCTAACCTAACCTAACCTAACCTAACCTAACCTAACCTAACCTAACCTAACCTAACCTAACCTAACCTAACCTAACCTAACCTAACCTAACCTAACCTAACCTAACCTAACCTAACCTAACCTAACCTAACCTAACCTAACCTAACCTAACCTAACCTAACCTAACCTAACCTAACCTAACCTAACCTAACCTAACCTAACCTAACCTAACCTAACCTAACCTAACCTAACCTAACCTAACCTAACCTAACCTAACCTAACCTAACCTAACCTAACCTAACCTAACCTAACCTAACCTAACCTAACCTAACCTAACCTAACCTAACCTAACCTAACCTAACCTAACCTAACCTAACCTAACCTAACCTAACCTAACCTAACCTAACCTAACCTAACCTAACCTAACCTAACCTAACCTAACCTAACCTAACCTAACCTAACCTAACCTAACCTAACCTAACCTAACCTAACCTAACCTAACCTAACCTAACCTAACCTAACCTAACCTAACCTAACCTAACCTAACCTAACCTAACCTAACCTAACCTAACCTAACCTAACCTAACCTAACCTAACCTAACCTAACCTAACCTAACCTAACCTAACCTAACCTAACCTAACCTAACCTAACCTAACCTAACCTAACCTAACCTAACCTAACCTAACCTAACCTAACCTAACCTAACCTAACCTAACCTAACCTAACCTAACCTAACCTAACCTAACCTAACCTAACCTAACCTAACCTAACCTAACCTAACCTAACCTAACCTAACCTAACCTAACCTAACCTAACCTAACCTAACCTAACCTAACCTAACCTAACCTAACCTAACCTAACCTAACCTAACCTAACCTAACCTAACCTAACCTAACCTAACCTAACCTAACCTAACCTAACCTAACCTAACCTAACCTAACCTAACCTAACCTAACCTAACCTAACCTAACCTAACCTAACCTAACCTAACCTAACCTAACCTAACCTAACCTAACCTAACCTAACCTAACCTAACCTAACCTAACCTAACCTAACCTAACCTAACCTAACCTAACCTAACCTAACCTAACCTAACCTAACCTAACCTAACCTAACCTAACCTAACCTAACCTAACCTAACCTAACCTAACCTAACCTAACCTAACCTAACCTAACCTAACCTAACCTAACCTAACCTAACCTAACCTAACCTAACCTAACCTAACCTAACCTAACCTAACCTAACCTAACCTAACCTAACCTAACCTAACCTAACCTAACCTAACCTAACCTAACCTAACCTAACCTAACCTAACCTAACCTAACCTAACCTAACCTAACCTAACCTAACCTAACCTAACCTAACCTAACCTAACCTAACCTAACCTAACCTAACCTAACCTAACCTAACCTAACCTAACCTAACCTAACCTAACCTAACCTAACCTAACCTAACCTAACCTAACCTAACCTAACCTAACCTAACCTAACCTAACCTAACCTAACCTAACCTAACCTAACCTAACCTAACCTAACCTAACCTAACCTAACCTAACCTAACCTAACCTAACCTAACCTAACCTAACCTAACCTAACCTAACCTAACCTAACCTAACCTAACCTAACCTAACCTAACCTAACCTAACCTAACCTAACCTAACCTAACCTAACCTAACCTAACCTAACCTAACCTAACCTAACCTAACCTAACCTAACCTAACCTAACCTAACCTAACCTAACCTAACCTAACCTAACCTAACCTAACCTAACCTAACCTAACCTAACCTAACCTAACCTAACCTAACCTAACCTAACCTAACCTAACCTAACCTAACCTAACCTTTTTTTTTTTTTTTTTTTTTTTTTTTTTTTGACCCAGAGAAATGCATTGACTTGCATACCACTACGTAATATGAGACCCTCGGGGGGAGAGTCAGACATTACGCATTGGTTATGTGGGGCTCTCTAGTCAGAAGGACTAGCCTACCCACTAAAACTCTGGGATGCTGCCAACCTGTGCCGTAGTGGTGGCGCCATGGGATCGCGAACATGTCACCACGACACCACCGGCACTTTCGCCCTAAGGCGAACCCTCACCGACAGACACACTGTAGCATAGCAGTGTGCCTAACCCTCACCTGCTTCCCCAAGCCCCCAGGAAGCGGGGACCGCCACCGACACACGGTGCTGCGGTCCCACCCTCCTTGCTGAGGGAGGACAAAAGCCCCTACCCCTCAGCTGGCCATGGGAGGACAAAAGCCCCTACCCCACGACCCCCTCTCCACGTCCCACATCAGTCGTGGACTCTGCTGCTGCAGAGCCACACTGAGGGACCCTCTGGAAGCTAGGACCGCCACCGACACACGGTGCTTCGGTCCCAGCCTCCTGGCCACGGGAGGACAAAAGCCCCTACCCCACAGCCGGCCGTGGGAGGACAAACGCCCCTACCCCACGACCCCCTCTCCACGCCAAGGGAGGACAAACGCCCCTACCCCTCGGCCCGCCACGGGAGGACAAACGCCCCTACCCCTCACCCAACCACGGGAGGACAAAAGCCCCTACCCCGTGGGTTCCCTCCCCAGGTGCCGACGGATGTCCCGTCCCACGCGAATCCCAGAAACTCGGCCCCCGCAGACGCCGTCAGAAGCCGGAAACCCCCCTGACGTGTCACAGACATGCATGACACCTGATTATGTGATCCTCCCGCCTCGCTAATACAGCCGACCCGCCTGGGGAATGGATTTGCGTTTTCGATTTCTCAGAAATCGAAATGCACAATCCTTCCTGGCAGGTAGGCAGTATCAGAGGAGCAGGAGGCTCACTAGCCAGGCAGCCACCCACAGCTACGACACGTCGAGAGTCCTTCCGACATCCTCCAACAACCACAAGGTCAGAGCCCCCAGGACCCACGCAGGCCGAAGACACCAACCAGCACCTGTCTCCCCCGCCCGTCTTGGCCCGTAGGCCCCCCCCCCCCTGGTGTCTCTTGGCTTCCCCGCGCGCACAACGCAGGTACTGAGCCCCCCCACCACGACAAGGTGGACACCCTCGGGGGGGAACCTAACCTAACCTAACCTAACCTAACCTAACCTAACCTAACCTAACCTAACCTAACCTAACCTAACCTTTTTTTTTTTTTTTTTTTTTACATGGAGAAATCCTCATCGGATCCCCGCTCTACGGGGAAGAGCGTGGGTATGTCGGACTCTACTGAGAAGCAGTAGCCTACCGACTAAAACTCCATGGTATGCCCACTCGCGGCAATGGTAGGGGTGACACGGGATCGCGAACATGTCACCGCGAACACCCCCTGCCGCTGACAGCCGAAGCCGTCCCCTCCCTGGTGGAAGGCCAAAAAGCCCCACCGCGTCAGACGCATGCGGGGCGACACCTCACGCATCCGACGTACCCTCACCGAGGACCTCCACGCCGGGAGAGCGGCGAACGACCCCGTGATCGCCCTCTCAGGTCCTGCGTGTAGTGGGGATGCCTTCAGGGAACACGTCCCCTCCAGCTACGCCACCACTACACCCGCCCCATATTCAGACGTGGACTGTTGCTACAGAGCCACGCTGAGGGGCCCTCTGGAAGCCAGGACCGCCACCGACACACGGTGCTTCGGTCCCAGCCTCCTGGCCACGGGAGGACAAAAGCCCCTACCCCATGACCCCCTCTCCATGCGAAGGGAGGACAAAAGCCCCTACCCCCTCGACCCTCCGTGGGAGGACAAACGCCCCTACCCCCTCACTATGCCACGGGAGGACAAACGCCCCTACCCCATGGCACCCTCTCCATACGAGGGGAGGACAAAAGCCCCTACCCCCTCCACCCGCTACGGGAGGACAAACGCCCCTACCCCCTCGCTATGCCACGGGAGGACAAACGCCCCTACCCCATGGCACCCTCTCCATACGAGGGGAGGACAAAAGCCCCTACCCCCTCCACCCACTACGGGAGGACAAATGCCCCTACCCCCTCAACCTGCCACGGGAGGACAAACGCCCCTACCCCGTGACACCCTCGCCGAACCACGGGAGGACAAAAGCCCCTACCCCGTGGGTTCCCACCCCAAGTGCCGACGGGAGTGCAGTCACAGCACAAGCACCGAAATGCCCACCCGAGTCATGATCCCGTCAGCCTCCTCCTCGGTCTCCTCCACTGGCGGGGGTGTCCCTCCCCCACAATACCGCAGTAATTGTGTGAAGCACAAACGCCGAGGCGCCCACCCGAGTAATGCCCCGCCAGTCCTCCCTCTCGGTCTCCTCCACCGACGGGGGTGTCCCTCCCCCACAATACCGCAGTAATTGTGTGAAGCACAAACGCCGAGGCGCCCACCCGAGTAATGCCCCGCCGGTCCTCCCTCTCGGTCTCCTCCTCTCCCGTCTTGGCCCGTAGGCCCCTCCCCTGGTGTCTCTTGGCTTCGCTGCGGCGCCCAACCGCAGTTACTGAGCCCCCCCACCACGACAAGGTGGACACCGTCGGGGGGGAACCTAACCTAACCTAACCTAACCTAACCTAACCTAACCTAACCTAACCTAACCTAACCTAACCTAACCTAACCTAACCTAACCTTTTTTTTTTTTTTTTTTTTTTTTTTTTTTTACGAGGGGAAATGCGTTACGCATCCCGTCCTTGAGGTGTTGCAATAAGGACGGGTATGTGGGACTCCTGGTCTCCAGTCTACCCACTAAAACCCCTCGGTCTGACCTCGCTCCGCCTGGTGTGGGGCTACGGGGACGCTTGGCGCTTACCGCGGCACCCATTTGCGGCGTCTTGCCCTTTTTGGGCCCGGCTCTGCGGGCTTCTGAGCCCACTCCCTCTCGTCTACAGGGGACCTCACCCAAGGCCACCTTTCCACCTCGGGACGCATTCTCGTCGGGCAACCAATCTCCCGATCAGTTGCCCGAGGTCCCGGTTAGGGCGGTATTTGGCGGTCATAAGCGGCCCGCCTTCGCCCTACTCTCCTTCGGCGAGTGGGTGGTGCGAGGGGGTCATCCTCTCGCTCCCTCTCCGCCGCCTCCTTTTGGGACATGACGGCGTTGCAGAATGCAACCACCGCTTCCCACGCGTCCCTGCTGCGTGTCATTTCCCTGACAATGACTGGCAGCGAGAGGTCCGCCCCGATGGCCGCGATCAGTTGTGATCGCGGTGCTTGCCATGCGGGGCACACGGCGCGGGTGTGCTGCGCCGTGTCCTCCTCTCCACCCGTGCAGTGTTTGCACACTGTGGTGTCCTCGCGGCGGGCCACCTGACACAGGTATTTGCCGAAGCATCCGTGCCCGGTGAGTATCTGTGTCAGGTGGAAAGTCGTCTCGCCGAAATCGCGGCCCAGCCAGTCCCTGAGGACCGGACGTATGGCGCCTACCACCTCCCGGCTCGCGCTTGGGGCCTGCAGCCTTTCGTCCCACTTCCTGAGGAGATCACCCCTGGCCTCGTCCCTCCAGAGCTTGATCTCCTCCGGAAATGGACGATTGCCCTCCGCTCGCACTGCTGCTACGTGCCAGTATACCGCCGCAAGGACCTCGGCTTCGAGGTCCCACGGCGGGCTACCGGCCAGTAGGGTTGCCGCTTCGAACGAGACCGTCCTGTACGCTCGGATGGCCCTGGTCGCTATTACCCGTTGGGGTCTGCGCAACTGGGCCACGTTCCGAGCGTTCAGGGCCTCCGCCCATATGGGAGCCCCGTACATCGCCATAGAGCGCACAACCCCCTGGTACAGGCGGCGGCATGTGCTGCCCGGCCCTCCGATATTCGGGAGCAGCCTCCCGAGTGCTCCGGCTGCGGCCACCAGCTTTGGCGCCTTGCGGGCGAAGTGCTCTGTGAAACTCCATCGCCCATCGAGGACAATACCTAGGTATCGCATCGTCGACTCGATGGCGATGGAGGTGCCCCCTATGACAATCGCCAGACCGGGAGGCGGCGCGTTTCGAGGCCCATGGAAGAAGAGGGCCTCCGACTTGTTTAGGGCCACCTCGAGCCCCAGGGCCCTAATACGGCTCACCACGTGGGCAACCCCCGCTGTGCCAAGGAGCACGGCTTGTCTATGGGTGCTCCCGGTTGCGGTGACGAGAGTGTCGTCGGCGTAGCAGAGTACGCCGACGCCCCGCAGGTTGGTACCGCGGAGCACCCAGTCGTATCCGATGTTCCACAGGAGTGGTCCAAGGACCGACCCCTGTGGAACACCGCATGTGACCCTCCGATTTCCCCATCCGTTTTGGGCCGGGTAGATGATGGCCCGGTCCCGGAAGTAGTCTTCCACTATTGTCTGCAGGTACCGGGGCACTCCGTGGTACTGCAGCGCTGCCTTGACAGTCTCGAAGGGCAGGGTGTTGAAGGCATTCGCTATGTCAAGCGAGACGGCCAACATCACTCCACCCTGCGAGACAGCCTCCTCGGCGAGGACCCTCAGTTGCGCAATCGCGTCTATCGTCGACCTTTCCCGCCGGAAGCCATACTGGCAGTCGTCTAGGTCGGGTCCTACCTCCTCGAGGTGCTTGACGAGACGGGCAGCGATAACCCGTTCGAAAAGCTTGCCCATCTCGTCAAGCAGGACGATGGGGCGGTAGGCCGACGGCGACTCTGCCGGGCGCCCGTCCTTCTGAAGGAGGACGAGCTTACCCGTCTTCCAGCTTCGCGGGAACTGACCTCGGTCGAGACATGCGCTAAAGAGGGTCCTCACCCTCTCCTCCAGCTCTTCTGCCGCAAGCGCGAGCACCACGATGCGCCCAGGCACGCCATCGGGACCGGGGGCGCCGTTTTTTAGTTTGAGCCTGGCTATTGCGGCCCCAAGCTCTGCCTCTGTCACAGGAGGCACTACGTCCTCGCCTCTCGCCGGGTTTCCACCCATCGCCGGTGGACGCCATGCCTCTCTTTCGGGGAACAGGCCGGAGAGGACCCGCTCTAGGAGGAGAGGCTCGAGACTACTGGTCAGCGGGGGGGCCCATGGCCGGAGTTTTGCCCTTACAGTTTTGTAAGGGCGCCCCCATGGGTGCAAGTCCAGCGTCTCCAGCCACTCTTTCCACGCGGCCTCCTTCGCCCGTGCGATGTCCGCCTGGAGCTGGTGGCATTTTTCCCGGTAGGCAGCGTATAGCGCCTCCTCCCTGGCTGGGTCGCGCACCCTTCTTCGCCTGCTCCTGGTGTACTGGCGGCGCGCCGCCGTGCACTCGCTCCGTGAGATGCGGATCTCATCGCGCCACCAGTACACGCGACGACGAGGCGGGGTTGGCCTCGCGCGGGGCATAGCGGCATCGCAAATCCGGTGCGTGGCGGCAACCTGCTGCTCCGTCTCGACATCAATGTCGCCTATGGGCCCAGCTCCGACCTGCCACGACTCCACTAGGACTGCCTCTTGGGCCATCTCCCTGTCCAGTTGCCCCAGCCGCCACCGCGGACCTTCCCCTGCAGGGGGTCGGTTCACGCTCCTTGGGGTGAGGGGGAACGTGGAGACCTCGAAACGGATGTATCGATGGTCCGAGAGCGTCTCCACGTCCGTCCTCACTTTCCAGCCTGAGACACGTCGTGCGAGGGCGGGGCTGGCCAATGTTATGTCCACAATTGAGCCTCCCCGCTGTCGCACGCACGTGTTCGTTGACCCCCTGTTGAGGATCTGCAGCCCCACTTCGACCGCCCATTCCTCCAGTGCCTGCCCTCGCGCGTCAGTCGCTGGAGATCCCCACGCCGTGGACTTAGCATTGAAATCTCCAGCGACCAGCAGCTGCACAGGGAAATTTTCGCCAAACAGGGAACCCACCTCGTCAAGAAAGGACTCGAACTCGGTGAGGCTCCTGTTTGGCGAAAAATAGGTCCCAACGACCATTGTGTCCCCCAGGTGTGTCGACACAAAACCACGCCCCTTGGTGACGTCTCGGTGGGGCGCGGATCCCGCTTGCGGCTGCGTGACCACTGCCACCAGTCCGTCTCTATCCCCCACCCAGTTTTCCCTGGAGGGGACCGAGTACGGCTCGGCCACGACTGCGATTTGTATCAACCACTCCGCCATGCTCTGGAGCAGAAGGTCCTGAGCTCTGGCGGAGTGGTTTATGTTCGCCTGTAGGTATTGGGTGGCCATTACTAGTCAGTGGCCATCCGATCCTCCTCGACCCTGGGTTCAGGTGGGTGACTAGGCTGCGATGTGGCTTCGGACCTGTCGGCAGCAGTCCTCTTTCTTTTGGGTGGGTTGCATGAAACGCTTCCCACCCTGTGGCCCGCGGGGGCACCCGCCTCCGCGCACAGCGCGCAGTGTGCGGCAGCGTTACAATCGCGGGCGATATGGCCCAACTCGCTGCAACGATAACAAAGGAGGCTGCGGTCTACCTTGGACTTGCACGCGGCGCGCACGTGCCCCACTTCCAGGCATCGGAAGCATCGTATGGGCCGGGCGTCGAGCAACTGCACCTGCGCCGACACCCACCCCACGCGGAGACGTCCGGCCTGAGCCACCTTTTTTGCAGCCGCGATAGGACATCGCAGCCACACAGTGCCCAGTCCCGAGGAGCCGAGCGTCACTTTGCCAGCCTTGACGTCCTCCGCCGCGCAACCGCCCTCTCGTGCAACCGCCGCGACCACCTCCGGAGATGTCACCGAGTCATCCAGGCCCGAGATGCGCATCTCCGCACATTTAGTGGGCCTGGAGATCCGGACCACGGCGGGATCCATCACCTCCCTTAGTTTTTGGGCAAGGGCGTCGGCCTTTTCGCCACTCTCACCGCCGGGAATCTCGAAAATGCGGCCATTAGTCGCGGTACGTCGGACCCGAACACCCGAGATCCCAAGCGCATCGAGATCTACCCGTTTTTTGGCCTCCCCGATGATGGCCGCGTAGTTGTCTCTTTCGCTAGTGTCCGCCTTGGGCTCCACTAGCGTGAAAACTACTGCCGTTGACCGGGGGAGGCGCAGCCTCTGGGCCTTCTTTTTTGGGGCTGCCTGGATTGTAGGGCCGTCCCTCTGCTTCCTTCTTGTTTTGCCCTTCACTGTCCTCCAGGGCTCTCCCAACGCTGCAGGCGCAGGCGCAGGCGCTGTTGCTTCCGGGGCCGACTCTCCCGGGGCTGGGACCCTCCCGGAAGAAGCTCTCTTGCCTTTCCGACTTTTTCGCTTCACAGCACCCGCGTAGGACGCTCCACCTACGGAAGCGGAAGCGGAAGCGGGGGCCACGATAGACTCCGGCTCTGCTCCCCCAGTTTTGTCCCGGTTTGCCAGCGGAGGCCGCGCCCTCTTCTCCGGGAGGAGTCTGTCGCTGATTACGGCCATGCGGGCGTCCAGATACGTCCCGACCTGGGCCATGACCACTCGACAAATCTCCTCTGTTAAAGGGATAGAAGGGGTGGCATTGGCACGACCGTCTGTCCGTGCGCTGGTAGAGGGCAGCGCGGGGGGCCGCTCCTTCTCGTTACGTCGGGTTGGGGGGGGTTCAGGATTCCCCTGCTTCCGCAGCCCCTCCAGTTGGGCCTTGATTTCGGCCATTTCCTCTCGTAAGCCGGCCATTTCTGACCTTAGCCGGCTGTTGTCAGCTTGAAGCCGCGCCGTTTCCTCGGAAACGGTGCGTTTGCTGAGTACGGCAAACGCATCCGATATAGCGGACGCGGCATCTTTTAGGCACCGGATGTACCCGCCCTTCAAGTTTTTGGAGGTGGCCGCTACTTTTTCAATGATAGCCACACTGTCTGCGACCTGCTGCCCAAGTTCGATGTTGGCAGCGGCCTCCTCGGGATTCAGCGCAGGCGGAGAAGGAGTGCACTTGGAGTACCCTTGCCGGGTTCTGATTTGCATCTCCTGCACGTCTCTCTCCGCCTCGAGGCGAATCTCCTCGTCCATGGCTCGCTTGTAGGCCTCTTTCGCCTTGGCCAGGCCCACATACTTCCCCGTAGAAGGGGGCCGGCCTCGTCCTCGTCCTTTGGATGCCTGCGACGAGCCTTCGCTTGTGGCGGACGGACAGGACTCATCTCCATCGTCCCCGCTGGATCCCGACTGGGAATTGGCGTGGAACCGTGGCCTCTTACGGGGGTTCCGCCACATGCGACCGCTTATTGCAGGGCTATCCGTGCCGGGAGGAGCTAGCTCCTTTTCCGCGTTGGTCGGGTACGCCTTTGCGCCTTCATCCCTCTGCCCCAGTGCCTCCTCCTTATCACTATGCTGCGTTGGGGAGCTCGGTGATTCGCGCCCCCCTGCTACCTCTCCAAACTTAAAGGGAGTCTGCGTCCGCGAGCGCGCCTTTCCCTTCCCCCCCGGGCCAGCCCTCTCCACCGGCAGGTCCTTCTTCTGGCGACTTGGGGAGGTCGCCGGCGACGAGAAGGAGGACCGCACCGTGTGCATACTGTCGTCAGTATCCTGTGCGGAATCCCCACGCGCCAGGATCCCCTCATCCAGCCGTGTGAGAAGGACCTTCGCGACCTTCATAGGCTCCTCTGTCGTCTTGCTGCGCCGCACGAAACGGCCATGGCGGCCGCGCGCTTGTCCGCCGCCCTTCTTCCTCGCCGGGATCTGGATCGCGGCGGAGTCCAGGTCTATGTGTGGGCTCCCATCCAGGGCGACCCCTCGCAGCGGTGACCTCGCGAGGGACATGTGAGGGCGGAAAATTTCCTCCTCGTTCTCCACCGTTGGGAAGGTTGGAGAGGGTGGCGCAGCAGCTGCCTTCTCGTCCTCCCTATCCCCTCCTCCGCGTAGCCTTAGAGCCAATCCATGCGCATCGGTGTCCATTAAACGTTTGCCATAGTCGTATTTGCTTTCTGGTCCAGAGTGGTGTGCCCCCCCAGAATACGAAGGGCGGCGTGTCTCCACAGCGCGGGCACTTGCCCGTTCTGTGGTGACACGGAGGATTGGAACCTCCTGGGGTAGTTTCTTACGTTTTAGGCCACTCATATTTGCTATTGTTTAAAGGAGGTATGCCCCCCCTCTCTGACGTTGGGGACTGGGCTCCCCCCAGCCATGCATCCCATCGGCACGCCAGTCACACCTTAGGATTGGGGATTTTTATAGTGGTTTACTCCACGTGACCCGCCTCTCAGTGAGGAAGGTCCCCGGTCTGCTCAGTGCAGGTTACGGGTTGCCCGCCGGTGGCCGTAGCCACAACGTCGCGCCGGTGGCCGAAGCCACTATCGCCCGTGAGGCCGAGCTCCAGCTCCGTCCCGAGGGACCTGGCGTCTCACACTGTGCCCTCTGCTGGTTTCAGAGGGACACGCGGAGCCACACGTCGGGGTGCTGTTCTTTGTCTGGCCCCTCTCCTCAGGCCTGTCCGGTTTGGGAGACCCTGTCCGGCATAGCCCTGAGGGTCATTGGGGCACTCAAGCCCCTTCACCACGGCAAGGTGACAGCACTCGAAGGGGAACCTAACCTAACCTAACCTAACCTAACCTAACCTAACCTAACCTAACCTAACCTAACCTAACCTAACCTAACCTAACCTAACCTAACCTAACCTAACCTAACCTAACCTAACCTAACCTAACCTTTGGTCACCTCCAAAGAAGACACTGACAGTGGAGAGGAGGTCCTAGAAAAAATAAGAAAAGCAGCCGATGCCAAGGAGGGATGGACCAAAGTAGAGAAGGTAAGAAAAGCCAAAGACAGGAAGATAATAGTGGGCTTCCAGACGGCAGGAGACCGTGACAGGTTTAAAGAAAGAATGGAGAGCAAAAATGTCGACCTCACCATAGAAGAAGTGAGAAATAAGGACCCACTCCTTATCCTCAAAAATGTCCTCACCATAAACACGGACGAAGACATTCTCAAGGGCCTCCGGAATCAAAACCGGAACGTCTTTCAAGACCTCGGTGACGGCGATGACAGAGTGGAAATAAAATACAGGAGGAAGACCAGGAACCCACACACGTGCCATATAGTGATCAGCACCTCACCCATTGTTTGGCAAAGGGCGACTGCAAGTGGAGCCGTGCATATCGACCTCCAGCGCGTTAGGGTAGAGGATCAAACACCTCTTCTGCAATGCACGCGCTGCCTGGGCTATGGACACGGCAAACGGTTCTGCACGGAGACAACGGACCTGTGCAGCCACTGCGGAGGGCCCCACATGAGGACGGAATGCGCGGAGTGGCTTGCCGCAGCGCCACCGAAATGCCGAAACTGCTCGAAAGCCAACCTGGAGAACACTGATCACAACTCCTTTAGTCAAAGCTGCCCTGTACGACGCAAATGGGATGACCTGGCCAGATCAACTGTAGCCTACTGCTAAGGGCACCCCAACAGAATCAAGACCCTACCGGGTAGTGCAAGCAAATCTCCAACGTAAGAGGCTAGCAACCGACGAACTTCTCCTTGAAGCTGAAAAGCGTAAAATATCTATAGCGCTCATTCAAGAACCCTATGTAGGTGGAGCTAACGAAATGAGGAGCTATAAAGGCGTGCGTATCTACCAAAACTCCAGTGCGGAAGAGGGTACTGTCAAAGCAGCTATCGCTGTTTTCGACGACGGTCTAGACGTCATACAGTACCCAAAACTTACCACAAATAATTTCTCGGTGGTAGGGATCCGCACCAGAACCTGGGAAATAACACTGGTCTCCTTTTATTTCGAGCCAGATCAGCAAATCGAAAATTATCAAGAATACCACAAACACCTGCGTAGGATAAAGACAGAGAAAGGTTCCAAAAGTTGGGTAGTTGGAGGCGATGCAAACGCGAAAAGCACGTGGTGGGGAAGCCCAGAGGAGGACCTGAAGGGAGCCATCTTGTCCGGTACCCTGGAAGAGCTGGAACTCAATATTTTAAATCAAGGGAAAATTCCAACCTTCGATACCATCAGGGGAGGCAAGCGATTCAGCAGCTTCGTAGACATCACCGCATGCTCCACAGACATACTGGACCTGGTAGACGACTGGAGAGTAGATGAAGGCCTCACTAGCTCGGACCATAATGGCATACACTTTAACGTACACCTCCAAAGATCACCTGGAATAAACATACAAAGAACCACACGAATATTTAATACCAAAAAAGCCAATTGGACAGAATTCTGCGAAAAATTAACCCAATTAATGAAAGATAACAAATTCCAAAAAGCAGATCTAAACTCATTACAAACAATTGAACAAATAGACGCAACAATAGTTAAATTAAATACAATAGTTACAGATGCATGCAATACAACAATACCAAAAAAGAAAATACACGAAAAACTTAACTTACCATGGTGGTCTGAGAAGCTTGCCGAAATGAAGAAGGATGTCGCTACCAGGAAGCGAAGAATACGAAATGCTGCTCCCATCCGAAGGCAGAAGGTTGTTGAAGAGTACCTGAAAACAAAAGAAGAATATGAGCAAGAGGCGGCTAAAGCTCAAACAGCGAGCTGGAAGGAGTTTTGTGGGAAACAGGACAAGGAAGGAGTGTGGGAGGGTATCTACAGGGTGATAGGCAGGACAAGGAAAAGGGAAGAGGACTTGCCGCTGGAAAAGGATGGACGGACACTGGGCACAGCGGACTCTGCCAAATTCTTGGCAGAGACGTTTTACCCAGGAGACTCAACCGACAGCGACAACGAACATCACCGCTTAACAAGGCAGAGAGCCGAAACCGTGAATGCCGAGGAGCAAGATGAGCTATGCGAGCCACCATTCACGACAGAGGAACTCACATGGGCCAGCGACTCTTTCAACCCAAAGAAGGCCCCGGGAGCAGACGGGTTCTTGGCCGACATATGTCGTCAGGTCATCGGAGCCAACCCCGAGGCCTTCTTAGCGCTCCTAAATAAGTGCCGGTCACTCCATCATTTCCCAACGCCCTGGAAAGAGGCAACAGTCGTAGTACTAAGGAAACCGGGGAAAAGTACATACACCAGCCCAAAGTCGTACCGACCCATAGGACTCCTCCCAATACTGGGGAAAATATATGAGAAGATGATGGTCGCCCGCCTGAAACACCATCTAATCCCAAGGACAAGTTCCCGACAATATGGATTCATGCCACAGAGGAGCACCGAAGACTCCCTCTATACCTTAATGCAGCACATCCGCACAAAATTGAGTGAAAAGAAAATTGTCACGGTCATATCACTGGATATAGAGGGAGCCTTTGATAACGCCTGGTGGCCGGCCATACGGGTTCGTCTCGCCGAGGAGAAGTGTCCAATTGACCTGAGAAAGACCATCGACAGCTACCTCAAGGACAGAAGAGTCAGAGTGAGATACGCTGGCGAGGAATTCTGCACAAATACGGACAAAGGATGCGTTCAGGGCTCAATTGGTGGACCAATCCTCTGGAATCTCCTCTTGGATACACTCTTGAAAAGCCTAGAAGCAATGGACGTGTACTGTCAGGCATTTGCAGACGATGTAGTGCTTGTCTTCGAGGGTAAGACAGCACTGGACATCGAGGAGCGCGCAAATGTTGCTCTCGCACATGTTCGAGAGTGGGGTATTCAAAACAAACTTAAATTCGCAGCTCACAAAACGAATGCAATGGTAATTACCAAAAAACTAAAATACGATACCCCACGATTGAGCATGGGCGGGACTAGCATAGCGATGTCCAAAGAAATCAAGATGCTGGGAGTCACCATAGATGACAAACTTACCTTCAACTCACACGTCTCCAATGTCTGCAGGAAGGCCATTGCAATCCACAAACAGCTGTCTAGAGCTGCAAAAGCGAGCTGGGGACTCCATCCCGAGGTCATCCGCACGATATACGTGGCAACTGTAGAGCCCATTATCTTGTATGCCGCCAGCGCATGGGCACCTGCAGCCAACAAACTGGGGGTTAAAAAGCAGTTAGGCACTGTACAGCGAGGAATCGCTCAAAAGATCTGTAAAGCTTACCGGACCGTCTCTCTGGATTCAGCCCTGGTGCTGGCTGGAATACTCCCTCTCGATCTCCGGATCCAAGAGGCAGCATCTTTGTATGAAGCCAAAAAGGGGGTACCCCAGCCAGCACTCGGAGATAGAAAGGTCGAACGAATGGCCCCATTTGCTGAGGCTCCTCACCCCGCGATGCACAGCACCATCGAAATAGAGCCATTAGCGGACCAAGAACAAGTAGACCTACATAGTGATTACGAAGTCCGCATTTACACCGACGGCAGCAAGATTGAGGGCAGGGTTGGAGCCGCGCTCTCCATTTGGAATAGAGAGACTGAAACTCGAGCCCTGAAACTTGCTTTGTCAAGCTATTGTACGGTCTACCAAGCGGAACTCTTAGCGCTGTGTAAAGCGTCAAGGGAAGTGAGGAAGATGACGGCAAAGTCCTTTGGAATCTACAGTGACTCTATGGCCGCCCTCCAAACCATCAAAAATTACGCGTGCCTCCACCCCCTGGCGGTTGAGACACGAGAAAACCTACAAGCTATTTCTCTTCAGGGCAAAATAGTACGTTTGTTCTGGATCAAGGCTCACGCAGGATTGGAGGGCAACGAGAGGGCGGACACCTTGGCAAAGGAAGCTGCTGTAGGCTCCAAAAGAAAACCGGACTACGACCTTTACCCGGTCTCAGGCGTCAGGCGTAACCTCAGAATGGTCACGCTTGACGAATGGAACCGGAGATACACCACAGGCGAAACTGCGGCCGTCACCAAGCTGTTTTTCCCGGATGCGACGAAGGCGTATAGGATAATCAGAAAAATACCAACATCCAATCTTAGGACGCAAGTGATGACCGGGCATGGTGGGTTTTCGGAGTACCTGAACCGGTTCAAGTGCAAAGAGAGCCCATCATGCATATGCGATCCGAATGAAAAAGAAACAGTGCCACACGTCCTGCTTGAGTGCCCCGTATATGAGAAGGACAGACACACGGTGGAACAGAGAATAGACACAAAATTAGGGAAAGATAACCTCGAACAAATAATCGCGGGGAAAAATAGGGACATATTTTTGGAATATTGTGAGAAATTAGCAATACAAGTGGTCAATAGGAACAAGTAGCAAAATTATGTTTTCACAATATAATAATTATATAAATGATAAGCATAAGATAGATATAATGTGTGGAAATAAATGTAAAAATATGTCTAAAATAAAAGTGTACTATGAATAAATATAGAAAATAGTTATAAGGAAGTAAGCTAAGTTCAAGATAAACATTACCGAATGCGAAATAAGCGCAAAAGTGTATTCTTTGTTTTTAAATAAAAAACAATCGTGTATTTTACTCAATTCAAAAAGTAGCCATAGAAAATGTATCTGAAATACTGCAGTGACGAGAGGGAAAAATATATTTATTTAGTTTATAAAATTTAGTTGGTTTATAAAATATTGTAAGCAAATAGCAAGTAACATGATTAAGAAAATATGCTGTCATAATATTATATAAATATTAAAGATAAGCATAAGATGAATACATTGTTAACAAAAAAAATTAAGATAAGATTAGTACACAAATAGAAATAAGAATAGTTTAATAATACATTGTAAGATAGAAAGTTACTCAAAATAAAATACCTGTGTCGTACTTATTACCCCTGAGAAAATAGAAAAAGTAAATAAATACAATAAAACAGAAGAGTAGAGTAGAGCAGAATAGATAGGAATAGTTAATTGGGAATCCCACCCATATGGAAAACTGCGAAAGATATGATGAATAAAAGAAAGATACCGTATGAAGCATGAAAGTGCGAGAAGAATAATCGTGAGAACTGGAATGAATGAAAAACTAGTAAAGACAGGCTCCGATCATGTTGGAGGTAGATTAGAAAAAAAAAAAAAAAAAAAAAAAAAAAAAAAAAAAAAAAAAAAAAAAAAAAAAAAAAAAAAAAAAAAAAAAAAAAAAAAAAAAAAAACCTAACCTAACCTAACCTTTTTTTTTTTTTTTTTTTTTTTTTTTTTTTACGAGGGGAAATGCGTTACGCATCCCGTCCTTGAGGTGTTGTAATAAAGGACGGGTATGTGGGACTCCTGGTCTCCAGTCTACCCACTAAAACCCCTCGGTCTGACCTCTCTCCGCCTGGTGTGGGGCTACGGGGACGCTTGGCGCTTACCGCGGCACCCATTTGCGGCGTCTTGCCCTTTTTGGGCCCGGCTCTGCGGGCTTCTGAGCCCACTCCCTCTCGCCTACAGGGGACCTCACCCAAGGCCACCTTTCCACCTCGGGACGCATTCTCGTCGGGCAACCAATCTCCCGATCAGTTGCCCGAGGTCCCGGTTAGGGCGGTATTTGGCGGTCATAAGCGGCCCGCCTTCGCCCTACTCTCCTTCGGCGAGTGGGTGGTGCGAGGGGGTCATCCTCTCGCTCCCTCTCCGCCGCCTCCTTTTGGGACATGACGGCGTTGCAGAATGCAACCACCGCTTCCCACGCGTCCCTGCTGCGTGTCATGACCCCAACCATGACTGGCAGTGAGAGGTCCGCCCCGATGGCCGCGATCAGTTGTGATCGCGGTACTTGCCATGCGGGGCACACGGCGCGGGTGTGCTGCGCCGTGTCCTCCTCTCCACCCGTGCAGTGTTTGCACACTGTGGTGTCCTCGCGGCGGGCCACCTGACACAGGTATTTGCCGAAGCATCCGTGCCCGGTGAGTATCTGTGTCAGGTGGAAAGTCGTCTCGCCGAAATCGCGGCCCAGCCAGTCCCTGAGGACCGGACGTATGGCGCCCACCACCTCCCGGCTTGCGCTTGGGGCCTGCAGCCTTTCGTCCCACTTCCTGAGGAGATCACCCCTGGCCTCGTCCCTCCAGAGCTTGATCTCCTCCGGAAGTGGACGATTGCCCTCCGCTCGCACTGCTGCTACTTGCCAGTATACCGCCGCAAGGACCTCGGCTTCGAGGTCCCACGGCGGGCTACCTGCCAGCAGGGTTGCCGCTTCAAACGAGACCGTCCTGTACGCTCGGATGGCCCTGGTCGCTATCACCCGTTGGGGTCTGCGCAACTGGGCCACGTTCCGAGCGTTCAGGGCCTCCGCCCATATGGGAGCCCCGTACATCGCCATAGAGCGTACAACCCCCTGGTACAGGCGGCGGCATGTGCTGCCCGGCCCTCCGATATTCGGGAGCAGCCCCCCGAGTGCTCCGGCTGCAGCCACCAGCTTTGGCGCCTTGCGGGAGAAGTGCTCTGTGAAGCTCCATCGCCCATCGAGGACAATACCTAGGTATCGCAGCGTCGACTCGATGGCGATGGAGGTGCCCCCTATGACGATCGCCAGGCCGGGAGGCGGTGCGTTTCGAGGCCCATGGAAGAAGAGGGCCTCCGACTTGTTTAAGGCCACCTCGAGCCCCAAGGCCCTAATACGGCTCACCACGTGGGCAACCCCCGCTGTGCCAAGGAGCACGGCTTGTCTATGGGTGCTCCCGGTTGCGGTGACGAGAGTGTCGTCGGCGTAGCAGAGTACGCCGACGCCCCGCAGGTTGGTACCGCGGAGCACCCAGTCGTATCCGATGTTCCACAGGAGTGGTCCGAGGACCGACCCCTGTGGAACACCGCATGTGACCCTCCGATTTCCCCATCCGTTTTGGGTCGGATAAGTAATGGCCCGGTCCCGGAAGTAATCCCCTACTATATTCTGCAGGTACTGGGGCACTCCGTGGTACTGCAGCGCTGCCTTGACTGTCTCAAAGGGCAGGGTGTTGAAGGCATTCGCTATGTCAAGCGACACGGCCAACATCACTCCGCCCTGCGAGACAGCCTCCTCGGCGAGGACCCTCAGTTGCGCAATCGCGTCTATCGTCGACCTTTCCCGCCGGAAGCCGTACTGGCAGTCGTGTAGGTCGGGTCCTACCTCCTCGAGGTGCTTGACGAGACGGGCAGCGATAACCCGTTCGAAAAGCTTGCCCATCTCGTCAAGCAGGACGATGGGGCGGTAGGCCGACGGCGACTCTGCTGGGCGCCCGTCCTTCTGGAGGAGGACGAGCTTACCCGTCTTCCAGCTTCGCGGGAACTGACCTCGGTCGAGGCATGCGCTAAAGAGGGTCCTCACCCTCTCCTCCAGCTCTTCTGCCGCAAGCGCGAGCACCACGATGCGCCCAGGCACGCCATCGGGTCCGGGGGCGCCGTTTTTTAGTTTGAGCCTGGCTATTGCGGCCCCAAGCTCTGCCTCTGTCACAGGAGGCACTACGTCCTCGCCTCTCGCCGGGTTTCCACCCATCGCCGGTGGACGCCATGCCTCTCTTTCGGGGAACAGGCCGGAGAGGACCCGCTCTAGGAGGAGAGGCTCGAGACTACTGGTCAGCGGGGGGGCCCATGGCCGGAGTTTTGCCCTTACAGTTTTGTAAGGGCGCCCCCATGGGTGTAAGTCCAGCGTCTCCAGCCACTCCTTCCACGCGGCCTCCTTCGCCCGTGCAATGTCCGCCTGGAGCTGGTGGCATTTTTCTCGGTAGGCAGCGTAAAGCGCCTCCTCCCTGACGGGGTCGCGCATCCTTCTCCGCCTGCTCCTGGTGTACTGGCGGCGCGCCGCCGTGCACTCGCTCCGTGAGACGCGGATCTCCTCGCGCCACCAGTACACGCGACGACGAGGCGGGGCTGGCCTCGCGCGGGGCATAGCGGCATCGCAAATCCGGTGCGTGGCGGCAACCTGCTGCTCCGTCTCGACATCGATGTCGCCTATGGGCCCAGCTCCGACCTGCCACGACTCCACCAGGACTGCCTCTTGGGCCATCTCCCTGTCCAGTTGCCCCAGCCGCCACCGCGGCCCTTCCCCTGCAGGGGGTCGGTTCTCGCTCCTTGGGGTGAGGGGGAACGTGGAGACCTCGAAACGGATGTAGCGATGGTCCGAGAGCGTCTCCACGTCCGTCATCACTTTCCAGCCTGAAACACGTCGTGCGAGGGCGGGGCTGGCCAATGTTATGTCCACAATTGAGCCTCCCCGCTGTCGCACGCACGTGTTCGTTGACCCCCTGTTGAGGATCAGCAGCCCCACTTCGACCGCCCATTCCTCCAGCGCCTGCCCTCGCGCGTCAGTCGCTGGAGATCCCCACGCCGTGGACTTAGCGTTGAAGTCTCCAGCGACCAGCAGCTGCACAGGGCGATTTTCGCCAAACAGGGAACCCACCTCGTCAAGAAAGGACTCGAACTCGGTGAGGCTCCTGTTTGGCGAAAAATAGGTCCCAACGACCATTGTGTCCCCCAGGTGTGTCGACACAAAACCACGCCCCTTGGTGACGTCTCGGTGGGGCGCGGATCCTGCTTGCGGCTGCGTGACCACTGCCACCAGTCCGTCTCTATCCCCCACCCAGTTTTCCCTGGAGGGGACTGAGTACGGCTCGGCCACGACTGCGATTTGTATCAACCACTCCGCCATGCTCTGGAGCAGAAGGTCCTGAGCTCTGGCGGAGTGGTTTATGTTCGCCTGTAGGTATTGGGTGGCCATTACTAGTCAGTGGCCATCCGATCCTCCTCGACCCTGGGTTCAGGTGGGTGACTAGGCTGCGATGTGGCTTCGGACCTGTCGGCAGCAGTCCTCTTTCTTTTGGGTGGGTTGCATGAAACGCTTCCCACCCTGTGGCCCGCGGGGGCGCCCGCCTCCGCGCACAGCGCGCAATGTGCGGCAGCGTTGCAATCGCGGGCGATATGGCCCGACCCGCTGCACCGATAGCAAAGGAGGCTGCGGTCTACCTCAGACTTGCACGCGGCGCGCACGTGCCCCACTTCCATGCATCGGAAGCATCGTATGGGCCGGGCGTCGAGCAACGTCACCTGCGCCGACACCCACCCCACGCGGAGACGTCCGGCCTGAGCCACCTTTTTTGCAGCCGCAATAGGGCATCGCAGCCACACAGTGCCCAGTCCCGAGGGGCCAAGCGTCACTTCGCCAGCCTTGACGTCTTCCGCCGCGCAACCGCCCTCTCGTGCAACCGCCGCGACCACCTCCGGAGATGTCACCGAGTCATCCAGGCCCGAGATGCGCATCTCCGCACATCTAGTGGGCCTGGAGATCCGGACCACGGCGGGATCCATCACCTCCCTGAGTTTTTGGGCAAGGGCGTCGGCCTTTTCGCCACTCTCGCCGCCGGGAATCTCGAATATACGGGCATTCGTCGCGGTACGTCGGACCCGAACACCCGAGATCCCCAGCGCATCGAGGTCTACCCGCTTTTTGGCCTCCCCGATGATGGACGCGTAGCTATCTCTTTCGCTAGTGTCCGCCTTGGGCTCCACTAGCGTAAACACTACCGCCGTTGACCGGGGGAGGCGCAGCCTCCGGGCCTTCTTTTTTGGGGCTGCCTGGCTTGTAGGGCCGTCCCTCTGCTTCTTCCTTGTTGTTTTTTTGCCCTTTACCGTCGTCCAGGGCTCTTCCAACGCTGCAGGCGCAGGCGCAGGCGCTGTTGCTTCCCGACCCGACTCTCCCGGGGCTGGGACCCTCCCGGAAGAAACTCCCTTGCCTTTTCGTCTTTTTGACCGCTTCACAGCGCCCGCGTAGGACGCTCCACCTACGGAAGCGGAAGCGGAAGCGGGGGCCACGCCAGACTCCGGCTCTGCTCCCCCAGTTTTGTCTCGGTTTGCCAGCGGAGGCCGCGCCCTCTTCTCCGGGAGGAGTCTGTCGCTGATTGCGGCCATGCGGGCGTCCAAATACGTCCCGACCTGGGCCATGACCACTCGACAGATCTCCTCTGTTAAAGGGATAGAAGGGGTGGCATTGGCACGACCGTCTGTCCGTTCGCTGGTAGAGGGCAGCGCGGGGGGCCGCTCCTTCTCGTTACGTCGGGTTGGGGAGGGTGTAGGATTTCCCTGCTTCCGCAGCCCCTCCAGTTGGGCCTTGATTTCGGCCATCTCTTTTCGTAAGCCGGCCATTTCTGACCTTAGCCGGCTGTTGTCTGCTTGAAGCCGCGCCGTTTCCTCGGAAACGGTGCGTTTGCTGAGTACGGCAAACGCATCCGATATAGCGGACGCGGCATCTTTAAGGCACCGGATGTACCCACCCTTCAGGTTTTTAGAGGTGGCCGCTACTTTCTCAATGACAGCCACACTGTCTGCGACCTGCTGCCCAAGTTCTGTGTTGGCAGCGGCCTCCTCGGGATTCAGCGCAGGCGGCGAAGGAGTGCACTTCGAGTACCCTTGCCGGGTTCTGATTTGCATCTCCTGCACGTCTCTCTCCGCCTCGAGGCGCATCTCTTCATGCATGGCCCGTTTGTAGGCCTCTTTCGCTTTGGCCAGGCCAACATACTTCCCGGTAGAAGGGGGCCGACCTCGTCCTCGTCCTTTTGATGTCTGAGACGAGCCTTCGCTTGTGGCGGACGGGCAGGACTCGTCTCCATCATCCCCGCTGGATCCCGACTGGGGACTGGTGTGGAACCGTGGCCTCTTACGGGGGTTCCGCCACATGCGACCGCTTTTTGCAGGGCTAGCCGTGCCGGAAGGAACTAGCTCCTTTTCGGTGTTGGTCGGGTACGCCTCTGCGCCTTCGTCCCTATGCCCCAGTGCCTCCTCCTTGTCGCTATGTTGCGTCGGGGAGCTCGGTGATTTGCGTCCCCCCGCTACATCTCCAGGCTTGAAGGGAGTCTGCGTCCGTGAGCGCGCCTTTCCCTTCCCCCCCGGGCCAGCCCTCTGCGTCGGCAGGTCCTTCTTCTGGCGACTTGGGGAGGTCGCTGGCGACGAGAAGGTGGACCGCACCGTGTGCATACTGTCGTCAGTATCCGGTGCGGAATCCCCACGTGCGAGGATCCTCTCATCCAGCCGTGTGAGAAGGACCTGCGCGACCTTCATAGGCTCCTCTATCGCCTTGTTACGCCGCACGAAACGGCCATGGCGGCCGCGCGCTTGTCCGCCGCCCTCCTTCCTCGCCGGGATCTGGATCGCGGCGGAGTCCAGGTCTATGCATGGACTATCCTGGCCGACCCCTCGCAGCGGTGACCTCGCGAGGGACATGTGAGGGCGGAAAATTTCCTCCTCGTTCTCCACCGTTGGGAAGGTTGGAGAGGGTGGCGCAGCAGCTGCCTTCTCGTCCTCCCTGTCCCCTCCTCCGCGTAGCCTTAGAGCCAATCCATGCGCATCGGTGTCCATTAAACGTTTGCCATAGTTGTCTTTGCTTTCCGGTCCAGAGTGGTTTGCCCCCCCAGAATACGAAGGGCGGCGTGTCTCCACAGCGCGGGCACTTGCCCGTTCTGTGGTGACACGGAGGATTGGAACCTCCTGGGGTAGTTTCTTACGTTTTAGGCCACTCATATTTGCTATTGTTTAAAGGAGGTATGCCCCCCCTCTCTGACGTTGGGGACTGGGCTCCCCCCAGCCATGCATCCCATCGGCACGCCAGTCACACCTTAGGATTGGGGATTTTTATAGTGGTTTACTCCACGTGACCCGCCTCTCAGTGAGGAAGGTCCCCGGTCTGCTCAGTGCAGGTTACGGGTTGCCCGCCGGTGGCCGTAGCCACAACGTCGCGCCGGTGGCCGAAGCCACTATCGCCCGTGAGGCCGAGCTCCAGCTCCGTCCCGAGGGACCTGGCGTCTCACACTGTGCCCTCTGCTGGTTTCAGAGGGACACGCGGAGCCACACGTCGGGGTGCTGTTCTTTGTCTGGCCCCTCTCCTCAGGCCTGTCCGGTTTGGGAGGCCCTGTCCGGCATAGCCCTGAGGGTCATTGGGGCACGCAAGCCCCTTCACCACGGCAAGGTGACAGCACTTCGAAGGGGAACCTAACCTAACCTAACCTAACCTAACCTAACCTAACCTAACCTAACCTAACCTAACCTAACCTAACCTAACCTAACCTAACCTAACCTTTTTTTTTTTTTTTTTTTTTTTTTTTTTTTTTTTTTTTTTTTTTTTTTTTTTTTTTTTTTTTTTTTGACGGTGTGGAAATGCATTACGCATACCCCCCGAGGCTAGGGAAGCCAAGGTGGGGGGTTATGTGGGACTCACCCCTCATAAGGAGGGGCATACCCACTAAAACCACACCGGCGTTTCTCCGCACTGCCGTTTGTGGGGGCGCCATGGGGTCGCGAACATTCTACCACGACGCCCCCCGGCTGCCCTGGCTGCTGCCAGGGCTCCCGCGCCAAAGGAGGGAGGGATCGGAATACGCTACGATCCCTCCCCCAGACGTGTGGAGTCTATTTCGTGGGCCCCTAACCCACGAACTCCACTAGGGGTTTTGGCGAGCAGCATATTGTGCCCGCCTCCGCCCCAACCGTCTACGCCGGATCGGGAGCGCATCCGCCCTCTCTTCGCGCTCCCGTTCCGAGGCCTCCTTCTGTGAGATGACTGACTCACAGAAGGAGGCCACCGCCTCCCACGATCTCTCGCTCCCCAGCATGGCCGCCACGACGCTGTGGAGCGAGAGATCCCCCACTCCGAGGGCGCGCATTAGAGTGCGGCGCTCACCGTCCCAGCGAACCTAACCTAACCTAACCTAACCTAACCTAACCTAACCTAACCTAACCTAACCTAACTTTTTTTTTTTTTTTTTTTTTTTAACGTGGGGGAAATGCCTTATGCATACCCGTCCTCTCAGGGGGCGAGGACGGGTTATGTCGGACTCGCACCGACTAAAACCTACCACGAAATACCGCCAAAACGCAAGAGACGGGGTTACGGGAACGCTTCCGCACACAACCGCGACCCCGCCAGCGGCAGCCACACAACGGCGGCCCCTTCTTGTGATACTGTAGTCTCCTCGGCCTCCGTCCAGTAAAGTGACGAACCCCCCCCGGATTCGCCACATGGAGGCCATGGGCCGGGAAAGGAAAACCTAACCCAGCACCTCACAGCTCATTAAGGCTGCACCATCCGGGCCGCAAAGGCCACTCGACGCCGCCCTGGTCTCCTCCTTCGCTGCGGCAGAGCATTGGCGTCGTCCTCACGCTCTCTCTCCGCCGCCTCTTTGTGGATCATGACAACCTCGCTGAAGGCCACCACAGCCGCCCAAGCCTCCTCGCTGCCAGCCATCATCCCCACCACTACTGGCAGGGAGAGGTCCGCACCAATGACCGCGGACAGAGCTGCGCGTGGCTCCGCCCAAGCTGGGCACTCAACGCGCGTATGCTGCGCCGTGTCCACGGTCCCTCCGTCACAATGGTGACACCTCGTGGATGCCTCCCTGCCCAACACCTCACACAGGTACTTGCCGAAGCAGCCATGCCCGGTCAAGAGCTGTGTGAGGCGGAAGGTGGGTGCGCCGTGCTCGCGTTCAACCCACTCTTTAAGAATAGGCCGAACAGCGGCTACAAGATCTTGACTAGGCCCCGGGAGACCCAGCCTTTCTTCCCACCTTCCAAAGAGGACACCACGGGCCTCCTCACGCCACTGCCGGACCTCCTGCGGATGAGGCCAGTTCTGGCCCTCCCTGGCTGCCAGCATCCGCCGGTACACCGAAGCATGGACCTCGGCTTCAAGGTCCCACGGTGGACTGCCAGCAATCAGGCAGGCTCCTACGAATGACACCGTGCGGTAAGCCCGAGCTACCCTGAGCACCATTGCACGCTGCGGACGTTGCAGAAGAGCAACGTTGTGCGGGCTCAGGGCTTCTGCCCAAATCGGTGCACCATAGAGTGCCATTGAGCGCACGACTCCCGCGTAAAGGCGGCGACAAACTCCTCCTGGACCTCCCACATTGGGCAGGATCCGCCCAAGCGCTCCGGCAGCAGCCACCAACTTAGGGGCCAAGCGCCGGAAGTGCTCCTGGAACTTCCATCTGCCGTCGAGGACAAGTCCCAGGTACTTCATTGTCGACCCGACGGCAATGGCAGCTCCACCTACCGTTATAGAGGTCCCGGGTGGTGGCGCATTCCGAGGTCCATGGAAAACTAGGGCCTCAGACTTGTGAAGCGCCACCTCTAGACCCAACGCCCGAATTCGGTCAACCACATGCGCCACCCCAGCAGCAGAGAGGTTGGCCGCCTCCCGATGCGTACTGCCACGGGCCGACACGAGGGTATCGTCAGCGTAACACGTTACGCTAACCCCCCGCAAAGTGGCCCCGCGCAGCACCCAGTCGTAACCGATGTTCCACAGGAGCGGCCCTAGAACCGAACCCTGTGGAACACCGCACGACATGGCCCTCCTTCCCCAGCCATCCTTAGTCGGATAGGCAACCTCCCTCCCCGCGAAATAATCTGCAATTATACACCGTAAGTACCGTGGCACATTGTGGTACCGCAGCGCCGCCTTTATAGTCTCCCAGGGAAGCGTGTTAAAAGCGTTTGAAATGTCCAAAGACACCGCCATTACCACTCCACCCTGGGAGACTTCCTCTGCTGCAAGGTCCCTGACACGAGCAATGGCGTCAAGCGTCGAGCGCCCGTGGCGGAACCCATATTGCCACTCACTCAACCCGGGCTCCATGGAACTGACAAGACGAGCGGCAATCACACGCTCAAAGAGCTTACTGAGCTCGCCAAGGAGCACAATGGGGCGATAGGCCGACGGCTGATCGGGCGGGCGCCCCTCCTTTCGAAGAAGCACCAACTTACCCGTTTTCCACCTTTGCGGAAATCGCCCCTGCTCCAGGCACGCGGTGAAAATGGCCCTGCACCTGTCGCCGATCTCCCCCAACGCAATTGCCAAGGCACGCCCCGGCACCCCGTCAAGACCAGGCGCAGTCTTCCTAGAGCGCATTTTTAAAATAGCGACCTCGAGTTCCATCTCAGATACTGGCGGCACCTCCTCCTCAATGTCCTGCAATGCGACAGTGGCAGCCATTAACGGCGGCACAAACTCCCCTCGCTCCGGGAAAAGTGCACCTACGACTTGATCCAGAAGATCTCGCTGAAGACTACTGGTTAATGGAGGAGCCCAAGGCCGCAACTTTTGTCTTATGACACGATACGGCCTTCCCCATGGATCTCTATCCAGAGTCTCCAACCACTCCTTCCACGACGCCTCCTTGGCCTGCGCTATGGCTGCCTGCAGCGCTTTACAGGCGACCCTGTATGCATCGTACAGAGCATCCTCCTGCTGCTGTTCGCGCACTCTCCTCCTCCTGTACCTTGCATACTGGCGGCGCGCAGCCACGCAAGCGTTCCGCAATTGGCGGATTTCCGGGCGCCACCAGTACACTTGCCGCCTTGGGGAGGCTGGTTTTGCCCTAGGCACAGCCGCATCACATATGCGCGTCAGTGCAGTGGCAAGCTGCTCGGCCTGCTGGTCAACCTGATCCCCCACCTCCGAAGCAGTCCCCCAGGATTCGACGATAGCCGCTTCCTTGGCAAGTTGTCGGTCGAGCTTACTTAACACCCAACGCGGGCCATCTTCAGGCCGGCTACCCTCCACGAGAGGAGTGGGGGCACCAGAGATGCCGAACCGGATATATCGGTGATCGGAAAGGGTCTCCTCACCAGTTTCCACCCTCCAATCATGAACACGGCGGGCCAGGGCGTGGGACGCGAACGTAACGTCCACGATCGATTCGCCCTGCTGCCGCACACACGTGCTCTCCGAACCCCGGTTCATTACTGCTAAATCCAGTGCCACTGCCCACTCCTCTAGCACCTCACCACGTGCATCAGTCCCGAGGCACCCCCACGCCGTGGACTTGGCGTTAAAGTCGCCGGCAACCAAAACGGGTGTTGGACGCACCTGCCCAATCAGACCCCCAAGTTCTGACAGCACCTGCTCAAAGTCAGCTAAGCTACGACTGGGGGGGAAATAAATCCCAACAACAGCCAAACCAGTTGTACCCAGCAGCACGTAACCTTGACCTCTCACAACTCGATCACATGACAGGCAGGCCGCGGGTGAGACGACAATGGCCACACCATCTCCGTGATCGGAAACCTAACCTAACCTAACCTTTTTTTTTTTTTTTTTTTTTTTTATCGTCAGAAAATGCTTTTACGCATACCCGGTCTTGTAGAGGGAGACCGGGTTATGCAGGACTCGGCGGGTGTATATTGCCCGTAATACCTGCTAAAAACTGACGTTGGCCGCCTCGCTGACTTTAGGTGGGAACACGGGACCACTTGCGTATTCTCCGCGAACCCACCAGCAGCTTTATTGACTAGAATAATAACGGGGGAGAGATCACACTTCTCCCCCGGCTAACTTCGCTGAAACTCGCTTTGCTTGGCTTCCACGCGCTTCCCACTCGAGGGACCAAGCTAGGTGCGACAGAAACCCTCCATCTCTGCCGCCCGCTACCCTGTTTAGGGTGGAAGGTTGCGCTCATGCGCGGCGCGCCTTCTCCCCACTCTTCGCCGGCGAATGGAGTGCACTTCCGCCGCAATCTCCCTTTCGCGCTCGTTGCTCTCTTTCTGCGTCATCACTTCCTCGCAGAAAGAGAGCATCGCCTGCCACGCCGTGTCTTGCCTCACCATGGCAGCAACCACTGCCGGCAAGGACAGATCCGCCCCTATCACAGACACGAGCGCTGTCCGCTGCGCGCTCCATGCCGGGCACACTTCTAAAGTGTGCTGAGCCGTATCTCGGTCGCCGCCGCATTCGTGGCATTCAGGGGTTGGTTCCCGACCCACGATCTTCCACAGATACTGGCCGAAACAACCGTGTCCCGACAGGATCTGTGTCAAACGGAAGGTCAGGACCCCGTGTTTCCTTTCCACCCACTCTTTAAGGACCGGGCGGATGGCTTCTATGGTACGGGAGCCAGCTGCTGGCCGTTCTAGACGGAGCGCCCAGACTCCCATCGCGTCATTTATGAGGTTAGTGCGTCGAGCCTCAATCTCGGAAGGAGCCGGCCAGTGATCCCGCTCCCATGCCGCTGCTCGCCAGAAGAAAAGTTCTGCCAGGACTTTAGCCTCCAGGTCCCAGGGTAGGGATCCGGCCATGACGCACGCAGCATCGGTGGATACAGTGCGGTATCCACGAACCATTCTCAGTGCCATCGCCCTCTGTGACCTTCGTAAGTGGGCTGTACACTGTCTGGCGATGGCACCAGCCCAGACGGGTGCACCGTAAAGGGCTATGGAGCGCACTACTCCCGTGTATAAGCGGCGGCATGGGGCATTGGGCCCTCCTAAATTTTTAAGTAAGCGGCCGAGGGCCCCAGCAACGCTCAATAGTTTTGGGGCCAGACGCTCGAAATGGGCTTTGAAATTCCATTTGCTGTCAAGCACAACTCCAAGATATTGTAGAGTAGGCTTGACAGCAATTGGGACTCCGCTGACAGTAATTTGGGCACCCGTTGGAGGTGCTTTCCGACGCCCGTAGAAGCAGATGGCTTCTGATTTTTGGAGAGCAACCTCCAGCCCCAGTCGTCTTATGCGGTTTACAACTTGGGCAACACCCGCCGTAGCCAGAATGGCCGCATCACGATAACTGGGTCCCTTGGCCATCACCAACGTGTCGTCAGCGTAGCAGAGTACGTCAACTCCACGAGGGTTTTCCCCCCGCAAGACCCAGTCATATCCCACATTCCACAGAAGTGGCCCCAGAACCGACCCCTGAGGCACGCCGCACTCCATCCGTCTCCGGCCCCACGTGCGCTGCCCAGGCCACTCCACGAACCGTTCACTCAGATAGGCCCTGATGATACGGGCTAAATGAGGAGGTACACCATGGTAGCGCATAGCCTCGTTTATTGTTTCCCAAGGCATGGTGTTAAAGGCGTTGCGAATGTCTAATGACACTGCCAAAACGACCTCACCTTGGGAAACAGATTCTTGGGCCAGGGTTTGGACGCACAAGATGGCGTCCACCGTGGAATGGCCGGTCCTGAACCCGAATTGGTTTTCAGCCAAGTCTGGCCCCACTGTCCGCATGTGATTGATGAGGCGGGAAGCTATAATGCGCTCAAACAGCTTCCCGACCTCATCAAGCAAAACGATTGGGCGATAAGTCGATGGCGACTCTGCCGGGCGACCCTCCTTCTTCAGCAGGACAAGTTTTCCTATTTTCCATGCCTGAGGAAAGCACCCCTGCTCCAGGCACGCTGAGAAGAGGCGAATAAGGCGCGGCTCCAGCTCCGCCATTGCGAGGGCCCATACGCGGCCAGGTAGTCCGTCTGGCCCCGGAGCCGTATTTTTGGTCCGCATGCGGTGAACTGCAGCCCCCAGTTCACCCGCAGAAACTGGCGGCACATCTTCAGTCTCGTCAACATTCCTCGGCGCCATTTCAGGAGGGCTGAAAGTGCCCCTAGCCGGAAACAGTGCCGTCACCACTTCTTCGAGGAACTCCGGTTCTAGAGTCTGCGTGAGGAGAGGGGCCCATGAGCGCAGCTTGCCTCTCACGAGCTTATAGGGCCTGCCCCACGGATCTGCATTCAGGGCTTCGAGGAATTCCTCTCTCGCAGCATCCATGGCTCGGCCCATGGCAGTCTTAAATGACTCCTTGGCTGCCTTGTACAGGGCATACAGGGTCCTCTCCGCCTCCTCATCTGGCCGCCGACGTCTCCTCTGTCTTTGGTAGTGGCGCCGCGCATCTGAGCAGCCTTTGCGCAAGAGTGCAAGCTCAGCTGTCCACCAGTACACTCGGGTCTTCCGTGATGGAGGCTTGGCCCGGGGCATTGCCGCGTCGCAAATCTGCGTCATAGCTTCCCGGAACCAGGATGCTTCCGCCTCCACCACAACCTCACCTTCCGGCATGGGCAGCCAAGCCTGAACTATTGTCGCTTCTGAAAGCCGGTCACGGTCAAGCTTGCTCAGAGCCCATTTCGGGCCACCACCACTGCCGGCAGGAGGACCGCTACTTGGGCCGGAGCCTGGTGGCACCGTGGAGACGTCATACCGGATATATCGATGATCCGACAGCGTCTCCACGTCCACCATTACCTTCCACCCATTTAGGCACCCCGCCAGGGAGGCATTCGTGAAGGTCAGGTCCACAATGGAGCCGCCCTGTTGCCGCACGCACGTTTGAACTGCTCCCACGTTGGCTAGGATGAGTCCTGTCGCAACCGCCCACTCTTCCAGCACCTCGCCACGCGCATCTGTCACAGGTGAACCCCACGCAGTGGATTTTGCGTTGAAGTCCCCTGCGACAATAAGCGGGCCAGGAAGTATTGCGACACGAGCACCCACCTCTGTAAGATAGCGCTCGAAGTCCGCAAGACCTCGGTTCGGGGAGAAGTAGATGCCAACGAATGTGACACTTCCACATCTCGCCGACACGAAACCTTGCCCCTTCAGCACGCCTTCGAAAGCAGGGGAGCCTGCGCCCACTCTCGACACAAGAGCAACCGTCCCATCGAGGTTTCCGACCCAGTCGTCCCGAGGCGGGACCGAGTACGGCTCCGCTACAACTGCCACGTGAATACCCCACTGTGCCAGAGACTGGAATAACAGATCCTGAGCCCTGGCACAGTGGTTAAGGTTAGTTTGTAGAACCTTGAGGGCCATTTAAATTTTCCGTGGCCACTAGCTCTATCTCGTCCTCTGCCACTGCACCAGTGGAGGGAGGAGCAACCTGGGAGGAGACTCGGGAGCCATCGCCAGTGCGCTTTGTCATCTTAGAGCGGGGATTCGAGCAGGCCTTGGACCCGATTTTATGGCCCGCAGGCTTACCCGCAGCAGAACACAGGACACAGCGGGGTGTCCCTGAGCAAGCTGCCCTCTTGTGCCCTGGTTGACCACATCTAAAGCAAAGGTCGCTGTGGTCCTCGGTCGCAGTGCATTGGGCACTGGTGTGCCCCATTTGGAGACATCTATAGCACCTCATTGGCCTCTCCTCCAATAGGGTGACTCTGGCCGAGAGGCCCCAGCCCAGGTCCAGACGCCCATTCTGGATGACCCTCTTGGCAGCCGTAACAGGGCAGCGCACCCAGAGTGTGCCGAGGGTGCGGATGCCTCGACGGATCTCGCCAGTCTTTACTTTTTCCGCGGGGCAACCACCGATACTCCTGATCGCGGCTGCCACTGACTCTGTTGACACAGAGTCATCCAGCTCCGATATGCGGAGCTCTGCACATTTGATAGGCCTTGAAATGCGGACAGCTTGCTCACCCAGCTTCTCCGCAAGGGCCTTGGCCAACTGATCAGCTTTGCCATCACTATCAGTCCCAGGCACCTGCAGTACTTGGCCACCAGTGACAGCACGCTTGATCCTCATCTTGGTGATGCCGATACTGGTCAGGTCCACCTTTTTTGCCTCGGAGAGGACGTTCGCATACGTCACTCCAAGCTCTTTCGCCTCTGGCATCAACGTCAGAACCACAGCTGAAGAACGTGGAGGTGTCAATTTCTTCACTCTTGGCTTTTGCCTCTGCTGGCTCTGTTGTGGCTGGGAGTTGACTTGTTTGCCGTTCTTCCCTCCTTTCTTCCGTCCCGCTACCTGCCATGCATTTTTCGCCAGCGCAGAATCTCTAGGCGCTGGCTGAGGCAGGGGAGCCTCTGTGTTCTCGCAACTAAGGGCTTTTTGTGTTTGTGGGGCAACAGCAACACTCCTTTTGCCCTTTCCTTTGCCCTTACCGCCACGCTTTGGCGGCTCCTCAGTGTAATTAGGAGGTCCCTTCTTCGGAGCAGCAGGTGCTCCCGGCGTTGACAGCTTCTGTGTCCTGTTAGGAGCCGTGTCTTTCTTTTTGTCTCCGGCCAGTGGCGGGCGGAGACGTTGAGCTGGCAGAAGCCGGCCTTCCTTTTCCAAACCGTCAAAACGAGCATTTATTATTTGGCCCATTTGGTTCGTGAGAGCACGGACAATGTTCTCTAAATCCCAGGACGCAGGAACGCTTGGTCCCGGGTTTAGTGATGTTGGGCTGCCCCCATGGGAGCACTGCCCCTGGCTAGCTGCGCCTGCCCTCGGCTCCATGAGACTGGCTCGAAGCTCATCCATCTCCTTGCGGAGTTCGACCATGTCTGCCTTTAGACGGGCATTTTCCGCGGCCAGTCTCTTGGTCTCGTCTGAAACCGTGCGCCTGCCTAGCTCCGCGACAGCTTCACGAATCCCGACTGTGGCTTCTTTAAGGGCCCTTTGGAAGGTCCCTTTTAAGTTGCTTGACTTGGTGGCGACTTTGTTGATGACGCCCAAGCTGTCCAGCACCTGCTGGATCAGAGCCAGTGCGGTGCGGGCGTCCTCGTCTTCGTCGCCACTCGGTGTCCAGGGAGACTCTGACAGGCGGGCAAGGTGCCTACTCACCGCCTTTCGGGTTGCCTCCGCCACCTCCTCCTCAGCCTGTAGCTCGAGCTCCTCCCGCTTCTGCTTTAGGAATTCGGCTTTGGCCTGGGCAGGCCCCACGTACCGGGATGATGTGGGATGGCCTCGCCCTCTCTTATTAGGCCCGAACCTGGGCCTCTCTCCGGGGTCGGAAACATCCTCACTGGATCCTTCCGACCCATCCTTTCCGCTGAGCAGCCGCTTGCGTCCTTCCCCGGATCGGTTTGAAGCGGCTATATGCAGCGAGCCATCCGAGTCGGCTGTCTCAGTGTCGGCGTCTGTCTGCAGCGGCGAACAGAAGAACTTTTCGCTGGGAAGGTCACGCCTGTCGACTTTTCCGGGGGAAAAGAACTCTTCTCTTCCTGGTGACAGCCTCTCAAGCACGACGAGAGGCTTTTTCCCACAGAACACCCTCGTAGGGAGTGGTGTGGGCGACCGCACGAATTCCTGGGGTGCCGCGGGCACCTCCTTCTCTCCGTTACCGTCCTCGGGGATGGCGTGACTTATAAAGCGCCCCCGGTTATCCCGAACTGGGCGGAACACCATAGTTGGGGGGTTCGGAGAAGGCTTCGTAGCATCCGCTCTGTCACCTTCCTTATCCCCTCCTCCGCGCAACCTTAAAACTAATCCGCATGCATCATTGTCCAGTAAGCATTGGCCATGGTCGTCGGTTTCCGTCCTTGAGTGGTGTGCCCCCCCAGAATACGACGGGCAGCATGTCACCGCAGCGCGGGCACTTGCCCGTTCCGTGGTGACACGGAGGATTGAAACCTCCTGGGGTAGTCTATTCAAAATATAGCCACTCATGATTCGCTATTTTTTTAAGGAGGTATGCCCCCCCTTTCTGACGTTTGTGACTGGGCTCCCCCCAGCCACGCATCCCATCGGCACGCCAGTCACACCTTAGGATTGGGGATTTTTATAGTGGTTTACTCCACGTGACCCGCCTCTCAGTGAGGAAGGTCCCCGGTCTGCTCAGTGCAGGTTACGGGTTGCCCGCCGGTGGCCGTAGCCACAACGTCGCGCCGGTGGCCGAAGCCACTATCGCCCGTGAGGCCGAGCTCCAGCTCCGTCCCGAGGGACCTGGCGTCTCACACTGTGCCCTCTGCTGGTTTCAGAGGGACACGCGGAGCCACACGTCGGGGTGCTGTTCTTTGTCTGGCCCCTCTCCTCAGGCCTGTCCGGTTTGGGAGGCCCTGTCCGGCATAGCCCTGAGGGTCATTGGGGCACGCAAGCCCCTTCACCACGGCAAGGTGACAGCACTTCGAAGGGGACAGCACTTCGAAGGGGACAGCACTTCGAAGGGGAACCTAACCTAACCTAACCTAACCTTTTTTTTTTTTTTTTTTTTTTTTTTTTTTTTTTTTTTTTTTTTTTTTTTTTTTTTTTTATACTGGGAAATGCTGTTGCGCATCCCGCCCCTGGGACACAGGGCGGGTATGTGGGACTCCCCGGCTAGCGCAGCCGAGATACCCACTAAAACCCAGTGTCACCCTCCTTGTCGCTTTCGAGGGGAACCAGCAGGATCGCTTGCGCATTCTACTGCGGCTCCCGCGACTAGCCAGCACGGCTCTTATCCCGGTTGTATCCCGCGAGCTGATGTGAGAGGCCCAGGTCCCCTGACCTGGCTCACCAGTCTTTTAGGGTGGGGCATTCAGATGGGCGTATCGCCGACGTGCCCGGCCCACCCTGCGTCTTCGGATTGGGGGAGCTTGTGGGTCGTCTTCCCGCTCCCGCTCCGCGGCCTCTTTTTGCGTCATGACTGACTTGCAAAAAGAGGCCATCGCCTTCCAGGACCTCTCGTTATCGAGCATTTTTGCTACGACGGTCGGTAGCGAGAGGTCCCCTCCCACAACAGCGGCCAGGATTTGCCGCTGCGGCCCCCACGCTGCGAACCTAACCTAACCTAACCTAACCTAACCTAACCTTTTTTTTTTTTTTTTTTTTTTTTTTTTTTTTTTTTTTTTTTTTTTTTTTTTTTTTTTTTTTTTTTTATACTGGGAAATGCTGTTGCGCATCCCGCCCCTGGGACACAGGGCGGGTATGTGGGACTCCCCGGCTAGAGCAGCCGAGATACCCACTAAAACCCAGTGTCACCCTCCTTGTCGCTTTCGAGGGGAGCCAGCAGGATCGCTTGCGCATTCTACTGCGGCTCTCGCGACTAGCCCGCTAGGCGAGCACGGCTCTCATCCCGTTCCCGCGAGCTGATGTGAGCGGCCCAGGTCCCCCGACCTGGCTCACCAGTCTTTTAGGGTGGGGCATTCAGATGGGCGTATCGCCGACGTGCCCGGCCCACCCTGCGTCTTCGGATTGGAGGAGCTTGTGGGTCGTCTTCCCGCCTCCGCTCCGCGGCCTCCTTTTGCGTCATGACTGTTTTGCAAAAGGAGGCCATCGCCTTCCAGGACCTCTCGTTGTTGAGCATTTTCGCTACGACGGTCGGTAGCGAGAGATCCCCTCCCACAACAGTGGCCAGGATTTGCCGCTGCGGCCCCCACGCTGCGCATTCCTCCAGAGTATGGCGCACCGTATCTGTCGTGGCACCACACTCGCTGCAGCGGGGACTCTCCTCACGGCCCGCCACTCGGTGCAGGTACTCACCGAAACAGCCGTGTCCGGTGAGGACCTGCACCAGGTGGAAGTCCAACGCGCCCCATTTTCGGGTGACCCACCGTTCGAAACTGGGCAAAAGTGCGTCCAGTGTCACCCGGCCCACCGCGGCCGCTTCCAGGTCCATCTTCCACCTCCGCAGCAGGGCGGCTCCGGCGGCACTTCTTAAATGTTCAACCTCCCTTGGACATGGGATCTCCCTCCGGGCCCTCAGCTCCGCCCGATAGGCGTACACCTCTGCGAGGGCCTCAGCCTGGAGTTCCCAGGGAGGGTCGCTAGCCAGGAGGGTGGCCGCCGCCCACGATATCGTTCGGTACCCTCTGCACGCTCTCACGGCTGTTGTCCTTTGCGGTCTACGCAGAAGGGTCACGTTTTGGGTCGTGAGGGCATCCACCCAGACGGGTGCCCCGTACAGTGCCATGCTCCGGATGATCCCCGCGTAGAGGCGCCTGCATGGGGATTGAGGGCCTCCCTGGTTGGGAAGAAGCTTGCCCAAGGCCATCGCTGCACTCATCAGGCGGGGCACGAGCCGAGTAAAGTGGGCCCGGAAATTCCACCGACCGTCGAGGCTGAGACCGAGGTACCTCATTTCTGTCCCAACCTCAACTCTCGCTCCCAGAAGGGTGATCGCTGCCCCACGAGGGGGGCCTTTCCGCGGTCCATGGAACAGGATCACCTCTGTCTTGCCCACGGCGACTTCGAGGCCCAGTAGGCGGATCCTCTCCACAGCCAGGGTCGCCACCACCGTTCCTAGGCGCGCAGCATCCTGGTAAGTCCGTCCCCGGGCTATGACGAGTGTGTCATCTGCATAGCAGATGATGCTTGTCCCGGGGAGGAGCGGGCAGCGCAGTAGCCAGTCAAATCCGATATTCCACAGGACAGGGCCCAAAACGGAGCCCTGTGGAACACCGCATTCAACACGGTGTTGGTGCACCAGCCCGTCTGAGCCCTCCCATTGGACCACTCTGTCGCGCAGGTAATCCTCCAACAATCGCCGGAGATAGTTAGGCACTCCATGGAACCGGAGTGCCTCAACAATTGTCTCGAACGGCAGGCTGTTGAAGGCATTCCTCACGTCCAGTGAGATGGCAAGAGCCACATTCCCCTCCTCCACTGCAGAGGTGGTCTGGGCTTTAAGGGCTAGCAGCGCGTCAATGGTCGAGCGACCCTCCCGGAACCCGTACTGGGTCTCTGCGAGGTCCGGTCCGACGACTTCCAAGTGTCGGACGAGGCGGTTTGCGAGAATCTTCTCCAACATTTTGCCGGCCTCGTCCAACAACACAATGGGCCTGTAGGCTCCAGGTGATCCAGGTGGTCGGCCTTCCTTAGGGATGAGGGCTAGGCGGCCCACCTTCCATATTTTCGGGAAATGCCCGACGCGGAGGCAGGCGTCGAATACTTCCCGGATCCAGTCCCCCATCTGCTTTGCCGTGGTGAGTAGCAGCCCTCCCGGCACGCCGTCGGGTCCTGGAGCGGTCCGTCGCCCCTTGAGGCGGGCGTAGGCTACCCCCATCTCTCCCTCCCTTATTGGGGGGATCTCCTCCTGCACGTCTTCCTGCTGTGAACACAGTCACAGCAGGAACCTAACCTAACCTAACCTAACCTAACCTAACCTAACCTAACCTTTTTTTTTTTTTTTTTTTTTTTTTTTTTTTTGACGGTGTGGAAATGCATTACGCATACCCCCCGAGGCTAGGGAAGCCAAGGTGGGGGGTTATGTGGGACTCACCCCTCATAAGGAGGGGCATACCCACTAAAACCACACCGGCGTTTCTCCGCACTGCCGTTTGTGGGGGCGCCATGGGGTCGCGAACATTCTACCACGACGCCCCCCGGCTGCCCTGGCTGCTGCCAGGGCTCCCGCGCCAAAGGAGGGAGGGATCGGAATACGCTACGATCCCTCCCCCAGACGTGTGGAGTCTATTTCGTGGGCCCCTAACCCACGAACTCCACTAGGGGTTTTGGCGAGCAGCATATTGTGCCCGCCTCCGCCCCAACCGTCTACGCCGGATCGGGAGCGCATCCGCCCTCTCTTCGCGCTCCCGTTCCGAGGCCTCCTTCTGTGAGATGACTGACTCACAGAAGGAGGCCACCGCCTCCCACGATCTCTCGCTCCCCAGCATGGCCGCCACGACGCTGTGGAGCGAGAGATCCCCCACTCCGAGGGCGCGCATTAGAGTGCGGCGCTCACCGTCCCAGCGAACCTAACCTAACCTAACCTAACCTAACCTAACCTAACCTAACCTAACCTAACCTTTTTTTTTTTTTTTTTTTTTTTTTTACGGAGGGGAAACTCTTTATGAGTACCCCCGGGCCTAGGGAGGCCATTGTGGGGGTTATGTGGGAGTCACTCCTCGTCTACCACTCTCTCAGAGTGAGAGAGGGAGGGAGGAGCATACCCACTAAAACCTCCGGCACTTTCCGCGTGTAACCTGTTTGGGGGCGTCATGGGGTCGCAGAGCATTCTACCACGACGCCCCCGGCAGCCCCGTTCGGCTTACGCCGGGGCACCCGCGCCTATGGAGGGGAGCATCGCAAGCGCAACGAACTCCCCCCAGACGTGCAGAGCCGTGCAATGTGGGCCCCTAACCCACTGGCTTTGCTAGGGGTTCAGGCGTGCAGCAAACTGTGCACGCCTTCTTCCCACCCGCCTGCGCCGGAGCGGGTTCGCGTCGATGTTGTTCTCGCGCTCCCGCTCCGCTGCCTCTTTCTGCAGCATTATGCTTTCGCAGAAAGAGGCCACTGCCCGCCATTTGGTTTGGCTGCACAGCATAGCCGTGACTACACTGTGCAGCGAGAGATCTTGGCTGCCGATCTCCGCGGTCAGCCTTCCACGCTCTGCGTCCCAGCGACTACACGACTCGAAGGTGTGCTGAGGCGTGTCGTCTGGGTAACCACATTCGTGACACTGGGGCCTGAGCTCTCTCTGAATGTTATGCAGGTAATGACCGAAGCAGCCATGTCCGGTCATTACCTGCGTGAGCCTGTATGTCAGAGCCCCGTGTTCCCTCTCTAGCCACTGGTCAAGCGACGGGAGGAGTGCCCCTATGGTGCGAGTTCCATAGGGGGAGTCCTCCAGGTCGCTTCTCCAGCGCTCCCTCAGCCTCTCTGCAGCCAGTCGGCGCACACGGTCCACCTCCTCTGGGTTAGGGCACTCTCCTCTCGCCCTGGCCTCCGCCTTCGTTTTGTATCGCTCCGCCAGAACCTGAGCGTCTAGCTCCCACGGAGGGGTGCAGGCGAGGAGGCAGGCTGCGGCAAAGGACACCGTCGAGTAACCCCGGATAATTCGCTGGGCCACCATTCGTTGCGGCCTCCGGAGGAGGGACTTGTTTGCCCCGGTGAGCTGGTCGGCCCATATTGGCGCTCCATACAGCGCCATACTACGGATGACGCCTGCAAATAGGCGGCGACAGGTAGTTTTAGGCCCCCCCACATTGGGTAGAAGCCGACCTAGTGCCGACGCAGCGCCCGCAATACGGGGAGCAAGTCTCGCAAAATGCTCCCCGAATTCCCACTTCCTGTCCAGGGTGAGGCCCAGATATTTAATGTGGGCCTTAACCTGGACAGTCTCACCTGCAACGGGGATTGTGGTCCCAGCCCGCATACGCCAGTTATGTCCCCCGAAGACAATGGCCTCAGTCTTCTCCAGGGAGACCTTTAGCCCCAGGAGGCCAATGCGGCCCACCGTCAGGTCAGTAGCGACAGCTGCCCTCCTCAGAGTCTCCTCCGGGTCCCCTCCCCGCACGGCCACCATCGTGTCGTCCGCGTAACAGATGGTGATCATGCGGGGGAGCTGCGCTCCTCGTAGGACCCAGTCGTATCCTAGGTTCCACAGTAAGGGCCCAAGTACTGAGCCCTGTGGAACCCCACAGGTCACTTCACGAGCGCACTGAGCTCCCTTTTGCTCGTACAGCACTTTTCGGTCCGTCAGGTAGCTATCCAGCACTTTCTTTAAGTAGAGAGGCACCCCGTGATAGCAGAGTGCCTCCTTGATGACGGAGTAGGGGAGTGTGCCAAAGGCATTGGCGATATCCAGAGATACCGCCACCACTCCTTCCCCCCTGCTTCCCGCGTAATCACTGAAGGCTTTGAGGGAGCTCAGTGCGTCCATGGTGGACCGCCCCACCCGGAACCCGTACTGTCCGGCACTTATGTCCGGGCCGGTATTCCCCAGGTGCTGATGGATGCGAGAGACGAGGATCCTCTCAAACATCTTGCCAGTCTCATCCAGCAGCACCAGGGGGCGATACCCCGATGGAGAGTCCGGTGGACGACCTTCCTTCCGCAGGAGGCACAGTTTACCTTCCTTCCAGCATTTCGGGAACCGCCCCTCCCTCATACAGTCCTCGAAGAGGTCTTTGAGGCGGTCCCCGAGGTGTTTAAGTGCCAGAGGAAGGATTTTTCCTGGCACTCCGTCCGGTCCTGGCGCCTTCCTGCAGGAACGAAGGGGATAAATCACCCTCTCCAGCTCGTCCTCTGTGACTGGCGGGACGTCAGTTGGGCCCTCTGGCTCCGCAGCAGGGGCCGCCATGCGCGGAGGGACAAAGTCAGGCGCTGGTGGAAAGAGGCCATCGACAATCCTCGTGAGAAGGTCCGGCTCCAAGGAGTCCGTGGGGGGAGCTCGTTTCATTTTGTTGCGGACAATTTTATATGGTCTCCCCCACGGATCCCGGTCTAGCGTCGCCAAGAATTCCTCTCTCGCCTCGTCCTTCCTCCGAGCAATGGCTACCTTTAAGGCATCCTTCGCCTCTCTGAGGGCCGCGTGGAGCTGTTCCTCCTCCTCTTCCGTGTGTCGCCTTCGTCTACAGCGGGTGTACTCGCGCCGAGCACGGTTACTAGCGGCGCGGAGGGCCGCAATTTCCTGCGACCACCAGTAGACCTGCTTTTTAACAGGTGTGCGCTTCCTCGCCCTGGGCATAGCAGCGTCACACACCCGTGTCAGCGACGCACGGAAGCCTACTGCTCTCTCCTCAACGTCCAGGTCCGCTGAGAGAGGAGGACACCATGCCTCCACCATAGCCGCTTCGTCCGCCATTTCGCGATCCAGGTTGGCCACTGACCACTTCAGGAAGCCCCTGCCGTTCCTGGCTGTTGTGCCGCGGTCTTCGCGGCTGGGCGGCGTCACATCTTCTGCTGGGGAGACCGTCATCCTGATGTATCGATGGTCGGATAGTGTCTCTTCATCAACCAAGACGCGCCAGTCGGAGATGCGTGCAGCAAGTGCAGGGGTCGCGAACGTAACATCCACAATGGATCCTCCCTGCCTGCGCACGCATGTGTTGACGTTGCCCTGGTTGACTACCTCCAGTTCCATCGTCACCGCCCAGTCGCTCAAGGCTGCCCCTTTAGGATCTGTATTGGGGCACCCCCACGCCATATTCTTGGCGTTGAGGTCCCCCAACACCATGATCTGCGCCGAGTCAGCCGTCCGTACCACTCTTCCTAGCCTCGCGAGGAAGCGCTCAAAGGCATCAAGCGGTCGATTGGGAGAAAAATACGCCGCCACCAGTACAATTCCGCCCCATTTGGCAGCCACAAATCCCTCACCTCGCTCTATCTCTGTGGGAGGGGGGCAGTCACCCGCCACCGGTGCCATCATGGCCACTCGCTCGTCGGTGGCACCCACCCAGTTATTCTGGGAAGGGACAAGGTATGGTTCTGCAATCACCGCCACGCTGATGCCCCACTCTGCTACCACCTGCATGAGTAGGTCCTGAGCGCGGGCGCAGTGGTTGGTGTTGCATTGCAGAATGTCCAGTTTCTGGCTTTGTTCTGGCATTAGATTTCCATACCCTGCCCCTCATCGTCCGGGTGATCGGCGTTCCCTTCTAGGACCTCCGGGGTTTTCTCACCGGCTGGGGCCTCTTTTCCTCTTATTGGAGGGGGGCAGCATGCTTTCCCTCCCATTATATGGCCTGCGGGGCGTTTGGAGTGATGACACACCGCGCAGAATGCAGGCGCATCGCAGTCCGCCTTTCGGTGGTCAGGCCGACTACACCTGTAACACAGGGCACTCCGGTCAACCGACGATGGGCAGAGTGCGCGCGTGTGTCCAGTGCCCATACACCGGTAGCACCGCATTGGCGTCCGCTCCAGTACCCTCACTTGCGCCGATGACCACCCCACCAGCAGCCGTCCAGTTACAGCCAATCGCTGGGCCGATGTGATCGGGCACTCCACCCACGTTGTGCCTGTGCCATTCGGGCGTGCCTGGATTGCTCCCACCTTGACCTGCGCCAACAAGCATTCTCCCTTGATGGATATGGCGCCCGCAACTGCGTCCGGAGTAGCCGATTCATCAAGCCCGGATATCAGCAGCTTGGCCATTTTAACTGCTCGGTATACCCTCGCGTCGCCACCCACCAGTTCGCCTATCTTGCTGCACAGGTCATCAGCAACCCTACTATTTTCTTCTCCGGGTACCTCGATGACACGAGCTCCAGCTGCCGTTTTACGGATCCGCACGTGCTCAATACCCAGGTCTCCAAGTTTGAGCGACGTGGTTGCTTTGGTCATAACGGAGGCGTAGGTGGCCTCTGTACCGGGCTTCAGCGCTACCACGATAGCAGCGGTCCTAGGCGCAGTAAGCTTCCGTGGATCCTGCGGGGTCTTCTTGGCCTGGGCTTTCGGGGGCAGAGGCTTAGAAGTATTGGCCTTCTTCTTTCCCCTTTTAACCACTGTCGTCCATTGCGGTTGGGCAGGTGGTGCTTCCGGCTGAGCACTGGAGACGGGCTCAGCTTGATGGGGCGTTGGGGGATCCCGCCGTGGTTTAGGCTTAGTTTTCGCCTTGTTGGTCCTCGGGGCTGGAGCAGGTCTGGCAGGGGGCATCAGGTTGGACCCCGTTGCACCAGACTTTGCTGGCTCAGTTGTAGCTGCGGAGGCAGCTTGAGTCCTCTTTGATTTTGACCGGCTGGTGGGAGGGTCTGCCTTCGCTCGATCCGCGGCTAGAGGCGGTCGGAGGGTCGGTGCGGGCGGGAGGAGACTTTTAACCTCGTCAATTCTTGTGTTGACCATGTCCCCTATAGAGATAAGGAGTTCTCTTGTCAGTTGCTCTTTGAACTCTTTAAGAGCATCGTTCTCTGATGTCAGGGCCGTCGCTGTATCAGATCGGCGCTCTGAGAATGCCGTGCGCAGTGCTTTGGTCTCACTACGAAGGTGAGCAAGCTCCTCCTTCATCCTCTTATTATCGGCCTTTAGGGCACGGATCTCCTCTTCCTCGCCTCTGCTCTCGAGGCGTTCGGCAGCTGCCAGTATGTCCTTGCAGGCCCGGTACATACGGCTCTTGACCTTACCGTTAAGGTTACTGGATTTGGTCGCTTCCTCCAGGACCATCTTGGCAGCTTTCCGAACAACCTGTATATGGTCATCCTCTGTGTGGACAGAGGAGCTGCGGCTACGGCTGCGGCTTGGTTCCATCCTCATTCTGGAACTATCCACCGCGGCATCCCTCTTGTCCCGCCTCTTCAATCGCAAGGTTTCCCTCTTCTCGAGAGGAGAACTCTGTTTAAAATCCTCTCGGTACGCCCTCTCGTGCCCCATGTCCTCCAGGTGTGCCTTGAGCTGCGCTCTCGCTGCGGCCATCCCACTGTAGTGGCCCCTCGATCCGGTGCCCTTGCCCCTGCGTGCGGTGTTTACTTTGAGCCTGGGCTCCGCATCGTCAGTGCCAGCCGTACGCGGTCTCTTGCTTCCTCCTGGCCGCAGAGTATCTGCTGTTGCTGCCGGGCTAGCAGTGCCTACCAAAGAGACTTCCGTGCTTCCGCCATCTGCACATGTTTCCACATTAGTGCCAGGGTTTCTGGTGTTGGAGTGCGACATCGGGTCGCAGTCCTTCACCTCCAGATGAGCTAACTCCTTATTGCGCATGACGTCATGTTCGAGCCGCGTTAGCTCGATGCGCAATTGCGGCTGCTGCGCCATCGTGGCTGCCACCTCGTTCGCCACATTATCGGTTGCCATGTTCCTCGCCAAGTCGTCACTTATATCTAAGCTTAAATCTAAAGTTTTAGGTCTTGAAATTTTGTATTCCCACGAGTATGGGGGAAATGACCGGTCCACCCAGGCAGTGCCCCCTGTACCTGGGTAACCCTACTACCACTGGGAGGGCGGGCGGTCTCCCAGGGTTGGCCGCTAGTGGCTGCGTTACCTACGCAGCCACTCCTAAGGGTGTCGATCGGGGACCTGCGTTGCGCACAAAGAACTGGAGTCTCCCTCCCACAGCCACCATTGGAGGCCGAAAGCCCCCCGGGCGCGCCACGGATATGTGTGGCACCCGATGCGTGAGCCTCCTACCACGCTAACACCGCCGACCCACCCAGAGAATGGATCTGCGTTTGGGTTTCTCAGAAACCCAATGCACAATCCTTCCAGGCAGATAGGCAGTGTCAGAGAAGCAGAGGGCTCCCTGACCAGGCAACAACACATACCCGCAACACGTCAAGGGCCCTTTCGACCTCCTCAAGCGCCCGCGCGGCGGGAGAACCCAGAGGTTCGTGCGAAAAGCAGTGCCCCGATCGACACCACAGGAGAACCTCGACGCCACGTGCCCCAGCGCCGGGGTTAAGGGATTTATTATAGAGGTTGTCTCCTCGCGGTCCGGCCAATGAAGGCAAGACCCCCGTTCCCGTTCCAAGCCGCGAGACGTGACCACGACACTCGGAACGGGGCTACGGATCCGGCGGTGGCGCGGGCAGGATAAACCCCCCCAGTGCCTGCCTGACGGCATGGTAAGTGCTCGCCAGGCCCGCCCTCCCTTGGTTCATCCACTGCGCCCTCTGCTATTCAGAGAGACGCGCGGAGAACCCTCCCGGGGACAAACGTCCCACGGCTCCTCCTCCGACCTCATCCACTGCGCCCTCTGCTGCTCAGAGGGACGCGCGGAGAGTCCCTCCTGGGCCGAAGCCCCCCTTTCCCCCCTGGGCCGAAGCCCCCCGTTTCCCCCCCAGTGTTTGGTTCGCGGGACTACGTCCTACCCCGGCTCGACGTCAGTAGCCGGGGCGTTCCCCTATCCACCACCTGGGGACGCGCCACGTCGGGGTTCACCTCCCCGCCCACTCGGACAACCGAGCAGGTCCGTGGAACCTAACCTAACCTCACAGGCGCAAATGTGCGGGAAGTGTGCCGGTGACCACGACACGCGCGATTGCAGCTCCCTGGAGAAGGTTCCGAAGTGCGGAAATTGCGCAAGGGTCCATAAGGTAGACAGCCATCATACGGCGTATAGTAGCGCTGCTGGTGGAGGCGGAGGGTCTTAGGGCGCAAATACAAGCGTTTGCCGACGACATCTTAATAATGGCGAGAGCTAAGACCACCGAGGACCTGAATAGCAGGATAAATGACGCACTCGACATGGTGGCCCAGTGGGGCGTCAGGCATAAGTGTACGGCCTGAGTGGACGCTCGAGTTCGGCGTGCAGCGGGGCGGGGCGTGCAGCGTACATGTTAAACAAAGGGAACTCATACGGGTGGCCTGAGTAGACGCTCCACAGAACGAATGACGAGCGGGCAAGTTTGCGGCCAATGCAGCGTCGCGGGCGGGTTCAAACCTGTTTGAGTTTTGCAGCGGCGAGAAGAGCGTGCCATACGTTTTGTAGTTAATATATAAAATTAAATATTTCGTGACTTAAGTGTAAATTAAGAGGGAGAGAGTGTTTCGTGTATTAAATTAAAATGCCGTGCGAACAAATAATTATAGAAATTCAAAATAAGCCAGCACTTTGGTTATCATCCCATAATTTATATAAAAATACTGTACAAAAATAAAATAATTTTCAGCCATAAATTCTCTTCTAAAAAGAAATTAATGATGTCATCTGACATGGTGATTGCTACCGATTCATACGAGCGGTGAGCGTGCACTGAGGCCACTAGCTGGACGCTCGATCTCACACTAGCCCGCCCCGCTGCACGCCCCGCCGAACGCTCCGCTCCGAGCGTCTACTCAGGCCTTACACTAAGCTGAGGTTCGCCCCGCATAAGACCCAGGCGGTGCTGATTACGAAGAAGCTCAAGTACGATGCCCCCGCCCTTAACATCCTGGCGACACCGATTGCGCTGGCGGATAGCATCAAGATCCTGGGACTAACAGTAGACCGCAACCTCGGATTTGGCCTCCACCTGGATAACGTAACAACCAAGGCGCTGAACCTTTATAAAGTGGTCTCAAGAATGGCGAAGACCCGGTGGGGGCTAAATCCAGAGATACTTCGGACCATTTACTTCACGGTGGTGGAACCGACAATATTATATGCGGCGGGGGCCTGGGGAAGTGTTACGGGCAAGGTATATGTGCAAAAGAGACTGGACCGCGTAACGAGAGCCTTCGGGATTAAAATCTCGAAGGCTCACCGGACAGTCTCTATGGTGTCAAGCGCGGTCCTGGCTCGCATCCTTCCTCTGAACTTGAGGCTGGCGGAGCAATTGGAGCTCTACCAGGTAAAACGAGGCAAGCCGGTTCCTGAAGTCCCAGGGCGAACGTTGCAGACGAGAGTCCATCCGAACGCCCTACCCCATCCAGCGGAAAGGAAACGACTGAGTTTTGAGTGGGTGACAACCGAGGAGGACCTTGCGGAGACCGAAGGCCAAGCAGAGGTCTGCTTGTTACTACACTGACGGTAGTAAAATAGAAGGGAAGGTCGGAGCGGCCATATCTATATGGATGAACGGAGAAGAGAGGGCCAGTATGGCCTTTCGCCTAGGAAACCACTGCTCAGTGTATCAGGTAGAGATGCTGGCACTACACAGAGCTACCGAACTAGTCATAAAAAAGAGGACGTCCATCAGAATACTCAGCGACTCGAGGTCGTCACTACAGGCGATAAGTAACCCAAATTCTCTGAACCCTATGGCGGTGGAAATAAGGGACAACATAGAGGCGGCAATAGTTAGTGGCCACCAGATAGAGCTCTTTTGGATCAAGGCCCACGCAGGGTTAGCAGGTAATGAAAGAGCGGATGAGCTTGCCAAAGCGGCCGCCTTGAAGAGCAAGAGGGCTCCAGCCTATGACAAATTCCCTCTGTCTTTCGCCAAAAAGATGATAAGGCGGAAAACCCTGGAGGAGTGGCAGGAAAGATATCAGGCCTCCGAGACGGCCTCGGGTACCAAGTTGTTCATCAGTGATGTGAGAAGGGCAAAAGCCATCATGGAAAAGGTGGGAAACCGAAGTACGGTCGCTCAATTGTTAACGGGCCATGGTGGCTTTAGACAGTACCTCCACCGCTTTAAATTGACGGATTCTCAGCTCTGCGCATGCGACAACCAATCAGTAGAAACAGTGACACACATTTTGTCTGAATGTCCAAGGTTTGGTCACGAAAGGTGGTAGTGCGAGGTGGAGACGGGCTTGGCCATAACACCAGTAAACTACCGGGAGATTGTGGAGGACGATAAAACACGGCCCATATTTCTGAAATATGCGGAGAGCGTCATAAAGAGGGCTGCCAGGGCAAATGGTTCAACGGCATCATAACCAGGATGGGCTAGCAAAATTGTATGTATGTATGTATGTAAACGCTTTATTGTACACAACAACTGGTTATAAATACATTGATAACAAATGAAATATGTACAAAGGCGAACTTATCCCTTGTTTATTAATATATAATATAAAATTATGTCTGCGCCTAATAATAATGACCGATATCATAAAATGCAGCTATTGCTCACAGACTTTGCAAGGCGCTTATAAAATATTGCACTGTCACTTTTGTCCTTACTCACTCTGTACATAATTCTATTACACGTTATACCGTTCTAATAAATCGTAGTTTAAATCTATACTTACTCCTGAAAACTTAATGCTACATGGTCGCATTCGAACCGAATAATTATCAGAAGAACCAGATACCTAAAATTTATACGGGAATATTAAATTTGTGAAGAAATTGAGGAATTTCGGCAAGGTCAAGGGGTCAAGCGCTTGAGAACAAAGGAACTAAACGACATCGTGCTTGAATTGGATTGCCGAAGAAGAAAATAAGTGTTAAATCTTCATTAGTTCTCAATTTTTACCCATCACTCGTTTAATCAGGTAGTAAAATATAGGTATAAGAGTAATTAAGGTCAGTATTGTGTTTCAATTATTTAACTTGTGAGCAATTAATAGGTTAGTCTATGTTGCATCAGATTTCAGATTGTAATTTCACTTTAATTTTAATTTCGTAATAGTTAATTTAATACTAAATAATTCAGTATTGCAAGTTTTGCTTTCATTAATTGACTTTTAATGTACGAATTGTGAAGTTAGCTATCTTGAATTAGGGTTCACATAAGTTTTAAAGAAAACAATACATTATATTTTCACTAGTCATTTACTCATTGCTACGATTTATGATATATACGATTTAAAAGTGTTTTATATCTCTAACTTAAAGTAGACAATCAAATTTCATTGTAAAACTCACATAGATTACTCATACATTTAAATTGATCTAGTATTGTATAACGTTTCAGTTAACCATATTCACCTCCCAAAAATGACCGAAGAAAAAGAGTTAATCAAGAGGCGAGGCAGCTACAAGGGACGTTTGACTACGTTTTCTAATTACTTGGACTCGTTGGATATTTCTTCGTTGACCACTGCCAATGCGGGCGAGTTGCAGTTACGAATTGGTAGGATGGAATCATTGTTTGATAATTATGATGAGGTGCAGATAAGGTTAGAATGTTTAGGTGAGAACCTTGAACCTCAGCTGAACGAGCGAGCTGAGTTCGAATCCCAGTATTATAGTGTCATTTCTAAGGCACAAGATATTTTAAATTCTTTCACTAAAAAACAGGATCGTTTGGATAATCTGGGAAGCGAGCATAGTTCACGTACTAACAATAATAAACTTGTTAATCTGCCCGTTATACAATTACCAAAGTACGCAGGATCGTATCACAATTGGCTTGAATTCCACGACACATTCCTAAGTCTCATTCACTCCAATGATGATATTGACGAAATAAATAAATTTCATTATTTACGAGCTTCATTGGAAGGTTCAGCGGCACTGGTCATAAAATCAGTCGAGTTTTCAGCAAAAAACTATGCCGTAGCATGGGACCTTTTGTGCGATCGATTCAATAATAAACGATTATTACTGCATGATCACGTTTCGGCTATTTTTAATATCGAGGCAATCACAAAAGAATCTTCGTCTGCTTTAAAGCGCATTATAGACTCATTAAATACAAACTTGCGCGCGTTAGAATCACTTGGCGAGCCCGTCAAACACTGGGATACGTTACTTATTTACATTGTAGCTAACAAACTCGATGCAAAGTCTTATCGCGAATGGGAAGCGCTCAGAAGTCGTTTAGATAAAAACAAAGCAATTACTCTTGAGGTGTTTTTAAACTTTATGCGAAATCGTTCTGATTTAATTGAAACGTTGGAGCTGTCCACAAGTAACACTACTGGCAGTCGTGTTAATTCAGCAGGATTGCATAAAAACACTCCTAAGGTCAAGGCCATGGTTTCGGTACAGGACACACATGCAAGCAGTAATGTCACAACTCCAAAGTGTCCGAAGTGCAGCGGTGAACATCATTTAATAAATTGTACGCAATTTCTTTCACTTAGCAACACGGCACGACTAGAATTATTACCAAGTTTAAAGGTTTGTTTTAATTGTCTTCGTGGTAAACATTACGCGAATCACTGCAAGCGACCCGGTTGTAAGTTATGCAAACGCAAACACCACACACTTGTTCACGTTAATGAATCTAGAGGAAGATTAAGTGGTGATAACGCGTTAGGCCGCTGCGACAATAACATTACGACTAATAGATCGATTTCTCCCGCCAATCAATCGGCGATCGCGCAGCCAGGTACTTCTTCCAACATAGGGCGCGTGAATGAAATGCCCCCTGCAACTATTTCAACGTTAGCTGCACGGTTAGAAACGGAAGAGCACCGAGGACAAGATGTTTTGTTATCGACTGTTTTGATTAAAGTATACGATCGTAATAATTGTGAACACGTCGCTCGCGGAGTACTTGACAGCGGGAGTACTTCCTGTATAATGACCAAGCGTCTGTGTCATAAATTAAATTTACCTGTAACTAGTATCAACAAGTCAATACAAGGTATAAATAACTCGACATCTCGAGTTGGTAAAATGTGTCGAGTACCAATAAAATCGCTGAATGACACCTTTTCGTGTCATATTAATTGTTTTATTTTACCATCAATTACGGATGATGTTCCGTGTCGTGAAATTAATTTGACCAACTTAAACATTCCGTCTGAGATTTGTTTGGCCGATCCCAGCTTCTACCAATCGTCGCCGGTAGATTTAATTATAGGTGCGGATATATTTTGGGACGTCATGGGATCACATATGATCAGACTAGGTAGCGGGATGCCGGTACTTTGTGAAACTAGGTTCGGATTTATAGTTTCAGGTCCAATAAACAGCGGCCATGTACCGCCAACTACCCTTAAATGTTGTTTCGGGTCTGTTAACTCGCCCAATCAAGGGTTTGATGATGACATCCAAAGCCAACTTACGCGCTTTTGGCAACTTGAGGAAGTTAGCCCTAAGTCATCACCTTACTCACCCGAGGAAAGGATGTGCGAGGAACATTTCACACAAAATACTACGCGTTTGACGGATGGTCGGTTTTGCGTTAGGCTTCCTTTAAAACAAAGTGAAAGCTCATTAGGTGAGTCTTTTCAACGCGCAAAACATTGCATGCTGTCACTAGAGCGCAGAATTAAAACGAAACCTTCGTTTAAAAAATTATACACCGACTTCATGACGGAGTACGTAAATCTAGGTCATATGTCAGAAGGCAGGCAAATCTCGGACGAGAAAAAAGGCTATTTTATTCCCCATCATGGTGTCCTTCGAGACAGCAGTCTTACGACAAGATTGCGTGTCGTATTCAATGCGAGTAGCCCGTCCACGTCAGGTCTCAGTCTAAACCATATTCTCATGGTTGGTGCCACCGTGCAAGACGATCTTCTGTCCATCTTGATTCGTTTTCGGCAACATAAATATATCATTGCATCTGATGTCGAGAAGATGTACAGGCAGATAGTGGTTCACCCTAACGATCGACACCTGCAACAGATTATTTGGCGAGCCTCTGAATCAGATCCACTACTCGTACACGAGTTACAAACTGTGTCTTACGGCACATCCAGTGCTGCATTTCTGGCCACCAGATGCCTTCAGCAAATTGGTCTGGAGTGTCATGATGAGAAGATCAAAGAAATCATCATACACGATTTTTATGTAGACGATTTGCTGACAGGTGGGGATGATATATCCGAGGTGAAAGAAATTCGCCATAAAGTGACCGATGCACTCTCTGGTGCAGGAATGAATCTCCGAAAGTGGAAGTCAAATGAACCTCTGCTTCTGAGTGATTCTCCCCGTTCTACGGTCGACTTAAACATAGGTTCTAAGGAGCCCAGCAAAACGTTAGGTTTAAGCTGGCATTCAGAGTCTGATGATTTGTGCTTTCCAGTCGGGAGTTTGAGCTCGAAAGGAAACACCAAACGAGACATGTTGTCAACGATTGCTCAGATTTTTGACCCCTTAGGAATTTTGTCCCCGTACGTCATTTCCATGAAAATGCTCCTCCAGCGGTTGTGGTTACATAAGATAGGGTGGAATGACCAGCTATCACCGGAGATCTCAGCACTGTGGACAGAAATGTTAGCCAGTTTGCCAGCGCTTGATAACATTCGGGTTCCTCGGAATGTTATATGTGACTCGTGTTCAGTACTTGATCTACACATTTTTTCAGATTCTTCTGAACGAGCGTACGGAGCGTGTGTTTACGTTCGTAGTGTAGACAACCAGAACCAAATATTGGTACGATTACTTATGGGCAAGAGCCGCGTGGCTCCAATTAAACCGACGACTATACCTAGGCTCGAGTTGTGTGGTGCACTCGTCAGTGCCCATCTTTATGAGAAGGTTATTGCTTCACTTCGAGCACAGGTTAGGAGTACGACATTCTGGACCGATTCCACGATTGTGTTAGGTTGGCTAAGGATGTTGCCCAGCAAGTTGCAGCCTTTTGTTAGGAATCGAGTGTCAGACATTTTAGAGATCACTGGCAGTTGTACTTGGAGACATGTTCCAACAGATCAAAACCCAGCAGATTTAATATCGCGTGGCGTTCCTGCAAGTGCCATGAGCACGTTAGATTTGTGGTGGACGGGTCCTGCTTTCTTACGGGAGGATAGTTCTCAGTGGCCATTGACTCCAAGCCCTAATCCTTGTAACGCACTACCTGAAACCTGCGGTGATGTTTCACTGCACGCTGAGATTAAGGACACCTCGTTAGTCGATTTCGAACGATTTTCGAATTTCTTGCGGCTTCGTCGAGCTTTTGCATATGCTCTGCGTTTTATTGCTAAATGTCGCAAACAACCAACGGCAACGTATCTCAGTGGTGACGATTTAGAAAAATCATTAAAATTATTAATTAAAATCAGTCAACGCGAATCCTTCTCGGAATACGATTTAATATTGAATAAACAAAATTTACCACGAAAAAGTAAGCTTTTAAAATTTAACGTATTCTTGGACGAAGATAAGTTAATGCGCGTTGGTGGTCGTCTTTCCAATTCTGATTTCGCGTATGAAAAAAGACACCCAATTTTATTACAGTCCAATCATCGTTTCACGAAGTTACTGTTTAATTTTGAGCATAAACGACTTTTGCACGCACCTCTCACCTCTTGTTGGCAACTCTTAAGGATACCTTTTGGCCTATAGGGGGTCGAAATTTGGCAAAGGCATGTTATCACCAATGCGTACGGTGTAGTATAATGAAGGGTAAAGTCCTTACTCCATTGATGGGTAGCCTGCCTAAGCCTCGGTTGTCACCTGGAGGTCATGCATTTAGGAATGTGGGCGTGGATTATGCCGGCCCTTTAATGTCAGCCAGTCGTCAAGGTCGTGGATGTGCTTTGGTAAAAGTTTACATCGCCATTTTCATTTGTTTCGCAACTAAAGCGGTGCACTTGGAATTGGTGGGAGATTTAACTAGCAAAACTTACATATCTGCATTGCGTCGGTTCATGGCTCGAAGAGGAAAGCCTGATAATATTTATTCCGATAACGGCACCTCCTTCGTCGGCGCAAGCAATGAGATAGGTAATTTTTTAAAATCGAACTGCAACTCGTTGGCTGAAGGTCTGGCCAGCGAAGAAACCAAATTTCATTTTAATCCGGCGTATGCACCGCACTTTGGTGGTCTTTGGGAGGCGGGTGTTAAGTCGACTAAGTACCATTTGCAACGAGTGTTGGGAAATTGTCACTTAACGTACGAAGAGCTTAACACAACGCTAGTGCAGATCGAAGCGCTCCTGAACTCTCGTCCGCTCACCCCTCTTTCGCCGCATCCAGAAGACTTGTCACCTCTGACCCCTGGACATTTCCTCATCGGGCGTCCTTTAACGTCGCTGCCTGCACCGGACTTGGAGGACCACACATACCAGCATTTACCTCGATTCAAGCGGATCGAGCAGCTTCGGCAACACTTCTGGGCTCGATGGAGTAAGGAATACGTTGCAGAGCTCCAGCACCGGGTCAAGTGGCGCACCAATCAAGACACTCTCACCATAAACACCCTCGTAGTCCTGAAGGAGGATAATCTCCCTCCGCTGAAGTGGAGACTTGGCAGAATCGTCGCTATTCACCCAGGGTCCGATGGGATTTCTCGGGTAGCCGATGTGAAGACTGCGACTGGTGTAATCCGAAGAGCCTTCAGCAAGATTTGTCCGCTTCCTGTGGTCAGCAAGTCCTCTTGAAAGACTTGCTCTTTCAACCCCGGGGGCATGTTTATTAATATATAATATAAAATTATGTCTGCGCCTAATAATAATGACCGATATCATAAAATGCAGCTATTGCTCACAGACTTTGCAAGGCGCTTATAAAATATTGCACTGTCACTTTTGTCCTTACTCACTCTGTACATAATTCTATTACACGTTATACCGTTCTAATAAATCGTAGTTTAAATCTATACTTACTCCTGAAAACTTAATGCTACATCCCTATTAGGGAAATTGTCTACTTAACTTAATCGAATTTTATTGAACAATCAAAATTTTACCTTTTCATGAACTTGATCGAATTTTATTTAACTTTATGGATTTTTTACTATATCTACGCAGGGCTGGAAAGGAAAATGGGTCTAAGATGGTGTAGAAAGATTTTGAAAGTTAGTTAGGATATTTGAAATTGCAATTTTATTTAATTAATGATTTGTCCGTACTAAAAGAGAAGGCAGGAGCCAACTCCACATTTGTGTTGAGTACAAACTCCGATCCAGTCATGTGCAAAATAGAGCACCAGACCAGACTGATTGAGGAAAATGGTAAAAGGCTGGAGGAGCTGAAAGTAGAAATGACATCGCAAAAGGAAGTACTGGAGAGAGTGGCATCGACAATGACTTATGCGAGTGTAGCCGCGACGACCACAAATTCGCCCTCAAGTGCAGTCCCAAGCGCAAAACCAGCTCCAAAAAGAAGCACACTGCACTCTGTCGTCGTCACCTCGAAAGAGGAAACTGATAGCGGGGAAGAGGTACTGGATAAAATAAGGAAAGCGGTCGATGCAAAGGAAGGATGGGTAAAGATAGACAGAGTACGAAAGGCAAAGGATAGGAAGGTTATAATGGGTTTCCAGACGACAGGTGACCGCGACAAATTCAAAGAGCGAATGGGAAGAAATAGGGCTGACCTCTCCATAGAGGAAGTCAAAAATAAAGATCCGCTCCTAATCCTCAGGAACGTCCTCTCCGCGAATACGGACGAGGACATACTGAAGGGCCTACGGAACCAAAACCGAAACATCTTACATAACCTCGGGGAGGAAGATGATAGGGTCGAGATAAAATACAGACGGAAAGCAAGAAATCCCCATACATGTCACGTCGTAATTAGCGTTTCTCCCATTATATGGCAAAGGGCAACCGACACTGGGAACGTACACGTTGATCTTCAACGCGTAAAAGTGGAGGACCAAACACCGCTTCTGCAGTGCACGCGCTGTCTGGGCTATGGGCACGGAAAACGGTTCTGCACCGAGACGGTGGACCTGTGCAGCCACTGCGGTGGCCCCCACATGAAGTCGACGTATGCGGACTGGCTCGCAGCAGAGCACCCAAAATGCCGAAACTGCTCGAAAGACAATCTGGAAAGAGTGGACCACAACGCCTTTAGCCATACTTGCCCAATACGGCGGAAATGGGATGACTTAGCCAGATCGACAGTGGCATATTGCTAAGGGCACCCCAGTTGAAACAACACCTTGCCGAGAAACCCCAAAGGTCAACGGATATCGATGCATGCAAGCTAACCTCCAGCGCAGCAAACTGGCAACAAGCGAACTCCTGCTGGAGGCCCAAAAACGAAAAGAAGCCGTCGCACTGATCCAGGAGCCCTACGTGGGAAGGGAAGGGGAAGTAAAGGGATATCCGGGGGTGAGAGTATTCCAGGACAATAAAACGGAAGAATTGCCAACAAAAGCAGCCATAGTGGTACTTGACCACGACCTGGATGTCATACAGTGCCCCGACCTCACTACCAAAAATATCGCAGTGGTGAAAATCCAAACTAGAGCTTGGACCATAGCGATTATATCCATTTACTTCGAGCCTGACCAACCCATGGAGGGCTACCTGGACCACATAAGAAAAGTGCACGAGAAGCTAGGGCAGATGAGGATCATAGCAGGAGATTTGAGATTTTTTTTTTTTTTTTCAAAACTGGGATGCTGCCAACCCGTGCCGTAGCGGTGATGCCATGGGATCGCGAACATGTCACCACGACACCACCGGCACTTTCGCCCTAAGGCGAACCCTCACCGAAAGACACACTGTAGCATAGCAGTGTGCCTCACCCTCACCTACTTCCCCAAGCCCCCAGGAAGCGGGGACCGCCACCGACACACGGTGCTTCGGTCCCACCCTCCTTGCTGAGGGAGGACAAAAGCCCCTACCCCTCAGCCGGCCATGGGAGGACAAACGCCCCTACCCCACGACCACCTCTCCACGTCCCATATACAGCCGTGAACTCTGCTGCTGCAGAGACACGCTGAGGGACCCTCTGGCAGCTAGGACCGCCACCGACACACGGCGCTTCGGTCCCAGCCTCCCGGCTGAGGGAGGACAAACGCCCCTACCCCCCAGCCGGACGTGGGAGGACAAACGCCCCTACCCCACGACCCCCTCTCCACGCCAAGGGAGGACAAACGCCCCTACCCCATGACACCCTCTCCACGCCAAGGGAGGACAAACGCCCCTACCCCTCGGCCCGCCACGGGAGGACAAACGCCCCTACCCCGCACCCAACCACGGGAGGACAAAAGCCCCTACCCCGTCGGTTCCCTCCCCAGGTGCCGACTGATGTCCCGTCCCACGCGAATCCCAGAGACTCGGCCCCCGCAGATGCCGTCAGAAGCCGAAAAACCCCAGATGTGTCACAGACATGTATGGCCCCCTCCCTGGTGTCTCTTAGCTTCCCCGCGCGCACAACGCAGGTACTGAGCCCCCCCACCACGACAAGGTGGACACCCTCGGGGGGGAACCTAACCTAACCTAAAGTAACCTTTTTTTTTTTGACCCAGAGAAATGCATTGAATTGCATACCACTACGTGATATGAGACCCTCGGGGGTAGAGTCAGACATTACGCATTGGTTATGTGGGGCTCTCTAGTCCGCGAAGGACTAGCCTACCCACTAAAACTCTGGGATGCTGCCAACCCGTGCCGTAGCGGTGATGCCATGGGATCGCGAACATGTCACCACGACACCACCAGCACTTTCGCCCTAAGGCGAACCCTCACCGAAAGACACACTGTAGCATAGCAGTGTGCCTCACCCTCACCTACTTCCCCAAGCCCCCAGGAAGCGGGGACCGCCACCGACACACGGTGCTTCGGTCCCACCCTCCTTGCTGAGGGAGGACAAAAGCCCCTACCCCTCAGCCGGCCATGGGAGGACAAACGCCCCTACCCCACGACCCCCTCTCCACGTCCCATATACAGCCGTGAACTCTGCTGCTGCAGAGACACGCTGAGGGACCCTCTGGAAGCTAGGACCGCCACCGACACACGGTGCTTCGGTCCCAGCCTCCTGGCTGAGGGAGGACAAACGCCCCTACCCCCCAGCCGGCCGTGGGAGGACAAACGCCCCTACCCCACGACCCCCTCTCCACGCCAAGGGAGGACAAACGCCCCAAACCCTCGGCCTGCCACGGGAGGACAAACGCCCCTACCCCATGACACCCTCTCCACGCCAAGGGAAGACAAACGCCCCTACCCCTCGGCCCGCCACGGGAGGACAAACGCCCCTACCCCTCACCCAACCACGGGAGGACAAAAGCCCCTACCCCGAGGGTTCCCTCCCCAGGTGCCAACTAATGTCCCGACCTACGCGAATACCAGAAACTCGGCCCTGCAGACGCCGTCAGAAGCCGAAAACCCCCCAGATGTGTCACAGACATGCATGACACCTGATTCACCCGCCTCGCTAATACAGCCGACCCGCCTGGGGAATGGATTTGCGTTTTCGATTTCTCAGAAATCGAAATGCACAATCCTTCCTGGCAGGTAGGCAGTATCAGAGAAGCAGGAGGCTCACTAGCCAGGCAGTCACCCACAGCTACGACACATCGAGAGTCCTTCCGACGTCCTCCAACAACCACAAGGGCAGAGCCCCCAGGATCCACGCAGGCCGAAGACACCAACCAGCACCTGTCTCTCCCGCCCGTCTTGGCCCGTAGGCCCCCTCCCTGGTGTCTCTTAGCTTCCCCGCGCGCACAACGCAGGTACTGAGCCCCCCCACCACGACAAGGTGGACACCCTCGGGGGGGAACCAAACCTAACTTTTTTTTTTTTTTTCTTTTTTTTTTTTTGACCCATTGAAATGCATTGAATTGCATACCACTACGTAATATGAGACCCTCGGGGGTAGAGTCAGACATTACGCATGGGTGATGTGGGGCTCTCTAGTCCGCGAAGGACTAGCCTACCCACTAAAACTCTGGGATGCTGCCAACCCGTGCCGTAGCGGTGATGCCATGGGATCGCGAACATGTCACCACGACACCACCGGCACTTTCACCCTTAGGCGAACCCTCACCGAAAGACACACTGTAGCATAGCAGTGTGCCTTACCCTCACCTACTTCCTCAAGCCCCCAGGAAGCGGGGACCGCCACCGACACACGGTGCTTCGGTCCCACCCTCCTTGCTGAGGGAGGACAAAAGCCCCTACCCCTCAGCCGGCCATGGGAGGACAAACCCCCTGCCCCACGACCCCCTCTCCACGTCCCATATACAGCCGTGAACTCTGCTGCTGCAGAGACACGCTGAGGGACCCTCTGGAAGCTAGGACCGCCACCGACACAACGGTGCTTCGGTCCCAGCCTCCTGGCTGAGGGAGGACAAACGCCCCTACCCCACAGCCGGCCGTGGGAGGACAAAACCCCTACCCCACGACCCCCTCTCCACGCCAAGGGAGGACAAACGCCCCTACCCCTCGGCCCGCCACGGGAGGACAAACGCCCCTAACCTAACATGCCGCATGACCGCTATCCGTGTCAGGCCAATAACTGCTCGATTGACAATCCTCTTCTAGGCGTATTGCGTAACTCACCACAAAATAGTTACTGTTTATAAAGAAATTATAAACATTTTCCCACAATCCAGTGTATAATTACGTTCGAACAGTATTGAGTGCTTTCATAGTTTGTACGAAACCCTCGGTGTGCGAGTGCAACTCGCACTTAACCGGCTTTTTTCCCCTAGGAATATCCAAGGAGTGTTCAGTTTAAAGATAGCATAACCCCCTCATTTACAAATAAAAAAAACCGGCCAAGTGCGTGTCGGACTCACGCACAAAGGGTTCCGTACCATTGATTTATGAAATTAAAGGCCTTTTGTTTATTTTTATATTTGAGTTGATTTAATGAAACGGTTTAAGATTTATATTATATAAAAAAAAACTACTTACTAGATCTCGTTCAAAACAATTTTCGTTGGTAGTTTTTATAGTAATGTACATCATAAATGTTGTTTTTAGATTTTTCATTATCTTATTTTAGAAGTTAGAGGGGGGGGTACCAACTTTTTTCCACTTTGAGAGCGTCTGTAACGCAAACTATTCGGTTTAGAAAAAAAATATTTTAGAAACCTCGATATCATTTTTGAAGACCTATCCATAGATACCCCACACGTATATGTTTGATGAAAAAAAAAAATTTGAGTTTCAGTTCTAAGTATGGGGAGCCCCCAATATTTATTATTATTTTTTTATTTTTGCATCAAAATCTTAATGCGGTTTACAGAATACATCTACCTACCAAGTTTCAACAGTATAGCTCTTATAGTTTCGGAAAAAAATTGCTGTGACATACGGACGGACAGACGGACAGACAGACAGACAGACGGACAGACGGACAGACGGACGGACAGACATGACGAATCTATAAAGGTTTCGTTTTTTGCCATTTGGCTACGGAACCCTAACAATACAACGCTACAAAACTACTGTTTTTAATAATGTCGATGTCGTTAAAGTTTTTTACACAATTGTATAAAAAATAAATCTTATAGGTACAAAATAACAATTTCTTTATTTGGTAGATTTTAAAACCAATATTTAATTAAGCTGGCTACTCTAAAATGGTCGGGTTGCGAATATATTTCACAACAAGGTTGAAGTTTCCAAGTAAAAAAAAAACTTTAATGTATTTAATATATTTAAGAAATATAAGATATCGTTGCCATTGAGTACTAGATACTCGTATGGGCAGGGGTCCGGGCTGGCTGCGACGCCTCGCCGGATGGCAGCGGCAACGCGTGAAGCGGGGCACGAGCCCGCCTTGCGATCATTGGAGGAGCGGATAAGGAAGTAAATAGGTAAGTTTTTTGAACTTTTTATTTAATCAAGTTAATCAATTATAAGTCAATAACGCATTATATTAGTCCCTTTTTAGATCATTTTCTTATAACACAGTTCTGCAACGGTAAACATCTTTTCACAGAATACTTAATTTGAGGTAGGTATCGGAACAGATGGCGTAATTCACAAGTAAATATGGATACACAAATCGTTTCCATTTGTTTTAGTTTGATTATTATTGTATAATTGTTTTTTTATTACCACGTGATATCTCAATAAGAAATGTTATACCTGAGAATATTAGGCCAGAAACTAGAATAACAAATGGAATAGTCAGATTTGTTAATTTCAAAACTCGTATCTCAAACGAGCCGCTGTTGCTCGTGGCCGAGTGCCTGCCCTGCCTCTGCGGTATTCGGTGGAAAGTTCTACTGGCGTCCACAAATCCATGATCAGCGAAACGATGCACCCTTTTTTTAAAATCTTTCAACAGCGGAAAACCGCGTTTGAAAAATAGACAGTATAGGGCATTGAAAACAGTATCTTCTACGAGATGCAGTTTATCTTTGTCACGTGGATGGTGGGTAGCCCACCACAAGTATTTTAAATACTTCGTTATCGTGTACTTCGTCTGTGTCACTGCCACTTGGTTCAGAGCTCGTTCTCCTGTCTCACAGCCAACTAATTCTAAGTACTCTTCATTAATGATGTAAAGGTTGCCCGAGTTTTTTAAAAACCGTGAGATATCTGAAGTAAAACAGGGCGTAAAGTTATAGTTCTGTAGCGCTGTATATTTATCAATTTGAGGGGCATGCGGTCTGTAGGTGGAGTAGCTCGTTAAGCGAGTTTGATAGAAACTGTTAAGTAAAAATATGTACCATAGCCAGTGCACTATCAGAATATTTTTATACGTGCTTACTGTAAGAACTAAGACTCTGTTTTCAGTAGCACTTCCAAACAGATTTAAAAGCACTAGACAATTATCATACATTCTGCTTCTCTTGAGATGATTATAATCAATGAGAAGTGTCGCACAAATGACGATAGCCAACATTGCCACCCCCCACACCGCCGGCTCGAACACGATGTACACCATCTTCCAGCGGCGCTGCAGGCCCGCGTCGGGGCACACGGCCACGAAGCTGTCCTCGAAGGGGAGGTGCACGATGTAGTCGAAGAACGCCGCGCGTCTGTTGTTCAACGCAAAACTCCCGAACACCAAGTCGACCTCATTGTTATACAGCTTACTTAATAACCCGGTTACCGTGAAATTATCTGCAATGTTACCGTGTTCATATGTTTGTGGAAAAAAGGTGTAGTTTAAAGATATATTTTCTTTCATGACTAAAATTTCTAACAAAAATCTCTCAACGCCAATCACAAACGGTTGTTCAGGGTGTATGTCCGGTAGAACCATCGGGGGAGCGAAGTAAGTCGCCACCTGCAGGGTGCAGTTGGTTAGAACAGGTTTATTGATGGCACGCACAACTTGAATGACGTCCGTTACATTAGCGCTCGCACAGGAACATACTTCCACAGTGTTGGTATAATCCCGGCCACACCGGCCTTCCGCATACGGGAAATAAGTGAATATCGAGGCGTTCTCGCCCAAGCGGTCGGTGATCACGAGAACGTGTAATATGTGGTACTCCCATAATGTTTGGAAAATCAGTAAAAAATCTTTGTCAGACATATCTTTTAAAACAATGATATATAATGACTCCGGCTTGCGATTCCAATCTCTGTCTAAGTGCTCAACTGCGGTCTTGAAGACGTACAAGTCCTGAACGTGTATTATATAAATTTGCGGCGAGGTGTCGACAGACGTATTGTAATGCTTGACATGGAGCTTCAGGTTGCCAGTGAGATGGAGGCGGCGCAGCAGGCCGGCGGTCGCCTCGTCGCTGTCGATCACGACCAAGTCTGCTCCCAGTTGGCTCCTGGATGCGAGTATATTCACGAGGCAAGTCCCCACGTCGTCTTCTTGTTCATCTATGTAGCTGATATTTCCGCTGCGCACGATCTCAACCTGGCCGAAGATGATAAGCAGAATCAACTTGTGATACATGGCTACCAGTCCTGATATAATTCCCCGTCGACAAAACTAATCAATGCCACCACTATATATTTATTTTATATATATTCAAATAAATAAAAAAAAATGCCTTCCTTGTCCTTCAAAAAATTTATAATAGATGTTAAACAATGTGTACACAGCTCGGGCACTACGCCGATACTAGCAAACTAATGGAACCAACGTTGATAAATGTCCCGCTGAAGCTAATGGGACGGCCATTAAGCTACCAGATAAATACATTTTGACGGTACCATTATAATTTAGGAAGAAAATAGCTAGGTAGTTCCGTTACATCGAATCGGTGTTAACCTACATTGGAAGGCAATAAAAAAAATATTAACAGCTATTTTTAAATATTTTACAAGGTAATTAGTTTTTCGGTGTTCACCTTACAAAACAAATCGAAATAATATATGCGTCGTTGACCGCTTCAATCGCTTCACTCACTTCGTGAACTTCATTAGATACTGATATTTATTTATTTATTTAAACTTTATTGCACAAAATACACAATTAAATGTACAAATGGCGGACTTGATGCCATAAGGCATTCTCTACCAGTCAACCATAGGACTAAACAGAAACATTTGTATGGTGCAGGGTCTTTTATGTAATCTGTTACATGAAACAATTAAATAACACATAAGTAATATACCACAGCAGCGGTCCAGAACGAGCCAGACTTTTAGCGGCAGGCGCCTTAGAAGCAGGCATTGGCTCCAGGCATATCCATCCACCAATACGGGAACTTTTTTGGAACCCGACACTTTCCGCATAGCCTGCGTCTTGGAGTTCAGATTTGTGCCCCACACAAGTGCCCCTGCGGCAGTGAAGTCGATTCACTGGGACACCACGGACTTTCCTGTCAGAAAAGCGCCGGCCGCTTCTCCAGACACGCCGCCCTCAATGACACAATCCGCCGTTCGCTTGCCACCGTCAACGTGCCGGCCATATTGGAACCACCGGGCATCGCACGTGACGATGGCAAGAGACCCGACGGAATGTCGTTGATTCCGTGGAAATTGGGCCGGGTGCTGGTGTGGGACGCCACCTGCGTAGACACACTGGCCCCGTCCCACCTCCACGGAACATCGGACAGGGCGGGGGCGGCGGCAGAGGCGGCCGAAAAATTAAAAATTAATAAATATAGGGGTCTCGGTCCCGAATATAATTTTGTTCCTTTTGGGGTCGAGACCTTAGGTTCGTGGGGTCCCAGTGCCCACAAACTACTAAATGAAATTAGTAAAAGGCTCATTGAGTCCACTGGTGATCGAAGAGCTGGCAGCTTCCTCGCACAACGCATCAGCATTGCGATTCAGCGAGGAAATGCTGCCAGCGTCTTCGGGACTATGCCGCGGGGGCACAGTTTTGTAGATTTATTTTAGCATAATTTAATTTATTTTAGTTCTTTAGTTTTAATTTGAATTTAATTGTCCTATATAATATATATATATATATAATTATGACAATTTTTATTTAGATTATTCTAACATGAAGTAAAAAAATAACCGCCAAACTATTCGTATCGAATATTAAGCATACATTTTTCATTTTGATAATATAAAATTTAAATAGTATTTATTCAAAAATCATTAAAAATGTCAAATTACAAAATAATAACCACAAGGTGCCCATCACGCTCGCTGCATTACCGCGTTGAATCGCGATCGACAACCTTTGCAGCAGGAACGACCCGGCACGGGGGTCATGACCTCTCTCTCGCAAACGGCGCCCGACTTCCGCCAAAAACGTTCTAGCTTCTGAACACCAGCAGCCAGTCGTCTCCACCGCGAGCGGGACAAATAAATAATTTTTCAAAGCGGAATATTTGTCCCGCTTTCTGAGAGCAGCCGTCTCGGCTGCAGCTCCGGCCGCTCTGATGGTGCGACCCAGGTGCGAGGCAGCGAAAGTGCTGACACATGTTGCGTCCCACAACAGACACTTGCCCTTCTGCCACGGCACCAAGGTCAAACCATCAGGCCTTTTCCCATCCGTCCTGCTCAACCCTGAAGGCTCCAGCACACATGGTATGTTGGCTGATACCAGCGCCCTCCGGACGATGTCGTTCAGAGCGTGATGACGCGAAAATCTCCCCGCACAACGACAGCAACTCAACGCATGGTGCCCGTTGCTCTCCACCATGGTACCGCAGATGCATAAATGTGGTTCACAAACATCGCAGCCCAGGCGGAGAGCCACAGCCACCCGCAACGAGTCGTCGTCGAGCAGAGTGCCTAGGTGGGGGGAGGGAAGCGCATGTAACCAAGCCCCAGACTCCGACTCCGACACGGCCTTCAATCTTGCCCTGTCCGCTCCCTCTGCGCCATTGACAAGAGAGCGCAGTACCCGCGTCACCCCTGCATCGTCCCACAAGCGCTGGCGGTCTGGTCTTTCAGGCGCACTGCTATTTGGGTTAAGAGCCATCCAAGCATCCTGGGCATCAGACGCATACGGTATGGTTGCCTTATCACCTTCAACGGACAATATATCAGTCACAAGGTCCACAACCCCACACGCCGATGCCAAGAAAGCCGGAAGGCTGACGTCCCGTGCGCGCCGGATCCCTAAGCCACCACTGCGAATAGGGAGAGACGCAAGATCCCATTGATCCGAATTGAGGGAAACATTCAATATAGACTCTGTTGTCTCCCTCAACACAGAGTCAAAGGAGTCGACATCACCGGGGTGCAACCAAGCCGGCACAGTGCGCAAAAAGTAAGTGAGCTTGGGAACTGCAAAACACGACCGTAACAATGTGAGAGCTACGTGAGCCGAGAGATCTTTAAGTCTCGTCCCCGCTGTCAGAAGAAGCCGCCTCCTTAACGCAAAGGCATCAGAAATAGCTTCTGGGAAAATAGGAGACCCTAAGAGGTTAAACGTTTGCGCCGAAAACATCCTGAGGCCGGGAAACAAAGTATTAAATGACGCGAAGGACTCACAAGATGCGGTACTGCAAGGGAAGAATTCGCACTTGGCACTGTTTACCTCCAGACCCAGCTCCTTAAAACGAGGAAGGATTATATTAAGGTCTTGCAAGACCACCTCAGGCTTTCCTCCGAGAGTTCCGTCGTCAAGGTACCAGATATTCAAAGGAGCCTGCAGCTCCGATATGACCTTCTGAATGCCCAGACTAAAGGCTAACGGGCCAAGTGGGTCCCCCTGCTGCGCCCCAACCTGGGAGAGTATGAGAGACTCATTGTAGAAAAGATTGGTAGGCGAGGAGTATACCTGGAAGAGGAAGGGATAAAGGGAAGGCACCCGCTCTCTGACTTCACACAGCAATGCATCGCGTTCGATTGAGTTAAATGCGTTTTTAATGTCTAATTTAATAATGACACAATCTGTGTGATCAGAATTTAAAGAAAAAGCCCGTGTTGCGTGGATGGCAGCCTCACATCCCAGCTTCGTCCCAAACCCCAACTGGCACGGTCGCAAGTAGGCGGCCATCTCCTCCCTCACAGCCTGACACCCCAATTTAGCGGTCAACCGACGAAACGCGCTGCCAACAGCTATGGGTCTTAAACCCCCATCTTTTTTCGATAACGCGCACAAAGAAGCTCCGTAAATATATGGACATACTTCCGGATTTACCTGACCACTAAGTAAGAAATTACAGAGCTTAGTGAGGCAACCAAGCAAACGAGTTCCGCTATCACCAGCCGACCCCGACGTCAGCTCTTTTAAGTGTACAGGCCTAATGCCGTCTAAACCAGCCGCAGAACTACTGTTAAAGGACGCGATTGCCCCCGCGACATGTTCAACCTCCGCACTATATGAAGGGATCGACCGGTCTGGCTCCAGCGGAAGCTGCAAAGGCCGAGATGGGGCCGGATGTTTTGACTGTAGCGTGGCAAGTGTCTCCAGGCTTTGTGGCGCCACTCCATCCTCCGACATAAGCACCCGGACTGCCCCTTTCAGGTCACCCTCAAACACTTTAGACTCAATTGTCCTAACTACCGAGGGTGCCTTTGAAGCCACTTTTCCTGTCCTAATCGAACTCAAAGGACCGTCGACCCCCACAGAATCGACATTGCACTTTACCTTGGCAATAAGGTTACCTTCCGATGTCGATTCTGGTGCCCTGAGTGCCGTATAAGCAAAGGTTAGTAAAGCAGTCCATTCAACAGTACCATTAGTAGCGATACATCTATCGATGATGTCACTCAACCTACCCGCCGCAAGGTTCCGTGCTCCTTTAGGTATATGTCGCAGCACTCGCATAGTCTGTTTAAGAGCAGCTAAATCTGACAAACGCAAAGCGGTATCGTTATCAGTTTGTGGTTGCGACGGCGTCACCACACTGCGAACGGGTTGAGACAAACTGGAATGGTTTATCCCTTTGTGCATGCGACCCATGTGTACCTTAAGCCCATGTGCAGTACGCATTAGGGCAGTGCGGGCACGTCGACGACAGAGAGGCGTTGTTCATTGTTACAAATACAAAACGTCTAGGCAACAGACTAAAAACAAATACAAAGTAAAAATAAGTGCCGTCTTACGAGACTTCACTTAGTAATCACGATAAAGATAGAAAACAAACGTCTAAAATTCCAAATACAATAACCTGAATAAATTTATTATATCAAAAAAAAAATATATTTACCTATACTTCAACATATAGGGTCACACAAATTAAGGTGAACAGTACAACACCGATAATAATAAGTAATTATAAAATATACATTGACCATATTAATGGAATTTAAAACATGTCGCATTCAAAAAAAATATTAAATAAGTACTATGTCAAAAAGTTACAAACATAATTATTCTATATTAAAGTACACCTCAGTGTTCAAAATATAAGCACTAAATTTTTATATTATTAAAAAATATAATATATATATTATGTCCTTATTATTCTAAACATGTGTCTAGGAATGATTAATATCCAACGCTTAGACTAAACTAGCCCCTAGTGCCATCTAACAGAATGAAGTATAACTAAAAACACAGGGATCGACTAGAAGTCTTTGACACGGTGACTCCATCAATTGTGTGCTTGCTAGGTCCCACGAGAAGAATTAGATGGCGCTGTAACAGTATTACGCGTTACGCGTAGCTTGCTCCTGCGCTGTGACTCGGCGTCCAGTGCCTACGGCCGACGCTTGAGTTCGGGCGAACATCCCTAGATGGCGATGTGAGCCATCATGTCGTTGTAATGTTTTCCAGGGAAAACCTTAGTATATATTTTTAACGTGTTATTCCACCAACAAAAAAAAAATCAGGAACACTTCACACAACAATATTAGGCTCCCCACTTAGTGATAGCGAAGGCTCACACAGCGACACCCGGCGTAATCCAATGGATCGGCCTAACGGAAATCTTCGTTAATTCGTTGAAACTCCGCAAAGATAACACTTGTACGTGCTCCAGGCACAGAACCGACCAATAACCAATAACACTGGATACGATTATGCTCTTGTTTATAAATTTAAAACGATTAAATACGCGGAGCCCGTGTTTATTGTTTTGGGTAAAACTACCCTCCCCTATATAATTGTATATATATATATATATATATATATAATTGTATATATATATTAATTTTTTATTTTTTTTTATTTCAATGAATGTACTTATATAACTTGTTCAACTTACTGACATCTTTTCGTTAGCCACCTTGCTAAATTATATCAGTCATTTTTTAATTTTAATTTTGATTCTTGTTTGATTTAACTGTGCTTGTTTTTTAAGTTTGTCAACATGAGTGACCTCTCTCCGTTGTCTACTTGTCCCCATTGTCGAGATTCATCTCGCACGTTTTCCGCACGAGGGCTCAAAGTGCACATAGGGCGCATGCACAAAGATGTGCGGTGCGTATTAGCTCCTGACCCCTCTCAACCTGTTGTGTCCGGCCCACAGCAGGCGCACACGAATAACTGCGGTGCCACAGGCTTGAGTGATCTAGCTAGTTTTCGGCAATCGGTTAGGGTATTACGCCATATCCCTAAGGGAGCCCGGAATCTCGCGTGTCAGACGTCATTGAGAGATGCATTGATACCAATGGCACTGCTGAATGGAGGGCTTTGCTTACTTTTTCATATTCCGCATTTAAAGCGCCAGAGTCGACGGGTTCCAGTAATCTTACAGCTAAAGTAAAGCACAACATCGACTCGGTGGGCGGTGCTGATTTATTGGGCAATGCGCACCTGAGCACGTCACAAAGCCTAGCATGTTCTTCTATCGAATACAAGTGACGCGGATAAACTCGTGTTAAGTAACACAATGATTGATAATTTATTGCAGTACTGCAATTATTAGTTTTGTTGCAAATATTAAAACTAGCTTTTGGGCGGTAGCAACGTTAAAACAAATGGCGTTGTGTTGTGTTGTTTGAGTGTGAAAGTTGCAGGAGCGGTTTAAATGTGCTCCGCGAGATAGTTTCGTGATTAGCGCCAAGTGGCGCCGGGCGCGGCCGCCGCTCACACCGTGCCGCGCTCAACGCTCGACTGGAGCAGCATCCTAATAATCTGCGTTATACCGCGCCTAGTTCATTTCTGACATAATTATGTACGTGGAGCACCGAAACAAACATACTGGTCTGTCAAGCAGTGTGAATTTGACTTTCATAATTAAGTTAAGGGCGGATACTATGATTACAAATATATTGATACGAGTCTCATGAGGTACAAACTAGAAATAGTTCCTCCATGTTAAGTAATTACTAATCAGCCAAGTGAGAGCGATCTCCATTATAACCACAATACGCAATGTTAATGATGCGAGTTTGGTATGGCAACCATCCATGGCGAGGTACCGTAAATTTATAATTTCGTTAATTCTAAGTTTTCTTTTCTATTCTTATTCTATTAGTCCATGGGGACTTAACAAACTTAGACTTAATCATGGGATTAAGTCTAAGTTTTTTAGATGTTTCGTTTTTGTTTTACAGATCAACCGTGGAGCGGTCGGCGCTCGGTGTCGGTGTGCAGCGGCGCCCGCGCGCAGGCGCCCGCGACGGGTCCGCGTCCGCCGGCGGCGGCGGGCAGTCCGCGGCGCCGCCGACACCACGCGGTCGCCCGCAGCGGCCCGAGCCGCCGACACGCAACTTTCACGCTGTCGCACTACGAGCGACGTCCCATACTCGAGTTTAGCACCATTTATTCGTGTAGTGTTTTATAATCTAAGCGATTTGACGGTAGTCAAAGAGTGTTTGTAAGTGTTGAGTGCAGTTGGCGAAGTTCGCCGCGGAGTTTCGAAGTTGGTTGTGGTGCCAGCGCCGCGCCGGTGGAGGCGCGCGGCGGCCGCCCCACGAACGCTCTTGTAAGATTCCATCACTTAACTACATTTAATTACGAACGTGTAGTGATTGTTGTTCCATTATAAGATACCTCCTGGAAAACTGATTTACTCGGGAAATTTACGTTTAAAAAAAAAACTGTAACCAGAATACGTACCCAAATTAACTATGATTCTCACCGACCATTGAACTGCTCAAGAACTGGTAAATTCAATTTTGATTGAATATACAAAATCACTACATATTTTTTTCCACGTAACAGTGACATATTTAGTAATTAAATCTAAATAATTGTAGGTTAAGGGCATTCCTTCGTTTTCAGACTATAAAAGAAGATTGAGGTTTAAAATATAAGAAAAAGTTCTGATAATTGAAGCGAACACTAGGGGTGACAGGCGACGTACCAGCATTGATCTGGAAATAAGAGACGATTGCGGCAATCTGTCCTCACCCCTTTCGATGTCTCTGAGATCTGCTCAATTCTAGCTCATACTTTTAATCAAGCTCCTTTGTCGAACACGCACTCATTTACGAGTAGTACGATAACTCTCGGAAATAAAAAAGAAACTAAATAGGTAATGGTTTCTACTAAATAATGGGTACCTAATGCTCTGCAAGTTCTGCAACATTTTGACACAATAACGGTATCAACGGCTGTACAGTTCATCCCACACGTTAACTGATTCGGTAAACAAACATGGTGTTGGTTCTGGCAGTGGTTGTGCACGGCCCCCCGTCGCGGGCGCTCCAGTGTTTGCTCTCGCCGAGCCCCGAGCCCGGGGAGCGATCCATCAGCGGCGACACACACGTGATCTGCGACATGTGCGGCTGTCGCCGGAGTGCCGGGGGGACGCTCCACCGATCTTATCCCTGTATTCGTAATCATACTTGGACTTCTCATGTACACGAGGGACGAACCAGACACATCACTTTCCTTCGTAACCTATAGAATCTAATCCCACCAAAAACATATTTAAATGTAAAAAAGGAGAGCCAAGTTCAATGCAAAAATTATGCTTGGCTGTTGGCTTCGCCGCAAAAAGAATGGAGATCTAAATGAGTGCCAAGTTCTATGCAAAATCCAAATATGTATTTATAGGAACAAAATAACATTATGAACAAGTATTAAACTCTATTTCTTTGCTTTATTGGATACCTATAACAATTGCTGTTATTTAAAAATGAGAGATCTTAAACTTTGACTTGGCCAGTTTTCATTACATCAGTCATTTTATAAAGTTATTCTACATAAAATATATTTTTTAATTCAGATAAAAACTGGCCAAGTCAAATCTAACGTACTTTAAGATCTCACATTTTTAAATAACAGCAATTGTTATAGGTATCTAATAAAGCAAAGAAATAGAGTTTAATACTTGTTCATAATGTTATTTTGTAAGAAGGTTCAAAGAGTGGCACCAAGTGGTTCGTGTAATATTACACTCAGCGCTGGCTAGCCAGTTCCTTTGCTTGAACTTGGCTTGATACGCTGCCGCGAGTCTAGATAAAGACGAGCACAATCACAGCTATCGTCTTTCATCGCCACTACAATGTTATTTGTACAACTAACTAGTAGCTACTGGTGTTGTAGCACTGTACAGACTGCTGGTCGTGACCTAGCTCTCCATTCGTATCCCTAAACAGATAAGTTCACTGTCATTGGACAGTTCTGGTTATTCCTGTTTATTCAACGAAATTTGTAGTCTAGTAAAATTCGGTCACAATAGATCAACACCTGTCGAAACGGCAAATAGAAGATGAAAATTGCAAAGTAAATAAACAATAAACCCGTCGCATTGAAGAAAGCTTGTAATACGTAAATAATCACTCCTTAATGTTTTTTTTTAAATATTAACCTTTGCTCTGTCCCGGTTTCGGTCTATTCAACAAACATGAAACCCTCGAAGCCGCGCATGGCTCGTAAACGACGCCAGCACCGCGCCGACAGCTCGCGGTTATTGAATAGGTCATTTAAACCCGGTTCCCGTCAGGGTTTGTATAAGAAATAATAACGCCAAGGAAATCTGGTTATAGGGAATCTTACGTGGAACCAACATTTCAATCATAATTATTCGGTATCGTTTTCCGACGTTATTAGACTCATGGTAATCTTCTTTTTCATGGCGCGTCAAGCGTCTAAGTGAAATAATAATGATCTGAAATTCGAATAGTGCATCAAATGCTGTCACACGCTCTTTCCTGATGTATCTCTCTTCTTAAGATTCAAAGATACGAAAATTTATTGGCCAAGAATACAGTTACAAAGCTATTAAATACAATTAAAGTACTATGTATTCAGCCTACATACTACATACTACCATGCAAATGTTTGAAAATATAAATAAACTAAGAATACGCAATAATTGATTGTTAAAAATTCAATGTATATTATAATGTCCTTTATTCTACATGTCTCGAGAAAACCTTTTACACTTAGCTCTAGTCATGTCATCTGAGGTCGGTTATACATAACACCTTCTCGCCTGTCTGTCTGTCCCTGCTTATACAATTAATGCTGTATATTGCATTGGTTTCTACAAGACGCAAGTAAGAAGGACGCCTACTTAGAGGTCGATAACATACATAGTGGCTCGTCTGGAGTGGCACAAATCCATGTTTCATTAAATTCTATCAGGGAGATTTTTGTCCGGGTCTTCCGTCACCTAAGTATATCATCAAAGTATTGTTTAGCTACTTCATCACTTTATAAAATGCCAGAAACAACGATACGTTTATTCGCAAACAGCCGTAAGGATACGGCCACATCGGGCAGTTCAGTTTCACAGATTCAATTCATTTGCCACGTAAATAAAAGCTTTGTATCAATTTCAGTTTGAAAATATTTCGTTTCAATTGTGTTCACTTTGGTTACAGTTAAAACGTTTTAGTGTGTGGTTCGTTAATCACCCTATTCGTTAGCGCCCGCGCGTCGACTAGTGCTGGCGGCCATTATAATTTTAGAGAATCAATTTTGGATTTAAGACTTTTATTTCTTTTATTTTTTTGTCGTCGTATTTATTTATTCATTTTTTTGGCAGATTTCAAATCAATGCGACAAAATGTGTGTGATACTTACAAGATTGACATAAACTACAATTATCTTAAATATGACAGTCAAATATACAATTAAAGCTATATTAAAGGTTGATTGTTACAAACACTTAGTCGAGTATTTTCGGGACAATCTAATCAAATATAACATTACAAGTTATAATGGATGGAGGGGGATTATGATATTCGGCCGATACCTCCAAGCTCCAGTAACAACCCCGCTGTTTCACCGGTACCTTATGCAACTGCGTCGAAACGTCATTATATAATGAAGGTATTATAAATAAATAAGAAATATCGCGATATACCCGGTATGATTAGTATTTCTTTTGTCTACGAACCGGGAGAGTGTAAAGTATTGCATCTAGACAAATCCATTATTTTATGGGACTACATTTTGATGGGAGTATCAGTACTTTCTCGCATATTTACGAAAAATTTATTAAACAAACTATTACAGTCTGTTAAAGTAAACTGGTTAGGCTTTATTACAATCTCTAACTGTATTTTTTTTAATAAACTTAGTTCTTTCCGTTTGCTTTTATAAATAGGATAATGGAGCCTAACATAAATTATGGTTCATAAAATATCGCCAGCACCAGCAGCCAGTCGGTGCTGGCTGGAGTAGGCGTATTCAACCAACCGAGACCATTTTATATGAATACCGGAGTATGGTCCTTCTTCTGGAACCGTGCATGTTCTGATATAAAACTAGTTTATGTAACTCTTTATCCTAGTGATTAGTTGGATTGAATGCCCATCAAGATAAGCGGACCAGCAGTATATTATATATACTTATTATATACGAGATCTCAGACACTCAGATGCCGTTGTCGAACGGGAATTTAGGCACAGTTCTGATATTCTATTTTTACAGCTCTATAACAGTATGGTTAGATGTAGGCCTCAATATAAAACAGAATCGGTGATAGTCTTGGGTTGGAGGCTGCAGCCGCCGTAATGCAATCAGGTGCGCGGACGACGCTCGGAGCTTCCGGCCCGCTGCTTCCGGTCGCGGCTAATTCTTCTCCCCGCCATCGCCAACTCGCCACCCACTATCAAACCACTCCCACCATCTAGGATATCTTGCAAGTGGCTTTATTCACTTTGACGACTCGTAGTGAAAAAACACTTAACAGAAACTGATACACGGCGCACTCGAAGTACGGCTATTAGTTTCAGCATCAAAAAAACATACTCCAGAGCGTGATTTACGTAAATTACGGCAAATTTATCTTCGTGTGATGAGTTGAACACGTATCGATATTAAAATAAATTTATACGTCCGTTTCATGAGTAGAAGTGAACATAGAAACAGTGTGCAACTGCGGCAGCCCCACGGCGGGATTGAATGGACTCGGGACGTCCGCCCCCTCCTCTCCCCCCGCGCTGCCTTCTTGTCAGGGACAGCGCCGGCCGCGGATAATTTCCATCTGTAATCTCCAACTTGGAATTCTTTTGTGTCCGACTTCGGACTTTGTGTTCGACGGATCCTTGGATTTGTTTTTTATTTAAAAGACATTTTCAACTTCGTAATGCGGCAATCTGGAGCATTATAGCCGTTCTGAGCGGTATCTTTAAGTCGCTCTTAAATAAAATAAATTGGAGATCGGTTTCAAAGTGGAAAAAGTTCAAGTCAGCAATGCAGGGCCCATTCTCGCTTCAGTCTACGTAAAGAGATGTATTTTATCTGATCTGACTTTGCACTGTATTCGTCAGTGCTTTTTATAATTTTGGATATAGATGATTTCCCCAAAATCAGTCAACCAGTTCTGGGCGTCGTCTTTTATTGCTCTCCGTTGCAAACGCTGCACTTAATTCGGTAAAACGGTAAAACATTCAGCAGTGGTAGTATTAGTAGTAATAGCAGCAGGAGTAACATTATTTATTGTGCACCACATGAAAACGAAAACAGTAAAGAAGTTAGTGGCATTAATTGTTTCGATCGTTTTACCGTAAAATGATTGAGTCATCGTTACATTTAGATTTAGATTTATTTATTTCATAATAACAAATTACATTATAATTTATCCTAAGTTAATCTTCATGAATTTTTAATATTATGATCGTCAATAGAAACATAAATATTAATAATAATCATTCAAGTATTAGTCATATACAACATCATAACATAACTATACTCGTACAACAATAAAAGTTATATTTTTATAACATAGCAATAGGTATCTGGCTCGAAAGTCCCCGAAATATCCGCTGTTTACGTCACATGCTTATAACGCTTCCTGTCCACACTGAGGCTTGACGTCGCGTATGCGAGGTGTCCTTATCGTAACGTTTTTTGTAACATTAGACTGAGTAAACGCACCGTCGGCTTAATCTGAACTTCGGTGTGAACATTTTGCATTAAAAATCTGACGCATTCGACACGTCACTGCGCAAACGCATGGTCAACGTATTTCGGGAAACGGTGTCGTCGCCCCTTAATGCGGCCATCAAATGAAAGCTGCTCTCAACGCGCCAAAAACTGAATCTGGTCGAACAAGAATGCCAGCAATGTAGTGTTTTGGGCCGACAATGTAGTTGCGATAACACTCGTTCCATTAGCGAGCGGCGGCCCGAGATTTGAATTCATGAATGCTGATGGCTCGTCACGGATCGCGTGTTGTACCCGGCCACCCAAGTTTGTACCGCGCTTCTGTGCTCCGGCACATACCTAGGGCAGGTGCAAGCTTACAGTCGGGCTGTACCGGCCTTGACCGTGACCTGATGACTTGGATCAGCTTAGCATCGAAGTGATTTGCTTAAATCATGCACGGCACTACAGCATCGCGAGGCTGCGGCTTCAGAGACGGGTGCAGCTCAAGGTCTAGTGTATCGGGCAAATGGATAACAGTGTGCTCTATGACAGTGTGTAGGTACATTAGGTTTCTTGTTTATTTATTTGCTTGCACTATTATGTAGTGTAGGTAAACATGCGGCCTAGTTTGATTGACAATGACATCATGTAATAATGGAATGTATCGGTCATATCACGAGCATGTGGACGTGTCAAGCTCGATATATGTAATTACTTATATATCCGATTTTGCTATTCGATCTACGGTAGGCAACATTAAAACGTCGTTGTAGGTAGTATTAAATGATACATGCAGTAAATACTTGGATAATTATATATTGCAAAATAATATCGCTCGGACATGGTACGCCGTCGCTATCGTGGCGGAAAGTCTGTCGCCAGAGCGTGATGTTGCTAGCCTTCCATCGGTGCGTCTGAAGTACTTACGGCTGACAGTTAGGTAATTCAAGGGTCCATAGAGCAAATAGCTAAAGTGGAGATATAGTTGTGATAATTAAGACTTGTATTTGTTTCTTTAGCAGCAGCCTTCCCGCTTTAACGCAGTAGTTGAGCGTGCGTATCGTTGCGACGTGTTAGGAGACGTGGCAAACTCAAGTCACCAACTTAGTGTCTACGAAGTCTCGTAGCACTGCTACGACGTCTGCACGTGCACGACCGCTACACGCTACGTGCGGACGCGTGTCTACGCGGCGACGGCGTCGGATCACTGCAGCACGCTTGATAATCAAGCAGGGGTTAAAATTAAAATGAAGTAGCCGTCTCTAAGGGTTAATATTTATTGTTCCAAAAAATCTTATCGTTCAAGAGGTAAGAAGGGTTTCTTATATTATTTTCTATTTATGAGCCAATAAAAAAATCTCACAACGTCATACTTAGATTTCTTATACTTATAGAATTGTCAAGTTTCGTCCTACTCAGTACCAAGCTCAGTACCAATACAGTCCATTGACTGACATTGAATAACAAACATCGAAAACATTTATACTTACTTACTAGCTGTTACCCGCGACTTCGTCCGCGTGGAATCTTATCTTGAACAGTTTACATCTTTATTATATTATTTTCAGATCTAAACAATGTTGAAATTACTTTTCTTTTTTTGCAAGTTGATGATTTTGATGTTGGTTACTGTAATTCAACAAAAAATAAATAATAATAAATATTGAAGTGCTGCTCCCATACAATAAACGTGTTTTTTTTGCCATTTTATACGTAATGGTACTGAACTTCGTACGTGAGTTCGACTGGCTCTTGGCCTCTTTTTAGTTTTTTTTTCCGGCTAAATTGCTCTAATTACGCGGAATCATTATGAACTCAGGTTTCAAGTCCCGCACTCAAAATAAATATTTGATCTTCAAACAAATTTTCAACCCCTTTTTCACCACCTTCTGGGCTGAATTTTCAAAAACGAATTCACTTTTCTTGTATTCTGATAATATGCCCTTATACAAAGTTTCAAGTCCTGCGCTCAAAAAAATGTTTGATCTCAATACAAACTATCAACCTCCTTTTTACCGCCTCAGGGGTTGAATTTTCAAAAACGCTGAAATTACTTTTTTTGATTTCTAATTATATGCCTTTATACAAAGTTTCAAGTCCGGCGCTCAAAAAAAGGTTTGATCTCCATTCCATTCCAAACATTCAACCCCTTTTTAGGGTTCCGTACCCAAAGGGTAAAAACGGGACCCTATTACTGAGGCTTCGCTGTCCGTCCGTCCGTCCGTCCGTCTGTCACCAGGCTGTATCTCAAGAACGGTGATAGCTAGACAGTTGAAAATTTCACAGATGATGTATTTCTATTGCCGCTATAACAAAAAATACTAAAAATAAAATAAAATAAATATTTAAGGGGAGCTCCCATACAACAAACTTGTTATAGATATTTATATAGGTACGGAACCCTTCATGCGCGAGTCGGACTCGCATTTGCCCAATTTTTCACCATCTTCAGGGCTACATATATTTTCAAAAACGCTGAATAACTTTTTTTTGTATTCTAATAATACGCCTCTATTTAAAGTTTCAAGTCCCACACTCAAAATTTTTTTTAATCTTCATACAAACTTTCAACCCCTTTTCACCACCTTCAGGGCTGAATTTTCAAAAACGCTGAAATTTCTTTTCTTGCATTCTAATTATATGCACTAATACAAAGTTTAAAGTCCCGCGCTCAGAAAAAGGTTTGATCTCCATTCAAAGTTTCAAACCCTTATTTACCAGTTTCAGGGATGAATTTTCAAAAACACTTTAATCAGTTTTCTTTTATTATTTTAATACCTATTTACAAAGTTTCAAGTTCCTAGCTTAAAATTGAAATTGAACCCCGAGACAAACTTTCATCCCCCTTTTAACCCTCTAAGAGGTTGAATTTATAATGACGTTAAATTAATGTTATTTTGTTATTATTATATATGCCTTAGTCAAAGAATTTGTAATGGAATCAAACTTTCAACCCTTTTTAACCATTTTAGGGGATGAATTATTGAAAACGCTGAAATTACTTTCCTTGTATTTTAATTATATGCCTTTAAACAAAGTTTAAAGGATTTGTTAGATCGTTTTCCTGAAATCGATATTTCATTGTAGTAAATATTCCTGTAGCGTATTTTCCCGTTCAGTTTTATATTTTGTATCGTAGTTTTTTGTACGTTATATTCATAATCGCTAATATTCTTGGTCGCATTTTTTACCAATCGTGTATTTCCTAAGCGCATTTATTCTCGATAGCCTATTTTCCTTAGCACTAATATTTCCAATATCTGTTTTCCCTGATAGTGCATTTTCTAGACGCCTTTATTCTTGATAGCTTATTTTCATATTCATTAATGCATGTAGTGTTATATTGTTATATTATTTTTACTTTCCTTTTGCGTAGCGAGTCGTACATGAGCCTTATATTATTGTTTGAGCCCACTGTACCGACTACGGCTAAATTGGCCAATGTCTCTTCGGAATAATAGTTGCAGTTTTTTTAAGAACATTACAGCCCATTTGACGAGACCTGGCGACCTTTACCAATTCACACCACACCACCACATGGAAACACCTTCAACAGATCAGTAGTCCACTTCAGGAGACCGTCCGACTACCTTCACCAGGTCATCAGTTCACCCGGGGATAGCTCCCGGTGGCCTTCATCAGGTCGTCAGTCCACATAGCTAGAGCTTCCTGTGACCTTCATCAGGTCATTAGTTCAGCTGACAAGACCTTCCGGTGACCTTCATTTTGATATTATTTGGTGATTCAGTTTAGGTGATAGATCTCCTATTTTAAGAACGTATATTACATTAATATCATATAATTGATAAAGATATACCCTTTTAAGGGTTCTGTAGTCAACAAGGAACCCTTATCATCATCATCATCATCATCATCTCAGTTATAGGACGTCCACTGCTGAACATAGGCCTCGCCTTTGGACTTCCATATATACCGGTTGGAAGCGACCTGCATCCAGCGCCTTCCGCAATAAACCCTTAAACAATTAACCCTTATAGTTAGCCTTATATGTCCGTCCGTCCGTCTGTCCGCAGATTAGCTCAGAGACCCGTGTGTTCGTCCCCTTTTTTCTACACATTAGTCACACTGACAAAGTGGTAGAATAAAATTCTGGTCTGGTGTTTTAAAAGGTCTGGTAATTTTTATTATTTTATATTTTACTTTAAGCCGCGTCTGTTTGTAAGACTGTTCGAAACATCCTCTGTAAGCCATATATAAATTGCTCTTCCTCAAGAAACAGATTTGACTAGATATCTGAAGGAAAAAATGCGTAAGGGTAAAAACTCATACAGAATTCTTGATAATGAAAAAAAAATACGACAAGATAAAAAGCTAAAGTGAATTTTTACGATTATGAAAACTAATCACTGCGAAAGTATACTTCAGAAAACAATTGCGATTAGGAAATAATGCGACTAGAAACATTTACCACAATTAAAATAAAATACTGACTTTATATGCGTTTTAACAAAAAACTGAATGGGAAAATGCGCTACAGGAATATTTACTACAATGAAATATCGATTTTGGGAAAACGATCTAACAAATCGTTTAAAGTCCCACGCTCAAGAAAAGGTTTGATCTCCATACAAACTTTCAACCCCCTTTTTACCACCTGAGAGGATGAATTTTCAAAAAAGCTGAAATCACTTTTGTTCCATTTCATTGGCATAACTTTTTACGAAGTTTAAAGTTCCTAGCTTAAAATTAAATTTGAACCCCAAGACGAACTTTCATCCCCCTTTTAACCCCCTTAGAGGTTGAATCTTTGATGACGTTAAATTAATGTTATTTTGTTATTATTGTATATTCCTTAATAAGAAGTTTCAAGGAATTTGTAATGGATTCACACTTTCAACCCCTTTTTAACCCTTTTAGCGGACGAATTTTTGAAAACGCTGAAATAACTTTTCTTGTATTCTAAAAGTATGCCTTTACACAAAGATTCAAGTCCCGCGCTCAAAAAAATACTTGATCTCCATACAAACTTTAAACCCCTTTTTTACCCTTTTAGTGGTCGAATTTTTGAAAACGCTGAAATGACTTTTCTTGTATTCTAATAGTATGCTTTTACACAAAGATTCAAGTCCCGCGCTCAAAAAAATACTTGATCTCCATACAAACTTTCAACCCCTTTTTTACCACCTTAGGGGATGAATTTTCAAAAACGCTGAAATCAGTTTTATTTTATTTTATTTTAATATCTTTTAACAAAGTTTCAAGTTCCTAGCCTAAAAAAAAACTTGTATCCCATACAAACTTTGCACCCCTTTTTAACACCCTTAGGGATTGAATTTTTCAAAATCGCTTCTTATCTCTAGCCCACGTTATAAAAGTAGCCTACTGTGCAAAAATCAACTCTCTTACATTAGTAGTTTTGGCTGTGCGTTGATGAGTCATTAAGGACTTCTTCTTTTATATATATAGATTACTTATAATTATTGTCATTGGTTTAGTTAGTTTCAACGGTATGTGGACCGCGTTTGTATATAATTAAGACAGTTGTTACACTTTCATTTATAAATGGTCGATCAGAGTTCGTCGAGTGTGCTCAGGTAGGACAGACAGGGATTATGTTCTAATGATCTAAGACTCCGTAATGAAAATGTTGTATACATATGCATGTTGAATTAACGGATTACCTTTGTTTTATTTGATTCGCAACAAAAACAGTCGCTAATATTTGTTTAGGTAATGAAATTTGACCAAAATCACTTAGGCCAAACGGGACGATCACTGAGTTAACTCTTACTTATAACTGTTTACTCGCTACGGTAAAACGGGGTTACTTTCAAATGCAGGGGCTACTTTGGAAAAGTGTTTTTACGCCATATCCTTATTTTTTTTTACTATCTGTGACAATGCAATACATACCTTCAACAATGACCTAAACCTTTTACTTCATTTGCTCAATCGCACTATGAATATTTGCGTTTTTATAACCATTTTAAATCTATCAAAGTAGCCCCAAATTTTCCGTTTTACGGTACGTCATCCATACTATCCATACTAATGTTATAAATGCGAAAGTGTGTCTGTCTGTTACCTCGTCACGCTTAAACCGCTGAACCGACTTAGATGAAATTTGGTATGGAGATAGTTTGAGACCCGGGAAAGGGCATAGGATATTTTTCATCCCGAATAAATTTAGTGTTCCCGTGGGATGAGCGGGTAACACCGCGGGGCCCCAGCTAGTATTATAAATGCGAAAGTGTGTCTGTCTGTCTGTTACCTCTTCACGCTTAAACCACTGAATCGATTTTGATGAAATTTGGCATAGATATAGTATAAGATACGAGGAAGGACATAGGATAGTTTTCATCCTAGAAATTATACCTAAAAAGTTTGAAAAGTGAGTGAACATTTCTGTTGGGGTGTGGTGACCCTGTAGGAAATGTAATTACTAGACTAAAAGCACAATTGCTCTTACATTTGCTTAGGTGCTTTTAATAATCCCTTTTATCAAGTTCCACGCGTACGTAGTCGCGGGCAAAAGCTAGTAATATTATAATGAATGCAGTGCGCGCTAGGGTGGATCGCTCTTGTATGAGAAAAAAAAAACCTTATATATTTAACTTCTAATAGTTCTTAAAAGTTGTAGCATAGTATAAAGATGCGAGGCGATTTTTTTATATTTTTTAAATAACGTTTTTTGCCTCCGCATCGCTGTAAAGAATTAAAAAAATGTGGAAATAAGCCCAATTTTCAAAAAACACTGATGCGCAATTATTAGCTTTAACGATCACAAGATTAAAAAACAGTATTAAGAGGGTATAAATTTAGTAAATTTACAATAATAGTTATTCAGAAACTATTATTATAAAACCCATTCATATTACTATTTTGCCTAGTTTTGGCATGATTTGTCTTGAGGTTAAATTTGAAAGAAACAGGCCTTCCTTTATATGAATAACTATGTATTTAATGAGAATAACTATAGTAAACATTAAATATACCATTATATGCGGTTAGAGTTTTGAAAAATTTGGGTCTAGTATAGGTTTTTAGGAAACTTCAACGACCTTGCGGAGGCAAAAAACCTATTCCGATTGCTATCGTGTAGAATACTAAATCTTAATCGTAATCAACTAGAGCAAGTTTTTAGGGTTCCGTAGCCAAATGGCAAAAAACGGAACCCTTATAGATTCGTCATGTCTGTCTGTCTGTCCGTCTGTCCGTCTGTCCGTCCGTATGTCACAGCCATTTTTTTCCGAAACTATAAGAGATATACTGTTGAAACTTGGTAGGTAGATGTATTCTGTGAACCGCATTTAGATTTTGATGCAAAAATAAAAAAATAATAATAAATATTGGGGGCTCCCCATACTTAGAACTGAAACTCAAAATTTTTTTTTCATCAAACACATACGTGTGGGGTATCTATGGATAGGTCTTCAAAAATGATATCGAGGTTTCTAAAACATTTTTTTTCTAAACCGAATAGTTTGCGTGACAGACGCTTCCAAAGTGGAAAAAAGTTGGTCCCCCCCCCCTCTAACTTCTAAAATAAGAAAATGAAAAATCTAAAAAAAACATATGATGTACATTACTATAAAAACTACCAACGAAAATTGTTTTGAACGAGATCTAGTAAGTAGTTTTTTTTTAATACCTAACTTTGCAAGTTTGCACCTAATTTATATGGGGCGCTATACATACCAGGTGCAAACTTAACTTAAACACTTAGGGATGGAAAGTGTTTGTACGGAACCCTCGGTGCGCGAGTCCGACTTGCACTTGGCCGGTTTTTTATTCCTATTAGAATATTTAATTCCAAAAAAATATATTTTGATCCACTCTAGTGCGCGCGCCTCCCTACGGCCCTTTTCACACGTCACTGTTGCCGGCGAAGTGTATGGCCATGTAGGTTAGCTTTCATACGTACGTTAGCTTTTATACGCCGGGTACCCGGCGGCGGCTATCCGGCAACCGGGACGTGTGAAAAGGGCCTACCGGTCAGTATAGATCAGGTCGCGTACGGCCGCCACACGGCGCGTGAGGACGACTATAGGCAAGGTCAACGAGGCAAATGTTAAAGAGGTCCATCATAGGGTAAAGTTCGCTTTTGTACTTGTACGTATTATCATATTTGTTATGGATATATTTTCGAATTATTAACGTGTTTATATAGGTGCATTGCATACTGTAATCGACGGACAAATTCAAGTAGCTAGGAGAGGTGCATAGCGTGATTATGATTGCCGAGCGCTTAGACTGTGTTTATGTAAACCATTGTTGTATGATGCACATAAACAAAGCCGTTGTATATAATTATAATTAAATATGTTACTAACAGTAGTTTATAAGTACTTATTCCATTATGTCGACAAATATGCATTAAAGCTACTGTATACATTACAGACATACTATACTACACATACATGCTACACATGCATTGACAGCGTCGTGTATGATCCACGAATGTTTACTTTACAAGTGCCGCAACATAGGTTTCATTCGGGTTTACCTAATACTCGTGGACGAAATGATATAATATTGTAATAGTAGATCGAGAGCAAAGATAATTGTCAAAGCTACCTCTAAATCATAGCCACACATAAGCTAACTGCTCAAAGGTTAACTGTAAGAGATCCCTAATAGGGATAAGTCCACCTTGGTACATGTATTATTTGCTACCATTGCATTTATATCCTGTTTGTGTGTAGATATATTTGCGTTATAAACTGGATTATTTGCCATGGGTCATGGACGTTAGTACCTAACAATAACACAAGCCAGGACAAGGTCTGTTATGTTATGAGTGTATTTATAGTATCCGTTTCTGTTTTACATACAATACATATGTACTTACAAGCGGCTTTCTTTGGCATTATTTAGGTCGATTTATGCCAGGTTGCCTGGGATTTATTATTAATGTTTGTGTCTTTACTCTGGGTCTCGGGCTCAAACGGATTTTAAGAACGGTTTGAGGGTGAATAAATAATAATTTATTATTTTATTCCCGTGCAAACCCTCGAAAACAAGGAAGGAGATCTCATACTAGACCCGGCGCTAGAAACTGAGCAGCGACAGTATTTAGCCGGGTTGCTTAACTGTCTACTGATAAATTGTCAGATATGCTGACACATGAAAGTGTGGCAGAGGAGCAGTGCAGTGATTATATTAACATGAAATGATTACTCATGTCTGGACCGCGAAACGACAAGTAAAATATTCAAGAAAAAGCTACAAAGGTTCTCCGATAAGAAAAAAAAAACAGTGGCATTGCACTGCTTCCTAAGCCTACAAAGTGTTCTCTTGTGTTCTATTGGAGCTACTGCAGCCTTATGCCGTGGAAATTCAAGGCAATTACTCTTGTGGCTTCCGTCAGAACCGCACCACAGTAGTTCACAGTCATATTATTTCTTCTGAAACAGCTAATGGGAAAGAGGCGGCTAATTGAAAATATTCACAGTCCATCCATATTTTCTTTGTCTATTTCCCCAAGGCATAATACTCGTATGACAGTGTTGACAGGGAGACTCTATATAATTTGTGAGAATTTGGCATGCCGAATAAATTAGTTACTATTGCAACAATAACGTACTAAATGTTTATAGGTTTAATAAATGCATGTAAAAATAGTAGTTTTTTTTTAGATCTTCATCGCTTAAAGAAGTTGACTCTTACTGTTAAATGTTATATTTCCTTGTGGGCATGTCCACATTACTCGATCCAGCCAGTAATTAGGGTTGTAGGTTAATTCGCGGCCCGAACGTATAAAGCTTGGGCGTGCGTCCGCGGGCTCGGCCGACACCACGACACGCACCGCCCGTTCATCCAGACGTTAATTTTGCTTTTATTTACCTGCGGGGCCTGTGTTAACGAAGTCGACGATGCTGCGTCGACGCCTGCGCTCGGGGTAGCAAGGGCCAAGTCCGGCTCAGAAATGAAAAATGTCCGACACGATTTTTGGGAACATGCCAAAAAAACAGTGTACCAATCATATGAGATGAGATTTTCATTCGTAACATATGTCACATACTGACCAATGTGATGACGACACTGATAACTTCAAAAACAGGAGTCAAAGTGAGACGTATCTAATGAACTTACAAAACGCTCTAAAGAAAAAGTCGCACAGGTGTGACGTCACAAATGCGCGCATGACCTACTAAGCGTATAATTTAATATACATGCATTTTTCAACAATATAGTTTTTAAAATACTGCGAATAACTAAGATAGTACTTACAAGTACGAGTATATATTTGTCACACAATCATGTTTACGTTTTTGTATCAGTGTGTCACAACGCTTATCAACTACCTGCTTACAACGAATAGTGAGGTTAACTGGTAAAATCGAAGGTAAAAGACCTAGAGGCAGAAGTCCCAAAAGGTGGGCAGACCAGATACCTGAGGAGCTGGACATATCTGTCAGTGCTGCACTCCACCAAGCAACGGAACGTAACCGATGGAGACAACTAGTTGACGGAATCAGAAGGAGTCACGATCCTCAGCAGTGAGGGAATGAAGAGAGAGAGATCAGTGTGTCATAATATCATTATAGTTAAAACATGTATTTGTTATGTTTAACTGTTACATAACAATATCAAACAGAACTTGGCCCCATTTTTCACTCATTATTCCTTATTCTGCAATATTATGCAATACATGCAATATATTTTCCCTAAATGTCATTGAATGCAAGTCGAATAGCAAAGAACGTTGGACGGAAGGTATGTATATAGCAGAGATACGTCTGTGTTAAGTAATAATCATCATTTATTGTGTGAGGAATTCAGGTCATTAGTAGAGAGATGAGTTAAAATACAATTTCATAATATAGTTCCATTAAATCCTACCCTTTCAGGTGTACACACGTTAATCTTACATTCTATTCTATTAATCGTTAGCAACATTGAATCTTGCCTTGGCTCGTTATCAGTCCGCAGAGAATCAGACGATTTTCCGTCGAGGATACTCACCATTAGGACTATTGATTCACGAGTAAATGAATTGTGGCCTCGGCGAGAGCCTAAAGTTACCCCGAGAATGTGTCGGCGGCTGGCGGCTGAAACTCCACCTTCCACTTGCTGGTGAGTGAACATTTTTTCAAGGGCTTATCTAGTTGCAGTGAGGTGGTGGTGACTAGAAATCGTCGATGTGCTTGCGATGTAGTTGTGTCGTTGTGTATAGTGACGACTTGAGAAAAAAAGAGGAATTCTCAGTTCTACCGGGTTATTTTGGTATTTTACTTATGTTTGAAGACGGTTAGATCAATTTGGAAAAATCTGATTTCGTTTGATTTATTATATTTCTTACTTTATCATTGTTGATCCTGAAGGACTTGACGGATTTCTTTAAATAGCCTCAACTATATGTAGATAGGCACAACTATCGTATTTTGGTATCTCATTCGATTGCTTTCAGAGGTATGATTTCTTTTTATTGAAATTGGTTATTTTTGTTAAAAAGTGATCATTTACAGCAAGATCGAACGGTCCTCGCTCGGAAATGTTCAGCGCGCTAAGTGAAAACGCGGCTTTACTGGAACGCGCCGCGCAACACTTAATAGAGCAACTTCCAGATCGACAAGATTTTGTTACAAATTTCTTGTAAGCCTTTGTACGTGTAACGTGTCGGTGCGCCGCCGGTACACTACATGACTACACGCGCCGCCTTGTCTGCTTGGTTTTACTTGTAAGTTGCTTGGAATCTATTTTATTCTTCTCGATAGTTGGATAAAAACGTATCGAGATACGTTATTCATTGGAGGATATAATTATATGTATAATGTAGTGATCCATGTATCCCAACCAGGGACCGGAACCGGTTACCCTAACAAGGGTTTTTGATGAGGTTATTTTAGAAGTGGTTTTTAAAAACCCTTACATATTGTTAACCCTATGATGTGGTTGTTTCAATGATACGGTTACTGTTTTGTTGCAGTTAACGCGGTTACCGGTTACCTTAACTAACCTACCCCGTCCCACTAACCGAGTCTTTAGGGTATTGAACCGAGTTCAAACGAATGTGATCCTTAAGTAATGTGTTATTAGTTCAGTTTTTGAATAGCAGTTATAATAACTACTAACCCTAACTTAATAACCTTAACGTAAGGGTTTTTGAACGAGTTCTAACGAATATGATCCCTAAATTATGTCTTATTAGGTCAGTTTTTGAATAACAGTAACTCAGTAAATTTCTTATCTCTTGCAAGTCATAAACGTGTTTGGTTTGCGAGGTTTGTAACAATATGCTATAAAGCGACAATTCAGTCAATATTCAACTTTAAGTCTTTGGTGTAGAAACTTCTTATGTTACCATGGTAGCGTTGCTTAGCTCGAGCGGCGAAAACAATGTGTTGTTTGTTTTTTTAATATTTCATCTTTGCCTTTGCGGCTTGACAAATAACTGTAAGACGGAAAAAATAAAAGTTATTCGTTTATTGTTGCCGTCACCATTGTTATCACATATTGGTTTATCGCAAAAACAATTAATTATCATTTCCTTCATACCCCGTAATACAAATGAGTATTGTTTCGATAAAAAAAATATAACAATTAATGCGGCATTCAGTTAAGGCACAACTGCATTTTGATTATTCTTAAAACAATAATAAATACCGCGTCTCAGTGTGCAGTAAATGCCAATACCCCGATAACAATAAACTAAAAATAATTCTTAGCATTTCACTCATCCCTTTTCATCTAAGTATAATTATATTAAGGTTGATATATGTGTCAATAACGAACTTCAAATTATTTTAATCAAATTACACCCTTAAATTATAAAAAAATAATAAAAAAATAATAAAAGAATAAAAAATAAGCAATATTAATGATGGTTCTGTGGATATTCTTATTATTCAAATTAATTTGAACAAGAATATTTCTTGTACTCTTTGTCTTGATTAAATCATGATCCTTTTTTTTTTTATTAATAGTTAAAAACGTAATAATTATTAAAACATTTAAACACTAAATAAGTTTTAAGTAATTAATTAAAATGTTATTTGAAATAAAGTTAATTTTGTTATATAATGTATTCTATAACTTTTTTTTTAACTATAGAAAGAAAATTCTTTACACACAGACAGATGTCCTTTTGTCCGGATTTCCGGTTGGTCTCGCTTAGGGGTCACATTTCTCAACCGATTTATGAAGTTTTGTGAGGTCTAGGTTAGTTAATTATATGAAATATTTGTGTCGATAAAATTATTCGAAACTTGGTTCGAATAATTTTATCGACTTCGATTTGTAAACTAAGAAAAATAAAAAAAACATCCATTTGGAAGAAAAAAATTAAACAATTTAAATTAATAATCAATGGCATTTATTTGTATATATCAAAAATCCAGGGGGGGGTATTCGACCAATTTTAGAGATATAATGGAGATCTCTCCTTTTCATCGCCATCCGTCACTTTTGACGTGTGCCTACTTGACAAGTGGCGATATCCCTAGAACATCGCAACTTCGTCAATTTGGACGCGCAAAATTTTCGTTTCCTTTGTATGTGACGGCATAAATAACAGGCGCATACTTTAAATTGACCGCGTAGTACGTGAAATTAGTCCATTACGTTTCGTTCAAAACAGAAATTTAAATACATGAATAACATTTTTGACAATCATTATCGCCTTCGTATTTCCAAAATTGAGATGAGATATGTCACTTTTAAGCTCATCGCATTTAAATGACAGTTCAATGGCGATATAACTGTTATCTAATGGAGATTTGACGTTTGGCGATATCTCACACGGCATTCTCGAATTGGGCCCCAGTTTACTGTTCTATCAACACACAACCAATTTAAAAATTATCTTTACATTAAAAGTTGTTACAGCAGTAATCAGAAAGTAAATTAACATATTATCATAAAATAAGTTGGCTCACTGAGTGGTCAAAATAAAAAACAAAAGAAAACTTGAAATCAAGCTAGCTTACGCACACAAACCATACATATTGTATTATAAGATATATATATGATTTCTATATATATAACACATATAATATTATAAATAAATATGAAATATTAAAATATATACTTAGGTACCTTATTAAAATTTCAACAAGGGTCAATATGTTCTGCCAGCATCAACGCGATTTCTATAATAATACCTTTAAAAGTATTTACCATATTATAATCATGCTATGTTCATAAAATAAAATAAAATTTGGGTGTGTAAATAATTTACTAGAATAGTCATTTTTTTATCAGAAAACAAAAATAGTAAGTTTAATTATACTACTAAAACCATAAAAATATCATCATCACAGTTTAACATGCATAATTAATAACTACCTATTCTTAACAATTAATACTTATAACACCTATACATTAAAAACACCATAATAAAAAAAAAACAATGACATAAATCAGCAATCAAAAAATCAAATCACTTTAAAATTAGACCTTATCAAATATATTACTAAATTATGGATTACTTATTATTTACGTAATTTTGGAAAGCCGTATGATACAATTCTGTCATAAATTTTACACGTGCCCACATGTCCTTCAATTTATCGTCCGGTACATCTTCTAACAATTCCTTGAATTCCGCTAAAATTTCTGTACGTTTTTCATAACCTTCCTTCCTCTCTTGATTTAACTTTGAGTCTGAAATAAAAAAATATATACTTAATTTGGCATTTCATTTTAAGTTTAGTAAGTAATACGTCACTAATATTACATTTATATATTAGAAATGTAAGCGCCGTCCAATAAAGTACAACGTTAAATGCCTATTTTTTGTTAGGAATGCTAAACTGGCAGCTCTAAGGATACCCGAACATAAAAAGTAAATTGGAATAATGCAATATACATATATATATACTTATGATTTTTAGCTAAATGTGCCAACATATTCTGAATAAAATGTATAATAAATGAAAATGCACAAACACACATTTACGAAATGTCATTGTAGTAGATATTCCGAATTTGTATAGTAATTAAATATTATATATTTACATATACATTCATTTAAACAAGTTGTCTGAACGCCTCATTTCATGGCAAAAGGCCGCCATTTATATCTACGTTTTTGTGGAATGCAATGTGCAATTAACTTTAAATAAATAAATATATGTACGTATAGGTATATATATAATTAGAATATGGTTGAAAATATACAAACATATTGCAGATACTATTAAGGAAAAAATATCAGTTCGAGTACCTTTAAGGTCGATAGTATTTACAAAGACTTAATGGTAAACAAAATTGAAATATCATCATAATAAGAATGCATAACTTACCAGTTTCTGCTGTCTTTTGCCTGTTAAGTTTATTTACAGTCACTATATTCCTCGGGAAAGTTGCATGGCAGTGGCAGCAAGCGCTTTTTGTTGTCCATTTTAAAGTTTTTTTTTAATATTCGTTATTTTATGGCACCCGTTTTTAACTGACCAGTTGGACGATTTGGAGGATACTGAGTAACTAACGCTTAGCATCCATGATGCTTCAAAACAATACTAATCCCATCTCTTTCTTACATTTTTTATCTTATCCGTCATTTTTAATCAGCACGTTGCATACTTAAAAATACCATGCTGCAAGTCAAACTCTCTTTTGTTCTTATACGATGGTTTTTACTGTTATCAGGTATAATGCTGGTAACGCAGCAAAGTTGCCGATCGTTCTTCGATAAGAAAAAACTTTAGTATGAAAATTATAGTTATTTATTATTAGATGTTATTACTTTTTTATTAGCAGAACAATCACATCAAATTATCAACTAATTAACAACATCAGTGTAGGAGAAACATATAAAAAGCGAAGATAAAGTACTTATTATCTAATAACAACAACAAAAAACAAAAAGTCAAAACAAAACTAGTGTAAAAAAAACACGGCAAAACGTGAACATTCTGCCAACTCCGCTCATCTATAACGATCCTTCAAGGTTCAGTTCCAAACCCTAACGCGTAGGGGTTTAGAGTTAACTGCTATAAAAAACCCTTACGCGTTAGGGTTTCAACCGTAACTGTGTAACTGTGTTGAGGTTGTAGTTAACTGTTATGATATGGTAACCTTAACATAGGGTTACCAAATGAAAAGGTTACCTTATGTTATGGTTACCAAATTGTTGGGGTTACCTTATCAATAGGCTTAACTTTAAAGAGGGGTTTTCCGGTCCCTGATCCCAACAACCTTAAAGGATTTTATGGCCACAAAGACATATTACAATGCAAAAGAAAATTATTTTTCGTTTCAGTCAATTCTCAATCGCGCGTCTTAGTATAATATTTTCAATATACAGACTCAGTTTCGTTCCAGTTTCAAACGAGTACCTAATTTTGGTATAGAATATAGATATTTATTCATATATTTAGTTAAGTAGTAGTGTACGGTCTGTACAAAGGTGCATTCTGCCCGTCAGCATTTTACGTCACGTAGCATTTATTCCATTACTTTAAGTTAGTGCATATCCGGCAACCGCGGGGTGCATTCATTTGTATCATTTTATTACTTTATCAATAAATCATTATTTCGGTGGAAAACTGCAGTGTTATCATTATCAACTATCAACTCAAGTGTGTGCGAGACTGTCCCGTACATCTTTATGGTCCTTCGAACCGGATTGGAGATATCAGAACTATCGTCCTTCAAACAAATTTGTATCAGTGCACAGTGAAATTCAGGCCACGTGGTGTGACGACGCAACCTGACCTCAACTACGACTTAGTGACATTACTTAATATCATTTTCATCGGTGAATATCAATATCAAGTGTTATATCAATTATATCAAGACCAAAAGCTATATCAAGATTACCATTATTATCAAGAAAAATAAATATTATATCAAGGTCATCAGGACTTCGTGCTATAGTGATCCCACGTGAGTAGCGAATCGGTTATGACGGCCTCCCACAAGCGGGTCTCACCGTCTGATTGAGAGGCGCACATACTTACGAAGGACACTTAAGCACGGAACTGCGACCATCTTCTAGAAAAAGTAAACGTGAAGCCATCATTTGATAAATACATATCATATCAGAATAGAAGTGGGAGATATATCAATCATGGAGGATTTACTGAACACTCAAGGTCAACTTGCAGATGCTATCAGCAAACTTTTGGTCAATTTCAAGAAGGATGGAGCAGAACGTAAGACTCCTCAAAATATCAAAAGGCGATTAGACACTCTCGAACAATATTGGAAAGATTTCCAAAATAATCATATCAGGCTTTGTGAATTTGAAAATCAAGACTACGTCTATTGTGCCGAAAATCACTACGATCAAATATCAAGCATTTACAACGAAGCCCGAAAAACTATACGCCAGTGTGTACCACAATATCAAGAAGAAAAACCCATTATCAAGCCTGCTTCCTCACAGTTCAACTTGAACATTGACTGGGACCAACCATCGGCGCCCGCAGGAGCCGGTCCTGTACCTCCTGGCCGAATGGACATATCAGCTACCGAGAAACCGGCACCTAAATCTAACTTTCAAACTACTGATCGTGGCAATCAAAGCAAATTGGAAGAAATGTTCCGAAAACAACAAAGTAATTTTAAAGCCTTTCAACGCGCTATCAACAATATCAAATTAGAACTTCGTACCGAGAGGTGGGAATTCGAAGATGCTTTACGAACCATACAAGCTCGGTGGGCAACGGTAGACTTTTTACATTGGGAGATCGACAGTGAACAAATAAGTGAGAAACCTGAATATGAAGAAACGTACAACTTATGCGACCAGAAGTACGAGGAAGTCAAAAAACTTATCAACACCAAAATGTGGGCCTTTTCACATCAAGAAAGATCGACACCTAAGATTGAAATACCTACCTTTTACGGAAATTATCATATGTGGACATCATTTAAGGATTTGTTCACTGAAACTATACATAAAAATAATTCCATATCAAATGCGCAGAAAATGCAATTCTTAAAGAGCAAGGTCAAAGGGGAAGCAGAGAAGCTTATTCAACATTTAAATATCAGCACTGAAAATTATCAAGTATGTTGGGAAATCTTAAATCACCGCTACAACAACACCAAGCTAATATTTAGTTCCCATATCAATATTCTTCTGGGACTACCAACCATGCCACAGCAATCCGCTGTATCAATAAAAAGGCTACATGATACTACTAAGGAGACCCTTCACGCCATACAAAACTTGGGCGTCGATACCTCCACTTGGGACCCGTTAGTCGTACATCTATTGGCGCAAAAATTGGACACGGAGTATCATAATGACTACGTTGAGCATTTATCAAATCCAAGGGAGCTGCCTACCCTTGCGGAATTTTTGAGCTTTTTAGAGAATAAATTCACAGCTCTAGAATCATCTCGTCGAAAATACGAGTTAGCTAAACCTGTTCAATCATCCAACTACGAAAAAAGGTCTGGCCCTATGAAGACGTCGGCATACCCAAACCCTCGCTTCGAAAATCACATCAAGGAAAACCGATTTTATCAACCAATGCCCAACAAAAATAGTCGCGGAACCCCAACGAAAAATTATCAAGCATTTGCAACTAATACAGTAAAGTGTTCATATTGCAATTATAATCATGAATTGTTTCGATGCCAGAAGTTTCTAGGTATGACACCTGAAACGAAGCTTGACATAATATCCACGCGGGAAATATGTCCGAACTGCTTATACAAACATCACGGAAAGTCATGTTTATCAGAAAAACGTTGCAAGCAATGTAGCGGCGAACATAATACGATACTTCATGAAGCCTTTGTCGGCAACAAGAAACAAGCCGCCATCGAACCGACTTCATCGAAAAATACAGGACACGTGTCTCAAGATGACGACCCTGAAACATTATTATCAACCGCCCAAATCAAAGTGCAATCAGCAGATGGATCCCATATCAAATTACGGGCATTAATAGATCAAGGATCACAAATATCAATTATCACTGAAAATGCTGCCCAGCGGCTAGGCCTTCCACGTCATAAATATCATGGATCAGTTTTTGGAATCGGGAGCAAAGAAAACAATTGCAAAGGATTTATCAATATCAAGGCCACTTCATTACACTCGGATTACACTTTTAACACGAAAGTGTTTATCCTGAATCGTCTTATCAATAATTTGCCTTCTCGGTCATTTATCAAGCCATCGTGGTCTCATCTAGAAGGTCTTCAGCTCGCAGATCCTGAATTTAATATCAGCCAACCCATTGACATTTTACTTGGCGCGGACATCTACTCAAATATCATTTTAAATACAATTATCAGAAAAGACGAAAATACTCCCATTGCGCAGGAATCCCGTCTTGGATTTATTTTATGTGGAACTATGAAATCTTATCATTGCAACGTCGTTGTAAACAACATTGAAGATATCAGTCGATTTTGGACAATTGAAGATATTGCTGACACCTCAGACGACTTATCATCAGAAGATCAATACTGTATAAATCAATTCAAGGCCGAAACTACCCGCCAAAAAGATGGGCGCTATGTAGTACGGTTACCATTAAAACCCGATATACATGAGAAACTGGGTGAATCAAGACAGAAGGCAGTTGCTCAATTCTATCAGCTAGAGAAGAAATTTATCAAAAACCAGAAATTTTCAGAGGATTACAAATCATTTATCAACGAATATCATGAACTGGGACATATGTGTGAGTGTGAAAGGGACACAACACCTAGCAACTTCCTACCGCACCACGCGGTACAGCGTGCTGAATCGTCCACTTCGGCTTTACGCGTTGTTTACAATGCGAGCGCACCTACAGTATCAGGCTACAGTTTGAATGATCTAATGTACAGTGGGCCAAATTTACAATCCGATTTATTTACATTGATTTTGAGATGGAGGCAATATAAAATAGCGTACACTGCTGACATAGAAAAAATGTTTCGGCAGATATTATGTCATCAACAAGATCAACTTTATCAAAAAATCATCTGGAGAAATCAACCGAATGAAGCATTACGCGAATATGCTTTGACTACTGTTACCTACGGAACCAAAGCCGCTCCCTTTTTGGCAATGATGACGCTAAAACAACTAGCCATTGATGAAGGTCATCGGTACCCAGAAGCAGCCAAGGTTCTAGAACAAGACTTTTATATGGACGACCTTCTAAGTGGCACGCATAGCCTTGAAGCAGCCAAGAAAGTTCAATCTGACCTTATCAACCTCCTTAAAGCAGGTGGTTTTAATTTAAGAAAATGGTGTAGTAATAATCCAGATTTGTTAGAAAACATGAGCACCACTACGCATCAACAAGCATTTGATTTCAAGCATCAGGAATCTCAAAAAACACTGGGACTGCGATGGAACCCACGAGAAGATACGTTTACATTCCAGTTCAACATAGACTCATCAACTACCAAGAAAGTTACAAAACGCTCACTGTTATCAGACATCTCCAAGGTCTTTGACCCTTTGGGGTGGCTTTGTCCCGCCACAACCAAATTGAAGTTACTGTTTCAATCAGTCTGGAAACAAAATTTAGACTGGGATGATCAAGTACCAGCAAATATTGAAAACGAGTGGAGAAGTATCAAAGAAAATCTAGATGAAATCAATCACATATCAATCCCAAGATGGTTACAAAACACTGAGAACGACAGTATTGAATTATTTGCATTCTGTGACTCATCTGAAAATGCATACGCATGCGTAATATACAGCATCATTCGAGCGAATCGTGAGAAATCGAATGCCTCACCTCTAAAAATCACTATCGTAGCAGCCAAGTCAAAATTAATTCCATCAAAGAAAAGCATGTCCTTACCAAGACTCGAATTATGCGCGGCATTATTATTATCAAAATTACTCAAACGCGTAAAAGAAAGCTTATCAAGCAACAATATCAAATCATTCTGCTGGACGGACTCTACTGCCGTTTTGGGGTGGATCCAGGGCGACATCAACCGCTGGAAGCCATTTGTATCAAATAGAGTACAACAAATCAAGGAAGTAGCACCTGCAGATTGCTGGCGCTATGTTAAATCAGCAGAAAACCCATCAGACTGCGCAAGCAGGGGAATCAATGGTTCGCAGTTGAAGGAACACCCATTGTGGTGGAAAGGACCTTCATGGTTGTCAACGTTTGAAGCGAAACCTCAAGAACATGCCTATACTACAAATGAAGATATCAAAGTATCAAAACAAGCAAACGTCACAGCGCTACGTCACAACAACGACGTCATCAGTGATTTAATAAGTAAACATAGCAATATCAACCGTATGACACGCGTACTAGCGTGGGTGTTGCGCGCTATATCACCTTGCAAGCAAAAATTGCCTTACATCACAGTACCTGAATTACGAAAAGCCAGAGAGATAATAATCAAACATGTACAAGAAGAATCATTTCGAGAAGACATAAACAACTTGTCGCGAAACGGACAAGTGAAATCAACCAGCGATATTTTATCATTAAATCCTTTCCTGGATGGAAATGGATTACTGAGGGTCCGCGGCAGAATTGGCAAGGCAAACATCGATCCAAATATGAAGCATCCACTTATCATGCCACATCAAGGACATATGACCAACCTTCTCATAGAAAATGCACATCGAATGACCCTGCATGGTGGAGCACGTCTGACCTTGAGACAGCTCAGATATCAATTTTGGATAATAGGAGGCAATAGAGCCGTTAAAAAGTTTATCACCCAATGTGTCATATGCATACGTCATAAAGCTGCAAAACAAGAACAAATAATGGGAGACTTGCCGGCCGCGCGGTGTAACCCAACGCGCCCATTTTATCACACAGGTGTGGACTACACTGGGTTCATGGAAATTAAATCAAATAAGGGCCGAGGTATAACGACAACAAAGGGCTATGTTGCGGTGTTTGTGTGTATGGTGACAAAAGCCATACATCTCGAGTTAGTATCGGACCTCAGCAGCTCAGCATTCCTAGCAGCTCTTCGGAGACTAGCGGCACGTCGAGGAGCTCCACGTCACTTGTACAGTGACCAAGGAACAAACTTTATTGGTGCTAACAATCGATTAAATCAAGAATTCATAGATTTGAAAAACACATTGGACGCTGATTTTTTCGCAGCGATATCAGAAATGGAAATTGAATGGCACTTTAACGCCCCTTCATGGCCAAGTGCTGGAGGCTTATGGGAGGCATCTGTCCGTAGCCTCAAACATCATCTTCGTAGAGTCATGGGAGAGCAGAAGCTGACCTATGAAGAGTTATCAACACTCTTAGCACAAGTTGAAGCATGCCTTAATTCAAGGCCCTTGTGTGCAATCACTGAAGATCCTGATGATCTGGACTTCTTAACACCTTCTCACTTCCTATAAAGTGGTCCAAATCTAACGATCACTGAAACTGAAAAAGATGAACGCACAAGATGGCAACTTGTACAAAAAATATTCTCAGATGTATGGAAAAGATGGAAGTCGGAATACCTTTGTCAATTATCAAAGAGAAGCAAGTGGCTGAAACCTAAGGAAAACATGAAAGTTGGAGACGTTGTTATCATCCATGATGTTAATCTGCCCCCTGGAAAATGGCCTCTTGGCAGAGTTGAAACCGTACACCCGGGTCACGATGGGTATGTACGTGTAGTATCAGTTAAAACGAAAAATGGAATTATCAAGAGACCCATTACGAAAATATCAAAATTACTTGCCAGTCAAGAATCAGGCAATGATTTAAAACCAGATCCCGGACCGAAAAACCCGAAAGTATAAAGTGACACAACACTACCATTGTGAACTCAGCCTAATAAAAAAATATCAAGTAGAACCTTACTGGCGAGAACAAAAACTATTAAAACGATCTTACAACCACGTCACGGGTTCGCGGAACTATAGAGTGCTACAGCGGCATAATGCTCGCTCAGCAGGCCGCACGCTCGACGCGCTAACGCCGAGGTCGAGGTCTTATCAACAAGGTCGGATATCTAGCGAACTGTTTACTTAGCAGAACAAGAATAGAGGAGATAGAGGAAAATCTGGAAAGTACAAATTATAAGTGTTCTATACACAAAATACAAAACCGAAGGAGCAACACATGACTAAAATAAACATGGATCTATGACCAACGCAGGAGTTCAAATATCAAGAAGCACAGGGACTCAACAAGGCGGCGTCAGCTTTCTTCGGCGGGCGCTTTATTGCGAGTGCAAGATTTATTTTAAAGTTCGTTTATTTTTGTATAACTTCATCATCCTTCATCTCGCGCGGGGAGCATGTACGGTCTGTACAAAGGTGCATTCTGCCCGTCAGCATTTTACGTCACGTAGCATTTATTCCATTACTTTAAGTTAGTGCATATCCGGCAACCGCGGGGTGCATTCATTTGTATCATTTTATTACTTTATCAATAAATCATTATTTCGGTGGAAAACTGCAGTGTTATCATTATCAACTATCAACTCAAGTGTGTGCGAGACTGTCCCGTACAAGTAGCTTACATAGAGGTTTATCGAGATTGATAAATGCGGCGAGCGCGTGGAAACCGCAGTGGCAGCGCCTCATTGTTGTGGGTCGGAGCGGAGCGCGGAGCCCGGAGCCCGGAGCCCGGAGCTCGGAGCGCGAACCGCGAACATTACGCCTTCCTGACACTTGTTTCCACTCAGCGAAATTGTATTCAACAATATGACTGGATGTTAGTAGCGATTGTGTTGTGTCTCGCTGTATAAACACCGCGAGTAAGCGCGCGGCTGCCGCATGTCAGAACCTAGTATGTGCGTCGCATCAAATACTACAGGGAGCGGAAACACAATGAGCGTAGGTCTGAAAATAGTCCTTACATTTAGCTAAAAATATCTGTAAAGGGGTAGAATACCAATAATCGTGATATGGGTGCGTGACATTCGTTCGGTTTTGAAATAGGTTAAAGTAAGTAACTAAGTTCTGAATCGGATATTTTATCCGATATATTATTAAGTATATTTACTTAATAATCGTATTGATCGAAATGTACTTATTAAATAATTATGATTATGCAACAATATGCTCAATTTAAATTAAATCTAGACATAGCTAATATGCTTAAAAATTACTTGACCTAATTAAGTGACTTGTCAAATATTGTATTATTTATACTTATATTATAAACCGAATCTGAGTCTGTAAGTACTCGTACTTAAAAAATTTCGAGGCATTAAAATCACTCTTAACTATAACGAGTGTGCTGTTACCGCTGTGATCGGGCAATGCTACTAATTGTTGGACAATAGCTTTGAAACATTGTTCAAAAACCTGCATGTACCAGATTTTGATACGGAGCTGCGCGTCCCAGTACCAGTAATAACAATCTGCAATATGTCTCAATACAATGAGGGGCGGCGGCGGCGGCGAGCGGGTCACGCGCGGGTTGTATCGCTCTCTTCGCTCTCTTTTATCAATCGATCAGCGTATGTTGTGGCCCGCCCGTAAAGGAAATAGTACAGGCCCCACATATTGGGTTCGTATTGAGCACAGTCATTGGCTCAATTGAAATGGAAATCTGTTGACAGAACGTTCCAAATATTATTGTCGCATGTAAAACATGTCGATGACAACCAAAAACGGGGAACTAATTCAATTAACCATCAGAGCACACAATTTTGCGTCTACATTTTCAAAAGCAGCTGATAAAGCTGCAGAGAGACCTTAGCCTTCGTGAGGCATATACGAGTATATCCCAGGCCGTGGTACATTATGAGCCGCAACTCCCAGTCCTGACGCGCTCTACATATTCGCACGGTGGGACGCCCAGTGTTGTGATTGTGACGTCATCACCGGGTAATTACGGTGCAGCCGGTGCAGTCTCTGCTTGTCCTGCCGACTAGCCGTGAGTGTGCGCTCGAGTGCAGGAGGTGCTGAGGTTTCACTAACAGTGGTGGGCGAGACGTTCCAAATTTCACTTATGCATATTCCACTCAGGATCGTCGGTACACTAGCTTCTTTCCTATTTGTTTTTTTCTTTACTACACAATTATAGAAACGACACTTAATTGTTCCTGAGGATACTGATAATTCAAATCTTAAGGCCAGGGTTGCGGGGGATACGGTATTTTTTTTCATAAACCAGTACCATTATATTATTCCTTGCGTCAGCTTCCATTGCATTTTTTTTAAAGAAAGTAAAATTTACAGTGCGCCTCTATGTAAATATATGCGTGTAGCCGTAAATCAAAACTTCGTGACTAAACAAATACCTACTTCTATTGTTTATCATTAATCCGTCGAGCTGAGGGAAATAATTCTCAGTTCGTAATTCGTGTTTATGTACAAAGGCGCGTTATCAAATCAGAAGCTATTAGTTTAAAAGGATGTCCCGAGCATAGAGCCGGATGTCAGCGAAGCGGGCGCTTGCCGAGTCAATTGCAGCGGGAGGGGGAGAGAAGGGGGCGAGGGGGTAAACAATGTGTGCGAGACGCAATCACGGCACCGCGGGCACGGGGGCACGGGGGCACGGCGCGGCGGCGATCGAGCCGGCAGCGATCACTGACTATAGGGCTCCACTATGACCCGCGTCGGCCTACAAATAGATTAATCTTTGCTGCCGAAATTGGGCTGTTGTAAAACGTGGGCCGGTAAAAAGAGCGATCATAGTGATTAATTATAGGGGTGCCGGACCCTGATTCGGCGATGTTTTGTGGTATCCTCAATTTAGTAGTATCTCGACTTTATCACGGTTATATAATATAATATAATCTCTCTCACTCTGTCTGTCTGTAAACAGATCTCGCTGTTAAATACCTACTTCTTGTTTGCATTATGTAACTAAAAAGATCGCCTTTTACCTTAGCGCGGCAAAATATTATGTAAATTAGACGTAAGCTGATTTGGGTCATGGGAAGTTGCAACAAAACATCGCAGCTCCATCTGACTTCAGGCTCATTTATTTTTCCTAACGAGCATTTGGCGTTGGTGCCAAATATACAGTCGGCAATAAAATGATGTCTCAAATATACTCACCATTTTCAATTTTACGCCTGGTACTAGAATTCAGTTAGCCTATTAGAAATTGAGTTTGATTCTCGCTAGTGTAATTACGGTTACTTCGAATGCAGCAGCAAGTAGACATGCCAGTGGCTAGACGGACAGACGTGATTAAAAATCGTCGAATTCAGACGAAGCGGCACAATGGCCGCTGATGAGTGATGATTCGCATACGCGGACATAATTACACGCCCCGACACTGCCGGGTGAAGGGAGGGGAAAGGGAGGCTTTTTTTTGCATTTCCAGAGGATTCGGGTTACCGTTTGCAAGTGCCCTTTGAGCGGCGGGCAATCTCCGGCCGCGGTCGGTCAAAGAAAAGTTTACAGCGTTTATAATGAAGCAGGAGGCGGGCAGCGCGAACACCGCGCAATTACTGCCCGGCTTTGATCGCTCGACGCGCGAGCCGTAGCAGAACCAACAGAGTTTATTTTGTCAAAACCATTGTTTCGAACCGACTTTGTAGAGTTGTCTGGACATGCTCTAATTCGTCATCATTATGATATCGTAATAAGTTAGTCGCAAATGATAGTAAAATTACGCTTTAAAACATTTTCAACAAAGAAAGGACCTCGAAAATTTTGGAAAGAATTTCGATTACGATACTATATAATAATACAGAGGTTTGACCATAGTTTCTTAAATCTGCTGGGAATCCACTGATACAATTAGTAAATAGCGCACGTGGAGTCCTTGTCACATGCTCGTATATCAAAAATGTAAACTTGATCTAGCACCTAAAATACGAGTTAAATTACGCTTGATCAGAGTAGGTACTTGCGTGTCGATAAGGCGTGTGGCTCGGGCCGGGGTCGGTGCCGACACGTGTGTCTGTATTCGTATCTCTGGGTTCTGCAGCTGGGAATTTGCTGACAAACTGTCGGGGTGAAGGTGTTTTAGTCTGTCTGCGTCAGCACTACTCACGTGAGTGGCTCAAGTCACGGGCTTGCGCGGTGAGATTCCTTGCTTCCATTAATACATGTTACTATTTATTGAGCTCTTTCGGGACATAGACTAGGTACATCGGTAGGATCTGAACTCTGTACACGCCTAAAAGTTAATTAATAAATATATTTGATATCTAATTTATTTCTTTGGCAAGAATGTCCTCATTCGCGGTGAGCGTGGTGAGTCACCACTGGTGACACTTACTAAAACGTTTGCTGTTGTAGGCGGAAGCTGGAAAATTTACAAAATTCTCTCTTGGAATCATGATTCCAGACGTGTGAGTCTTGACGAGCAGGGCAAACATGTGTGAGGCGGTGTGTGACTCGAATGTTTGTTGCAGGTGTTGTCAACACGGCGGTGGAAGCTAGGCAGCATGGGCCGCTAGCATGGCGGGGTGCTGCGCGGCGCGCGGGGGCGCGTGCGGCGGAGGCGGGGGGCGCGGGGGGGCGTCCCCGAGGGCGTGCCTGGCGGCGTGCGCGCTGGTGCTCGCCTACAACCTGCTCGGCGGGTTCCTGTTCCTCGCGCTAGAGGTACCTTTCACATGGAATCCATCACCATATAATGTCTTCATTACGATTTCCTTCTGTGACTTAGCTCATTTTACTAAGCTCAGCCACCCCTCATTATCTCCCAAAGCACAAGACTGCACATGTTATTACAACGATGTCTTCTATAATTATAGGCTTTACTCAAGGGTAAATATAGTTTTAATTATATACCTATTATGAATGAATGAATGATATTTAGTCACCATAAGGTGTTACAGTTATAAACTAATATAATTTGTAAGAGTTATAAGACCAAAGAATGATCGTTGTTGACTTTAAAAAGAAAACAAATATTGTATTGTGGCAACATTTTGGTGTTCTGTCAAATTCATATCGAAAACGTGTCGATTCATTCTCTTTACCGTTAGATTCGGGCGGAAAGGTTGCGAATTTGTTGGCTGCAATTAATTGTCGAATTTTCGAACTTAAAAATACTTTTAAGTAGTGAAAACCCGTGTAGTGCCTCGAGATCTATCAGAAGGAGCACCAGAGCTGGTTAATCAGGTGCAAGGTAACCGTTGGATTGCTGGTAAGTGAGTTGCGCGTGGCCACGAGCTGGTTTCCTCGGCCCTGGACACCTGAGGAAGGAGCAGTACCCTCTGGAGCTAAGGTTAGTCCTTTTGAAAGAGAACTCAAGGCCCTCTTAATTTCGTTTGTAATAATATCGTTCTTGTTTTTTATCACCAGCCGGCAACTTTCATTTCCTAATTCTAAATTTAAACACAATTAAAAAGCTACAGTCCATTATTTGTATCCAAAACATTGGTCCTTCGAACCGGATCTTGATAAGCGAGCCTGTGGATATATTATTTTATCGTTTCGAGGCAAATCTGATAATTTTGGTATAAAATTTTGCATAATACTTTTCGTTCACCAAAATAGAGGGTAAGCTTATATATTTTTTTCGTTTGTTGAAAATCCACAGTACATTTTGCACATTTACGTGAATCGGAACGCACCATAGACTATTCAACTCAACTGTCAAGTGACAGCGACGTTTTAGTGTCAAACTTTCATAACCTTACATTGAAATAATTTGTTTTGTTTTCGGAATTGTTGTGTTGTTTGCAAAAAGAATAAATAAATTATGAGTGATGAGGAGAATAGATCCGGGAGTGAAGATGTTAACATGTGGCGTGTCGCCAGGGATTATGCTTTCATGCGCCTCGAGCATATAGCCGAGTCCAATTTGTTAGGATACACGGAGAGCGACTTAACAGAGTTAAGCAAACAGTTTCACGATGCTCAACTAAAGGTGTTGTTAGGTTTAAGCCCCCCGGAACGACAGGAAGTATATCCGGTAAGTAGGGAATTTGAAAGGAAACTTATGGCTGTGCAGGCCAGGTTACGTTTAGAACTTAAAACAGAAATAAAACCTTGCGAGCCACACGTCCCGTTGAATATTGCTCATCTACCTAAAATCACAATCAAAACTTTTGATGGTAATTTGGAGAATTGGGTGGGATTTCGGGAACTTTTCGACTCATTAATTCATCAACGAAATATTCCAAATGTGGAGAAGCTGCATTATTTGCTTTCGAGTTGTCAGGGTTTAGCATATGATTTAATAAAAGGTTTTCCTTTATCCGAGGATAATTACACAAATGCTTACCAAACATTGTGCAAATATTATGACAAAAAACGTCAAATAGCATTAGTATATTATGAAAAACTGCTACATTGTGAACCTGTAAAAAATAGGCACGATTTAGATAGGATATTTAGAACATTTCATGAAAATTTAAACATATTGTCGAAGTTTCAGTTACCTGATAAAAATTTTATGCTTTATTATCTATTATGGTCAAAGTTAGATAGTAGTACGCGCGAAGCGTTTGAATTGCAGTTAGAAAGTAATGTCGATATCCCAAATTTTGAAGACCTGCAATTGTTTATCGAAAAAAGGAGCCAGGCACTAGAAAATTCGAATGTCAAAATAAAGCTGTCTTCCACAAATAATAAACCCATGCATAAAGGTAAGGCTTCACTGGTCGTTCCTGCAGTACCTATGCCGAACTGTCCGATTTGTGCTGTTGTTGGGCATGACATTGGAAAATGCCCTAGTTTTCTTAATTTAAAGCCAATTGATAGATTTTCAAAAGTTAAAGAAAACAAACTTTGCATTTTGTGTCTGAAACCATCTCATACTATGAAACAATGTAAATCAAATGCGCGCTGTGACAAATGTAATTATCGGCATCACTCATTGCTTCATTTCGATAAGAGTCGGGAAGATGCTGAGGAGTCAACGTCGGGCTCTCAGCTGACAACATTGTCTGTACCTACCTATAATTCTCAGGTATTGTTTTCCACTGCTGTCGTCAAGATTGGTGATAGTAAAGGACGGTTGGTCCCAATTAGGGTTCTTGTTGACTCGGCTAGTGCTTGCAATTTTATTACAAAGTCTGCAGCAGTCCGACTAGGCTTGCCTGTTCATAACCGTCATCAGTCTGTAAATGGTATAGGTCAATCATCAACAGAAACACTCGGGTCTGTAACATGTGAAATTTTCCCGTCAAATGGGAATAATTTAAATAAGTTTTCATTTGAAGCTTTCGTTTTACCAAAAATTTGCTCAGATATGCCAGCGGGTCAACTGAATATCGCAAGTTGGAATCATTTAAAGGGTCTGTCTCTTGCTGATCCTCATTTCTATAAGCCGGGACCCATTGATATGTTGATCAATGTCAGTATTCTGTCTTCAGCTCTTCTACCCGGTCTTGTGAAGGGTGAAAAGGGTGAACCCATTGCGGTAAATTCAATCTTCGGATGGTTGGTCATGGGCGAGTGTGCTGTTGATATTGATGCCTCTCGTAGTCATTCTCGAGACAGTCACTTTGTTGCAAAAAGGGACTGTCAGTTTGTTTCGTTGTCATCTGCGGATGATTATAATAAACAGTGTCTAGATTTGAAAAGTGAAGTATCTCCTTCCACAGCTGATTTGAAAAAAAATGTGTCGCATCGGTTTCGTGATAATTGTTGTGAAAGTAACAAAGATTGTTTTCTCGTTTCGTCGTTGTCCTTGGACAACACTATTCAGAGATTTTGGGAGATAGAAAGTGTCGCCACCCCGAAGTCAGCTGTTCTGTCGAAAAATGAATTGTCGTGTGAAAACCTGATGGATGCGAAATATTGTCGAAATCCTGAGGGGAGGATGGTCGTGCCATTAACTTTCGGTGACCCTCAGGAGCGCCCACGGTTTTCAAATTCTCGTGAAATCGCCTTAAAGCGATTTATAAACTTGGAAAAAAAGTTTAGCATAAATCCTGAATTTCGGACAGCATATGTCAACTTTATGAAGGACTACCTTGAGAGCGGTCATATGGAAGCAGTCGAGGCTCCTGCGTCGAACGAAGGCTTCTTCTATTATATTCCTCACCATGGAATATTGCGTCCTGATTCTATCTCGACCCCGCTGCGGACCGTTTTTGATGCCAGTGCCAAGGATGTTCAAGGAAGATCCTTGAATGACTCGCTCCTGCCAGGGCCCAAATTGCAGAAAAATATTTTTGATCTGTTAATTCGATTCCGGTGGCATGCGGTGGTGTTTACTGGGGATATAAAACAGATGTACCGCCAATTTCTCGTCGATGCTAAAGATTGCGACTATCAACGCATCTTGTGGCGGCCATCCTCAAAGGAGCCTGTTCAGGACTTTCGTCTTCTGACGGTGACGTATGGAGTTTCCTGCGCGCCCTATCAAGCTTTGTGGTGCATTTCAAAATTGTCGCAGGAATTTATCGGCACTGCTCCACTTGGAGCTGCAGTTCTTGATAGGGATAGTTATGTCGATGACATCGTCTCAGGTGCGGACTCCGTGGAGACTGCAGTTCGCATCCGTAACGATCTCATAAAGATTTTGTCGTCAGCACACCTACACTTGCGTAAGTGGACTTCTAACAATCCGGATTTCTTTGAAGGATTGCCAGATTCTGATTTATACTCGGAACAGTTTCGTAATTTTGAGGATGTCCATGATGTTTCGCTGAAAATTTTGGGCCTGTTATGGTTGCCCAAATCTGACTCGTTCTCGTTCAAAACCATAAGCTTAGACTGTCGTTGTACTAAGCGCTCAATCCTGTCGGAAATCGCTCGGATTTTTGACCCATTGGGGTTTCTTTCGCCCGTGGTGTTTTTCGCGAAATATTTGATGCAGCTTCTGTGGTCTTCTGGACTGCATTGGGATGACGATGTTCCAGACCCTATTGCTGAACAGTGGCTCAAATTAAAATCACAACTGTCGTGTTTGCGCTCTATCGCCATACCGCGTCGAATGATCCATTCGGGTCGTGAAATTCAAATTCATGGCTTCTGCGACGCCTCGGAACGAGGTTATTGTGCCGTGGCGTTTTGTCGTATGGTCAATAATGATCAAGAAATTGTCGTGCGTCTCTGTTGCGCCAAATCAAAAGTCGCACCACTCCGTCGTTTGTCAATTCCTCGATTGGAATTGCAAGCAGCAGTTTTGTTGTCTGATTTAGTAACGGCGATGTGCAACGCATTAAGAGATTTCCACTTAGATGCTCAAATTTACGCCTGGTCAGACTCAACTGTGGCATTGACATGGATTCGTTCCTGTCCGTCGCGGTGGAAAACCTTTGTCGCTAACCGGACTGCTGCTATTCAAGCCCAAATTGCTCCCGACTGTTGGCACCATGTTCCCACTGGAGACAATCCAGCCGACCACGGTTCCCGTGGTTTACTTCCGGCTGATTTAGTGCAATGTGAATCATGGTGGGCGGGGCCTACATGGCTGTCGCGTCCTGAAGAAGATTGGCCAAGACACATTGCCCACGCTGACGGAGCTGCGCTCGAAGAAGAAAAGGTTCTGACTCTGTTCAGTACAAAAAACTCCGACTTCATTGATCAAATTTTGCATCGGTTTTCGTCATTTCGTCGCATCGTTAATATCCTGTCGTATTGCTTTCGCTATCTTCATAATCTGAAGAACCCCGAACAGAAAATTTCGGAACAGGCCCTGTCGTCTCGTGAAACTAGTTCAGTGATTCGATTTCTCGTTAGGCATGTCCAAGAGCATGTCTTCTCGACTGAAATTCGAATCATAAAAAAGGGTTCCACCAACTCGCTTCACAAGCCTCTTCGTAAATTGTGTCCGTTTGTCGATGAAGAGGGTTTGTTGAGGGTGGGCGGTCGGCTATCCCACAGTAACACGCTCGACTATGACAGGAAGCACCCATTGTTGTTACCCCGTGACCACCGGCTCACGGCGTTGGTGATAGAAGAATACCACCGTAGGTTTTCACATCCGGGATTACAAACCCTACAAAACCTCATAGCTCAGGATTTCTGGATCTTATCGCCCAAGCGCGCGATTCATGCCGTCGTCTCGTCGTGTCTTAAATGCTATCGGGTGTGTCCGCGGGTAACTCCTCCCCCAATCATGGGAAACTTACCGTCGTTTCGCATTAGTCAATTAAAACCTTTCTCGTCAGCTGCTGTAGACTATGCTGGTCCTTTCAATATCTCATTGGGTCGAGCACGAGGCAGCAAGTCATACAAAGCCTACATATGTGTTTTCGTGTGCACTGCCACTAAAGCAGTCCACTTAGAGCTCGTGTCGGAGCTCACGTCTGAAGCTTACCTAGCCGCGCTTAGGCGGTTTTTCGCTCGTCGAGGTCGCTGTTCTCGTTTAGTGTCAGACCAGGGCAGGAATTTTGTAGGTGCAAGCAATATCCTGCAACGGCTGATGTCCGAGGCTTCTCATAAGGAACAAGTAAAATTTGTGTTTAACCCTCCTGGGACTCCGCACTTCTCCGGCTTGGTCGAAGCAGGAGTAAAGTCCGTGAAAACGCATTTATCACGAGTAATAGGCCTCCAACGTCTAACTTTCGAGGAGTTCTACACATTGCTAACTCAAATTGAGGCTCTCCTCAATTCGCGCCCTTTGTCACCTCTGAGTTCTGACCCAAACGACCTCTCCGTACTGACCCCGGGTCATTTTTTGACTTTAGAACCATTGACTATTCTCCCTGAGCCTGTGTTGACTGACATAAAGATAAGTCCCCTTCGACGTTGGCAACTGTTACAACAGATGCACCAAGCCTTTTGGCGTAAATGGCACTTGGAATATCTCCACACCCTTCAGCAGAGGAACAAATGGTCTGAAAAGGGAGATAACCTCCGAGTAGGATCAATGATCCTAGTAGTAAATGAACAGTGTAGCCCATTAAAATGGAACATGGGTCGAATAGTCAAACTTCATCCAGGTAGTGATGGCATTTGTCGGGTCGTGACCATCCGCACAGCTACTGGTGAATACAAACCACCAGTTGTAAAGCTGTGCCCGCTACCTCTTTCTAATTAACTTAGTAACATTAATGTGGTTGCCCAGCTTGAGCATCAACTTCCTAACCGTATACCAAGCTTACGCAACCCATTTTAGCATAAGTTCTTAACATAATCGTCTCTTCCATCACTCACAATTTTTTCTCTCTCTTTTCTTTGGAAAAAATACCTTGTATTTTGGTGGGCGGAATGTTGACTTTAAAAAGAAAACAAATATTGTATTGTGGCAACATTTTGGTGTTCTGTCAAATTCATATCGAAAACGTGTCGATTCATTCTCTTTACCGTTAGATTCGGGCGGAAAGGTTGCGAATTTGTTGGCTGCAATTAATTGTCGAATTTTCGAACTTAAAAATACTTTTAAGTAGTGAAAACCCGTGTAGTGCCTCGAGATCTATCAGAAGGAGCACCAGAGCTGGTTAATCAGGTGCAAGGTAACCGTTGGATTGCTGGTAAGTGAGTTGCGCGTGGCCACGAGCTGGTTTCCTCGGCCCTGGACACCTGAGGAAGGAGCAGTACCCTCTGGAGCTAAGGTTAGTCCTTTTGAAAGAGAACTCAAGGCCCTCTTAATTTCGTTTGTAATAATATCGTTCTTGTTTTTTATCACCAGCCGGCAACTTTCATTTCCTAATTCTAAATTTAAACACAATTAAAAAGCTACAGTCCATTATTTGTATCCAAAACAATCGTAATTAACAAACTGTGCTTTAAGCACCTAGCTCTTTTTGAGCTTGAAAACATCAATTTTTTTGTGTGGAGCACGTGCGTGCGTGTCTCTGTGGTTGTGTGTAGCTGATTGTGTGTGAGTTGGTGTTTTATGTGTGCCGGATTGCGAACTCGAGTTCGAGTCGTCTGTGGCATAGTCTGATTCCTCATCCGTCCAGTAACGGATGCGGCGCATAATTTGTGGGGGGTTGGTGGCAAATTCAAGGGAAAGCTTGTTCGGTCTGTCGGTCAGTACGTGTCTGGGGCGTCGACGTCTGGCAGGCACATTTGCTGGTGGGGTATAATCAATGGCTTTTTGAATCAGAGGGTTCTTTGATGTTGAGGCCTTTTCGTAAAAGCGCTCGGAGCACCGCTTTAGCCAGGCCTGGACCGGCTCTAAGTGGAGATCTCTATGAAGATCGGTATTTCTGATGTAAGGCGGCGCTCCGACCGCCGACCTCAAGAACTTGTTCTGTAGAACTTGCAAGGATTGAATCTTTGCAGACGAGGCATGGGCAAAAGTTGGGCTCGCATAGGAGAAAACAGGTCGTATGCAAGTCTTGTATATTGTTAGCTTGTTTCTCCTAGAAAGTTTACTGCTTCTATTCAGCATGAAATGTAGCCTACTCAGATAAAAATCTGAGCGGTCTCTTACTGTTTTAATGTGCCTGCCAAAGTTAAGGCTCCGGTCAAGGATGACGCCTAAATAGCGCGTCTCATGTACCCACGGTATGGGCCTAAGGGAACATCAAAAAAGATTGACAAGCCTATAAGTTAATTTTATTAGTTGTGTATGTCAGTTAATGCTTTATTTTAGGGAGGAGCGGAGGAGACCGCGGTGGCGGCGGTGGCGACGGGGCGCGGCGGCGCGGCCACGCTGCGCGCGCGCACCGTGGAGCGGCTGTGGGCGCTTACCGAGGACCTCAACATCCTGTACAAGGTTATTATACGCAACCTAGTCACGCGAAAACTAGTCTTTAATCAAATTCGGTTCAAGGACGTTAAAGAAAAAATATATATTTAGGCGGATGAAGATGCATCTTCACATTGTTACAGGATAGAATTTGTAATTATAATGTATTTGTAGGACAACTGGACGCGGTTAGCCGCGCGAGAGCTTCTGGAGTTCCAGCGTGGCCTGGCGGCGGGGCTGCGCGCGCCGCCACGACCGGCGCCCGGCAAGGGCGTGCTCGACGACCACTTTCGGTGGACCTTCTCTACTAGCTTCCTTTACGCGCTCACGCTCATCACTACTATAGGTGACACATTGTATTCTGCGTTATTAATTGACAAATGTTACTTTAGCAGGCTATTTGCTGGTATTTAGGAGTTTACTTATTTTTACTTGGGCGATGATGATACCTTTTCCTTCCTCTCAGACACGATGGTCGTAAGAAATGTATATCTTTATGGTTTTACTATGTACTCGTATACTAAAGTCTCTCGGTTGTGTCCAGGACACGGCGACGTGGCCCCTGCGTCGGCGGCGGGGCGCGCGGCGGCCGTGCTGTACGCCTGCGTGGGCATCCCGCTGGTGATGCTGTACCTGGCCACGCTGGGCGCCGCCATCGCCCGTGCCGCGCGCCGGCTCTACGCGCGCCTGGCGCCCTGCGCGCCGCCCGCGCCCAGAGCGAGGTCTCCCAAGTGCGGTGATCTAGTGAAAGACAGTGAGGAGAAACGGACTCCGTTCCAAGCGGCGTTGAATCTAGACGGACTAGGCGCGGGTGCACGAGTTTGTGAAGCGCGCGCGCGACGCGTACCGGCCGCGCTCAGCATCGCCCTACTAGCGTTATACGTCGGGCTCGGCGCTGTGTTGTTCGCGCGAACCGAGCGCTGGTCGCTCCTCGATGGGTGCTACTTCTCGTTCTCGAGCCTCGCGACGATCGGGTTCGGGTCGCTGCGGCCTGGGCGCGCGGCGGCGGCGGCCGCGGCCGCGGGCGAGGCGGGCGCCGCCACCGCGCTGGACGCGGCCGTGGGCGCTTGCTGCGCGTACCTCCTGGTGGGCGTGGCGGTCGTCGCGGCCGCCTTCGATCTGCTGCAGGAGGAGCTGCGCGCGGCACTGCGCGGCGCGGGCGACCTGTGCGGGGCGCGGCGGGGAGCCGTGCATTCCGCGGAGCGCTGCGCCGCGCTGCTCCACGCGTCCTGACCCGCGCCGCCCGCGCCCGCCCCCGCGCCTCTCGCGGCCCCCGCGCCGGACCGCCGGCCGCAGGTCACGTTCAAGGTGGAGGCGCTGCCCCCGTCGCGGTTCAGCTCACTGCCGCGGCGGCGGTCGGGCGGCGGCGACGCGGGCTTCACGCGCGGCGGGCCGGGCCGGCGCTCGGCGGGCGCGGGCGGCACCGACGGCTGCGTCGAGTACTTCGTGCCGCGCTCGCTCAGCGAGTTCAACCTGAGCGCGATGAGCGGGGAGCTGTACGAGCTGAGCGCACTCACGGGGCGGGCGAAGCCGGCGACGGCGGCGCGGGGGCGCGACAAGATGGTCACGTTCGAGGAGGCGGCCGCGCCGCAACACGACGTGTTCATGTGACGACGCGGGGGGGCGGGGATGTGGGGTATATTTGTTATACAATAAATATTAAGTTTTACATACGACGTCTTGTTTTATTAACTTTTAGTGACTCGCTCTCTGCTCAAGGTTGGGACCGTTGCTCTCGGCCGGGCGAGCGGCCATTAGGCAGATTGCGGCTCTCGCCGCTGGCCCCGAACCGAAACCAATCAACATCGGCGCGCGCTCGCACCGCGACACGATAATTACTGCGATCGCCGCCATTCACCGGCCCATGAATAGGGTGTTTTGACGACCCAGATTTCTATTAGACGCAGAATCGATGATTAATGATAGCCGTGAAAGTGGATAATTCGCATACCGCTTCGAAATTAAATACTCACTTGGAAAATGATGAGCTGTAAGCGGAAGTTTGCCGCTGAAATGTATGTCATTTAGTATTTCCACAATGAGGCGCGCTGAATGCAGTCGCTGCGCCATTCAAGAAACCAGGTCGCTAAATAAGTGAGCGGCGGGGAGGCTGGCCAAAGCAGTCGTTCCGACACCTACTGCGGGTGTTTAGACGAGCCCTTGGGCAGGGAGGGGGGAGCGGGGAGGGGGCGACCCGCTGACACACTGAGCTAAGTGCCCGCGTTTTATTTGGAACGCAGCGCAGTCCAAGAGCACGCAACAGTTGGCCGATAACTCACTCGCTATCAATTCCCGCAACACTCGAGTGAGATGTTGCTAAACTTTGCCAATAACTTCATTCCGCGATGTGGGGCGCTCAAGAAAACTACTGCATAAAAGGAACTGTTCAGTAATACGTCCATTGACGGGATAATACATATAATGCCGCAGCTGTTCGAGTTTACGGTGCTGGTTCTTAGTTGTACAATACAAACCTACCCAAGAATAAAATAAATAAACTAAACTGAGTACTGACATCACAAACACTAAACAAAGACCTTCCTAAGAACTCACAACGGCTAAGAGTATTGAGTAAATTACAAAAGGCAATAGTTACGATATGTTTTGATCTCGAAAATTACTTGTCCAACAACAGTCATGTTTGTCCATGTTTCGTAACACACGGAAACAGAGGCCTCAAGGAACGGGTAGAGTCATGTGGGACAAGTGTATGCAGTAGATAATTGTCCGCAAGCCCCATGTATTTCAGTCCGAATTTAATAGGTTTGCGTACATTTAGCCACTGCGTACACTTGGGCCGCATGACTCTACCCGTTTCTTGATGCCGGTTGAGAGCCCGTCGCGTTGCTTTCGACCCATCAACCGATTAATTGCGTAGTGATCACATTCCGCCGTAAGACGCCCGTCTCTGCGTGCTGACGGGAAATGCCGAGGGCTGCCTCAGAAGCCGCTGGCATTCGCAGCCTTGAGTAAGTATGCATAGGTTTGTATAGCCAGTTTACGTTAGCTACGGGCGTTTGACAATAAACTGCCTATTTTGACTTGCCAAATGGCTTATATTAACTGCAGGTACATTCCTCATTTGTTTGAATTGGTGTGTGAGAATGGTGTCCCCTTGTTTCAAAGACAGAAATCTCACAGAATTTCGTTTCGCAGAAAATGTTTTCAAGAATATGTGGTTCAAGTATTTTTTAGTTAAAATATTATTGTTTTAAAGACTATTTACTTGAAAGAAACATATTTCACAGAAACACAAATCAATGAATTTTATTATCTCTTTTTTTTATTAACAGACTCGGCAACTAATATAAATATTTTTATGTATTCTTAATTCGCTGATAGATTTTTTATAGAATATTGTTTCACAGAAACTGTTTCATATAATGTTTAGTCCCAGTATTTTTCTTTCGAATATTATTGTTTCAGCAGTAGGTTAGGTTAAAGACCGAAAACTGTAGGTTAGGTTACGTTTGTTTTATGACCATGGATAGCGGAGCGAGCGAAGCGAGCGAAGCGTCAGAATGCTTATTAAGATGATGATGCTTATGGAAATAGGTATATTAAAATTCAGCAGTTAGTAAGTTAGGTTAAAGACCGAAAACTGAAGGTTAGGTTAGGTTTGTTTTATGACCATGGATAGCGGAGCGAGGGGAGCGTCAGAATGCTTGCTTGCATGGAAGTATATTAAAATTTAGCAGTTAGTGTAGGTTAGGTTAAAGACCGAAAACTGTAGGTTAGGTTAGGTTTGTTTTATGACCATGAATAGCGGAGCGTCAGAATGCTTGCACATCCCGTGGCGCCGGAGCTAACCCATTAGATATAGATATAGCTAACCCACTAGATATTGTACATAAAGTGTATGCTATTTTTAAAAACACTATAAAACATTACAGACCCTAGAAAATAATATTTTATTTCATTTTCTTTTGAACTACACGTAGTAGTTAGATAGGAAGACTCTAATATTGAAATGTCTATAAAGTAAGTTTTCTGTTAATTGACTATTCTATGAAACGATAATATGAGACTTTTAAATTATAAGAAATACAATTCTATAAATAAGTAGTCTAGATAATAAGTTTTACATAAACGAATAAATTCTATGACACGAATATCGAAATAAGTAATACATTTTCTTTGCAATAAAAATTTACGATTTAATTTTCTAAAGTGTAAGCAATCTGCGGTTCGAATGAATGAATGAATGTTTTATTTGCAACTTCGACTATTCTATGAAACGATAATATGGGAAACATTTTATTTGAAACCAAATTCTATAAAACTGTAGTATATTAAACAACGTACAACGTTAAAGTTGTTAAGTACTTTTTGAGTAAAATCATACACGTTTGTGTTGTCACTTAACAACTTACCATAACATGACGGTACACGAAATATGGTTAGTATGCATGAAAGGATTTAGAGATTATTCTGTTGGAGTTTTGATAAATATAACCCTTTATTTTCGCACCAGGCAGTAATTACGCTCTAATTCAATTTTATGAATGAAATGCGTATGAGAGATAAGGGACCGAAGAAGGTAGGTATGTAGCTATATTGTTGAATAACCAGAACAAGCTCGAACATCATGAAAACCGAAGCACTCCAATTTAAATTCTATTTTATTTCCTGGTTAAGTCTCGTCGCGGCGCAAACGTGTCTGCATTAGCGACGTGCTCGGCGGACGCGCGCCGCGCGCCGCTGCCGCCCGAGGACCTCATTCGGCTTTGGCTAAGACGTTTAAAGTGATTGGTTCTGTATTGTTTCCATATTGATATAATATATAAACCAAAGAGCTGATCAGCTCTTCAAATCCTGTTCGAAGGCCCAAGTTCAATACAAAAGTTACTACCGGTCACGAAATATTTTAAATAAATAAAAACCATTTAGCGTGCATGCTTGTATGCAATCTTATTTAATTTGCCTGTCAAAAGTTAAAGTGATAGTTGTCGAGCACAAAACACGGTACTTCATAAATACGTAACTTGACCGTAAATCTAGTATAATTCCATTGTCAATACTTCAATAAATGAAAATAAATAATATTTTGTTGTGTTACATTCAGAAGTAAATACTGGGCTGGTGGTATATACGATCTCATAACTAATAAATAAAAAAATATTTTGCGATAATCTTACACAAATTGAACTAGTCCCAAAGTAAGTAAACTATGGGTACTAGACGACGATATACATAATATATAAATATTTTTTTACGATAACATCCATGACCCAGGAACTAACATTCGAGTTCAACACACAAATATTTGCCCTTGCCGGTATTCAAACCTAGGACCTACAAACTGCGCCCGCCGCGTCGTCGAGCTAAATCTAGTCTGCACAATGTCGCATGAGCTCGTCGCCGCCGGATCCGGATCCGGAGCTAATTCCGCGTGTTTGCGTGTTTGCTGTAAGTCGGTATTAATTACCGGCGACGCTTTGATTCCCGCATCCCCGCCGCTCCGCCCCGTCCCCCTTCACCCTCCCCGCGTCGGGGCAGGTTAGTGATGTGCTAGTCTTGAGGTTAACTGCCATCAATATTGGCAGTATTGCTCTATAATGATTCAAGCTATGCTATATTTCAAATCCGATGCGTTAATTTGCATCATGTTTCTTTGTATTTTTCTATTTTTTGTTTGTTTGTCCTTAATTTATTTTTTGTATCTTTTAGGTTAAGAGTGTGGGTACGACGTTTGACAGTATACGAAGAGTGGTGGAAGTGGTGGAAGGGATCTCGTTCCTCTTTGGCTGACAACCGTCGTACGAGGTAGACGTAGGATTGTGTGCTTTCAGTATAGTTTTGCCTCGTTATTGATTTGTTGTTATATCTGTTAGTTTTCTTAGAATCTGTAATTATATATGTTTGTTACATTTCTTAAGAGTAAATCGGCTTCTGATTGCTTTAAATACTTTCTTAAGTATAGCTTGATTTCTACATCCATTACACATTAGAAAGAAAGAAAAAAAATAATACATTTCTTCGTGACGTGACCATAGAACATAATTACATAAAGTGACAAAAATTACAAATAAAATAAAACAATAGGCAACTATTATATTACTATGGCTGTGCCACGAAAAGGTCCCACCTCAGCATGATGCTAGCCCAAGAGCCAGCGCTGATTTCAATATTGATGCGATTATCAGATAATAATCAGGTAGAAAGAGTATTCCGAATCAAAATGTTTACTGCTACATACATCACTAGGCGCGACGCGCGGTTTCACAAACTGAATTACCCGGGATTAGACCCGCTATCGAGTGATGTAGGTGCCGAGATAACAGTTAGAGGTACTCTTTGAAAGCAGCTGACGTGCCGAGTACCTACGCATATGCGAGCACGTACTCTCTGGAAAGTTGATGATACTTATGCTTTTAGGTGCCTATAGATATTAAATGTAATTGTTCAAAAGCCGAATGGTGTTGGAAGAGCTAGTTACCGTACTACCACTTTGATTCAGATGTTAACAAAAACTCTTGGATTTTAAATAATTGTTTAGTTAACTCTAAAAATAAAAATATATTTAAAATTTAAATATTTATTGTTGGTTATATACTACATAAAATGAAAAAAGTTTACATTTATTTGCCGTGCTGCCAGTGCAAAACATCGTCTGAGCTGTAGGCAGACATAATGCTCCTATAATTCCCCCAACCCCATCCTACGCTCGATTGGGGATAGGTTTGACTGCCCTTACATAAGACACTGCTGTGAGCAGCATGTGTCAAAAAGCGCTTATGCTGTGTAATTTTATGTAATGTTTTTACTAACACTTTAGATATAGATGTGTACTAACCAATAATATGAGTCACCCTGTTACTCGAATTAAATTAAATGATTTCATATAATCCAGCAAATCCTAATCAATAGGTATAGGTATCGATCTATCGATCTAAAATATAAAATTAGATATCATTGACTATGTGGTGGGAGGTGTCAACTAATTAAATAAGCAATCTACAGAGACGGCTTAATACAGGACACGCAGATGCACTAAAAATTGCAACAAAGTGAGATATAAGACCCTTATTTGACATGCGTAGAGTGAACTGACATGCCAAGTCTCGGGCCCCACGTTGGGCGCCAATTATGAACATAATAATATATTTCGTTATAATGGATAATCAGAAAATTTTAAAATTAAATAAAAAAGGACTCAAAAAATAATATAATTTATTGGTCTTCCAAAAATTTTACCAAGGATATATATATAGTCAACACGTAAGTCTTAAACGATCTTAAAACTTTGAATATTCAAGGCTAAATACTAATTGACGTTGCCCCGGTCGATGAGGATGTTCTCCTTACGGCAACGATGTAGTTATTCATAATTTTAACGTCCTGATAAAAAATAACAAAATAGGCCAACAAGAGTTCTCATTGTATGTTCCACGCGTCTCCATCGGCTAGTAAAAAAAACGTTAATAAGAGGTATTCGTAAAATTGGGGAGCAATCTCAAAGCCACGGTCTACACAAGGCTATAACACGCTGGTTTTCGCGGATTACAGGGGACCGCCCGGCGCGGGGACGGCCGGCCGCCACCGCCGCTGGGATCGCTGACAATCCCCACTAATGAAACGTTAAAATATCCAAATGTGCTGGGACGTGTAGTGACTGGGCAAGTTAAAGATGCGTGGTCTGTGTTGTACGAGTATGTCCAGTATACAGCCTGCTTTAAATGTAAATTTCGATTCTACTCACTGAACTGATCTCATTTTGTTTTGTGACACAAAAAAATAATATATTTATTTTATTACGTTACGTCAGTGTATAAGTTGCGATTATTAATACATATTAATAATAAATAAATATCAGACAACCTCACACAAATAAACCTATTCCCAAATTAAGCTCAAGAGGGCTTGTTATATAGATAAATAAATACTTAAATACATAGAACATCCTTGACCCAGGCACAAATATTCGTGTTCATCACACAAATATTTTTGCCCTTGCCGGGATTCGAACCCGGGACCGTCGGCTCAGTAGGCAGTTGCTTAACCACTGCGCCAGCCGCGTCGTCATTTATTTGATATTTGACGTCTCTTAAAGATAAAGACTTAATATCAGTATCCTGTCAATTTAGCATTGGATTGCGTACATTGAAAATTACATTTAACTTGTATAAAAAAAAATCAAATGAAGACTGGAGACTCTTTAAAAAAAAACCTAACAAAAGCTGGTCAGTTTGGAGAGCACAATTTAAACCTTGCATTAAGCCCCATGGCACCCCATGGTCAGAGACACCCTTTATGACTGAAATATACCTAGAAAATTATGATAAATCTACAACCCGCGCGCGACCTCTGACTATTGAAGTAGTTGTGCTTTAATTCAAGTAGGTACAGTCTGACAAAAAGAGTAGAAATTAAAAAGTAGCAATACTGTAGTGTCGTCCCTTTCTAATCAATCTAAGAAAACGGGGACGGCACTACAGTATTGCTACTTTTTAGGGTTCCATAGTCACTATAGGACCCTAGGACCCTTATAGTTTCACCATGCCCGTCTGTCTGTCTGTCCGTCCGCGGCTTAGCTCCGTGATCATTAGTACTAGAAAACTTTTTTTCGGGTACGGGAGCGTACACCTAAAGTGGCGGTAATTTTTTTTTTCGTTCTAAAACTAAGTGTTTTGGGTGTCGTTGAATAGGTCTTTTAAAAATAATAGGGGTCTCCCAACATTATTTTTTGATAAAGTCAGCAGTTTTGTAAATATTCGCTCAGGAAACCCAAAAAAAAGCGTCCCGCCCTCTAACTTTTCAACCATGGGTCAAAAAACTATGGAAAAAATCATTAAAATGAGGCCTCATGTTTACAAACGTGAAGTCCGACCCGCGCTTCTGTACGGCGCGGAATGCTGGCCGATGCGTAAGCAGGAAGAGCAGAAAATGCACTGCACAGAAATGCGAATGCTTAGATGGGCGGAAGGTGTCACAATTCTAGACAAAGTCAGGAATAATTACATCCGTGGAACCTTCAAGGTGGCTTGTATACAAGATAAAATGCGGGAGAGCCGAATGCGCTGGTTTGGCCACGTAATGCGAAGGGATGATGACACCATGACCAAAACAGAATTAAACATTGCCGAAGGGAAGAGAGGCCGAGGACGCCCCCCTACGACTTGGACCAGCACAATCCGAAAGACATGGAGACGGGCGTCAGCTCAGATTTGTCGCAAAATAGAGAAGAGTGGCGCAAAATGATAAGGAGAGCCGACCCCAAATGAAATGGGACCAGGCTAAGGATGATGACGATGATGTGAAGGTTGGGCAACTACGTAACCCTACACTGAGCGTGGCCCGACATGCTCTAGGCCGGTTTTTATTTATTTCTACCTACTCTTGTTGGACGGACTGTATATGAGAGGGTATCATTGCCACTGACTCAACTAGTGCTGTGTCAGATCTATGCATCGCATTGATTTAAAGCTATATGAAAACAAAAACATAACGTGATAAATTGCTTTGCAGCCGTCGCCATGTTGCGGATTTTAGTAGTAAGTACTCCACTTACTGGCAACAATAATACTCCTTCTTTGGTAGCTGACGTTGAAAGTCATCTAATGTCACTGATGTAAGCAAAATAAGCGAATAGATGACAGAGCTAAATATTCCACAAAATTTAAAATTTATTTTCAAAACGATATTTTCAAGATTTATTTCAGAAGAAAAACGAAGGTTTGAGTTGTTATTCCGATTAACAATGTTTTGAAAATAATTTGTTGGCATACAGCCACTCACTGCTAACTAATGCTTTTCTTACTTTGCTAAAACTCTTTCCTGCTTTTGTTACAAACATCTTGTATTACTTCCAGGCTCGGAAAATACCCGCTTACACCAAGTTAACACCCCTTGTTTATCCCGTGGCATACAAATAAGGTGCAAACTTAGCTCAACGGGGTAATAATTGAGAAGCACCCGCCTCGCACCGCCGAGCGGGATCATTTATAACCCAAGCTAATCAAACGTTAAACTGCGAAGCACACGTACCTGCGGCGAATTTCCCGCTCCGCAGAGCAATCGCGACCACAAAGCGGTTAATATGTCGCGCGGCATTGTCGACCAACCTGACAGCGTTTGATAGTTAGAGAGTCATTCTGTTGCGGATAAACAGAATATTTAAACATCGAAATTGGCTGCAACGGGCAGCGGGTAATTTTCTTATATTTTGAGGTTTCGAAGTACTCATGATCGAGTCTTTCATTCGGCCCTTTGAACGATTCTTTCATTCAGTTGCTAATTAACTTAACCGCTACATTATTGGTTACCTAAGAACTGAACAAGGAAGATTTAGAAGTTAGTCTTAATTCATCTGTCATCGTTATTGTCTACACCAGCGTTTACTATAAATAATGGTTATAGAGTCTAATGCGAGAGCGACAGTGTACGACAATTCAACTGGTATTACATAATATATACTCTTTATTCACATGAAATATATAATTATATATACCTGTTGTATGTATTGGATGCCCTATTTACTTATGGCGCCCCAAGCTTGGGCGCGGGTCCTAATGCAGCAAATAAAGACAGAAGCTGCCGGGACACCGGTGAGACGGCCCTAAATCATGGCGGCGCGGGTCAGGAGGGGGGCAGACCCTCGTCGGGCCTGGCGGAATGCGCTTATTGAATTTGTCATTTAAACAAAGAGCCTGATACGCCGGAACAGCCGTTTTTCGCGTGTGACGCTTGTATATATACACTGTCAATTTTACGAACCCTTCGTACGCGAGTGTTACGACAACTTTTTATTATAATATTGCATGGAGATCTTCAACAACACGCTTCATTGGCAATTAATCTATGTGTAATGGTTTTTTAGTAAAGTTGTTTGATTCGATCCAGTGTCTTAGCACAGGTAGGTAAGTGCTTGTGCATGGGGATATTCTCCCGTAGTACAACATTAAATGTATTCCTGAAGTGCGTTGTTACTTAAGTAGATGTTTCATGTGCAACAACCACTTGTGAGTTTCTGTAATTGGCTCTATGATTCTATTTAAGTTTCTAAATAAAATAAATAAGTTACTTATAGCTTAGAACTCAAATTCAAACTTTTTATTGCACACATATTACAATTAACATCATAATATGCACCCTGCAAGGGCACAGCAATCAACTTAATTAACTTAATTCTAATACATTATTTTCTATTTCTATTTTAGCCTAACTGCTTTCTTTTTACTTATTGTATTTTAATTTCATTGAACATCATCTAAAAATTCTTGTAGTGAATAGTAACTTTTATCTAATAGGATTTTTTTTCTAGTGCTTGTTTAAATAATTTACATTTTTCTATGCTTTTTATTTCAAATGGTATCTTGTTATATATTTTAACACACATCATGTATGGTCCTGTATTAAATATTTGCAAGTTAGAGCACTTTGTAGTAGGTAGAGCTAAATTGTGTTTTCGACTCAGATTCAACCGTTTTGAGTGGTGATCTGCTAGTGGGAAATAATTATCATGCGTCCTGACAAAATTACAGACCACGTAAATATACATGGATGTTAGCGTTAAAATTCCCAGTTTTTTAAAATAAGGTCTACAATTTTGCATACTTTTAATGTTAGCCAGAATTCTGATGGCTTCCTTTGGTATAATGAACAAATCATTGGCATCGGTACTATTGCCCCATAGCAATATACCATATCTTAATAAATAGTGTGCGTATGCATAATATGCAGGTTTAGCAGTTCTTAGGTCTGTTGTTTTTTTTAGTTCATATAGGGCATATAGGAATCTGGATAATTTACTTGTGACTTTATGGATTATGTTCCTTCCAATTTATATAAGTGTCGATGTTTAGGCCCAGTAGCGAAAAGGTGTCTACAATTTCTAGTTTATTGTTCTCAAATGAAAAGTTAATATTTAAAGGTTGTTTTTGATGTGGCCGGAAAATCATCAATTTAGTTTTTAAAAAATTTAACTCTTGTGGTCCGTAATCCATGATATTAATTTTAGTAGGATGTTGTCCAGATTGGGCTTAAGATGATTTTCGTTGGGGCATGGAAAAACAACGGATATGTCGTCGGCAAATAGGATACTAGTGGTGTCTATTACTTTTGGCAAGTCATTTACATAAATTAAAAACAATAAGCATCCCAGCACACTACCCTGAGGGATTGATCGAGTAACATATTGTGGCGTTGATCTTACTTGAGATATTATTCCGGACTGTTTATTGTGGTATTGTATTTCCACGTATTGCACTCGGTTTTTGAGATATGACTCAAACCATTTGTGTACAGTTCCTCTTACTCCTATACCGTTTAATTTCGTCAATAGAATTTCATAAGAGACTCTATCATATGCTTTACTCATGTCGAGTAATATGCCTACAGCATAGTGCCTATTGTTAATTATTTCCAGTACTTGATTGATATATTTGTAGACTGCTAGGGTTGTGGAGTGTTTTTTCCGGAAACCATTTTGACTTTCGTTAAAAATTGAATATTTTTCACAAAATGCATAGAGACGTTTTGACATGGCTGAGTAGAACTGAGTTGGTTGACAATAAACAGCTCAAGTGCCAGGGAAAATTTTATTAGACCCTACGGAAATCGCACTACTAATCCTTCTGTCCCCCGTCACTGGGCATGACGGATCGGCCGCCGCAACACTCTTTTACGTCGTAGCCGGCGTTACTTGCCGTTCGATTCCCTTCGTAAAGCGTTTTTTATCCTGCGATAATACGGGGAAGGGTAAAGGAGACTTTGATGGGAACCCTGGACGAAAAACCATAGTAACGCTCACAGAAAGGAGTTTTATTTGCATATCGTGCCATGAAACGATATACGAACGCTATTGAATACCTAATATCGGTCCTGGTATTGTTTTTGCAAGGTAAGTATAGCGAGTTGAAAAACATTTATCATTTACACAGCAAACATTGCAGATACACCCGCGAAATAACTGAAATGTTTACTCGGCATGACTGCGAGACACACTCCCTTAGAGTGGTAATATTAGCAAATAATAAAGTATGTATTTTTTATAAAGTACCTGTACAGCTCTCACAGTAAAATTTACGGCACGTTCTTTTGTTTGATTACGAGTATATATAATGAGGTTCACTCAATTCACCAACAAAAACACAGACTTCAGCGATCTCAGATGTTTAAGACTTTATCATAAATAATAATTACAATAATATTGAGATTTTTTTAAGCTACCAGCAACTGATTAATGCATAACTACATAATGTTCGTAACAACTAAAATAGAAAAAGACACCGGCAATACGAATACGTAGCTGTAAGATGTGTTGTTGTCGAATGCTCAGCCAACCATACTGGACCAAGCCAACTGTCGGCCGATGAGACGCTCGGCTCGCTCCATTTGCATTTTAATCGGGTTTAGGCGGCCAGAAACGTAAACGTATTCTGGTCTGGACCCATCAGCGCGCAGTTAGCGATGCTCCGCAACACGTCCGCCCGTTTACCTACAAACAGAAGTTGTCAGCTCGGTGTCGCCAACGCAAACTCACTCGGAACTCGCTTTGAACACTAAGAGCGATTTATCGTGTCACTACTTTCTGTGTTGAAATACAGTTAGTTGGCGCATATTATGAAAGGCATGGCGTTGAGATTTATTAAATTCCTGGAGGGCGGCGCGCCGGGGATGGCTGAATGCCGGCCCGACTCGATTTGCTTGCGTCCTGCGACCGTTGGGACGCCTGAAGGTGCGTTGTGTACCTACAGATGCCGACTCCGTCAAGAGATTGAATAGACATAAGGGACTACAACGGACGTCGTGGAATGTTGATCAATGCCTCACCAAAATGCAATCACCACACGGCCCACACGTCAAGCGTCATTATGTTCAGATTGCTTATCCTACAAGATTCTAATTTCAACAAATATGTGAATCGCTACAATATTTAAAAGGAACATCAAGTTTCAGTTTTTGACGTGACAACGTCTAATAAATTGATGAACGCCGGCCGCGCATACGAAAAAAGATGACGTAATTGTAGCAATACTTTAAGATGACGTCATTGTAGCAATACTTTGTAGCGCCGTGGAAGGGTAGGGGAATTAGTGACTGACACAAGCCTACGTCATCATGCTGTTCACAGATTCTCAAACTTTAAAATGTGGGAAGAGGGAAGAGGGAAGAGGGAAGAGGGAAGAGGGAAGAGGGAAGAGGGAAGAGGGAAGAGGGAAGAGGGAAGAGGGAAGAGGGAAGAGGGAAGAGGGAAGAGGGAAGAGGGAAGAGGGAAGAGGGAAGAGGGAAGAGGGAAGAGGGAAGAGGGAAGAGGGAAGAGGGAAGAGGGAAGAGGGAAGAGGGAAGAGGGAAGAGGGAAGAGGGAAGAGGGAAGAGGGAAGAGGGAAGAGGGAAGAGGGAAGAGGGAAGAGGGAAGAGGGAAGAGGGAAGAGGGAAGAGGGAAGAGGGAAGAGGGAAGAGGGAAGAGGGAAGAGGGAAGAGGGAAGAGGGAAGAGGGAAGAGGGAAGAGGGAAGAGGGAAGAGGGAAGAGGGAAGAGGGATTATAATTTTTCTATATAAGCAAATTACGTTCTACGTTAAAAGGAACAACCATCGACTTGACTTTCGCAAGACACATTACAGCAAAAACACTTCCTTTCATTTCATATTTCTCATATCATCGTCCTATCCTCAACAAAATCACTAAAATAGTTAAGTTTAAGTTTACATGTACAATGTTTTAGTAAACAAGATATATTTCTATAGTTAAAATTTGTGCAATTCTTATTTTCATTCAATTCCTTGTTCCTATTGTGCAATTTAATAACATTCATATCAATAAATATTCTACCGAGAATAAGACGTTGTCACGTAAAATCTTCCTTCGCCCGTAAAACCGACTTTACAGGCAACCATTTTTATTTTATTTTATTTAAAATAAGGAAGATGATTGCTATACGACCCGTCGGCGAGTGAGTGAACACTTATTAACTTTTGTCTAGATCAGAAAACAGTTAATATAGCGGGGTGGCGAAAAAGAGTTCCGCTCTTTTGGCTCTTTCGACAAATAGCCATACAAGTTAATCAATGATATCGATTAAGCCTTTGTACCTCAACGTTCCATGTTTTTGTCGCGTTTCTGTCGTACCTATAACTAAACAAAGAACAAAATAATCGGGGCAATACTTCAATCAGTGAATCATTCCGCTCATGAATGTCGCCGCGAGCTCCTGCGGCGTGCGACCGCGTGATTTACTACCGCTCCCCGCGCCCCCCGCCCCTCAGCGCCCCACCACCCCGCCGCGATAATATACGGCACAGGTTAGCGCGGACGCCGCTGTCTCTTTACAAATCGGCCTGAGATTTATCTGTACGCGAACAACGGGAAACTACGGCTTACGACAAATGTTCACACTATTTTATAGGTTTTGTAAAATATCGGCATTGGGAATTGCTGTTCTGGCCGGTGTGTAACTACGAGTAAAATTTATGCGAAGATTTAGAATAATACCTAGTATTTTCTAACCGTAAATGGACAACGCCACGTCTATTGAACCCCTCGTGTGTTGTGTCAAAATCTAGTACCTAACTTATTGTCCTTGACATGTTAACACAATGTCCGAAAGTTTAGTACAGACGATTTCTAACTCAATTTCAATGCGAATAGAATCCATAATAATAAAAACCGGTCAAGTGCGAGTCAGACTCGCGCACCGAGGGTTCCGTACAAACACTTTCCATCCTTAAGTGGTTAAGTTAAGTTTGCACCTGGTAAGTATAGCGCTCCATACAAATGTGGTGCAAAGTTAATGCAATCAATCCCGTTTGTTTTATGGGAAGGGGAAGTATTTGTTAGTATTTGTTGTTATAGCGGCAATAGAAATTCATCAACTGAAAATTTCAACTGTCTAGCTATCACCGTTCTTGAGATACAGCCTGGTGACACACGGACGGACGGACATCGAAGTCTCAGTAATAGGGTCCCGTTTTTACCCTTTGGGTACGAAAACGCATTCCCATTATAGGGTTTGAGTTTCACTAGAAGTAATTTATTTATTTATTTATTTATTTATTGATTTATTTTTTATGTAATGTACATTAAAATTATCTTTAGTGAGCGTTCTCTTACTTATTAAAATACACGTTAGAAAAAAACATGCGAGTACACCCCCACAGCGCGGCAAATAACTCACCAATAATTTGGTGACAGTTGAGAATGTATATCCTAACCTATCCCGAGCGAACAGTGTTCGGGAGGCGCGCGTGATGGCTTACGGACCATTGCGTCTATTCAGGGCCTTGATGCGCAGGGCGAGGGGACGTAAGGCGGGGGGGGACCGGCGCGGCCGCAGATAGAGGGAGAAATCACGCGGAACGCGTCGTACATCACCACGCTTATTAAATAGCTCACTATCACGGGCTGCCGATGCAGCATTGTACCTATTCTAGTCCCCGCGATAAAGATGTTTGAAACTTGCGTGTGCCTGACGAGTGGAAAATGTAGATGCGGTTTTTCATTAGATTTTTAATTTCTTTAACCTGCAGCGTGGTCGTTTACGAGGTGTATAGCTTGAACGATGAGGATCGAATCAGCATTTTTATCAAATTGATCACAGGTAGAGTACTCAGTGACAATTATTTCCATCACATCGCAACAATAAACAGACAAAAAACATATAGCGATATTTCCGCTTTTATGTGGCAACCACAAGTGCCAAACTTGTTCAAACTACGAAGTATACTTCTATCTTCTTCATTTTGTATAAATATAAATAGCTAATTGCAAATCATTGGTTATCATTAATTCGTTTTTAGGGTTCCGTAGTCAACAATAAAGACCCATTACGGCTCTTCAAGGTCGATTTGGGAAAATCAAATAACTCAATAAATGCTTAGTTGCTAAATGCTAAATACGTTGTTTCTGTTATTGTCTTACTAAGTTAAACGCTTTTACAATGAAATAATAACTGTTACTATTAGCTACTACGACGCTACGGTTATTTATATAGAAAATGAAAGAAAAATATAATTCAAACTACACACCATAACAGCAGCGATGAATCAGCTCAATACGATAAATAAACGGCAGTATCGGTTTGTTTTGAATAACGCCGTGGATACATTAATCTAAAGTCGATCCATTTGCTCCCGCAATGTGCGGTTCCAGTTTTCTGGTCGAAGCTCAGGCGCGAGGTTTCGGGCGTGAAGCCAGTGTAATGCTAATGTATATTATAATGCTAGGTGTATGTTTAACTTTGGATATTGTAACCCATAACGCTTGTGGTAAGGCGACGCTGGGCCTATAAGAAATGAAATTCATATTGCAGAATTTAAGTTTGTTGTCTGCTCCTTGACATCAAGGCGTGAGGAGTGAAATGCGAAGCGTGTGGCTTGAAATGTTGAGGTGTGAGGCTTGGGGCATCGGCTGCTATTGATGCCCACTCGTGGTGGGGAGGTGTGGTTATGGCATTAAGGATCCGACCGCGATGCCAATATTTATAATTAATAGTGAGTAACATCTTTGTTGAAACGATTCATCAACATAGTTATCAGGGATAACAACTTCTCCATAGCTTTCCCACTGTATCTCTGCAGCAGCCAGATCATCGATCCATATTGTTGGAAACTTTTCGACGATGCATGTTTCTGTGCATTTTCGACACTCAAGAACTTTTCTGCCCTGATGAACATCGACCCTATATGTGCAGCTGTGCATAGTAGTGGAGTCCATTATCACTTTAGACTGGAAATCTCTATACGATGTCGACAACCTCGTTTCTCTCCCGGATCTCCTAATAAATAGTTTTAAATTTTCACTGTGTGGTAGGAACGTTTGTCGTTTCACTTCAACTTCAACTGTTCACCTGTCCAACACATTTGCCTTGGATGCTTTGGTGCTTGATGCGATCACTTTATTTAATGAGTTTTGCACTCACAGTAGGTAAATGGATCTAGGGTATAGAGCATAGTTCAACGTATTACTCGTACTTCCCTGCATCAACTTTCTACTCAGGCGTGAGAACTTTTAGCTAAAGTGACTGTAATTGCGTTGCTCTGAGCTCCAAGGGCGCTGCGACCGTGAGCCTGAAGCGTGCAGCGCGGTAAGTGCACTAGATCTGTGTCGGCGCGAAGCCAGCTCACTTGTACTCAAACGGCAAATCTCATTTGACCATCGAAATGTTTGTAATTATTTGTGTAAGTACCTTGATTTTGTCAGCGTAAAGTCGTTTAGAATTGTAAATACTTACATTATTTTCTTAAAAAGTACACACATCCTCACATCTTTCAATTTCGTCGCGTTGTTTTAATCGTATTTTGTAATTATAACTTTCACCTGAACACACAACGCAGGCACATATAGGAGTTAACATACATCGACAACTTATCAGAAACTAGTTTCTAACATCAACCTTGTGTACATAAATGTATCGCTACGATCACGAAACCAGGATGTCAAATTACATACGTACAAAAGACGACCCCATCCCAAACTGGAGCCATTTCCCGAATAGTTTCGCTGGTCATTTTATGAGGAAAGGCCAACCCATCCAAACTTTCCGTTATATAGGAATTGATAATTAATTAACCGCGTTACGTGTCCGCAACCGACTGTAGCGGCCGCGAAGTGCACTCAATAATTAGGTAATAGATCGTTTCCCATTCAATCACGCTGAAAGGGTGGGCAGGGCTCTAAACGTTAGTAAAAGCATTAATGAAGTTGGATGCGAGTCTGCCGACCCCCCCCCTCCTCTCCTGCTCGCGGTCGGCAATATAAAATGCAAAACAAAGTGGGTCACACACAGTCGGCTTGGTAAATACTGATATCAAAAGCAAACATCTTTAGCATTTTGTAATGTTATTCGAGTGTCTGCGAATCTGTTTATCTAGTATTTTTGGCTGAGAGCTATTCTGATACGAATACGATAACTAATCGTTTGATGAGCAGCTAGGTTTGAAAATAGTTTCAGATTATAAAATTACACTGAAAAATCCAGTGCTCGTATAGGGATAGGTCAGCTTCATAACAGTCTTATTCAATTCAGATAACTTCCGGGGAATTTGGTTAACAATCTATAAAAAAAATGTTACCAAATGGCTCGTAGGCTAGAAGACTCGCTAAAAAGACTGATTTTATCGTGGCATGCGAGGCATAGGCTAAAAAGGATGTATGGAGATTATAATGAAAGGGTAAAAATAATCCAGTGATAAAATGGCACTTTTTTCACCACACAAAGGAGGGCATATGTAGGTAAATTATTATGTACAATACAAAAAACTTAAAAATAAAAGATGTGTACAAATGCGAACAACTTGATCTCTGTAAGGGATGCTCAAAGTAAATGAGACAAATAAAAGTATAGTTGTGTAGCTACTTTTTTACTCATAGTGAGATATAAATATTTCTATTTTATCTGATATTGCATTTTATAATTCTATTATTATTGTTGTTGTTATCTATATAAATAAAAATGTGAATAAATAAAAATGAATTGCTGTTCGTTAGTCTGCTTAAAACTCGAGAACGGCTGAACCGATTTGGCTAATTTTGGTCTTGAAATATTCGTGAAAGTCCAGGGAAGGTTTAAAAGGTGAGAATAATGGAAAATATGCTAGGAAATATACGAAAAACAATAATTTAATTTTCTCATACAAACTTACGATAAGATCTTAGCTGTCAAACATGTGACATTCGTCCCGTCGATATGAACTTCGATCGACTCAAATTCACGATAATTATGATGTAACACATTAAATAAGGGTTTTGAATCGAGATCATATATCCACAACGTTCGGATTATTGCGTTTTCACATAATTTAGATTTACAGTTCCTCAACAGGAATTGTCACTTGGTTGTCAAATGCTCATAGCGGTGCGTTCAGAAATTCATATAAAATCAACCGCATGATATGATTTCGGCATTACGTATGAAAAATAAGAACTGGCTTGTTTTGACCTTGTTAGATTTATAACTCAGAGTATTAACAGCAAAACTCCAGTGTTGTCGATTTTTCTGGATATGACGCGAGCCTTTGATTTTGTTAACCATGCTACACTCCTAAAAAAACTCGAAGTGTACGGAATTAGAGGAAGAGCACTTGAATGGACAAAAAGCTACCTCGAAGAAAGAATGCAGTGCACAGAGACCAAAAAAATTACTTCTAAAAAAAGTGTTATTTTAAAGGAGACATATAGATCAGTTCTTAAAGTAAGTAATACTGGTGTTCCACAGGGTAGCATTCTGGGCCCGTTGCTTTTCCTTCTTTATATTAACGATTTACCTAGGGCTACTTCTCAAAAGACCATACTGTTCGCAGATGATACAACACTTTTAGTGAGAGGTAACAACAGTGCTACCTTCGAACAAGACTGTAATAAGGCAATTCTAGACATAGCTAGTTGGTTAAATTTTAATGATTTGCATATTAATATTAATAAAACGAATTACATCCAGTTCATTTCATATAATTCTGCGGGTTCAGCTGTAAATGTCCAATTAAATAATAATAATGTTCAACAAGTTGATACGGTTAAATTCCTTGGTATCACTATAGATAAACACCTAAACTGGAAAGAACATATTGAGAAAACCAGAGAAAAGTTAAACAGGTTTATCTTTGCTTTAAAACGACTTCGAGAGACAGTTTCGACAGAGGCCGCAATATCAGCTTACCACGGCTATGTATCTTCGGTGCTAAGGTACGGATTGATTCTCTGGGGAAATTCTGTCAACGTAGACACAGTCTTTAAGATTCAAAAGAAGTGAATAAGAATCATTAGCAATGCAAGACAGGATGACACTTGTGTTCCATTGTTCCAAAAGTTGCACATACTCCCATTGCCATGTCTGTATATTAAAAACATTTGTACTTTTGTAAAATCCCAACAGCATTATTTCACACAGAGAAACGAAATCATTCAAAGACAGACTAGACAAAATACTATGAATCGTATATGTAAACCTCTCTGTAACAAGGCGATGTATGGCAAAAATGTATACATAATGGCCATAAGAATATATAACCATTTGCCGGAACGCCTAAAATTGCTACAGGGAAATAAGTTTAAGCGTAACCTAACAAACTGGCTTCTTGACAAGTGTTTTTATAGCGTTAAGGAATATTTAGAATTTAATGTGACTGAATAACTGATGAAATTTTGTAATTATGTTTATTGATTATGATTATTATTGATATTATTTAATTTGCTAATTGTTGTATAATTTAATTCTTTAATTAATTAATTTAATATTATTTAGTTTTTGGCCCCACTGACAAACATTTGCACGCTTGCTTGCAAGTAAAAATACATGGAAACGAAATTGTACCCTAACACCATACTGACTGTATTTTCGCAAATAAATATTTGAATTTGAATTTGAATTTGAATTTGAAAAACGAGAATTAGTCGGATTATCCCATATTTATATTTAAAACATGAAAAATAATGATTAACGACACTTCTTGGTTGTTGTGTTGGGCTGGGCGTTCAGAAATACATTACGTTTACATACAATATACGTTTAAAAATTTGAGTTCGCAATCTAAGTTAAAGCCCCCAAAAATTGGTAATTCATACCAGCGTAACCAGATGGGTACGCATTGCGCAATTTTGGAAAATGGGGGGGTGCAATTGACGATTTTTTTTTTGCAAAGCGTACTTAAATTTGGATTTGCCTACCATTTGGAAGGGCTCAAGGTAGCGAAACGTAAAACCCATGGCAATACAGTGTTGGCAATGGCAAAAATCGGATCGAATCGGAAGGTCTGGAAAGGGTTTTATCAATCTACTCTTTAATCTTTTTGTTCGGACTGTACGTCGTCGAAATGTGCGACGAGCTACCTCACGAGCTAACCGCACTGATGATCAGAGAGACTGATAAACAAAAAAAAAAGATCTGACATATCATTGTCACATGAATTTTTAAATTCAAAAGCGGACATTATTTTTTCTTAAAAATCGTTATGGGTGTCATCTCCAAGGTTCCTCGGGGTTTCGATTACGAAAATTACATCCATTTTGAAATCCAAGATGGCGGACATTATTTGACTTAATTAATTGAACGATTATTATTTAATTTGATGTTCCTATTGATGATCATTATCAAGATTCATGTAAATTAACTTAGGATATTTTTTTTATACTACGACGGTGGCAAACAAGCATGCGGCCCGCCTGATGTTAAGCAGTTACCACCGCCTATGAACGCTTGCAACGCCAGGAGCATCACGCGCGCGTTGCCGACCCTTTAAGAACCTATATACTCCCCTCTTGAAGAACCTGTAGCCCCCGGGGAAAACCTCGGCATTATAATGTAATTTGTTATTATCAAATAAATAAATCTAAATCTAATCTAAATCTATCATATACATATCATATCGCTTAAATGTTTAAATATCAATGTCAAACGAATTGGGTGAGCCTTTGATGGTTGCGTTTATCATGCGATAAATAAGTGACAAAGGATCTGTCACTCACTCGCATTTTTCCAAAACGTGATGGATGCTTTGTCACTTATTTATGTGATAAAAGCAACCATCATAGGCCCGCTGTTTGACTCACATGACATGTGCCTTCAATCTCTATGACATAATACAAACACGGTTTCCCGAATTACACTAATCAGTACTGCACTAATTATTACTGCTGCTGTTCGTACCCGGATCAAAGTCAAATCGAGATACTTCACCGGAGGCTGTAGTAGGTTAGGTACTTGTTATATCCGAGCGGCGCGGCGGCCATTGCTGTAATAGTAGAGTTGTTAATCCGCTGTTTTCTAACATAACCGTGCGCATCGGGTTACAAGCATGAAATTTCTACCACAGATAGAGTGTTCCGCGGTAATTATTTAAAGATGTGGAGGGAAGTCAGAGGTGATTTTTACCTTTTCATCAATATATCCATATTGTTATATCGAACTATACATAAATAATATAAAACATGAATTGCTGATATCTGTTTTACACGAAAACGATAGGTACCTCACAAGCCCTTACAGCCTTAACTGATCGTTAATACAAAAATAACAAGAGGCGTACTTGGTCCTAGTCATCCCGCTCTCCCGCTACACAGGGGACGAATCTGACTTCCCTCCACATCTGAAAATAATCATCGCGGAACGCTCTATGCGTGGTAGAAATTTCATGCCTGTAACCTGATGCGCGTAATTTCGCGGCTACTCTACTATAATGGTTGTGCGATTACGGATACATTTTAAAATACAGATCGATTTTGGAAATTCAAATTGCAATTTGAAGCCCTCCGGCAGACGCACACTTTGACATAATATAATTATACATTCATAAATCGGGGCACTGTAGTCGATCAGGAAAACGTAAACATTTTCAATGATAAAAATTTGATTGAAATAATACAGAGAAACATTATTAACCAATGATTGCGCCTCCAATATGAAGTAATTTTCAATAAAATTGGATATATTTTATATTAGGGTTAAATATGTTTGACAAATTATCCCAATTTTTTTTCGTATAATTTTATTTACTTTGTAATAATCGTTTGCCAAATTAACTTTTCGCAGAAAATTGTTACGCAAACTTAATGTTCGACACATGAATGTTTAGGCATTGACTCGCTTACTAACTGGTACTTCGACCAAATTTTATTTATTATAAATGTTTTAGTTGGCATAACTACCCATTTCTTTTGTAACTTATATTATATCATATATATATTTATTAATATACTTACTTTATAAATCTTATGTAAACATCACACTTTGTTTAAAATCATGTGCATACATCCAAAGGCGCGTTAATTTTGAAACTTTCTCATACATAAAAGAACCGTTCGTGGAAAATTGTTTGATTCTAATAGAAGGTACAAAGAGTTGCAAAACTTACAGCTTGTAGTCCGTAAGCCCGCTCCAAGATTGCCTACGTAACATGACATCATGATAAAATGCATGGCACACGGTCGAAAAAGTTGTGCTGAGCGAGAATCAAACGATTATCGCACAGAAAATTGGCCGGAAGTTTGAGAAAATCCTTCACTTCCGGTCAAAATTTTACGGGTGTACTTACGTCATGTGACATCATTACGTGACACATGGCATCATGTAGCCCTTTAATCGTAGAGAGTGTAAACATAAGTCTGCCAGTTCTAAAATGGCCGGAAGTGCTTGGCAGACGGGGTCAAAGATGGTCATCGGATAAGTTTTCCTACGTTTTGTGGTATCTTGACGAAATTGATTATAAATGTTTTAAAGTAATAGTGTCTCTAAAAATAAATAAGTCTGCGAAGACATATCTGGCCGGAAGTCCTTCAAAAGTGATTTTTTAGGGTTCCGTAGTCAAACTGGGAACCCTTATAGATTTGCCATGTCCGTCGGTTCGTCTCTCCATCCACGGCTTGGCTCCGTGACCATTAGTACTAGAAAGCTAAAATTTGGTATGAGTATGTGTATGTATCACGACGACAAGACGGCAAAATAAAAACTGGGTTTTGCGAGTCATATCCGCGCCCATTGTCGTAGGAGTCCTGCGAGCCCTACAACTTGAAGTCGCTGTCATCGGACCCGACGAAGAGGACATCATCATCATCATCAAAATATAAATTTTTTTTTGGGTACCTCCCGTATTTAGGTATCTCGTACATCTAAAGGGGGGGTGAATTTATTTTTCTTTCCAACACTAGTGTGTGGGGTGGCGTTGAATAGGTTGTCGGGCCACGCTCAGTGTAGGGTCCGTACTTGCCCATCCTTCACGATAGACGGGCTTAAATCCCGAGGTTTAAATGACGAGAAAGATTTCAAGTTCTATAAAAAGGTCGTAAACGCTATAGTAACTGTAATTACTTATTGCCCTTCTGGAAGTTATCGATTATACGCGCCAGATTGAGCGGAATGTTTTAATGCAGTATGGCACTTGTCATTTTAAAGACAATTATGAAATTTTGCGATAACTCAAAAACGACACAACCGATTTTATTAAATATAGTTTTCAGTGAAATTACTTATAGATCATGAATTTCATGAATTTTTCTATATATTTTTTGACTCAATGTCAAAAAGTTAGAGGGACGCTATTTTTTGGATTTCCGGAGCGAATATTTACAAAATAATGTTTGGAGACCCCTATTATCTTCAAAATACCTATTCAACGCCACCCGGCACACTAATGTTGGAAAAAAAAAATTCACCCCCACTTTAGGTGTACGAGATACATGCGAGAAATAACCGAAAAAAAATATATATATTTTGATGATGATGATGATGTCCTCTTCGTCGGGTCCGATGACAGTGACTTCAAGTTGTAGGGCTCGTAGGACTCCTACGACAATGGGCGCGGATATGACTCGCAAAACCCAGTTTTTATTTTGCCGTCTTGTCGTCGTGATACATACACATACTCATACCAAATTTTAGCTTTCTAGTACTAATGGTCACGGAGCCAAGCCGCGGATGGAGAGACGAACCGACGGTCATGGAAAATTTATAAGGGTTGCCAGTTTGACTACGGAACCCTAAAAAAACACTTTTGAAGGACTTCCGGCCAGATATGTCTTGGCAGACTTATTTCTTTTTAGAGACACTATAACTAAAACATTTATAATTAATTTCGTCAAGATACCATAAAACGTAGGAAAGGTATCCGATGACCATCTTTGACCCCGTCTGCCAAGCACTTCCGGCTATTTTAGAACTGGCAGACTTATGTTTACACTCTCTACGATTAAAGGGCTACATGATGCCATCTGTCACGTAATGATGTCACATGACGTAAGTACACCCCTAAAATTTTGACCGGAAGTGAAGGATTTACTCAAACTTCCGGCCAATTTTCTGTGCGATAAGCGTTTGATTCTCGCTCAGCACAACTTTTTCGACCGTGTGCCATGCATTTTATCGTGATGTCATGTTACGTAGGCAATCTTGGAGCGGGCTTACGGACTATTGTGTCGTAAATAAAAAAATCCAATATACAAAGTAAATAAGCACTTTTCTTTCGTGTTCTACAGTCTTTAAATGCCTATTGTCCGTTCAAATAAGCTTATTTAGAACATAAACGTCCCATTCAAATACTAACAAAGTAACTAGTCAATAAAAAGAATAACTACCATCGTTACAATATACCAAAACACAATTATTTATTTCCTCGTCTCAGAAAGAAACCAATAGAGAACACAAAGATCAAAAGATAACCACGATTCTGGGAAGCCAAATAAGATCAAAAGTAAGCTGGGATAGTAATATCAAAGCGTACATACGTAGATAATTACACACAGCCGTGATACAGCCAAAATAATGCGTTTAAAACGGTGTCATTGTTAATGACTACGATTGTTATCATTGAATAGCACCTCCATAAAAATTTACAACCTTGAACCTGATGCATGATAAAAGCTAAAAGGTTTGTTTTTATTTAGCCGGTAATCTCCCAAAATATATCTCTTACCATATTTACGACTTCCTCAGGACTGTTGCTCGTAAGCAATTTATTTAAAAGATGGCTCCTAATATGAGGGCCCCCAGCCCCCTAAGGCCAATATTCAGCACAGTAAGCCCGGTGCTTGGCGCACGCTGCTTTATCTCTATACTTACACCGCCGTACGGGTTCACACGTTAGGCTGCGCATCCACCAGAGCCGCGCGAGGTCGCGCAGCGAAGCAAAAAACACCAATGAGAATACTAACGGCAGAACTTAACTAGTTTGATGCTTTATGCTCTTAACCTCGCTTAGCACAGCTTTGGTGGCAATTATTTCAGCGATTTTAAACGTACAATACAAAATAAGAGAGAAACACGTGCGGGGGGTGTGAGTGAGAAATGTGTTCGTGCCGCATATCTGAAGATTGTCTGAAGACATCCTCTGATCGCTTAGTTTCAGCGTATATATTGGAAACGGTCATAGTCTTTGACATCTTTGCTACTCATCTTCTCACCGCTCCGCTAACTCGCACGGCTTTGGTGGAAGCGCGGCCTTACGGCACCTCGTGTGTGGCCCCTCCCAATCGTATTAATTAATAATGGTTGGTAAAAATTCCCTGCGGTTTATATTATATGTAACAGTTACATTGTAACTCAGTATGCGTATGTGACACTGTTCTGATATCTGCATTGAGAGTGAACTAACAGATAAAGTAGATACTGTAGCAGTAATTATGTAATACGCGTTCTTTCTGGCGCAGTTGAGTAAAATATGTTTTTCTGTGTTATACAATAGCGGTAGATTATGTCGTGAAGACTCCCCGGTCTCGAGTCCGGGGCACCGCTACGCTCGGCCATAGAGTAAATTATTATATACTGAGATAGAGTCATCAGCTTCCTTTGTGTACTAGCGCCATCTATTGAGCGAGTCTCGAGTTATCTGTGTCATGTACATATGTATATACATAGCAGTCGCTATATGCACTGTACTGTAGGTACTTTCAATACATATTATATGATTCATCTCACACTTAACATAATAAGTGGGCTTTAAAACTAGTTATGCTTGTAGGAAGGTATAAAAAAGACACATTTATAATTAATTATTTTTATTTCATTAATTTTGGGAATCATAATTAGAACAAACGCTTACCACAGGTAGACACACACAACATTTTTTACTGCTACCTTGACTTTAAAACGAGGCAATCGTGATCCATTACACAAAGCCGGGATCGAAATCCTTACTGGAACTTCTGTCGTCGGAATCCAAGTTAGCGTAAAGGTCAACAACGTAGAGCAGATTCGCTAATATCTGTAAAGCGCAGCCGATGTAAATTTCTTATACCCGTTTGAATATCCACCAGAAAACAAACTTGTCCATAATCCATATAAAGTAAACTGTCAAACAGCACTACGCTACGCGTTCCTCTACACCGAATTGTATTAACTAAGTAGTCTTTTAGTTTTCTTTCTACTATTGTTTTTTTTACATTTAAAAAAATCCGCATTTATCATTTTCCATTTTTTTTGTGGATATTAAATTTTTGTGACAATTATCATATAACTGCTTAAAATATAATAGGTGAAATCTAAAAAATAAATGAGTGGAATGGAACGGGGATCTAATCTTAAGCCGTAATGTTGCCTGTAATGATAAATTAAAATAATGCTTCATAATCTTTCCCAATAACTTATAATTATGTTTTTATTATATGTTTATTTATGGATAAAATAATAACATAAAAACAGATTTCATTTTAATAACACTAATTCAAATATTGAATTTAGCTCCATCTATCGAGCGAGTCTCGAGTCTAACCGCACGCAAGTTTTAATGTATGAAATCTGTAAAGTACTGAGTGAAATGCCCCTGCGCTCGGCGGCCGCGCTAGTCACCTGGAGAATACCTCTTCACGCTTTATTTATTTCACAGTCTTGTCCGATCTTAATCGGAACCTCAACACGTTAATGCTATTTTCGAATAACAGCAGATCCTGCGGTAACACCAATAGTACACTTAAACTCTCAGTTTTAATTCCGTGGAAATCTGACGCTTCATGGTATTACCAGACAAAAATAAACTGCTTGTGCCTGTGGTAAGAATTTCAAAATAAATAAAAAGCAGAACTTGGCTTCTGTATTTTATATATGTTAAATTACAATACCTGTAATATATCATCTATTACAACATAGAAAGCATAATTTTAAATTGCATAGTATGGACACAATAAATTACAATGTTTTTTTCTGGGGAAAAAAAAAAATGTTGCTGGTATCACTCTGATGAGTTTCATGTATTACAAACCATTGGTTCAAAATTATAAGTTTATATTCTTGATTATTAGTAAATTATTTTTTATATTGGCAGAGAGTGACAACAGTAGCTCTGATGACAAAGATTCTGATAATGAATATAGTATTTTTATAAGTCTTGTAGCGCGACAGCCAAATCCCACCTACTCCATTATTAGTTTATAAGAATAGTTGACCCTAAGACCAACTAGGAGCATTTCTCAAAAAGTTTGTACATTTCTCGGATTGTCGTAACAAAGAAAAAATATCACATTTTAATGATTTTGTTGTTGCTTATTATTTAACTGTTATGTAAGGATTCAGTTTATTAATTTTTGACAGAGATTAGATCGGTAATTTTAACTGTAAAGTTTATTTAATTGAGCCGAGGCAATCAAAATTTCCGGTTTTGTTACTTTCATTCAAACGGGAAATAAAGTAAACACATACGAATTACATTGACTTTATTTATTAGTTAACATAGTAATAACCAATACGCGTATATTTTTTCATAAAAATTGCTTACTATATTCCGATAAGTTAAAGATATAATGGTAACTACTCTTGTACGTTACCATTTAGTCAAAACTCAGGTTTGAAATTACAATATCACGCGTATTAAATTAAGTTATTTAAAATATCTTTGAAGAACCATTTATTAGACCATCTAAATTATATTTTAAACATGTATTAAATGTATGTTATTAAACAAATAATTAACAAAAAACAACAAAAACCTCTAATATTTTCAAGGGACAGTAACAATAATAGGAACCTTAGTAACAAAATCGGAACTATTAAGCATAGTGTACAATTAGTACACTTACAATATTAATTAGATGCTTAACAACTCACTTTAATAGTAATTACATTTCTTACTATATCATTATTAGTTTTGTATCACAAAAAAATAATCATACAGATTAATTAGTGCTTAAATAATGTGCCAATTCAAGCAGAATTGACATGAGATCTTCTGTTATTATTCAAGAGTATTGTTTATAGGAACAATACAATAAGTCACAAAATGCAGTTTTGACTACTTGTAGACGTGATCAGATCACAATAAAGAATACAAATAATAATAAAATTAAACATCAAAAAGTACAGTAAAATCAGAGTATTACAGTACCTACACGGCAATCTTTTTAAGTTAGTATAGAAATGACCATATTAAATGAGCGTTATGAAGTCTGGTTTTATTATTTTAAATTTGGCCCAATATTTAAATGTATTTTTATTCTGAGTATAATAAGTAGGGCATCACAAAACAAAATACAACAAAAAAAACATACAAGGCCACTTTTTTTTAGTGCTCCATACATTAGGAACTTTTTTCTGGAGTAATCTGGAGGCAATAAAACGGAAATATAAAAATAAATAACAATATTGTATCCATTAATGACACTAAATGGCACCTTTTTTCAACTGTGCCCGTTAGAAATTAAAAAAGAAAAAAAATGACCCACCCTAATAAATATGCAATCTGGGGCTTAACGAATTACCGCCCGTGGTTTGTCTAAAGTTTTACGTCTTGCCTTGGCCGGGATGTGGGATTTTCGTCCCGCGAAGCGGGAGTAAATCCCGCTTTACGGTCAAGGGTGACGTAAGTGGTTTTATTTAACAATTAATATTTACAATTACCGATGATAATAAACATATCGTTTGTACAGTATAAAAATAAAAAATAAAACGTAAAAAAAGCCTCATTTTTTTCTTCAGCTAGAAAAGAAATCAATAATATTATTTAACTCAAAATCAGAAACTTTTGCTTTATAATATATGTTTTTATTAAACTTGAAAATATATTTATTAATTTTTTTAAAAGAGAAATATAATATAAATTGTATTACGTCATTCTCTATAGTCTATACTACTCCTTAGACTTTCTTTTTTGTTACCTTCACTTCCTAGTCATACGAAACGATTCAAAAGTAACAAAAAAGAAAGTAACGAAGTGATGCTCGGACGTTTTAAAAAAGATTTTAACCGAATTTAATGAATAACTCGAATATTGTATGTACTGTATCTTAGTCGTAATAATATGATTAAGTGATGAGTTGAAACAAAACTGAAGAAAAAGTGAAACTTACCAAGTTATCCCGTAACAAACAAGGAGTTCAAATTTTCGGTTGCCACCAACGGCGAGCGTGTTTCTACCGCTGCGTTTGATAGACTGTCAACATGCCAAGATGGCCACTCTTAAAAATATCCCTAGTGTTACCACTTTCCTATAAGACTACAATTGAATTAACAAAACCCCAGAATTCTATGAAAATAGCGTAACAAACACCGGAAACAAAATTGGAACTTTTTCTAGGACAAATTATTATCTTTTATTATAAATATATACGTTAAATAACGACAACAATACTTATTTTTTATGAATTCTGAGATATCTCTTTTGTAATGAAACATAACACTCAACCCGAAACACTAAGTTTTGTTACAGAAAATCGATAATTTAACTACAATTTTGTTAAGGGGACATTTGCATTGCCATACAAATGAGACCTACCAAATATTTTAAAATATTTTTATAAAATTATATTATGCATTATGATTTCAGACAATAATATTATCTTAGAGAGACTTAACTTATTTTTAAGTTTTCAAGGTCAGATTATATTAGATATCGTCTCTTAATTTATTACAAGCTTCGAACCGGCCCGGACAAAGACGTAAAGTAAATGTACAAACTTTTTGAGAAATGCTCCTAGATGGCGCTAGTAGCGTCAGTATTAACCAAATTTCACTCCTTTTCCGTAGTCTTAAAATTACGAAACATGGTGCTTCGTGTTGTTTAGATTTTTAGTAAAGCGCTAAGTATTTGTAATTCCATACTAGTGCATGACTGAGTATTTCTATGTATAGTTCACCCATGTGCAAATAGATGTCGTTAGTAGTTTTGATATTCGTATGCAAATCTAGTTTCCTGAAACTTATAAAATTATAGAACATCTTGCAACCTACAACTAAAATTATGTTGAATGTATCCCAATCGTAAAGGATGTATAATGTGTTCATGTTAGTGCAATAATGTGGTTAAGCAATTATCTAATAGATGTCGCTGTACTGGACACCATGTAAATGTACATCACGCTGTTAAGATTTTTCCTGAGTTAATGACCCTATGTCTTTAATATCGTTTATTCGAGAAATCTTAGGTAGGAGATAAGACTGCGCACGCTTAGTGTACCTCACAGGACCTTGGCGGACCGTCTTAACAAATCTTCCAAAACTCCTTGGTGCTCGGCAGTTGGCCTCTCAGGACGCTGTTCGGCCCTAGGACGTCACGTTAGTACCTAAGCCACTCCACTGTACTTGATTAGTGATTCCCAATATACTTCTACGTCTCTCTGTCTCACTGTGTTTTCCTTCATCATCCTGTGGAAGAATCATCCCTTACATCTGGCGCACAACGTGAGGGCCGTGCCGTGAGAAGTTTATATGCCAGTGGTCACCCGACGACAAGCTAAACTTATGAGAGAAGGAGACGTCATTGTTACCATGACAGAGGACCAGTTGCAGCAGTTATTGGGAGCTATCGCGACTGCGGCGATACCTGCTCCAGCTCCACTCCAACCTGGTTCCTTCAACAAGGCTACGTTTGCTTACCACGGCGAACGAGAACCAACCTACTTGCGGACATTTTTGACGGCGGCTTCGTGCTTCAAACGCGTCGGAAAAAATACTGACGATGACGCACTGAAGAGCTTATCACTACTTACTGTAAAATTATTTTACCAATCTTATTGCAAAATTGATTTACTATTTAGTGTAGGCACTACCAAATAGTTTTTTATTGGTCAAATACTTAGCAATGTACCTTTTCACCTTTCGGATTTTTATTTCATAAGAAAATTATAGCCCTCCTACTTGTTATTTCATTATGGACGATATAGTTTGTGGATTTACTTACATATATCACTCAACGTAAAGCTTTACTTATTACTTATTTTGTAGCTTTAGATACCTATCGTAGAATATTTAATTCCCTGATACAAATTTCAATGCAATCCATAATACAAAATTATTAAAACAGCGCATTTTAAAACATAGCTTGTATAAAAATTGTTTCTTACCTCTGAAACGTCAAATTATGACAGATGTCCGAATTCCACGGAATTAAAAATCAGAGTTTAACTTATGTTTTTCGTAACTTAGGTGCGGTTTTAATAGTTACTCATATCTTTGAGCCTGGCCAAGTCCTCCATGTTTATGGTGTACCTGCATAACGTGTTCAAGATCTCGTTCCTGCACGATACGTGAAACAGAGAAACAAAACAGGAAATAGCATTAATTTTCTACACTTGAACAATAATTCCACTTGGTAATTTTTATGTGACATGCAGGTGAAAAATTGCTGATTTTATTTAATAACAAAGTAAAAAAAATCTAGTAAATACATAAATAATAATTGGTAATAACAAAAATTGGGCAAGTGCGAGCCCGACTCGCGCATGAAGGGTTCCGTACCTATACATATATATATATAATCTATAACAAGTTTGTTGTGTGGGAGCCCCCCTTAAATATTTATTTTATTTTATTTTTAGTATTTGTTGTTATAGCGATGTTATAGCGGCAATAGAAATACATCATCTGTGAAAATTTCAACTGCCTAGCTATCACCGTTGTTGAGATACAGCCTGGTGACAGACGGACGGACGGACGGACGGGCGGACAGCGAAGTCTCAGTAATAGGGTCCCGTTTTTACCCTTTGGGTACAGAACCCTAAAAAGGAACAGACTTCAAAAAAAACTGAAAGGCCAAAAATAACCGGTTCATGTACAGATTACATTTGAATAACTTTTTGAAGTCGGTGCCAAACCACTCTATTATTACTATGAAAAAAGATGCCGCGCATAAAGCCTTTAATGATTACCATTTGGTATTTACAAGTATTTTCGTTCGATATTTATTGTATTATAGTTTACGTGAGGTTTGGCACTGACTTGAACAAGTGATTCAAATGAAATCTTTACATGAACGGGTTATTTTTGGCTTTTCAGTTTTTCGAAGTCGGTTTTTTGTTATTTTTAGGGTTCCGTACCTCAAAAGGAAAAAACGGAACCCTAGCTTATAGGATCACTTTGTTGTCCGTCTGTCCGTCCGTCCGTCCGTCTGTCAAGACCCTTTTTCTCAGGAACGCGTGGAGGTATGAAGCTGAAATTTATATCAATTACTCAGGTCTACTGTCCCTTGAAGCTGTGAAAAAATCAAACTTCTAAGCCAACGCAATCAAAAGATACAGCCGTTTATGCCGCAAATTTTCGACACTTGCAAGGGAATCAAAACCTACAGGGTGCTTCCCGTGAACTCAGAATCTTGAAATTTGGTACGAAGCAACGTCTTATAGCATAGATAAAGGAAAAATTACGAAAACCATAATTTTTTTTTTAATACCTAACTTTGCACCTAATTTATATGGGGCGCTATACATACCAGGTGCAAACTTAACTTAACCACTTAGGGATGGAAAGTGTTTGTACGGAACCCTCGGTGCGCGAGTCCGACTCGCACTTGGCCGGTTTTTTTTTCTTTTACTTATGGCGTAGTGATCGCGGGGGTCTTGTCTGCATGCATCTCGTTTGAATTGTCCCGTGACTCCTAACCGTTAAGGAGTTATACCTTCCATCATCAGCTCAGCATAGGAAGATGATGACTATCAGACGCAAAATAAAAATTGTATACGTATATTATGCGAGTCAAACTGTAAGAACCTCTTTTTTGCAGTCAGTTAAAATACTAAAACGTTCTCCTAACAAATGCGTTTCTGAAAACAGCATCAAATTCATAAATACACTATAGATATATCATCCGTCCTGCTCATTTTTCACAGCAAGTAAACATTCCTTTCAAACCACAGACAACCTTCACGAGACCTCAATACTTTGTCTAACTAATTGGAGACCCGCTGGTGCCGGTGGGTGCGAGAGGCATTGTCCTCTACGCGTGTCTACGCTTAGTTGTGAATCGAAAATTGGAAGACATTTTTCTATGGAGTCTATAAAGCTCGCAAGCAAGTTGCTCTTTCGTCTTCTGTGTGATATTTACAACAAATTGTTTCTGAATGTTGCGCTATGAAGATGGTACAAATTAATTTTTACAAAATAATTTGTGATGTGGCAATAAAAGTACACAAGACTCACGCGTATCCACATTAGTTTAAATTAATGTATCTTCAAGTAGGTATTTTTTTAATTACGCGTTTTAATTGCCTGGCGCAGATTTGACAAATAACTGCGTTTTTTCCGGAATAAAATATGCGCTGATTATATCGCGACAAACAAAGAACAATTTGAAAGACAATTTGGCATACTAAAAACTTCGAATTTCAGCATAATAACAATATAAGTATAGTAAGTTGTAGAATATGTAGGTTGACTACTGGCCGGCTCCGGGATGTAAATAGCGGTGTTCTGTGCGAGCCGGCGATACATCACTCCCGCGCACGGACGACATTGGTCCGGCGCCCGAGCCGGCCGGGCTTAGCGGACATCCTTGAGGGGCGGTTTAAGAGCTTCGAGCTAACCGGTGTCACATTCTTCTTTCTGGTTTATACAAACTCATGAAATATTTATTACTTATAGAAAATAACATTTAACGACATTCAAATGTCCTTTACGTGTTTATTACTGATGGCTTATACATATTTGTCCCGCACCGAAGGAGTTTTTAAAATGAAATTTGAATTAATGTTAGTCGAGCGTTTTATTATCACAGATGTAAAATGCCTTTAAGTTCTTTTATTTAGCTATTATTACGTGAGCGCCTATGATGGTTGCGTTGATCACTCGATCAATAAATAATCGTGAGTGACGTATGATAAAGCATACGTCATTCATGTACTCACCTTCTTTTAACAAAGTGACGAATGCTTTGTCATCAATTTGAAATCATTATAGAGCCAGTAATAGGTGCGCTTAAAGACGCAGCGTGTAAAAACTAACTGTCAGACAGCCTTTCCTGGCGGCTCTCTCGGGAAGCGGCAGGTGCCCAGTTGCCCACTCGATCACCCCCCTCCACGCCCCGCGCCCGAGCCACTCGTGCCAACTACAGACGATGCTACTTATTGCAGTCTACTTACTTGTACTAACACTGTCTACGCAACACTAACTCAAGTAACTGCGTCTTTGGATTGAGAGCTTTTACAATACAATACAGTAAATTGTGTATGTGCACGACGCACGACGGCAGCGCAACCTAGCGTTTGCAGGAAACTGCAAAGAAATATAATAATATTATTAGTTAATCTTCCTAGGATTTTTTCTACGGCGTGCACTGCAATCGTTTACTGTACCCTCGCCGTGGTGGAGTAGACGGGTTCTCGAGTGGAGACCACGACTCGGCAAGCGTAGTGTAGGACGCCCTCCGGCCAGATGGACCGACGACCTGAAAAAAGTGGCTGGTGGTGACTGGATGGCGAAAACGGGAGATCGGGCCATGTGGCGAACCCTGGGGGAGGCTTACGTCCAGCAGTGGACTGCAATAGGCTGAAATGATGACCCTCGCCGTGCGCCTTGCACATAGTCCAGTCCTCTATTGGCTTACTGTTGTCTTGTTGTTAATAACAGCTGTTCAGTTTAACAACTGTTAAACTATAACAATTACAGCTCAAGTGACGGAAATTGTATTACACTGCGTAGTAGCTAATGTTTCATTATATTCATTCGTTCACTTATTATTCCGGCCGTCACCGGTTCGTCTAGCCCCATCATCGTCATTAGCAGCGCATATTTTTACTGTCAGGTGAAGTGACTCTAAGCGAGCACGCCAGTTGCCAACGTGTACCGGGGACTGAATCGAATAGGCTCTGCGATGCTAGCTCATACATAAATGATAGTTTGTCACGTGGTAAGGCCTTGTTCGGTCTCACCCGCTACCCGCCGCGCCGGTCGGGAGGCCTAAATAAATGATAGGACGTACATCACTTGTGCACTGACAAGCTCATTAGAAAATGATGGATGCTTTGATTTAATATTTACAAACTTGACTATAGATGACGTATTGATCTTAGTATATTTACGGCATGAGGTTAAGAACATTTTATCATAGTTCTGGGGACCATAGAAAATCTTACCGCGATACACTTGTCGGCATGGTAGTGATGATTCAGGTGGACCATTCTCGGGTTACTAAATATTAAAATAATTGAAATATGAACAGTTTGGTGTTGGTATCTTAAGCAAATTGCTCGGGGTCGTCTTGAAATAATTAACTGATATCATATTACTATAATATTGCCCAAAATCACAAATCGAAAGTGGAATACGTCCCCTCCGGCCGGCCACGCCACCTGTCCGCCGCCTGCCCGCCGCCCGTCCGCCGAGCGGCCGCTGTCCCGCGGGGCTCCTGTAACGTGGCTATGGCCGCCCGACGTAAGCAGCAGCTTAATTCCGCGCCTCCGACCGTTTTTTATGTAAATATATACAAATTATTGTAATAAGAGCGTTGTTATCTTGGCTACAAGGAAAATTGCAGGTACAATTTCAAGGTAAATATTGTTCCATTTGTTTGGTCTGAATTTAATTAAAACAGCATTCTCGTTACAAGTACACGGTTGGTGAAGGAAAAACATTTTGTGAGCTTTAAGTACACAATTATGATCTAAAGATAGAATAAAATTATGGTACCCGGTACCGGTGCTAAGCGACGACTGAAAAATATATTAGTTACGTCGCCTTTTTGAGATTTTCTGCCCGCTATGCGGGGAATATGTATGTAATGTAATTTACATAGTACCTAAGGCCATAAGGCTAGGGCCATGTTGAGATTTTTAATTGATCGATAGGAAGTAATCATGTAGCTTATTGTCGCATGGTAAGAAACCCTACCTATGTATTAAAAATACATTTATTTATTTTTACTTCATTGCACAAAACAAAATGTACAAATGGCTAACCTAATGCTATAATAGTGTATTGGTTCATCATCATCATCATCATCTCAGCCATAGGACGTCCACTGCTGAACATAGGCCTCCCCTTTGGACTTCCATATATACCGGTTGGAAGCGACCTGCATCCAGCGCCTTCCGGCGACCTTTATAAGGTCATCTGTCCATCTTGTAGGTGGACGTCCTACGCTGCGCTTGCTGGTCCGAGGTCTCCACTCGAGCACTTTTCGGCCCCATCGGCCATCTGCTCTGCGTGCTATGTGGCCTGCCCATTGCCACTTCAACTTGCTAATCCGGTGAGCTATATCGGTCACTTTAGTTCGTCTACGGATTTCCTCATTTCTGATTCGATCACGTAGAGACACCCCGAGCATAGCCCTCTCCATTGCACGTTGAGCGACTTTGAGCTTTGAGATGAGGCCGATAGTGAAAGACCACGTTTCGGTGCCGTAAGTCATCACTGGTAACACACATTGGTTGAAGACTTTCGTCTTGAGGCACTGAGGTATGTCGGATGAAAAGACATTGCGTAGTTTCCCGAACGCTGCCCAGCCGAGTTGGATTCGGCGGTTGACCTCTTTCTCGAAGTTGGACCTACCTAATTGGACCACTTGTCCTAGGTAGATGTATGAGTCAACAACTTCGAGTACCGAGTTTTCAACAGAGACTGGGATGGGCACAACCTTGGCATTTGACATGAGTTTCGTCTTGTCCATGTTCATTTTTAAGCCCACCCGTTGAGAAACTCGATTGAGGTCATCGAGCATCACGCTGAGTTCCTCTATCGACTTTGCCATGACTACGATGTCGTCGGCAAACCGAAGGTAAGTGATGTATTCGCCATTGATGTTGATGCCAAGTCCTTGCCATTCCAGGAGCTTGAAAGAGTCTTCCATAACGGCCGTAAACAGTTTCGGGGATATAACGTCCCCCTGTCTTACGCCTCTTCTCAACCCAGTCAACAATTTCTGTCCTATGACGTAAATCATGACGTCATTTTTTGGTGATTTTTTTCAATTTTACGTCTTATGGAAATAAATGACGTCAAAAATGACGTCAAAAGTTTTCGTATGTCGGCATACGCCTAAAAGTGACGTCGCTGATCACGTCATAAATTATTGTGTTCCGTCATAGGTCTGATAATGACGTTGCAAATCACGTCGTGATTCGCGTGTTACGTCAGTGGTTTATAAACGACGTCAAAAATCACGTCGAAAGTTTTTGTATGTCGGCATACGCCTAAAAGTGACGTCGCTGATCACGTCGTAAATAATTGTGTTCCGTCATAGGTCTGACAATGACGTTGCAAATCACGTCGTGATTTGTCGTGTTCCGTCATAGGTCTGACAATGACGTTGCAAATCACGTCGTGATTTGTCGTGTTTCGTCAGTGGTTTAAAAGCGACGTCGTAAATCACGTCGAAAGTTTTCGTATGTCGGCATACGCCTAAAAATGACGTCGCTGATCACGTCGTAAATTATTGTGTTCCGTCATAGGTCTGATAATGACGTTGTAAATCACGTCGTGATTCGCGTGTTTCGTCAGTGGTTTAAAGACGACGTCAAAAATCAAGTCGAAATTTTTCATATGTCGGCATACGCCTAAAAGTGACGTCGCTGATCACGTCATACATTATTGTGTTCCGTCATAGGTCTGATAATGACTTTGCAAATCACGTCGTGATTTGTCGCGTTTCGTCAGTGGTTTAAAAACGACGTCAAAAATCACGTCGAAATTTTTCGTATGTCGGCATACGCCTAAAAGTGACGTCGCTGATCACGTCGTAAATTATTGTGTCCCGTCATAGGTCTGACAATGACATTGCAAATCACGTCGTGATTTGTCGTGTTCCGTCATAGGCCTGATAATGACTTTGCAAATCACGTCGTGATTTGTCGTGTTTCGTCAGTGGTTTAAAAACGACGTTGTAAATCACGTCGAAAGTTTTCGTATGTCGGCATACGCCTAAAAGTGACGTCGCTGATCACGTCATAAATTAATGTGTTCCGTCATAGGTCTGATAATGACTTTGCAAATCACGTCGTGATTTGTCGTGTTTCGTCAGTGGTTTAAAGACGACGTCAAAAATCACGTCGAAAGAATTCGTCTGTCGGCATACGCCTAAAAGTGACGTCGCTGATCACGTCATAAATTAATGTGTTCCGTCATAGGTCTGATAATGACTTTGCAATTCACGTCGTGATTTGTCGTGTTTCGTCAGTGGTTTAAAAACGACGTCAAAAATCACGTCGAAAGTTTTCGTTTGTCGGCATACGCTTAAAAGTGACGTCGCTGATCACGTCATAAATTATTGTGTTCCGTCATAGGTCTGACAATGACATTGCCAATCACGTCGTGAATTGTCGTGTTCCGTCATAGGTCTGATAATGACTTTGCAAATCACGTCGTGATTTATCGTGTTTTGACAGTGGTTTAAAAACGACGTTGTAAATCCCGTCGAAAGTTTTCGTATGTCGGCATACGACTAAAAGTGACGTCACTGATTACGTCATAAATTATTGTTTCGTCATTGGTCTGATAATGACGTTGCAAATCACGTCGTGTTTCGCGTGTTTCGTCAGTGGTTTAAAGACGACGTCAAAAATCAAGTCGAAATTTTTCGTAGGTCGGCATACGCCTGAAAGTGACGTCGCTGATCACGTCATAAATTATTGTGTTCCGTCATAGGTCTGATAATGACTTTACAAATCACGTCGTGATTTGTCGTGTTTCGTCAGTGGTTTAAAAACGACGTCAAAAATCACGTCGAAAGTTTTCGTCTGTCGGCATACGCTTAAAAGTGACGTCGCTGATTACGTCATAAATTATTGTGTTTCGTCATTGGTCTGATAATGACGTTGCAAATCACGTCGTGATTCGCGTGTTTAGTCAGTGGTTTAAAGACGACGTCAAAAATCACGTCGAAACTTTTCGTATCTCGGCATACGCCTAAAAGTGACGTCGCTGATCTCGTCGTAAATTATTGTGTTCCGTCATAGGTCTGACAATGACATTGCAAATCACGTCGTGATTTGTCGTGTTCCGTCATAGGTCTGATAATGACTTTGCAAATCACGTCGTGATTTGTCGTGTTTCGTCAGTGGTTTAAAAACAACGTCAAAAATCACGTCGAAAGTTTTCGTATGTCGGCATACGCCTAAAAGTGACTCGCTGATCACGTCATAAATTATTGTGTTCCGTCATAGGTCTGATAATGACTTTGCAAATCACGTCGTGATTTGTCGTGTTTCGTCAGTGGTTTAAAAACGACGTCAAAAATCACGTCGAAAGTTTTCGTATGTCGGCATACGCCTAAAAGTGACTCGCTGATCACGTCATAAATTATTGTGTTCCGTCATAGGTCTGATAATGACTTTGCAAATCACGTCGTGATTTGTCGTGTTTCGTCAGTGGTTTAAAAACGACGTCAAAAATCACGTCGAAAGTTTTCGTATGTCGGCATACGCCTAAAAGTGACGTCGCTGATTACGTCATAAATTATTGTGTTTCGTCATTGGTCTGATAATGACGTTGCAAATCACGTCGTGATTCGCGTGTTTAGTCAGTGGTTTAAAGACGACGTCAAAAATCACGTCGAAACTTTTCGTATCTCGGCATACGCCTAAAAGTGACGTCGCTGATCTCGTCGTAAATTATTGTGTTCCGTCATAGGTCTGACAATGACATTGCAAATCACGTCGTGATTTGTCGTGTTCCGTCATAGGTCTGATAATGACTTTGCAAATCACGTCGTGATTTGTCGTGTTTCGTCAGTGGTTTAAAAACAACGTCAAAAATCACGTCGAAAGTTTTCGTATGTCGGCATACGCCTAAAAGTGACTCGCTGATCACGTCATAAATTATTGTGTTCCGTCATAGGTCTGATAATGACTTTGCAAATCACGTCGTGATTTGTCGTGTTTCGTCAGTGGTTTAAAAACGACGTCAAAAATCACGTCGAAAGTTTTCGTATGTCGGCATACGCCGAAAAGTGACATTCAGCCATTTTGGGCTCTGAGACATGGAAAAATTTCGGAGGCGTGAAATGTATGTCAATATAATACCTCATTTTTATTAATGTGTCCTATAAAACATGTTAAAATAAGCATGTTTTGTTATTGAAACTTTCTGGCTCAGAATAATATTTATAGAGATATTGAGGTTTTTAAGGTAATATGCTTGCTGAAAATAATTATATGGTACATGGGTCGAAAACCGAAAACTGCAGGTTAGGTTGTACTATTATCTATTCTGTGGGTTAGGTTAGGTTTGTTTTTTGACCATGTATAGCGGAGCGTCAAAATGCTTGCTTACATGGATCCTCGTAAATAGTCTACTATAGGTTACATACATCAAAATATGTTATGCATTTGAACCCGGTCTCGGTAAAAATATCGATCTGAGAGAAAAAGTTTAAAGAATAAAATATGCTTAATTTAGCGTAATCTACAAGATTCAATCTAATTTAAGCCCAAACCAACGAAAAAAACCTTTTGGTCGTAAATTTTCCAAGTCCTAAAACTGACCACCGACCATCTTTCTTTTACAATCCTTTGAAAAATTTGTTTTTAGAAGTATAAACAAACTTTGCCCTTCCCTTAATTCAACGAATGAAAGTGCGGCGTTATTAACGCACGCGACCAATTTTTCCCGTTCCGACCAATCACTCGTCATCCAGCCACATTGTATAGTCGTTTCCGGGGTCACTTAAGTGTTTTGTAATTCGCGTTAAACTATAACCCCTACTTCAAGTGTATAAAAATTAGTATGAAAAACTGAGAACAAATATTTTATTATTATTTTATCGGTCATTTTAGCAAACAGAAGCTGAATATAAAATGCACAACAACCGTTTTTATTTTCGCGCCAAAGAGCGCGCGTCGCATATAGGGATGTCCCACACGTTTACTTGATGGGGTAGCTGTCGGTCGATATTCGATAGTAAAATGGAAATTTTAACCACCAAACTCGTACACATTTGTAACTAAAACGAAAGATCGCTGCCAATAGTGTTAAGTTTTTCGTTGAAAATGTAATAAACACAGTAAAATATTATAGTGATATTACGCTAATATCTCCCACTTTTACCTTCGAATTCCTAAAAAAACGTGTGTGTTAGTTTGACCAAATGTCAGTCTGTCCGTATGAAATAAATAAAAACCAGCCAAGTGCGAGTATGACTCGCGCACCGAGGGTTCCATAAAAACGCATATCCCATCTTAACAGGCCGGGTTAAGTTAAGTTTGCACCTGGCAAATTTCTTGGTTATAGGCCAAAACGGAAAGTACCCTATACATTTTGATTCCCTTGTGTCACATATCCGTTTTTTTGCGGCATAAATGGCCGTATCTTTTTTTCTTTAACTAGAAGTTAGATTTTTCGGCAGCTTCAAACCCAAAAAAAAATCAACGAGGGAACGCTGCCAGCCTTTTGGGCACCATGGCGCGGGGGCCTATTTAGGGCCTGGCAAAAACGGAACCCTTATAGTTTCATCATGTCTGTCCGTCCGTATATCACAGGCATTTTACTAAAAAAACGACAAGAGGAACATTGATGAAATTTGGAGTATAGGTGTCTCGTAGAAGCCGCTACTTAGTTTTGTAGTCAAATAATAAAAATAAAATATTTCTAGTAGTACCAGTTAGTTAACTGAACGAACGACGAAAATGGTTTCGAATAAGAGCGGTCATTAGGTACGTATATGGGGCACACGCAATTACCAACAAATTAATCTTTGCACTTTCTAAATTGGACCTGAAAAAAAAAAGCCGAATTTGTTTTTGTATTAACGGACGAAAGATTTATTTTTGTTTTTAGTTAGCAGTACACAAAAAGTAATCACTAAAAAAAAAGTACTGACGAAACACAAATGTTTAGTCACGGCCCTTATTTGTTAGGGTTCCGTAACCAAAGGGTAAAAACGGGATCCTAATTACTAAGACTCCACTGTCAGTCTGTCTGTCTATCTGTCACCAGGCTATATCTCATGAACCGTGATGGCTAGACAGTTGAAATTATCAAAGATGATGTATTTCTGTTGCTGCTGTAATAACAAATACAAAAACAGAAAAAAATATTTAAGTGGGGCTCCCATACCTACAACAAACGTGATTGGTTGCGTTAACTATGCACCTCATTAATATCCGGCGCCGTACGTACCAGTAGCAATGCAAACATAACTTAACCCGGCCAGTCATGATGGGATAAGTGTTTGTACGGAACCCTTGATGCGCGAGCCAGATTAGCACTTGTATCTTGTCAAATTAATTAATGTAGTATTTAACTGGGGCATTAGTTCCACATTTGAGGCCTTCAAATATGCAGTTGTTTTTTTAGCGGTATGTGCAGACGCGTTATCGTGGTGAAGCACGATATTGCTACGGGGCCGCTTTTCGCGAACTTTATCGAAGATTCTTGGCAAACAGCTATTTGCATACCAATCTGCAGTGACTGTCCTTTGTTCTTCCAGTGCTACAGTTGCGTAATGTCCTGTTTCGCCAAAAAACGAAGCAACCATTTTTTCCCCAGTGCTCCGAATTTTCTTAACTTTGGTAGGCAAATCTTCAAAAGGAAAGACCCATTCCGCCGACTGGCTTTTTCTTTCTGGCTCCAAGCAGTACACCCATGTTTCGTCACCTGTCACGATATTTACAGCCAACGATTGTCCTCCGTAATTTTTTTTTACGGCTCCAGTCTACACGCTGTCGTTTCTGGTCTTCCGTTAGATCGTGCGGTATCCATCGAGTGCATAGTTTCCGCACCTTCAAATGTGCATGCAATATCTTTTGCACTTGGCTCATTCCAATGCTTAGTAAGGAATGAATTTGCTGACAAGTAATTTTTTTGTCAGTTTCGATCAATTGTCGTACGACTTCAATATTAGTTTTGGTAACCGCAGTTGCTGGCCGACCGTCATGTACATCGTCATGGAGGTGATCACGACCACGTTTAAATTCATTAAACCACGAATACACAGAGCTACGACGTGGGGCTTCATCACCAAATACTAGTTGAAGCCTTTGACAGCACTCTTGTTGACTTGAGCCACAACGAAAATCGTAATAAATCATAACCGAAAATTTTCACGCTTTAAATTCATTTTTGTAGCAACGGACAAATTTCAAAACGGCGCCTCATTGAAAAAACAAATGACAGCCTTGCAATTTAAAAAGTTACTAGTTCCCAGAGTTATTTTTAAAAATTTCATGATTATTTCATTTGTACTTGTTTTATAAGTGGCCAGTTCCAGAAACTTTCAGTATGCCCCACGTAATTCTAAGTTACGCCACAGATTAGCAGAACCCAAAAATGGCGGACAGCGTTTTTAACTGTTCATAAAATTTCAAATTTTCAATTAATAAAATTTAGCTTACTAGCTTTCACAAAAATACAAGACATTATTTTAGAGCTAGTAAGATCAATATTAACTATTTCAAATATATTTCAAAACTGGGTCTACTAGCCTATTGCGTTAGCGCACTCGGTGAGCGGGGCGGAGGCGCGCGGGCGGCGCTGCGCGTCTCGCCGCACACCTCTCCGCCTTGATTCGGCCGGAACGTCGGAAACTATCGCCTTAAATTTTTTGAACAAAACAAGAATCGACAAATAAAAAACTGAAAAGCCAAAAATAACCCGTTCATGTACGGATTACATTTGAATCACCTTTTGATGCCGGTGCCAAACCACTTAATTATAACTTTGAAAACAGATGCCGCCCATGAAGCCTTTAATGATTACTGTATATTTTATATTCACGAGTATTTTGTTTACATATTTGGTATTTACGAGTATTTCTGTTCGATAAAGAGTTTACGTGAGGTTTGGCACCGACTTCAAAATGTAATCTGTACATTAACGGGATATTCAAATGTAATCCGAAAATGTGATTCAAATGTAATCTAATACACATGAATGCAGACAAACATAATTATGGGTCAAACTGAGATCCTCTTTTTTAAGTCGATTAACGTTAATCTTCTCCTAAGTGTAACAAATTCTTTTCTGAAAACCGCATCAAAATCGGTTCAGCCAAACGCGAGATAATCGCGGACAAACATAAATACTTATATACATAGATATATACAATATACATACATTCCTCCTGTTTTAACTTTACAAGACAAAAACGCACACCACACCACATGAACTGCGGAAAATCAAATCAAATCACTCTGCTGCGCTGCGACTACCGCGACGCGAGTCAAATGCGAGTGACATATAAACAAAATCGTACGTAAAATCGCAACACAGAACGACTCGTTCTATCTCTGTCAAACTCAAATTAAACGGTTAATTTTGTTAAACAGAAACGGAATTTGCTAAATAACGGTATTATGTGAATAACGTTATAATACCGGTAAACGAAACCACTACCAATATTCATTTTGGTTTAGCGTCACGTGACCAATAACGGTAATACAAAAATAACGGTATCCGATCCCTGAGTTCTTACATTTATATATTAAAGTTTACGCTAGGTTTGGCACCGACTTCGAAGGGTGAGTCAAATGTAATCTGTACTTGAACGGGTTATTGTTGGCTTTTTAGTTTTACTGATGTCGGTTCCTTTTTATGTAAATTTTTTTTTTTTTTGCTTTTTAGTGATTCATATAAAAGTTCTAGTGGCTATCTGTGGTGTTCATCATCAGTTTCCTTACACCAAATCCTATTTACTGAATGTAAATTCTTGACTTTATCAATAAATTACCGAAAGCGCCGTACATGTCCCTATAACATTTGAAGAGTTCCCTCGATTTCTCCAAGATCCCATCATCAGATCCCGACTTAGTGCCAACGGGACCAACTCGGAGTTATACCCTTTCGATTTAAAAAAATAAAATTGAAAATCGGTTCACGGTTAAAATTAGTTCGAATTGAGAACCTCCTCCTTTTTTGAAGTCGGTTAAAAAGTAAGACCCTATACAGATTGATAGGTATATTACTTTGGAATTTATGCAATTTGTTTTTATTCATTTTGTTTAAGTAACATCATTATTTATATACATTAAAATGATGATATTCGTTTTATGAAAAATTAAAATTCACTAATTGTTTTTATGACAATCATTACACACCCATTTAACCGACTTCAAAAAAGGAGGAGGTTCTAAATGTGTCGGTTTTTGTTTTTTTTATTATTTTTAGAAATAAATTATTTAAATTTAAAACCTAATCCTATAGTTTGTCAAGTTTCGTTTCTTTGTGTTGTGTTAGGTGGACATTATATAAAATACCTACTCAGTGTCATGTTTATCTGTCCTGGAATTATTATAAATTTTAAGAAATAAAAACAATACTTATTTGATGCGCTGGAAATATTTGTTACGAGCGTTAATGTATCGATATCGAATTAGTTATCGTTGGCGGCTGGCGCATCCCTCACGCGTACCTACGCAAGTCTATACTTGTTCAGTTCACTTCACTGTTTCGGTTAGAATTAGCAGGGTATCGCATTAATTGAAATTGAAATTAAAAATGAATTTAACTTTCGCTTGACCCGTTTGATATCACGTATGGAAGACAGGTGACTAAATTAATGTATTATAATGTATTGGTCTTTGAATTGACTCATTTGTTAACGGGCAATCAAATCTTAAGTACCGAGTGAGCAAGTCTTTGTCTTGTTGTGTTGTAAAATTTGTTTGTAAACCTTTAGGTTGTGTGTGTGTGTCCTGCTTGTGCATTATATCGTGGCAGAAGGTGGCGAAGAACAGAACATCGTTATTGTGAGCAGCACAATGGTTGACACCTAAAAAAACAGACGAATTTTGGCCAAGATTCAAGCAAACCGATCCGATAATCAACATGGCAGTTAATAACCCTGAAGAGAAAATTTTATGAAACAGGTAAGTAAGCTCATTTGTGTGTGTGCAAATTAATCTTCTTTCTTTCATTCAGTCATTAAGAGCTTCGATCTTGTTGGTGGAGTTATCGCCACTCTTCCTGTTCGTTTTTAGTCTCTTTAATTTAAGGTTAATTATTTACTATTTAAATTGTTTTAGTGGTGCGTAAACCGAGTCTGTGAGCCGATGCCCGGGCAGGGGACCATTGAGAACAAGCCAGAAGAACCGCCGGCGCGGCCTCGCTGGGAGGAGTGGGGCGCGTGGACCGGCTGCAACGCCGACTGCGGCTACGGGCTACGTACGCGGTCCCGACGCTGCTGGTACAAGGGTAACTATTTATCTTTATACTACTGCTAGCGAAGGTAGACGAAACAGAACTAGCTTTTGTAAATATGTTTATCGATTCTGTGACTTCGGGATTATATTCTTTCGATTTCCAACATTATGGATAACAACCATTAATGACCATAGTTATGCAGAAAGCGACCAGTGTAGATTTTTTGTCAAAGTGACTTAAGTCTTACTTAATCAACGAATGAGTTTGGTCACTTTTTGCATTATGAAAAAAATCTTTGGTCGCTTTCTGCATAACTATGGTCATTTATTCATTTAGACTTTTCTTCTTCATTCTAGACTTTGTGTTTTAATCTTATGACATTTGAATTTAATAGATACTGTGCTATTTACCCATTTTAATAAAATATTATTACAAATTATTTTTAATGCTCTTTTTGTTTCAGGAACTGTAAAGAAACACTTCAAATTACCTGCTGATACATCAATTGAAAAGGATATGAAAGTGACACTTCGATGAAAACTGAATAGTTCTTCTAACAAAGACAATTAATAATTATATGGGTTTCTTACATGTTATTTTACCATTAGCTCACGTGTTTTGATTTAGTAAGCGATTTTAGATTTAGTCTTTACTTTAGTAAGTTGTTCATATTTAATTAGTGTTTTACTGTATAGTAGAGTAACTTCCGTGGGACTTGGTTCCATCTGGTATGTACTTGTTCGGTATGTAGTTTCACTTACTTATTAGCAGCTGTTAGGTTAGGCCTGTAGAATAATTAATAACCCCTCTGGTTAAATTTGATACCCAGTACTGTAATTCACTTGCAGGTGGATACATTAATAGCTAACATACCTGGGGGATAGTGATAACGAAGATAGATATGATAAGAAGACTAATTTTTTACATTAAGACTCCTGTCTTTTGCTAATTAGCTGTATTTTGTTAGGTTAGGCCTGTTGAATAATTTAATTACTAACCCATCTGGCTAAGTTTGATAGTTTTTATTATTATTGAATTGTGATATGTATTATATTGATTGTTGCCTATCTCTTTCTCTGTTGGTTTTTGCATTTTCATGTGTATTATTGTATAGTTATACTCCTTTGTATTGTACATGTTGCTTAGTTTGTCTACCATTTACATTTGTGTTTAGCACACATTTGCTCAAAGGTTAACTGGAAGAGATCCCTTAAAGGGATAAGTTCGCCTTTGTATGTACACAGGCGACATTTGTAATGTGTTTTTCTTGTTTTTATGTACAATAAAGTGTTTACATACATACATACATAATGTAGTAGATTTTTGTTGTAGATTATATTTTGTGTTTTCTGTGAGAGATTTTATAAATGAATTTTTGAATTAATAAATATGTTTATTGCATACACTTGTTTTGTTTCAGATACGATTCTTTCTTCGTACACAGACGTCAACGGGATGGCATGACGTTGACAAACGTGTACCCTATGACGTCGACACATGTCTACCCGATGACGTCTTAGTAGTGGCGTCACGCGACGTCTATTACCGACGTCGTAATGACGTCATGCGACGTGAAATGATGACGTCATGTGACGTCCATTAAAGACGTCATCTCAATGACGTCGCGTGACGTCTATTAAAGACGTCATACTAACGTCATCCCAACGACGTCATGCGACGTGATCTAATGACGTCGCGTGACGTCTATTAAAGACGTCATACTAACGTCATCCCAACGACGTCATGCGACGTGACCTAATGACGTCGCGTGACGTCTATTAAAGACGTCATACTAACGTCATCCCAACGACGTCATGCGACGTGACCTAAAGACGTCGCGTGACGTCTATTAAAGACGTCATACTAACGTCATCCCAACGACGTCATGCGACGTGAACTAATGACGTCGCGTGACGTCTATTTAAGACGTCATACTAACGTCATCCCAACCACGTCATGCGACGTGAACTAATGACGTCGCGTGACGTCTATTAAAGACGTTATGCCAACGTCATCCCAATGACGTCATGCGACGTGAACTAGTGACGTCGTGTGCCGTCCATTAAAGACGTTATACCAACGTCATCCCAATAACGTCATGCGACGTGACATACGACGTCGTGTGACGTTTGTAAACTTGTACAAATAACGTCATGCGATGACGTCATTTATGACGATAAATTTGTGACATCGTCACGTGAAACATGACGTCTGGTCTTACGTCTTAAACGACGTCTTTCTACGACGTCTTTAATCACGTCAACATATGTATCAAAATGACGTCAATAGGTGACGTCATTTATGACGATAAATTTGTGACATCGTCACGTGAAACATGACGTCAGGTCTTACGTCATAAACGACGTCTTTCTACGACGTCTTTAATCACGTCAGCATATGGATTAAAATGACGTCAAGTGGTGACGTCATTAATGACGATAAATTTGTGACATCGTCACGTGAAACATGACGTTGGCAATCACGTGATGCGACGTCTAAAATGCCCAATAATTCACGTCAATAATGACGTGACCTTGTTGTTTGGGAATGGAATGGCCTTTGTGCTCTGCTCCTGAACTCGGACCGACATGGTGGCGTTACTATACAAACACTTCAACACTTCAATGTACCGATAGTCAATATGGCATCGCTGAAGTGACTCGAGCACCGCCCATGTTTCCACCGAATCGAAGGCTTTCTCATAGTCCACAAACGCTAAGCATAATGGCAAGTTATACTCTTCAGTCTTCTGTATAACTTGCCGCAGCGTATGTATGTGGTCTATGGTACTATAGCTTCTTCGGAAACCGGCTTGTTCGGGAGGCTGGAAGTCATCAAGTCTATGTTCGAGACGGTTCGTGATGACCCTTGAAAACAGCTTATAAACATGGCTTAGAAGCGTGATGGGCCTGTAGTTCTTCAATAGGCTATTATCACCTTTCTTGAAGAACAGTACCACCTCGCCTCTATTCCATGCTTCAGGCGTTTTGCCCTCGGGCAAGACGGAATTAAAGAGCTTCTGGAGGACCTTATGTACCGGTGTTCCACACCCGCTCTCAGAAGCTCTGAGGTGATTCCGTCTTCGCCCGGCGCCTTGTTGTTCTTAAGCTGCTTCAGGGCCATCCTAATCTCGTACAGACTGATGTCCGGGATGTCTTCGGTATAATGTCGGGACAGCTTGGCTCTTGGATCGCCTACCAAGCTGTCAACGGGCTTTGCGACTGAAGTGTATAACTGACTATAGAACCTCTCGATCTCGCCTAGAACCTCTGCTTTGGTCGACGCTATGCTGCCATCTTCCCGTTTCAGCTTGGTCAGCTGGCTTTGTCCAATAGACTTGTCCTTTGCGAACACTTTGGAGCCTTTGTTCTGCTCAATGGTCTCTTTAACACGGTTCGTATTAAAGAGCCGCAGATCATGTCGCAAGGACTTCGATATACGTCTATTAAGCTGCCTAAGTATATGACCTCGCGTCATCGGGAGACTGCAACTGTAGCGAGCGTCGTTCAGCCATGAGGTTTAAGGTTCGATCAGACAATTTCTGAGGTCTATCTTTACGGCGGGGTCTGAAAAACTTAGACCCTACCGTGTGGACAGTTTCCACTAGCCCGTCGTTGATCTCGTCCACTGAGACAAAGTTCTCCAGACAAGCGAAGCGGTTGGAGATCTCGAGTTGAAAGCTCTCGGGGTTTTGAATATGGGCCTGAGTAGGTCGGAGCGTAGACTTCATCAGACTGGACCTTTCCAATTTAACATTGATATTCAGTGTGCCTCTTACGATTCGATGATCATTGCCGGTCTTGACCCTATTGATCACAGACACATCACTGAAAATCCGTTTCTTGTCGGTCATGATGAAGTCAATCTCGTTTCTCGTGGAACCATCGGGACTTATCCAGGTCCATTTCCTGTGAGTCGGCTTCTGGAAGAAAGAGTTCATCATGAAGAGTTCCTCTTTCTCTAGAAAGTCGGCCAGCCTCTGTCCCCTAGGGTTCCGTTGCCCGTATCCATTGCCCCACTCTCAACTCATCACCGCTGTTCTTGCCCAACTTTGCATTGAAGTCCCCCATAACAACAGTGAAGTAGGTTTTGGAAGTATGTATGGCCCTACTTACGTCCTCATACATAGCCTCTACTTCCTCATCAGAATGTGACGAGGTCGGTGCGTAAACCTGAATGACCTTCAATGAATATCATTTGGATATTCTGAGTATTAGGTATACCACCCTGCTCGACACACTGTCGATGGTAGTGATGTTGTTAACGAGTGTATTGGTTAGTCTACTGTAATACTGTGTAAATAAATTTGTTGTAAATAAATAAATAAATAAGCTTAACAGAAAGAGTTTTATGGTGCGGAGCTTTTATAATTTAAAAAAAAGATAAAGAGGAAATTTATATAACTATAATACATATTACATGTATAAACTTACAAAAATATACAATATCATATAACATAAGTACCTACTACATCAAACATTCATATTATTATTTTATATTTTACATATTATTTTGTATCATTTCATAGAAAGCGTCGTTGATACATCAAACCTAACTTAATGGCTTCTTTATGATGATTTCAATGACCTCTCGCTGCTACGCTTGCCGTGCTCGCCGCTCGCCGGGCGCCGGCTCGAGCGGCCGCGCGGAACAAAGCGACGCCTGCAAAAATGGCCTAATTGTAGGTGCAGATAAAGAGCTATTGTCTCCTCCGAGACCACTCACCCAGCGTCGATCGGGAGCGCTACCCTAAACTCCGAAATGGTTGCTTGGTATCTCGCTATCTCGCTTATATTACCAATAGAGCGAGAGAGTACATTACGAAGTTCGAACTTTGAGCTTTAGAGTAGTCCCTCCGTATCGCTCGTTCAGAAGCTATTGCTCTATTCGGAGTTCGCTTCTGTCCTTTGGCGAGAGCTACCAGAACCTCGTTCGCGCCACGATTGCAACTATATGTTACTACAAAAATAAACTGCTTAAGTATGTATTGTATTGTTTGTTTCGATATTTGTTTCGTTATTGCGTGCAATGTGTACGAAGCAAATTGTAGTAACACCTAGTACATAATAGTCCGTAAGCCCGCTCCAAGATTGCCTACGTAATATGACATCACGATAAAATGCATGGCACACGGTCGAAAAAGTTGTGCTGAGCGAGGATCAAACGATAATCGCACAGAAAATTGGCCGGAAGTTTGAGAAAATCCTTCACTTCCGGTCAAAATTTTAGGGGTGTACTTACGTCATGTGACATCATTACGTGACAGATGGCATCATGTAGCCCTTTAATCGTAGATAGTGTAAACATAAGTCTGCCAGTTCTAAAATGGCCCGAAGTGCTTGGCAGACGGAGTCAAAGATGGTCATCGGATACGTTTTCCTACGTTATGTGGTATCTTGACGAAATAGATTATAAATGTTTTCAAGTAACAGTGTCTCTAAAAATAAATAAGTCTGCCAAGACATATCTGGCCGGAACTCCTTCAAAAGTGATTTGTTAGGGTTCCGTAGTCAAACTAGAATAGAATAGAACATTGCATATCACATTACAGACATAGGTGGATTTATAAATAAGTCAAGGGATCGTACATGGGACGCCCTGCAAGGGCACATGCAACATCAGTAGGCTAATTTTAATAAAAGTAGGAACCCATATAGATTTGCCATGTCCGTCGGTTCGTCTCTCCGACCGCGGCTTAGCTCCGTGACCATTAGTACTAGAATTTTTTTCGGGTAGGTACACCTAAAGTGAGGGTGAATTTATTTTTCTTTCCAACACTAGTGTTTGGGGTAGCGTTGAATAGGTTGTCGGGCCACGCTCAGTCCCGTCCGTACTTGCCCATCCTTCACAATGTTATTGCTGTCGTATGACTTTCGTGAGACGTTGCCATCCGCTCCTGTCCTGTGCCTCGCGCTACGCGTCACTCCAACTCAGCCCGGCCGCCCGCAGCTCGGCGTCGAAGGTGCGCTGCCACGTGTGCACCGGTCGGCCCTGTCGTCTGCTCCCGCGTGGCCTCCACGTGAACGCAACCTTGCCGACGTTGTCCTCTGGACTTCGGAGGGTGTGCCCTATCCACTTCCTCTTCCGTCGAGCGATTTCTCGCTTGATCGGGATTTGGTGGCATCGATTCCAAAGATCTTCGTTGCTGATAGTATTCGGCCAGAATATGCGCAGGATGGATCTAAGGCATTTATTGACGAACACTTGTAACGTGCTCGTCAGACCCTTTGTCTCTTTCCAAGTCTCGCAGCCGAAGAGCAAAACAGACTTCACTATGGAATCGAAGAGGGGAAATCTTGATCTGCCAGAAGAGCTCGTTCGAATCCCACACCTGTTTCTGCTGGGCAAAGGCGCCTTTAGCTTTCCTAATCCTCGCGTCGACGTCGTCATCGGAACCACCGCTGCTGGTCACGGTGCTGCCTAGATATGTGAACTTTGCGACAGATTCCAGCGGTGTCCCATTGAGTCTTAGGGGTCGGTTTTGGCACGACTGAACTCGCATTTTGACGGTCTTCCTAGCGTTTATTCGTAATCCCTGAACTTGAGCTTCCTCTTGTAACGAGTCCAGCTTCATTTGAAGATCGGGCCGTGAAAACGAAACCAACAATATGTCGTCTGCGTAGTCGAGATCCTCCAGTGTTTCTGTTACTTTCCGCATGATGCCGTCGAGCAGGACTATCAAGAGCAGCGGCGACAGGAGCCAACCCTGTTTGACTCCTGCACTCATTGGAATTGGTTCCCCTAGAACTTGGCCGTGCACTATACTTTGCAAATACTGCCATTATATAAGGACCCATCCTTCACAATAGACGGGCTTAAATCCCGAAGTTTAAATTACGAGAAAGATTTCAAGTTCTATAAAAAGGTCGTAAACGCTATTGTAACTGTAATTACTTATTACCTTCTGAAAGTTATCGATTATACGCGCCAGACTGAGTGGAATGTTTTAATGCAGTATGGCACTTAACTAACATGTGTAATGCTCGAATTATAAGGACACCGCGTGGCACTTACGTCATTTTAAAGAAAATTATGAAATTTTGTGATAACTCAAAAATTACTCCAACCGATTTTATTAAATATAGTTTTCATTTAAATTACTTCTAGGTTATATTTTCATGAACTTTTCCATATTTTTTTTGACTCAATGTTAAAAAGTTAGAGGGGGGAGGGGACGCTATTTTTTGGATTTTCGGAGCGAATATTTACAGAACTGCTGACTTTATCAAAAAATAATGTTTGGAGACCCCCATTATCTTCAAAATACATTTTCAACGACACCCCACACACTAGTGTTGGAAATAAAAAAAAAATCACCCCCACTTTAGGTGTACGATACGATTTTTTTGTTTTTATTTTATTTTTTTGTCGTCGTGATACATACACATACTCATACAAAATTTTAGCTTTCTAGTATTAATGGTCATGGAGCTAAGCCGCGGACGGAGAGACGAACCGACGGACATGGCAAATCTATAAGGGTTCGTAGTTTGACTACGGAACCATAAAAAATCACTTTTGAAGGACTTCCGGCCAGATATGTCTTGGCAGAGTTATTTAGTTTTAGAGACACTGTTACTTTAAAACATTTATAATCAATTTCGTCAAGATACCACAAAACGTAGGAAAACGTATCCGATGACCATCTTTGACTCCGTCTGCCAAGCACTTCCGGCCATTTTAGAACTGGCAGACTTATGTTTACACTATCTACGATTAAAGGGCTACATGATGCCATCTGTCACGTAATGATGTCACATGACGTAAGTACACCCCTAAAATTTTGACCGGAAGTGAAGGATTTTCTCTAACTTCCGGCCAATTTTCTGTGCGATAATCGTTTGATTCTCGCTCAGCACAACTTTTTCGACCGTGTGCCATGCATTTTATCGTGATGTCATATTACGTAGGCAAACTTGGAGCGGGCTTACGGACTATAATGTGCAGTTTATTTTTATTCTAATATTATTATGTTAATTTATCATTTCATAATGTTTATGTGTCTTCAGAATTTTTTCACACGTAATGATTTTGATTGATCTCTAGCTTGTCACCAAAAGGTTGTTTTTCCATTGCAGCTAAGGGCGTGTCCACATGTCCACGACACGGCGTCGTAAACGTAAAACGACACGGTGTCGCGTCGGAGCGCGACACATTATCCACCGTGCGAATATACGTTGCCGCGTCGTGAAAACACACGACACGGCGTCGTAAACGTAAAACGACGCTGTGTCGCGTCGGAGCGCGACACATTATCCACCGTGCGAATATACGTTGCCGCGTCGTGAAAACACATGCTGCACCGGGCACCGCAGGTCGCGCCGCGCGCCGGGCAGATTAACTTTGCTGTGTTGAGTAGATGCACGGTGCGGTGCCACGTTCGATTACGACGCCGCAGCTTCTCGTACATGTTCAAAATATTTTGCGATCAGTTTTCAATTCGACATGGATCCTATCACACGTATTCTGCTCTTGTTTCTTTTAAGAAGAAGCATGAAGAAAAAGCAGAAGAAACAAAAATGTTGGATAAATCCATATCTTTCTAATATGAACCATGATGGCAGTTATTTCAAAAGGAAGTACGAGGCTTTAAAAATAAGTGATCACAAGTTTTATGATTATTTTAGAATGTCTGTGTCAAGTTTTGAAGAACTATTATGGAAAATATCGCCTCGTTTAAAAAGACAAAATGTATTTAGGAAACCAGTTCGACCTCTGGAGATGTTGGGATTGTCGTGTGTTTTCACGACGCGGCAACGTATATTCGCACGGTGGATAATGTGTCGCGCTCCGACGCGACACCGTGTCGTTTTACGTTTACGACGCCGTGTCGTGTGTTTTCACGACGCGGCAACGTATATTCGCACGGTGGATAATGTGTCGCGCTCCGACGCGACATCGTGTCGTTTTACGTTTACGACGCCGTGTCGTCGACATGTGGCCACGCCCTAAGCTACGCAGCTAAGCGAGGTGCGAGGACAAACCACCAATAGGATTTGATCGTGTCGCTCAGCGTCGGCTCGACTCGCTGTTTCCTAGCTGAGTTATATTTTCATTTCATCATTCGTCATTTCAAGCAACTCTCTGCTTAGTCTGCGAGTGGAGAAGTTAATATTATGTTTGCGGTGCGCGGTGACAAGTGTAATACCGCGCGGCGGCGGCGGCGGCGGTCTGCGTCGGCGCTCGTTTTATTGTCGAAGTTACACCGCGCTAATGACCACGGGTTTAAATAGTTGACCGACTCAGCGAGAAGCGCCGCTTCCGACAGCTTGTTTTGTTATGAGAGTTACACTTGGTGTCGTTGGGGCTCTAATCAATAAATCTATATTTATTTCCATCTAAAAATGCTTGAAATGTGAAAAGAAAAATAAAATTTATTATAAACTGAATTAATACAAAACAAAACGTCCTACAAAAACGATATCAAATTTGTCAAATAAAATATTAAAATATGGTTTACCATCATTTTTAAACAATATTTTTAAATAATCACTTTAACAAACAACGATTCACAAACTATTTATTTCACAAATCTGTCATCCCCTAAAATAAAATGCTCATTTTATAAATATTTTTTACTCGACAAAATATGAATTTAGTAACTTTGACGATTCATAAATATATTGAAAGACAAAGTATTGTTAAAAACTGTTCACTTCACGAATAAATCGTTTTTAAAATCAGTTAATTGATTAACTATTATTTTATAAAAAATCTTTCTATGTAACGAAACCCTTTCTAGTAGCGGTTCGGTTTTGTTAGGTTTGCAGTTCACAGCTAACCTAATCTAGAGACAATTCTAATCTACCATTCTGGTAGCCGATCCGTTGGGTACCTATTGAGTATCTGATATATATATACCTAGCTACACGTTAACGCGCTTGTGTTCATTACTTGTCACCCGCCTAAACCAGTAATAAATCAGCAGTTGCACGCATCGGTTGTTTTACTTACGTCCATACATCCCAGTATCTCATTGCGTCTCTATCCTCATCAGAACAATTATAGTTAGTTAAAAATTATGTTCATATTTGTTCTCGTAAATAACTACACGTATTAATAGCGTACACACACACACCCGTGATGGTTTTATTAAACGAAGTGTTTACCAAACAATGTATTTTACTAACGTTTTTTTACCGTAATTAATATAATAACTTAATTATTATATAAACATAAGCGAATAATTTGTGAAATAATTTGTATCATGAATACATATAGATGTAAGACATCTAATTTGGGAATCGTTTATATGCCTAACGTTGTTTAGAAAGTGATTGAATACCTTAAAATTTCCATCTCAAACGCTTGAATTATATGAATGAGGAAGAGAAAATTTTTAATCTACACTGCGCATTAATTAAAAACAAAACGTATAACAAATACAATATCAAATGAAATGTTAAAATTTAAAATATAATGAAATATTGAAACCGGCAATTTGAGCTGGAAAGTGATACCTAGTAAAGTTTATTCGAAAGTTTATTTGAAGCCTACAGTGTCCTGCCACGCGTAAAAAACTGTACCTGTACCTACCCCCGGTTTATTTTAGGGTTTGGAAAGTTTATATAATTGTAAATGTACAGTCACTACTAAATACATCGTAACAAGTAAAGGTGCTTCTTGATGAACATTTGTTTCGCTACATCGCACAGCACCGGTGGAAGCGTGCCCTAAAACATGAAGGTAAACAATATTAACGGAATAACTCCAGGAATGTAGCGGAGTGATCGAGTGCGCGACGATCATTAATTATGTGCTCATTACGACCGCGCGAGTGCGGGGACTTATTGGACTAATTAACTGATCTAAGTTCCTCTAAGATGGAACTTTCGCGACGTCAAGCTTGTATAACGTAATCTAAAGTTGGGCGGAGAATCGCGGAACCACATTATAGTAATGAAAGCAAATTCATGTTACAGTAGGTAACTCACGTCTAGAATGAGCAAACAAGATTACGGAGTTAGGAATTGTAAGTTAAGAAGATATCAGGTATATTAGTAAATTAAATTAATAATAGCAAATATAATTTTTTAAGTTAATAAAACCGATTTTGTAACATATTTCACTGTGAATAATACACTGAATATATTTCACAGAAAATAAGAATCCTCCTAATAATACTGATGCATTCAGGTAAAACCTCGTAAAGTGTCTTTCCGATCTGCTGTTTTGTTATTGTGCACAACACGGATAAAAATTGTCATCACAGCAGCTGCTAGCAGGCATAAGGCTTTGTGTGCCGCATTGTCGATATCGATAGCGGTTAGGAAATAAAACCGTAAAGCCGCAGCTACCGCGATTTTCAATTTCTACCGGCTGCTTCCGTCGCAACAAACGGGAATTGAAATGCAACGCAAGTTGGTTGCAAACCGACCCGTGAAATGATTCCGCGCCGCGCTGAATGTAGATCGTGCTGGACGGCGAGACGACAGCATTATAAAAAAAAATGATCATAATAGAGAGGGGAAAATTGTGTAATGATAATTTAACGGCATTAACAAGCTAGTATGCTTATGGGTTCTGTAGTATACCTAACCCTATGCCAGGCATAGTACAGCTGTTTATATAGGTCACTATGCTAGAACTTAGCTCGACAACACACCACCAGTCTCGGCAAGGGTCGGGTAGCAAGTAACCCCACTCCGTTGGTCTGACGTATGCGCACGAGATAAGGATAGCAACACTACATCCCTTTTTTATTTTAATTAAAATTAGATTAATTGGTGATCGTATAAATAATAACATGTGAATGTTTATCTATTTAAATAAAAAGGTTGTTTCACTCAAAACCCATAAAGTATTTAATCAGTCTTGTTTTATGTTATCTAGACCGGTTAATAGTTTAATTTGTGAACTCATTTGATTTAGAACTAGCTTTGCAATATAAACTTGCCGCGAACCTTGTTGACACAACAATATAGAGGATACATCGAGGATACACAAAGGATACCAATACGAAGTCGCTTCAGCGTGCAATATGCTGTAGTCGCCGGTTAGTCTGTCGCAGCTAACCGGCCCCGTACGGGTTCGCGATAAGGAAAAGTTCTCCCACACCAATGTGGATAGGGAGGGAGTCGCACTGGTGGAAAGGAAGAGCAAGGCGCGCTTGGTGCCCCGCAAGACTAAGTGGCACAGGCGAGCCGGTTAATTCAGTTCTTGGGATTGCGACACCGTGTCCCACCAGGACATGAAGGTGTACCACTTCAGACCTGTCACTACGTGCAATTCAGCTCGTTTGAGCTACGCGTGTCCCAGCCGCTACAGGCTGCTACTATCTGCCTAATCCTACGCCAGCCTGTCTAGCATAACCACGCCTCACGGTTCCCGTCGCGAGACAGCGCTAGCCGTCATTCCCTCACACCACTGCACAGCTGCAAGAGACAGGCAAATATCTCGCGCGAGAATTAGTCGCACATGACAGCTATGCCAGAGGTCAAACCAAGCAAAGGAGCCACGCCATTATGTCGCTTAAGCCATTAAGGCGCTTATTGAATTAAATCTAACTAGTTTTAAGTTAGGTCTGCATGTAGTTTTGTAGTTCCAAAGCATGTAGGTTATATTACTGTAATATTGTGTAACTTATTTGAAAAATAAATGAATTATACAAAACAAAGGGTTATACACTTCATTCTAGATTTTTTAAGAATTGTGACATGCCTTATCTGGATAATTATTTCACAACAACCACTTTGTCAAGCGCTTAAGGACTATAGCTTGCTCTTTTCCCCCTTTTACCATCTTTTTTTTTTCCATGAAACTGAAACTGAAGTATATATGTATTTATCATAGTACTGTTCATTTGTTAATTTTAATATCTTGTTTAAGGCATGTCTATAGCCGCATTCTTAACGAACCTGATGTGTATGATACGACTTCCACGATACAGGCTGTGCCTAGTGTGGAAGTCACTGTTAAATTATGTTAAATGTAGAAATGTTTCTTTTGGTAAAATAAAAATTATTCAATTCTATTCTAAGTAGCTAACTTGCTTTACACGTCATCATGTACTCTCGTTCAATATTCTCACTAAAGTCATCATTATAATTTGTCATCTGAAATTACGATATATTATATACCATTCAAAAGAATATGAGAACCCAAATAAATTTTCGAAATTGCAACAAGTCCAATTTAATTGAGATTTTGAAACCGCGTCTTTTCCTATTCGATCAAGATTTTAAATCACAGATAAACAAATTCCAATTTAATTGCGGCATTAATTAAGAGTACCAGATCATTCTCAATATAAGGTTGATAAATAATTCCAGTTTAATGGAGCCATTCATTTGAAATACAGGGCCATCATTGGCAATTTAATTAATGTTGTGAAACGATTCCTATTTACCTAATGAAGGCACTTATTTGAGATACTAAACTAAATTGCAAATCAAATTGAATTGAGGTTTTTAAACCGCCACAATTTTAATTGGGTCAAGGTTTTAAATCAGTGGTATACCAATACCAATTTAATTCCGGCATTTCGTTGTAATACCAGACCATTCTCAATTGAAGGTTGATAAACAATTCCTATCTGAGGGAGGCATTCGTTTGAAATACCGGACTATTGTCAATTTACTTAATATTTTCAAACGATTCGAACTTAATGGAAGCTCTTCCTCGAAATACTAAACTTTTTTCAATATAATGGAGGTTGTTAAACAATCTCACCTAATATAGGCATTCATTTTAAATGCCACTTTTGACAATTTAAAAATGATGTCAAACTATTACAGTTTTATCCAGGCATTCATTTGAAGTACCAAACTATTATTGTCAATTCAATTAAGGTTGTCAATCAATTCCAATTCACTGGAGGCTTTGAGACCTCGAGTATCCCAATTGAATGGGAGTCAAGAACACGTCATATTCCCATGTTACCGGCTCTCTGATACCTGAGATATTCCAATTGAATGGAAGTCCTAAAACAACAGCCTTTTCCAATTGAATGAAAGCTTTAAAGCACAGTATATTTCAATTTAATCGACGCGTCGAAGCCATCGATATTCAAGTTTTAATGGGAGTCTCAAAAGCACATTCTCCAGTTTATGAACGCTTTGAGTTATTTAATATAAATTTAAAGGAAGGTTTACATATGGTATTTCAAATTGACCTTCCATGCAATTGTATTTGCTTATCCGTTAAGCCTTACTATCTTTCTTACGAATAGTTTGGTTCCCGCAGTCTACTAAATAGACGTTACATAATGCCTTTCGCTAGCTTTAACAATCCGCTTAGCCTATCATATTGGCAATCCAGCGTGGTCTATCAAATTGACCTCTCATAAAGTCTTAGCCTATCATATTGGCAATCCAGCATGGTCTATCAAATTGACCTCATAACGCCTTAGCCTATCATATTGGCAATTCAGCGTGGTCTATCAATCTATTCCCTCGAGGTTAGACGAAATTATGTGCTGACTAGAGGATGTTCTGACTGTCCAGAGCTGGTCAGTCAGGTTATCCGATTGTTCGTCCCTTCTAAATCGAGGTTCAATTTTCGTCCACGCTGCCGGCTACTGTTGGCTGCTCCTGAGGCGCGAACCATAGCGCGGAAAACTCTCCTCTAGTTCGAGCCTTACGAGAACTTAATGCGCTTCTCGCATCAGCATCGGATTTGGACGTTTTTTGGAAGTAGCTGGATAATTGTGTGTCGTGAATGTTTAAGGTACTGTAAGGCGATGGATGGATGTAATTTTTCAGTAATTGAATCTACCTAATATGTAACATGTTATGTTAAATTATTCTTGTAATTCACAGTGCATTAGTACTAACTGTAAAGCTGTGTAATTATTTGAAATAAATAAATAAATCAAATTGACCCCTGACATAAAGCTATTAGTTTCCAGTAACAATACAGTCAGAGCTTATCATATTGACTAATGACTTTGCACTTATGAGTCTTCCATATCACTTTTAAACCCGTTTGGCCTATCAAATACTATACCTATATTAAACTATACCTTTCAAGACGTATCTGCTGTTATTTAATTACTGATTTTGTTATACCCAATTGACTACATGTGACATAATATATGCACCTATACGTGTCATATGTACCTATTAATGCACAACCCTTAAGCTGGATGTTCATACTGTTTATCAACTATACAAGATACTCTAGATAATTATTCCAAAAAAATACATTTTCAACATAAAGACAAATTAAGCTTATCACACTATAATATTTAACCCGTCAATATATTTTGGAATTCAGAACAATCAAGCCCACTCCATAGTAGCGTATTCAATTACGCACGCACAAATGAAAAGTCGTGTAAATTAAATAGACGCCTAGGCAGTCCAATCGTTTTCCCAATTTGTTCATAATTATTATATTGTGATCCGTCATCCACTGCGCCACTGCGTAGTCGAAGATTAGTAACACGACCCATTCGAGAATAACGCTAAACTACTAAATATTCATATTCCTCGAGTGCACAACTACTAATTGATATTCAAAATAATACACTTTGCCCGTTTTCTTATTTATTTAAGCAACTTTCCACCCAGTGGTGCATTTTGGGTAGGCCTCAGCCTCATGTCGTGGGTAGGCCTCAGCACGAACCCCGTGACTAATATACACTACCCAAAATAAAATTATCTTACATTTAGCAACCGAAAACTTGTGTTTTAATAGTTTTTTATTTTTTATTTTTACGTAACTGTTGATAGGCATTTTTCCGTGATCTGATCAATGATGTGTTCATATTCATCTTTATAATTGCATTTATCGGCTTGTCGCCGCCGTACAAGGAATTTCTCGAACTTTTCGTCCTGTTCCTGTTTCATAAAACGGAATACGTGACGTTCATAGACCGTACTTTGTTTGCAGGAGCAAAGTTATCATCGAATTTTGCTAAGGCTATCGCAAATACATCTGTGCGGACACCTGGGTCCGCGTCCGCTCCAGGGATATTGTAATATAATTCTTAGAGCTCAATTCCTCCGAAATGCAAGAGGCTTGCTCTCTTCTTTTGGCTATCTGTGATAGCTGACACCTCCAAATAGACATGGAGTGCTCGTTTCGAACGCTTCCATCTCAGACCGATCGAAGAGGTCTCGCCTTCGCAATGGATTTTTTCCAAAGTTATGGCTGCCATGGGTACTTTTGGGGCGTCCCGGAACCAATCAATCAAATGATTCAAGCGGAGCATTCATCTAACCGCTTGCTAAACAATTTAATGTTCGTACTGGCCCTTTAGCCATTAGTCGTTTTAACGACCGCTTAACTACTGCTATACCATGACCTTGGTCAATGTTAGAAGTGCTAAAACAATATGTCAATTAAATGACACAACATTTTTGATTTCAGTTGCTAGGTGTACACGACCATGTTGTCTTATTCATCAATTGAATGATCAGTATACCATAATGACTGGTAAACATTTTATTCTTGCCAATTAAATGACCAGGTACAATATACTCTGCTTACAAGTTTATTTACAACACCAATCATACAGTTTTACCACTCATAAACACATATACCTACACGGATATTTCATCATACATATTACGTTCCCGTAAATAACTAAGTGAAATAAACATTAAACACTTCAATGTTTACTTTCATACATATTGACCCCGCAGCGCAAGGTATTATTACAATGTAGTTAGTTAGTTACCTATTTATCAACCCCGTAAACAATTTATACTGCACCCGGTCTAATCTGCCTCAAATGCCGTTAGAAGCAACCGAAGTCTATTTATAATTAATGATAATGTTATTGACAACTGAACTGTTTACTAAAGCTAGTTTACTTGAGTAATTTTGCTATCGCAAACTTTCAAATATATCTACCTACAAGCCGTTATTATAAATGACTATAAACTTGCACTTCTAAGTCAGATCGTTATTTCATAACTAATATAACATTTTATCACACTTTATTATTATTATTCTTATTTATTATATGTTGTCCAATGGTTTTTAACTGTACAATTGCATTAATTTTACGTTGTAGGCGCGAGTAGATAGGTACTTAGATACGTTGCGCTTATTAAACAATACCTCCTTATTGTGCCTAGGTAGGTACATAATGATTATGGTTTACACTTCTTTTATTATATACGAGTCGCGGTATCGACGCATTTCCGGTAAAAATATTAGACATTAATACCGTTAGTAAATATCGGACAAAAATAATATCCATAAGTAAGTAAAACTGCATGATTCGCCAGGAGTTATTTGCAAATGTGCAATGACCGTTATTTTTTAAACGAATGACCCATTACGAACTAAAACTTGTTTACGAGTCGATCCCTGTACTGGGATAGTTGAGCAGTGCACCGCTACCCACTAGGTAGATGTCTTTTGTTCCACAGTTATAAGTGAAACTATAACTTGGATAAATTAACTTCAATGACAATGTATCATATCACTATCGAGCTTGCCCTGTATTTATTATACATTTACTGTGCAAGTACACGTTAGACTGCTTTTGTCGTGTTCCCGCCTATTCTGTTTTTTTTTTTGAAGGCGTAATTAGATTTCTACTCACTTTTGTCCTCGTCGCCACTTGTAGTATACCTAACCCTATGCCAGGCACAGTACAGCTGTTTATATAGGTCACTATGCTAGAACTTAGCTCGACAACACACCACCAGTCTCGGCAAGGGTCGGGTAGCAAGTAACCCCACTCCGTTGGTCTGACGTATGCGCACGAGATAAGGATAGCAACACTACAGGTTCTATTACTAAGGGTATTGCTCCTGCTTTCTATTTTTCATCAGCACTCAAATCTGTTTCTATATTTAGCACTAAGCGGGATTTGGATCAAAATAAAACCCAAAGTGCAGTGTGTCTATCAGTATGAAAAGTTTTGCCTCTTTTTTTCAGTTCTTCCGACACCCGATCGCTCCATTACTTCTCGAGTTTCCTCTTACACCGTCTTAATTCATCTCAACGCTTCTAAGATCTACATTCGAGTTGGACCAAACTGAGTTAGTCTCTAGTCGACTCGAATGCAATTTGAACTATATTCCTGTCAGATAGAACTGCTATTCGAACGCTTCCGGCGGTGGTCGGTATAATTAGTGAGAACAGCTCTCAGATCGCGGCGTGTCGAGGACGGGATCTCGCGTCGAGGGCCGGTGAGAGCGGCAAGGTCGCAAGTGGGGCTCGTCTCCGCGCGCCAAGAACCTTGTGCGCTCGCACAGGCGGCCGAGAGACACTCGTGAGTCGTTCCACGTATTGCAGATATTTGCTGACAAACGACAGTGCTCTAGCGCTTTGATTCGTTTATCAATACGCGCCGACTTTGCTGCCGAGCTGAAATAAATAGCGTATGCACGGAGGAATGGAATTGGAATCGTCACATAATTAATCGCAGTTTAATTAGACATTCTCATTATTTAATATGATGTACCTACATTGAACAACCTTAAGTAACAAAAACGTGTTGCATATTCACACAAATGATGTAATAATTGAGGAAATTGCTTCGCTGTTTCCACAGCGGAATTTCTCGGCGTCCATATAGACTCATGCTTGAAATGGAAAAATGAACTGCATGCTATTGCGAACTCTGTGAGTTCTGCCTGCTACTCGTTTGGTAGTCTCCGACATGAAATAAAATTGCTGCAGCTCAAGATGGTGTATAAATGCACTAGTAGAGTCAAGAATTCGGTACAGTATAACGTTCTGGGGAAATAGTTATAATTATAAGTACAGTATTCAGACAGCGTTTACAGCTCAAAAAAGAGCTGGAGTACCTCAAAGAACGACGAGTTATTTACTGCATTAAGAATACTCACTGTACCGTGCCTTTACATTCTTATAGTTCTTACTGACCTTATTAAGTATTTGACAGATATATGTAGATACGCTTAAAGAAAGGCAAATGCATCTGGCTACGAGAACGAAACGATATAAACCAAACTTAAAGTTGTTAAACATTCCGCAGGCTATTAGGCTATTATTCTCTTCCACAAGCTGCCTGTTGAATGGTAATCACTTGCGAACACAAACATGTTCAAACACAAACTTAAAGCCTTTTTGTTAATGACATTTCAACTCGATTGATGAATTTTGTAGATATGTATGTAATTATTACTGTCATACATTTTTATTATTATTATTACATAGATGTAAAGTAAGTTTATTTTTTATGAAGTATTAAGTTGTGACAGTAAGAAGATAAATGCATAATTGAATACTATTTCAAACACAATTTACGTTCATTGTTGTACGTAAATCATGTTCCACAATTTTCGAAATTTTTAAAGTGAAAGCCACCAATCAAGTGGTCAGACTCAGTAGATGAGTCAATAGTTGCTCAGAGCGTATCGCCTGGCATGGCATAAGATACCAGTTCAAATCTGGTCAGATTCTAAATATTTTTCACTATTTCTATCTTAGTATTATGTAATATACAATTTATATTGTTCATTGAATAAATGACTATGAACCTCAGCCGCTAGTTCAAAACAGAAAAGTAGATAAACATTCTCCTTTTATAACGACAGTAAACCACCTTAACACCATTTCTATGAGAACAGCTGTAGTAGTATCTACATCATACCTATTTTCTGTTAACAACTCGCGGAACTATTCGCTTTGAGTCGGCCGGGGAGGCGCGGGGAGGCGCGGGGACGCGCGGGTGACGCGACACTTTGTCGCCGGAGCGCAGAGTGACAAGTTTCAGGGTTAAAGGCATTTTTGAGCGGAATTAAAACTCGGCGGCTGCGACATTGTCGCGCGACACAATGCCGCGCGCGCTTTTATTTTTAACAAAATAAAGACATTATTCTAAAGAAAATGTTGCGAGCGTCGCGTCGAAGGCGCTTTTTGATGAGTTGTTATTACTTCATAACTTCTTTCGGGAGCTCAAATTTCTTTGTTGAGCGCCCAATTTATTAATGGTTGACGGTAAAAATTTCTCCTCATTTTAAAACAAAATCCATGTTTTCTAAGGCCTCGTCAAGTCGCGTGCCGTGTCGTTGTCCTTGTGTTGCACACGACGCATTGAAGGCATTGAAGCCTCTATAACGCACGGAGTCAATCGTCAAAAGAGCCCGCACTCAACCGCTCCATGCGAATGTGGCCTATACCACGACCGGCATTTACTATGACCTCTTTTATCAAAGATTACATCGCTGCCTGAATATAAATAAAACATCTATCAATAATGTAACTGTTGATACCGCAGCAATGTATACGATTCCGTTTATGTGTGCAGTGGGCTCGTATTAGGCTCGAGTTACAGATCCGTGGGTAATAACGGATAATAGTCAATAGCAGTAAGTGAAACTGTGATCCCGACTTATCCCCCGGGCTCAATTTGCAATACAAAACAATTGTTTACGTGCAATCGTGTGGGTTTATTTATAACATTTCGCTAATATATTTAAACTATTTGATGAGTGTAACTAGAGCGTGATATACAAAATTAAGTTACATAAATATCTAGAATAATTCGGTGTGGTATTTTTTACAATTTTACATGCATATACCGGTCTATTTCGGTCACCGCCAGACCCGTGAGAATACAGTGTTACGGTCTCCTCAGATTGGTTTTGAAATGAAGTAAAATCTAAGTTCAATCAATAATGAGGAATGTCTCGGCGACACGGAACGGCCATTAAACGATTAAGGCGCTGCGGAGATGATGCCGACGGTGCGGAAGTTAACACGTGTCTGTCTTTTCGTATTACAAAGATAACAAATACGAGTAAAATATGCTTGGATCCTAATTCAATTGTCATTGACATTATAGCCTCAAGATAGCCCGATGCCCGATACCTCAGGACCGTTTAACGTGGAGATGATTGGGAAGGCCCTTTAGTGAAAAGATGCCTCTTAGAACGTCATTTATCTAGATGCGCCATGTAAGGGGTGGGTTGATAAGGCTTAGTATCCAAAACAATGATTAAAAGAAAAATTTGATTGAGAGCTTAGGACTAAAAAAATCAAGGCTTTGGGGACAAAAATAATAGTAGGTACCAGCTAATGAGCTAAAAGCAACAAATATCTCACAGAGTTTACACATGTATTCGAAAACGGGGAAATAAACAACGTAACTCAATACAAGACTCAATGAACCATACTTCTACCAATAAAAACGTAGGTATTCGATATATTTTCTCCACATTAAGTTACGTCTGAGCTCATCAAATTCACGGATATTACTTGTAACGCCTCGTCAACTCAAGCGGCGACGACGTCAAGTCGATTTCCCATGAGCCAATTGAAAATAAAAGGCGTTTTTAGCCCCGAGTGCAGTAAGACTTGGAGCACGGTTGACTCGACAATAAAACCCATTACGACATCGACGGCCGCTTCGCACGCTAACGACGTTACGCCGCGTCCATTACGCGTAAATGGCCCGCGCCGCGCCCGCGCCGCGCCCGCTACACAGTCTAGGGCCACGCTGGCCGTGGTACGCTTAGTGGCAGACTCTGTAGATGACATTACATTATCCTGCGGGGCTATAATGGTTGCGTTAATTCCGCGTTGAAAGTAATAGCGTTTATCACGTTTTGAGTGCGACAGTAAGAGGATGGTTTATCATTTAACTATCGCGTATCATTTATCTAAAAATATTGCCCCCATATCATAACTATATAGTAAGAAATATACATTACCTATATGCATTGCGACCTATTGGAATGGCGTGAAGCTTATGGCGGATATTAGTTACTTTTCCTTGAGACAAATTGGTACTATAATTGGGGACATCAGAGTAATCGGAAGCGTGGGAATTGGTTTTGTTAATACGCTTCATCGATTACATATATATAACTACTAGCTTTTGCCCGTGACTACGTATGCGTGGAACTTGATAAAAGGGATTATTAAAAGCGTCCTAGCAAATGTAAGAGCAATTGTGCTTTTGGTCTAATAATTACATTTCCTATAGGGTCACCGCTCCCCAACAGAAATGGTCACTCACTTTTCAATCTTTTTAGGTATAATTTCCAGGATGAAACTATCCTATGTCCTTCCTCGGATCTTAAACTACCACTATGCCAAATTTCATCAAAATCGATTCAGCGGTTTAAGCGTGAAGAGGTTACAGACAGACAGACACACTTTCGCATTTATAATATTAGTATGGATATACTATGAGTTATGGTAACCGGTGTCAGGGTAGGTTACTGAGCGAGTCTCTAGGTGCCCCACGAGGCGTGAGCGCGTGGCTGCAGCCTCACGCCCGCTCGGTGCCACATTTAGATAATGGTTACATTTTTCGACGTTACAAAGGGTTCATTTAATGTTACATTCGAACGCGTGAATGCTTAAAATATAAAAAGCTTCACACCATTACCGCGCCTATGGGGGATGGATGGGAGCTATAAATAAGGTTTGAATTACTTTCGCGTGCGAAAACATCACTGTATCCGCGCTTAATGGGCATTAATTAAATAAATGGTGCGTTATCGCAACAACACTCATAAAAATGTAACAACTCCGAGTGAAAGCAATTAGCATCTAGATTCCGCACCACCGCACTTAATTACTTGTAACATTACATTTTTTGTGACCGAAAATACAGACTTAAATATATTTTAAGCAGATATGTACAGTCGCCATCAGATATATCGCAGCATATAAGGCGTTCATAAATATGTGAACACAACTCTTATTGACTGTGGGCGTTACAGCGCAGAATCAGAATCAGAATCAGAATCAGACATTTATTTGTAAACATAGGTACATAATCAGGTCTTACATTTAATAAAAACAGTATCACCATGTCTAGCCGTTAGGCATACAAATATTTCAAGTCAAGATGGAGCATGCAGTATATTACTTAATGTCGTTATCTATATAAATAAAATTATAATTCAAAATCGGATAAGTATTCTCCTACTGAATAATATGCTCTATTTACTAAAAGTGCAAATAAGCTTTTTTTAAAATCTACAGTATTTTCTAAGCTAGACACATATTTTGGCAATTTATTGTAGATTCTAGGTGCCATTCCAAAGACACTTTTGGAGAGAAGAGCAGTTTTAGTAGGCTGAATTTGAATCTTATTACATCGGCGAGCACTGCTAACGTTAAGGAATTGGTTGGTATTTATGTTGTTTTTCACATACAATGCGGTTTCATAAATATATAGGCACGGTAATGTTAGTATGTTTAGCCTAATGAAATGCGGTTTACATGATTCGGTTTGCGGTATCCTACATACTGAACGCAAACATTTTTTCTGAGCCTTGAAAGCTAATTCTCGATCAGTGGAATTCCCCCAGAACATGACACCATATCTTAAAGTTGATGTGACATACGAATGGTAAGCAGTTAGTACTGCTGATTGATTAACTATTTTATTAAGATTATATAGTGCATATGAAAATTTGTTAAGTTTATTACATACAATGTCAATATGATGTTTCCAATTCAACTTATAATCTAAACTTAATCCTAGAAATTTCGTCAGATCTGTGTTCTCGATTACGTGTTCCCTATATGACACAGCGAGGTTTGGTGTTTTGTCAACTCTTTGTTTAAAACTCATGACTTTTGTTTTATTAAAATTTATATGTAAATTGTTCTTTTTCAACCAATCAACTACTGTCTCAAGTGTTTTGTTAATGCTGATCTGTAATGAAAGTGGGTCACTTCCTGTAAATATTATTGTGCTGTCATCAGCAAAAAGAATCATGGAGTGTTCGGTGGTTTGTGGTAGATCGTTAATATATATTATGAAAAGCAACGGACCTAGAACACTGCCTTGCGGTACTCCGTATTTAACTTCTTTATAATTAGATGTTACCGACATTTCCGTTCTTGATTTTGTGCATATTTTATTCATTGATACCATTTGCTTTCGACCGGTTAAATACGATTTCATAAGATCGTGGACATTGCCTCGTACGCCATAGTCATAAAGTTTATTTAACAATATATTGTGGTCAACGAAATCGAAAGCTTTGGACATGTCCATATATAAAGCACAAACTGGTCTTTTTCCATCGATCTCTTTCATAATTGTTTGTAAAAGTTCAAAAATTGCCATGTTAATTGACCTTTTTTTCCTAAAACCTTTTTGTTCTGGTGCAAGTAAGTTATGAGTCTCGAAATATTGGTATAAACTTTTATGAATTACCTTCTCCAGTATTTTTGAAAATATGGAAAGAAGTGCTATTGGCCTATAATTGTCCATATTTTCCCTATCACCTTTTTTAAAGAGTGGCTTCACTATGGCCATCTTAAGCATTTCCGGAAACTGGCCCTTCTCAATACACAGATTTGTTATGTAGCTAATAGGCAGTGATATAATAGGGGCTACTTCTTTTACAATTTTACTTGATATGCCATCATAGCCAGTACTATTTGTGTTTTTTAGGGATTTAATAATAACTACAATGTCTTCAGGGTTTATGGGTTTCATAAAAATTGAATTAGTTGATTTAAATGTCATGGTATTATTAATAGGAATTGAATTGGAATTACTACAACTATTAGGCACGTCAGGTAAAATGTTTGCAGTCATGTTCATATATTTATGAACGCCTTATATGCTTCGATATGTCTGATGGTGACTGTACCTAAGTATTTAAATTACACGTGTCTCGTCCCGTCGGTGCGCCGCCCGCGCCTCTCGGTTGCTTTTACTGAAAAACATTCCAAGTGAAAACGTGTCTAGCCACACTTGTAGTGTCGCATTTATTATAACACCCGCGAGACTACGAGTCACTCCGAACTCATTAAATATCTCCCTTTTTCGAGAACGTACAGCACTTTTAGTATGGGTTTTGCATTTGAATGGATGCCATGTAATGTAACGTTGAAAAGATGTTTCCAAGCTGTGCTGTCGGTGTGCGGGTCGGGCGGGACAAAAGTGTAGTCCTGGCCACTTGATAAAGGAAAGTCAGCAGCTAGCAGCTAGCAGAGCGAGTGTCTCAAGCAACAATGCTCGGGGACCTACTTCAAGTCGTTCCAAACGTTAACAGTCCGTGTTTATAGCTTATAGTCCAACGTTGTTCTAGGCACAAAACGGTGTCGTCTCATTTGCGACCGTGACTGCAGTTGCTAGAGTGGGTATTGGATTGGAGTGGGGGACGATAAGAATGAGCCTCGCTGCGGACGACACCAGGCCGGAGGTATTTAGTGACAAAGCGTCCAGTTGACGAGCAAGTTGTCGATGCTTATTTTTATTAAAGCAGTAACGTCTGCTAACGTAAACTAAATGTTTACAAATGAAGCGAAAATTGAAAAATTTAATGCATCGGACAGGATTCGAACCTGCGTTTCCAACGGCTTTCCGGGCCAACACGGGCGTCCTCCCAATTGGACCACCGAATCAGATGTCAGAGCCATTGAATTTTTCAACCAGTTGCTTCGACATGCCTTAGGGTGGCATCGTAGCGCCATCTACCGTAAAGATTTAGACTTTATCGTCGGCACCATCGTCTCAAATTTGTTGAGGATCGAACTGAATTACTTATTTTTATTAAAGCAGTAACGTCTGCGTCTGTTCGTTACTATCGATCCTCAACAAATTTGAGACGATGGTGCCGACGATAAAGTCTAAATCTTTACGGTAGATGGCGCTACGATGCCACCCTAAGGCATGTCGAAGCAAACGGGTTGAAAAATTCAATGGCTCTGACATCTGATTCGGTGGTCCAATTGGGAGGACGCCCGTGTTGGCCCGGAAAGCCGTTGGAAACTCAGGTTTGAATCCTGTCCAAATCATCTAGACACGCGGCAGCGTGTCCAGCCAAGTTCACCGCAGGAACTGGCGAGCAGCAGCCGTGTGTTATATTACACGAACCGTTTGGAGCCACTTTTGACCCCCCAATAACTCCAAATCTATTTAACATAAAAAAATGAAATTTGGCTTATGTATTAAGATCCTTTAGAACAAGTAGAACCCCAAATTTCATTAATATAGGTTAAATAGTTATTGAGATATTAAAGTCCAAAAAACGGTATTTTTATCACTGACTGACTGACTGACTGACTGACTGACTGACTGACTAGTAATCAAAAACCTAACCCACTTCCAGGTGACCTAGAAAGGTGAAATTTGGCATCCAGCTTAGTAATTGTGTGTGTATACATATAAAAATCTAAAACAGTGATTTTTTTATGTTTTTTATTATTATTATTATTATTGATGGTTGTTGCCTCAGAACTCTGTCATTTATAAACCGATTTCGAAAATTCTTTTTTTGTTTGAAAGATATACTAGAATAGCATATACTTACACTCACACGCACACACTTACACATACATGCACATAAAAATCCAATACGTACTAACCGTTTTGGAAAATTCTTTGTTTGTTCAAAACTTTCAAAAGATGTACTAGAATAGCACACAGAACTAATTAACAAATAATAATTAAGTAATTTACACATCATAATAAATTCTGTACAAAAAGTAATGATATCCCATCAAAAACATAAATGTAAAATGAGAGCCAAGTTCAATATCGCGTGCACTTCGCCGACAAAAGAATTGAGATCTGCAAGGGTGCCAAGTTCTTTGCTCTAAAATTTTTAGATACAAGGACATGCGACATACTCAATGCATTTATTTTACTTGGGGTGTAATTCAATATCAAGACGTGACTTGGCTAGTTTTAAAATATAAATTTATATTATAAATCAAAATCAATCAAATCATTAACCTATTTTCGTAAAGGTAAGTACGCAAGTTAGTGTACGTCTTGTTACTTATACTGTTAGCTTGATAATGAACTATGACTATGAATATGTTACTTTTATAAAATTTAGTTAGTTTATGAAAACTAGCCAAGTCAAATCTTGATATTGAATTACTCCCCAAGTAAAATAAATGCATTGAGTATGTCGCATGTCCTTGTATCTAAAAATTTTAGAGCAAAGAACTTGGCACCCTTGCAGATCTCAATTCTTTTGTCGGCGAAGTGCACGCGATATTGAACTTGGCTCTCATTTTACATTTATGTTTTTGATGGGATTAAATTTTTCAATTTTCGCTTCATTTGTAAACATTAAGTTGTCGATGTAAAAATTTGCAGGAGTTCGATCTTTGTTGGCTCGTTTCTGTTCCCGGCTGGACAGCTCTACGGAAGTCTCCACTGTGATACTAAGAAATAAATATTCCAGTTTTAACGTTGTCAGAAGTGGGAAATACGTTGAGGCAACTCTGATCATTTTCTCAACAGCGTAGATGAATTCGGACAAAAGTCTAACTAAATACTATTTTGTCAGGTATTAAGCTTCATTATTTCAAACAATGATTACCTTTTACTTAGGTTTATGTGTTTAAAATACCACTACAAGTACACATACGCTCAAATTCTATACGGGTTACATTTATTGCTGAATATCTAGAGGTAATTTAATATAGTTGACACGTTCAGCATATATGTAATCCTCCTTGACGTATCCGTGGCCGCGTCTGGCTCCAAAGTTCAACATATTGTGTATAACATCAACACATTGTTACGAACATTTGAAGAAAATTTCTCCCACGTTTAAGGAAGTATTTTTAAAGTCTCTGCAATAATAAATGGAAAAGTGAAGTGAATGCGAATCTTAGCGGTTGCAAAGCGCAGCTGGAAGCGGGCAGGCGCGGGCACGGGTGCGGGCCCCGGAATCCGCGGCATCATGCATATAAGTGCCATTGTTATGCGGAAATTCCCGCGAATATACATCCAAATGGCAGTTTGTTTGTGCCGTACTGAGAACCACAATAAAATCCTTGTTATCTACGAGTAGCTGCGCGGCACTGTCAAGCCAAGTTCGAAAAAAGAACTGGCGACGCTGTTTGTTATTATATTATACATAACTATTACCCGTTATGAGCCACTTTAAAGTAACTCTCTCATGATCATGACGCAAAATATATTTTAATGATACGTATTGGAATCAGTTTATTTATCAAACTATATTAGATTTTTTAAAACCTCAAGATTAGCCTCCGCAGTTATTGATATACGCGAGAACACGCAAAAACTACCATTTATCACCGTGACTGACCGATCGTCAAAACCTTACCCACTTCTAGTTTACCCACTATTTTGAAAATTGGCACTCATGGCACTCAGCAGGTCATAATAGACAAAGAGAGCCGATCAGTCGTGGCGGAGGCCAATCGCACACATTGTACGATTGTTAGGCTCTCCTGATGATGAATCGCGAACCGATTCGAAACATGTCGAGCGATATTCGAATTCTACGACGTGAGTAAACATTGCTGGTTAACCAATGCATTTTTTATGTGCAAACTACAAGACAATATTTGAGACATGATTACTACTTTGCAAGAACTTGGCTCCTTTTTCACATGTATGTTTTTGATGGGATCTTTATTATTTGGTATCTCAAGCCGTAAATAACTGTCGCGCGGACAGCATGCAGTCTGGGGATTTTGTTTCATCTTGAGTAGTGTTTGCAGTTCTTCTTTTTCATTTCTTTACTAGCGGAGTGCTTATCTTCTGGTAGTTTCTACAAACGGAAACAAACTCATTTATTAGGGTCTTAAGTTGTTTTAAGTTTTATATTAACTGGTTTTAAGTGATATTGTTGCTGTTGTCGCAATCGTTTGCTTGTTATCTTCATCGGATTTTACGAAATCTAGCCATCTTTTTGTGGTTTAATTTCATAACCGCAAATAGCTCCAAGGTTGTTCTAGTTGTTTTTAACTTCTATTTCACTCAAAACTAGACTTATCTACCAGTCAGTTAATATAAATAGTATTCCATGAGACACCATACCACGATAAAATATGGCTAGTTTCGATACTTACAATACATAATTTTCGCATCTGTCATTTCCACTTCAGCGAAATGAATGAAGTATTTCATTTTCTTTAGAAAACAATGGTTAAAGTAGACATTTAGTGCTGTTATCAGAACGTCGAATCTAAACTCTGCGTAGTGTGTTCGCTCCGCGTCACGGTCCCGGGTTCGAGTCCCGCGGGGCGCCTGCGACCGGCATTACGTTACATCGCGTTACCGGAATGGCCTCTCTTTTATCGGGGCTTTATGGGATGTGCTCAACGAATACACGCAGTCGGTTTGGGAATAGTCTTCCGTAATAAAATCAGAGAAATACGCACTTACAGGTAAACCATGTAGGTATTGGATGAATGTGCGGTGGTTTTCTCATTTAAGACTCTATTGAGAAAAATAGACCAGAAAGATCATTTTAAAATTGTATGAAGCGTTATATTTACAATTATCCTCTAAATAATTAATTGAATCAGGTGTTACTTTGCGGAAATCCATATTAGTTAGCATTAGCATTATTATTATTTTCAATAATTATCCTCTACGCTTTTACTTAGTTTTTTTAATAATAAAGGCACTAGATATTGGATATAAATATATTTTAGTAGGTACTTAAGTACAAACTCAAAATATGATCCCTGACGCGAGCAGCCGCAATTGAGAAGACAAACAAACCACCTGCCATGTGACAGAACCATAGGGAAAACAAGTATTAATATAAACATCATGTTGCGGATGTAATCCCCCTAGACAGGTTTCCCTTTGCCTGGGTATACTTCGAAGTTCCTCACTCAAAATTCTTATCACGCTGACACTTTCACTCCAACATTGTTAAAGAAGAGAGTAAAAAGGACAGTACCATGCGTTCTCAAAGTTTGAACTCAGTAGTAGAGTTGTCTCAGCTGTCTCGTCAACCCGCTGCGAGACACGTGTCACGCAACTCGCAAAAATCCCTCGGAGACGAGCACATTTGCGAGATAAGGCACGTCGCGCCGCGGAGCTTATTATGGCTATTACATAACAATCGATACGGTTACATGATACTCGTATATTAGTGACGCAACAAAATGGCTACATTCGGATCTTTCATAAAATAAAAACTTGTTTTACATACGTATGTGTAGATGTAACGTTTGGTGATTTTCGGCGGTTAAAGGAATTTTGTTTATCAACCTGGAACTGAGATTGTGACTTTTGTCGGAATTCTTGAAATTTAATAATAACTATAGTTAGATTTTAAGAATCTATCCTCCTAAATTATAAAAAAATTCAACGTCTACACTCCGCAACTGCATGTCATTTAGCTTTTTTGGTGCGATTGTGTTCAGGGACCAATTGTAGTCCATGTAGACACGTACTTTTACGAGGGGACTTAGCCACCTGACAGGATTGCGCATTGAAACTCGCCTCCACTGGAAACCGATACTGCCCCAATAAAACGGAGCCATTTCTGATTAACTGCTCAAGTTGGCGAGTATTTGATTGGCCAAGCTCACACGGTTAGCCGGGGTTTAGATTTATGTCGTCCGAGAAAATTTTGATTTAAAATCCAGTTAAAGCGAGGATTTTTTAATAAATAACCGGTGGTGCCTTAATTTCGATGTTTGACAATTTAACCATAGGTAATTCTTAGTGACAAAAATAATGACATTTAAAAAAAAAATTAACAAAAAAAAGAACCGACTTCAGTAAAACTAAAAATCCAAAAATAACCCGTTCAAGTACAGATTACATTTGACTCACCCTTTGAAGTCGATCCCAAACCACTGTTATTATATTTATATATTAATGTTTACGTGAGGTTTGGCACCGACTTCAAAGGGTGAGTCAAATGTAATCTGTACTTGAACGGGTTATTTTTGGATTTTTAGGGTTCCGTAGCCAAATGGCAAAAAACGGAACCCTTATAGATTCGTCATGTCTGTCTGTCTGTCTGTCTGTCTGTCCGTCTGTCCGTCCGTATGTCACAGCCATTTTTTTCCGAAACTATAAGAGCTATACTGTTGAAACTTGGTAGGTAGATGTATTCTGTGAACCGCATTAAGATTTTGATGCAAAAATAAAAAAATAATAATAAATATTGGGGGCTCCCCATACTTAAAACTGAAACTCAAAAAATTTTTTTTCATCAAACATATACGTGTGGGGTATCTATGGATAGGTCTTCAAAAATGATATCGAGGTTTCTAAAATATTTTTTTTCTAAACCGAATAGTTTGCGTGACAGACGCTTCCAAAGTGGAAAAAAGTTGGTCCCCCCCCCTCTAACTTCTAAAATAAGAAAATGAAAAATCTAAAAAAAACATATGATGTACATTACTATAAAAACTACCAACGAAAATTGTTTTGAACGAGATCTAGTAAGTAGTTTTTTTTTAATACCTAACTTTGCAAGTTTGCACCTAATTTATATGGGGCGCTATACATACCAGGTGCAAACTTAACTTAAACACTTAGGGATGGAAAGTGTTTGTACGGAACCCTCGGTGCGCGAGTCCGACTCGCACTTGGCCGGTTTTTAGTTTTACTGAAGTCGGTTTTTTTTTTTGTTAAATTTTTTTTTTTCGCTTTTTAGTGATTCATATAAAATACTTATGGCGGGGTGATCAGGGAGGTCTTGAAGGAATGCATCTCGTTTTAATTATCTCCTAACTCCTAACCCTTAAGGAGTTGTACCTTCCATCATTAGTTCAGCATTGGAAGATGATGACTACCATATGCAAATACTTAAATAGTTTTAGAAAATATATGAAAAAAAAATATTATGACTGCCTATAAAATTTCAGGAATTCCTTCGATTCCTCATGGATCTCGTCATCCGATCTTCACCAAAATTTTATGGGACCAACCTTGAGATGTCTATTCATGAACCTAATAAGAATTTTCCAAATCGACTCATAAATGACGGAGTTATGAGGTAACAAACATAAAAAAAAAAAAAAAAAACATACAACCGAACTGAGAACCCCCTCCTTTTTTTGAAGTCGGTTAATAAAGTTTTATAGGTGTAATATAGTTGCGATATGACGTATTGATTTTCAATGTTAAGTAACAAACGCAGCTTAAATTGTATGTCCGTGTATAGTAGCTCTGATAAAGCCGAGACATTGATAGATTGGGCATACCGTTAAGCCTCGTCGAATAAGTATGTACAAGATTACGAGAAAGCAAACAAAAACAACAGGTTCTGTTTTCAACTTATAAACTAGTCCAACAACTCATTTTGGTCGCGTGGAGGGGCCGGAGGAAAATTGACACCACTTTATCTAGATGAAAATATAGCCCTCGATCGGGATAAGGGCTCTCCCGGCAGTCCCGATCGACGGGCGACGGGCCGGTGAGAGGCCGACACCGGCTTTGTCTACATTCGACATTTAATATTTCCATCTTTCCGATATTTCGTCAATATTCTACTTAATCAACTGATTTCGGATGTCCGGATATTTTTATGATTTCCTGCTGTTCTCGCCTGGAGGTCGCATTTCTCAACCGATTGCCATTACATCTTGTGAGTAGGTTCCTCCATTATAAAGTATTTTTATATCGATTCAGTATGTTTGAAAATGTTCGAAATGGCGCAATGTGGGTTAAACGTTCGCTGGGTTTCAACGTGAAAAAATACAAATCCCAATAATCTCGAAACAAACTCACGAGGTCCACAGCCAGGGCTACTAGTCAAACCGTAATAATGCCGAGAGTGATATGCCGCAGTGCCTCGTCAAATTGGGACTGTGACAACGCGTCGCTAATCATCGATCGCTGTCGAGGGCCCTTCATGGCTTCTCGTCATTGTATCAGCCCAATCAAGTAGTGATTCTGCCCAATAGATTATTCTTTTTATAGATCATTTATCTTTAGTTGTAATTTATTGAAACTTTAAGGCACAATTATTAACAGTTATTTTATAATGTAAACCACACCTGAATACGTATGACGACGCGGTTGGCGTAGTTTGTAGAGCACCTACCTATTGAACCGGGTTCGAATCCCGGCCAGGGCAAATATTTGTGTGATACACTCGAATATTTGTGCGTGGGTCATGGTTGTTCTATGTATTTAAGTATAAATATATTATATTTATCTATATAAGTATCTGTCTCATATCTATTTATTATTATAATTCTACGAGATGTTAACTTTTGACTACAGAGAAGACAAATTTTCTATTTCCGACTGCATAATATGTATACATGTGGCCCTATTCTCCAACGTTTCGGCACGGTAGTAACCGCGGGAGTATAAATAAAATGCTGATCCAGCAGTCTGGCCTCAGTGTCCATAAACAAGCGAGCGTCGTCAGCGGTCCGCGGACGCTGCCGTAAATCCTGTCGACAGGACGCGTCGACAGAAATACTCGCCGCGGGCTTCGCAACTAACATTACACAAATACTTTGTGCAATCATCGGTGACACTTACGTGCTTATAGCTACCATGCCACCGATCAGGTAGTAGCGTATGTAGTTATTCATAAATCCACGTGCATATTTAACAACAAAATTTGTTTGCATACGTAAAAACTGTCAACGCGTCCTTATGGTAAGCGACAAAGTGGTACTTTATGCTTGAAAACATCCGCCCTGACAACTCATCGTTACTTACAGGTAGGATGATCCTGAAACACGTACCAAATATTTCTAATTAGGTATAAATGCCAGGGTGGCTTTAGTTACTTATAGCAAATCAACAATTTGCTTAATCGACATAATTGAAATGTACAGGGTATTTTGACCAATGATCACAAAGCATTAATATTTTGACGCGTCAAATTATGTGCAAAGACGAACTAGGGGGTGGGCCCTGTAACAGGAGCAAAAAATTAAAACATAGATTCGTCCCTTGAAACTAAACAACATTTGTTAAGCAACTTCTGAAAATAACGTGTATTAAATGACATTTTGTAAAATAAAGTTTAGACAAAGAAGCAATGTATTGCGAAATGTCCGACATTAGTAGAGTGACAGCTATGTCAATGCTCAGGGAATGTCAACGTTGGACGACATACATTGAAAATACTATTTAATTTGTTTGAAATAATACAATTTTGAAAACCTACTTTTTTTTAAAGTTGCCGAACAAATGTTGTTCAGTTTAACGAGTAAAATCTATGTTTTAATTTTTTGCTTATGTTACAGGGCCCACGTTATAGTGCTGCGCCTAGTTCGTCTTTGCACATAATTTGACGCGTCAAAATATTAATGCTTTGTGATCATTGGTCAAAATTATATGTGATGTTGTGAATTCTACGACAGAAACGTGGGCTCTAGGGGTTCATCACGTGTAGCGCCTGCATGGGCAGCTTCACTAAATTGCTGTGTGTTGTCTCCGTCGATGGCAGATTTCAACGTGCATTTGCCTTACGATTGACGGAATAGCTTCCCTATGGCTCACAGTTCCGATAGGTAGAGTAGAGCTGAGCGAGCTACGATACGACGGGCGACGCACAATGAAGATTATTACTAAATTTTGTTTTTATCTTACATTGTGCTGCATTAAAAGCTAAGTACAAAACAATACAATACAAAATGTTTTATTGCACACAAAAGTAGTTTGTAAATTAAACATAGATACAATAAACCATGAATACAAAGATCAAAGCTTAAAGAAAAATTGAAAAAGGAGCTGCCTGGTGGAAGGGACCGGGAATCGAACCCGGTACCTCTGGTACAACACACAAAGCATAAGGAAAAATTCGTCAGGTCTACGTGGAGCGAGGGTAGCGAAGTGGCTAACGCGCTGGACCAGTAATCCAGAGGTACCGGGTTCGATTCCCGGTCCCTTCCACCAGGTAGCCCCTTTTTCAACTTTTCTTTAAGCTTTGATCTTTGTATTCATGGTTTAAATAAAAATTGTGGTGTACCCACATTAAAAAATGAGACATTACATGTTTCATAAAATTATAGATACAATAATTTTAACAACTGTAGAGAACTGGCGGTTTTATCGATAAAGAGCGATCTCTTCCAGACAACCTTTGAATAGTGGGTGCCACCACCCACTTTGGTTAAGTATAAATTGGTAAGTAAAATTTTTGGATATGCCGTTTGCCGCCGACTTTAAAATAAGATTAAATGATTATTTAATGGGGCGCGGGGCTGAAACGCCACTTCATAAATTTGCTCAATGTATGAAGATACTATGATATGAGTATCTTTGAGTTTCTGCTGTCACGTGTGCTGCGGTAAAGTTTTCGATACTGTAACTTACAATACTGTAACTTTACGAAATTTACAATACTGTAACTTTTAAAACTACTCGCTGATTTAAATGAAAAAAGAAAGTGTGCTTCTCAGCACTTGGGCTCATTAATTTACGGTTATAAAGTTTCAAGTGATTTAAGGGACCCAGTGATGTTTGTCATTAACAGCAGAAATCGCATCGCAAAAGGCGACAGAAGCGCAGGTCATGTTATTCATTTCATCTCGTCAGCCTGTACCGGCCACAGTTAATAAATCGCAGCTCGCAGAGTGCCCGCTTCGATGTCCCGACGTGCCTTATGGCTGAAACAAGTCCCTCGTGGGCCGCTTTCAGTTCAAGTCAGAACGGACCGGTTTGAGGAAATTGCTGCGATATCTGTGTGTATGTACTTAGATTAAATAGAAAATATAACGTTTTTATGTGAGAAAAGGATTAAAAGTGACATTTTCAATCAAAAGGGTTCAATTTGTCGCTTGTCATTAGGACAAATTTTGTTGGCAACTTTATACGTATAACCTGTCAACCAGTCCTTATGGTAAGCGACAAAGTGGTACCTTTTGCTTGAAAATGTCACAGATAAATCAGTATCTGATTTGAATTCAATGTTGCATACCTACTAGTCTTCAAAAATAAAGGGCAAGTTCTTGTTTCGAATGTTAGTTAGTTTTTTAGCTATTCAGTGTTACGTGGGCGAGGTGCCTACCTATCATCAAAACGCCATTTTAGCCGTGTCGAATTTGCCGTTGATAAAAAACAGTGACTATGTACAATTTATACGGGTTATGTATCTAATATAAGGGTTAGAAAATGTTTCATGTTGTGTATAGGGGGATGTACCGCATAATAATGTGTTGCGGGCAGCGGCGGAGCCCGAGACTGCCGCGCGGGGAGACAGGGGACAAACGTATAGGTGCGTGGCAGGTCCACCTCTGCCACATACGCGATGAGAATGACGATTTCAGCTACCGTTAAACTAGGCTTTCTTATTATAAAATTCTACATAGATGTGGTAATAAATACGTTCTGTGTATTCGTAAAAAGAAATTCGTTTCATGTCAGAGAGCGTCTTTCGGTTTGTATAACTATCAAGTAAGTACGGAGAAACAATAAGTCTTTTGGTTTTTACAACTATCAAGTAAGTACGAGAAACAATAAAGTTGTGTTTTGGTTTTTATAACTATCAAGTAAGTACGGAGAAACAATAAAGCTGTGTTTTGGTTGTTTGTTTTTCATTTTCGCTTGATGCGTTGAAAATGTCTATAAAATCTCAGATATGTATGCAAAATCCTAATAAACATACCCTTAATTTTCTCCGTGTAATATTATCTCGACAAAAGTAGGACGACGGTACACACATTTTTTCATATTTTTCATGTTCCCACAATTGTAACCAGACCTGTCTGCGTTTAAATGCCTCATTAGAAATGTACGCCGAAGGGAGAGCAAATATACAGAGGGCTGAAATTTCATTAACAAATATGAATTATGAGCGACTCAACAAACCTCCTAATTAGACGGGAATAGAGAATAGAGTAGACGTTAATTACCTCGAAAAGCGAAGACAATCAAACAATTATACTTAGCCTTACTTAACTCATGTCACGAAACAAAGCTTTCAAATTAAGTAATTAAAAATATGTAGTAGTAGTTGTAATTACGCGTTCTATCGGTTTATAGGTACGGGCGGAGAGCGACAAGCTTTTTGAAGTGCTATTCAAAAAAAAAATGTGGCAAGTAGGTAATGTAATTGTTACTGATTGTTTGCGAAAATCATGATTCTACTGCCACAGTATTTGCATTAAAAATAAAAATCTCCTTTGATTGTAGGTACCTTTATATTACAAATATAAAGAAACAGTGAAAAAGTCCCGATCAGATTTCTATTGGTTGAATGAGCGAGCGAAGCGTCTCCGTTTCAACTTGGCCAAAAAAATATTTTGTTCGTCCGAATTCCAGCTGTTCGGATGTCCCGCAGTCCTCGCCTACAGTTCGAATTTCTCCACCGATTCTCGTAAAATTTTGTAAACGTTTCGATAATTATATATATTTTTTTGGCGATTCAGTCATTCGAAATTGTTCATACTAGCAGAAATATGGGGGTTGGAAACTTAAAATATGACATATTTCAATTATTTCAAAAAATGTTTGCTTGGTGTACAGCTCACAAGCTCACAAAGCCGCAAGTCGACTTGAATGATTGTACTCGGCCACAACAGAGCGGCGCGGTCGGGGCGAGAGGCGGCCGGCGCGCGCGCGCGGGCCTGCGGTCGCTTGCTTACACTCTATTTATTTTATTGTCGCCGTCTTTATGAAGGCGCCGGGACACAGATGTCTCCGACTGGTTAGGCAATACAAAGCGTTATTTGAAAATGTTCGGCAAACTAGCTTCCTCCTAGTCAGTTTCTTTACGAGTACAAGTATTGCGTACAATACAAAGTGTTATTAGACATTATTCGGTTAACTAACCTTCTACTGGGCGTTCTGTTAAGGAACATCAACGAAAACACCGTATATTATTGTCAAATCAATAAGCGTCGTCTTAATTAAGCTAGACATTAAAAATGCCTTTAACTCGATTGAGCGGGATGTGTTGCTGTCGGAGGTCAAGGAGAAGGTGCCTTCTCTCTACCCTTTTCTCTTTCAAGTATATGCTTCCCCATCCTTTTTATATTATAATGGCTCTCCTATTAGTTCACAAGTGGGTGCGCAGCAGGGTGATCCGCTTGGTCCCCTTGCTTTCAGTCTTGGAATTCAGAAAGCGATATCCAAGCTTAAATCGCCATTAAATTTATGGTACTTGGACGATGGCACATTGGGCGGTACGCCAGAGGTCGTGAAGCAGGACCTGATCGCGCTTCTTCCACGCTTCCGAGACCTGGGTTTGGAGGTTAACGCGGGAAAGTGCGAGTTCTTCCCTTGCAGCGCTGATTCCCGGTCCTCCTTTTCCGCTTTTAGCGACTTGCTTCCCGGGCTCACAGAGTTGTCGGCACAGACTTTTAGCCTTCTGGGCTCCCCTATTTTTCCTGATGCTGTCCCTCAGGCCTTCGAGGTACGTAGGCAGCTTCTGTTGTCGGTACGGGAGAGGTTGAAAGATCTGTCGGCGCATGTTGCGCTCGTTTTGCTGCGGGTTTGCTTCACCGTTCCCAAGCTCACCTATTTTTTACGCACAGTACCGACTTGGCTTCACCCTGAACTCTTGGATTCTTTTGACGACGTGTTAAGAGAGTCTATAGAGTCACTAGTAAATGTCTCCCTCAATCCGGACCAGTGGGCCCTTGCATCATTACCAATCCGGAGTGGTGGTCTAGGTGTCCGACGTGCGCGGGACGTGTGTCTACCGGCTTTCTTGGCTTCGGCGGGTGGGGTGGAGCCCCTTGTTACTCAAATTTTAAATTCGGATGGTAACAGGGTTGCTGTACCTTTCGCTGCCGATGCTTTGGAGGCCTGGAAGGCTGTCAACCCGGGCGAACCCCCACCTGAGAGGAAAGACATTCAGCGGCTGTGGGACGACGTTGGGGTGAAGCGGGTATTTGAGGGCTTGTTAGGGACGGCGGTGGGAGTGGACAGAGCGAGACTTCTTGCGGGATCGGTTTCCGAGTCAGGCGCGTGGCTGCATGCGCTTCCCTCCCCGCATTTAGGCACTCTTCTCGACAACGATTCTTTGCGGGTAGCGGTTGCTCTCCGCTTGGGCTGCGATGTGTGTGTACCTCACTTATGCATCTGTGGCACAATGGTAGAGAGCAGCGGCTACCATGCTTTGAGTTGTTGTCGGTGTGCAGGAAGATTTCCACGCCATCACGCTTTAAACGATATCATCCGCAGGGCACTTGTCTCTGCGGGTGTGCCGTGTTTGCTGGAACCTCCTGGTCTTAGCCGTTCAGATGGCAAGAGGCCGGACGGTATGACGTTGGTGCCTTGGCAGAAAGGAAAGTGCCTTCTGTGGGACGCTACATGCGTGAGCACTTATGCTGCGTCGCACATTGGTCGTACCTCAGTTTTGGCCGGGGCCGCTGCTGAGACTGCCGCCTTTAGGAAGAGGGCGAAGTATGCTTGTTTGGGGGGCTATTTGTTTATTCCTCTGGCCGTTGAAACGTCTGGTTGTTGGTGCGCGGAGGCAAGGGCGTTCCTGAAAGAGCTTGGGGGTCGCTTGAGGGAGAAAGGGTATGATGCTCGCTCCGGATCATTCCTGGCGCAGAGGTTATCGATCGCTGTTCAACGCGGTAACGCAGCAAGTGTGTTGGGAACTTTTGCGCCTGGAATGGTGCGGGGCGGGTTATTTGAGTAAGTTTTTGTATTTGTTAACATTTTATATTATAAGGGACTGTTATGTGTATGTTAAAAGGGTTGTTTATAAATAAGATAACGTTAGGTTCCTGTAAAGAAATATATAATATTATAAAATAATTGACCTCACTACTGCAGTCCGTTCCATTTAAATAACATGTGTTATCGCTTAATTATACCGAATATATACAAATTCATTTAATAAATGTTCAAAATCAATAATAATTATTTGTAATGCCTACTTCGCATAGAGGGATTCTTGTTCTTCTCTTGAATTCCAAGAGTCAAAATTGGTATTATGTCCTTATTAAAATTTTCGTGAGACAAATTTCATAAGTTTTTCAGTTTACAGTAACATGAGATTATCAAGATCGAACGACGAATTTACGAAAACATGTCGGTTTTGAATTCGTATGGAGTTCATCAAGAACTGATACTGAGGTAAACTTTACATGTACATAGGTATCTATGTATAAAGTTTATAGTAAATGGAGAAGAAATTTTTGGTCAGATTTGGAAACCAAAGTTCCCGTGGTCGAGGGGCTTAGGCTGTTGGATAGGTAATCCAAAATTGAGTTCAAGTCTCTGTCAATATCATGAAAGTGAATGAACCCTAGTGAATGAACATATTTATCCGTTTAGAACCTTTCTCCCGTTGTAAGGAAAACGCCATGCGAAAGTAATATGACAGAGGCCTTGAGTGGTATCGTCTATAACTGCTGGTCGGCGGAACGCGACTTTGCTATAAACGTGGGGTCCATGGTAAATAGTACATAACGTATCTTCCACCTCACTCGCTCCATTCCCCGTAGACCTTCAGAAAGCTGCAGACATGCGAAGCCCGTCGCTGAGTAATGAGCGCCTGTAGCTCCTGGGGCCGGAGGACAGGAGGCCGAGGAGAAGCCGTAAAGCTAATTAGATCGCCGGTTAACGGCCCCTCGTAAAGCACCGAGACACGGCCCCGATCCATTCAACAACTACATACTGTTATAATTGGATAAGTTGTATTTGTGAATTTAAAAGCAAAGTTCAAATTTAGTCCTTCCTTCTGAAACATTGAGTAACAAAAGTGTGAGAGGGTTAACACTTTCGAATTTAGTTTTCGTGTTTGATATCTTCTGGGGGTAGTTTTAAATGAACCACGAAAACGTGATTTCAATATCGATGCTGCTCCATCGTGTGACGTGTCATTGCCAGTGCATTCATATTCCATGTTCATTTATTCATAATAATTAATTATTACATGTCTATAAAATGTGTTTACAAAATAATAATAATTTATATGAAGTAAAATTGTAGTATAATTAAAAAAAAATAGCTAGTACATTCACGATTAACATTTAATAATTCCTCAAGTGCTCGAGAAGCAAATTTTTTACCTTATATTAAATAACTGTAAGGGGAAAGCCGAGGTAACGGATCATCAAGGGAACGCTGGCATTTCATGGAAGTTCTCTTTACTCAGGCTATTAGTTACTTTTCGTTTATTGCAGTACATTCCTTTTAGCTAAGGAGTGTAACTTAACTTTTATCCATATCATATAAAATTATATTTTGCTAGAGGTTACGATAGAGACAAAACTTTATTATGACCATTATTACTCATACATTTTTTTCTTATAAAACCACACTACACGAAATAGATAACAGAATCTGCTTAGATGCCTGTAAGGTCCCAAAGAAGATCACCACATTTTTCGAACACTATTACGGATTACATCATTATAGTTAAACGTATGTGACGAAGCTCGTTTCTTGCCGTTTTTCTCTACGAAGCCTGTGTTGCAAATCTGAACTTTCCACTTCTACTCATTGACAAATTATACGGGCTAGGTTTAGTTTTGATATCTTTTAAATTGTTGATTGCATAAATCCCCGAATAAAACTCGAGGAAGGTTTTATTATTTTCAAGTAATAATGACGGCAATAGACACTCACATTTAGTGGTTGTTTCCCGGCACATCATTAGCCACAACACACGCCGAGCCGACGCAGACAGATATAAAACACATTAAGGAGCCGCAATGCTGTAATTAACCCCGGTTGGAGGAAATTAAAATTTTTGCATGAATCAGCGCTGGCCGGGGCGCGGGCGCGGGCCGGCGCGTGAAATATTGTCCGTTTGCGGATTAGCATACCTTCTCGTGCAGAACGTCGAGGGCATAGTTTCGTAGGTACAATTTTCGCCACGTCGGTTTGCCTACCTGAAGTTACTTACTGATAGCGTTGTTGAAGAAAATAAAATATTAAATAGTTATGTGACGCTAGTCTACATAAAATACTTATCTATCACGAGGTTCTAGAAATATATGTATCATAATTTAAGACGCCCCAGAGAAGACTCCAGCTCTTGTGTCCAAATGGTAAACTGATGACCTGGTAGTTTATTGGATTCGGGTGAAGTGATGTTCTATAGGGAGGCCTTAGGCAGTAAATGTCATACGGCACAATACCACAGATTAATATGATAATACATCAACTTAAGACGTCGCTAAGACACCGTCGTAACGTGGAACTGTGTTTTGCCCCTTACCTAATCATGTACCTCTTCAAGCGGCACAAAGACTTGTCATTCAATAATAATAATTTATTGAATTCACAAGTAAATAATAGTACTTGCGTGGGCGGCCGTTTACGTTAAGTTCGCTTACAAGCGGGGGCGACTGACTTTGAGCTTTGGGTAAACAGGTAAGGGACACGCAACACGACGCCGACCCACGCTCCTCGACCGCCTTCTCAAGTGCGTCTCATGTTACCGCTAAAAACATCTATGGAAGTTTCTCTACAAGTTAATTTAGCGATATCATTCAGAATGTCTTTGAGAGTTCTTTGAAAAAGCTAGTACGAGAGACTAAATGGGTCTAAAATAACTTATGTGAAATGCAGTCAACAGGCTATAAAGGTTGATTATATTTAAAAGCCTCTGTGGCCAGGTAGTCGGCTGTATTACCTTTATAAGGCATCATGCAATATTGCCGGAACAATGGGTTTCTGATTCTGTAACCCGGTGATTTCAGACTAGGGAGGCTTAAACGTTATTTGTCCCACTATATTACCTTTACGGGCAGATATTCAGTCAAATTACTGGAGCAAAGCATTTTTGATCCCGTAATCCGCGGGACTAGATCGACTCAAAGTCAAATCAGTTTCACTTTGTGGCGAGCTGTCGTTTTTGAAGCCAAACTCTCGAGAGCACGAGTTACATTTGTAGTGTGTGCGGCAAAACGGGCTTTTAGCGGGCCGGTGTTACCCACGACAATTTAACTGTGGTTTAAAATAATGCATTGTGCCCATGTTCAATGTCCAATCTAAGTCCAGTTTAGACGTTTTTGAAAATAATTTATTTTAACAGAATGTTTATCTTCATTAATTCATTAATTTTGTTATCACGACGACTTTGGGGGAAGTAATAATGATACTTATTATTTCAGACCACAAAAAATGCTTATCAAAAAATGTTTGGTAATAAAAAACTCAATCAACTTATCCAATTTCGAAGATATATTTATCATAATGCATCGCATAAGAGAAACTTTTACGATCCTGGAGAAGTACGATTAAGCGCGGAAGCGATCACAAGTTGTTATCTTCGCTCGCCAGCCCCCGGCGGCCGGCCAGGCGGCTGCAGACAAATGTGATCAGCCCAATCTACTGACATAAGTATATACGATTATATGTCACGACATTCAGTCAAAGCTGCTTGCATCCCGCGACCCTGCTTGCAGACTTGGTCCGTTTTACACGTTTGAGTACACTAATGGCTAATTTGGCTTGTGATCTTTTTGTCATGCGATTTGTTTTTAATCCTCGAGGAATGTAAGTATGTCACTGAATTCATTTCTATTAAGATATTACTCTAATAGTGAAATTCAGCTTTGTCATCGTAATTATGCAAAAAGAATAAAAGTTGGTAAAGAAATGTGGCCTGTATGTGAGAACAGCCGGGACACCCAAACATCCGGACTTACGAAATAAATTTTAGCGAATTTGACACAGACACGCTTCGCTCGCTTTGAGCTTGATATTTTTCAACCGATTGTCATGAAAATTTGTGAGTAGGTTCGATAAGTATTTAGATTTCTTTTTTTGATTAAAATTTTCGAAATTTCAAAATGGCAATGATATGGGAATTGAAAATGATAAAGGTAATTTGGAAACATCTCGCTTGGTGTACAGCTCACACACAGAGCTACTATATACCCACGCCACCGGCCCGCTTGAACAAAACTGGCTCCACGTGGTCGGAATCTAGACACGCGGCAGCGTGTCCAGCCAAGTTCACCCCAAGAACTGGCGAGCAGCAGCCGTGTGTTATATTACACGAACCGTTTGGAGCCACTTTTGACCCCTCAATAACTCCAAATCTATTTAACATAAAAACATGAAATTTGGCTTATGTATTAAGATCCTTTAGAACAACTAGAACCCCAAATTTCATAAATATAGGTGAAATAGGTATTGAGATATTAAAGTCCAAAAAACGGTATTTTTATCACTGACTGACTGACTGACTGACTGACTGACTGACTGACTAGTAATCAAAAACCTAACCCACTTCCAGGTGACCTAGAAAGGTGAAATTTGGCATTCAGCTTGGTAATTGTGTGTGTACACATAAAAAAATCGAAAACAGTGATTTTTTTACTTTTTTAATTATTATTATTATTTATGCTTCTTGCCTCAGAACTCCGTCATTTATTAACCGATTTGGAAAATTCTTTCTTTGTTTTAAAGATGTATTAGCATAGCTCACACTCTTTCTCTCTCTCTCTCTTACACACACACACACACACAAGAATCCAACACGTACTAACCGATTTGGAAAATTCTTTGTTTGTTTAAAAGATGTACTAGAATAGCACACACACAAGTAATTAACAATTAATTATTAAATAATTTACACATCATAATAATTTCTGTACAAAAAGTAATGAGATCCCATCAAAAACATAAATGTTAAATTAGAGCCAAGTTCTCGCATGCAACGTTGTCGACTTCGCCGACAAAAGAATTGAGATCTATATGGGCGCCAAGTTCTTTGCCCTAAATTTTTTAAATACATGGACATGCGACATACTCAATGCATTTATTTTACTTGGGGTGTAATTCAATATCAAGATTTGACTTGGCTAGTTTTCACAAACTGACTTAATTTTATCAAAGTAACATAGTATTATTATCAAGCTAACAGTATAAGTAACAGGGACGTACACTAACTTGCGTACATACCTTTACGAAAATAGGTTAATGATTAGACAAATATAATATAAATTTATATGTAAAAACTAGCCAAGTCCAGTCTTGATATTGAATTACACCCCAAGTAAAATAAATGCATTGAGTATGTCGCATGTCCATGTATTTAAAAAATTTAGGGCAAAGAACTTGGCGCCCATATAGATCTCAATTCTTTTGTCGGCGAAGTCGACAACGTTGCATGCGAGAACTTGGCTCTAATTTAACATTTATGTTTTTGATGGGATATAGCTTACAATAAAAGGAACCGCGAGAAATTGCGCTGTGAGCATATTTCCACTCCGGCTTGCTTTTAGCACACATTTAGTTTCATTGTGCGACTTAGACGGCCGCGAACAATTGACGCGGCGTATGCAGCTAAACGAGACTAGTATTTCTTGTTTGGCAAAAGCTAGTCTAGTTTATGCGGATACGTACGATGTATCCGCATAAACAGAGGTAAATGTCCTTGATTACCTTCAAGAGTCACCGATGTGATGTTTCTTACAAAGTGGAGATTTATTATTTATTTATCGTATGGCAAAAATTTACACTGCGAGCTTACTTTTAATCTAATTTTACAATTTGTTGTGGAGATGTTGTCATCTCGCAAAGAGACGATGCATGGGTCACGTCACATTATAAAGCGCTTATTACAGCATAAATAGCAATAATATATGGTATGGACATTTATTATCACAGCTGCTACTCGTAGGTATCACGTGGAGTCAGGTTCCAGAGTTCTGTGAGTAAAGCCCGTTCCGGAGAGATGAAACCGGAAGCTCAACAACAACTCGCCCGGTTTTAAAAGCACCGGATAGACTGTTTTAATTGAAAGATAGGCAACTACGACGCGAGAATCTTAACTTGCGGCTTGGTCGAGAATATTAAGTGTTTTGTTTTATCTTAGTTTACCGGAAAAATTATGTTCCTCGAAACTACGTTCTAAGTTAGATTTAGGTGACATGACGGCGTGGCTCCGTTGCGTCGTCTGATCTGGCGCAGGATTCCACAGATTGCTCCTGAACCGCCGAAGCACGACTCCCTTCGGCCAGAAGTCTGCTCTTGCGATGGTATCCTGCAGCGGTCACGGCAAGCGCACCACAAACGAGCTGAAGTGCACGTAGAGGCGTGACTGCAGCTGGTGCACCCTCAGCGAGAAGCCAGTCTTCCGGAGGACGTACTCCTCCAAATCGTTGTCACCGTCATATTCTCTGGTTATACGAAGCAACCAATATCCAAAACCGATAGCTTTTCATTAAGCAGGTTGTACTAAGAAATCTCCATGGAATAAGTAAGGTTATTCGTTAAATTAATAAAGTACCGTGGCGGGCTAAAGGAACTAGTTAGGTATAGGTACCATTCTCAGAATTATGATCACGTTGTTATAAAACGTACTTTATAATAGTTCCCGTGTGCCTGTAAGGCCAGGCGGACTGTAATCGAATCGCTTCAAAGCCTTTTGACCCTCGATCCTCCAGGGCGTCCGGCCGCGGGGCCTTTAGGGGGCGGCTCCACTGACGCGGTGAGTGGAAAAGAGTAGTGAAAAGTGACATGGAAAATTATTTTTTATCCCGCGTCGCTAACACTGTTTCCACTGCCAGGTAATTGGTAGTTTGTAGTTTGCTCCTCACCAATTCGCTCAGCCCCGCTCCATATTCTTTATCTCTCCACTCTATATCTTAACACCGTTTCCGCTGTCAAAGGTTGCAGATTTAGAGTACTGCGGCTGGTAGGTCCCTTTGAAAACATACCCTTAAACCGAATAGATTAGCGAGGGAAGGACTCGTTAAAGGTTAATGGAGATTTGAGCGCTATGTCCATCGTTAGGACGAAGCGATTAATTGAATTTGCCCGTTAAGGACGATGGAAACGATAATTTTTATGAGGCCGTTTAAGTTTATCAAAGTGTCTTGATGATCACTGATAAGGTGGGTGGCAATGTAGCTGAGATTACCTTTATCTGAATAGAAAGTCTGTATTGAGTAATTATCTGATGTTGAATTTCATAGTTATACTTAATTAAATTGCTTAGAAACTACGTAAAAACAAGTCATTATAAAAAATGTAATCGACGAAGTTTTAGAACATCAGAATTTATTATTTAACATAAAATTGTGTTTTTGGGGGCAAACTGGAGAATAAAGATGATATTGTTTCCACCATACGAATTTCACGTTTATAGAGCGGCGGGCATAGCCTTGCTAGTCTAAAATATTTGATCTTAACAAAAAATATTTGCGATTGACGTCGTTGAAAATAAAGTGTCACAAGCCGTTTAACGTGTTAACAGTGCCCTCTTCTGTAGAGACACGTGAGGCGTGAGCAAAGGTCGCCCTCCGAGTGAGATTAATTCTGAATTGGGCGCAATTGTCGCTGAGCCAGGCCGGACGCGGCCCACATAGCGTAGGTTTACAGAAAGTCGACTTTATAACGAAAACTGCTCTATCGTGAGCAAAGGTCGCCCTCCGAGTGAGATTAATTCTGAATTGGGCGACATTGTCACTGAGCCCGGTACGCATGTTTCCCTACTTTATGCATGTTGTTTCCTGATCAGTGATCACTAGAAGACGACTGCACCGATTTGGTAAATCATTATTTTATTTGAAAGGGTATACTTTGTAGTTGGCCCCATCGTCATGCGGTTAGGATCTGATGACGGGGACCTGATGAAATCGAGGAAATTATTCAAAAATAAGCAAGGGTATCGGTCCACTTTAGTACGCTGTGAATTCCATTTTGTAATCGCCCGTGTGAGAACCTTTGCGCCAGTCTCAAATAATAAAGTTTTCAATTTGTGCCAGTCCGCGTTCAACGTGCAGTGCTGCCCTGTGCCTCCCTGGGTTTAAGCTTTCTACTGAAGCGGAACAGAGAAATTGACGCAACCAACATGCGCTTTTGTGAAGCCCAAAAGAAGTGCATTGAAATCCGAGGAGTGTGATTGGTTCATTTCACACAAGCCCATTTGGAGCTCCATTCCAGTGGACCGATACGATACGCTGACCTCCTGAGGCTGCCCCTGTTGACTGCAGTTAAGGTCAACGTTTCTCACCCACGTTGAACTTGTTGTGTTACTCTGTGCCCCTGGGTGTTCCGTCGTACTCCAGCCGGCCTCTGCGGCCCCGCCCGCGCCCGCGCACGCACCGCCGCTACACCAGGTAGCTTGTCACTGTCGACCTGCCCCTGGCGAACGTGTTGCCTACGTTGTTCAATTAATGTCAAAGGTTGGTTAGGTAGACTTGTTTCTTGAACTACGTACGAAAGTAAAACACACAAGTTCCTTGAAGCTCATTATAATTGGTTATGTTTATCTTTATTTTATCATTTAATATTGAAATTTATACAGGTGTTTGGATTTTAGTGTCCTGGATACTGAAAAAGAAAGTTATAGTTTTCTAATGCCACTTATTAGTGCCTATAGATTGTATCAGTCGTAGTCGGTAGTAGACACTAGTAGCAGAACTCCTCCGCGATTTTGAAAAAAATCGAAAGACTGAATCGACAAAAAACATGAGAATCGGCTGAGAAAACCTGTAGGCTGAAACGAAAACGCTTGGCTTGCTCGGTCTATAATTCTACTAATTACATAAACTCAGAACTTTATAAAGTTGTTTGTTAGCTACAGTCACTTAAAAATATTTACTTCACTCAAGAAAGCGACGATTTGGTAAATATGTCTATTCAGGCAGACAGGGGCTACGTGCCGACGTGAAATGTCGTATTTTACACGCAATAATTTTTGACAGAGCAGAGACTCAGTAATATTTGACACGCTCATCGAGTAAAGAGTAGAAAACATTTGCTCTAGTCAAGAGAGCGACGACTTTGTCAAGATAAATCTGTTCAGGCAGATCTCGGTCAGGCGTGTGCCCTCCTTTCTGACCCGCCTTTGAGAGGCGACTTGGGAAGAACCCAGTGTAAGGTCAAGAACGTACGACTTTACACACAATCAAATGATAGACCTAGACTCAGTAATGTGAAAAAGGTAAGTTACAATTTGTTTGCGCTTTTTATGCTATCGGATATAGCTTAGAAAGTAGTTGCTATTTAATGTTTTCTTTAATACTCAATTCATATTAATATCTAAATTTAATCGTCCACCAGACGTGATCTAGTTACGCTTCGCTTACTCAGTCAAAAAGTCGAAAACCGCATTGTATTCGTAAATGAAGCAATTTTGAATAAAGTATTCGTTGTCGCTGCTATTAGCAATACTCGTAATGCGTGAGTCTCGTTTGAGGAAGCTGTTGTAACACTTAAAGTAACCATTACCCACACAAGTCCGGACTTAACATATTCAGAAGCCGGTAATTAGCTTAATGCTTTCAACGAACACAAAAGGATTCCTTTAAATTACACTTTTAAGCATCTGCAGTAAGATTCGCTTTACTTACGTTTGGCTTAAGTTTTTTGTCTTGCGCTGGGCTGGTTTAAAATCCTACATCGCACTGTTAAGATTTTTCCCGAAATACTAACCCATTAAAATAAAAATAATAATATTGCTTTGCTTATCCACTACGTAGTAACGTGCAAATCAATATTATTTATTTGCGTATTTTTCATGCATTACTGAAAAAATATATATACGCAAATAAATATAATAAACCACGACCGTGTTTCTCCTCTCTACGAGGCATCATTAGGAGGTGGTGGAGATTTAGCTGGTACCGACTGACTGCGGACCGACAAATTTTCAGTTGTTTCGTAATTTTGGTGGTGTTATATTTATTTTTCGTTTCGCGGTGGGAGGGTGAGAACACTAAATACATGAATGCATGAAAAAAATACGCCAATAAGTATATCGGGTTAGCACTAGTTGACTAGCAGTTATTATATCGCGAATTAGCAAATCAATATATATATTTTTAATTAATATGGATTTCCGAAAAGTAACACCTGATTCAATTAGTTATAAAACAACCCATCGCCATAGAAGACTGATATTCAATACGATTTTCGTATCGTAACATTGTTTTTAAGGCTACATTATCAGAAGCAATTTATTTATTACGCACTGCTAGACTGTAATGTACATAACATTTTGAAAATATTGGTTCGTATAAGAGCAAGTTTGAAGGCAATTTAGCTTGCGACTGGCTTATAAATAAGTGAAAGGTTATGTTAATGCGTAGATCGTTTCCCGCAAGCCAGCGGAGTAGTTTAACTTCGCTCAGCGCAGCACGAAATACAATTTCTAACCTATCGGTAATAAATAACGTCGTATGTATTAAATTAAATTTAAGTGGGAAACAGTTAAGGAATACGGAACTGAATTACAGATTTCAGACTGTTGGTGCGTCCTGCAGCACAGCACGTTTGCTTAAACACTCGAGAGGGGGTCAATGATTACGGACAGTTCCACTTCGTCGGACATTTAAGAGTTGTGTTGTAGTTGACATAGCACCTTTTAATACATAAGAGTCTTCTTAGTGATATAATTATATCGATCAGCAGTGCCTTTTTTTGGTAAATAGTAAGGTATACCTTCTTTATATTAGAGTTGGTAACAATATTAAAGCAGAAAGAAAAACCAAAAAAGTACTAGAGTGTAAAAATATATTAACGGCAGCGCTGACTGTATCGAACATCGTTATTTAAAATACCGACAGCGACACTATTCAGTATGTAACAGTAACACAATGCTCAACCAACAAAATAGCGAACCGAAAATACTCCTCTATTCCTCCCGCCATGTTTCTTTCCGTCGTCTCAGCCGGGAGTGTGGAATCCAACAAATAGTGCACGGAAACCGTCCGCGCTCGTAACAACCGGTTGAGATAAGTTTGCACCTCGATTATACAAGGTGAGTCAGAAGACATATCAGCACTTACTTGGAAGTAAATTAATATTTATGTTTTTAGTTAATCTTTGGTGAATCAAACGTGTTGTTGCAATAATGACCACAATATAACAACTAATAAAACCTCTTAAAAATTTAAGAGTCCTAAGTACAATTGAATAAGTCAGTCGTAAAATTGTATCAATATCAACAGGCTAAGATACAGTTAAAAATTATAGTTCGGTTTAAAGAAACTTTATTGTCTAAAGAAATTACAGTTTCACTTACAAGACAACTTATAAATAGTTAACATAACTAAAATCAATTTAATTTTACGCAGTAAGCAAGCATTTAAATATAACAATGTTTACACAAAACAGATGGATCTTAAATTAGCGAATTGGTTAGAAATAATAGTTACATAATTTAAGAATCGACCCTATGGTCTTAACATAAGGATTAGTTTTAAGTGGTTAGTAATCGGTAACAGGAAAAAGACATGCATTCGAGTATATTTTTTGTGCGGATTCTTATCTACTAGATAGACTTGTTGAAAGGGCCAGTTAAACGATACTTTTAAACAGTAGTTAATTTATCGGTTCGATGTTACATATGTGATGCATATATTTAGTATAAACGTAATGCAATGTAAACAAGATATAACTTTATCCTACAATACTTTTATTATGATAGTATATACATTTATATTTTTACGTAGATTAGTTTAATTGTTATTATTCCCTTTATTCGTTTTTATACTTAGGCTAGGTTTTTTTTACAATAAATTTATATAAAAAGTAAAATATAAAAAATACATTACAAATATAAACACATTCTAAAAAAAACCTAACCTAGGGTGCCGCCGGCAGCGGGGCAGGGCCCAGGCTACCGGTGGTTAGGGCTGCAGAGAGAGGAACCTCCTGACAATGCGCGCCGTGTCCAGGAGTACCGCCTTCTGTATTTGACCCTTGATCCAGCCATCTAGCGAGAGTCTCTTAAGATGTTTGTCGAGACTCTTCGCTATAAGACCGTTCGCCGAAACGACTATCGGGACAATGATCGTCGAGTCAACATCCCACATAGCGGTCACCTCGTGAGCCAAGTCAAGGTACTTGCTGAGTTTGTCCTTCTCGGCCTTCACGAGGTTCTCGTCATGCGGGATGGTGATGTCGATGAGCACTGCCTGACGCTTGGATCGATCTACCAACACGATATCAGGCTTATTGGCTACAATAGTCCTGTCCGTGATGATAGATCGATCCCAATAGAGCGTGGCACGACCATTCTCAAGAACTGCCCAACTAGCAAAGTAGTCATATAAGATTGCGCTTATTCAGCTAATAAATCATATAAAAGTCATGTAAACGAGAATTATACAGCTCCTGTCGTATAAAGCCAGCTTATTCAGCTTTTTAGTTACCCAGCATATCAGTCATATTATGTAGCTGAGTAAACGTTTACTCGACTTGCTTATATGACTAATAAGTCATATAAGAAATGCAGAATAAGCTACTTTTATACGAGGATTATATGACTATTTAGTCGAGTAACAGTCACTTATATATCTGACTTACGACATGTCAAGTGCAGTCGAGTAAAAGCAATGTAGTTTACTATTATATGACATCATGTAACTTATACAGCACAATAGCTGTATATGTTACATGCTGTCATATAAACGCGAATTATAGAACATGTTATATATGAGTATCTTATTCAGCGATTTAGATATTGCTGAATAAGTTACCTCTACCTGATACTCATGTGACTATTTGGTCGAGTAATGACATTTTATATGACTTTATGGTAGTAGAATTAAACGCAGTCGAGTAAATGAAATAACTTTGCTATTATACCACTATTTAGTTTTACATGCTACCGTTTTATGACTGTTATAGCTCTTAAACGTCAGTTAAAGACATCCGACACGTTGTTTGGATATCAGCATTTAGTATGAAAAATTAAAATGAAAATGGACTGGATTAAATGGAAAAACATGAAAAAGAGCGGTGGATATAAGAGGAAAATGAAAAAGAAGCAGCAATCTATTATCACCCATTTAAAAACTACTCTTACGCGAGGAATTTCGGTAAACCGAAGTGAAGTGACAAGTGCTGGTTTTTCAAGTGGTTCCGTAGAAATAACAAATATGACCGAAAATAAAACTAGTAATGCAGAGTCGAACAACATGAACGTTGATGTTGGTGGCGTTGTAGAAGATAGCTCCGTACGGGAAATGGAACTCCAATTTGATGCTGATAAGATTTGGATGATTTGGGGATAAATAGCCACAATATTGACAGAGATTACGAGCTACGTAATAATATTACACAATGGGCATTACAGTTTAATATTTCACAAATATGAAATATGTATTTTTAAAGTAAGAACTTTGTTGATAGATAGATAGATAGATTTTTTATTTGTAATAATCATACATTGTCAATTAATCTAAGCTATTACACAATCATAGCCATTATTATTATTGGTATACATATAAACTTCATTGCCCGTGTTGTCAGTATTCACACAAAACCTACATTCCTCTAATGGATAGTGATCATATATAGCGTACTCTGAACAGTTTGGGCACCAGAAAAAAATGGTGTCGCGTAGATTTTTATAGTCTTGTCCGATATAGTAAAATGTGTGGGATTAATTGTCAACGGCGACGTTGAGTATCCGCATCCAATGCACATCGAAGACAAAATGAAATGAGTCTCGCTCCAAGGCCACTGTATATCATCATCACTCCACAATTGATCTTCTTTTCTTAAAAAACAGTCCACGTCAGCTACAATGACCATATTTCATGGTTCTACTTGTCTCTAGAAGTAAAACACAAAAATCTTTTGAAAAGGTTTTTTCAGAAACTCTAACGAACCCTAAAATATGTCCGACAAAAGTATGTAATGGCGCTTGGACCGCTAAACTTGCTATATAAGATGCGATTATATAGCTTATAACTGGATAAATGCTGTATAACCGCGGCGTTCAAGAAAATCAACAATATTAATTAAATTTATTTTTAATTAACTAAGAATTACAGTGGGGCATTAAATATTTACTATTAAACATAGTTTACTTCATCAATAAACTTTCCTTCGCAATACATTTCTATCATACGCCGAAGTTATAAGCATTCTTAATAAGAACATGTGACATCATGGCTGATTAAAAAATACTTACTGTCATCCAAATCATCCAATGCACAACTTTTTTTCATGAAACACTCGCGCGTGAAGTATCGAGTTTTATTCTGTTGTTTAGTAGCCTAGGACGCGATTACTCCACAAATATGTCATATAAAAGTCATATAAGTTGCTACTATACAGCCAAAATGTCATAAGATAGTCACGTCAGTGGTTGCAGTTATACAACTCTTATATGACTGAAAAGCTGAATAAAATGGGCCCAAATCGCGTTATATAAACGTGCTGATTACGTTTATATGACTAATAGTAAGAGCTAAAAGGTTAACGCAGAAACGTTGCCGCAACCATTATATGACGAAATTTTGCTAGTTGGGTGGCAACGGTGCGTACTTATAGTACGGCACCTCAGACCCCACAAGACCGTATCGAAGAGCAAGTTGCTGGTGAATAATCCTGGCTACTTGGTTATGTCTGTGCAAGTACTCGCCGTTAGCAAGATGAGAACAACCGGAAATTATATGCCTGAGTGACTCACCGGGACGGCGGCATGCCCGACAAATGTCGACCGTACCGTCCTTCAGGATATATCTCCGGTAATTGTTCGTCATCATTACTTCGTCCGCAATTGCACAGACAAAACCTTCGGTTTCCCCGAAGAGATCCCCGAAGCGTAGCCAGTTCACCGACGCGAGCAGATCTACATCGGGCCCCGTAAGGGCCTTGTAGAACCGCCCGTGTAGCTCCTTGCTCTTCCATACAGCCCTGCGGTCATCGGTGCTAAGCACCTTTGGTCTGCGCCAGTTCCCGTTTGCTAAGGAGAGAGAGGTGAGGCCTTTGTCAACTGCTACTACATCGCGATGAATCCCACACTCGTTGTTTAGGAAATACTCCCTAAGACTGCACACCTCGCGGTTATAGAGGTCCTTGGCGTTTAAATAGCCACGGCCCCCACACTTACGCGGGATGTACATTCTCATAACTGACGAGCGTGGGTGCCTCATGCGATGTGTAGTGAGCAGCTGACGGACCCTCGTATCCTGGGCTTCCAGCTCAGTCTGAGTCCACCTTAGTATGCCAAAGGAGTAAGTGAGCAGAGGCATCACCCAAGCGTTGAAGGCGCGTGCCTTATTACCGCCGGACAAAAGACTGTTAAGCACTTTTGTCAAGCGACAAAAGAAACGCTCCTTCAACGCCTGCTTAATGTCTCCGTCCGCAATACCCAATGACTGTGACATACCAAGGTACTTGTAGGTTTCAGCTTCGGAGATAGACCTGAGGGACATTGTCTCAGAAAGTTGTAAGTTCGCGGAATTTACGACTTTCCCCTGCTGTACATGCATGACCGCACATTTGTCTACACCAAACTCCATTTTGATGGCGCTACTGAAGGTTTCTGTTACTTCCAGTAGTTCCACCAGATCCTGGCGTTTTGGTGCATACAGCTTAAGATCATCCATGTACAGAAGATGAGAAATGACCTCACCTCCTCTTCGAAGCCGGCAACCTAGTCCTGAATCCTTCAGCAGAGTGCTGAGGGGATTCAGGGCTAGGCAGAACCACAGAGGACTCAAACTGTCACCCTGGAAAATACCTCTCTCAATCCTTATCAAGTCCTGCGGGCCAAGGGGGCCGCCTCCGCCACCTGGTTGACGAAGGACTGTGGTCCACTGCCTCACACACGCTCCTAAGAGGGATCTTAGAGCCGTATCGATTTTATACAGCTCTAAGACCCTCTCCAGCCATGAATGAGGCACCGAATCATAGGCCTTCTTATAGTCAATCCAGGCGGCCGAGAGAGTCCCCCTGTTCCGCCGTACTTGTTGGCATATGGTCGTGTCAATGAGGAGGAGCTCTTTAGTACCACGGGACCCAACCCTACATCCATTCTGAGAAAAGGCCAAAACGTTGTTCGCAACAATGTGCGTGTTAATTTTTGTTCTCAGAATGGACGTAAGGGGCTTGTATAAAGTGGGCAAGCACGTGATGGGTCTATAGTTTTTTGGTTCCGTGGTACTACCGGACTTATGGAGCAGGAAGGTAACACCAGTAGTCATGAAAGATGGCAGGGAACCAAGCTCGAGGGCGTCTTGAAATTGTGCTGCCAGACGTTCGTGTGAGGATCGAAACCACTTGATCCAAAAGTTGTGCAGCCCGTCCGGCCCAGGACTCTTCCAGTTCTGGGTCATACGGGCCGCACAACCCACATCATCGGGGCTGATGGTCACAGCCCCCATGGCTTCGATCGGCTCACACTCACGTCTGACAGCATTCATCCATTCGCCCTCGGTGTGATCGACTGGCACCGACCAGATACTACGCCAGAAATTAATCATGGCAGTAGGATCCGGCAGCTGCCCGTCGGTCACACATTGGTCGGCTCCCTCCCACTTTCGGTATACCTTCCTCTGATCGCTTTGAAAGAGACGATTCTGTTGGTATCGATCCACACGCTCTCTGTAGCGACGAATACGGCCTGCCCATGCATAAACTTTCTGCTTTAGGTAGTCGATGCGCTCTGTGACACATGCCATGTAATCGCAGGGCCTGGTGCCAGTCCCCGCGAAGGCTTGGGTCACGTAGCGCATCACACGGGGGCGGTTGTTGCCCCCCCTAAAGCAGATTAGCTTGGCAATGAGAGTCCTAAACGAGCCGATACGCCGCTCGATCCGTACTTGCCAGGCAGGAACACCCCCGGCGGTCCGCGGTACTCGGTCAGTGTCCGGAAATCTGACACGAGCAACGCGGCACGCCGCGATGGCCCCGCAGTATATGATCGAGTGGGTATCAGCTAAATCTTCGCTAGCCCGAAGGTACGGGTCTAGCAAAGCGTCCAGGGCTCCCATTAACGCTAAGTTGCGTTTATGGATTGGTAAGCGTGGTAATCGTGGCCTAGAATCAGGTGCGGATCGATACCGCGCAATCGCCTCTTCCAAAGCCCTCCTCAACTGCTCATTGGCCTGGGTACTTACACTGCTCGCACATCCTTCGTCATCGGCATCGGGATCCGTCAGCGGCACCCCCGGCACCAGGTTGGGCGCTGGCGCCGGAATCGGTGACATAACAGGCGGATCCCGAGTCGGCGCAGAAGCCGCACGAGTGGCCAGTACTTCCAGGCGCAGTCGATCAAGTGTCGCTTCATTCAGCAGCTTGCGCCGCTGAATGAAGCGCACCTGATCGGATAGCCGCTGCGCAGATACGGCGATGGTCGGATCAAAAGCAAGATACAGAGGCAGCATCCTGTCCCGGTACGCGGACAGGTTGGTTCCTCCCTCTGTAGCCCCGTAATAGGCGCGCATGACGTTCTCGTTCATGGCTTGAGACCATCTCATGCGACGCACTACACCACCGGTAGCGGGGGCCGTGGATGGGGCAGATTGCCCCGTAGGCCCCAAGCGTGCCGGCAGCGGTGGCCGTCCTCGTCGCGCAGGTGGTCGCGGCGGCGGGGGCGGCGGCCCGCGCTCGTCGTCGCTCGACTCGCTGGTGTCGGGCGCTGTTGCGAACTCGTCGCCCGACGACGATGGCGAGGAGGACGACGGAGCGGGCAGGGGTGTTGGTCGTGCGCTTGTTGTGGTTCCGGCTGTATTCTGTCTAGTTTGGCTCCTTGTTATATATCGTTTCATGTTCCGTTTTACATTTGACACAAATGTCACTCTGGTTACCTTCTTATTATTTCACTATTACACCATATCTTCGTCTTGTTCGAAGGTAATATAGTTTGTAGTAAATTTTCCATTTCGAATAGTGTAAAATATGGTCTAAAAACGTTACTTATACATAAAGAAACGATAAATATTTACGGACACCAAAATATGACAACGTATGTCAGCCGTGTTATTATTATTATTATTTTCATAGATCCGATAGCGATGATTATTAGATTATGAAATTTTATTCATTTAAGAATAATTTTGGACTGATATGAGTGTCAGTGGCACTTTTATGTTAATTTATTATGTGATATTTTTTATAACGTGTGATTTTAATTGGCTTTTAAAAACATTCATCGGTTTAATATCTTTTACGGTTTTAGGTAAGTTATTATACAATTTAGCTCCATCGTACATCAAATTTAGGGATCCGTATCTAGTTCTGGGAAAACTGAGTGCTAATTGATCCGCGTTCCTGAGTTTTATTCTTTGGTAATTACTTTTTGTGCTACACGTTATTTCCGAGAGTATATTACCATCCAGTATTTTGCGTATTAGGAGACATGTTTTATACACGTAAAATTGTTTTAAATTCATTAGACCAGTTTTTTTATATAGTGTTTCTGTTGGTGTTAGATAGTCGTAGTTGAATAGCACTTTAATCACTTTGTTTTGCGCTATCTGTAGGTCTTTGAGGTTGGACTTTGCTGCATTACCCCAAATTTCAGCAAGATATTCCAAGTGGGGTTTAATTAGGGCATTGTAGATATTTGTACGAACTTGTTTAGGAAGACAGTTTGAGATGTTTCGCATAGCGGCTGTTAGTGCCGTTATTTTGGGCCTTATTTTAGCTATATGTGCCTTCCATGTTAGTTTGCTATCGAGGATTAATCCTAAGTACTTTTCATGGTCTTTTTTATTAAGCGCCTCGCCATTTGATTTTGTTCGATTTTTTTGTTTTTTGCTGAAAAGATAACATAGCACGTTTTTGCGGTGTTAATAGTTAGCAGGTTGCTTTGAAACCATTTGAAAAGCAGGTTGAGGTCTTGTTCTGCCTATTGGATTATACAAGATAGCGAGGATCCGAAATAAAACAGACAAGTGTCATCCGCATATAAGGTTAAGTGGCCCTGTAGTCCTGCTTCATGTAAATTGTTTATGTAAATTAAAAAAAAACAAGGGGCCTATAATAGAACCTTGCGGTACGCCGCAATTTATAGGCAGTGGGGAACTTTTGTAATTGCCTAGTTTAACTATTTGCTGTCTATTTGTAAGATACGACTCAAAAATGCTGTACGCTTTATTTGTTATTCCAATTTGTTTTAATTTATTCAAGAGCAAAGGGTGGCTGACTGTGTCAAATGCCTTTTTGAGGTCGATAAATATCCCTAATGCAATATTTTTTGAGTCTATATTATTCTTTAGCTTAGTAAAATAAAACAACGTTTTATCTGCGCATGCAGTTTGCAACTGACATTTATTGTTATAAAGTATGGTTTACCTAATGTGCCACAGATGGCGCTAGTAGTCATATATTTTGATATTTACAACACTCCCACTCAAAATATGACTACCAAACAAAGTAACAGAATGACATAAGTTACACTTTAATTAAACCTAAAGCATTCATGAATTTATTAAGCTTTGACATTCCTAAGCTCTTTGTGAGTAAGTCTGCAGGCATGTCTGATGTACATAAATAATAAACTTGAACTATATTTTTATTAATCATGTCTCTGCAGAAATGATACTTTACATCAATATGTTTAGTTCTGTTGTGAAATATAGGATTTACTAATAGTTTTTGAGCACTCTGGCTGTCGTTATATAAACTTATTTTATACATTTTCTTGGTAATTTCAAACTGTAAATTTCGCAAATATACTGCCTCTTTGCATGCTTCTGAAATTGATACATATTCAGCCTCTGTGCTTGACAGTGCAATACATTTTTGTTTACTACTACGGAACCGGTTGTGCTGCCCCCTCCGAAGCCCATAATTTCACTTGCAACTGCGTCTCGATTAGTAAAGCCTGCTCTTTGAAATACTTGGGGGTTACATTGGATGAAAATCTTAACTTTAAAAGTCATATTGCAAACACAACTAATAAAGTGCGCAAATTCATTTATACAGCCAAATTTTTGAGGTATTGCGCAGATGAAAATCTGCTGAGATTGGTTTACTTTGCCTTGTGTCAATCCGTTTTGGGCTATTGTATTCTTGCGTGGGGTGGATGCGCAAAATCTTCTCTAATCTCCTTAGAAAGAGCTCAGAGGGCGGTTCTGAAGGTCAGCCTTCGTAAACGCTGGCGTTACCCTACTGTAGACCTCTATAGAGAGGCTAAAGTTTTAAGTGTTCGCAGGTTATTTTTGCTACGAGCCACAACTTTCATGCATAAGCAGACCTTGCAACTCCCATCCTATCCTGATTTATTAAATAGGAGAGTTTTTAAAGTCCCTCTTCCATCCGTAAAAACTGCATTCGCAAAACGCTTCAAAAAATACATCTTACCGTTTGTATATAACAGAATAGTTAAATTATGCGACATTAAACTCTGCCGCGTCACCACAGCTAAAACTAAATTACTGGAGCTCCTACTGTCCTGGGCTTACGATCAGGCTGAAGAAGCCTTAAGATAAAATTTGCAACCACACTACACTCACACACACTAACACTACACTCATATACACACTTCACACATCTTTTTTATTTAAGAACTACTTGACTTGTAGATAATTGCAATTAGAATTAGGAAATTAAGAATGTTTTTAATACCATCAGCATCATTATCTACCTTTCTTACTTTAGTTATTTTTTTGTTTTTGAACTGCTTTCTGTTTATTTAATGTAATTGTGATATTCTATTCCAAAACATTACTGTTGTTCTTTGATAGTCGCTCTCATAATGCTGTAATTCTCGAATAAGGCTTGACCTCCACGATGCAGGCTTTGCCTAGTGTGGAAGTCACTGAATCACCATTTTGTATTGACTTCTTACTTGGTAAATAAAGAATTTATTATTTATTATTATTATTATTGCAAAATTCTTTGCCGTTATCACTCCTGAGAATCTTTATTGTACTTGAGGTCAAATTCTCTACTTTTGCTTTATATTCTTTGAAACATTCAAAAGCTTCACTTTTATTTTTTAAGAAATAAACATATGTCATGCGGCTGTAGTCGTCAACAAACAGGAGAAAATACCTTGATCCTCCAAGAGAAACATCTTCCATGGGTCCACAGATGTCACAGTGCACTATGTTTAACAGCTCAGTACTCCTGTTGCCTTCATGAGCAAAAGGCAAACGACTTTGCTTTCCTTCACAGCACACAACGCAATTCCTCTTGCTAATATCAGCCCTGTTGTTCTACATCACTCCTTCTACAGCAGTCTGCATTTTATTCATGTTATTTAGTTCTCAGACTGGGAACACACAACACGTTTTCAACAGTTACATTAAAATCGCAATCTTCAGTTGACGTTTTGATTTTTATATTGCCGCAACATACAACGGGTACTGAATCCTGATTAGCGACAAGAATTTCTTTTGCGAAACCAGAATAACACGCGTCGATCACCCAATGTTGATTCGCTGTCAAATGGGAACTTGCGCCCGAGTCGACGTACCATTCATTTTTATGAAAATTTCCATTAAAGAATACGGCACTAAACGCATTCGTGAATTTACTTTCTTTCGCATTCGTCTTCTTAGAAGAATAATTCGTTTCACACTGATTACGATAATGTCCATATTGTTTACATGAGTAGCATTTGACATTCTGCTTTCCTTTGACAGGTGTCGATTTCTGCTCACCCGCGCCATTTTTTCTAGCCATAGACTTGTAATTTTTTGTATGTGGGCTATTCTGATTGCGAAAACATGCTAAAGCGTTGTTAACTTCATTTGTTTCCGGTTCCATGTCCATCAATTTAGACTTAATGGCGTCCGTTGTAATGGCGATGCCCGAATGTTCGATCGCCATTATCATTGGCATATATTTTTCAGTCAATCCTGCAAGCATGATGGATCCTATCCATTCATCACTTATAGCGAAGCCCGTACCCGCCAGTTTTTGACCCGCTCCGACAATCTGAGTAACGTAGGATGTCATCGAGGTGCAATTCTCAAGACGCACAGATATAAGATTTCTCAGAAGACTGATTCTCCTTGTAAATCCTGAGTCATCAAAGAGCGTCCTTAACTTTTCCCATAATTCTTTCGATGTACTGACGTTTTTAATGTGTACATAGATAGATGGGTCAATTGTTAAAATAAGTTTGGCCTTTGTTTTCGCATCATCTGCGGCTGCTGGTGCTTGGTTAGGCTCTGGTTTTATACACTTAGCCATTCCTTCCAATATCAAAAAATTCTCCGCAGCGAAACTCCACTCACAGTAATTCTCGCGACCCCGTAATTTGGGTACACTAATCAAATAACTTGAGCTAGCCATAACGGTCAGTTCAAACGGCAATTTATACAGTCTTATTTCACTTCACTTGGATATTAGTCCGATCGATCGCGAAACAGTTAGTCTATTGTCCATCACACTGATAATTCTGACAAAAACTAATTCTTAATCCACACTTTAGCGATACTGATCCCATAACCTAAAATAAAACAAAGTTTTATCTGCGCATGCAGTTTGCAACTGACATTTATTGTTATAAAGTATGGTTTACCTAATGTGCCACAGATGGCGCTAGTAGTCATATATTTTGATATTTACAACACTTAGTAACAAGGTCTATAGTGGCTGAAGTTGTATTACTTTTTGGTCGAAAACCATATTGTCTTTCAAAGAGAAATTTAATAGAATTTAAGTAATTAAATAGTCTGTCATGAATGATTTTTTCGAAAATGTTAGAGAATGTCGATAAAACTGATATTGGGCGGTAGTTACCGGGTTCCATTTTCGATCCAGACTTGAAAATTGGTGAAACTTTTGCGATTTTGAGAGAATCCGGAAACTATACTAAACGGACTTCAAACCTTAAATTTGTTAGATTAAAAGCAAAGAGTACTTGAACTTAAATGAAGGTAAATATTATGTAGTATTACACTTACTTATTAACTTATTCCTATAAGTTAATAAATAAGTGGTTTAATTTAATAATAAATATTGGCAACTCGAATACGACTTGCGAGAAACGTCAAATGACTTCATATTTACCGAGAATAATACAATTCAAATGTTATATTTGGCACACTCGAATGCCGATACTAACAAATGATAATTAAAAATCCTTCATTCATGATGAAGCTTTTAAGTAGAGAGTGGAATCGCTGCCAAGTTGTGTCTTCAAGACAAAATAAAAAAACATTTACTTACCTGATTAGAGTACTATAGAAAAATAGCTATGGTGTAGTATTGAGGAAGTATCGGTCCGAATCCGTCCCTCAAATCACCCTGTAACCACCATAACTGCCATGGGGTGCAAACTAGGCTCGGGCGGGCAAGGCTTGTCCCCCGGGACGGAGGCGGGCCTCTGAACCTCCGCCGATAGCGACATAAACCGAAACTGAGCCACTCGTACTCGCCCGCCAGAAGGACACTTATGAATAAAAAAAGGTTTCTCGTGAGAATTTCTTTTGTTTTTGCATATAAAGCGACACGAGACCGTGGATTTTAAATATTATATAGTTTAGGAAGCCTCGTCGCGGTCATTTGTTTTTGTTTTAAAAGACTCAGTCGATGTGTTAAATAATTCATTTTTCGTTGTTACATTTTTAAGTATATTCCAAAGCGGTAAAAAGGGGATACAAATATAAAAAAATACGATCAAAATATAGTTAGTTCACGTTCTAATACTAACAAAGTATTCGAAATCGTCATGTATACCTTAGATTATTCGTAATCAAATAATCACACCTAACGTTATCTAGCTTAGGTTTATCATCTTTGATTCACTATTACATCTGTTTTATTTTCGCAAACTTAGTAAATGCTCAGGCTTGTCCAAATTCCTTACAATCCGGTGCATTCTCCCATGTACTTGCATAATCCCGCAGGTGCTACGCCTCGTAGCTCGTAGTGCTTCACGTAGCGCTACGCCGTAGCGCATAACTGCGTTAGCTGACACGTGCGTAGCGCAGTAATCTAAAGCTATAGAATGTTAGATTTCGTGGCAGCAAACGTAGGATTTGGAGTAAATTTTGCCTTACGACAGTAAACTTGTAACTGAATGTTGTAAAAAAAAACCTAAATTTAGAAGTACTGGTTGAGCATTTATAAAATGCGAACTAATGACTACTATAACTTAAAGGTCTCATAACTACTTTAAGGGATCTCTCAAATTTCAAAACTAAGTAAATGACAGAAAAACATAATAATATGTAAAGCCAAGCTAAGCCAACATTTTACATAGAGATAAAGTGAACTTAGAATACAAAAAGAGAAGTAGACGCAGTTAATTGACCGAGCGAGCGAAGCGTCTCCGCTTGGCAAGAAAATCTTTCGTACATCCGGATCAGACGTAAGTCTGGATGTTGAGATATTTGCGCCTACAGGCCGCATTCCCCAACAGATTGTCATAAAATTATGTAAGTAGTTTCAATAACTAATATAGATATTTTTGTCCAAAATGGCGTTATGGGGGTCGAAAAGTAAAAAAAAACACAAATTTAACGAATCAGCTTAGACTCGCGAGGTGCTACAGCTCATAGAGCCAATAGTCTTATGAAAATATCATGTCGTTTGTATCTTTCATTATATCCATTAAAGGATTAATAGGTATGAGTAGGTATATTATATGTTTAGATACTCGAATATGGCAAGACTAAAGACAAGAAAAGTATTATACTGAAGATAGCTATTTGCACGCAAACGAAGCTGTGAAAATAATTAGGTGTTTCTTATCCACCTGCTGGGTGCTGCGAGTGAGCAGCCGCTGAACGTGTTAAAGGATACCCGTAATTAACTTCCTAACCCTATCCCTATCGCGCCAACCTCTCTACTTCTTACTTTCGGTGGCATACGACTCACCTTCCTATCAACTTTTTAATGCAAGTGCAAGTCGGACTAGCGCCCCGAGGGTTCCTACTTATCCCATCTTAACTGGCCGGGTTAAGTTTGCACCTGGTATGTATTCCGTTGGATACAAATGAGGTGCAAAGTTATGCAACCGATCACGTTTGTTGTATGGGAGCCCTAATGAAATATTTATATTATTCTGTTTTTTAGTATGTGTTGTTATAGCGGCAACAGAAATACATCATCTGTGTAAATTTCAACTATAGCTAGTATCACGGTTCATGAGATACAGCCTGGTGACAGACGGACTGCGGAGGCTTAGTATTAGGATCCCGTTTTCACCCTTTGGGTACGGAACCCAAAAAATGTCTACCTTAAGAGTCCGCAGCAAGGTCCGCTCAACTCCGCGTTGAGATCGCGCGCTTACGCTTTAAAATGTTGTTGTTTCACCTAGAGGAAGACAGGGCGCTAGCAGTAAAGCGAGAGCGCGCTAGCGGCGGGCGGTGCTTACCGCCGCCCCCCCGGACCGTTCCCCGCGCTAGAGTAATTCGCTGCAGTTTCGCAACATTTTTTTGTAATTTATTTTAAGGTTTTCGTAGTTACGCTCTCATTTTAAAACTACGAGATCAATTTTGATAAATATTTTTTCTTATCAAACTGCATAGTTTAATCGACACCGGAAATAGGTTTTGACTTCAATCTAAACTATATTTTGGTCGTAGTATGCCGCCAAACTGAACAACTTTCTGGGGTCTAAAAATGCAAAACTTGTACTCGCTCTATTTTCTTTCTATTAACATTTCAAGAGTCATAAACTAGTTTTAGCCCTAGATATATCTTATCTCATTATATTTAGAGAATTTCATGATAATGTGACATGTTATATTAAAATAAGGACGTAACTACGTTTGTATGAAGAATCGAGCTTGCTGCGGACTCTTAAACAGTTGTGGCCTTTCCGCATTAAACATAGAGAAGGTTGTGACATTCTCCCAACCTAAGCCTTCCGTTTCACCTGCCCCGAAAGCTTACGTAAAAGAGTGGATTTTAAGCGGCGCGGCTTAGCCTCCCCCCCCGTGCCGCTCGACGCGGGCGGTTTTATTTTAGACCCGCTGCATCTGGCTGCAGGACCGGATTCGGTATTGGGATGGGGGATCTTAGGTATCGGTGACATGTTATGTGACAAACACGAAGAGTTTTTAAATTAGTTGTCCAAATAAATTCCACGAGAACTTGAATATTTTAAGCTACATTGAGCGACATACGCTTAATCAGAGTAAGCCTTTATTTTTAGCCATATTATGAAGCTTGCTCGTAAAATACCTACGAAACAGGTTTACTCACGTCGAAAAAGTCGAATATCGCTTGACATGTGTCGAATCGGTTCGCGATTCATCGTCAGAAGAGCCGATCAGTCGCGGTGGCGGCCAACCGAGCATATCATTTACCATTTTCTATGTCAAATAGCTTTGCTCACCATTTAGTTAAAAACCATTGTAACTGTACGTTCATTATTATGAAGTATTGAATATATTTTACAAAAAATATTAGTGAAGTATACGTAGGTAAAATAGGTTATTTGGAGGTCACTATCGAAAAAAAATAAAAAACGAAGAAACTGCTGGATTATACGTCATACCTTGTGTATGTGTCATGCGGGTAGTTGAACATTCGCTGATAATAACAAGCATAAAACTAGATTAACGTCGCTCGTGAACGAAGTTGCAAGCATGGTGTGGCAAGGCCGTCACGTGTAAGGATGCCTAAGATCGCCACATCCGATATCGAATGGGCGCGCACCGTGGTCTTTTTGCCACTAGCGAAGGGGTAACATAAGCCCTGTGCAGCTCGACGGCTAAGAAGCGACGCAAGCGACACTTTAAAAAAATTAAGCCTAATTACTAAACATTGCAATCTAGAAATACGCTAATTAACTTTTTTTAGGGTATTGAGGTCATCCTTTAGGAACTGTGCATATTTTAGAATAAAAATAGCGTATGTCGATTTCAAGTCCGTTATATTCATCCAGACAGAAATGGCGTTAGATAGAACCACCTATAAGGAAGCAAGAGCAAGTTACACTTTTTTTATGGGAACGGCGTATAGGTAGAAGCAGTAGGAGGACCATTATAATCCGCAAAACTAAGTGGCAAGTCGGGCAATAAACGTCCGCTACTGTAGGGGTGGTAACATGTCGATAACTTATGATGTAAACGTCGATATAATTATTATATTTTCAAACGAAATTATATCTTTATTGAAATTGTTTTTACAGTTATTTAATGACTAATAATAAAATAAATAAGTATTTATGATATTAATGTTTAAGATATTTCTTAAACAATTAGCTAAGTAAGTGACTAGTATTGTCCTTGTTTAGTTATTTTTTTTGTTATACCTACATCCTAATTATAGTTACAATGCAGTCCGTCTGTAATAGCTTTTACAACTTTATAGTTACAATACAATACAATACAATACAATACAATACAATACAATACAATACAATACAATACAATACAATACAATACAATACAATACAATACAATACAATACAATACAACACAACACAACACAACACAACACAACACAACACAACACAACACAACACAACACAACACAACACAACACAACACAACACAACACAACACAACACAACACAACACAACACAACACAACACAACACAACACAACACAACACAACACAACACAACACAACACAACACAACACAACACAACACAACACAACACAACACAACACAACACAACACAACACAACACAACACAACACAACACAACACAACACAACACAACACAACACAACACAACACAACACAACACAACACAACACAACACAACACAACACAACACAACACAACACAACACAACACAACACAACACAACACAACACAACACAACACAACACAACACAACACAACACAACACAACACAACACAACACAACACAACACAACACAACACAACACAACACAACACAACACAACACAACACAACACAACACAACACAACACAACACAACACAACACAACACAACACAACACAACACAACACAACACAACACAACACAACACAACACAACACAACACAACACAACACAACACAACACAACACAACACAACACAACACAACACAACACAACACAACACAACACAACACAACACAACACAACACAACACAACACAACACAACACAACACAACACAACACAACACAGTACAGTACAGTACAGTACAGTACAGTACAATACAATACAATACAATACAATACAATACAATACAATACAATACAATACAATACAATGCAATACAATGCAATACAATGCAATACAATGCAATACAATGCAATACAATGCAATACAATGCAATACAATGCAATACAATGCAATACAATGCAATGCAATGCAATGCAATGCAATGCAATGCAATGCAATGCAATGCAATGCAATGCAATGCAATGCAATGCAATGCAATGCAATGCAATGCAATGCAATGCAATGCAATGCAATGCAATGCAATGCAATGCAATGCTACACTACACTACACAACACAACACAACACAACACAACACAACACAACACAACACAACACAACACAACACAACACAACACAACACAACACAACACAACACAACACAACACAACACAACACAACACAACACAACACAACACAACACAACACAACACAACACAACACAACACAACACAACACAACACAACACAACACAACACAACACAACACAACACAACACAACACAACACAACACAACACAACACAACACAACACAACACAACACAACACAACACAACACAACACAACACAACACAACACAACACAACACAACACAACACAACACAACACAACACAACACAACACAACACAACACAACACAACACAACACAACACAACACAACACAACACAACACAACACAACACAACACAACACAACACAGTACAGTACAGTACAGTACAGTACAGTACAGTACAATACAATACAATACAATACAATACAATACAATACAACACAACAATACTTTATTGCACACCAACAAGAAAAATATTACATGAGATCTTAAATTAAACAATGGTAGACAATAGGCGGTCTTATCACTAAAGAGCGATCTCTTCCAGATAACCTTTGAGTAGCGAAGAAAACAAAATTATATTAAAACTTTCGTGAGACATATTTAATTATTGTATTAAGCGGTTTACACTCACGTGAAATTGTCACAAAGCCGCTTAATACAATAATTAAAACAAAATTAAACAGAAAATAGTAGGCGGTGAGATAAAAACTTTAAGTAATTTATACATACAAAATAATATACAACTTTATTATTGTTTGATAAAAATTTGAGACGATTAATCTGTTACAAAATTACTAAAACCATTATACAGTCTCGAGGTTGGTCGGAAAAAGTTGAAAAAAAAGTTGTTTTTATGCGATAAAATATACTCAACGGAGCCACGCCGTTGTGTCGCCTAAATCTAACTAGTTTACAGTCTTGTTTATATGTATTTTTGTAGTTCACAGTGCCTTGGTTTTATTACTGTAATGCTGTGTAACTTATTTGACTAATAAAAAATCATCACACGATGGGGAATAAAAGTAGGTGTTCGTACGTGTAATTACTGTAACTATTGTGTGTCGCTGTTGTTCATGGATATCGAAATTAAACTTAGGTCATAGTTGTTGTATTTATTTAAGTAAACATTCATGTACATTTATATAAGTGTGTATATCGTCGTCTAGTTCCCATAACACAAGCCTTCTTGAGCTTAATTTGGGACTAGATCGATTAGTGTGAGGTTGTCTGATATTAAAATTTATTGATTTAATGACAGTGTGTTCTATTATACAATGTAAAAAAGAATGGGCCCTGGAGGGAAAATGCCTTAAATTCTTAAGTTTCTTACTCATAGTTTCTTTTATAGAATATATAAAGTATTTTCTTTAAGTAAATGAGCTAACTTAAAGATTTAAGACAGTATTCCTCCAGGGCCCATAAATCGTACAAAGTGGCGGCGATTATTTGCCAGTCAGCTTTATTTTGTTTATTTTTTAAAGCCCGAGTTTGTCACTCATCATTTTAATGCAGAGTTCTCGATGCAAAATTACTGGTTCAGTTGAAATGTAACAACAAAGTACTGATGAGTATTTCCGTGAGCCATATTTCACGCATCGCGAAACGCAAAGCGAGCACCAGAGAAGCCTCGCGACCGGAATATTCATGAACGTTCCCGAAAATGTACGAATTCAAGACACTTTGTTTGACAACTTTTTGTTACGTTCCACAACTTCACTACTTGGGTTTTGAGCAGTGTTGTGATTTTTAATTTGCACGTAAATGTTAATTAGAAATAGTGATATGTAGTTATAAAACAATATTCGTTAGGTAAAAGCGTTGGGTTGAATATTTTTATTTAATTAAAATTATTACAAACGGCTTTAATTTCAGAATTGTTTAATTTAAACGTAGCCTCATTTTCTTGCAACTAAAAACATTTCCAGTTTTCTTTTTAGTCGTTGTCTAGAACCCAATGACATAAAGGTTAAGTTCTAGAAAACAATTTCGATTGTCATAATTTTTTTTTTTTGGCATGAGCAGGACAAACCTAGTAGAATCATTCTGAAGCGATGAATATTCAAAATCCATCGTTTCAGAATGACGACTAACGCGTATTTTCCAAATGGCTAAGAAAAATACTCGTCAAATATTCCATCAAATATGAAGCCGCTGGGAAAAGACGTTTGTCGGTTACGTGACGTCACAGTTCTGTACAACTAATGGAAATTACAAGCTTCCGCAACCGTGGCACTGCTTGCTAAGTCACCTGCATAATCAGCAAATGCCTTCATTCCGTGTCGAATGTTCCTGGAGGGGGAGGGGCGAGTGATTTACCACCGCCTGTAAATATTAAGCGCGACCGGGCTTAAATTTATGAGCGAGCCGAATTAGAGCGAGCGGCCAAGCGCGAGCGCCGCTGACGGACCCCGCCCAAGTCAAAGAGGATTCACGTCTAGTTGAGCACGCTACTCTTTCTTTGCCACGCGACAACATTTCCCTTTCGATGCCGTGTGAGCAAGACGGGTAGCGCCGTCCGGGAACTTGCTTTATTTCTAATAATGATTATGATGACAACTCGCCATCAGAAAAAAATAATGGTCTTCGAAAAATTGTACGAAGCCTATTCGAGTATAGATTGGTCGGTCGGCCGTCGAAGGCTCTCGATGCCAGTGAGTTGAAGGGGCTATACGACGCCACGGTGGGCCTTTTCAAGCCCACTATTTTAAATTTTATAGGTTTTGTTTTTGCGCTTTTTTGATGTCAGCGGAGCTAAATTGAAAGCAATAAAAAAAACTCCAGCGGTTTTTAGTCCATCTTAGCTCTATGTAAGTGTATTGTATTATATCTAAAGTGTGCAATAAAGGGTAATTTGTATTCTATCGCTTGGTATATCCGAGATCATATCGTTTGACCGAGTAGATACCTATGTACATAAGAAGATACATAGAGAAGATACCCACACCAAAACGTGACTTAATCGCATGTAAATATGATTTACTCGCGTCCCGGTTATTGTGACGACTGTGTATAAATCTTCACAGACAAATAATATCTTCACTTTTCACCAAGTAAGCTTAGGTTTTAATCAAACAGTTAACATAAAATCGTGTATTGGACACCCGATGAGTTGCATTAAAATAACCGAACACTACTCACAATAAAAATATTACACTTTATACTCTCGGGGTTTGAACACATAATTAAACCGATAGACCCGGTTCAATAAGTCTTTAATAAAAATATTGATTCTGATCCTCAAGTATTTAAAAAGCGTACAATAAGCACCTTAACCCTATTAACACAAAACTGCGCATTCGGGGCTTCGCTTTATACACACCATAAGTCAGGTTAATGGGCAAATATTAGGGGTAAGGCGGTAGTCTGGAGCGGACAAGCAGCGGGTGGCAGCGGTTACAAGAGGAGTAATTCGATGGAAAAATAAGCTGTTGTCACCCAGGCGTGGCTTGTTTAACGCTAAACTTTTCGCTCTATGAACACTATAGGACAGTTTTACCATAAGACAAACATTAGAAGTAAGGTGGTAGTCCAGCGCGGACAGCAGCATCTACTAAGAGGAGCAATTTGATAGAAAGATTGGCTGGTACCACATCAATTGTGTTTCGTATTCAATTTAACTTATAGATTGCTCTTAATAAATAAAATTGCTCTTAATATTTAACATAAAAATTATTATCTTGAAAACGATGCAGCTGGCTTGTCACATATTAGCTCAGAATATTATGAACATGTAGTATTTACGTTGTTTGCCAATGGAATGTTACGTGCACCGATTGGTGCTTGTTTGTATTCATTTTCCGCTGAGGTGTGCAATGAAGAAAATTCTATTCTATTCTTGTTTGGGTAAATATTTGTTGCCTACACTGACTAATTGTATTTTCATCTTGACTCACCAATCTTTGCTCTTTTCTGCAACTGAAGCATATTCCATGCTTACCGAGTCCACTTTACATTGAAAAGCAGAGCTGTTAGCGATAAATACGAGTAGGGGCCTATTTACCTATATTTCAAAGTACGTAACCGCCGCGTCGCTTGGTCGCCTTTGAACACAGCCTACCGAGCAACACAAGCGACCAAAACGCTACGTCATCGGCGCCTAATGGCTTAATTCTGCGCTGACAAGCAACGCGGAACTAAGATAGTACAAAGGCGTAATAGATGTACAATGACGGGCTAAGATATTGCGGGGTTTGAAATATGGTTTCAATTCAGCGGTTAGGCTGTTTACAGTGCGCAAACGTTCAGGCTATTGTTAACATTGTTACACTTGGTGGATAATGATATACTTAGACATCGTGTCTAGTCAGTATTTAAAGCGTCAAATTCATGTGAAAGGAGGCACCAATTATGATGTACGACTTTCTTAATGTATTATTTTATTAGTATTTATTGTACAATAAAAACGTCTCCAGGGCTCTTGGAGTAGGGATCTTGCCACAAGCTGAATTTTAATAATTTAGTGGTATCTTCACAAATTTACGAATTTTGTCCGAAAGGAGTCTTGCCTCATTCGGCGTTCCTGCGGTGGGCTCCCGCCAACTTCAGTAACATATTAATATGTTTTTGAGACAAAAACCCCACTAATTTCCAAGTCATTGTCAAGGAAATACCCTAATTATAGGCTTTTTTGCCTTATGAGATCTAAACGTTTAATTTCGCTTTTTAACTGATTTTAATTTAACATTCCATTTTTATAACAACGCAGGACATAAGCACGGTGTTAACTTATATTACCTCTACGTTTCGGACTTGATGTTACGCGCATGGTCTAGAAGGGTCTGAATACGGCATCATCAGGTCGCTCTTGGTCTGTATTATCAGTTCGCTCACTGCGGTTGCCACTCGACCGACACACCCCTTGCGATATCTGTAGCTTGAGAACGACCCTTTATATGATTTACATTTGGTAATGACTGAATGCTTAGTTTAAATTAATATTTACATTCCAGTGCAGATACCGCATTTCAAGCCTCGTGCCTGTATAGAATAGAATAGAATAGAATAGAAAAAGTTTTATTCAAGATAACACATCATTACAATTCACAGCTATTAGATAAGTGTTAAAGACAGTGTACATAAGAGATGTGCATCCGAAATGGTCTCCACTCAGCAATGCTGTTGGCTTTGCTAGGTATAGCAATGCCCACGGCGCTGGTTTTCTGTGGAGCCAGAGGGACGGTTTCGCGGGACAGCATACTGAGCGACTTGTGTCAAAGACGAAGTATAAAATATATAAATGTGTATAATATGCGTATGTAATATATATATATATATGTATAAATACAAATATAATATAAATATTGCGATAGTTTTTCGGAGTTAATATATTATATATTTTTATAATGTAGGTAGGCGGTTGATTTTTGACGGCAGACTTAACATATCAGCATTTTATTTTATTTCGAGGCAGCAGTACTCCGAGAGTCTAGAACATATTTTTTAAGTTTAGTTTTAAAGAGACTTTTTAAATTACAATCCTTAATAGGTGGTGGAAGATTGTTCCAACATTTCGTAGCGGCATACCGAAAGCTGCCACGAAATGCTGCAGTACTGTGCCTCGGACATATTAATCTGGAGCTGTGTCTAATCTGCCGTTGTGAAAATGTTAACTTATCAAATAAGTACTTGGGCTTCTTGCTGCGGTAAATACCAAAAAGAAGAGTGGCGAAGTGGAGGTTACGTCGTGCGCTCATATTTAATAACTTATTATTAATGAGATGCGGAGTTACGTGCGATCGAGGAGGTATGGGAAAACAAAACCGTGCGCAAGCGTTTTGGACGCGTTGTATAACCTTTTTAGTGCGAGCCAGCAAGCAATTCCCATACACCGTGTCAGCGTAGTTGAGTTTTGATAGTATTAAAGAGTCGCATAGCTTCACGCGCATATCTACACTGAGGTAATCACGTGCTTTGTAAAGGACCTTCAATCTGTAGAAACAATTTCGTGCCATTTCCAACACGTGATTTTCGAAGTGCAAGGAGCCATCCATCAGCAGTCCCAGATTGCGAGCTTCTGAGACCTGTTCCAGATTGCTCCCTGCAATGTTAACGCAAGGGTTTGAGGCGATTATCTGCTTTACTTGTTTCTTGGAACCCAATACAAGGAATTTCGACTTTGTGGGATTGAGGACTAAGCAATTATTTTCTGACCAATCGGCAATGCGACACAAATCTTCGTTCAATTTGGCTACAGCTTCGCGTGTGTCACCTGGCTTAAAAGATATAAAGAGTTGAAGATCATCCGCGTATATGTGGTATTTGCAGTGTCTGATGTCATCGACTATATTTGCGCTGTATATATTGTAAAGCACTGGCCCCAGGATAGAACCTTGGGGCACACCTCTAAAGACTTCAAGTGATCCCGAAACTGATGTTACACCTTCAGCATTACGAACTTCAACAAGTTGAGACCGGTCAGCGAGATAGCTGGCAAACCATTTTACAGCTGAACTACTAAAGCCATAATATGCTAATTTTGATAACAAGATAGACGTATTAATTGAGTCAAATGCGCGAGAAAAGTCCAGGAGCGCTAATATAGTCCCTCTACCTTCATCTTGTGATGTCAGAATCTCGTCCACCACATCCAGTAATGCTGTGGAAGTGCTATGTCCTTTTCTAAAGCCTGATTGTCTATCCGGTAAGATACTACAGCTTTCCAGATATTCTGTCAATTGTATGCAAACCGCTTTCTCAAGAATTTTAGATAGAAAAGGTAATATACTTATTGGTCTCAGGTCTTTGTAATTTGATGGATTAGGTATTTTAGGAATAGGCCGGACTTTTGCAATTTTCCACATATCTGGAAATACACTAGTATCTATTGATTTATTTACAATGTCCGTGATTACACCTAATGTACTGGGAAGCGTTAGTAGTACCATATCTAAAGAAATGCCATCAATGCCTATAGCATTTGTTGAAATTGATTTTATGATGTTAGCTACCATAGTCGTGCTGACAGGCTTTAGGTTAAAAACAGCAGAGCTAAATCGATTAGATTCGAGATATGCTATATGCGTTTGATCCACATTATTGTTGCCAGGTATATCAAGAAAGTGTGAGTTTATGAGGTCTGGATCAGAGAGATGGGAGGGTAATTCTAAGTCTTTCGACTTAAAGTCGATTAGATTATTTTTTAAATTTTTCCAGAGTTTTCTCGGATTGTTTATATTATTATTAATGTGACTCTGATAAAACGCACGTTGTTCATGATAAAGAGAGACATTCACTAAGCTTTTCAAATCTTTGTAATATTTTTTATGGCTGTCTTGTTTTGTACGGCGATATTTGGCGTGGGCATTGTCTCTCAACCTCATCATTTCCTTAATATTTGGTGTAATCCAAGGATTTACATGTTCTTTGATATGAACTGTTTTTAAAGGTGCGTAAGTGTCAAAAATGTCTAAAATGCAGTCGTTAAACTTTATCACTGTGTCATTGACAGAGACAGAGCCCGAGTCCAACTCCTCCCAGTTTATCCTTTCAGTTGTTTTATTGAGATCATTTAAGTCTATGTCTTTAATTGGCCTGTACGATACAATTTTAGGAGCTGGTTTGATTTTTTTAATATTTAACTGACATGTGATGAAAGCATGACTGCTGAGATCAGGAATATAATTGACAGATAAGTTAGAAACAGTCGTATTGCAACAGATAACATCGATTAGAGTCTCGCTATGTTCCGTGAAATGCGTCGGTTCATTGACATGCTGTGATAAATGCATATAATCCAGAAAATTCACTAATTTTTTTGAATTACCATCTTGTTTATTTAAAATATTAATGTTAAAATCCCCTAGCAACATAGTGTAATCAAACATCGCAAAAGAAGTCAAGGAATCACTAAGAGCGTCCAGAAATTTGTCAACGTCAAACCATGGGGGCCGATACGCAGTTCCAATGGCTATCCTGAGACCATTGATACTTAAACTGAGCCACATTTGTTCCACTAACGGTGCAATCGGGTGTTGGAGCCGCCGCGCGTTGATGCCGCACCTGAGATACGCGCCAACACCGCCACCGCGCGCGCGCGCGCCTGCGGCGTCGCGCGGCACGTGCCTCAGCCGGTACCCAGGCGGCGCCGGCGCACGGGCCTCTTCACCGCTCCTGATCCACGTTTCATTGATCATCATTATATCTACATCGTAACGCGACATCGCCACTAGAAACTCCGTGTGCCGCGTGCCGAGCGAGCCGGGGTTTAGAAGTCCACAAGTCAGATTTTTGCTTTTAATAAATTGTATGACGAAAGAAAATACGAGTTCAGTATATTTACAGTTCAGCAGATAAAATCTTAGGTGTGTCACGTGGCGCCAGTCAGAGGTGACGGAGAAATAAAAACTTAATTGTTTAAACAATTGCAACCTCCTTTTTTCTACCCGATTAAATGTTGAAATAATTATTTTGTGTCTTATTGAGAAAGTATAACTGTCACAATATCTAAAATTGGCCGCCAACCATATATACATACTAATATAATAGGATAAATAAAACAACATAGTAAATACCATGCAATTATTATTTCTATATACATATTATAAGTCTTGATATAGATTATATTATTATTGTAATTATTATCAATCCGGGAACGGATTCTACTGGTACACATATTTTTATAAGTAGATTGACAAGTTGCGCAGTACACCTTCCATAAAATTAAACATTCGGCTATTACAGCACTATTTCTTAAAATAGAACTATGTAATTTACAAAGTTCTATTTTAAGAAACAGTGCACTTAAAAAATACACATATATAGCACGTAAATTATAGACGAGACATAGATAATATATGCAGTTGTAAACAGGATACACTAAGTACATCCAGCAGCCGTCGTACAAAAAACCTGTTGGAATTCAGCCTCTGTGCGAATACGTTTGGGCGTCTCGTTTCCGCTGCGTCGCACAAAGATAACCCCGTCGCGGGTCCACGGGCGAAGCCATTGCCGATCCTTTGTCTCCTGCCGCACCAGGAACAGTAGCTGTCGGTTTGTTTTAGTAAGCCGTTCGTTGACAAAAAACCGACAGACTACGCCGTCGTCCGCCCCAGGCAGCTGGAACCCTCTAGTGTTGGCGCCGCGGCCGGCGCGGGCGGCGCTCAGCAGCCGCTCGCGCAGGTCGCGCCGCACCAACCGTAGCACCAGCACGCGAGGGCGCTCATAGTCGCCGGCTTCGCGCCATGGGCCCACGCGCATTGCGCTCACGATATCCCGCGGTTTGATGGTCACGCCCAGCTTGGTACCCACGAGCGACACGATGTTGATCGGGTCTTCATCGCTTGTTTCCGGCAGCCCCGATATTTCCAGGTCGTTGAGCAAGAGCGTTTGGTCTCGATGATTCAACTCCACCTTAAGTTGTCGTACGGTGTTAGCGAGTTCACTCGTTTCGTCGCAGCTCTTTTCACTTAGGCGATGTTCTATAGTCGAAACTCGGTCTTCCACAACATCCATACGCTTGTCGAAATTTGTGAACGCAAGGGTCAATGAGTCGATCTTTGCTGATAACTGTGACACACATTTATCAATCGTAGACTTTAAAACTTCTGTTAGTTCCAACTTTAGTTTATGGAAGTCGTTGATAACAGCTCCTTTATTCTCCGATTTATCTTGCTGGCCTGACGACGACGACTGTCCCGCTTTCACCGGGGCCGGCGGCTGGCTAGCACGCACTGGAGAAGGCGAACGAGCGCCCCGTACCGGCGTGTTTGTGTTGTCGGATTTTGGTTGTTTATTTCGACATTCCGGGCACTTCCAATGAGCTCTTTTGTTGATGTCCATTGAATTAAAAGACTTTTCGTCTAAGTTTGCACACACAAGGTCGTAATTCAGTTTGCACGACGAACAGCACAGGAATTGTCTGGTTTTGATAGAAGCCTTGCAACCCGCACAGGCTTTTAGCGAATTTCCACTTGTAGGCATCATGATGATATTCGTTAACGGCAACCGTATATGTAAACAACGAACAAACGGTTAAATCTGTTGAGGGTAAGCAAATAACTGCACACTTATTTTTCGCTATAAAAGTCTTATTACTGCAGGATTCTTGATTAAAATGTACACAAAACACAGATTTTCTTCGTCAGTAATTACTTTTATACCGTAACACGAGCAAACTTTGTTTTAACAACTATTTTACAATAAAAAACCACGGAGCACGTAATAACGCGTCAACTCAGTTGCTATCCCGATCTACCCTCTCTGTATCTGTGTGGCTCAACTGTTTCTGGCCGTATCGTATCGCGTGATGGAAACGCAGATTGTTTTCCATACACCTCGAGCTTTTCCAATCCAACGCTTATGTTGAGATGATGAGAAAACACGAGTAAAGAGTGGTATTATTTGCCGGCTCGTGTTTTCCGTCGGCTCCTGCGCAAACAAGTGCTCAGGCTGTTTGTTTAGCTAGCCTTAATTAGCCGAGTGATTACCGCCCGATGTCGGTTACGCTCGTCATAAGATAAACCTATGTCGTTGGGAAAATTTGTTTCTTTGCCTTAGATATTTACCTTTTAGTGTAATCGTCAATGTCATTCGACGTGCTGAAATAGCAAAAATCAATAAATACAATACATGTCGCTAATATCCTGTGGTCGGCAGGGAAATTGCAACACCTAAACGGGCTAAAAAAAGGTCATGGAATTATAATTATGACCATATTGAATTTACTATATTAAGCACACGGTGTTGCATCGTCCGCGCCAATCACTGTTAATATCAAGACAATAATATATGTGGAGCATTGATATTCACAAAATGTGTGTTTGCACTGCGAGCCGCCCTGACGAGTTCATCACCGCGTAATTAGCTTAGCCTCGCTCGTATCAAACTTTCGTTATCATAGATTGGTTTCGTTTTCTAGTATACTTTGATCTGTCAGCTAGACTTGTCCATGATAGTGTTGACCCATCGCTCGAAAGATAAGTCGGAGTCAATCGAATTAGGTCTTTGGCCTTTGACGGGACAGTAGCACTTAAAGTTACACAGGAAAAAAATAGTAATTTCACCAGTCAGTGAACCCCCTATCAATCAAGCTTCAGCGGCACACGGAACCCGAACCGACGATAATACACAATCAATTAATTGGAGTCGAATGAGCGCGACTAATTATCGGCAGCGGATGCTCATTACTCACGCGCGGGCTTCGGTGATCTTCGGCAAACTTCGGCAAGTTCGGCAAGTTCGGCCAAGTTCGCGAGTGTGACAGGCTGCCGAAAGTTCACATGTTGGTGATTGCTATGACTTTGGCTAGGTTATATGACGCGTTTAATGACAACTTGCGTACTGCACATTGCGTGCATATTTATAATTATGGTCATTCTCTGGCATATATTATAATTATAGGACTTTATGAAATTTGAGTGAATCGGACACTTTTAATAACTATGCTTAAGTATAAATACTTGGGACTACTAAAAGCGAGAAATAAAAAAAATCATCGCGTGCTATTCGTACCCCACCAAATGATATAAAAAGCTACGTGTTTAGCGTTAGTTAAGTAAGGTCATTTCGTGTTCTGTATTTGCTACATATGGTTATTCCTGCAGCGTATCGACTACGTGTAGGGGAACCCGGGGCAATACAGGCACCCGGGGCAATATGAGCACTCGATCTCCTCTCCCTACCAACCCGCGAACGCCGAAGATTAGAGCTTAGACAGGCGTCAGATGGCCCCGCGACCGCGCGGTGACTGGTGATGTTGACATTCGTGCGCGTCTCCCGAAGCAGGCGACAAATTTACATAAGTACGAATTTTGATCTAATTTTTCTATATTTTGTGTTATCTGAGTCTGATAGATATTTGTGTCATTCTTTAATCAACAATAACGTTTTAATACTTAAATATCTTTAGTTTGTATATGACTCAAAGTAATTTTAATTTAAATAAAGGTTTATAGATTTCAGGGTTAGTTTTAGAATTATGATGTTGGGGCATTATGGGCGGGGTAATATGGGCAGGGCCCATGCTGGCCCGCTAAAATTAATAAGTGCAATATGGGCAGTGATGGGGCCTATGATTTGGTATAAATTTTAAGATAATTATAATAATCTGATGGTATTTTTCTTGCAGCAGCAAACATGGTTAGATTATAAAAGGAATGCTAATCGCGGTCGTTGGGACAGTCAAAAAATGGAGTTACTGGAGTTATAAGTTCACCGTATAAAATGGAACTGGAAAAATCAAAGCCCCAAAGAAAAATTATGAAGATGTAGAGTGCCCAAATTGTGGAGATTGGCACTCTCAATACAAAGAGGGTTGGGTATCTTGTCGCGCGTGTAAAAGCGTGACACGTGAGCGTAGGCTCATTGTTCATGTGCAGACGAAGACAACGATGATAAATCCTTATAATCTGTTCCTTTTGTGCTATATTTTAGCTTATATACTTTGTTTGTATCTTGCCCATAGTGCACCGACTCATAATGCCGCAGGTATGACCATTTTGCCCCGAGCACGGGGCAATATGAGCAATTTGCATTTTTTGGTTTAATGTTAATGGACCACAGAAATGGTAGACTGAGCTAATTATTTTGTGTTATAATTAACGACTGTTAGTTAGTGTAATAAATTACTACTTAAGGAATTATGTATTTTACTCCATTCCTATTTTATCACGACATATCCTTAAGGGGCCCATATTGTCCCGGGTTCCCCTACGTAAAAAACTGGTTAGTTGAATCATAGGGAATTCCTTGAGGAATTTGTGAGGGATTTTTGTACCTACTTCGTTGCATAGTATAAAATTTAAAAAATAAAACTACCCATCATTTGCAAAAATTTTCTAAAGCCTAAAACTTGAATGTATTTATTTATTATATTATACATAAAATTTCAAAGAAACATTATGGTAGACAATAATAATAAAAAACACTACATATAATGTAGACATGAGTCATGTCAGGGTAAAACTCAAATGGAATAACAATACAAGACTATACAATTTGTTGAAATTGATTCCCTTGTTTAAAATGTGTAACCCATGTCTGAATACGATGTAGCCGTAGGAAAATAAATAAAGGTACGTAAATTTATACGGTAAATTTTAATCATCAAAAATGTGCTGCCCTTATTTTGTCCCAAGAACCGGATTGCCATCTGTAATTTGGCTCCATTTAGCCCGTGATCCTCTTACGCTCAGTTTCGTGGGACCGTGTGTATGTACGTTGTACTCGGCTAAACACGACATGTTTGCTGTTATTTACGGCAGCAAAGCTGACATGGGCCAGAAGTGTAAAGAACAGAAAGTGCATTCCATACGAGGCGATAGGGCCAACACAATCACATTTTAGATCATATTTTCTACAAATGCTTCCTATATGTGCCTTGCACAAGGTAGGTCAACTAACTTTATATTAGGTATCCGTATCAGCGTGTCCATGTGTCTCACTGCTCCAGTCATTAAGCAGATTCATTACATGAATGAATTAATGATTTATTGCGTGTATGGAAATTCAGGTTTACAGTTAGCAGATGTCATTACATAAAACAGTATCACCGAACCTTACCTTTACAGGTGCGCACGCTTCACTATCACTACATAGTATAAACTCGTCGCTTCCTTCTGTCTGTCCCTATGTATGCTTAGATCTTTAAAAGTACGCAACGGATTTTGATGCGGTATTTTTTAATAGATAGGGTGATTCAAGAGGAAGGTTTATATGTAGAATATAGCATTGCACCCGTGCGAAGCCGGGACGGGTCGCTAGTAAAATTATAAAGTAAAACTATAATAATATTAATAATTACAAAATATAATTAGATTGAACCTGAAGAAGATTTATTTAGCGATTCACAAATAACGGATTATGTTTAGCTATGCTTTTGTGCATGCAGCCCTTACAGCCTAAGTAATCTAACTATAAAGAAAATTATGTAGCAATTCATATTGTAAATTTTCTGTTGCTAATTTCCTCTACGTATCCTTTAGAGCGTAACCTAGAAGTCTACTAACTATAAAGACAATTTATTAATAAAGAGTGGACTTACTACATCTACTTCCTCTATGCATTCCTTAGAGCGCAACGTAGAAGTCTACAAATCTAATCGAACCTATAAACAAAATGTATTCTCAAAGAGTGGACTTTCTGTATCTATCTCCTCTGTGCACGCGCACGGGTCCCGTCCCGCGGCTCCGAACCCAATTTACGTTCAAAATTTAAAATTCCGTTATCGGACAACTTTTTGCTCTGATTTATACCGGGTTATTTAGACTCGCCCGATAGACGGTAATAGGATTTTTGATTATCAAACTCGAATAAACAATGATATATGTGGGCTACATAAATCTGCGGGACATACTACAGATTGTGCTTTGAACACAAGCCTGTATGACTCATACAAATAACTCCCATTATGACACGTACAGACAACGTCACTCATACAGTATGACTAATATTAACAAACGATTTATTTTCTACTCTGCACCCACTTGAAGCGTCTCTGTTTGGCCCTATGGTTGACTGTTAGAGAATGCCATTAGGTATTAAGTTCGCCATTTGTACTGAATTTTGATCTGTGTAATAAAGTTTAAGTAAATAAATAACAAATATTATTTAATTGTCATGCGACTAAAAATATTTGTTTTTATTTGAGATGCAAATTATGACGAGATTTACTGTTGACAATTCCTTATTTGAAGAACCTCCTCGTTTTTTGAAGTCGGTTGATAATTATTATGAATTCAACTGCCCTCAGGTCAATACTGGATGACGACGAAGGTGAACGAGTAAACTGCCAAAAGCAAGCGTTCCCATTGTAATCCTTAAAAAGGTGTGCTTATCCAGGAAATATAATGTTATTACCGAGTATTTACTTTGATACGTCGTGTCCAAAAGTAGAGTAATTCCAGATAAAACCCCTATTACCTTATTCCCTATCACAACAGAGCGCAGCCACTGTAATCGTATGTAAAACCGGTTGGTTGTGAAAAGAATCTCCTCAAAGCTGTAAACCCAATGAAGCTTTAGCGCCAAGGAACTAATAAACTTTAGCCTCGCGTACTCATAGTTGGCAATTCTGTCTGTACTGTCTCACTGACATCTAGCCTATGGACTGATTTGTATTCGTTAGCCATATTATAATAATTAAAACTTTACTTCAGTCGCGAACTGGTAAAATAACCTTAAACCTATCTTGTTCGCTTCTATCTATGTGGTTGTGATTTGGATCTCTCATGATACCACCTGAGACGGCTATTCTAAAAACGCCCGTCCTGTACCGTTTTCAATATAATATGGGTAAGTGTGCATTAGTTTATTAGTCCGGCCATGACGCAGCAATGGGGTAACGGAATGGGGATGTTTCGTATTACAGTAGAAAAATATACATATTTTGTTACGCATAGGCATGGGGAAAAGTCTGTAAGGTGATGATCGCGGGAGCCCTCTGGATGCAACCGAGCGGCTGGCATCAAGGTTGGGTTCTCTAGCCAAGTCCCATGTTTAGCCGTGGGCAGATGATCATTTAGTTAAATACTGTTCGTACTGAATCCGTACTGGCTTCTTAAAAAACTGGTCCATATGATTTGCTTGTCTATGATGGTCCCATAAACTAACAGCACACACGTAAAGTGCCCGTAAACCGCACGGATTTTATGACCCCCTCCCACGCTCGGGCCCGAGATGAGGTTCTTAAGAGGAGACTACAAAAAGTACTGAAATACTTGAGGTTTCAGTGTTTCAAGTCAATTTTTTGATAAGATTTACTAAAATGTGTGTATGAGTGGAAAGGCAAATATAACCTTGCAGCCTTAAAGTAGTCTCTTTAACGTCACTTGTCGGTACTCGCCTATCTTTGTACACTAAACTTACCTTTGGCTGCGGTTTTTTTATGGCCAATAAAGCTTAATTTTACACCAGAGGTCTAAAAATCTGATCCACATGACCCGCTTTTGAAACAACTATCACAGTATATTGTAACCTACGAGCATATTGAATTTGATGAGTTTATTGCGTGCACCGTTATTTTGCTTGATGTTCCTTAAACGTACTCTTATAAAAATCACAATTAATTGTACCGATGAGCATATTGCAATCTTTCAAGTACAATGGCTGGGTGTGTTCATAGTCAATATCTTTCATTGCAGCCAAGCTAATTATATCCAGATACCCAAATGACTCCTTTTAGAAGAATGATCACGGGCATAATATTATACCGTGTCTGGCGAGCATACTGTAATCCTACGTGTACTTCGGCTGCAAATCGCGACGTGTCTGGCTTGTTTATGACCCATAAAGCCCCATCTTGTATCGGGGCTCAGTGAATCTTATGCAAATGGCTCTCTCTGGGGCCTCCCGGCCGTGACGCTGCGTCGATGTCTCCATTAAACTCGAGTGGAAATAACAGTTGAGTGTCGCGAGTACGGAGCTTAGAGCGGCGCTGCCTGCACACTAGGGTGGTCCAAAAAAATTTTTGTTTTATTTTCCACCGTGGCACCCACTAAATCTTTTCCATTTGCTTATTAGATAGTGTATGCAAAATATCAGCTTCCTAGCTCAAACAGAACCCGGTGCTCATCGACGTCAAAGTTTTTACTATAGCGGTTTTAGCAGTGTATCACTGCAGTACTGGGCAACGTAAATAATAATACTTTTTCTACGTTTATAAAGCTAGAAATTTCGTTTTAAGGTGTAGGCAACTTTGTAAATGTATAAACTATTAAAAAACAATGCATCGTACATTGGTGGGTAGTTTAAAATTTGGTTGTACTAAAGGTATTCTAAAAATGAAGTTAACCCGTCGAACTGATACTATCTTTTTAATCGGAATTAGACACTCAATTCCTCTTCCTGCTTTACTTCTACTTCCGAACCCTAGATAAGTGCTACTAAATTTAATAAGATATCAGCATTACGTCTATGAAGTAAAATCAATGCGGAGTGCTTGCAAAATCATTGAAGAAATTATAAAATTGCACTAACAGACCCAAAATTTAAACTATTCATAGAACCGACTTTCATAGACCGATGACTTGGTTAAAGTAATCTACACTTAAACCGAACACTCATTTGACAGTAAAAGGTGATTGCCTGGATTTAATTGAGTTAACCATGGTTCTTTTCGGAGTAGCTCCAAGTAAAATTTGCTGGGGCACCAGGGCAGGGCCAATATATGCACGCTGGATGGCAAAACTACTCTACACGATGAAAATTTACCCTTTTTGTGATCAAGGTGACGCATTTAAGATAACAAAGCAAGAAAATAACCAGATTGGAGGCTTCATAACGTTCGCTGTTCTATTTTACACTAAACCTAGGACAGATCTGCCCTTGCAACAGAATCTCAATATGTAGTTAAATCTTAAGAAATAAGGTTTCGTTGATTCTGAAATTTCTAAGTTGGCTAAACAGGTCTTGGAACGTATTTTATGGCACTTGTCAGATGAGACGGTTGGGCTTGCTCTCATCTTTGATAAAGTGACACATGATAAGTAGACAGAGCCAGTAAAGAGTAGATATGGCAATAGAGCCAACTACCCGATCAGTCAGGGGTAATACGTCTCAGTCTCTACTTAGGGCTGGTGTAACACGTGAGTGTTGAGACTTTGCTACAGCCCAAACTGGAAAACTTCTTCAACTATTACAGATCAGTGATTAATTTTAACACTATCACCGTAAAAATTAAACGAAGGAAAAAATTACATCAAAGGAAAAGAGCGTGTGCTGCAGCTGAGAGTCGTCAATGATACGGCTGAACGATGAGTGAAAATATTTGACAATTCTAGCACAAAATGCGTTATTTTTGTGCTAGAATAGACAAATATTTTTTTTACGAGGAAGAGAAACAGTAGGTACCTATTGCAGGTCGCAGAGGTAAACAGGAAAGCCATATCTATAGACACCACAAAAAAGGCCATTGTAGAAGTTGTGTCAAGTTAAATGTACCATTTCGTCCTGTTTTTTATAATAGAATATGGTCATATGTTTTCTATTCAATTAAGTGATATTTAAATATTGGTATTTAAGTGCCTTAAAAAAGATAATATATTCGTATGTTTTATGCCAGTCAGAGTTTTATTTTGCGAGTTACCCATAAACGTAATATGGGTATATAATTACACATATTTAGAAACTTTAGGTCTGATGAGCACCGCCTTCCAATGAGAATATATTAATGAAACTTTGCTATAATATTCCTTATCCTCAGTGTAAAAAAATTGGGGGGTGCCACGCTTAAAATATGAAACTTTTTTTTTCTCCATACATCTGTGAACCACCCTACTGCACACATATGCGGAACTGCGACTATATGCGTGCTGTTCGAAATTTTGCAGTACTATTTTAAATTTTAATGAGATCCCAACTCCAAGGAAAGCGCAGCTTGTCGGGATTTTGCCTGTCGACCGCCTCAGTATTAATCGTCTCTCTCGTCGTACTGTAGATTCTAAGTGAATGTAAATGTAAATATTGCCGAAGCGCCTACAACGGTTTACACAGTCGGATTTACTACATTTTTATGTAATCAGTTATCCACTACGCGTTTAAAACGTGACACTATATGTATGTATGTATGCGCCTTCTGTTCTAAAAGACTACAACACTATAAAGACTGGCTGATTTCCTGGGTTTATCCTGACTTCTAGATGTGATTCATTCGATATCTTTAAAGCCAGGGAAAATATAATCTAGTTTTATTGAAAAAATTAATTATGGAATGTATTAACATCCCACTTTTCAACAGCGGTTGAGAATGTTGGAAATAATTACGATAAGCTGAATATTTTCTCTTCTCTACGTTCATAACCTTTAAAACCTAACATGACCATCTGCGCCCCAAAAGCCTCATATCCGACTTTTTACTTCCTCAAACATACCTTATATTTGTCGGGAAAGGGATTTTCTTCCAGTTGACATACGAGTGCTTTTACAAGAGCTGGAACAGTGGGGAGTTTTGGAAAGTAAGTGGTGGCTATCTCGGGGTACATCGCGCGCGGTCGGGGCGCGTCCGGTCCGGAAGCCGACCGAGTCTCGCCCCATTTCGGACCGTCCGGACATGTTCCACATGCTATATGGCGATGATAAAATAAGTATCTAAACTTTGGCCAGTATATTGTTAAACCTAAGCCTAAGTGGCAGTGGAAGGGTCATATTGCTCATAAAACTAAATAAATGAGGCCCATGAGTCCTTGAATAGCGATGACAAAGCTTTCACAAAAAACAGACATAATACTCGTTTCACTTTAATTATGTACAATGAAGTGGTCAGATAGGTACGTAAATATATATTATGTATATTGCTAACTACGTTTCTCTCGTATTGGGCTGTCCAGCCATCTTTGTAAGTGCAACGCCGCTTAACTCATCTGTTATAAATGTAAAAGGCCAATGATGATAATGATAACTCTAAGTAACAGCTCCTTTATTTGCAACCAAATGTGAACAGCGAGTATTTCGGCTATAAAATACCATCACCACCACACGTATGTCGAATACGGGCCTAAGAGGTTTAAAGGTTAGTGAGTGGTCCCAGTTTATTGGCGCGACCGAAAAGCAGCTGCTTCCGGTTTTTTCGGACCTTCGGACTTTTTACCCAGTTCAAAAAGGGTTTTTCTCAAACATGCAATGAAATATTGTCTTTACGTTCCTTATAATAGGCTCGGAAGTATCGCTTTTTGGGCGCAACAACTCGAGAGGTCTGTAAAGGGATTTCATACTGCTTTTCAGGCCTAGGCCTGCAAAGTAACTTTTTTTTTGGTTTCAACAACAAGGTCATTCACACAGCTGGCTGGTTTGACAAAAAGCAGGTTTTGTTTTTAAAGGTTGGTTGTTAGACTAAAATGTCCTATTTGTCAATTAATAAAATGTTGTTCTTTGAAGTATATTTTTTTATTTCATTGTATGTTTGAGAAAAGCACTATACATGCCTCGTCGTGAAAACGGATTCCCGGCCTCGTATCACTATCCGTATATATCTACTTGGCCGAAAATCCTCATTTTCCCGGCCTCTGATGTAATGTACTATTCCATCGAATGTTTCACGATATATTACGACATCTTTGGCAATTGTAAAGGGATTTCATGTTTATTTATTAAATAGGCAAATGAGCGGTTATTTAAAAAAAAAACCGGCCAAGTGCGAGTCGGACTCGCGCACCGAGGGTTCCGTACAAACACTTTCCATCCCTAAGTGGTTAAGTTAAGTTTGCACCTGGTATGTATAGCGCCCCATATAAATTAGGTGCAGTTAGGTATTAAAAAAAAAAATTATGGTTTTCGTAATTATTCCTTTATCTATGCTATAAGACGTTGCTTCGTACCAAATTTCAAGATTCTGAGTTCACGGGAAGCACCCTGTAGGTTTTGATTCCCTTGCAAGTGTCGAAAATTTGCAAATTAGGTGCAAAGTTAGGTATTAAAAAAAAAAATTATGGTTTTCGTAATTATTCCTTTATCTATGCTATAAGACGTTGCTTCGTACCAAATTTCAAGATTCTGAGTTCACGGGAAGCACCCTGTAGGTTTTGATTCCCTTGCAAGTGTCGAAAATTTGCGGCATAAACGGCTGTATCTTTTGATTGCGTTGGCTTAGAAGTTTGATTTTTTCACAGCTTCAAGGGACAGTAGACCTGAGTAATTGATATAAATTTCAGCTTCATACGTCTACGCGTTCCTGAGAAAAAGGGTCTTGACAGACGGACAGACGGACAACAAAGTGATCCTATAAGGGTTCCGTTTTTTCCTTTTGAGGTACGGAACCCTAAAAATGACATGATTTAAAGTCGGACGACGTTAGCACATTGCAGACATACATTCAATGACAAAACCTCGAACAAATGACATTAGAATCGTCGGATGTATCCGGACGTGTGCCCCGCAAATATGCTCAAGACAACGCCATTAGGGCGAAGAGCGGCACAATACCTTCGAATACTTCACCGGAGCTCTTCACGAATTAGAGACAAAGTGTATCAAAAATGCTTTTAAGTCGGCCCTAATACTGCGCGCCAACGAAAGGGCATAACTGACCGAGTAATTGTATAGACATAAAGTGTTTAGAAGCTAAGACAACACTTGACACCCCCTTCTACGGCAGAAATAAATAAATAAGGACGCGAATATAAGATCGACTCAGAACCGAAATTACATAAAAGGTTTTATTCGTTCTCGCTCGAGGCTGGAATAAGATTTTAATGCTTTGGATAATAAACATTTTGTCAGTATTATATATTTCAGTACAATTATATAATAGGCGACTTCATTCTCTTGGAATGTATCTCTTGAGAAACAGTTGATTTTTAGCCGTATAAAAATCGATGAAATATTCTAAATCAAGTAGACTTATTCATGTCAATAATACCTTGTTTATTATAATTTCAGCGCATTCTGTGACGTTATCAGGGTACTCGATAGTTGTAGCACATGTTTGAAAAAACGAATATCTTCCGTGTACAGACCTTCACCCTCTTCAGCTTTTTTATATGTATAGATGAATGTATAGATTATAAACGTATAGATATGCAAAATAAGGAGAGCTTATGTTACTGGTACTTTGTGGTTCGTGTGAAAATCAATTGAAGTTCGACCGCACGCAGCAAAAGCTCATTCCATGCACAAAGCCCACAAAGTTCGGCCCTTGAACGGCGTATTCTGTACAACGGCGGGGGCTGAGGTTGTGGAAGCTCTACTAGAGCGAAATAAATGGTAAGCCAAATGCTAAGTACTCGTACTTAGTTTTATGTTAATTTTGCATACGAGGGCTTACAACGACGGCTAAATATTATATTTTGGTATCGGCCATATGTCCGTGATTTGGCACATATATCACACAAATATACTGCTATACAGGTTGTATGGAATAACAATGTAGGAATTTTAAGAGGTGATACAGGGGATTTGGAAGAGGTTTATAAATTAATGGCGATGTTAATCAGAAAGTAGTAAATTTGATTCAGCGCCACCAGTCTGTTTTAAATTTAACTTTTCATGGAAATTATTGGAAAAAAATGAAAAATTTAGAAAATCTCGATTAAAATAATATATTACACATCGGACTAAGGTATATAAGGTTCAAACTCTTCCAAATAGTCCTCTGTATCACATCCTAAAGGTCCTACATCGGTATTCCAAACAGCCTGTATATTAATACCATTAGAATTAGGTCCCTTGATCATGTCACCACTTTCAACTTAAAAGGATCTATGATGTGGTTTTCGGGTGAGGTTCGCAGGAAGGGGAGAAGGTAGTTATGATTTGGGTCTAAGGCTACAATATTGAGTTGCTGGTAATTAAACAACACAGTACAGAATTCCCAATAGTATCACTACACCTGGCCACTTGAGAATTATCCCGGCGCGACGGTGTGCGCAAAGCGTGAACTAAGCGCGTGCAACTTGCACCATTCCACTCGAGTAGCTAACTCGCCCACCACCAGCCACCTCGGACGAGTCGCGTGGAACAAAGCGCATAACTCGCGCCATTCCATCAGTTCGTCGCCCGTCGATGGTTTGTTCCAGTTTGATACAAAGTTAGGCGTGCCTTGCGCTGCGAGCGTTTGGTTGCTTCATTGTTTTTAATTTTTTTGTGAAGCATCGAAGGGGGCCGGATGGGCGGAGGAAATCGATTATTCTACTTTTACAACTAAATGTTCAAGTTTCAGCACTGTAAATTAACATATTATGTTTATTCAATAAATTGTTATGCTAATAAAACGTTGAGTACATTCTTAAGCAAACTTTAGCAGTAATTTTGATAAACATATGGTTGAATGTGGTATTGTGGTATCTGCTCCAAACCATGAAAAATATGCATGAACTGAATTAATGTTAATAATAATTGTGTTAGTGTTAATTATTTAGTCAGTTAATTAAACAATTTTTGACTGTAAATCTAATCAAGTAATATAATTTAGTTGCAAAATGATCTCAATTGCATGTATATTTATATATATATATGTACTTAGCTTTGACTTTCAAAAGGCATTATATATAGATCTATTTTGAATAAAATGATGTTGATTTTAAAATATCCATGCGCCTCTATCTACAGATACAGGCGCATGTTGTATATTCAACCTATTGATAAAATTATATATCGATGTCATCATACCATATCAATACAACAGACTGCGGGACAACGATATCTCGTAAGGATGTACAACGGCCGTCTCGTACTCTCATCTAATCGTGTGCTGTAGTAGGATATTCCGGCCGCGTTGTCAGGTGTACTCGTATAACTAGAGGTGTATTACACTTTGGCCTTCCGGTTTGAATTATTCTCTCTTCTATTCTAAACACAGCAGAATCGTGAGTTCTATGGCCGGCCTAACTTACTTACTATAAACGGAATTGTAGACTTAAAATAGCATTACATATGCAAGAAGAATATCTAAATGTCACGTTAATTGCGTCGCATCAGATTAAATCGATGACATTCGTTAAATATTATCCCATCAAAAACATAAATGTTAAATTAGAGCCAAGTTCTCGCATGCAACGTTGTCGACTTCGCCGACAAAAGAATTGAGATCTATATGGGCGCCAAGTTCTTTGCCCTAAATTTTTTAGATACAAGGACATGCGACATACTCAATGCATTTATTTTACTTGGGGTGTAATTCAATATCAAGACTGGACTTGGCTAGTTTTTACATATAAATGTATATTACATTTGTCTAATCATTAACCTATTTTCGTAAAGGTATGTACGCAAGTTAGTGTACGTCCTGTTACTTATACTGTTAGCTTGATAATAATACTATGTTACTTTGATAAAATTAAGTCAGTTTGTGAAAACTAGCCAAGTCAAATCTTGATATTGAATTACACCCCAAGTAAAATAAATGCATTGAGTATGTCGCATGTCCTTGTATCTAAAAAATTTAGGGCAAAGAACTTGGCGCCCATATAGATCTCAATTCTTTTGTCGGCGAAGTCGACAACGTTGCATGCGAGAACTTGGCTCTAATTTAACATTTATGTTTTTGATGGGATATCATTACTTTTTGTACAGAAATTTGAATTGACGCCCCACCTGTCTTGACTAGAGTGACGCGGGGTAGAGGGAGGGGCCGGACCGCTCCTCGCCACGCCGCGCTCCCGCGCTTCGCTATCCGTCCCCGCGCCACGGCAATTTATTAACCTTCTCTGTCTGTGTTGTGTGTGTGTGTGTGTGTGTGTGTGTGTGTGTGTGTGTGTGTGTGTGTGTGTGGTGTGTGTGTGAGAGAGAGAGTGCCATCTTACAAACAAAGAAAGAATTTTCCAAATCGGTTAGTAAATGACGGAGTTCTGAGGCAACAAGCATAAATAATAATAATAATAAAACTAAAAAATATCACTGTTTTTGATTTTTATATGTGTACACACACAATTACCAAGCTGAATGCCAAATTTCATCTTTCTAGGTCACCTGGAAGTGGGTTAGGTTTTTGATTACTAGTGAGTCAGTCAGTCAGTGATAAAAATGCCGTTTTTTGGACGTCAATATCTCAATAACTATTTCATCTACATTTATGAAATTTGTGGTTCTAGTTGTTCTCAGGGACCTAAATACATAAGCCAAATTTCATTTTTTTCTGTTGAATAGATTTGGAGTTATTGAGGGGTCAAAAGTGGCTCCAAACGGTTCGTGTAATATAACACACGGCTGCTGCTCGCCAGTTCCTGCGGTGAACTTGGCTGGACACGCTGCCGCGTGTCTAGATCGTGCGAGCGACGTATTTCGTTTTGCATCGTCGAAAGTGTCCGGGCCATATTTACCGACTGCGCGACAGAAAGGATCCGTTTATTGCAATGGTGTTTAAAGCGGCGTTGCGTGTGCCTAATAATAAATCATCTAGAATATTTTTTTTTTTTTTATTTTTTTTTATTTATTGGACCTTCACAATAAGTAGACTTTTACACTTTTTTATACAATTACAGATTTAAAACTAGGTAAGTATCTTATTACTTACAGAACAAAAACAGTGTCCACCGCATGCACTAATTAGCAGTAATAATTATAACTAATACTGTCAACATTGTAGGTATTGTGATATTGTCAACATATACCTAATTTCTCAACTTTTGCTCCGTAATCGATTGTTCCGTACATTTTTCCAATCGTGCAGAACTCAGTAGGTTAGTTTTAGGTTCTTAATAGAGATAACTTAGGTGCCGAAATGAAGCCGTTTGCGTTTGCGAATCATATTTAGAGCATTCGTTACTAAATTAAGCCGAATACATAATCGAATCCAGCTTAATTTTATTTAAGTACTGTTTATTATAAAAAAACACTTATTAGAGTTAATTTTATTTCGATTTTGAATTTTGATGCGTTGGGCGACATTTATTTTGAAATAATGATACTAACTACGGGCATGAAAGTGAAACATTACGAGTACCTACCTAAGTCAGAGATTTCAAAAAGAAATCAATATCAAATCTCAACGGCAGTGAAATTCACGAAGATCATGTACGTTTATGGCCCGAAAATCCAATATGGCCGCAGCGGCGGTAGTAAAATGCCGCCAGAACCGATCTCGATCAAATAGGGATCGAAATCTAGAGCCTGGAGTTACGGAGATGATTATCGACGAACTTTATTTTTATTGGGTGGAATAAGTTTGAGCTGTGTGGCAAAAACCATGGTTTTTTATATTACATTTCTATTTTATTTAATCAGAAACTGCTGCTAGCAAATTCAAATAATTATTACTAAAGTGAGTACTTGAAAAATAAAGTTTCGTCAACCATCATTTTCTTGGCTAGCGGTTAGCCAGGTAGTCCCGGAGAATCATTAGAGCCGGGAATTCGGATCCCGATAGAAGAACAAAGATTTCCAATTTTCTCTTTAAAAACGTTTATAGAGGTTTCGTTTTTTTTCTCAATTTCAAACGTTTAATAAAAGCTATCTATAAAACAAAAATTAATAAAAAGTAAAATTAGTTATTATTATTTTGTTTGAAAAGTTTTCGTTATTAAAAATTTCTAAAATTTTACGACAAGCGCAATGCAAGAATTTTTAATCTAAAATTGCTTCTTTTTCAATAATACGTAGCCTCTGTAATATAAATACTTTATTATGTTACACAATTTTATTTTTTCCGCCGGCAGTACTTTGTGTGCGATTTAATTAAAAAATCTTTCGTACTTATAAACTTGTTAGAAGCAGTAAAATACCTACGAGATACATGACTGTGTTTCCAAATACAACTTGTGACTGAATTCCACGAGACTAACTAGATTTGTCCAAGTCCATCGCTAAAGAATACAATTGCAATTCGCTATATTGCAACTCGCGTATTAGACTTTCGAGCGGTTTAGTTGACATTTTGTTGGAAATTAAATTAAAGTCGCGGAGTGCAAGCTCAGTGCAACCGAAATCATCCCAAGGGCGAGGGGGGACTGAGGGGGGGAAGTAGTTTAGCGATATGATACCTATCAATTAGAGGTCAATATTTTTATTTTTTCTGATTTAAGTGTAAATGCAATGATTAGCCGGAGATATTGCCAATTGGGGATATCGCAATCCTTTGTTGAATTTGGGACCTGCCCTTAGTAACTAATGAACTCTAATGAGGCCGTAATTCCATCTCGAGGCATGCGCCGAGCGTAGTTAAGTATTCTTTGATAAGATTACTCATAAGTCTCGGGGCTTATGGTGAGAGAATATCGTTTTACTCGCGTACAGTGTGAAGAGCTTTTATTTTATTATTAATTAATGAGCGGTAATGAGGCTGGTAATTTAATATAACTGACGTAGCAATTCGGAGATGAGCATACCTGTGCTAACTCGGGGCAGGTACATAGAGATATAATATCGATAAAAAATATATGTCGATACCTATATAATATAACTGACATAGCAATTCGGAGATGAGCATACCTGTGCTAACTCGGGGCACGTTCATAGAGATTTAATATCGATAAAAAATATGTCGATACCTATATAAATATATTCATACATGTTCAAAAGAGGAAACCCCTCGCACCAGTGTGGACAGGGAGGGTTTCACAATGGTGTCAAGAAAGCGTAAGACACGCAAGAGTCAGTGTGGTACTGCAGAACCGGTTGGTTGTGGTCTGCGGGTCTCCACAGCGAGCAAGGCGCTGTACGTGTCGCGCCTGCATCACACTGCCACCGCTGAAGAAGTGACGCAGTATGTTCTCCAGAAAACCGGCTACTCGCTGAGGGTGTTCCAGTTGCATTCGCGCCACTACGTGCACTTCAGCTCGTTTGTAGTGCGCGTGCCGCGGCCGCTCCAGGAGACCATCGCGTGTGCTGATTTCTGGCCGAAAGGTGTCGTGTTTGTTCCGGGGCAACCTACCAAATACAACACCCGAGATGTCAGAACAACGGGGCCACGCTGTTTCGCCGTCAAAATAAACATTGTTCGGTTCATGACGCATTGGTGTAAACTGTAATGTTATGTAACCTGTTTTTCAATAAATAAATAAATAATAAAATAAATAAATAATGTTGTGCTCATTGAATATTCTTGATTCCTATAAAAAGATTCGATATCATGTCTGAGTAAGTGGATATTTTCATCTAGACGGCAATATTTTATGCCGACGAATATGGGAAAAATATTGATTGTGCACGTACTATGAAAACTATTTAAAAATAAACGAATAATAGACGGTTAATTGTTTTTATTTTAAAATGATAAGAAAAAATATGTTGGATAACATTTAGATCTTGACAGTAATCGATACATTTTTTGTCGATTAAATTAAAAAATTAAATTTAAATATTTTTCTACATCACTTTCGTATAAATGCCCTGAGTTGTTACCCCAGGTATAGAGATGATTGTACGTACTCTGAACGTTAAACTGTATTGACAACGGACTTTAACTAACCGTCTTGAAACGCTCTGAAGACCTCTATGGGGACTTATAACGTGTCGATCGATCGATCTTCTTCGCGTCGATTTCTTCATTACTGAGGGTCGTGATTCCCCCGTTGCTGGGTCTGACAGTGTTCCGCCACTTAGATCTGTTATTGGCTTCATGGAGAGATTGGAGAGCGTTGTGCAGCTTGTTATCCAACGATGAGCGGATTTGGCCCCTACGGCGTTTCCCATCGGCCTTGCCAGTGACCATGAGCTGTTCTAAATTGTGTCCTTCCTTTATAGAAAAACCCTGTCGATACGACACGATATATCACTCGAGTTTGAGTCAGGATGGCTGGTCATTGCGACAGAGTTCAACGGTGAAATGAGATTTCTTTCATCCGCTACACCAGATAACCCATTCTACTAATTTCACGCAGTCTATGCTCTTGAAAAGATTGAAAACGTTTACGGACACAGGATCATTTTAAAAAATGCATGCAAAAAAGATTTAGCCGAAAGCGGCACAAGGCATTTGCCTTTATTTAATAAAAATTGGGCAAGTGCGAGTCCGACTCGCGCATGAAGGGTTCCGTAACTACCTATATATATATATATACATATATATATATATAGGTAGTTACGGAATTATATATATATAATCTATTTATTTGTTTATTTATAATACAGTACATTGTGGGTTTACAGTATACCCAAAGCACCCACAATGTTAGTTACACAAATAAGTCACATACATTCAGCAAAATAATACGCAATTAGAATTAAAATTTACGAGGATTGCGATCCTTAATAAAAAATAAAAAAAAATAGATACAAGTCAACGAAGTATAGGTACATCACATAAATTACAGCAAATAATTATTTTAAAAAATGTCAAAATATTTTATTAATATGGACCATTTGTCAGTGAGCACATCGGCATCCTGGACTTCTTTCAAAAAAATATTGAGCAAACCGAGTGCTCGAGGTGTAGGAGAGTTGCGAGCGTGGCGCGTGCGCGTGCCTTCCGGAAGCACAAATAACTGAAGCCGGCGCCGGACACCTATACGCATATAATTCATTAGCACAAAAAGACGCATAGATCCAAGTACCACTGGAATATCTATCTCATTCTTTAGGATCTTACTATACAGAATAAGAAGATTTCGCTTACGTCTATACTCTAGTGTATTACATCCCACCATGCCCAAGACAAATTTAGATGGATACAGCAGAGGGTAATATCCGTACACTTTCCTGTAGAGAAATCTACAGAACTGCCTCTGCACCCTCTCAAGCATAACTATGTCCCTTGTTTGCCAGGGATCCCAGACAACCGAATTGTATTCCAATTTAGAGCGTACGTAGGCATTGTATAGTCCGACAACAACGCCAGGATTTTTAAATTGTGAGGCTACTCGTATTATGAAGCCCATAGTTTTACTTGCACTCTTACAGGTTGTCATAATATGTTTATGGAAATCGAGCCTGGTATCAAGCTCCAAGCCTAGATCCTTGATGCTGTCAACTCTTGCAAGATTAATACCATTAACGGTATAGATTGCCGTGACTGGCTCCGACGACCTAGAGAATGTGATCACTTGACATTTAGAGGGGTTGAAAGGCAACTTATTCGCTTTACTCCATTTAGCAACTGCTGTAATGTCATCTTGTAAAGTTTGACAATCACTGGCATCCGAGACTGAATGGAACCATTTTAAATCGTCAGCAAACATGAGACAATTCGATGTTGACAGCACCTGAGGGAGGTCGTTAATCATAAGAAGAAATAGAAGTGGTCCGAGCGTGCTCCCCTGGCTGACACCAGAACGTGTATAATATTCTTCTGACTCGTGTGACAACAGCTGAACATATTGCCTACGGTCCCTAAAATAGTCGGCGAAAAATCTCAGAAGGTTCCTAACAAAACCCAATTCAGAAAGCTTCCGCAGAAGAATATCGTTATCAACGAGATCAAACGCTTTCTGAAAATCAAAAAATGCAGCATCAACCTGACACCCTGCATCCATTTGCGCCGCTACATAATCAACAAAACGCAACTGGTTAGTCGTAGTTGAACGGGCTGAGCGAAATCCATGTTGAGCATCATCCAAACACATGCCAACCTGCTGGACAATGGAGCGACTTATAACGGTTTCAAAAACCTTACCAAATACTGAGAGCACCGCTATTGGTCTGAACATCGCCACATCAGTAGACATATTTTTTTTGGGTACCGGTGTTACCTTAGACAGCTTCCATTTTGCTGGGTAGACACCAGTTCTTAAGCATAGGTTATAGATATACAATAGAGGGGTTTCTAAGGCCGAGAAACAGTCCTTCACCATATAAGAAGGTACAGCATCCGGCCCAGGTGACGAAAACGGTTTAAGGCGGCAAATCGCCCTCTTCAACTCTGCAGCCGTTACGTGTTCAATGCGCACACTTACTAGACCCACGTCTGCTCTGGCACAATTTTCGGCATCCTCGACGTCAAGGAGAGGAATATCTGAATGAAAAACGGAATGAAAATAATCTGCAAATGCATCAGCTGCTTCCCTGCCAGATACAACCTTATTCTTATACTGGTACTCGCAACACCGCCAACGATCGCTACGCTGGTCTTTAACAAATTTCCAGAAAGCTCTGCTGTCGTGACAAATATTTTGCTCAATGTTCTGTAAATATTTTGCGTACTGAACATCTATTAACTCTTTGACGTGGCTGCGGTAATACCTAAATAATTCACGATTATATTCCAGGCCAGTGCTTTTAAATTTCATTAGATTGAAGTATTTAAGCTCTATGTTTTGTTATCTATAACAAGTTTGTTGTTATAGCGGCAATAGAAATACATCATCTGTGAAAATTTCAAGTGTCTAGCTATCACCGTTCTTGAGATACAGCCTGGTGACAGACGGACGGACGGACGGACGGACGGACGGACAGCGAAGTCTCAGTAATAGGGTCCCGTTTTTACCCTTTAGGTACGGAACCCTAAAAACTACGAGAAAAGTTCGGGTGTAGACGGAGTGGTAGTTCTGTGAAGATATAATTTGCCATCCACAGGTGTGGTTCCGTACCACAAGGGTCGTGTTAAGCGAGCATTTCTGAATTTAATCTCAAATCCCACCCGTTGTGCCCGTCAACCCTTTGGCACTAAATAACAATTTTATAATTTGGGCGCTACTAGCTACATATGTACCTTCAAAGACGCAAACTTACATACGTAATACAAAGTGTACTTTAATTATTGACTGCTTTGTAGCCCCACACCAGTTCCAAGTGATTCGTGTAACAATCGCACCAGTTCCATGAGAACCTCCCTGTAGAAGCACTTACTGTCGGAGCTGGACCGATAATTGAGTTAGCGCACGCACCGCCCGAGCGCCGAAGTTTTGTTGCCAACCTCCGCTAGTCCTTTCATATTCCAGCATTCTGAATGTTTCAGTGAATTCTCAAACTGGGGGAACATTTTTGTTAAGTTTGTTATTAATTAAGAATTTTCTGGGACGTTTAATAAATTGAAAATTATGATCCTATAATTTTTTTACAGTTTCCTACGAAGGGAGCTGACGGTACCAAGCCTCAGTTGTCTGATTTCTACGATTTGAGCTCTACCTATCGGTTGAATGGTAAATTTTTACTATGCCCAAAACAAAAAGTATCAATAAAAAATACGCCTACTACATGCTACTACTGTGTGCTACTGTCAGGTATCGCTGAAATTTTATCGCGATATGAATTTGAGAATTTGCGGGAGTAACTAGAACAGGTTATGCCGAGTGGTGCGAGTAGCGGCATGTTTTTTTTTAATGTCATAGGGTGCAAACGAGCTAACAAATCGCCTGATGGAAAGCGATTACCGTCACTCATAGACACCTGCTACAACAGAATAGTTAAAAGTGCGTTGCCGGCCTTTACAAATCTGGGGGCACGGTAGTGCCCCCGCCAAGACGAACAAAAAAGAAGGGGGCACTACCTACCTTTTCTCGAACCGTTTCGTCTCATATTCAAACCCTCATAGTTTCGTCCCAGTTAACACTAGAGCGCCCAAATTCTCAGGTTAAGATGCAGTTAGCAAACGTATAAAATGTACTAAATTTAATTGATCTAGCTTGTATACTTTAGGTTTTATAGGTACCTAAAATACGCCGATTTTGCCACTCACTCACTGACGTATCAAAACCTCTGGGGTACTTCCCGATGACCTAGAAAGCTGAAATTTGGTATGTAAGCTAGTATTAGTACACAAACAACAAAATAATTCTAAAACTTGGAACTTTTACCCCCCAACCCCTTAAACTAGGGGATGGAAGTTTGTATGAAATTTCCGCAAATTTTGATACTAGAGGTCTGAAAATTTAAACCTATAGGGACTCATTGTTATAAATCAAATACATATTGTAGGACTTTTAAAAAATCACCCCCCCACCCTTTAAATAAGGGGATGGAAGTTTGTATGGGTTTCCCATAATAGGGGATAAAAGTGTATATATTATATGGGGCTAAACTTAAGTATTTCTTAAATACACAATTGTCTACTTCAATTGACGCCCAAGAAACCCTACAGCCCAAAAAAAATAAAAAACTAGGGCACCTTTCAAAAAGAAATGAGATCCCACCAAAACATTTCATGTAAAATTGACGGCCAAGACTCACATTCTCATAACGCTTTAGCTGTAAAAAAGTTATCAGATCCCAGGAAAAGCCAAGCCCCTAAGCCCCGACTTTACTAACCCCACCACCTTGGTTTAAAAAGTATGGCATCAACTGGCTTCAAGCCCCTAAACCCGGAGTTTACTAAACCTACACCTTTGTTTCAAAAGTATGGCTTGGCCGATTCATAGAGTACCGTTAATAAGTCTAGCGGACTGTCCGGCCCCTATGGTAAGGAATTAAGTTTATAAGTATATATTATCAAAGACATAAACTTAATTTCTTGATACCATATGGGCCAGACGGTCCGTTGGACTTATTTACGGTACTCTATGAAACGGCCAAGCCATTCTTTTGAAACAAAGGTGTAGGTTTAGTAAACTCCGGGTTTAGGGGCTTGAAGCCAGTTGATGCCATACTTTTTAAACCAAGGTGGTGGGGTTAGTAAAGTCGGGGCTTAGGGGCTTGGCTTTTCCTGGGATCTGATAACTTTTTTACAGCTAAAGCGTTATGAGAATGTGAGTCTTGGCCGTCAATTTTACATGAAATGTTTTGGTGGGATAAATATGACACTTTCTACTCTCGCGGTTTGTACACATAATTAACACAAATTATATCGGGTCTAACGCGATATTTCTTATTTACCTTCGTTTGTGACCACGGCGTGTGCAACCCCGCCGAAACGTTAGATTATGAAGGTAAATAAGAAATATCGCTTTAAAAATAAATGTTGCACTAAGTCCAGCTATTGTGAGTTCATAGACGATATCGGCAACAAACTGCAAGCCAATGCAGACGGCTACACTCATTCTAATTATACAGAGAAGTAATATCGCCGCTCCCATTCTGCCATATGACTACATGCAATATCGACAGCCCAATAATCTACCTCCACTCACCCGCACTCACCCACACGCGCCCTTACTACACCAACTTTCAGCTCAATCTCCATCGAACTAACAGTACACGAATTTTGGCGCTGCATTTCATTTAGAATGTATGAGTAGACTTTTTGCAGGTCGAAAACAAGGTTGGGAATCGTTTGTTCTGGCTGCACTTTGGCGTCACATGTTCGATAAAAGACGGAAAAGTGCAAGTGCGTCATATTTTATTGAGTCCGCGGTTTTTCAGTTCATTTCACAGTATATGAAGCGCGGCGATTGGGTTCGGATTGAATTAAAATCGCATCTTTCAGCGCGTGTCGGCCGCTTCAGTAATCGGGCTGTATTTTATTTCGGTGCTCGTGGCAAATTATTGATATAATATATGAGATTTATATTACTTTTGCGGGTTCAACATACATATAAGAGAATTCGTTATCTGGGGATACACGGGCTTATTACAGAAAAAAAAGACTGAAATTATTTCATAGGTATTTCCGTTTGCCTGAAGAAGGGGACAAATAGTTTGTTCAGAACAATAACGTTACTTTGAACAACTGTTACATATGTTTGTTCGTTTGACGAGACTGACTATGAGAATACTAAAGATACTTGACTTGTCAAAGCATATTTCAATAAGGATTTCTCGACTTTCTGCTCGCGAGCCCGGGATGTTTCACTGATTATTTGAGAACCGTGTCTTAGGGATAGTTTTTAGATTTCTACTATGATCTTAATGAATAAAACGAATAGGTACGTCGATAATGTGTTACGCTGTCCTCGGTCGCTCTGTAGCTAAAGGACCAATTAACAATTTACTACAAATGATTACTGTAATGTTAAGTGTCAAAATACGGTATACTTAGTTAAAAGTTGTTGTTGCTCATATCCAGTTCGACACGCTACAAAGTCGATAGCAATTCGCGGTGCCGCGCGTCACTCGATCCCGAAGGACACGTACAACAAGCCGAGCTCTCCTATTTCCTCAAATGCCTGATTAAAATTGGGATGCTTGAGGCCTTTTACCTGCTCTCACCTTCAACCCTGCGCCAACGGCCTTCGAACCCAACGCCCTTCAGAGCGCGCAATCGGTATTGGTTTGGTGATGTTAAGACATACTTGTGACTTAAAATGGAGATACTCGAGTCTTTTTACCCGCTCACGCTATCAAACCCTACGTCAACGGTCTTCCAACAGTCAGCCATGTATTCGGCATTGATTTGCTGATTTTTATTCGTCAGTTTGTCATTTTTAGGGTTCCGTACCTCAAAAGGAAAAAACGGAACCCTTATAGGATCACTTTGTTGTCCGTCTGTCCGTCTGTCAAGACCCTTTTTCTCAAGAACGCGTGGACGTATGAAACTGAAATTTATATCAATTACTCAGGTCTACTGTCCCTTGAAGCTGTGAAAAAATCAAACTTCTAAGCCAACGCAATCAAAAGATACAGCCGTTTATGCCGCAAATTTTCGACACTTGCAAGGGAATCAAAACCTACAGGGTGCTTCCCGTGAACTCAGAATCTTGAAATTTGGTACGAAGCAACGTCTTATAGCATAGATAAAGGAATAATTACGAAAACCATAAATTTTTTTTTTAATACCTAACTTTGCACCTAATTTGCAAATTTTCGACACTTGCAAGGGAATCAAAACCTACAGGGTGCTTCCCGTGAACTCAGAATCTTGAAATTTGGTACGAAGCAACGTCTTATAGCATAGATAAAGGAATAATTACGAAAACCATAATTTTTTTTTTAATACCTAACTTTGCACCTAATTTATATGGGGCGCTATACATACCAGGTGCAAACTTAACTTAACCACTTAGGGATGGAAAGTGTTTGTACGGAACCCTCGGTGCGCGAGTCCGACTCGCACTTGGCCGGTTTTTTCCTGTTCTCGCCTACAATATTACCAAAAGCCAACACCAACAACATCCACAAAACCTTCAGTGAACATTTGGCATTGATTTTTGAGGGTCTTTCCCCCTTGCTAAGAAGAAAAACGTCTTTCTTACTTATAAGTGCAAAGCAGTGTGCGAGCATTGTCAACAATGCCTGTACCACTACAAAAACAAGGAGTGATAATGATAATCTATTACTGAATATCAAGTCAAGAGAAGTCTTAAGTCTTTCAAGATCCCCTATGATCAGTGAAATGTGGAAGATGATGTCAGGTCATCCCCCGGGACCTCCGGGTCACTGTCCTGTTCGCTCCTGAAGTCAATACTCGCGACATCTCATCCGAGAGAAACCAATTTGATTTATTTGGCATGCCATCAGTATAAATCGCTAATAAAAAGAAGTTAAGTGGAAATCAATTCGCATTCCGCGGCACTGTCAGCGAACTGAGCCAAAACTTCTCTGGACTAAAAGCTCAGTTGCTCGGTAATAAATACGAGTAAACGCCAATTGGACATAAAAGCCCGTATGTCCAAATCAACAATACACCTAATACATTTTCAGGATTGTGACTAACGTCAAAAAATACAAAACCTGGCTAATACTTCGACGTGCACCAGATAACTGTGACCTCTTTTTCACTGGTACCTTCTGATATTACCGAATCATTCCATTTAAACACGGGAGGGAGGAGAGCTCACCCTCTACTGGTCTTGAGGACATTACTCTTCATCAAACATACGCCGGGACATGTCACAAGAGGGTCTCTTAAACTCGAAAGGTCCAAAAACCATGTTAGCCGGTTGCGTTCAGTTTGTGCTTGCTGTGTGTAACGGTCCATATAAAACGGGTGCAAACTTAATTTGACCGGATTCACGTTTTCATGGAGTGTTAGTACCGATTTGCGCTGGATAGGCTTTATTGATAGGTTCGTTTCACGCCACGGTAGAGCGATGAACCGCTTCAATGAGCAATCGCCGAAAATATGTGTATTTTCGACAAGGCGATGTGTCAAACGAGTCCACAATCTATCATATTTTTTTTGGACATGAAGATTGATTTGGGAACTAATTTCTCAATCATTCAAATAAATATCTGTCGGTAAACTTATGCTTAATGAATCACGTTCTGTAAAAGATACACTGTTAAATTTTAACCGAAAATGTAAATAATATCATGAGACTTTTTTCATCATTGCCATGTACTGTGAGCCAGCCCGTTTGACACAACTATCCTACGCAACTCTTCTCGCGCGACAAACGGTTGCCTGTCACTCTTTCATATTATCACTGTATAGAAAAAGATAGGTAATATTTTCAGTCAAAGTCAAAGTCAAGTCAAAGTTCTTTTATTTGCTAGAATCATGGTACATGCAAATGCATGTACAATGTCACGCACGAGAATGAGCCAAGTGTTGTGCAGAGGACTTTGAAACGCAAGAGGTACTTAAAAACTGTTTTTTCGCCACATCTTTGTTCATTTAGTCAAGACATATGGTAGTTTTGGATAAATTTGCTATCGAATTTCTTTCATATATGAAATATCAAATCGGTACACCGCAAACCTGTGATCCCGTTAAAAATGAGGTTTAGCCTTACCCAATACTAATACTTAGTTTTAAACGGTTAGTTTATTCCATTCATAAAAGCGCAAATGGCGGCACGTATCGGTGTGCTTTTTTCACAGAGGCAGCGTAGGGTTGCATAGAATGTATTTAATCCTGACAAAATGGCCACCACTCCGCTTTGTGCCGTGATAAGCCGCGGCGCTGATTTTCAGTGGGTCCAATAAAATAAACAAGGAAGCAACATTTAAATAAAACGATTTAAACGGATTCCATCACGTATATTAATTATTTGAGCCTCCCTAAAGTTTCGGTAACTTTCCAGTTAGAGCTGTCAAACACAATTTTGACTAAAAAAATATTTTTTCTCTCTGTCAAGGTTATATTCGAAAAGTATATCCTAGTGATAAGGCAGTCTAACTTTTCTTTCGGCGGTTCTATCTTATTAAATAAAATAATAAATTCCCTTCTGGGACACGTGTCTGCCTTTATACATTAGGCTCATCTGGCATGTATGTACACCTTTATTTTAAACTAGCTTTTGCCCGCGGCTTCGCTCGCGTTAAGAAGTATTATTATTAATTATGTATAGTTTTTGCCGGCTTTACTTTTGTTTAGCGTGTGTAAAAAAATAGGGCCTACAAAACTTCTTTGTACACAATATTCTTGACTAATCTGTCATTAGGCGCTAAAACTATCAAGCTACTGGGTGAACTTACTCGAGAGCAAGCAACATAAAACTGTCCATGAGAGAAGCAATGTTCTCTCAAGTCAATACCCGCAAATTTGAGAGTTCATGCATATCCGTCCAGCCGTTTTAGCGTGAAGAAGTAACAAAACATACACAGACTTTCGCTTTTCTAATATTACTGGGAAATACTTTTTATTTTATCATAACTCCACTTTATCAAATCAAACCGAAAACTCAAGCACTCAAATCAAGCGATCTCAGCTTTTACTGTACCAAATAAAATTCACTTCAAAATTCATAACTCGAAGTGAAGCTAAGACACCGGGATATGTGTGCATTTTATTTGTATTAAAGCTTTTATAATGTCCCGAGCCTCCGCTTATCGATTTGGGATATTCGAGATTGGTTTAATGATTCTAAGCCATGTTATAAGTTACGTCATGTTCTATTGTAAGATATTGAGGTTCTCTTCGTTGATGAATAAAAAATGTATTATTCTGAGCCAGATAAACGTAATTCAGAATTCTGAAATGACTTATTATTGAAAAGCGTGAATGTATTTATTACGGATGCAGGAAGTTTCCCGATCATTACTCCTCCCGTCCCAACGCGCCACCCGCCTATAGGTACCTATTGACGACGATCGAGATGCCACCAAATACTATTTTTTTAATCTATTAGGATAACGCGGGTCTCTATCCATACCTCAAAAGCAAAAAAAGAACCCCCTTATAGGATCACGTGTAGCTGTCTTTCAGTCCGTCTGTTACAATCGATTTGCTGCAAAACTACTGGACCTATTAAATTGCAATTTGGCGCAAATGCTTTCAAGAATTTTCTTGACCACAAATACAATTTAAAAATCGGTGGCATTTTCGTAATTAACGTCCCAACAAACCATAAAAATTACACCCGTACTCATATTTAGTCAACCCCATCGCACCCCAACAGGCGACCCGACCCGATAAACCATTAAAGCATTACCAATGGATTTTCAGACTTTGTCACCACATTTCTCCCTTTTAGGGGTTGAATTAAAAAAAAAACCTGAAACACGTGTTTACTCATTAATTGTTAGAAATACTCCTGTGAAGTTTCGAATAAAATAGTCTAACTAATCTTCTTTCCCCATACAAACTTTGGACCCCCATTTCACCCCTTTAGGGGGTAAATTTTGAAAAATTCTTTCTTAGTGCACCCCTACACCTTATAAGGAACCTACGTGCCAAATTTGAACTCTCTAGAACCAGCGGTTTAGTAATTAGACATTTCAACCCCATTTCACCCCAACAGGGGAGATGGTATTACACGTCCGCCATGTTGAATTTTAAAATCGTTGCGGTTTTTGTAATCAGCGACCCGATAAACCATAAAAACAATACCCATGCTGATTTTCGGACTTTGTCACCACATTTCTCCCTTTTAGGGGTTGAATTTTCAAAAAACCTAAAACACGTGTTTACTCATTTATCGTCAGGAATACTCCTGTGAAGTTTCGAATAAAATAGTCTAACTAATCTTGTTTCCCCATACAAACTTTGGAACCCCATTTCACCCCTTTAGGGGGTGAGTTTTGAAAAATCCTTTCTTAGCGGATGCCTACGTCATAACATCTACCTGCATGCCAAATTTCAGCCCGATCCGTCCGGTAGTTTGGGCTGTGCGTTGATAGATCACTATGTCAGTCAGTCAGTCACCTTTGAGTTTTATATATATAGATTAATATTAATGGGTAGTTTGCACAAGTGTACCTTTGACTGAAAAAAAAATGTGTTTTTCTCAGGCAACCTTTGACAACGGTAACTGGAGAGTTACCGAAACGTCAGGGAGGCTCAAAACAATTAATATACGCAATACACAATCCATTAAAATTGTTTTACTTAAATGCGGGACGTAGCGGAAACCGAAGAAAAGAAAGCAACAGTAGAATAAAGAAGAACACTATAACTTCGGTTCGTTTGTGGTGCGACTCGTTTCGTTTGTGGTGTTTGTGGTGGTGAACGCTGCAGGGCACCACCGCAAGTTTGACGACGCGGTTGGCGCAGTGGTTAAGCAACTGCCTACTGAGCCGACGGTCCTGGGTTTGAATCCCGGCAAGGGCAAATATTTGTGTGATGAACTCAAATATTTGTTCCTGGGTCATGGATGTTATTTGTAAGTATTTATCTATATAAGAATGTTTATCGTCGTCTAGGTGTACATAACACAAGCCTGCTAGAGCTTACTGTGGGACTAGATTGATTTGTGTGAGGTTGTCCGATATTTATTAATTATTTATTTATTTAAGTGCAGACGACTGGCCGAAGGGCGTCGTGTCGAGGTGGTTCCGGGGCAATCTGTTGAATCCTGGGTCATATCAGAGTAAGCAACGAAGCCACGCAGTTACGTCGCCTAAGTCGAACTAGATTTAAGTTTTCCTACATGTTGTTTAGTAGATCACAGTTCCTTGGTGGTTAGGTGGTTGAATCATAATGGCCTTAAATTAAATTTGACCAAAACCAACATGATTAAATTCCAACTCGTATTTCTGTCACCACTACCATAAATGTCCATTGCGAGAATTCTAACGTACAACTTGTAAATTCTACAACTTTTCTTGGTATCACTCTTGACGAGCATCTCAATTGGAAAGCACATGTTGAAAATGTAATGTTCGAGATTGGACAGATTCGTATATGCATTGCGACGACTTAGATCCATAGCGTCAAAAGAAGCAGCATTATCTGCCTACCATGGCTATGTCTCTTCAATCCTCCGTTATGGACTCATAAATTGGGGTAATAGTACAGATATTCAAAGGGCATTTGTAACCCAAAAAAAATGTGTTAGAGCTGTATATGGCAGTGCATATTTTGCCCATTGTAGGCCAATATTTCAAGAGCTTAGAATTTTGCCTCTACCCTGTCAATATATCCTGGAAGCGACTAAATTGGTAAAAAGACCCTCTGCTCTTTCCGCGACATGATGAGGTCATTAACAAGAGCAGGCCAAGCAGGAAGCCACTTAAAATATTTCAACCAGCACAAAAACTGAAAGTCTCGAGTTCAAACGCGTACTCTATGGCTATAAAATTATACAACCGTTTGCCAGAGGAATTCCAAAGCCTAATAACGAGTCAATTTGAAAAAAAAAATGTTTAAATGGCTCCTTGAAAAATTTTTTTACTCAGTTGCCGAGTTTCTAAACACACAAAACATTAGTTAGAAATATAGTCAATTGCATGTTAGTCCTAAAATAATTTCAAAATTGAAAATTTCTACGCCGATTTTCGGTAGAATATGATGAACTAACACATTATGTAACTTATTTAAATAAAAATACAACATCGTAATATTCCTGACTTAAATGTAGACATTTTGAAAATAAACGGCCTTTTTCTCCATCTATTAAATAAATGAGGCTATTGCCCCAGGCAATAGTTATGAAAATAAGGTATCGCTTTTATATTACCTACTATTTCGAATGAACACAATTATTCATAAACCAAATAAAGCATGTAGACTTTTAATGATGCGAGGATAATATCCTCCAACTACATGCAAGTTCTTGCTTTGTTGGCTCATTTATTGTTAATGAGATAAAGGAGGAGTACGACGAACACGTGTTTAGTCGGCACTACGTTGCATAAAAAATAACATTTTGTTTTACTGGGATCGTTAATGGTATTCATTAAAATTTAAGAATAGAATGATTCTTATATATTTTTAAGTTGTCATCACTACATAGTATAAAACAAAGTCGCTTCCTTCTGTCTATCCCTATGTATGCTTAGATCTTTAGTACTACTAAACGGATTTTATTTAATAGATTATGCGTTTTTTTTTAATGGATAAAGTGATTCAGGGGGAAGTTTTATATGTATAATACATGTATAGTATATTTAGTATCAGCATTGCACCCGTGCGATGCCGGGGCGGGTCGCTAGTTAAATAGGTATAATTTATTAAATAAAATAAAAATCATTTATTTCAGACCAATTTACGATCCAAATTTTGTATTAATGGAATATAGGCATTTGAAATTAGTCACTAAAATATAAGCAAACAATCGAAATTGAATACCGGTATTTTATAAGGAGCCGAATACCAGTATCAGATGCCAGTATTTCTAAATAATTAAGTAGGGCAAAAAAATTGCTAGCATAGATATTTATGTTGAATATAAAAAAAGATGGGTAGCTATAGTATGTGATAATTATTTCGGAGAAAGGGAAATAATATAATTAGTGCCTGTAACTGTGTGCTATTTGTCCTAAATAAAGGATGTTTTAAAGCCAAATCTGCCGTAAACAGAAATATTAAGAATCTATGTATTGTTTATCATTTTATTCGAATTATTAACAAAATTGTACATGAATATTTAAATTGAAAGTATAAAATAATATCAATTAATATTTTGCAAACGCGAAAAATAAATTGTCCCATTTCATCATCTACTTAAAAAGTATTTAATATGTACAAAATAGCTAACGCGAGTGGCACGGAAGGAAAACCTTTTGATGCGGTACAGCCGAGTGTAAAATATGAGAACTCCGAAAAATGTGTCGCGGAATTGTAATGTAATAACATTTAGGCCCTTATTGCAGTAAGTCTTCTGTCTCCTGCCACTCCCACTCACCGTGAGCCATATATCGTCAAATCATATCGGAATCTAAGTATAATGGAAGATTCCAAATGTTAGCACCTAAGCGAAAAAGCTAATGGCTCAGGTAGAGCTCGAACTTGCGTCTCCAACGGCTTTCCGGGCATACAGGGGCGACCTACCTATTGGACCACAGAACCTTATGCGAGAGCCATAGAATTTTCAACCAGTTGCTTCTTGCACGTCTTCGGGTAGCATCTTAGGTACGATCGTAGCCACCCTAAGGCGTGCTAGGACGCCCGTGTTGGCCCGGAAACCCGTTGGTGACACGGGTTCAAACCCTGGCTGAACCATTCATATTTTATTCTTTTCGTTTACGCTACCAGTAGTAAAAACAGTTGGTAGATTTCAGTTTGATATTAAGCTTTTTTCCATTTTTATCAAGCGTAATAAGCGCTCAAACGTGTAAACACAATGCAAAACAAATTGGATCATCACATAATAGAAATGTCTTTCAGTACACCTATTTATTGCCCAAACAATACTGATACGACTCCCGAGGCGCAGGGCCGCACCAATTAGTAATTTTTCGCATTAAAACATTAATTAAAACTCATCGCAACAAAAAGCATACTTTCGGCAACTTTCGGGAGTAATAACTGGAACATCCGGATGTGGTAGACCAGTCAACGAGGTTACTACATATTGCGATGTCTTTGTCAAATCTATATAGGTCATGAAAATAACAAAACTTGTTTTTGTTTCGAAACGTAGGTACCTAAAATATAAGAAATTTCACTCAAAAGTCGGAAGAATAATGTTTATAGGTTTTATAGTTATTCAAGTATGGTCCGAGCAATATTATGGCGTGTTATAGTCTAGGGCGAATTACTGCATGACATATTATATTTATTTTTATAAATAATGACACAAAGGTAAATTAAGAAAGAAAGATTGAATGCGATCTACTACAATCGAAGCGGGGTTTGAACCCGCTTAATTTATTTTTGTGTCATTATTTATAAAAATAAAAATGTGGTATTACCACATAAAAAATATGAATCGATAAAAAGATTCTATACAAATATTTGGAACAGTGCCATCTCTCTCGCAGTCTTCACACTTGCTGTAAAGCAATGGGGATTGGGGATCGTGTGTGTAAAACGCACATCCTAGGGTATGGCTAATGCGCATAAGCATTTCAAAAACATATATGACGCAAAGGGCGCTCTAGTAGCGTAACGAATTAAGGGATGAAAGATTTAGTGTGATCGACGTAGCGATCGGATAGCTCAGTTGGGAGAGCAATGCGCCGGTAACGCAGAGGTCGCGGGTTCAAACCCCGCTTCGATTGTAGTAGATCGCATTCAATTTTTCTTTCTTAATTTACCTTTGTGTCATTATTTATAAAAATAAAAATGTGGTAATACCACATAAAAAATATGAATTGATAAAAAGATTCTATACAAATATTATATTTAGTCTTTTTCTCATATTGTACTGGATAAAAGTGACAAAAACTTCTGTGGTGCAACGAACTGGGTGGGGCGGACCGTGATTTGACTAACCACACTGTCTAAAATAAATGTCATACTCGTCTTGTTTGCAGTAGCCGGAACCCTGTATGCGACTTTAGACGGTCGTTTTACTCTGGCTTTTGATGGCCATTGCCTCTCCCCCTCTACCTGCTTCAAATATTAGGAGAATCATCATCTTCACCGTCCTCGTCGAGCGGAGTACCCGGTGCGAACCAGTTCGAGCCGGTTCGCTTTGAACACGCAAGTTGTGAGTTCCGACACAGCCGCTTTATTGTGGCTCTTCATGGCCACCTCCCCCCTCCCCGCTCCGCCTCACCAACCCCCATTGTGATGAATATTGCGGATTTTTCACTCGCATGCTTATTTTATTATCTACATTTGGATTGGGACTGTAATCGACATGCGTTAGTCATATTGTTACTGTCATTTGTCATTTTGTTGTGAGAGAATCAGGTGAAAACATGTTGTTTTTTGTATATTTGATGCACCGAGGCTTCTCTACCTCGGTAAGAGTAAACTTTACGTTCACCGGCTTAATCTATAAAAATAAAAAGTAAACTTTATAAAGCAGAGGTGAATTAAGTTCAATTGTCATCAACTTGTTTCATAAATATTGACACAAAGGTAAATTTATGAAAGAAAAATGTATTGTAATATACAGTGTGTTACCGCCAAGTAGGCTTTTCCTAAAGTAGAGTAAAGTAACATAGATCTTTAACGTATCCATCTTAATTTAATTAATTATCTTAAATTCAGGCTTTATTAACTTTCTAACAAAAAAATTATTTCCAGTAATGTACAGTAAAGTAAATTGACAAGGGAGTGTTAAATGACAGCGTGATATGAGTAACGACAATTACGCTGTACACCCACTACCTTGAATGTGCGGATTTAAGAAATTTAATTGTGCAGTTAATTTACATAATTGTGATTAGCTAATACATGCAAACAATTACTAATGGATCATATTATTATCAGTTTTAATAAATGCCTGCATGCCGGTAACAGGCTGTATGCACTACAATGTAAACAGGACTCGAACCTGCACTCCTATGTTCCCGGCGTAGTGCTCGTTTGTTTCTGTTATGGCCACACACAGGTTTGTGAGATAGGTACATTCTTGCCGCGCCTTGTTAATCCAACGGGAGAATTAATACGCATAATATTACCATCCTTAGGTATGTGAATATTAATATAGTCAAGAACACTAATATTTGATCTTGGAATATTAAATTAGCTTCACCTATAGTCCAAAATTGGTGACTAATTCTCGTGGTAAATAATAAAATAATATTATCAACCCTTTTGTTGCTCAACCAGTTACGAGTTATAAAATGCGACTGAAACTATAATAAAACTCTCCCATTTCTGTATAATGTGAAGCTATGTGGGGCGTCGAGTGAGGGCAGAAAAGTCCCTTTCTGCCCTCGGGCCGAAAACCGCGGGGAATCGTAACTCCGTTACGAGTTTTAACTTCATTCGAGGTGCTAATTGAGTAATGAGTGGAGTCGCGGGACAACAGATTACGACTGTAGATGGAAATTAATTCATTCAACGAGTTCATTACCCACACAATTTTGTGTTCAGAAATATAGAGGACAAGGTAGTTATGAGTGGAATAGTTTGTGCTCTGATTGAATGGGCGATTTACTCTGTAATTCATCAAATTTAATATTACGTTTTATCTAACTGCATCAGGAGAGCTATTTTTATTGGGGGAATGGTGTCATGAGTGTTGAGTTTTGCATTCTCTTGATACATCTTGAACAGCATATTTAATGTTTTTTTACATTCTATGAGATTGTAGGGACGGCCGTGGTAGATGTAATGAAACGTGTTCATTGATCGGATCTTGATTTAATTATGAATTCTCTAGCCTAAGTTAATGGTTTATACAATAATTTAAGCACTTACATACTACTCCACAAGATTACTCGAGACTCATCGTGTTTACCAAAAACCGACCCCAGGTTCGCCGCAGTCCTCAAGTAGAAATTTTAACGGACGACGTGGTGTAGAACGTTGCAATAATGTTCAAGCGTCAAATATTCAAGGTACTTACCAAGGTCGCAATATTTTCAGTCGAACAGACTAAACTTTTTGGATATTTATCATGTCGAAACAATCCGTCAACCCGATTTTTTTACGCAAAAACACAACCATAGAGTCAGAGAGTCACCATGGCGTAACAAATTGTGTCCATAACCAAACGGGACGGCCCATAAACAAGAAAACACACAATATGCCGCCGTCACTTTACTTTCTTACAACACAACCCGACCAACAGCCACGGCCTTCTGCACCCCATAACGGTGACTATACAGGGCTCAAGCTACATTGGACAAATGAATACATAGAGGAAATGTTGCAAATATCCCGCTAATGTTACGCGAGAGAAATTGCTGCTTTTTATAAGTCATAGAATAACTGGGGATGTGACAGGGGTTCATCTTTCAGGGGTTCCGCTGGAACAAGAATACCGGTAAAAGAGTTGGTTCGTCGGCCGTTGGAGCGTTTAGTTTATGCATATACTTCATATTTGCGGCGTTCGCAGTGGAGACACTCGGACCGTGGAGTCCGGACGCCCACAAACTTTACTCATTAATAAAAAAAAAACTTTCCGAATGTTCTTCGGACCACAGAGCCGGCTCATTCCTCGGCCAAAGGATTAGCTTGGCTATTCAACGGGGGAATGTAGCCGGCATCATGGGTACCCTGCCGCAGGGCCATGATCTGGGGGACATCGGTTTTGTTAGTTAATTTTATTTAGGTTAAGTTGTTTACAGTTAATTTTTACTTGTGTTTCGTTTACTAATCGTTTCGTTTCGTTTCGGTGACTACACCCAGCCAGCAGTTCTGCTGCAAGGACGCGGAGGCGTTGATCATGCAAGAGAAGGAGGGACAAAGAGGCTCTGCGAGATGGCTCAGAATCGCATACTGACACAGTACCAAAGGTCGTTCAGGGTAGTATAGAAACCTTAACATTCCCTGGCCGGAGCCTTCGGTTCAGTGGCAGGGCACGCATCCGGGTCGTCCCGAGTTCCCCTCCGTCTTCTGCCGCTCCGGCAAGATCAACTGGCCCTCCTATCCGAGGCACCGGGGAGCCAGAAGTTACAGGTTGGGAGTGTGGGTTCCTTTGCAGTCGGGATGAGGACCGATGGGAGAGATCCGACAAGAATACCAGCATCGAGCCAGAAAGGAAAATAGACATATACATGTGTAAATATATATAGAAAGGATGTTTGACTGCGATTACAGTGCCCAGTTAGCACGATGAATCTGGGGGCACGGTAGTGCCCCCGCCAAGACGAACAAAAAAGAAGGGGGCACTACCTACCTTTTCTCGAACCGTTTCGTCTCATATTCAAACCCTCATAGTTTCGTCCCAGTTAACACTAGAGCGCCCAAATTCTCAGGTTAAGATGCAGTTAGCAAACGTATAAAATGTACTAAATTTAATTGATCTAGCTTGTATACTTTAGGTTTTATAGGTACCTAAAATACGCCGATTTTGCCACTCACTCACTGACGTATCAAAACCTCTGGGGTACTTCCCGATGACCTAGAAAGCTGAAATTTGGTATGTAAGCTAGTATTAGTACACAAACAACAAAATAATTCTAAAACTTGGAACTTTTACCCCCCAACCCCTTAAACTAGGGGATGGAAGTTTGTATGAAATTTCCGCAAATTTTGATACTAGAGGTCTGAAAATTTAAACCTATAGGGACTCATTGTTATAAATCAAATACATATTGTAGGACTTTTAAAAAATCACCCCCCCACCCTTTAAATAAGGGGATGGAAGTTTGTATGGGTTTCCCATAATAGGGGATAAAAGTGTATATATTATATGGGGCTAAACTTAAGTATTTCTTAAATACACAATTGTCTACTTCAATTGACGCCCAAGAAACCCTACAGCCCAAAAAAAATAAAAAACTAGGGCACCTTACAAAAAGAAATGAGATCCCACCAAAACATTTCATGTAAAATTGACGGCCAAGACTCACATTCTCATAACGCTTTAGCTGTAAAAAAGTTATCAGATCCCAGGAAAAGCCAAGCCCCTAAGCCCCGACTTTACTAACCCCACCACCTTGGTTTAAAAAGTATGGCATCAACTGGCTTCAAGCCCCTAAACCCGGAGTTTACTAAACCTACACCTTTGTTTCAAAAGTATGGCTTGGCCGATTCATAGAGTACCGTTAATAAGTCTAGCGGACTGTCCGGCCCCTATGGTAAGGAATTAAGTTTATAAGTATATATTATCAAAGACATAAACTTAATTTCTTGATACCATATGGGCCAGACGGTCCGTTGGACTTATTTACGGTACTCTATGAAACGGCCAAGCCATTCTTTTGAAACAAAGGTGTAGGTTTAGTAAACTCCGGGTTTAGGGGCTTGAAGCCAGTTGATGCCATACTTTTTAAACCAAGGTGGTGGGGTTAGTAAAGTCGGGGCTTAGGGGCTTGGCTTTTCCTGGGATCTGATAACTTTTTTACAGCTAAAGCGTTATGAGAATGTGAGTCTTGGCCGTCAATTTTACATGAAATGTTTTGGTGGGATACCTATTTTCTTGTAGAGGCTGATCTTGTTGAGCCGTTGCTTCTTATGAGCTGGTTTCCTCTTCTTCTGATTCTGTGTCCGTTTCCACCGTCTTGTATATTTTTTCGGCTTTCTTCTTGACGAGGCCGCGATTCCTTGCAATGCGCTCCCAGTAGGCTCGGTTCCGGTTCGTGTACCGGGTGATGTCATGGTTTAGTGAGTCAGTCCAGGTGAAGATTGGTCTGCCAATCTTCCGCTTTGACTCCAAATAGGCTAGCGCAGCGTGTATCAGGTGGGGTTTCGGACGTCTAGTTAAGTGGCCATAATAGGATATTCTACGCACTTTGACGGTTTTTGTGATGGTTTTCCCTTCCAGTATTTGGTGGATTTTTCCTTTGGGAGGGTCCTTTGATGCACCCAACATTTCTTTTACTATGTGCCTTTCATATTTCCTGAGCCGTGATCTATTCGATTTTGTAAGAGCCATGACATTGAGGCCGTATGTCATGGAGGGTGCGATAACCATCTTGTACATTAATCTAGCGATTTTCCACTCGATTTTGTACTTCTGTATAAATTTTGTCAGGATTTTGGCGTTTCGGAGCGCTTTTACACATCTTGTCTTGATGGATGCTCTTCTGTTGTGTGTTGCAGTGATGTATGAACCCAGGTACCTTATGGTCTCGATTGGCTTTATTGGTATACCACCAAGGATTCTCTGCTGCTGTTCGGCGACGGGTGGACCGAAGGGGTCCAGCACAATAAGCTTGGTTTTTGTTCCGTTGATGGTGAGTCCTACGGTGGTTAGTAATTCTTTCAATTTTGTTACGAGACGGTCGAGCGTCGTTATGCAGTCACCTATCATAATTAGATCGTCCGCGAAAGAAAGGATTAGTGGAAGAGTGATTTCTTTATCCTGGTTTAGACTCACAGCCTCATCCTCTTCCTCCAGAGTTCTCAGGACATCATCCATGAGGATCGTAAATAAGCGTGGTGATAGTGGACACCCTTGTTTAACTCCTTTTCCCTTGTTGATTATCGCAGAGTTTTGACCGAACCAGGTAATAAACGTTCGTTCTATCATACACGCAGCCACTATTCTGTTTGTCAGGGGGGCATTTGTCCTGCTGAGAAGGATATCCCTTAAGGCCCCAAGATCTACATTGTTGAAAGCCTTTTCAATATCAAGGGCCACTACGAAGAGTCTCCTTCCCTCCCTCCAATTGGCATCCAGGATTCTTCGCAGGGAAAACAAGTGGTCATCGGTGGATCTATTATTTAAAAAGGCCGCTTGGTAGTTACCTAGTGCCTCAATTTCCTTGTCTAATTTTTCAAGGAGGAAATTGGCATAGATACGATAACCAACGTTGCAGACAGATATCCTCCTATACTCGTCTACATTTCTTGGCGATGATTTCTTAGGTATTGGCACTTGTTTGGATAGCAGCCATTCTTCTGGGATTTTATTTTTCGCCCAGGCTTCTTGCATAACGTTTGCGACCCTTGCGATGAACTCCGGTGGTGCTGCCTTGTACAGCTCCGGCGCAATTTGGTCTGTGCCTGGAACTGTACCGTTTTTCATTCTCCTAATGATGCTTTTTATCGTATCCGTGTCGGGCCTATCTTCGGTGGGCACCTCATCCTTCTGGCCTGTGAATGTTTCAGGTGGTTTGCCCTCGCTTTTCTTCAACTCTCTTACCCAGTTTGACATTGGGATGAAATGTTTTGGTGAAGATCTTTGTGCAGGTGCGGTTTTGAATTTTCTTAGGTACCTGTAGGTTATCTTCATTCTCATTGCCCGGTGTGCTTTACTGAGATTACGAAAGAAGAGCGTACACTCTTTATGGGAGTCCTGTTCTTGAGCGTCCCGGAGTCTCTTGCGCGCTGCCTTGACCCTGGTATCGTAGTTCGGGTTTCCTGGAAATTTATTCTTCAAAAACAGTGATTGTTGAAGGAAGGCGAGCGCTAATCTACTGTCCCGTGAGCGCACTATGGCTTTTGTTGGAATCGTATGAGATGCCTGTCTGAGAATCTCGTTAAGTTCGCTCCACGTGGGATTCTTATCAGACTCAAGCTGACCTTGTGACTTCATTTCCCAGGTAGTTAGAAGACGATTCACTTCTTTTTGAAACTCTTCTACTACGGCTGAACTTTGTAGAGCTTCGTAATTAATTGTTTTGGCGTTAAATGGTCGTTTATTCTTGGGACCTTCTTTCGGAACATTGCTATTGGATCTGCGGGTGATGGGGTCTTTCCAACTAGAATTTTGGACAACGCCCCATACTAGCTTGTGGTCAGTGCTAACGGACTGAGTGAAGATTCCTTGGATAGATTGAAAAAATAGAGGGCGATGAAGACTGGTTAAAATGTGATCTATTTGGGATTTTCGGTTACCGACTTGCCATGTCGCTTTGCACGAAGGGCGGCCAAAGGTATTTTTTGCGCAAAGGTTGTGTTCTTGTAAGAAATGAATAAGCAAGCTACCATTAAAGTTGGACTCGGTATGTAGCAGATTTTTCGGAGATGCATGCTTGGTTATATTGTTTACGTCTTTCATCCCGATATGCGCATTGAAGTCTCCTAGAATTATGGGGAAGGCCTTTTTAGGGGCTTGGCGTAGTAGCGTGCCTATTTTCGCGAGACAGGTTGCGGCTCCGGCTGAGACGTGGGTGTTCACAATAAAGAGCTCAATGGGACCATTCTTATTAGCTATTGAAAGTTTTAGGTGCGTACCGATTACGTTTTTATCTCTTCGAATTGTGCTGACTATTTCACATTGAGCATCTTTTCTTATTAGAATGGCTAGCCCTCTTTTCTCTCTTGCGTTCTGGCCCCCGTTTAAGAGCCAGCGATAGTTGTTGGTGGTGAGCTCTCCGCTTGTCAGGTGGGTTTCTTGTAAACCTGCTATTGTGATATTTCGCTTTGAGAGTTCGCTGTCAATTTTCGTTTTGTCTTGTAGCGGGGCGCAGCCTCTTACGTTCCATGTTGCTACTGAGACTACCTTGCAGGGTTGTGGGGTCAGCGTTTGGGGAGCAGTAGGGGTGGCTCTTAATAATCGTGAGCCAGTCATATCGACATAGTCGTTTTGATCGTAGGAGGGGTTCAGCGCGATTATTGGTGAGTACTCTTTTGAAACATGTGCCGGGCTGGAGGATGACGAGGTGTTGGTAGATTGTATGAAGTCTTCGTTTGTACTCCGTTGGGGGTTGATTACGGGATAGCTAGTTTTATCGTCCGTCGTGGTTTGTTCAGCGATGGATTGCTGGATGAATGATGTTTCGATATCAGGGCTGTTGAAGTGAACAGAGTCGTAGTGATGGTTTCCGTAGAAGAGGTGAATATTTGCCATTTTGTGGTATTCGTATATGGGGGCCCTATATTGTAGTGGTCGCTGATGGTTCATGTGCACATAGATATTTACCGTGAAGCAACTGGTGGCGGCTAAGATTATTTCTTCTCCTCCCCAAAAACCGTCTCTGAACTGGTTCCTAATATATTCATCAATTTGTTCCGCGGAGGGAGGTGTATTGTGGCCGGGAGACCTGACGTCTGAGACACTGCCGTTGAGCGCCATTTGGATTTGACTATTATTTCTCTCAGCGGACAGGTGATTAGCGAGCAGTTCTCGTACCTCTCGATGATCGAAATCGGTATTACGCACGGAGTTCAATTGGTTCGCTATCGCCCTATACAGACAATTGCCATCTTTGGGAATCGGTAAAATTTCCATCGTGCGGTGTTAAAACCGTCGAGTTTGGTGTCACAGATGGGCCGACAATGCACTTGCTAGTCCCCTTTTTTTTGTTGGCGATGGCTAAGCTATTTGTTCGAGTAGGTAGTTGGCAATATCTGCACGTGTTCGGTGCAAAGTGACCTGGCCTCTAATGGGGTTGGAAAAAAAGGGATCTCTTTGTTCTTGGAAGTGAAAGCGTTGCAAGATGTTGTACTTCTTCCTTGCTTAGCCACTAGCGAAATAAACAGTTAATATTTACAGGTTACCCAAACTATGCTATAGGTTTTCTACCGTACAGGTAAAGATACTTATCATGTGTGTACTTCAACCGGTAATTAGTTGATATAAGGCAGGACTTTTAGTATAGTTTCGGTATTACATAATTTAACATAATCTTGCGCGCGTGAAAGAGTGAAGTAAAGAGACCAACGCGTCACTTATTGCTTAGACAAGAATTTAACAATTGGATATTCGACTTAAGCTCTTTGTCCTTTGCATACAACTGTCCAGATAGACCTAGGTTACATGTAAGTATGATAACACTCTCAGACCGAAGTAGGCTATATTGAAACAAAACGGAGCCGGTCATTCATGTATGTTAGACGTAAAAAAAAATATAAAGTAAACTGCCACATACATAGTTGCATAAGACCAGTACAAAAGTCAAATGGTTGTACCGAAGTCACTAACCTTAATTAAGTTGAGTATATAAATCTAATATATTTCGGTAACGGTGCGAGATGAAGTTTTATATTTGGGTATTAAGTAGGTGAACGCATATAGATACCTAAAGGAAGTGCGATATATATACTGTAATTAAATAATGGTGGTAAGAATTACGGGGAAGACAATCTAAAACTACTTAAATTAATACAAACTATTAGACTAGGTGAATCTTAAACTAATATATTTATTATCAGTGTTTTGTGGACGATTTTCAAGCGACTCGCGATATGCTTGGTGTTGTGTGCGGCCTCCTAGATGCAAATGAATTAATATAAAAATAGAAATAGGATTATCCTGCTAAAAATTCCGTGAGGCGGTTTGGCGGTTGGGTTGGCTGGTTTTCAGTGAGTCTTGTATTACGTTTGTCTATATGTGGAGGTCCATGAAGTGTGGTTGGGGTTCAACCGAAGAGATTAAAGGAGAGAAAAAAGAGTAAAAGAAGACCGTGCGTGATTACCGTTTTCGAAGACAAGGAGTAAATATTGCAATTGGCAGCAAAAAGTGAAATGGAACGTTCTCACCAAATTAGGCTCCTGTGGTTTGGCGGGCCCAGCAAGGGTGCTGGACGTGTGAAGAGACACACCTAAGATTCGCACCGCACAAAGGGGCACTGCGGGATCTTATTCACACACACTTGATCGACACTCACTAAAAGACCGCGTAATATAGACACACCAAACACTAGAACTTCTACTTAGCAGTTGCTAAGTATTATAGAGAAGGATCGAAACAGTGAAAACGCGGCGAATTCTTTGACACGCGGCTAAACTTTAACAGGCTACCATGCGAACATCTGGTCGTGCCTTGTTTTTGTCTCGTGACTGTATTGTTTTGGCCGGGTTTTTACAACGCTCATACAGATCGGGAGAGGCAGGGACTACGCGTCCGCTCCGTATGGCGTCCCAAATGGGTCTCCTCTACTTGTGTTTCGTTTACTAATTATAATAAATTTATTTGTTTATGCATTGTCCTAATTGAAACATGAGAAAATTATAGATTATTTTGTTAAAATGGGTGCGAAAGCTGGCTAAGGAGGGGAAATAAACCTTGATGAGAGTGTGGCTCAGAACAATAACCACCGTTACGTGTTTTAACCCTTAATTCGACACTGAGAAAACTGCTGTTCATACTCGTAGTTAAAACAAAAACCTTAGGAATTATAAGAAGTCGAGCAGTCTTAATTTGCACTTATGACACTTCTATTTTGTTGTTTATCTCAATTGTAATTTTATGTTTATTCGTGTTTTTTTTCTTGACGAAGTATGCAATAATGAGCAATTGTTCTACTCGTATTCTAATGAGTAGGAGAACTGACTGCGGTGAGTTGACTCATGTAAGTCGACTCACCGCAGTCAGTTCTCATCGCCACAGATGCTCGGGCGAGCCCAGGCCGTAAAACGAAGCCGCGCAAACACGATAAACGGACACACAGACAAAAAACTTATTAAGATTGGTTATTTGAATGAAAAATACTGGTGAGAAAGAGAGCTTTTGAAAAAGTGAAAAAAACATTTGTTCAATATACTTAATATAAATATAGAGGTGAATTGGTTTTTTCTTTTTCATTATTGAGATACATTAAATGCTAGAAGTATACGGTTTACTGGACCTTAATCAACATTTGTATTTGAGGTTTGTTAATAGAAACACACTTGGGTGTTGTTATGTTTTAGTTTCCTTCTTGTCAAAGAACGTACACATATTCAAGTTATATCGGTTGTATATCAAGGTTCCTGAAAGCAAAGTATAAATACAAATTATCCATAAAACTTAAACAAAAAGGCAAATATAGGAGTTTTACAGGACATGACATTACAATAAAAAGTGCAATTTTCCCGTCACTGCATTCCGGTAACTTTGCCACCAGTGTTTTGGAAACCAAAACAACAATGCAGTAACTTTAACTTCTCCATGTTTTTCAGCTCCGTAGTTGCTACTGGTTCTAATTTACTTTCCCCGCGTGAACGTTCTCGCCTGAACAAAATCGGTCCCGCCACGCGTGAGTTAGTTCCGCACGTGAAACTACACGACAGAAACGTAATTCACGACGTCGTGTTACGTTGCGATCTCGTGATATGGAAATCGGTGACTTATACGACACGACCTTGTGCCGTGAAACGAAGGCGCTGCACGTTGTTGCCACAGTGTTGCCATTTTGTGTTGGGATATTAAACAGTATACACTGTTTGATTTTGAATATGCCGTTTTTGAATTGATCCACTACCAAATGCTGACAAAGCGAAAATTTAATTTTTTTTATGGTTCAGGCAGGGTTCGAACCTGCGTTTCCAATGTTTTCCGGGCCAACACGGGCGTTTTGCGTCTCGCCTACCTATTGGGCTACTGAACCTGATGCGAGAGCCATTGCATCTTTCAACCAGTTGCTTTTTGCATGGCTTAGGGTGGCATCGTAGTGCCAAATTTTTCGCTTCATTGTAAACGTTTGGTTTACGTTACGTTAAGCTAGACGTATTGATTAAATTAAAGTGGTCTATTACCACTAAGTTGCGACATACAGCACGTCAGGTCGTTCCACACCATGAAGTCGTATTATTTAATTGTGCAGTAAGCCCTGAGTGTTTAAACAGACTGATTGCATGCCAACTGCAATTTCTATGAATATTGCAAACGCAGTTAGCGTGCAATTGGCTTTTAGCTCCTGCACAAGTTGCAGTTAGAATTCTATCTGTCCGTTCAATTTTAGCGGACGGTTGTACGGCCGACTGACTTCGTTGTGCTTCCGTGTTCTGTGGTTTATCTGTAGTAATGCTATGCGGGCGACCTCGAGACGAATAATCGTAAATATTTTATACTCTGCGCTAAAATTAAAACAACAGCGGTTATATGTTACACGCTTAATGTCTTTGATGTTGGCAGATAACGCTCCGCCGGGAGGCGCGCTTGATGTTTCCAGCGATGTTTTTACTTCAGGAAGATAAATAGATAATTTCCGTGAATTGGGTCTCGTAGTGAAAAAGCGGTGGTAGCCTAGTGGTTAGGGCATGCGACTTTCAATCCGGAGGTCGCGGGTTCGCACCCGGCCCGTACCAATGAGTTTTTCGGAACTTATGTACGGAATGTCATTTGATATTTACCACTCGCTTTTCGGTGAAGGAAAACATCGTGAGGAAACCACCTAAGCCCAATAAAGCCTAGCTTCCCCTCTGGGTTGGAAGGTCAGATGGCAGTTGCTTGCGTAAAAACTAGTGCCTACGCCACATCTTGGGATTTAGGTAGCCGACCCCGATTTGAGAATTCATTCTCAAAAAAATGGGACAAAGGCTAGGAGGATGATGATGGGTCTCGTAGTGAAAGTTACGTCGGGTCATATTTGGTTCCTTCGTTCCTATACACAAAGGATTTTCTGTTTAGTAAGTAGCAAATTAAAGCTTATAATTATTTCAAAAATTAATGAGGTTCTGCTTGAATTTTTACAAATTTTTAAGCTTTGCTTCTTAATTAAAATTTAGTAATTTAAAAGCAAAAAAAAAATAAAAAAAAGCTTTTATTTAAACGCTCCAACAATAATAAAATATTTTTTTCCTTCAAAAATTAAACTGTCAACTTATAACCTCATTGTATACTATTGATATGATAATAAAAGCTTGTCGAGCGATTTGTAAATAAACTAGTACTAATTTAATATGTAAATTGATCTGCTAAGTTTATTATATTTTCAATTTCAATTTAATTAAATACTGATAGGTAATTTACCCCGCGACAAGCTGTTATTATCATATCAATTGTATATAATGAGGTTATAAGTTGATAGTTAAAATTTTTAAGAAAAAAAAAATGTTCTTGTTTTTAAAGCGCTTAAATAAAAGCTTTTTTTATATTTTTTTTAGCTATCGCTGGCTAGGTTTCTCAGTCTGTTCATAATTGTTGACCAATGCTGATGACGCCCATCTCGCCAAATTACACAAGTCAAACTTATTTCAGCTTGGACCTCTCTTTTCAATTTACTCGCTATGAGCCCTTTCATTTGATACCCATATTGCAGAAGTGCATTAAAAATAAAATAACTATCCCGCCATCTTGGATGATCCGCCATATTGGATGTAGAATGACGTCACATTATTTTTCGAGTTACTCTCAACAAGCCTATCTATATTGTAGAAATGCATTAAAAATATCTATTCCGCCATCTTGGATGGTCCGCCATGTTGGATTTAAAATGACGTCACGCCCCATATCGTGCATTGTCATCCAAACTAAACGTGTATACAAAATTTCAGCTCAATCAGTTAAAGATATCTACTTCAAAACTGAGTTCAAAGATTCCACCCGAACAAACATACCTACTTATATACATACATACATACATACATTGCAAGTTAAATTTAAAAAAATAATCTCTAAATCGCGAATATCGTGTAAGAGTTCCATTTTCACTCTGAAATACTATATATTTTAAAGGGATCATAAAACTCTAAAATATCCAAATTTTTCGGCCAATAAATATTTTTAACGGTGATAGACAGTCGGTAATCGCCTATTACTTATAAGCCAATCCGTCATCCGCCGAACGTGTCGCAATTAATTACTCCTGTCCGTCAGACACCAACCGCGGACACCCGCTAGTATGACGACTACCCGGCGCCGACCCTTACAAAAAAGAAAAAAAGGTTCAAAATTCAGGAAAATACGAGCAAAGTTGTGAAGGCGGACTCCCGCGGAACTCTTTTTAATTAAAAATAAATAGCCAGTTTCGGCCAGCGACGGAGACAATGAGAATTCATTTAAAACACAAAAGCTAATTTTTTGTCTATTATTTCGGAGTTATTTTTTACTGAATAGTTAACTTTTGGCGAAAACAAAGCAACTGAAAGATAACTTACAATTTGCGCGGCGTCTGCGGGTGAAGGTTGGGAAAAAAATCTCGAAAAGCTAAACAAAAATGTTATCAAGAGGAAAATATAATTGAACTCTTTTTAAAACGTTCCTTTTGGTGTCGTAAACTGAAGTCGTTGTATTAAATAGCGACGATATTGTTAGTTTCTATTGTCTGAAGCAGATAGAATAATCGGTGTTGTTATTCGCTTCGCTGCAGAGATTCACTTAAGACGACTTGATGCTCGAAACTATTCATAGTATCTTCTCTCTGATATAACATTAAATATTTAAACGAAAACGTTGTATTATTTATAAATTTGCGTTGTGTTTAATACGCGAAAAATCACCGTTTTTTGTCATGTTGTATGAGTTTAAATCAATGATTAATATAGGTAATATTTCGATTACAGACTTAAATTTATATTCCGAAATAACTCGAGATATGTAAGTTATAAATCGGATAACCTGGTCCTTAAAGTAAAAGAATTGCTCGACACGTTTTGTTCCATTCTGAGGTCCATTCTAAAAAGGGCGTTTGATCGCACATTGAAACTCTTTACAAGCAATCGCGGGAAGCCATTATTTTTAACGTTCTATACTCGTACTCACAATGTTGTGCTCGCTGAGCGGTCTTAACACAGACAACTTAATAATCACCAATTTGTTAATTTTCTTTTGTTTTGATTTATGTAACACCATTTCAACTGTTCTTAATAAACTTGATCTATGCGTTATTCCACTTCTGAAAATGAAAAATATTTCATATTCTTCTTACCTTATCTTATCTGTAAACGCACATTTCGTTACAAATTGGAAATGGGTTGATGTCTTTATGAGATTCTTTTCTCACGTTACACTCCAATAAAAATATTTAAATATTAATAAAGCTGTAAACTCCGTAAAGCATATGGTTTGAAGTCTGTTCTTTGTTTGACAAATGTATTGAAACTCGTTCGCACCTTTACCTATATCGACTGGAATTGAGAAATAGAATATGAATTGCTGAATTCGAAGAACGTTGAGTTGCATTTAAAATCGAATCAAATGATAAACAGACGAGCCAGTTCAATGTAAATCTATTTGTGTTTTGTGTTGAAAAGTGTTTTAAATCCGCAACTAGACAAACAAAAAATGACTATAAATCCTAAACGGCTACCAAAGTAATCCCTTTACTTAAGTCTAAAGTTCTGAAGCCCGACTCTTACAACGCTCGCGCAATTGTCGTGCGACAGACAATGTGCGACGTACACAATGGGTGCGACGCGACTGTCGCAAACGCGGCGCGGTTTCTTGTTCAGTTGTCGTGGTGTATTCTTTTAGCCGTGTAAGGTACTCGTTGCATTACGAGTACAGTGTGAACGTTAGTTTATAAGAAAGAGAGATACGGAGGCATGCTATGCCTTGAATTGACAGCGCGTATGCGCCTCTGACGGTTCCCAAGCACACGGGCTGTATTATAATTCATAATTATTTATTTCCAAGAATATGGTACATTTGGTTATTATAAAGTGTCTTAGTGCTACATATTCGGCCAGTATTGGCGTAGAAATGTTATTGTAGTATTGCTAGTAAACATGTCAATTAAATTAAATTATTAAATTAAATTATATTAAAGTTAATATTACACGTGTCAATTAATAGATTCCGAAAATTATGTCAATTTCTATCAATGAAATATAAATATGTCAATTAATATTAAAAATAATTAAAATTTAGTCCTTACAAAAATAACATGCACCCTTATAAAACATGTATACATTTGAAATTTATTTACAATAGTTAGAGTTGTCATAGTTTAAAAAATCTGTTTCAGTATAAAAACATTCATTTAAAAGCAATTTAAACATTTTTTTTCGAATTCACGTGTGTGTAATGCTTTGAACTGCTCTGGTACTTTATTATATAACTTTATAGCCATACAATATGCGTTTGAGCCAAACATTTTCAATTTTTGTCTCGGCTGATATAGTTTGAGCGGATTCCTACTAGGCCTATTTGTTTTTTTTTATGATGACGTCATGTAATGGAAAGAGATGAGGGTGTTTTTGAACAAATTTGGTGATTTCTAAAATGTACAGATACGGCAGCGGTAGTATATTTAGTTCTTGAAATATTGGTTTACAATGAGCAAGATAATCCGCACCATATACGGCTCTAATACATTTTTTTTGAATTAGAAACGCTCTCTGGGCTTCAGTACAATTACCCCAAACAACAAGTCCGTATCGCAAAAGCGAGGAAACATATCCATGAAATGCTGACAATGCAGCCTCTCTTGAAGCCACCGACTTAAGGCGTCGTAACGCAAATACAAATCTGTCCAGTTTTGTACATACGTTTTCAACGTGTGCTTTCCAATTAAGACGCTCGTCCAGTGTGACACCGAGGAACGTTGCAGAATTCTACTAATTGTATATCAGTGTTATTACATTTGATTTTTATATCAGGTTGAGAGGTATTACTACTTCTAAACTTAATGAACTTAGTTTTATCATAATTTAATTTCAGTTTATTATTTTCTAACCACACTAAAGTATTTTGTAATTCCGTAATGGCTTCATTTTCAAGGTTGCATTTTTTTTCGCATTTTATTATTATAGTAGCGTCATCAGCAAACAAAAGACACGTATGTTTGAGGAATGCTGGTAAATCATTGATATACATCAAAAATAATAAGGGACCCAGAACGCTGCCTTGGGGTACACCACAACTACTAATTTTTGATGAAGATTTATGTATAGTTTTTTTATCATCATCCACTCTTGTGGTATTAGCGCTTAACAGCCCTTACACAGCCTTAATAAGCTGAATAATGGCTGTAGGTGTAAGCTTAAGCAGCATATGTGCTACGTGGGTTGCCACCGTGATGCCTTTAACCACCGAGTTCCTTGTATTTGCAAATTAACATGCGACGCCCCTAGAGGCGCGCAATGACCTGACCCGCAACTCGCACCGCTGGGCGTCAACGGGCGCCGCGCGCGCGGGGTGCAGCCAGCCGCCGGAGCGCGTCATCACCGCCCGCGCACCGACGGAATAAAAGCCGCGACTCATTGGACCGGCGAGCATTCGGAGGTTAGCGTCGGTGCCGTACGGAGCTCTAAAAGGTTTCCGAATAGCAAGACTCTGATCTCTGAATGTCCCTGAGGTAGGAGCGGTGCGCTGTCTCAGCATCTTGCACTCCTCAGGACTCCGGGCCACGTCTGAGTGCGGTACGAGCCTGTATCATAACAGCACCGGACGGGCACCTTAGGGCAAGTCTAGGCGCGGTGCGTTCAGCATCGCACTGACTTGAATCCAGGGCTCTAGTATCTCGGAAGCGGTACGACTCCGTATCGCGCCAGTTACTAAAGCTCACCCGCTACCGTTACCGCGAATCCGAAATCCTACGGGAACCGCCGTTAGTATATTTTAAAGGCCCGCGAGCCTATAGCCAGCCGCGAGTGATCATTAGGTATAGGTTTTAATTGTAAATAAATAGTATTTATTAAGGTACTCCGTTTGTATTACTTACTCACCTCTAACTAAAGCCCCTCTGTTTGAGAGTCCCACCACTGAAAGCTAGCTAGGAAACCCTCTGCGGTCTAGACTTGTCTAGGTCGTCGCGGGATATATGGTGTGGTCTAAACCATCACATCACATTTGGCGCCCAACGTAAATAGCTCACAGGAGAGTCTTACACTCGGGATAAACAAGGGATAGAGGTTGAGTCCTAGAATCACCGCGAGTTAGAGCGTAATTATAGTACGCGTTTCACCGCATCCGTAAGAGTCCGACGCGACTAAAATAAGGTATAGATATCAACCGACAGGAAATACAGATTTTGAAAGAGTAATCTAGAGTTCAATTAGGCACCCTAGAATCCGTTTAGTCGTCTGTAGAGTCCTTATATCCGTATATAGTACGTTATTTCTACGTTACCGTCCTGTATAAAAAGCACCGTTGTATCAAAACGTTTTGCTTATAAACGTAGCAACGCCGAAAGCTCACTCATGCCGACTTCGTGGATCTATCAGCTGAAGAAGGAACAACTGGTAGAGGAAGCCGCACGGAGAGAAATAGCGACAGAGGGCCAAACCGTCGAACAGATTAGAAAACTTGTTGCGGCAAGCGTAAAGGAAACCGAGGAGTTTCAAACCCCGAATAAGAAAGAGGCGGCGACCATGGCCGACACCGAACAGGATAGGAGGTCCAGCAGGATCTCTAAATTAGTCAAGGAGTGGAACATCACTTTTCGAGTCACCGACAGCGCCGTGGAGTTCGTGGAAAGGATAAACGAGCTTATCGAGGCGAGTGACGCGTCATGGGACGAGGTCCTACTTTTACTGCCGAGAATCCTGCAGGGCAAGGCATTATTGTGGTACCGAAATAATGTAAGTTCATGGGAATCCTGGGAAGACTTCTTAGAGCTCTTCAAACTCTATTATTTCCCATGTAACTACGAGGAGGATTTGATCGTGCAAATAGTTGCACGAAAGCAAAAGTTTCGAGAGAAATTCTTCGAGTACGTCACGGATCTACAAACGCTGATGAGAAGATACGGCAAGCTGTCGGAAGCTGAAAAGTTACATCGCATACACGAGAATATGCTACGCGAATATCTGGGGGCACGGTAGTGCCCCCGCCAAGACGAACAAAAAAGAAGGGGGCACTACCTACCTTTTCTCGAACCGTTTCGTCTCATATTCAAACCCTCATAGTTTCGTCCCAGTTAACACTAGAGCGCCCAAATTCTCAGGTTAAGATGCAGTTAGCAAACGTATAAAATGTACTAAATTTAATTGATCTAGCTTGTATACTTTAGGTTTTATAGGTACCTAAAATACGCCGATTTTGCCACTCACTCACTGACGTATCAAAACCTCTGGGGTACTTCCCGATGACCTAGAAAGCTGAAATTTGGTATGTAAGCTAGTATTAGTACACAAACAACAAAATAATTCTAAAACTTGGAACTTTTACCCCCCAACCCCTTAAACTAGGGGATGGAAGTTTGTATGAAATTTCCGCAAATTTTGATACTAGAGGTCTGAAAATTTAAACCTATAGGGACTCATTGTTATAAATCAAATACATATTGTAGGACTTTTAAAAAATCACCCCCCCACCCTTTAAATAAGGGGATGGAAGTTTGTATGGGTTTCCCATAATAGGGGATAAAAGTGTATATATTATATGGGGCTAAACTTAAGTATTTCTTAAATACACAATTGTCTACTTCAATTGACGCCCAAGAAACCCTACAGCCCAAAAAAAATAAAAAACTAGGGCACCTTACAAAAAGAAATGAGATCCCACCAAAACATTTCATGTAAAATTGACGGCCAAGACTCACATTCTCATAACGCTTTAGCTGTAAAAAAGTTATCAGATCCCAGGAAAAGCCAAGCCCCTAAGCCCCGACTTTACTAACCCCACCACCTTGGTTTAAAAAGTATGGCATCAACTGGCTTCAAGCCCCTAAACCCGGAGTTTACTAAACCTACACCTTTGTTTCAAAAGTATGGCTTGGCCGATTCATAGAGTACCGTTAATAAGTCTAGCGGACTGTCCGGCCCCTATGGTAAGGAATTAAGTTTATAAGTATATATTATCAAAGACATAAACTTAATTTCTTGATACCATATGGGCCAGACGGTCCGTTGGACTTATTTACGGTACTCTATGAAACGGCCAAGCCATTCTTTTGAAACAAAGGTGTAGGTTTAGTAAACTCCGGGTTTAGGGGCTTGAAGCCAGTTGATGCCATACTTTTTAAACCAAGGTGGTGGGGTTAGTAAAGTCGGGGCTTAGGGGCTTGGCTTTTCCTGGGATCTGATAACTTTTTTACAGCTAAAGCGTTATGAGAATGTGAGTCTTGGCCGTCAATTTTACATGAAATGTTTTGGTGGGATAAGTTGTACATACAGAAACAGGATTATAAAAATTTGGCCGGTTTGTTGAAATTGGCATCCGAATACGAGGGGATAGTATTGCCGACGGCCACTCCGCAAAGCTGGAATGGGCAGCGTGGTGACGCCAGAGCTTACACAGATACTAGTAAAAGTTGGCAGCCGCGGCCTGGCGAGTATGAACAGCCGGGAACAAGCCGGGCGCACCCTACAGGAAAACAAGATCCTTTCCCAAAGCACGACGAGAGTAAATCACAACCGGGGAGAATACATCCGAAGTATGACTCCAAGACATGCTGCTGGTCTTGTGGGTGTTGTGTCAATGAAAGACAGAGATCCCAAGCAGACTGCTTTATTCTATAATGTTAAACTACCCACATAGGTACTTATCAACCTACCGTACATAACACTTCCCTCGTATTTACGAAGTAGGTAATATTAAGTAATTACATACATATCTTTAGGTAGGTAAGTATTTACTATCAGAATATTGCAATAATATTAATTGTGCAACATTACATAGTAGGTATTAAGTATTTACATATACATCTTTTGGTAAGTAAGTATTTACTATCAAAATATTGCAACAATATTTATTGTGCAACAGTACAAAGTTATTGGTACTCGTAAATCTATTTACGAGTATGTTAGTGTCTTTTAATACACGCACAGATTGCGAGCAAGATTCGAAACATAGATGAAACCTATACTTAATTTAATAATATTAGAAGTTATTTGCGGAGTGTTCGTAAATATATTTTCTGAAGTGACATCGTCTCACAAAAGTAGTACCAAGATACCTACCTACTTATATACAAATAGTTGGAAGACATATCTTACAAATCTATGTCGGCTATTTCATAACTATAGGCGTGTTATAGGTTGGTACATACAATACGACGTTGTCACGTTCATTTATTATTTTGTATCTTTTGTAAACAGCGCAAGGCAGCCTGTCGCCGGGTGCGATCCTCGGCCGCCTGCAGCGGGGCGGGTGCGGGTTCATGACATTCAGGCTCAGTCCTGACATTCGGACTGCTTAAAGGCGATGATTGCGACTCAGGTTCTTCTTCCGCTAGCTGCCATTCATCTACTTGATTATTGGCCACAACCGGTTGTCCCTCTTGTACTAAAGACTCGTTGCCTACAACTTTAGTTAGAGAATATCGCGATTGACGCTTGTCTTTTAATATCTGGTTAATGTGCCGCTTGTGTACTTGGCCATCGCCAGTTTTAACCTCGTACGAGACGGGGCTTTGGCGATCTACAACCACCCCTTCCGTCCATTTCCGATTCCGCTTGGTGTAGTCCCTGATAAGAACGGCGTCCCCCGGCTCCGCCTGACGCGGATGTCCGCTTTGGCGCTGCTCGCTCGCGACCTGGCGCTCGCGCACGATCTCATCCACATCGGGCCGCAGAAGGTCGAGTCGCCCACGCAGTCGCCGCCCTAGTAGCGCCACTGCGGGTTCTCGTCCTGTCGTACCGTGTTCTGTATTACGGTAGCGAAATAAAAACCTGTTTAAGGCGGTTTCTTCATCTTCACCCTCAAAGTTTGCCTTTTTTAATGCCTGTTTTACAGATCTGACCGCATTTTCGGCCGCTCCGTTGCTTGCCGGATTATAAGGCGGTGTGAGGTTGTGTTTAATACCGTTGTGTTTAAAATAAGTGCTTAATTCTAATGAACTAAAGGGCGGCCCGTTATCGGAAATGATCCGTTTCGGTAAGCCGAAACGCGCAAACATTCTTCTAAAACAAGCTATAACCGACGAAGCTGACGTACTGTTGACTTTTTCCGCTTCTATCCATTTAGAGTGCGCGTCTATAACAACTAAATAATATTTGTTATTATAGGGCCCTAACCAGTCAACATTCAACCTTGCCCACGGGTCCGCGGGCCACGGCCAGGAGTGCAGCGGCGCGGGCGGCGGCGCGGGCCGCACGGCGCGGCAGGCGTCGCATTCTCGCGCCGTCATCTCGATGTCTGCGTCTAAGCTATCCCACCATACATAATTACGAGCAATCTGTTTCATTTTAACAATCCCTGGATGTCCGTCGTGAATTTCTTTTAAAATAACGTTTTGCAAGGATTTCGGTACTATAATTTTATAACCCCATAACAAACAGCCTTGGTCGATATGAATATTATCTTTTCGAATAAAATATGATCTTAATACGTTATCGGCCGTCGTGGATTTTGGCCACCCGAACATAACATACCCGATTATTTTATTCAAGACGGAGTCTTTTGCCGTTTCAATTTTAATATCTTTAAAACTGAGTGGAAAATTCCTCTGAATAAAATTTAGATAGCTGCTCGCCTCGTCCTCTCTTTTAACTCGATCTTTAGTCGAGGGTAAAGGAAGTCGAGACAGCGCATCAGCCTGGCAGTTCTGTGAAGACGTCACAAACTCGATGCTAAAATCGTAAGCGGCCAGAGTAACGGCGTAACGTTGTAATCTACTCGCAGCTGTGACAGGAATGCCCTTATTTTTCCCTAAAATGTAACTAAGGGGTTTGTGATCGCTACGTAATATAAAACGCCTACCATATAAGAATTGATGATGTTTGGTCACCCCGAACACGATAGCCAAGGCCTCTTTATCCAACTGCGAGTAATTTAGTTCCGCAGCGTTAAGCGTGCGCGAAGCACAGCTGACGGGCCGCTCGGCGCCGTCCGGGCCGCGCTGCGCGAGCACCGCGCCCAGCCCGTACGCGCTGCTGTCCACCGACAGGATCAAAGGCAGCGCCGGGTCGTAGTGAGCCAGCACTGGCGCACTGCTCAATACTTTTTTAATTTTACTAAACGCGATATCGCATTCGTTGTTCCACACCCACTCGACGTCTTTTTTTAATAAGTTATATAAAGGTTTCAAAATATCGCTCATATTGGAACAGAATTTAGAATAGAAATTTACTAAACCCATGAAACTTTTCAACTGTGTGACGTTCGTGGGTCGAGGTGCCGCAACGATTGCGTTAATTTTCTTAATATCCGTATGTAAACCGTGCTTATCTATATTATAACCTAAGTAAGTAACGCTGTCTTTAAAAAAATTACATTTCTCGAAGTTGATACGAAGTCCATTATCTTTGAGCCTTTGTAAGACTGCTCTCAAGTTAGCTAAATGTGTCGACCTATCTTTGCCTGTGACGCAAATATCATCCGCAAATACCGCAGTCGACGGAAGACCGCTCAGAGTTTCTTCCATTATTTTTTGGAAGTTTTCTGGTATACATTTAATACCAAAGGGTACTCTGCGGTAAACAAATGTTCCAACATGTGTGGTGATCGCCGTCATCGCTTGCGAATCCTCCTCTAACAAGCACTGTTGGAAAGCACTCGATAGATCCAACTTCGTGTATTGCTCCCCGCCACCGAGTGTCGCAAAGATTTCTTCTATACGAGGAAGGGGATAATGAAAATCTTTCAAAAGCGGGTTAATCGTGATCTTATAATCGCCGCAGATACGAATGTCACCGGACGACTTAATAACCGGCACAATGGGAGTGCCATAATCCGACCGCTCGACCTTGTAAATGACGCCCTCCCGCTGCAGGCGCCCGAGCTCGCGCTCCACGCGCTCGCGCAGCGCCAGCGGCAGCGCGCGCGCCTTCACGAATACGGGTGTCTCGTCATTTAGATGTAAACGAATGCGTGATTTAAAAGTACCTAAGCCCTCCGCAAATACCTCCGGATATTCTTTTTTTAAGCAATGCGCTATCGAGTCGCTTTCGGTTATATTGTGGCATTCCACTATTGCTAATTTTAGTTCTTTGATCCACGTGCGCCCCATAAGTGGGGGGCCCCCGTTTCTGATAACATATAACTGAAGATTAGCGGAATTTTGTCCACAGCACACACTTACATCAATATAACCGAGCGTCTCGATAGTATCACCGGTATAAGATTTTAACATCAATGATTGTTTATTGATAGGTATATTATAAAAATGTTTGTCATAAAATATTTTCGACACTGCTGATATTTTACTTCCTGTATCAACTTCAAATCTACAAAAAATATCATTTACAGATAAATTAGCAAAATAAGGTCCGTCATTATTTCCTTTAGTAATCAAACTATAAAAGTGGCAGTCATCATCGTCCGAATCGCCGCTTTTATTTAAAAAGTACTGACCTTTTGAAGATCGCTTCCTTTCTGAAAAATCACTCTCACCTTTACGTGAACACATAGCCTTTAAGTGGCCCTTGATACCGCACAAATCACACGTAAAGTTTTTGAAACGACACTTATTCGGAGGGTGAGTAAATTTTCCGCAACGCGCGCAAGGCGGACGTCGCTCACCGCCGCCACCGACGGCCCGCGCGCCGCGCCCGCCGCCGCTCACCCGGTGCAAGCCGTCGTGGGCCGTGTCGGCCGCGCCCGACCCGCCGGCCGGGGCGCCCGCCGTGCTCGCGTGCCGCTCCGCCGCCTCGAGTGCGCTGGCCAACTCGACGGCCCTCCTATAATCTATGTTTCTCTCGGCGAACAACCTTGACCGCATTTCCTCGCTGTTCAATCCCGAGACGAACTGATCTCGTAAATTTACTTCGAGAGTATCTGCGAAGTTGCAGGTTCTAGCCAAGTGTTTTAATCCTTGGAGATAAACACGAACGCTTTCGCCCTGTTGTTGCACTCTTTGCCGAAAAATGTGTCTCTCGGCTATCTCTGATCTCTCAGGCTCGAGGTGGTTCTTTAATAATGTGACCAACTCGTCAAATCCTTTGTCCTCCGGGTGTTGCGGCGCACATAAGTCACAAAGTAGGTTGTAACACTCTCCGCCGACTACCGTTAACAACGTGGCCACTTTCAATTCGTCACTAATCGCATTTAACGCAATGAACTGATTAACACGACGTACATAATTGTCCCAATCTTGTGATTCCACTAAAAACGGTTCTATTTTCCCGATAGGCATGATTCCACGGAACGTAAAGTAATGCTTAAATTAATTTTAATAACGGCTGCGCCAATGTTGTGTCAATGAAAGACAGAGATCCCAAGCAGACTGCTTTATTCTATAATGTTAAACTACCCACATAGGTACTTATCAACCTACCGTACATAACAGTGGGAAACCAGGGCATGACACAAGGGCGTGCCGAGGTGGCAAGAAGTTTTTTTGTAGTACATGCGGAAGACTAGGGGTACTTACCAGGAACTGCTGCAAGAAAGAAAGGTGGGGGAAACGGGAATCGCTCGGGTCGGCGAATGAACAGTGTAGGGAAGATAACCGAACGTTTATAGACGTATCCGTCATGGGAGAGAAGTACAGTTGTTTGGTCGACACGGGTTCCACGAATACCTACATCAGCGAGAGCGTGTACGCGAAATGCCTACAGAACGGGGCAGTGACCGCGGATAAACCAAGGAAAGTAACCTTAGCGGACGGTTCGACATCACAGATCGTGAAGGGCGCGCTAGTAGAGTTACAAGCAAAACAAGCCAGAATAAAACACTGGGTACGAGTGCTGCCGACCGCGTCTTGTATAATCCTAGGAATGGATGTGCTACGAAGAATTGGCATGAAGATCGTCTGGAATGACGAAGAACAGAGTTCAATATCAGAGCCTACCGGGGCGATAGAAAGCCAGGAGGTAACCGAAACGAACCAGGGCACATCGAGGCAAGAAATTCAGGTTGCGGCAGGACTAACCGACATGCAGAAGGTGACGCAAGAGGAAACAGTGAACGAGCTATCACGGAACCCCATTTACGCATCGAAAACACAAGATTGGTATGAAGAAACCGTACAGAGGGCGCAGTCGGACAGTTCGCAGCAAGACTTCTGCATAAAGGACGGCAAGCTTTATAAGAGGGCGAGCGCGTCAGCAGACCAGTCATACACAGATCCAGCGACAAACTGGAAGTTGTGCGTACCAGCTAATGAAAGAGAGAAACTCATAAGTGAAAATCACGATGTACCGAGCGCAGGTCACCTAGGGGTGGCGAAGACGTTTAAGAAAATATCTCAAAGGTATTACTGGCCGGGAATGCACGCAGAAGTAGCAGAGTATATAAGGAAATGCGAGGCATGCCAAACCCATAAAACATCACAGCAGAAAAAACCCGGTTTAATGCACATAAATAACGCACAATTCCCGTGGGAGACAGTGACGACCGATTTGATAGGCCCACTACCGAGATCATCAAAAGGCTATTTATGGATAATAGTATTTCACGACAAATTCACTAAATGGACCGAGATAAAACCCTTACGGACCGCAACAGCAAATGCGGTCACAAGAGCCTTTGAAGAATGCATCGCGTTGCGACACGGCGCACCGCAGACGCTTACCTCGGACAACGGTAAGCAGTTTCGCAGTAAACTGTTCACAGAAACACTAGAAAGATACGGTACGAAACATCGGTTAACGGCACCGTATTCACCACAGTGCAATCCGACCGAACGAGTGAATAGAACCCTAGAAACAATGATATCAACATTTATTAAAGAAAACCATAAGAAATGGGATCAATATTTACCGGAATTCAATTTCGCAATAAATACGTCAGTGCAAGAATCAACTAAATACTCACCTGCATTCCTATTATATGGAAGGGAGTTACGACAACCCGGAGATAAAAACAGTTTCCCGACACCGCAGTTGAAAGAAATCAAGAAATTGGATGAAATATATAAATTGGTACGGAGGCAACAGAATAAAGCTTCACAGAACCAGAAGAGCCACTATGATAAGCAGCGAAGACACTGGATGCCAGAAATAGGCGATCAGGTACTGGTAAAAAACCATGTTTTGTCCGACGCCAGCAAGAACTTCTGCGCAAAACTCGCACCTAAGTACAAAGGACCTTTCCATATAGTACAACAGAAATCGCCAGTGATATACCTACTACAAGCAACAACCGGAAATAAACCAATTATAACAGCGCACATAAAAGATTTGAAACAATATAAACAATAACAAACACGCGCCGTATAAAGTATAGGCGGAAACCGGCGCATTTAGCAGATAATACAGGGCGATAATCACCTCGCACCGTCAACAATGAAGCACGAACGAGGGCCATAAACCATAACAATGAACCATAAGAAAAAACCCGACATGCAGACAGGTGCAGCTTATAAAAACAGCAGGTACAGAGATAACGCTAATGACCTCAACCGCCGTGCCTACAACAGGTGAACGCCATGCAACGAGTGCGACAAGGACGCATAGATGCACGCAGCGCGCCGGCGCTGAGAGATAGAAATACAGATAAGCATCCGTAGACGTAAATATCGTAAAATAGCAATGAATCAGTGTTGCATACCGAAAAAAATAAATAAAAAGTAAAACTGAGTAAAATTAAGCTGCGGGAGGGCAAACGTCGCATCACCGAGGAGGTAAACAGAGGCATACCTACACATTCATACGGACCGCTATACAGGTGCGCACCGGGCGGACGCCAGGCGCAGACTGAAGCGACGAGTCGAGACCAAGCCAAGCGGCGACACACCGGTTTGTTTACATACGAAAGGTATGAGACGCATGCGCAATACGAAAGGTACGATGCGCATGCGCGACCGAGCGGTAGACGATAAATTCGAATAGGAACCTACCGACAAAAATGTACCAAAAAAAGAAATGAAACCAGTATAAATAGAAGTAAAAATCCGGAGAGAATTAGAATGATTCTTGGAGCATACCAGCACACTAATCAATCACCGAAACCAATTTTACGGAGCAAACCAGAAAAATGGATCCCTGCGTACGAAAGCAGACGCGACCGAGACAGGTTGTTGCGGGACGCGGGCGCATTACGCGAGGGGACTTGTCGGTGGGCCAGTTGGATACCTCACAGACGGAGGTGGTAGCACCAGCCAGGGACGCGGAGGAGGATACCCGACACCACGACGCTTGGTGCAAAGTCCTGGACGCCATCCCGATCCAAGGGGGTATTCCAGAGGGGGACCTCGCCGACGCAGGCTCGGTGAGTCCGAACTTACCGGAGCCACACGAAGACCGGGGCCAGGAAGCCGACCTGCTGATGGACCTACCGGAGCTGCCGGACGATGTGCTAGACTTGCTGGTCGGCACAACGGAGTACGCTGCCTTCATGAGGGAGGGGTTACCGGGGCCGGCAGAGCAGAGCACCACATGGGTAGAAGGGGAACTACCGAAAAAGAAGAGACGAACGAGGAGAGGAGGCCGGAAGAGGATCGGAGGCCAAAAACAGGGGTTAGTGCGGTTACCAAAGACGAAGGTCGATAAACCGCGAAATAAACCGGCGTATCTACGTAACCTGGAGGCAGGTACCTCAGCAGGAGCAGACCGCCGGGGAACATAAGAAGAACCAGGAGAAAAGGAAAAAAACCGGGGAAAAAAAAAAAGACATATAAAAAAAAAAATATATATATATGTTATAATCAATAAAAAAAAAAAAGAGAAATAAAAACAGAAAAGATAAAGTAAATAGAAGGCGAACAATGTTAGCCGCGCGCATACCAGCATAATAGTCATTATATCGAGAGTGTGCAGACACTCTCGCATTATTAACAATGTTTTCTCACAGTGATTTCTCCCCCAGGTCCAAATCTCCGCGCGTAGGAGGAGTATGCGACGCCCCTAGAGGCGCGCAATGACCTGACCCGCAACTCGCACCGCTGGGCGTCAACGGGCGCCGCGCGCGCGGGGTGCAGCCAGCCGCCGGAGCGCGTCATCACCGCCCGCGCACCGACGGAATAAAAGCCGCGACTCATTGGACCGGCGAGCATTCGGAGGTTAGCGTCGGTGCCGTACGGAGCTCTAAAAGGTTTCCGAATAGCAAGACTCTGATCTCTGAATGTCCCTGAGGTAGGAGCGGTGCGCTGTCTCAGCATCTTGCACTCCTCAGGACTCCGGGCCACGTCTGAGTGCGGTACGAGCCTGTATCATAACAGCACCGGACGGGCACCTTAGGGCAAGTCTAGGCGCGGTGCGTTCAGCATCGCACTGACTTGAATCCAGGGCTCTAGTATCTCGGAAGCGGTACGACTCCGTATCGCGCCAGTTACTAAAGCTCACCCGCTACCGTTACCGCGAATCCGAAATCCTACGGGAACCGCCGTTAGTATATTTTAAAGGCCCGCGAGCCTATAGCCAGCCGCGAGTGATCATTAGGTTTAGGTTTTAATTGTAAATAAATAGTATTTATTAAGGTACTCCGTTTGTATTACTTACTCACCTCTAACTAAAGCCCCTCTGTTTGAGAGTCCCACCACTGAAAGCTAGCTAGGAAACCCTCTGCGGTCTAGACTTGTCTAGGTCGTCGCGGGATATATGGTGTGGTCTAAACCATCACAAACAAGAGATGTGTTTTCAGATCCACAAAAAGTATAAACTTCTACACATCTAAAGTTCTAAATCCTACCCGACTCAATGTTGATACGCACAAATAGTCGCAGTCGTGGTTCTTCTTGTCCTGTAATTATGAGTACAATAGGAAATATACAATGGTGTTACGGTGTGGAAGCAGCGACACGAGTATTATATATATATTTTTTTATTTTTTTTATTTAAGAAGTTCAACAGCGTTTACATTAAATGACGAGCTTAATGATTATACATTATATATAGCCAATAACAGAACTCCCTAGATTATACAAATAAGAGTCTGAGTGAGGACACGAAACGAGCGTGCTTAAGGCACGCAAACAATAAAATATGCTATTAACAATGATTATCTAGTGAGAAAAAAGAAAACGACTATTTCTTTTTTTAATGACATATGATTAGATGTGAGCGAAGGAGAGCTACTACCAGGTTATGCGTGTGTGTGTATGTGTGTGTGTGCGTGTGTGTGTGTGTGTGTGAGAGAGGGTGTACGTGGGTGTGTGAGCGTGTCTGTGTATGTGGGGGTGTATGTATGCGATAATCAGGGATTATATATTTATATAGGTAACTGTTTTTGTCATTTCCAAGTGTTAGCCACTACAAGCTATACGCGCCTTAAGTAAGCGCTCCCTGTACACAGATTAGAAGAAAAGCGGAAAAAATAACCAATCAGGCTCCGTCTTTGAGATGCCCAAAATAAGTGCTTTTAAATCAGAACAATGTGATTGGTCGATTTTACATTATCTCCGCTCCCCTCCGCTTCTGTGGACAGGCAGCCTTCAGGTAGTCGAGTGAGCTTCTGGCCGATTGTACTTCTGTGACTTGTCCACGCGTATTATTTGTGGAGCGGGGTATATAGTATTGTAATGTTTAGTTTTAGCACAAACGACTAATAGTCGATGCCAGTCAAATTAGGCTCTTGGGATTCACATTCTTAGTTAAAGATCAAGTTTGTATGTGGCGCCAAAATAAACACATTAAACTTATAATTCTAAACTCCTTTGTTGAACCGGAATTCACCCATTCAAAACATCATGAACATAATTAATGTTCAGAGATAAGCTTGCAACATTGGTCGCGTTTGAATACGCAACCTCAAAAACTGTTTCAGTATTTATGAATTTCAGGTTAATTTTAAACTAGTTGCAGATTAAAGGGAAGTTAATTAGCATTTCCGCCCTGAATGGGTAAATGTGGGACATTTAGCGCTGTGCCGAGTGACCGCCGCCTGCGCAGGAAATTCATATCACAGACGTTAGACTTCATACTGACAGTTGTTTATTAACATATTTTTTAACCCCCGACGAAAAAAGAAGGGTGTGTTAAGTTTAACATGTGTATCTGTGTATGTGTGTGTCTGTGTATCTGTGTATCTGTCTGTGGCATCGTAGCTCCCAAACTTCTCCGTCGAGATGGTTCTTAGCTATGTTTGGTAGAAATATGACCAGTAGTTTCTAAGATATTCAGCTTTATTATATACTAGCTTTTGCCCGCGACTACGTCCGCGTGGAACTTGGAAGTATGGAAGCAACGATAGATATCCACCTTAATTTATAAAAGGGATTATTAAACGCGCCTAAGCAAATGTAAGAGGAATTGTGCTTTTGGTCTAATCATTACATTTCCTACAGGGTCATCCTGAATTACAAATGCAACAATCACAACTGCATCCTTGTACAGTCAGCCTGAATTAAAAATTGCTGAAAAATAATAGTTTTATTATTTACACCCTAGAAATATAGAATTGTTTTTATTAATTAGGATTAACGGTATAGTAATTAAGGTACAGATTTCTGGGGCATATTTAATATATATGCGCCAGGATTCTAATATAAAGCTAGTGGTAGATGGGTATCACTATTTGTTGGTCCTGTATGGATGTTTGAAGCGAGTGTCATAGACAATGTTTTCAAGCATCTAAGGGCAGTGATATACCTTGGTACAACTGTTTGGGGCATGCGACGTGTGTCATATGTCATACTCCAGGCAGTTAAGGTGCGAACATTCGAGACAATTTATTTAGGCCGGTTTTACTCCAGGCGATTAAATTGTTAAGATCTATCATTGTTGATATTGTATCGAATGGTCTATGCTTTAGTTTATTAAGTCGAATGACACTTGGGATAGTCAAGTTGGTGCCTTGCCTTTTTAGCAGGGTTTTTGTCAAGGCAAAGCCAATGTCAGACAACATGTCGGATTACGTAATATGCCATAGGCTAGTGTCCGCACATGTCCTGACCCTGGTTATCTCTTAGCAAGAGACCATCTGGGTATGAATGTATGGGTATCCCTGCATAGGTAGGGACCTCTTATATGTTAGGCAGGAGTAGTTTTGTCTAGTGTTTATATAGTAAAACGAATGTCCCTCGTTTACCCCGAGACGGCGGGAAATGTGAAGGTTCTCCTTCACTGTTGGTGCTAATTGGCTACCGATATAAAAGTAAAGTTGTATATTGTATGTTTATATTTAGAATAAGACGCGTGACATCCGTCAATGAAATAAAATGTAGTAGTTAGTTATCGTGTGGCCTCTGGGCAATAAACATCTTCAAGAAGTACCTATGCTCTACTTATTCCTCATCTGAAGTTATCCCCCGGCAGTCGCCACATTACTCACTTTTAAATCTTTTTAGGGATAATTTTCAGGATGAAAACTATTCTATGTCCTTCCTCGGATCTTAGACTATCTCCATGCCAAATTTCATCAAAATCGATTCAGCGGTTTAAGCGTAAAGAGGTAACAGACAGACAGACACATTTTCGCATTTATAAGATTAGTATGGATATAGCTGCCACTGTTGGACAAAGTCCTCCCCAAAGTATCTCAAAGTAGGGGCCTTTTAGTATGTGGTTTTCACTCAATAACCTTTGAGACCCAGGGGCCGTGGTTTGGCAGTTTTATTGACCTCAGCATACAATATATCATTACGGTTTAAGCCGTCTCGATTCAAAAATAAAACGCCTCTGGATTGACCCGAGTTATTATTTATTCAGTCGCGGCTCTGACACATTGCGTTTTCTACGGCGGTAGTGAGGATTAAAGTTGGCCCTTTGTGTGCTTTATGTTTAATGTATGAACCTCTGTTGTTCTCGATTTGGCGGCAAATTTAATTCGCTCCCAACAAATGCCACTCAACTACTCGAGGGCAAGTTGAGAATAACAATATATTGTGAAACAACCAACTGTTTCTCGTAAGTACACAATAACATTTAAAAAGTACATTAAAATGCATAACAATATTGTATGGCAAGAACATATTCGATGAAAAACTTGAGTAGGTATTCACTCAAGTTTTTCATCAAATTGAAATGGGAACAATCTGTGTACGTAAATATTATTGCGGTTGCATTTTTATATGGTATTTTTGTGGACACAGTTACATAAAAGTCATAATATTTGCCCAGGGCATTGATAAATCTTAATTTAGGATTCCTAAAGTTACAATGACATCTGGTTTATCCGTCGTATCATAACTCCGTTACACTAAGGCAAACCAATTTCAGATTTTCGCACTTATTAAGGATAAGAAAGCATGATTGAATTGCGTGCTATATTTGCCAAAATGTACAAATTCTCTCATATTCTTAGTTACATACAATTTTAGCAACGCAGATAACGTTAAAACTTTTCACCGGCTACCGCTTGTAAATTTGCAACTAAATCACATTCGTATAATTCAACAGCAAAGCCCAAAAGCTGCAAAATTAGTGTTAATAAAACTGTTAGAAATCTGAAAAGTTGTGTTCGAATTCGTCCGCGTAATGGCGAAAAGTTGGCTTAGTCCGCTCCACGGGACCCTTGGGAACCCCGCAATTTCGCGACTTGTCTCCGAGGGGGATTTGGCGGAAAAGATGAAATTTTAAGCTCGAAGTTGTGGGTGTCATCGCTTCAATCCCGGTGACAGAGTGCTAAGGAAGATTAATTTAATATTTATGCAGACAAAATAAATGTAACTTCGGCAAAATTCAATACAAGACAAATACTAAACCTATCATGATTTGAGTGGGTTTGTGTTTGTTATGATTAAGGTAATGTTTGTTAGTCTTAGTGTCATCATTTAATCATAGGTACCCCTATGTCTCCGTGCCAGCTGCTGGTGAAAAAACTGCAAATAAAGACATTTTTATTAAATTATCATACGAATTTAAAACTTAATTCTATCAAAAAGTCTAAATTCAAAACGTTTAACCACCTCGTGGTAAGTATTTTGACTCATTCCCAATCGCTGTTGAGTCAAACATTTGGGACTACATTTTTGGTCGGGTACTCATCCGAGGCTTAAAAGACTAAATAAAATTCACATAAAACTGGTTAACTCACGTCGCTTATGTCGTATATTGCTCGATATGTTTCGAATCGGTACGCGATTCATCATCATGAGCTCCGATCAGTCGCGGCAGCGGCCAATCGAACACTGGTGTGTGGAGGAATATTCGACTTAAGACGTGAACCCGTTTCATATGGAGATTTTAATGTAAAATACTTCATTATAGGTACTCTAAAATTTCATTAATTTATTGTTAAATAGTTAAAGTACAAGCGTTATTTGAACTAACGTCAGATACAAATAAATTATGCCTCATATTAGATGCGTCACATTCAAATAATATAGGATAAACGTGGAGAAATGAGTTCAAAGAAATTGAGGCCACGAAAACCAATAACTATACACAATATTTTTAGTTAAACTAAAAGTTTGCAATATTTGATGCTTTAGCTATATACATATTATAGTGCCTTTGATAGAACAACTGGCAGTCCGCCCGTCTGCCTCGGAAAGACGCTAGCACGTGGGTTCACATCCCGCTCAAAGCACAACCATTTTTTCTGTACCATTATTACATAACTATACCAATGTTTCATATAAATAAATGAATAAATAAATATCGGACAACCTCACACAAATCGATCTAGTCCCAAATTAAGCTTAAGAAGGCTTGTGTTATGGGTACTAGACCACGATATACGTACTTATATAGATAAATAATATTATAGAACTTGTGAAAGTATAATTTCCAGCTGGCGGTTTGCATCAGCCGGCCGCAGTACACTCACTGCAATTAAAATATGGACTATTCGAGAAACATTGCATAAATGACTCGCCGAGCGACTCTAAATACATTTTCATAGTTGTTTGCTTCGCCGCGGTCGCAAGCAAATCTCTACTTTTATTTACCGAGGGGTTGAAGAAATGTTCTCGACAGCCCGCTTGGACCGGCTGAATACGGAATAGGAATGGTTTTAATTATGGGAAGTAAGTAGATAAATCAAAAATTTAATCGAATGATGAATCGCGTACCGATTCGAAACATGTCCAGCGATATTCGACTTCTAAATACGGTGTGAGTAAACCCGTTTTGTGTTTTAATAAGTCTGTGACTCACGGTAGTTTTCTACCCTACCCTACCCTTTACATATATGCGCTTTATACGCACGATCCCCAATCCCCATTGCTTTACAGCAAGTGTGAAGACTGCGAGAGAGATGGCGCTGTTCTAAATATTTGTATAGAATATTTTTATCGATTCATATTTTTTATGTGGTAATAGCACATTTTCATTTTTGTATATAATGACACAAAGGTAAATTAAGAAAGAAAAATTGAATGCGATCCACTAAAATCCAAGCGGGATTTGAACGCGCAACCTCTGCGTTTCCGGCGCATTGCGCTTTCCTACACGCACGATCCTAGGGTAGGCTAATGCGCATAAGCATTTCAAAAACATATGTGACGCAGAGGGCGCTCCAGTAGCGTAAAGAATTAAGGGATGAAAGATTTGGTGTGATTGACGTAGCGATCAAATAGCTCAGTTGGAAGAGCAATGCGCCGGAAACGCAGAGGTCGCGGGTGAACCCGCTATATAATATACATAATAATACCATACCATACCATAAGAAATAATGTACATAATAAAAATACATAATTATAGAACCAAATACGGAATCAGAACATGAACACGGCCACATACAAGCAAGAGCTCAACTTACATTAGGAACATACCGTGCCAAGGTTGAAAGTCAGGTGACTATCTGGACAATGTCAGCGCAATCAAAAATCCTTCCAGTAGAAATATCTGTAAACAATTCTGGCTCGATGCTAGTAGTATTCTTATCACATACCTTCAGTCCTCATCCTGACTACAAAACAATGCCACCCTTCTTCTTGGTCTTGAACGCGTGGTCTCTCAGAACTGAGGGTTCCGACTTGGTTTCTATACGACGCTGAATGACTTTTGGTATGTCATTCCCCTTGTATGCTTAACGCCTTCGCTTCCTTGCACTAGAACCGGTGGGTACCCGAGTCATCAAAATGAAACAAACTTAAAAAGGTCAAAGGATGGGGCTCTCAGTTCATCGGCATCTTTATTACCATAATTACTCCCAAATGCCACATAATATATGCATATCGTTTACGTCCTTACTATATTCCACTATGGAATGAGTCGTTCCAACTTTTGAGTCAGAGTCAGTCAGTTAACATACCTAATAATATGTGCGCTTTTACTAATTCCGTACTAAAAAACTCTTTTTGGTTGAGTTTTTTGTGTGATACAAAACCTTTGTAAGTTATACGGTATCAGAGAATAATTCTTTTACGACACATTCAAGCAATAAATTTCCCTTCTCGCGAAGCAAATATCTTGTGACAGCACTTAGATACACAATTGGAGGAAAATATGAAACATGAAACTAAAATCAGCAGAATTATTTTATTTGTACGCATAAATAAGGAAGTTGTGCGTAGAAAAATAAGGAAATCACTCCTAACAGATAAATCATTCACAGTACAAATCTCAAACGAACTTCTGCCTTCAGACGAAGAAAATTGCTTATATAGGGAAAGAAACTAACAATTTCCGTACTCCGCCCGTAAGATGTTACGCGAAAGTTGGTTTTCTACGCGATATCGAGCGAAACCACAAGAATTAGCTAGTCTTCCTTGCGATTGAACAAACAAAACTTTTGAACCTTGCATTACCGCATGCCACTCCCCTACTGTACAATTAACCGAACACTCTAATAAACCTATTAACACGACGAGAAACTCCCAAGAGGAACACGTTGTTCGAAAAGAGGCCACGTATCCTTACCGCCGTCTGTACCTACTTTAAAACAGTCAAGTTTTACCAAAACAACGTAGATCTAAGTGTTTGCGTCAAACTTTAAAGTATCGTTTTGACAACCCTAACGTTTCCTCGAGGAAATGTTTACACATTTACAGATGTTCGCAAGGGAAATTGGTCTTCATTGTATTGGGATAAAGTATACATTCAAGACGATTCTTGTTAAAAATGTAGAAAGTATAAGATTTATTGTTGGCAGCTAACTAATGCTCAGACCAAATGGTCAAGGTGCTGTATTCTAAGTTTTTAGTGACGTTATGTAAAATTAACGGCTACTTTATGAAATACGAGATTTATAATAAAATAATAAATAGAGGGTTAATAATGAAACATAAACAAACAAACAGACATGTAACGATGTTATGAATAAATTTTTCATTTTCATTTTTTCATTTTTTTATCTTTGATACTCAACTTGTTATTATAAATTATATACATTGGTCTTATTACAGCGATACGTCCACGACGTGGCCGATAAATCGTTTAAATAGCTATAGGTCAATGTCAATCTAATTGCGCGTAAACCAGGCATTCGATAGTACAAATTCAACTAGCAAAATATCACCAAGTGCGGCTCAAATAGCAAAATAATATTCAAAAAAAGTGTGTGTGTCAGCTCCGACGCACGACTGGAGTTTACTCTTCAGGCCAGGCGCGCACCACGATTTTTTTTAGTCGCGCGATAATTTTGTCGCAGAAATAAGCTTACTTATGGGTTTATGAAAATCGTGGTGCGCGCACTCTCATATAAATAAACCCATAGACGCTGACGGAACAATTCTACGGGTATGGCTACGCCGGGATTAAGAGCCGTCCAGGCCGTCAAAGCATCGGAGGCGTAAGGAATGATAGCCTTGTCACCATCAAAAGATAAAATTTGAGTGACAAGGTCCACCACCCCACACGCCGAAGCCAGGAAGGCCGGGAGGCTCACATCTCGCGCGCGACGCACGCCCAAACCACCAGTTCGAATCGGCAGAGAAGCCTGGTCCCATTGACCTTGGTTAAGGGAGACGTTCAGCACCTTTTCCAAACTCTCCTTCAACACGAAGTCAAAGGAGTCTGTCTGGACAGGGTGCAGCCAGGCTGGCACGGTGCGCAAGAAATATGTCAGCTTAGGCACGGCAAAGCAAACTCGCAACATAACGAGGGCTACGTGAGCCGAAAGTTCATTCAACCTCTGCGCAGCCATCAGCAGAAGCAGCTTTCTCTCCTCGAAGGCTTCAGGAATGGCTTCTGGGAATATTGGGGACCCCAAGAGGTTGAAAGATCTCGCCGACAACACTTTCAGTCCGGGGAGCAGAGCACTGAATAAAGGGAAAGAATCGTGTGAGTTGGTACTGCAGGGGAAAAATTCGCATTTGCTGAAATTAATATCTAAACCCAGAGCTTTTAAACGAGGCAGGAGCATGAGCAAGTCTTGTTCCACTTATTCAGGTTTACCACCTAGGGTACCGTCATCTAGGTACCAGATATTCAATGGGATTTAACCTCTGAAATTACCTTTTGTATGGCCAGACAGAAAACTAAAGGGCCTAGCGGATCCCCCTGCTGTGCACCAACTTGGGAAAGAACAAGAGGACCATTGTAGAAAAGATTAGAAGCGGAAGAATATACTTGGAAAAGGAAGGGGTAGAGTGATGGCACTTTATCCTTCACTTCGGACAGTAAAACATCACGCTCCACTGAGTTAAATGCGTTTTTTAAATCAATTTTAATTAAAAAGGATTCTGAGTTTTTGTTATCTACCGAAAAAGCCCGCGTAGCGTGAATTGCAGCCTCGTAGCCCAATCTTGTGCCAAACCCTAATTGGCAAGGTTGCAGATAAGCTGCCATTTCTTCTCTCACTGCACGGCATCCTAGCTTTGCCGTTAAGCGGCGGAAAGCGCTGCCTATGGCAATGGGTCTTATATCACCGTCTTTTTTTGACAGCGCACATAAGGAAGCACCATAAATATAGGGGCAAACTTCAGGGTTTAATTCACCACTAAGCAAAAAATTACAAAGCTTGGCCAGATGTTCCAGGAGCCGAAAACCGGCGTCTCCCGCAGATGCAGACGTAAGCTCCTTAAGATGAACAGGGCGGATACCATCCAAACCGGCGGCCGAACTATTGTTGAAAGAGCTGAGTGCCTGCACCACTTCCTCCGGCTTAACATTTAAGGCAGAAATAGATATGTCAGGTTCCGGTGGAAGTACCAGCGGCTGGGACGGGGCTGGATGCTTCGACTGCAGCGTAGCTAAAGTCTCAGGGCTCGACGGCGCCACGCCTTCATCCGACATAAGCACTCGCACTGCACCTGAGAGATCCCCTTCATGTCCTTTACGCTCAATTGTCTTCAGTATGGAGTGTGATCTCAAAGGCGTGGTCTCTGCAGCGATGTTCCCACTGATAACAAAAGAAGCAGAGTTAATATTTCTCTTAATTTTCGTGGTTAAATTTCCCGTGGCCGACGCTTCAGGCGATTTGAGTGCGGAATAGGCAAAAGACAGTAAACAGTAAAGCCATTCGAGAGTGCCATTGGAGTCGATACACTTATCAATGAGGTCGCTCAATTTGGCCGCTGCCAAGTTTCGCGCCCCTTTGGGGATATGCCGTAACTCACGTACTGACTGCTTTAACGTAGCTAGATCACCAAAATCTAGATGAATGGGGTTGTTACCATGAGCTTGCTGTGAAACCGACAGTCTAGGGTTGGAGGGGATGACTTGGGGAAAATGTTTATGCATGTGCCCTATATGCACTTTAAGTCCATGAGGGGTAAAAGTTCGAGTTGAGTTGGGACAAATGGGGACAGCGCAAGGATGAAGAAGGATCACTCATATTTATAACTAACACTTACAAATAAAAGTAAAAAATACAAGGAATTATAATAAAAAAAGATACAATTTAAAAGCCAACATCAAAAACATAACAATTTCGATTTAAACTTCATAGCTTCTTGTCGATCGGCAAGACTCCCGTGACGTCTAGAAAATGAGTCGCTCGGTTGTGTTGGATCCTTGATTTATGTATGTATTTATCCTGGAAAGTTTCACGAAATCAAAACCATTCTGCGGCTTAATGCAGGAAAATGAGAGCAGTGGTGATGGAAAAGTATTCACGCCTTCTCTATTTCTAAGCTTAAAGCTGAGTCACAATTAAGGCGGTCTCTCTCTCTACAGCAAGACGTCTTCTTCGATCTTAGCACCATACAAGCACGGCTTAAACACCAAGAAAACACGGTCTTTGCATTGCACGTTATAAAAGTTGTTGGATATCACAAAAATTCGTTAGGTTTGTTTGGGAGCTGAAACGAACACGTATCTTTTAGCCGATTGTGTGACGGGCGCTATTGTTTAAAAAGCAGCACATTTTACCCGTTAAGCGTAGATTTTATTAAATTTTATTTTATTTATAAAATATTGTTGACACTCGACATGAAGTTGACATTGACAATTTTATAGTTTGTTTATGTGAACATAATGGTAGTGTAAAAAGTCGTATCTCAGTATACGATCGTGGTAAAAAGACGACTTCTTAATTTAGCAGGTTATGCGTTAAGCGTTATAGACTAAGATCCCGATATAAAACGACCTTCACCGAGATGTTTATTTGATGAATGTATTTTATATTTAGTTTAATATGTCAATAAATACATTGCATATGGGTTGCCTAACAATTTTTAGTCCAGGGTATGTTTAGTAAAAAATAAAAATATATATTTTTTTAACTTTTCACCGATTTGATTATTAGATAAATTCATAATTAAATAATCTTTAATTTTATTCAGTTTCAATTCAATAATCAGACCGTTGCAAAATGCTAGTAGGTATAGATTTACCTGTTTATACCTGGCTACCCGATAGTTGTGACGGGAAAAGAATAGGCAACCTAACGTTTGCATATTCTATGGGCTTCATACTTTCGATTGGTATAGAATTTATCTAATATTAATCAAACCGGTGAAATGTTTAAAACATTTTTTTTTATTATTAATTAAACATACCCTGGACTAAAATTTGTTAGGCAACCCATATGCAATATATTTATTGACATATTAAATTGATTATAAAATACATTTCATCAAATAAACATCTCGGTGAAGGTCATTTTATATCGGGATCTTAGTCTATAACGCTTAACGCATAACCTGCTAAATTAAGAAGTCGTATTTTTACCCCGATCGTATACTGAGACACGACTTTTTAAATTAGCACGGCAGATACGTTCGATTTTATACCCCATATTTTTCATACCCCGGGCTTATATATGAAAATCGATTCTTAAGGAGTAAACTCCAAAAAACCTGACAATAAAGACGAGTTCAAAAGCATAATACTAAACACCATTGTAGTAAGAATACATCAAGTCCACATTTCCAGATTTTATTGAAAATCCTGAGACATAGCAACGGTCAGATAAGGACCAGACGCGTTCAGGAGAATTTTATCATCTAGAAATGTGTGAAGCAGGTTTCTGAGAAATTCCAACTCCTATCGAGAAAAATCTAGGATTCAGTGAAGCGTTTTACTCTGGCTGGCATGGTTTCAAGACTCTCGAGACAATATGCCAACCAAAAATAATAGAAAATTCGCCAATAATTATTGCAATACCGACTTATGTATCCGGAGTTTTGAAATGCAATCAATTTGTGTTCGGGTCACTTGATTTGTTTTTATGATTCAGTTTTTTAGGGTTCCGTAGTCAAAAGTAAAGTAATGAAATCATTCGTATTTACGTTTCTCGACGTGCTGTCCGTGAAAGTGTTAAGCCTTAAGATTGTCATAACGGCGATGAGTGCCAAGGATCCGCGCTGCGTATATCGCGAACGCCCATTTTGTCAATAGGTAGCTACTATTTATACTGATCAAAGTTTATTCATCGAGAGCATTCACTTGCTAACTTTAGTATTATGATCTCGAGTATTGAGGAGCAATCATAAAGTAATGACACAATTTGTAACCTACTTTGCATAGTAACTCGGGTTGGACTTGGATTTATTTATTTATTTATTTAAACTTTATTGCACAAAACAAGTCAGCACAAATGGCGGACTTAATGCCAAATGGCATTCTCTACCAGTCAACCATAGGGCCAAACAGAGATACTAGAAGTGGGATTGTTTCTCTACTAGTGAATGCTCGCCTTTCAAAGAGGTAACTGTGAGAATGTAGTTTTGAATTGACACTTATCAAGAATTTACGGCGTATAGGTGAATATTATTATTTGATTACTACAAAGTATTGAAATGTTTCTTCTCTCGCTGCAATGGTCTCGGAATCACTCACGAATCACTGGAGATTCGGGTATCAAAATTTTTTAGCCGTTAGCGTTTTTGAACTACCAGCAGTTTGTCATTATCATTGGCTTGTCACTGCACCAATACACTCTCAATATTCGACGATTTATATTTAGGACGACATTTGATGTTGTTTACACTTACAACATACAAGTAATCATCTACGTAATGATGAATTGATGACTGACTGACAGGTGACTTGAAAGCTGAAAACCGTGTTTCTGGAAGAAATTTTAATTAGATACTTCACATACCACTCTAAATCTCAATGTAAAATAGTATTTGAAAACTACGAAACTGCGATAGCAAACAATAAACTCACTGTGTTAATGATATCAGAAGGGTAGAGGAATTACCGGGGCCGGGGCCGGGGGACTAAGATAAAACAAACGGTAAAACAATTTGAATAATTATCTAAGAATTAATTACCTGGATGGGTACACGTGAAGTCGGTCGCACACGTGTGGTTATCCTTCAGTAGGCTTATCACTGCCCAAGCAGCACATTAGTGAATTTTGCAGCTTATCTTATAGCTTTAAGTTCTAAATGAGTGGTTTAACAGTGTTTGGTACAACTTATAGCTTTAAACACAACTCAAAACTGTATATGAGTTCATCCTATCACTTGTAGTTGCATAGGAGCGTTTTTTGTTTCTACTTTATTACTTATGGTGGGATAAAGTCGATTTTGCTACTTAAAGTTGCATGCAGGTTCAAATTGTCACTCAATAAGAAGAAATAGTGCTATATAATGGGATGACTTGGGGAAAATGTTTATGCATGTGCCCTATATGCACTTTAAGTCCATGAGGGGTAAAAGTTCGAGTTGAGTTGGGACAAATGGGGACAGCGCAAGGATGAAGAAGGATCACTCATATTTATAACTAACACTTACAAATAAAAGTAAAAAATACAAGGAATTATAATAAAAAAAGATACAATTTAAAAGCCAACATCAAAAACATAACAATTTCGATTTAAACTTCATAGCTTCTTGTCGATCGGCAAGACTCCCGTGACGTCTAGAAAATGAGTCGCTCGGTTGTGTTGGATCCTTGATTTATGTATGTATTTATCCTGGAAAGTTTCACGAAATCAAAACCATTCTGCGGCTTAATGCAGGAAAATGAGAGCAGTGGTGATGGAAAAGTATTCACGCCTTCTCTATTTCTAAGCTTAAAGCTGAGTCACAATTAAGGCGGTCTCTCTCTCTACAGCAAGACGTCTTCTTCGATCTTAGCACCATACAAGCACGGCTTAAACACCAAGAAAACACGGTCTTTGCATTGCACGTTATAAAAGTTGTTGGATATCACAAAAATTCGTTAGGTTTGTTTGGGAGCTGAAACGAACACGTATCTTTTAGCCGATTGTGTGACGGGCGCTATTGTTTAAAAAGCAGCACATTTTACCCGTTAAGCGTAGATTTTATTAAATTTTATTTTATTTATAAAATATTGTTGACACTCGACATGAAGTTGACATTGACAATTTTATAGTTTGTTTATGTGAACATAATGGTAGTGTAAAAAGTCGTATCTCAGTATACGATCGTGGTAAAAAGACGACTTCTTAATTTAGCAGGTTATGCGTTAAGCGTTATAGACTAAGATCCCGATATAAAACGACCTTCACCGAGATGTTTATTTGATGAATGTATTTTATATTTAGTTTAATATGTCAATAAATACATTGCATATGGGTTGCCTAACAATTTTTAGTCCAGGGTATGTTTAGTAAAAAATAAAAATATATATTTTTTTAACTTTTCACCGATTTGATTATTAGATAAATTCATAATTAAATAATCTTTAATTTTATTCAGTTTCAATTCAATAATCAGACCGTTGCAAAATGCTAGTAGGTATAGATTTACCTGTTTATACCTGGCTACCCGATAGTTGTGACGGGAAAAGAATAGGCAACCTAACGTTTGCATATTCTATGGGCTTCATACTTTCGATTGGTATAGAATTTATCTAATATTAATCAAACCGGTGAAATGTTTAAAACATTTTTTTTTATTATTAATTAAACATACCCTGGACTAAAATTTGTTAGGCAACCCATATGCAATATATTTATTGACATATTAAATTGATTATAAAATACATTTCATCAAATAAACATCTCGGTGAAGGTCATTTTATATCGGGATCTTAGTCTATAACGCTTAACGCATAACCTGCTAAATTAAGAAGTCGTATTTTTACCCCGATCGTATACTGAGACACGACTTTTTAAATTAGCACGGCAGATACGTTCGATTTTATACCCCATATTTTTCATACCCCGGGCTTATATATGAAAATCGATTCTTAAGGAGTAAACTCCAAAAAACCTGACAATAAAGACGAGTTCAAAAGCATAATACTAAACACCATTGTAGTAAGAATACATCAAGTCCACATTTCCAGATTTTATTGAAAATCCTGAGACATAGCAACGGTCAGATAAGGACCAGACGCGTTCAGGAGAATTTTATCATCTAGAAATGTGTGAAGCAGGTTTCTGAGAAATTCCAACTCCTATCGAGAAAAATCTAGGATTCAGTGAAGCGTTTTACTCTGGCTGGCATGGTTTCAAGACTCTCGAGACAATATGCCAACCAAAAATAATAGAAAATTCGCCAATAATTATTGCAATACCGACTTATGTATCCGGAGTTTTGAAATGCAATCAATTTGTGTTCGGGTCACTTGATTTGTTTTTATGATTCAGTTTTTTAGGGTTCCGTAGTCAAAAGTAAAGTAATGAAATCATTCGTATTTACGTTTCTCGACGTGCTGTCCGTGAAAGTGTTAAGCCTTAAGATTGTCATAACGGCGATGAGTGCCAAGGATCCGCGCTGCGTATATCGCGAACGCCCATTTTGTCAATAGGTAGCTACTATTTATACTGATCAAAGTTTATTCATCGAGAGCATTCACTTGCTAACTTTAGTATTATGATCTCGAGTATTGAGGAGCAATCATAAAGTAATGACACAATTTGTAACCTACTTTGCATAGTAACTCGGGTTGGACTTGGATTTATTTATTTATTTATTTAAACTTTATTGCACAAAACAAGTCAGCACAAATGGCGGACTTAATGCCAAATGGCATTCTCTACCAGTCAACCATAGGGCCAAACAGAGATACTAGAAGTGGGATTGTTTCTCTACTAGTGAATGCTCGCCTTTCAAAGAGGTAACTGTGAGAATGTAGTTTTGAATTGACACTTATCAAGAATTTACGGCGTATAGGTGAATATTATTATTTGATTACTACAAAGTATTGAAATGTTTCTTCTCTCGCTGCAATGGTCTCGGAATCACTCACGAATCACTGGAGATTCGGGTATCAAAATTTTTTAGCCGTTAGCGTTTTTGAACTACCAGCAGTTTGTCATTATCATTGGCTTGTCACTGCACCAATACACTCTCAATATTCGACGATTTATATTTAGGACGACATTTGATGTTGTTTACACTTACAACATACAAGTAATCATCTACGTAATGATGAATTGATGACTGACTGACAGGTGACTTGAAAGCTGAAAACCGTGTTTCTGGAAGAAATTTTAATTAGATACTTCACATACCACTCTAAATCTCAATGTAAAATAGTATTTGAAAACTACGAAACTGCGATAGCAAACAATAAACTCACTGTGTTAATGATATCAGAAGGGTAGAGGAATTACCGGGGCCGGGGCCGGGGGACTAAGATAAAACAAACGGTAAAACAATTTGAATAATTATCTAAGAATTAATTACCTGGATGGGTACACGTGAAGTCGGTCGCACACGTGTGGTTATCCTTCAGTAGGCTTATCACTGCCCAAGCAGCACATTAGTGAATTTTGCAGCTTATCTTATAGCTTTAAGTTCTAAATGAGTGGTTTAACAGTGTTTGGTACAACTTATAGCTTTAAACACAACTCAAAACTGTATATGAGTTCATCCTATCACTTGTAGTTGCATAGGAGCGTTTTTTGTTTCTACTTTATTACTTATGGTGGGATAAAGTCGATTTTGCTACTTAAAGTTGCATGCAGGTTCAAATTGTCACTCAATAAGAAGAAATAGTGCTATATAAGGCCTTAAAATCACTTATAAGCAACTTTTACGTATAAGTGGGAACATACCCTTATTTGGAACTAAAAGTTCCAAATGACTAGTACAATAGCGAATTATATCACCAATAGTGGCTAAAGGGATAACTTTACGGCTCTTTTGGAACCAAAAAATATTGCAACTTTAAGGCCTAAGAAGTACCTTATTGCCACTCCAACGCATAAATAGGTCTCAGTAGGAGGTTCTTGGAACCAAAAGCAGTTATTTTCACTTATTTCAAACCACTAACGAACTAAAAGTTCTATTATAGTTCCTATTTGCGCCTTGTCAAAATATATTTAATAGTCTTGCTTGTTTAATAGTCTACAAAACAGCAAATAATTACTATTGGTAATATCATTCACTGCTTTGCCACTCGCAAGATACAAATAAGTGATTATTAGACTTGATAGTTCCAAATAAGGAACAAATAAGTGAAAATAAACACTGTAGGATCTTTTTTGTTTCACCATGTTTACAAATGGAAGCCTATGAAAATTGATTATTTTAACCAGAATTTTATCACACTCACGCATAATCACAGACTTTTGATAGTTGTGACGATGTTACTTTAACATTGTACGTAACCTACAATCATTAGGTCAGGTTTTTAACAGTTTTATTTCTTATCAGTATCTATTCCTTATTTAATTTAGCACTCTCTTTTTTAATATTCCTGATCAAATGAAGGGCGCGTCGAAATTTACAAAGAAAACATACTATAGTTTCACAGTAAAAAAAAACGCAAGAATTTCGTGCTTATTTCAATGCTTGTATAACGTAAAGTTTTAATCACAATCAAACAGACATATAAATCCAAAATGAATATGGCAGATCACGTATTACTTTTAATAAAACACAATTTGACAGTTGCCTCGCCACTCAAAGATAATTTTGGCGACTCATTTATCACTCATTGGCCGAACTGAAATGTTTTCATTCGTTCACTGCGCATACTTTCACCCATAGTTCTAATTACCACTTAAGGTAATTGTGAGATCTCTTATGGATTCTATTTAGCACCAAAAATAGGCTGCAATTTTTCTCCTTTTGGTTCTATACTGGTGGCATAAGGGTTCTTGCCACCTATATAGCACTTAGTCATGGTGGTAAATTTCACTTAAGCATCTAATTAGATATGATATACGAGCTATTTAGACCCAGTTGTGCTACTTGGGTGTAAAATTATATTTTGGTGAGTATTTATTTATTTTTGACGACGCAATCGGCGCAGTGGCAGCGCGGTGGTCCTGAATCCCTGTAAGAGCGAATATTTGTGTGATGAACTCGAATATTTTATTCCAAGGTCATGGCTGTTTTTTATGTATTTATCTATATAAGTATGTATATCGTCGTCTAGTATCTACTCCTGTGGCGCGGATATAAACAGGAGCTTACTTTGGGACTAGGTAGATTGATGTGAGGCTGTCCAATATCTATTTATTTATGAATTTACTCTAACATACTTAGTAGTGAACACTCGGTTGAAAGGATCTTGGAGCAGTGAAACTAAAATCAGTGGTTAGTTGCATTTTTAAATTTTTCTCTTCAATATAAACATTAGATTTACAGTAGCAGACGTTTCTTTGATAGAAATGACAATGTACTTATATTCATTGTGATGTTCTGGGGTTTTGTTGTAGGGATATCACTAAAACATCTTAATTTAGGTTTACTATAAACCGAAATAGTCGCGCACCGCTCGAATCTGACTCGCACTTGGTTTTTACTTCTAAGATAACTATGAACATAATAAAAAAGCTTTTACTATATACTTTTTATCTGACAACTGTAAAGAAAAAAATTGGGTTCTCTTACTTTCCTATTAAGATATAAATTAGAAACTGGAGACGAACCTAGAAGGCACTCTAGTTGAATGTATAAAAGTACTCTCGAGGCTTCTCTAATGAAAGCGCACACTTCAGTGTTCCAGTTTGTTTGATAACTTATTAAAGTCAGAAGTCGCCGCAATCATAAAAGTGTCGTGATGCAGAACTACGTAAGAGCAAGTTAAATTACTCTCCGATCGCATTAGAAAAACGTAATTTATACTCGGAATTGGAAACCCGAGGAAAATAACAACTTTGAGACGTATTCAGATCAGAACTTTCCGTCTAGGACTCGCTGAGAGATGCGGTTTCTTTTCCACGTGTCGGTAATCTTGACGGAGGGAAAACATATTAAGATTTATGATGATTCATGTAGAATTATAATGACTTAAATACTCATATATATATCCGTCGCTGCTTTCAAGACAAATCTTAAAGAACATTACTTGTCTCTCCTTTAATACTTTGGCATTGTGCCTGACATGATGTGATGGTTCGTTTCACAAATCATTATTTTATAAACCTATAAGGTTTAAGTAAGTTTATTTTGTGAGAATGTATTTAGTTATATGTTTATTTATGAATATTTTTATGTATGTTATGTATAAATATTATTATAGGTTTAAATAGATTTAATAATGTTATAAGTAGATTTCTTGATTACTTTTAGCATCGCCTATACTCATCTCATTTAATTTATTAATCCGCTACTATACCCAAAGGTTGTGTGGAAGAGATCACTGTTTAGCGATAATATCGCCTATTGTTTACCTTTATTGTAATGTTGAGTGTTATCTAGAGCCACCGCTCTATAGACCGCCGCTGCAATGTTATTTATAGGTGTTTGCTATTTGATCTTCATAAAACTAGCATTGAAAAATTGAAATTTAAAGATAAATATGACACGTTGTTAAAGTAGAGATAGGACATTAGAAATGTGGGCCCAGAGCCTTAATCATGGCCAGTCGCATCAAGTCTCAAAGTATAAACATGAACTATGTATATCCTAAGCAAGACGGAGTTTGTTTATCGTCCCCAATCCGCAATCGTTATCACAGCTCCGAGCAACTTACAAACAATGAACAATTTGCAAAGGCCTCCCCCCGTTCAAGTCTCAAAGGAAGTCATCTAAGAGCTAAAAATAGCGTTATACTTTGAGACTAACCTTACAATACAATAACATCCCAAGACACTTTCTAAAGTAAATAGAAATTGATTCTTATGAAAACTTCTATTAAACTGATATTTCTTGTGAAACTTCATCGGAGCTTATACCTGTATTCTTAAGAGGAGGTACACAAAGGGTAGTTGTTAGACTGGTTACTTTTGGAACCTAGTACCTATATTTTATAGACCTTTGATAATAAAAACGGCCGTACTTGTGTGGAATAAAATTGAAGCTGTCTTGAACAGTTACGTGAGGCGTGGCGATGAGAAAGTATTTATAGTTAAAGTCACGTAACTTAACTAGTCGGCTTAAAAATAACACATTATGCTATTGTTCAAGTCGGCATAGAAATCTTTGATCTCATTGTGCGATAGGAGAGGTGCCAATTATATACGTATGTATGTATGATGCCGAATATTGCGTGGGGATTCAGACTGTCCTCAACTGGTCTCGCAACTGGTTCGCATCTTCGTGCCTTCTCTGTCGCAGTTAAAATCTAATTTTAGACCACGTGATCGCGACCTATTGGCGGTTCCTAAACCGCGCACTGTAGCGTACCGGAAATCACCGTTAGTTCGCGCTTTACAGTATCTGAACGCGCTTCTCAGATCAGCACCTGACTGCGATGTTTTTGCAAGCAGTTGGAAGATGATTTGTGATGAATGTAAGAGGTTATGTGAAGCGATGGATGATCGTATGTCTTCTGTTACCTATTAATATTGTTATTGTTGTATTGTATAAAACAATTTAATGTTAGTATTTAAGATTAACATTGTATGCATTTCACAGCGCCTTGGTGTCTCACTGTTAAGCTGTGTAATCTGTTTGAAATAAATAAATATATATAATGTAAAGTACTATTCTAACCGGTATAGTAAGTCAATCTACTTATTATTATTACTACCGACACATACGTCTATCTAGTTTTAATGAAAAGTTTGGTTAACACGATGGCACTGCCAGTTACAAATTGGCCGCATTCCCCGGAAACCCTGTTTGGTTTGGTTTGGAATTTCAGCTGTCAATGGGCCACTTCTTATTAGGCATCGGATTATCGGATGCTTTTATACCTAAAATTTGGCGGGGGATTTGTTGTTCAGTTGCAGGTATAGGCGGCTTTGTTTGAGGTATGAGTGAGATAACAATTGGATTTTGTCAACTTTAGGTAAATATCCACCTGAATTTCCGATCCCTACTTATTATGCTTTACGCCAGGTTTCACCACCGACGGATACGTCATGGAGGACGATATATATATTGTTTTACGCCAATTGTTACACCAAAGAGAAGCTAGTGTCCGGCAAACTCTGCCTCACACGACTGCATTGTGGAATGAATTTGTCGCTTGCAGTATTTCCGGACCGGTACGACCTTCAAACCCTGACCTGATAGTTGCAAGTGTCTAAGGTCGACGGTAACCGCTTTCCATCAGACGATCCGTTTGTTCGTTTGCCCCCTATGACATAAAAAAAAAGGTTACCTATTTGAAACACTAAAAACCTTAATCCGAATTTCGTTTCGACAAAAACTTTTTTTCATTTGTCCGAAAATTCAATTCGATATTTTACGATTGGGCATTAATTGTTTAGGTATTTATTCACTCGACTAATGACACGTTTCCCTAAATCTCATTTGTCTGTAATATCAGTTTTCCGATGTAACGTTTCGGTTTATTAATTATTCGACTTTTTTTGTATAACTTTGGTTTCATTCGTCCGATGTAACGATTCGGTTTATTAACTACTCGACTGTTCTCAGGTGGACTGGTGGTTCTAGTGTGGTCACAGTTCTAACCTAACCTAACCCAGCCAGGTCAGTTTTGGAGCTTTGCCGGCTGCTGCCGCGGCACGCTAGGTTCACTCGCTCGGCTGGCGCGCTGTTGTGGTCGCAGTTCTTATGTATTTTATGTAATGCCAAAAATATCACGTACTTACATGAAAAATGGGTATTAAACGAAAGACATATCAATTCAGAGGGCAAGTGAATGGGGCGGGAAAAGTTAAAAGATAAACTGAAAATTTGTTTAAATGTATGCAGTGCCAAAAGTATCATGGATGAATGAAAAATGGGCTACGAAAAAAATACGTAACAACTCATAGGGCAAGTGATTGTGACGGGAAAAGTTTTTCGGACAAACGATACTTCTACTAAATGTGAAATGGTGAAAAGAAAAATGTACGAATCCTGTCATCGGACAAACGATAATAATACGAATAGTTTTCGGACAAATGAAATTCGGTCAATGGTTTTTAGTGTTTAAGAGAGGTTACCTAAAAAAAAAACTAAATGAACTCTGTATGTTATTATAACTAAATCGAAATAGGTAAGTGTCCACCTCCTTAAAAGAGACTTATAATAAGTCAGAACCGATACACTACAAAAGTAACGCCGTTTTGAAAAGTGTAAAGCTTAAGTTAAAGGAACGAATAAATGATCGACTTCTCCGATAAAAATAAAAGCGCACAAATTTAACACTTCAAGAAAACCGTTTATTTTCTCAGTAAATAGTAGAAGAATGAAAGTTCTGGCAACGGGGTAAAGTTGTTTAACGCAATACTTTCAGAGTGGAAATTTACCTCTAATTAGGTTGATCAAGCAATTAAGTTTGTTCTCCTGCGCTGTTCGCGAGGCGGGGCGGGGCGGGGGCGAGCGGGCGCATTATAAGCCTGCGTATGCACAATTCATGCAGTTTTAAACCATTGATACAAATTGTGGTGTGTACCTCTACATTAAAAAAAATAAGACATTGTTTTCTTTTTGACGGACTGAGCGAAGCGGCTCCGTTCCAGCTTGGCCTAAAATTATTACGTATGTCCGGATGTTTGGATGTCAGTTTGTCCGGAATTCCGGTTGTCCTCGCCTAGAGATCGGTCCGTTAATTAGGTTAGGTTCCTTAATTAGATAGTTTTTTGTCAACTATATTTTTCGGTTTTTTTTTCTAAATTGTTGAGAAAAGGGTACAAAATTACAAATTTCAATCATTGCGAAACAAACTCTTTATAGGCTACAAAGTCTTTCATTTTGGCTGCGGCGAGACAAGAGGTGCGTAGTTAAATTTTATACGTAAAAGGCTACCTTGTTTTGTTTCAATATCAATTTATGACACGGCATAAACGTCCCGGCGTTTTTACCTACTCGGCCGGCGATTCTGTTTTTTAGGGTTCCGTACCCAAATGGCAAAAAACGGAACCATTCGTCATGTCTGTCTGTCCGTCCGTATGTCACAGCCATTTTTTTCCGAAACTATAAGAGCTATACTGTTGAAACTTGGTAGGTAGATGTATTCTGTGAACGGCATTAAGATTTTGATGCAAAAATAAAAAAATAATAATAAATATTCGGGGCTCCCCATACTTAGCACTGAAACTCAAAATTTTTTTTTTCATCAAACACATACGTGTGGGGTATTTATCGATAGGTCTTCAAAAATGATATCGAGGTTACTAAAATATTTTTATTCTAAACCGAATAGTTTGCGTGACAGACGCTTCCAAAGTGGAAAAAAATTGCCCCCCCCCCCTCTAACTTCTAAAATAAGAAAATGAAAAATCAAAAAAAAAACATATGATGTATATTACTATAAAAACTACCAACGAAAATTGTTTTGAACGAGATCTAGTAGGTAAGTAGTTTTTTTTTTATATTTTAATACCTAACTTTGCACCTTATTTATATGGGGCGCTATACATACCAGGTGCAAACTTAACTTAACCACTTAGGGATGGAAAGTGTTTGTACGGAACCCTCGGTGCGCGAGTCCGACTCGCACTTGGCCAGTTTTTTTTCGGCTTTTTACCATTATTGACATCTAACATCATAATTTCTCGGAAAAGTCCCTCTTACTAAATAAATTATAACAATACCTTCCTAAACTAGTGGCTCTGTGAGCTGCAACCCTCAAGAGTCAATTTTTAAAATAGCTAATCTTTTTATACGTTCTCAACCCCATATATCGCATATCCGCCATTTTGATAGATTCCCCCAGGCTAAATGAAATATTAATCTACAATCCTCAATATCCGCAAATATTTCTGCTCAGGGTTTCACAAAGCATAGGTATTATTACTTTGTAGCACATGCATTTCAATTGCGCGGCCGGCTCTCGCATTAATCAATTAGCCTCCGCAGTCACCCCGACGTATACCTGTGTATATGTACTTTAGCTTTAACTAATTCTAAGCTTCTGGTCTAGGGTCATCGATAGCCTAAATATAATCATCGTTAGAACTTTTACTGACTTAGTTATTAGTATTGAATGATTTCATTGCGCACCTTGTAATCGCATCTTCAAGATAGTTTGGTTTTGCGAGTCACATTAGAACCTTACATAACCCAGACAAGAATAATCGACGGAGCCGCTGTCGCCGAACACGGTGAGAAGGACTATAATATATACAGAGTGTAACCGACGGTGTACCGAAAACTGAAACCATGGCTTCAGACCATTATTCTGGACTGGAAAATCGTGGAGATTTCTTTGAGAAAATTCACAAATTTTCCTCGCGAGTTTTCATTTTTTCTTTATTTTTCCGTTAATCGAAATCTACCGGTAACAATTTTTCATGAAAAATCGCATGAAAATAGCATTTTCCGCGAAACACGCAACGTATCACAAACAGTATTATGTAAGCGCGTGAAGTGGGACAGATAACGGTACTGGCCGGTCATTGATCCGCCAGGCCAGTTAGTACGCGCCCGTTGGCCGTTGGGTACGTATTACAATCCCGAAAGTTCATAATACCTACAGTTGAAATACCGATGGTCAAAATACCGAAAATCAAAATACCGAAAGTACGAAAAGCCGATATTCGATATACCGATGCTCAAAAGACCTATTTTGAAAAGATCGAAAGTTCAAAATCTCGAATTTTATAATACCGAAAGTTTAAAATCTCGAAATTTTATAATCCCGAAACTTTTGAATCTCGAAATTTTATAATCCCGAAAGTCAAACATTGTCAGTAAAATGCCAATGAAAAAATATTTTTTTTTTTATAAGAATACAACAAAAGGAGCGTTTTTTAGGGATATAAAAAAAAAAACTAACCTAACCTAACCCGGCCGAGTCGGATCTGCTCTGAAAGGTGAATCATTTTTGAAAGTTTAAGAATAGGTTGAGGTGAATCAATCACTTTGCAGAGCAGATCCGACTCGGCCGGGTTAGGTTAGGTTAGTTTTTTTTTTTTTATATCCCTAAAAAACGCTCCTTTTGTTGTACTATTTTAATCGTTCGGCATTTGAACTGTAGGAATTCTAGCCGTCGGGATTACAGTCTTCGGGATTACAATCTTCGGGATTATAGTCTTCGGGATTACAGTCTTCGGGATTACAGTCTTCGGGATTTCATCCTTTCGGTCAAACGTTCTTTCGGGATTTTAAACTTTCGGTCAAATAAACATTCGACATTTGAATTTTCGGCCTTCCATCCATAGGTCTTATGAAATTCGGTATTTTGAACTTCGGCATTGTAATACGTACCCTTGGCCGTTACGGTCGGACGCATGATTAATGTTTACCTACCCGCACATTTTATTTGCTTTACTAACTTGAATGAAAATAATCTTGTTAGACTGTTTTAATTTATCGGTCAGTTGTTATTGGTGTTAGGTACTACATACTAGTTGTGATCTGTGGTTGCGTTGTTTTTGTGGTTGCATTCATTCATGTCATTCGATGCGCATTGGCGTAACGGTATGTTTTGCGCCGACGCGTGAGAGGAGTGGGGAGTGCCTGGAACGGTCGATGTTTGCCGCGTGCTCCCCTCCCCGCGCGTCTGCACCCGAGAGAATTGGACGCAATACATTGCGCGTCGAGTTTTATAATTTATTTTAGAAAATCTTATCCTTGAGTTTTCCAAGAAAATGAACACTCGTTTTCAGTTCGTGATTATGGTCTAAAACTACAGTTTTCGTTTTCGGTACGCTGTCGGTTACACCCTGTATACATACATATTAATATTAAGTCTTTGGCACTATGCCGCAGGGGCCATTTTTAGATTTAGTTTAAGTTTATTATGTTCAAGTTTGGTTTAATTTTTAGTATAGTTTTATTGTAAGTATTTTAAGTTGTATTCCTTAGACTTTTTTTTTGTACTAATAAATTTTAATATCTGCATATCGTCAACGTATTGGAGATAAGTCTATATTACTAACAGATGAGTTGTAGATATGTACAATGTCTGAAATGGGTCATTGTCAGATTTAGATGCGTGTCTTTTTATTTTTATTTATTTATTTATTTCATAAGTAAGTACAAACAAAATTACATTTTATTATAACGGCATCGTTAAACCATTTTGGTTTGTCTCGATGCTACATTCCGCAATAATACATTATAAACTAATTTCTTAAACACATCTTCAAGTAAACAAAATTGCACTGAGCGTTATCACCCAGCGCGCTGCAATAACCGGTCCGCGCGCCCACTGTACAGGATGCTCCATAAGCGATGCAATAATATTATAAAAATTGACTAACAAATTGGTCTAACATTTGTTTTTTGAGAACGTTGGCTATATTTGTTGGTGTTATTTTGTCCTTGCATTCAGTTGGAAGTTTGTTTATTAAATCTGGTATTATGTACTCTGATGTTCTACGTCCGTAGTAGTTATGAAATTTAGGTTTCTGTAGTACATGGTTAATTACTATTACTACTGGCCGTGTAATTTTTGGATGTGAAGTTAAATGCTGAATTTCGGTTCTGAAGTATTGTTCTTTTAAAATTTGGCATCTAAATTTAACATGTATGGGCAAGACTTTGCATATATTAAATAGCTCGTGATCATATTTTAAGTTATTTTTAATATTACAAGGTACAATTATCTTTAGTATCCTGACTTGCAAGTTATATTATATATTTTGTCCAGATAGGACTTAAAGGTACGACCGTAACTACTTAAACCATAAGAAATTATACTTTCTACGAGTACATTATACATATCTAACCTAATTTTATAAGGAATTCTGTTTCGTATGATATATAATTTTGCCATAACGGCACGAAGCCTGGTGCAGACAGCATCTATGTGGTCGCCCCAGTTCAGGCGATTGTCTATTACAAGGCCCAAATATTTTTGCTTATTGACCTGTTCTAGAGGCGTGCATTTGCAGCTATAACAGCTAGCTGGTCTGGAGTGTAAGCACTGGTGGTTGTGTCCAATGATGCTGACTGCCCCAACTGTTCTTGATTGGCTAGAATGTACATGTAGTAGCTTCGTCTTATCTGCGTTTAGAACAAGTCCTGCATCGTGAGACCATTTACAAATTATATCAAAGTCATTTTGTAGCTTTTGCTCTGCTAGGCCTATGTCCTTATCTGAGGCAACGAGACAGGTGTCATCGGCAAATTGGTACACACTACAATTTTGAACACAATTATTCATATTATTTACATAGGCCAGATAGTGGAGTGGACCGAGTACGGAACCCTGTGCTGTGCCTTCAGTCACAAGCATTTTATCGCTAAAGGTATTATTTATTTTGACATGGTATGACCTGTTCCGAAGGTAGCTCGCGCACCACTCCAGTAACTGTCCCCGGACACCTGTGTCCTCTAGCCTATGTAACAGCGTGTCGTGACGTAATGTGTCGAAAGCTTTGCTATAATCAATGAAGACTATTAGCACATGCTTTTTATTGTCAAGATGTTGGTTAATTTCATCTGTAAACCTAGACAGCAGCATAGATGTACTTTTTTTAGACTGGAACCCAAACTGATTGTCAGAGAGAATATTATTATCAGTATAAAAACTATGTATCTGACCACTGACATACTCTTCCATTATTTTATCTAAAATCGGCAACATTGTGATAGGTCTATAATTGGAACAGTTCTTTGCATCACCACCTTTGTGTATTGGCCGAACTAAGCCAATTTTAAGTTCGTCAGGAAATGAACCATGAGTTATGCTACTATTGATGAGGTGAGCTATTGCTGATGATATTTTGTCTGCTATGGGCTTAATATCTAGAACTCGAACGCTATCTATTCCCGGAGCTTTACTACTATGCGTTTTCATAATTATTTTATATATTTCATTAGGTGACGCCTTTTTGAATAACATCGACCTATCGCAAGGATTCCTATAAGTATCTGAATTTAATAATGGTACACTACAGTTGGGTATTATATTCTGCACCGCCTGCTTAAAATTATTTGCAAACATGTCAGCAACAAGCTTATCAGATCCTATGGGTTGAAAAGCCTTGCCTATAGTATCGTTAATAGACTTAGATAATTTTCCTGTCATTTCGTTCAAAATTTGCCAAAGTTTTCTCATGTCTCCTTTAGCCGTACCTATTTTATGCTTATAATACATGTTTCTCTCATTTTCTACTAATTTATTCGTTTTATTTCTTTGTTTATTATATGCAAGTCGATTTACCATATTCTTTGTATCTTTGCGCCATTTTAAAAATAATATATCCCGTTTCTTGCACTCCATTTGAACCCTACCAAATACCCATGGTTGTTTATTTCGTTTCGATTCGCTTATTTTATGCATATATTTGGCGCTTTCATAACACTTTGATAAGTTATTTTGGATAAATTTATATATGTCTAATGGGCAATTAAAATCATTGTGTTGTGCCCAGTTAACATGTGCGAGTTGTTCTTGTAATTTATTTTGATTAATTTTTGCGACGTAATTAGGAGCATACTGTACGCGCTGTCCTCCTAAGAGTGCCACGGTGGTCATATTATGATCGGCCAGTTTAGTGCAGAGCGCGCCGCAGTAAACATCTTGCAAGCGGGATCGGATAAATATGTGATCAATACATGATTTAGTTACGTCATTGTTTCGGGTTTCCACTCTAGTGTAACTCGCAATCCCGCTTACAAGACCCTGCCCGCTCATTAGATTCATGTATGATTCTGTTACAGTGTCTTTTACAGCAATGTTAATATTCATGTCTCCTATAACAATTAAGTCAGACTCGTGCGAAAAGTGTAAAGTACGTTTGAGCTCAGACATAAATAAGTGCTTGTTAGTATCTGGCGGCCTATATACCGCACACAGGGCTAAGTTAAGATTTGACGATGTTACCATATTGCCGATAAGACATTCAAAGTTATTCGTTGCACATTTTAATTGAACAAATTTGTGTTTTTTGTGTATATATACGACGATACCACCGCCTTTTCTATCTTTTCTTAGTTGTGTGTGCATATTATAGTCCGCCATGTTGAACAAATGACATATATTCGTAAAAATGTTAGCTTCTGTAACTACCACTACATCAATAGGAGACATTTTGCAAGAGTACACAATTTGCTGTAGGTTACTAAAGTACTTTAGGAGTGACTTTAGGTTTACATGTATGCAAACTAGTTTATTGCATTTTAAATTGGGTAATTGTTTTAAGAAATCATTAAGGTCAATACAGTTCAGTAATTCTGTTACGTTTTCACATAAATCATCCATTATTAAGGCTAATTAATTATTAGAGTTAGATGAATTAAATTAAATTAGGTGATTAGACTTTGACAAACAAATCCTCGATATCTTTCTCGTTGCGAACCCAGTAGATCTTATCTTTATCTCCTTTTCTAGCAAATACTTTTCCATGTTTACACCATACATATTTATATTTTTGCGTATCCTTAAGTTTAGTTTTTGCTTGAAAAAGTAGGTACTTAGTTTTGCCGGTTAGCGCCTCCCGTAGTGTTATCTTATTATTTAAGGTCGCCGCCTCCTCTTCGCTTAGATCAGATAATATACTGGAAGCTAAGACTTCTGCATTGCGTCCAGCCTCGATCCATTGTAGCTTGGCAGCGGAGTTGTTAAGCTGCGCGAGTATGGCTCCTACCTTACCCTCACGGGAGGGTAGCCTGCGAGCTGAGCGTATGTTGTGTATGCTATTATTATCTATCACTTTTAACACAATCCCTACCTTTTGAGCTAGTTTTACGGCGTCTTCGTTATCTTTGAGAGGTATACCTACTATCTCTATGTAGTCCTCAAGAGCCGCCTGCTCCGTTAGGTCAAGCCGTTGTTCTAAAGCAGCGATTCTTGTTTCTAGGTGGGTATTTTGATTTTTGAGTGAGGTGTTTTGCCTTTCAAGACTTTTAATCTTCTCTTTGGTGGCTTGCATAGTTTCCTCGTATTCGTCAATTTTATCACTAGCGTGTTGCGCTGCTTTAGTTACTGCCTCCAGCTCTCGCATCACAATCTTGTGAACTTCCTTAGAGATGTTACTCAGTAGTTTTTTTAGATCAAATGCGGGTCCTGCAGCATGAGAAACTTCCCCGATTTCATCTTCCTCGTCATCCTCGTCATCCACGGCCGACAAGAAAGATGTTCTTCTGGTCGAAGAGAGATGGCAATCCTTGCACACCCACTCGAGTGTATCCACCGCATGAAGGGCGGTGCGTTGTTTGTTGTTCAGCCCGCTGCATTCCACCTTTTCATGAACAATTGCGTCACACCTACTGCATGTCAAGGCTGGAGATTTTTTGGTCACTGATTTTTTACAAACGGTACACTTATTCATAATGAAGGTAGCTAGATAAAAATAGTGTTAGAACGACGTATGTGTGTTTACGGATCGCTATCTGCGCGCGAAATTTCGGTGGACATTGGCAAAATTAAGGATTCCAGGGCCTAATTTTCTGATTAAATGCCTGTGAGAATAAAGAACGTTCCATCTTTTATAATCCGATGTAAGAGCAACATAACCTAGATTCATACAAGCTTTTAACTTTTGACCACCGAAGGGACAAATTTTGTTTTTTGAACTGACAGTAACCCAAATATATAATTTCTTTTCATCAAAAAGTCATCCCTCGTTTAAAGAAAAAAATACTTACTGTTTAGTGTCTTTCGACTTTCTTCTCAACATCAGCCTTCGCTCGGCCGGTAGATTAAAAATCTGACTTGTAAATGTGCCCTTGTGGCCTACTTCCTGAATAAATTATTTCATTTCATAACCGTTTGTAGTAAACCTCCAACTTTGCAGGTACAAAATTCGTAAAGAAAACTTTGAGTTATCAAGATTTATGTAGTGGCTCATTAAGCGAGAGCACTGCACGGGAGGGACGGATTCATGTTCCGCTTACATTGCAGTGAACCTTTATTCATAGAAAACATATAAATTTTAACTTAAAACACTCAATGGTCATAATAATATTAAGTTTAGTGATATTCCCAGCCCCGTACGTCATATAAGTACACACATTATAGACGCACTATTCAAATTGTTATTTTTACATTATGACTGAAGCTATCTACTTACAACATTGTCTCAAAAATAAAGCAATAAGTCTATTCCACTTATTGGTCTCAGGCATAAGTTGCCAATTACATAGTTAAATCTATTGTTTAAAATGTATTCGTATCGTCAGTCAAATATTTGTTAGAATCATGTAAAAACAACGCGGCAGCCCTGCGTGTAGTTAATAGAATGTCCGTGGCTCTGATGATGCAGTTACTAACTGTTATTGTACCCGCCGCGGGCTCTGCGCTCTATTACCTATCCAGATATACGAGTAGATACCTACCCGCTGCGTATTCCAATGCATAGTTTAGTTTTTTGTTATTTTCAGGGTTTCGTACCCGAAGGGTAAAAACGGGACCCTATCACTAAGCCTCCGCTGTCCGTCTGTCACCAGGCTGTAGGTATCTCATGAACCGTGATAGCTAGACATTTGAAAATTTCGCAGATGATGTATTTATGTTGCAGCTATAGCAACAAATGCTGAAAACGGAATAAAATAAGTGGGGCTCCCATACAACAATAGTGATCGTTTGCGTTAACTTTGCACCTCATTTGTATCCAGCGCCATACATACCAGGTATAAACTTAACTTAACCCGGCCAGTTAAGACGGGATAAGAGTTTGTACGGAACCCTCGGTGCGCGAGTCAGACTCGCACTTTTTTTCTATTTTTATATTGTATTTTTTTTTCTGGTCAGTGACGCGTTGGCGCATCAAGGTGTAATATTGCTACTGTTGTGGCAGCCCTACGTGTAACAGAATGCTCGTGGCTCTGATGCAGTTACTAACTGTTATTGCATCTGCCGCCGCGGGCTCTTGCACGCTATTATCCGGATATATCAGCCACGGATATAGATTCAGATTTCTTTATTTCTCAATAGTTTTACATAGTTTACAAAACAGAAAATATGTTAACATATTGAGATCGTCATGATTTTACACATTTTATAGAAACTTTAAACAATATTAAATGAAGGTAAATTAACACGCAGGTGCTTACTTAATATAATTATTGACATTAACAATTCTACCAATCTACCTACTCAACATGACAATAATTATGCTTAATATTTATTTATCATTAACTTAATAAACAAATACAATATTATTATTTAGAAACATTATGAACTGTAAATATTTATTATTTATATTATTTATTATTATTATTATACACTTAAATTGTCATTAATATTTATTATTCATGTATTATTTTATACTATATGAGGTGTTGACGCTGGTTGTTAATAAAAACCTGTGAGACATAAGGCTTAAAAAACTATATTAAATAAATAATGACACAAAGGTAAATTAAGAAAGAAAAATTGAATGCGATCTACTGCAATCGAAGCGGGATGCAGTAGATCGCATTCAATTTTTCTTTCTTAATTTACCTTTGTGTCATTATTTATAAAAATAAAAATGTGGTATTACCACATAAAAAAATATGAATCGATAAAAAGATTCTATACATATATTAAATAAGTTCTAGATTCCCTTCATTATGTTCCCTTTTTTTTTACTTACTTGCTCAAAGGTTGACTGGAAGAAAGATACCTGGAACGGAGAAGTTCGCCTTTGATCATGCTAAGTGTTTATAAGATTTTACATGTTTAAAAAAAATAAAATTGTTTTATGTAGGTACAATATATACATATATATTACTGTCTACATATAATACATAACATAGTTTAGTAATAAATACATAGATAAATAAATATACAAAATAATATAAAATGTCGCAAAATTACTTACCTGTAGCGCCATCTGTTGATACCTGCGAACTAGTTTTACAATAAAGCTACGTAATGTGAAGGAACGGGTTTGCATGTGTGTGCTGTTTGACCTCTAGTCGCCATTGCATTAACCTAGCGTATACACGCACACTGTTCGCTCATATTTTGGCAAATTTTGGATTCAAATCTCTGTGTTATTATTTCCCGCACCACGTACCTTCGACATAAGGTTTTACTGAGTAGTAGTTTTTTTACCTGGCGACTGAAAGTGTTCATTTCAGTCTGAGCCTTAATTGTCTTTGGCAAATTGTTGTACAATTTTTGACCCATGATTTTCGGACATTTCTTTGCCATATTAAGCCTACATCTACAAGGTCTTAGGTCTTCAGCATATCTTGTTGGTCGTGCCCTATCGTCACCTATACGTTTAAATTTGCTTGGGTTATTTTTGACATACAATATAACTTTTAGTATATATGTTGACACTGATGTTAATATCTGCAGTTTTTCAAAATGTTCCCTACAACTATCACGATAGTTTGCATTGACCAGTATTCGAATGGCACGTTTTTGCATTTTTAAAATCAGTCGAATTTCCCCATAAGATTATTCCGTAAGATAGGATTGAGTGTATGTAAGCATAATAAGCTTTTAGATGATGACTGGTCTCAGCTGCTTAAGCACAAACACACCTTTTGCCAGTTTCTTACACGCAGTGTCTATATGTGTTTTCCATGAAAACACTGGATCTAATTCAAATCCTAGTAATTTGACATGAGCTGTATTTTGATCAACTTTGCCATTAGGTAGGATTATTTGCATTTCATCTGAATCCCTGATGCGCGGACTGAATTGCATAAAAGAAGTCTTTTCAGGATTACATTTTAGTCCGTTGATTTTAACCAATTCTCTAATTTCAATAGTATGTCATTAATTTTATTAATTAAAATTTCATTCAGATTCAGATTCAGATTTCTTTATTTCTCAATAGTTTTACATAATTTACAAAATAGAAAATATGTTAACATATTGAGATCGTCATGATTTTACACATTTTATAGAAACTTTAAACAATATTAAATGAAGGTAAATTAACATTCAGGTGCTTACTTAATATAATTATTGGCATTAACAATTATCTACCTACTGAACATGACATAACAATATGCTTAATATTTATTTATCATTAACTTAATAAACAAATACACTATTTTTATTTAGAAACATTATGAACTGTAAATATTTATTATTTATACTATTTATTATTATTATACACTTAAATTGTCATTAATATTTATTATTCATGTATTCTTTTATACTATATAAGGTTTTACTGAGTAGTAGCTTTTTTACCTGGCGACTGAAAGTGTTCATTTCAGTCTGAGCCTTAATTGTCTTTGGCAAATTGTTGTACAATTTTTGACCCATGATTTTCGGGCATTTCTTTGCCATATTAAGCCTACATCTACAAGGTCTTAGGTCATCAGCATATCTTGTTGGTCGTGTCCTATCGTCACCTATACGTTTAAATTCGCTTGGGTTATTTTTGACATACAATATAACTTCTAGTATATATGTTGACACTGATGTTAATATCTGCAGTTTTTCAAAATGTTCCCTACAACTATCACGATAGTTTGCATTGACCAGTATTCGAATGGCACGTTTTTGCATTTTTAAAACGCGTTCAAAATCAGTCGAATTTCCCCATAAGATTATTCCGTAAGATAGGATTGAGTGTATGTAAGCATAATAAGCTTCTTTTAGATGATGACTTGATATTAATGGTCTCAGCTGCTTAAGCACAAACACACCTTTTGCCAGTTTCTTACACACAGTGTCTATATGTGTTTTCCATGAAAACACTGGATCTAATTCAAATCCTAGTAATTTGACATGAGCTGTATTTTGAACTACTGTGCCATTAGGTAGGGTTATTTGCATTTTATCTGAATCCCTGATGCGCGGACTGAATTGCATAAAAGAAGTCTTTTCAGGATTCAATTTTAGTCCGTTGATTTTAAACCAATTCTCTAATTTCAATAGTATGTCATTAACTTTATTAATTAAAATGTCATTGGATTCATCACTTACAATTATGGTCGTGTCATCTGCATATAAAATTATTTCGCCATCTATGTCTAATGTTGCTATGTCGTTTAAAAATATAGAAAATAATGTATTTCCCAATGATGAGCCCTGTGGTACCCCGACTTTAATTAACTGTGGCTGAGACCTGTAGTGCTTTCCATCGACTTGTATCTCGACAGTTTGTTCCCTTTCTGACAAAAAAGATTTAAGTAAGTCTAAACTCTGTCCTCTTACACCATATTTTTTCAGTTTATCCAAAAGCAGCGTATGATCGACTGTATCAAAGGCTTTTGATAGGTCTAAAAAGATGCCCACAACCTTTCTTTTATTTTCCAAGCATGATATAACACTTTCCATGAATTTCTGTGTTGCCTCTGTAGTGGAGCGTCCTCGCCTATAGGCATACTGCGCATTCGACATAGCATTATTTTGTTCGACATGCCTTATCAGATCACTGGACATTATAGACTCAATCAGTTTCGATATAGTAGGGACTATAGTAATAGGCCTGTAATTTCCTACGTCTGTTCTATCGCCCTTTCCTTTATATATTGGACACAGTCGGGTTTTCTTAAGAGTTTGCGGATACTTATTAGAATTTAAGATGTTGTTAATAAGATACGTCAAGTGATCAGACAGAAAAAACATCACATCAAACAAAAACTTTCCCGAAATGTCGTATATATCTTTGGTGTGCGATCCAGAAATTTTATTTCTAGCAAGCTTAAGAAGGTATTCTGCACTAATATTAGAAAAACACAATTCACTTTTTATTTCTGGGCAGTTACGAGCGAGTTGTATTAAGGCTTGTTTAATATCTGGACTGTTATTAATGGCAAGATCTTCCCCTATTTTCACGAGACAATTGTTAATGTAATCTGGTATTTCACAGTAATCCATGGTCTTTTTAGTTGTTACATCTTTTAGGTTCCAGTTACACTCTCGTACGTTACCATTTGTTTCTTCTTTTATCACTCTCCATATTTCCTTTTTAGGATTCTTAGAGTTCATGATACGTTCCTCAGTAAATGTTCTTTTCTTGTTTGCAAGTGACTCTTTTACTTGATGTCTTTTATTCGTTATAACTTCTTTAAAGTCAATTTGTGGGTACTGTTTTTGAAGTACGTGTAAATCATCCACGTCGCGTTGTAAATTAAGTATATCTTCTGATATCCACGGAATTCGGCTTTCATGTTTTTTCTTAATAATCTTTATAGGCATGTGAATATTCATATTGTATAATACTTTTTGCATAAAATTGTCAAAAGTGGACGATTTATATGATACGAAAATTGAATCCCAATCATACGACATCATAGCTTCACAGAACTGTGTAATATTTTCTAAATTCTGCTGGCGACATTCGATATATATATATTTGGATTTGTAGCATTCTTGTAATTGAAGCTGAGCTAGTTGAGCATCATGGTCCGATATCCCCAGAGCTAGTGGTCTTGCATTTAATATACAAGTGTTAATATTCGTGACGATACAATCAATTGAAGTCTTTGAGTCGCCGTCTACTCTTGTTGGGAAGTCTATAATATTGCGTAGGTTATATTGTGTCATTAAATCATTTAAATCACGTTTGTTTGTCGTTTCAGAACTGAAATCAACATTCCAGTCACCCAGTATCATTACTAAGCTCTTTTTATATTTACTGCATAGAATTTTGAATAATTTTTTAAATGTCTCTAACAGTTTCGAAAAGTCTCCCATACCAGTCCTATATAGACCAATTATTATTAAATTTGTAGGTTTTAATTCTAATTCAATTGCACAAATCTCACAATGATATTCCAAAGCAAGTATATCTATGTTCTTACTAGTAGTATATTTAAGTTTTTTATTAGTGAAAATGGATACACCACCATGTATGCGATTTTTGCGAACAAAATAATTAGCATGTGTGTATCCTTGAATAGCTATAGAGTTCACATCACTTTCACTTAGCCAAGATTCTGAGACAACAATTATATCTGGACGATACTGATTTACGGTCTTATGTACTATTAATAGTTTGTTTCTGATACTTCGACAATTTTGATGAAGGACATTTAATTTAACATCTTTATCTAGGTTGTTATTATTTGTTTTATTATCAACGAAAAAACTTTATATCAGCAGTACCATTGGTTGCTTGGTTGGTCATATTATTTTCTTTTGTGTTTATAGCTCTACTTTGTATAGTCTCTATGAACTTCTTCAGACTTATAAGTATATTCTTAGTACCATATCTTGTTATTTTCCCCGAGTAGTAGGAAAACATATCTAGACTAACATCCCGATTTGTGTCAAATATAAAGGCATAGTTATTTGTTTGCAAGTCCATTGTTAACAAATTATTGAACATTTCCACTTTATAATTGTATATGAGAGCTCCGCACACATATGTAGGAACGCAAATAATTTTATTAGTGTGGGTTATTTTCTCAAGCGACTCTCGTATGCAATTTACTAAATTGATGCTATTTTCAGTAAGAATAAGATCATTTTCACCTAAGAATATCACACAATAATCACTCATAGTAAAATTTCTTAATTTATTATCTAATGAATTTAAAAGTTCTTTTATTCCTCCATCAGGCACACTGTAGTGACAGTACTGGGTATCTTGTTCGAACGCAGATTCTATAGCTTGCAGTGTCCCCATCTTCTTGTGGTTACTTAGTATACACAATTTAGTCTTTTCCCGGCATATTTCCGTCATGGCACCTTTGGATTTATTAATATGTGAGAAAGTCGTATTTTCCGGTGTAATTAGTGAACTGGAGTGAACTACTTCGATATTCGTACATGTAGAGGTTGAATTGTGCTCCTTAGTTCCCTGTTCGAGGCCATTTTCTCCGTCATTTGCTATTATTTCCGATTTACTGTAATCGATTTTGCTCTTGTTGAAGCTTTTTCTTCTTTTTTTATTTTTTATTGTTGTCGATGGTGATGTGCAAATTCGAGTAAGATTTTTAATATTTGTTTCCTTTTCTTCAATTTGCTTCTTTAGAGTCTCATTTTCTGAAATTAAATTTTGTATCGCATTCTCGGCTGACTTTAGTCTGGTTTCCAAGCTATCAATAAGAGTTTTGTATGATTTAAGTGTTTCCTCTTCATTTTCATTTTTTCTCAAGTCCGGGCAGCTTCTGTTGAGGTGACAAGTATCTGATGTCAACTCTGTCTCAATGTCTTCGGACTGAAGTGATTCGTATGATAAATCGGTGGATAATTCGGTGTCTGAGGACTCTTCGATCATGAGTCGTTTGTTCTGGAGCGGTTTTCGAAGCGTAATGTTACCTTGGGAAGGCGTACTGCTTGCTCTTATATTCGCAGAATTAGAAATGCTAGGTATTGCGTTCATGCTCAATATATCCTTATTCATTAAAGATGTACATGTCGGGCACATCCATGAGCATTTCCTTTCAGTTACTTCCAATAATTTATTACTAATGCGAGTGCAACTTTGGTGAAATGTCTGTTTACATTTGGAGCATTTAAGTAGGTCTTTGTTCACTATTTGTTTTTTGCATTTTTGACATGGGTATGTCCTTAATCTTGAATCCATTTTTAATGTTATAATTAGTAAAAAGAAAAAATAAAAATATAAAAATGCAAAAAGTTGATGGTGGCTGGAATCGATCTTGAAACGTAGCGTTGTATGGGCGTAAACTCTACGCTTTCCCAAAGCGCCACTTGTGCGTTCGATGTGCCAGTAGAAAATATGTATTGCATATGCAACGTCTCATACGTCATGAACAGTGTCGATGACCGCCGTAATACGTAATGAAGGCACTCCGAACTTAGCCGAAGCTGTGGCCGGGGGCGGCCGAAGTCTTATCGGATCACTGCACTTAACTGCGGACGGTGTTTATGCGAATTTTAAATGGTATAACGATCAACACTGGTATTGTTTTAGCTTAATTTGGAGTATTCCGCACATGTTATTTAGCACTTGTTTTACAGAGTGAAGTATTAATTGTTTAGTTTACGTTTTATAAATATTTCTACAGTCACGAGTTAAAATTTGACCACTTTTCAATTTATTATTGCAGAGACACAGCCGTATACGTCCTCTTTGCACTAGCGCTCGCACAAACACTCATTGGATTCATTGGATTCATCATATAGTAAGTGACGCATAACATTGATGTATCAAAATGTATCTGCAAAGAAAGTATATTCCTTCAAGATAACTAGCTAACTCCGAGGATTTTACTTATTTTCCATGTACTTAACTATGTTTCTTGCAATAAAATGATGATTGATTGATTGATTGATTGATTGATTCCTCGTTATAACTGTTTTTATTAAGTTTATCTGTAAGGAAACTTTGTTGCCCTCTCTAGATCTAGTTCTACACATGTTTTAGCTAGGGATCTAGAAAATATCAGTTTTCAGTGTCAAAAACTCTTTTATTAGATAGAACCCGACTCAAAGCGAACAATCTAAATCGGACAACTCTCATAAGGTAAATCGGCTTTGATTAGGGTCGCACGTGACCCTGTTCCGTATGGCGGTAGGATATACCCTGGGTCTCTATTGGATTTGTGTCTAAGTCATATTGCGATTATATTGTGGAAACCTTACACAATCATCAGTAAAAATAAAGTAATAAGTATAATTTACTTCTCGTCGATATGAATAGGAAATTTACTTCATTCGAATTAGCGTAAAATTTCAGATGTCGAGTCATATCTAAATTAACAAAAAAAAACTAATTTTCCGATAATATCCATGACAATGTCGTGAGAAAACCGATTTTTTTCTTAATCTCAGATACACGATGTCGAATTGGGACACGCTCATACTTGTGTCTCTTTGAGTCTTTTCTACGCCCATCTTCTACGCAAAGCCGTGACCACAACATGGCGGCCCTATCCGCTGTCTACGCACCTGTGCCTCATTTCCATGTGAATGTGTTGCTGACGCTGCCGGCGCTGTTGGGACAAATCAAATCACTGTTCGCACCGCAGCGCGTACCCTGAATTTCCGCACTAAATACGCACGAAATACACTTCCAAGCGCTCCCTAGAGTTGTGACGATATTCTGGCTTGTATGAAAAAAATGTAGGTAATAAGCTAAATCATTTTATTAACGGATACCCGAATGCCAAATGTCAATGTTTGCTTAACGGTCGCTACGATACAGGCCTAGCCTAGTGTGGGATCTCTGATTAATTGTACAATCTATATTTCTGTCCTTTCAATAAACGATTTTTGTTTTATTTTATTTCAAATAGATTTAAAGCTCGCAATAAAACCATTAACAGATATTTATAATAAGACAAGTCACAAAATTTGAATTTCACTTATTAGAAATTCTTATTTTATGCGTGTGAGAATAGCATTTAAATTAAAAATGTAGGCGTGTGTGCTCTACTATCTATTGGTATAAGAAGCATAATATGAAGGCCTATTGCTATCTTCATAAATTATAATCAAAAGCACCATGTTTGTAACTTGATTGGTTTTAGTAGGCATTCAATACCAATTTACGAAAATTGCAATAAAATATCAATGATGATTGATGACAGTAAATTGTTTCACATTGATAAGCAACCCTATCTCCGACATCTACACAAATGGCAAATACACTTGTCTTTGTTTTGACTACATCACAGGATGGTTGAACAACTTTGATTTGTATAAATCAATAGCAGCGAGATGACACGTGACGCCGGCGGGCGCCCGATGTCGCGCTCTGAAATAACAATTAATGCGGATATCAATAACATTGCATTACCATAGCCGCTCGGTCGTGATTTATCACAAGCCCTTTCTTGCCAGGGTTGCCACACGTAAGGATATTAATTATTTCCAGGTTCGCTCGTGTGTTGGTCGTTTTGTAATTAAAAATATATCATTATATAATCCGTGTTACCTCTTCTCTCGTGTCTTTTTCTTGTCTTGTGCACTTTTTGAAGGCAGAGCAGCGCGATATTTATTTATTTAATCCAAAGAAAAACAGATCGTACAAAAGGCGGACTTAATGCCATAGGGCATTCTCTACCAGTCAACCATCGGGCAAAGCAGATAAGTTGTGGGCGGTGCAACTAACTTAAATCAGACTTAAATAAGTTTTAATAGATAAATACTTAGATAAATACATATATTTATTATAAATATATATGGACTAAAAATCAAAACAGATATGCTAAGATTTCTCCATTCTGCTAAAGAAGAGGTCACGCAAGGATTTTTTAAAATTTAACTTGTTCGGGGCTTGCTTGATCTTATGGGAAAGGCGGTTCCAGAGGCGGGCCATTTGGACGGTAAACGAGTTGGACATAAAACCTGTACGGTGAGGAGGGATAGAAAGAGATAGACTGCCAGAAGAGCGAAATTGACGGTTAAGAGTTAAACCATAATACTGGAAGAAGTCTTTGAGGTATTCGGGAGAATTCGAGTCTTTGAGAATTGAGAAGAGAGTGCAAAGCATTCGCATTTCACGTCGTTGACGGATAGGAAGCCAGCCGAGCTGAGCGCGGTAAGAAGACACGTGGTCATACTTACGGAGACAGAAAATGAAACGAATGCAGTTGTTGAGAAGTCTTTCCAGTTTGTTCAGAAGCTCCTCGGTTAGGTCCGGATAACACACATCACCGTAGTCAATTATAAGTGAAATCAACGTCTGAACAAGCAGGGTCTTGGTTTTAATGGGTAAAAAGTGCTTAAGTTTGTTAAGAGCATGCAAAGAACCCATGACCTTCCTGCTAACCTCGGCAACCTGCGTTCTCCAGCTTAGAGTGCGGTCCAAGTGAACACCTAAATTTTTGACGCTCGAACTAAAAGGAATAGGTATGCCGTTAAAACTTAGTGGCGATATGTTATTTATAAAAGAAGTTTTCAAGCAATTTATCATTCTAGTGATCCTTAAGGAGTATTTAGCTTGGACCCAGTGGGATGTTTTGTGTAGTCACCCCTCGTCGCACCAACTCATAAGGTTTGTTATGATGGAAGCCAATAATAGTGCCTGGGATTCCTTTCGTTCTGGGTAGCCAACACCGTTTTTTTTCATTTTAAGCCCGGCAAGGGAATGTCATCCACACACTTCACCGAATCGACCTCTTCGCCAAGTCACTACCTACACATTCTACAATCTGTATTGGCCGAAACCTTGGCCAAAGTATGCACGATAAGATTACTAACTATGTTTTGATACTAGAACGATAAGTAGCAAGTTTCATATAAATCGCACCTTGCAAATTCAGTAACAAAACATCGAATTATTTTCTTTGTCTTCAGTGGCCTAAGAAACTTGGAGATAAACACTATCACCGTAGAATGAGAATGTCATTTATTGTGTATCACAGGTAGTTTCATACAGATCTTACAAATAGGTCAGTTCTCTGTGACATGTCTTACGACGTACAATAATTTAATAATAATTTGAATTTATAGTCTGACGTCAAATAACAATTCCATGTAAAAATATAAATAACAAAAATCATCTATTACATCTAACAATTACATACATATCAAAATACTAAAGTGGAAATGTCAGACTAATACATAAAGAAAAAATTATAAAATTATCGGATAAAATTCATCTAAGTTATAATAACATCACATTATACTTAACTATATTCAATTTGTAAAATTATCGGATAAAAGTTCATCTAAATTATAATAACATTTCTCTTTTAATAGCTTTCATAATTTTATCTTAAATGTCGATAGTTTTTCATCTTTGATAGATTCTGGTAATTTGTTATATAATTTTGGAGCCATTGTGTAAATCGATTGTTTGAAAAAATAAGTTTTACAGTCATCTGGTGGAAGTACTTTAAATTTATGCGTAGCTGGTCTAGGGTGCTTATTTATCTGTATTTTGAAGCGACTTATGTACTGCTTGACAAAAATGCAGGCTTCATAAATGTATATGGAACTTAATGTTAGCAGACCCAGCTTTTTAAACAAATGTCTACAGCTTGTTCGTTGGTTTACTTTACACATCGCTCGTATTGTTTTCTTCTGAGCTATGAACAAAGGCGCAAGTTCACAGGCGGCTGCATTGCCCCAATGCATGATACCATACTTGAGATTAGATGATACATATGCATGATACGCAGTAACAGCTGCCTGTTGTGAAACTGTTTCTGTCAGTTTTTTTAGACATATACATATCGATTTATTTTTTTGCATAGTGTATTTATATGTTGCCTCCATGTAACGTTTATATCTATTTGAACGCCTAGAAATCTAATTTCGTTTACATGCTCTATGACCTGATCGCTGTATTTCGTAATGGCACGTGAAGGCGATCTTCGTAAATGGAATTGCATGCATTTAGTTTTGTCTAAATTAATCAGGAGATTGTTATCATTCATCCAATTGATTACATTTTTAAGCGATGTATTTACAAGATCTTCATGCGTGTCCTTATTATCTTTACCTTTAATTATTATGGTAGAGTCGTCAGCAAATAGGACCATTTGATCGTTAACGACCCGGGGCAGATCATTTATATACAATATAAACAAAAGAGGCCCCAGAATGCTACCTTGGGGAACACCATATTCTATGACTTTCAACTCAGAACTTGCCTTTCTTTGTATCCTGTGTTCATCTATATAATCAATTTCTGTATATTGTTGTCTGTTTGTTAGATACGATTTAATAAGAGCGTGCGCTGGACCTCGAATACCGTAGGCAAATAGTTTTTTAAGAAGTGTTTTGTGACAGACGAAGTCAAATGCCTTCGACATGTCCATAAACACAGACATAACTGGTATCTTTTTATTAAGGCACTCTGAAACTGTTTTCATCAAATCGTAGATGGCTAAGTTAGTAGATCTCCCCTGTCGAAAACCATACTGTTCGTCAGCTAAAAGTTGGTACTTTTCAATAAAGTTATATATAATATTAAGGATTACTCTCTCGAAAATTTTGGAAAATACTGGAAGAAGAGCAACAGGTCTATAGTTTTCGCAAAGATCCTGGTCTCCTTTTTTGAAAAGAGGTCTCACTAGTGCCACTTTTAGTTTACAAGGGAAAATTCCATCACTGAGCGATAGATTTATTATATGGCTAAGAGGACCCGCTAATATTTTTGAACAGTGCTTAATCACTACGGTTGGGATGTTATCATAACCTGTGCTATTAGTAGGTTTTAATTTCATTATTATTTTGTCAATGTCAATTGGCCTAGTAGGTGTCAAAAAAATTGAGTTTAATGTGTTACTTATATTAACTCCTGTAGTTGTAGTGGTTTTTGTAAATTTGTGTTTTTTTACCATGTCTACATATGTATTGTTAAAAACATTCGCTATATCTGCAGGTTGTGTGAGAATTTCCCCATTATGTTTTATTTTTGAGATCCCTTTTGGTATATTCCTCTTATTCTGGTTTATAATTTTCCAAGCCGCTTTAGTTTTATTGGCAGCATTATGTATGAATTTATTATTGTTTATTCTTTTAGACCTATCAATCACCTTTTTAGCGGCGCCTGCCGCACTGGGCCCCGCTGGGCCTGCATGGAAGCCTCGTCCAAATCGAAGCGCCAGGAGAAGCCCTGTCGACCGTAAGACCCGTCACTAGCAGTTGTATATCATGTCTTCGTATAGAATTGTGCATCCTATTTTATTTTATTTTTATGTTCCTTGCTCCTCCGTGATCTGTACATGTGCTGCTTGTGTAGCCGGTAATGAACAGCATTATTTTTCAATTTCGTTTCTACCGACATAAATCTCATTATTATCACAGATAACCTATCCTTTGCATTCTAAATCTTTTTGTAAATCTTGTTTCAAATATATTTTGTTCAGTGTCATGGTAAACTGTCACTGTCATTTATGGCAGCTGCGTAACTGGCGTTTTGTTTCAAGCTGTATTTTTCTATTAGTTTTGCCGATGGAGTTTTACTTCATGTTCAATGTTTTAGAATTTGTATCGGCATTATTCTTAGTTTAATTTGTTAATGTGAATTTGTTGTGTTCTATTTAAATAATATATCTTTGTCTTAATTCTTTTAAAATATGTTTGGTACAGCACTGGCGAGTATATGAGGAGAATATTAGCATACTTGTTTATATGATAAAACTAATAGTGGTCTAGTTAGACTTACATTCGTTTTATTACAATTATAACGTGTATATATTATTATTCTTATAGTATATACATAAATATATACATTTATTTATATTATTGTCATTATAATATATAGTTATTTAAAATTTATAGTTTCAATTACAGCTACTCACGATGTCAGACGTTTTTGATGCTAGTTTGGAAAGCGAGTTTTTTTCTTTGTCCTCTTCCAGCCTTTATGACTCCTTGAGCGATGTCTCCGATATGCCGGATTTACGTGAGCGACTACACTGTACTTTCCACGTTGCCGCAAAAAACTTTAATATTGTCCATATTAATGCTCAGAGCGTTCCAGCCCATTATTCGGACTTGCTTGCGTCGTTCGACAACAAAAATATACACGCTGTTCTGATTTCCGAATCATGGTTGAAACCGTCACTTCCATCTACTCTTTACCCTCTGCCCGGTTACCGTTTGATCCGGAATGACAGAACCGGATTTAATGATGGCGGAGACAACGTGGTTCGAGGGGGCGGTGTTGCCATATACATAAGAGGCGATTTGGCTTGTCAAGTGGTTGCGCAGTCGCCTACGGTCTATTCCAACTCTTCTGAATATTTATTTTTGAATGTCACATTACACCATAATAAAGTTCTCCTTGGAGTTTTCTATAGCCCTTCTTGTAATGTTGACTATTTTGATACTCTTGAAAATACGTTAATTAACCTTTCCCCACAGTTTGATCATAGTATCATTATGGGTGACTTCAATACTTGCCTCGTCAAAAATGACCATCGCTCTATTAAGCTAAATACTCTCGCGAATTCTCCGCATAATGGACCTCCCTCACTTTTGGATTTAATTTTCACTTCTTCTCCTGATCTTGTTTCTTGTCACGGACAATTCAATGCGAGTGCTTTCTCAAATCATGATTTAATTTACGCTTCTTTTAAAATTCGTCCCCCTAAGCGGAGTCATAAAATTATTATGCGTCGAAATCTTACTAACGTTGATCTGCAGGCGCTTCTTTCTGACGTAAGCCAAATAAATTGGGAGGGTTTGATGGAGTCCGGTGACATTGATGGTAAGGTGAGGGCTTTTAGCGACATGTTGCTTGCGACTTTTGATAGACACGCACCCTTAAAGCCTACACGTGTCAAACACTACCCAGCGCCTTGGCTTACCTCCGACATCAAGGAGTTGATGGCAAAAAGGAACCGAGCTCGGGTCAAACTTAGGCATGATCCTTCGGAGCAAAACCATTCTGCTTGCGTAACAGGTGTAATAAGGCTTGTAGAGATGCTAGGCGTAGGTATATACATAAGTCAATTGATGATTGTCCTCCTGCTAAATTATGGCATTTTTTAAAATCACTTGGAGTGGGCAAAGTCCAACAAATTTCTGATGATGTTCTAGACTTAGACGCCATCAATCAACACTTCAGCACTTCTCCAGTCGCACTTGACGTTTCTGTCAAGCGCCGGACACTTTCTCTTCTTGCCGATACTCCACCCCCCGATATTTCTCCTTTTGTATTTGATAATATTTCGCCGCAGGAAATCCTAGCCATTCTCAAGTCCATTAAATCAAAAGCCGTCGGTGAGGATAATCTTAGCTTGGATGTGCTTATGCTCGTGGCGGATTCTATAGCTCCTATCCTTTCCCATATTATTAATTTTTCTTTCTCCTCTGGGACGTTTCCTTCTATTTGGAAATGCGCCCATGTGATTCCTCTCCCTAAAACCCCTAACCCGTCGTCGTTTTCACAGTATCGTCCTATATCCATTCTTCCTGTCTTATCCAAAATCATTGAATCCTTTGTAAATCGACGTCTCTCATCACATTTAAATAGACATAACTTGTTCAATCCTTTTCAATCCGGTTTCCGTCCTGGGCATAGCACAGCCACAGCTTTGGTTAAGATCACCGACGACATTCGTCTTAATATAGAAAATAGAAAAGTGACTATATTGGTGCTCCTTGATTTCAGTAGTGCTTTTAACACTGTTGATTTCGATATCCTTCTCAGTTTACTTAGTACTTTAAATATATCTCCAACTTCACTGTCCTGGTTTCGTGATTACCTCTTTGGGAGGCAACAGCGGGTTCGAGTTGAGGACCGATTTTCTAGCTGGTGTGAACTGTCTGCTGGTGTCCCTCAAGGGGGCATACTCTCTCCATTACTCTTTTCTATCTTTATTAACGGAATCACCAAGTCACTCTCCTCCTCGTTCCATCTCTATGCAGACGATTTGCAGCTTTACGCGGCGGGCAGCATTGATGATTTTGGCTCCTTGGTTTCTCAAATCAACTCCGACCTGGAATCAATCCGTGCTTGGGCTTCATCCTTTGGTTTGATGGTGAATGCCAAGAAGTCGCAGGCTATTGTTGTTGGAAGCCCCATTTTATTTCCAAGCTCTCAGATCAAACTAAGCCAGTTATTTTCTTTGATGGTACTCCTATACCTTTCTCTTCTACTGTTAAAAATTTAGGCATTACCATGGATCAAACTTTGTCATGGGCACCTCATATTTCTGAGATCAGCAGGAAACTCTTTGCGTCCCTTCATTCATTGAGGCGTCTGCAGAATTTCCTTCCTCTTCATACGAAGATCATGCTTGCCCGCTCTCTTTTGCTCCCACTACTCGACTACGGTGACGTTGCTTTCCTGGATCTCCGGGGGGAGCAGCTTGACAAGCTGGAGCGCCTACAAAATGTCTGTATCAGGTACATATTTGGTCTCTGCAAGTTTGATCATGTGTCTCAATACCGCGCCCAACTTAAATGGCTTCCGATCCGTCAGCGCAGAGACTTACATGTTCTTTGTCTTCTGTATAATGCCCTTTTTATTCCTTCTTCTCCTCCTTACCTTGCAGAGAAGTTCTCTTACATGGCGGATGGTAGTGGCCATCGCCTGCGGTCTAGTGCGAATCTAGCTCTATCGATCCCACCGCATAGATCGCATGTCTACGATATGTCTTTTGCTGTGCGCGCTGAAATTATGGAACAAGTTGTCTCCCGCCCTAAGGCAGACGCAGTCCGTTGCATCGCTCAAGGGGAAGTTGAAGGGATTGTGGCTGTCAAACGAATAATAGGTTGCTGTTTTTGTTGTAATTATGACTATTTCTGTTGAATTTATATATATATATATGTGTATTTATTACGTATTATGTATTATATTGACTGTTTGCCTATCTCTCTCTATTTTGGTTTTTTTTGCATTTTCATGTGTAAGTATTATTGTTAAATTATCCTCCTTCGTATTGTACATGTTGCTTTGGCTGTCTACCGTTTACATTTGTCTTTAGCACTCATTTACTCAAAGGTTAACTGGAAGAGATCCCTTAAAGGGATAAGTTCGCCTTTGTACATGTATTTCTTTTGTTTTAATGTATTTCTGTTTTTGTGTACAATAAAGTGTTTATATACATACATACATACATACCTTTTTAAATGTATTGCGGTAACGTTGATACGTTGATAGTTCTTTTTTACACTTTGATTTTCTACTTGACATATATAGTTTTCTTTTATTTTTACTTGATATTTTAATCCCTTTTGTGAGCCAAGTAGGTTAAGGTTTTGATGTAATATTAATTTTTTTTAATGGAAAACATATATTATAGTAACATGTTATGTATTCAATAAAGTGATTATAAGCCTCATTTACATTCGTACTTTCATAAACCTCGCTAAACGATGTCTTTTCTACTAATGATTTAAACATATCCAAGTTTGCTCGTTCATGGGTGCGCTTTAGAATGTACCAATGTTTCATATCCAATTGTTCTTTTGTGGGAACATTCAATATTTGTGCCGAATGATCAGACAATCCTAATTCCACTATTTTACTTCCGCAGTTATAGATATTGTGAGCGATGTTATCTAAACATGAGCCACTCTGAGCTCTAGTTACTTGTTTGAATTCTAATCGAAGGTTATGATTAAGCAGTGTATTTTCAAAGTCCTGTGACAATCTAGATAATTTTAAAATATCTATATTGAAATCCCCACATAAGACAATTTTTTTATTTTTATGGACGGAAAGTATATTCAATAGTTGTTTTAATTTTTCCATAAAAAGGTCAGCATTTTTGATGTTCGGTGTTCTATAGATGCATGCTATTATTAATCTATGTTCTGCTACTTCAATTGCACTACACTCAAACACTGATTTGATAGAAAGTTTTTTTATAGATGGTAAATCCTTGTAGTCTACACCTTTTCTAGTTAGGATGCATGACCCCCCTCTTTTTTCCTGTCTGCAATAATATGATGATAATTTAAAGTTAGTTAATAGTACATTGTCTACATCATCTTCACATACAAAGTGTTCAGTCAAACAGATTACATCGACAGAAGTTCCAATATCCGCGAGATCCAGTAGAGCCAACACTAGTTCATATTTTTTCCCTAAAAAGCTTGCTATATTTTGATGAATGATTGTAAAATTATTTATTTGTTCTTTGTTACTCAGTTTTGCTGTAATCAATTTTGTTTTTTGATTTGATCTGTCAAATTGGACTTTGCCCTTGGGTACGAAAAACAACGCAAATGTGAAAACAATAGTTATGTAACATCATTGATATGCATTTAAATGATGATCAGTTCCATGTAGTAGCCCTGTGTCCTAGTAGGTATTTTATAGTAATCCAACATTAATAACGCAGGCATAATGTGGCTTTTGTCGTTATATTTACATTTCTCCCTCACTCCCAAGGGGAGTAACTACAAGACGTACAACCTCTCTTAAGACGTTTTACCTACTCCCGTACGCCTACGGGTATTGGCCGAGCTCCAGGAATCTCGTTACGATCCGCCTTTATCATTCGTAAATATGATTAAGTTGCTATCGGTCGCGATGTTTAAACTAAAGCGAGATTGGATGCTCAGGGGCCAAGGGCAGAGAGGATTCCATACGTAAGCACATGGTTCCTCATAACCTATTCACGAGATTTAAGTAGTATTGTTTTGACAATTAAATATTTGCAAAGTTCATAGTGTTGTCACATTAAAAATCCCTCCCGTATTAAACATTGTCTATGTCTCAAAAGTGCAGGACATGTTTTTTGCGACTAAAAGCATACTTACCCTAGAGCGTCAGGACCGTCAGCAGCTCACTGTGACAACTTCGTATTTAAATAAATAGTGCACGGCAACTCCTCCACTTTCTATGGAAACGTTCTTTGTTTTTCGTGTTTTTGCGTGTGATGAAAATATTTGTGAAAACGTGTGAACAAGAGGCTGGTGAAAATTTAAACTACAGAAACTGGTGGCACAACTATAGAAATGTTAACGTGCTGAGTGATTCGCTTAACTCACAGCTGAGCATTTTCGCGAAAAGTCGTGCAGTAGGCATGACGATTATTTTTTTGAGAATGTCAATTGGATTCTATTTTTTATTGGGATCAAATGTCTATATGACACTAATATGCACTTTTTCACGGTTAAAATTTTAACCGTGAAATAGTGCTTCTCAGTTCATAGTTGTTATACAATTATTGATTTCTTAAATTATGTGGATTCTGAAAACAATTTCAAAATTTCTTTTGGATAAAAAAAAACGTAATATTGGCGTACCTTTGAAGAAGCCGCATATTAAAAAAAAAAATTTTTCTTTGATTTATGTCATATTGAGCTAATTTTATTTAAATAAATATGTAGAATTTGACATCAGTTGTCATCCCTATGTAACTGTGACATCATTGGCAGAAATTAAGAATTTCTTAGAATATTCCTATTATTTATTGAAGAGCAAACCAGGGGCCGGTTTCACTTTTATAATATGGCTAATAATTCTTCCCAACTTCCAGATTTTCTTTGACCTTTAGAACTTACAAGTATCTCTCCAGAAACGTTTTTTGTCGAGCCTCGTCAAAGTTTGAGGACATACAATTTGTCCAAGAATTTTCAGGGAATTTTTGACGAGATTGTAATTAACGGCAAACTTTTATCCAACTTCCGTATCCAAGTCCTTGAGAACTTCTTTCATCTGCGCAACATTCGCAGAAACTTGTTTTTTTTCCGAAAGCGGGGATTTTTTAATCTAAATTCCTGGTGTCTTGTAACGCATGGAGTTGGGAAGAGTTACGTTGCCGGGGCGTCTGAGATGAGCGGGGTAAGGAAAATAATATTATCAACTTTCACAGAATCGGGCCAAAATAGGTACACTTTTAATGTCGTCATGTCAAATCGTCAGTGTTATAATATGTAGAAAAAAACATTACGCTATGCGTCGAATATTTCATAAAAAAGAGTGCGAAGTTATACATCTCCATTGAGAGTTTAATGAAATGTTATAAAACAGCGGCAGTGGGACATTGACGTATTAACAGTGGGACAAAATATTTTGTAGCTGCTGGCACCTTAGATCGTGCACTGTAAAAAGCTTATGTCATTGTGTCATGTCTATTGATGTCTTGTGAATAAAATATTGTAACATATTAAATAATTTTATTGTATTAACTTGAGACCCTAAAATTTTAATAATTAGTTCAAAAACATGCAACTGGCATTAATGTAATTATAATGAAATATCTACAGGGCGAGGTCGAATTGTACCACCTTGAACAGTCTTGAAAGTCGATTCGGCTGGCGTCACTCGTATTTAACCGCTAATCCCCCCGGACCATTCCCTAATAATAATTGATTACCACTCCACCAACATCATCTGACCCTCCATGCACACCATCCTACATAAGTTTCGTAGGTCAGATTGAACTGGAAGACTTCCGATGTGACCATTTTGCAGTTGTCCCAAGGTTCTTTCAGACATGGTTGGTGTGGAGATCATGTAAAACTGGTCGATCACCAAACCCATACTTTGGTGATCGATGCTTCTGGACGGTTCACCGAAGGACAGGTGGATTTTATATTCATTACGGTCACATGTGAGTTGCAGTCAATAGGCTGAGAGATATAAAAGAGAACTGGATTAAGCGCTAGACGACAGAAGGTTGCTTTCTGGGTATGGTAATGTGATAGTTAGTAAAAATAAAAATAAAAAAATAAATATCGGACAACCTCACACAAATCGAGCAAGTCCCAAATTAAGGTCAAGAAGGCTTGTGTTATGGGTACTAGACGACGATATATGTACTTTTATAGATAAATATATACTATTATCTTGCGTATCTATCGTGTGTGCCGTGCCGTGGCGCCACCTATGGTCCCACCAAAAGATCAGCGCTGGCTCTCTCGGGAGCTAGCATTACGCTGAGGTGGGACCATTTCGAGGCAAGCATAATTTAAAGTACCTATTTAGTTTATAGATTGTTAGAATAAGTGTATAAACCAAACAGTTATAGATGTCATTTATGTCAGCTGTTGCCACTAGTTGGCGCCACTATCTTTGCTCTTTCTTCTTGGTCGGCTATTACTTGCAAATGTCGTTACTGTGAATGTATATAAATAAATCCCTATTTAATTATTCAATCCTGGTTTATTTTGCCCTAAATCCTTCAGGTTATGGGCCCAGGATACGCAGGAAGAAAAAGTACGTAAATAGTTTTGGTGGAAAATGCAAAACGAGAGTGTACCGGAGCCAACACAACCAGCAGCCTCGAGAAACTCGTCTTTGTCTACTATGACTACTACGGCATCAAGTGCAGGAATTTCAGTTAATTTTGAAAAACTCAGTGGAATTTCTAATTATGGAAATTGGAAATTTTTAATGCGGATGTACTTGATACATGAAGATTTATGGGACTGCATCGAAGAGTCTACGGTGACGGCGGGTGTTCCCAAGGTCACCGACGGACGTAAACAACAAAAAGCACTCGCTAAAATTTGTTTGATGGTGCAGCCGTCGTCTTTTTCTCATGTACGGAACGCAGCGACTGGGTATGAAGCCTGGAAGAACTTGAAAACGGCATATGAAGACAAAGGGTTGTGTAGGAGACTTGGACTTTTACGTACATTGTTTGGATTGAAATTGGAACAATTTAGTGATATGGAAGCGTATCTCTTGAAGATCACAGACTTGGATCAACAACTATGAGACATAAATGCTCCATTGGACGATGATTTTCTGTCAGTGTTAATGTTAAGTGGTTTACCGCCAAATTACGACCCACTTATTATGGCGTTAGAAAACTCGAACATTAAATTGTCAAGTGAAACTGTTAAAAGTAAATTGTTACAAGAAAATTTGCGTAGGGACTTTGACAAGTGTGAAGAAAGTGCAATGTTTTCAAACCGGAATACAAAAAATGTCAAAAGCAAACAATTTAATAAGGTGAAGTGTTTCATATGCAAAAAACCTAATCATTACGCTAAAAACTGTCCTACAAAAACAATTAAAAGTGATAAACGGAGTGACAAATGTGAAAAAGCGTGGAATGGAACGTTATTGACGGCATTAGCTGTGGATATTAATTCTAATGCTTGGTACGTTGACTCCGGCGCAACTTGCCACATGACAAACAACAAAAGTATACTACAAAATTACGTTGAAGATACTCCGCGTTCAGTGACAGTGGCAAATAAACAAAGGATGCATAGTGAAGGACACGGCGACGTGGAATTGTTGTTAACAGGACACAAACAAGCAACGAAAATAAGTGAGGTTATTTACGTCCCGGGATTGTCAACAAACCTTATTTCTGTCGGAAAAATGGCAGGCAAAGGACTTGATGTGCACTTTGATACCGAGAAATGTAATATTTATTGTGGCAAAAATGTAGTTGCCAGTGCTACGAAGGTCAACGGTGTTTACGAATTGGACACAATGAGCCAGCAGTCAACAGACGCGAATGAGCTGGCTGCAGCCTGTCAATCGATGGATTTGGGTAATCCATTGCTAGTGAACCAGTCTATGGATCATGGAACGGAGGCTGTGAATTTGTGTGACGCGAAGCCATCCCAGGAATTATGGCACCGCAGGCTTGGGCACCTGAATAGGCGAAGTATGGATTTACTGAAACAAGGTATGGCTAGTATAATTGATTACATTGATAGCAAACATACTCCCTGTGTAGCATGTCTTGAGGGAAAACAAAGTAGATTACCATTCCCAAATACAAATACAAATACAAATGTCTTTATTTTGCTTGAAATATGGTACATAAGTTGGTCAGACAATAATATAGCACAATACATATTTCACCAGCATCTGGCATGCAAAATTTTATAACTTATAACTAACAATCAACGCCTATCAAAGGAGGTAAAATATTCAGCTACGGAGTAAAAAGTCTTTTCCACAAGCCATGCTTTTAGTTTTATTTTAAAAGTTTTCAAAGGTAATTCTTTTATTTCCTGATCAAGCCTATTATATATTTTAATACTCATACAGAAAGTGTTCTTGCCATACAAAGCTGTTCTTTTGTAAGGCATTACTAGCCTATCAGGGTACCTTGTATTGAAATTTGATACGTCTCGATATGTCTTGAAGAGTTCTGGGTTCGCTTTTACAAATACACATATTTCATATATGTACATACATGGTACCGTCATTAAGCATAAATCTTTGTACAACGGTCTGCAGGATGTGGTAATATCAACGTCACAGATTGCCCTGATGCATAGCTTTTGAGCTATCAGCGCTCGATTTGCATGGTGCGAGTTTCCCCATAGAAGGATGGCATATCTAAGAAGGGAACAGATATAGCCATGATACGCTTGAATGGCAGCCTTCTTACTGCAAGTTTTTGCCAGTCGCCACAAAGCGTACGCAAAAGAGTTTATCCTACTACACATGTTATCAATGTGGTTTACCCAAGAGCACCTGTCATCCAAATGAATGCCAAGGAATATTGTTTGACAGGATTCTTCTACGACTTCATTATTAAAAAATACTCTAAGTGGCGGTTTACTGGCATTATGATTTACAAATTGTATGTATGTCGTTTTCTTTAAGTTTACATTTAAGTTGTTATTGTGCATCCATGTTACAATTTTAGAGATCGTGTTATTAAATAATGCATTTAGGATGCTGTTGGGACTACCGACGTGGTGTAGTGCATCAGGTATGTTTGCTGAGGCCCGTGTTGACAGTTTTCAAGCAATAATGAGAAAAAAGATTGTCTCACTGTTGACACGGGTTAGGCAGAGCTCCAACAGCATCCTAAGTGACATTGCGGCTAGGTTTGACTGCCCCATCCAGAAATTTTGGATAACGCAGGTCAAAGGTGTCGCAGAATTTGTGTTATAGTGTTTAATTTTTGTGTTGTGTAAGTGTTTGTATTACTAATGTATTTATAAGTATTTTAAGTTTTCGTTGTTACTAACACTCTATGGATACTATATCTGAAATAAAGAATTTATTATTATTATTATTATTATTATTAATGTCACTATTATATTTATCTATGTCAGAAAACGGGATGACAACGGAGACATCATCAGCAAAAAGTACGCATTCAAATTCTGTTATATCAGGCAGATCGTTTATGTACAATAAAAAGAGCAGTGGTCCTAAGACGCTACCCTGTGGTACCCCAACTCTATTTACTTTAGTCGAAGACTTATATATCGTTACAGTATTACTATCGTCGATCTTTGACACCTGTACAAATTGTGTTCTGTCACATAAGTAGCTTTTAAGCCACTCATTCGCTATGCCTCTGATACCATAAAGCTCACATTTTTTTAACAAAATATATAATACCAAAAAGGTCCTATAATAGAGCTACTGAGAAGCTAGGTCTTATACACTCAGATTTGTGCGGACCAATGTCAGTTTCCTCATTTAGTGGCAGTAAATATCTATTAACCTTTATAGATGACTTTACAAGAATGACATTTGGTTATTTTCTTAAGAGTAAAGATGAAGTATTGCCAGTATTCAAGATTTTCAAAACGCTTGTAGAAAATCAGAGTAATTTAAAAATTAAGGCTATTAGAACGGACACTGGTCGTGAATATGTTAATAAACAGTTCCAGATGTTTCTACAAGAGCATGGCATCGAGCATCAACTGACTGTGCCATATTCCCCGCAGCAGAATGGCGTGGCAGAACGGGCCAATCGGACAATTGTGGAGGCTGGACGATGCATGCTGCAAGATGCTGGAATGGACCGGAGGTTCTGGGCAGAGGCATTGAATATGGCAATATTTATTAAGAATAAATCTCCAAGCAAGGCGGTGAGAGGCACCACGCCTGAAGAAAAATGGTCTGGTAAGAAAGTCGATTTATCTGATTTAAGAGTTTTTGGCTGTGTTGCTTATGCAATGATCCCATATGATAAGCGTAAAAAATTGAATCCAAAGAGTAAAAAAATATATTCATGTTGGATATTGTAGTGAATCCAAGGGATATCGATTAATAGATCCAGAAAATCCTTCCAAAATTATCAAATCTAGAGATGTGCAATTTTTAGAGGAGAAAATGTATAAAGATGTGATATCTTATCAGGAAAACTGCATTCATGATTGTCAGATAGAAAGTCTTTTAATATATTGATGTGAGCACTACCGAAAATAATGATATTGAATCGACTACTATAGAAGTTATAGATTTGTCTCAATCAAGCTCTTCTGATTCTAGCTATGTTGATGACCAGAATGATGTCACGTGGAATCATGATATGACTACGGATCAAGCGTCAAGTGATTATGAAGATATTGAAGAGAGCACAAATGCAGTAGTGGCCATGACAGCAGCAAGTCACGGTGATGAACCACAGACAATACATGAGGCACTGTCGGGACCTGATAAAGAATACTGGAAGGAAGCTATAGCAGATGAATATAAATCATTTGAAAAGAACAAAGCTTGGACCTTAACATTACTACCTGATGGAAAGAAAGCAGTGAAATGTAAATGGGTTTTCAAGAAAAAACTTGGATCAGAAGGACAGCTTCTCCGTTATAAAGCTCGTCTTGTTGCCAAAGGATTTACCCAGGAATATGGCATAGACTACACTGTCACTTACGCACCTGTGGTAAGATACTCTACAATACGTACCTTGCTTGCCCTGGCAGTCAACTTAGACATGTATGTCGACCATATGGATGTAAAGACGGCCTTCTTAAATGGAGAATTAAAGGAGACTGTATATATGGAACAGCTGGATGGATATAAAATAAAGGGTAAGGAAACCCATGTATTTAAATTAAATAAAGCAATATATGGACTTAAGCAAGCATCAAAGGCCTGGTATGACAAGATAGATAATGTTTTGACAGACCTCCAATTCAGAAAATCACTTAGTGAGCCTTGTGTTTACATAAAATCAGATAGTAATGGCAATGTCATCATACTAGCATTGTATGTTGATGATATTTTGATTTTTAGCAAGGATACACCTGAGAAGAATAAATTGAAGAAGGAACTGATGAGAATATTTGAAATGAAAGACCTTGGCCGTGCTACACATATATTGGGAATGCGATTAAATCAAGAGAAAAATAAAATTATTCTTGATCAAAGAAATTAGGTACATACAGAAAGTATTAAAGCAGTTTAATATGGCTGATTGCAAGCCTGTGAATACACCTTTAGAAAATGGCATGAAATTTGAAAAAGGAGATCAAACTGATAATGACACCAGGTACCTACAGAAGTCTCATTGGATGTATTATGTACATAGCAGTATGCACGAGACCAGATATTGCTCATGCAGCAAGTGTATTGAGCCAGTTTAACAATTGTCACTCAGAAACACACTGGAAAGCAGCTAAACGGGTTCTACGATATTTAAAGGGAACCATGGATTACTACATAATATATGAAAAATCCGCATTGTCCGTTACAGGATATGTTGATGCAGATTGGGCATCAAACCAACTTGACCGTCGTTCTTACACGGGTTACATGTTTAAAATAGGTAACTCTGCTGTTTCATGGGAGAGCCGCAAACAGAGAACGGTCGCCCTTTCAACAACAGAAAGCGAATATATGGCGTTATGTGAAGGAGCAAAGGAGGCTACATTTATTAGAAATTTCTTACATGAATGTCTAGGTAAATACTTGCCAGTGACTCTGTATAACGATAGTCAGTCAGCACAGAAAATATGTAATAGTGAAATTAATCATAGTCGAAGCAAGCATATAGATATTAGACATCATTATGTGAGACAAATAATAAACGACAAAATTGTTAAATTAGAATATTTGCCTACTGAACATATGCCTGCAGATGTATTCACCAAACCTTTATGTAAAGATAAACATTTTAATTGTGTGTCAAATCTTGGTTTACAGACTGTTTAGTTTAAGGGCAGGTGTTAGAATAAGTGTATAAACCAAACAGTTATAGATGTCATTTATGTCAGCTGTTGCCACTAGTTGGCGCCACTATCTTTGCTCTTTCTTCTTGGTCGGCTATTACTTGCAAATGTCGTTACTGTGAATGTATATAAATAAATCCCTATTTAATTATTCAATCCTGGTTTATTTTGCCCTAAATCCTTCATAGATTTTTTTTTTTTTGTCACTATTTATCTTTGTAATTGTGTCTGTCCCCGAATAAATGTTTTTCTTTCTTTCTTTCTTTCTATCTTGCGAGGGTAGAAAAGATGACTGTCCGACTCAGACAGTTTACTCTATGCCACGCTATACTTATTTGTGATTAGTCATTTTTACGCAGTGTGTTAATTAGGCTGAGATGATATCGACGGTGAAAAGGAGAAACCCCTTAAGCGACATTTTGCTAACTTTACAGGAGAGCGTTTAAAAGTATTAATTTTCTTAAAAAAATCGTAACGTTTTTCTAGTCGTTTTACAGACTTCAGTTCTATGGACGTATTTTATTAAATTGTTATACCTATCCACCAATAGTAACGTTACTGAAAAAAACGTAGAATCTTCTGATATATATGTCGCTTAATTTAAATTGACTTGAAAAAAAAACCCAGGGAAACCCTCTAAGCGACATTGCAATTTTTAGGCAGACACTAGAAAAAAACAATTAAACGACCTTTTATATCATACTTATTACAAGAATATTACTTTAAGCAACTATAGTGAGGAAAACATTTTCTCATGATTATTAAAGAGATTTTGTGGTCCGGAAATGTGTTAAGTATGCAACTATTATAATCAATTATATGTTTTAAATACAATCTTAACCTAATTATTGTTAAGTCATCTTAAATGGGTACCTAGTAACCCAAAACCAGGAAAAAAAACAGGAATGTACAGGGTAAACATGAATAAGTAAATAAAAATAGAAAAAAAAAACGATAATGCTTATTTAAATTACAAGTTTCCACTTGCTTTAATTATTCTTGTGTTTTTCCTAATTTACTATCAGTCTTAGTAATTTATTATAATAACACTAATACTAGTAATGGCATACATAATTTTTAATATTAAACTTTAAAGGCAGGGATACAAATCAACATAACTTAATAAATAAGTTCTCTTATCATAGCTAATGTCTTATTACTTCTTATCAGGCTTAAAGAGATCAAATTAAGTACCTATAAAATCAGTCTTGAATTAGACAACTTTGTAATCTAAATTTATTTTGGGTTAAAAAAAGAAATCATAAAATATTTGTACCTTTGAAGTCACATATTTATATTAAAATAAATATATTATATGTTTTTATTTTTAAATTAAAAATAAAACACATTGAGCTAATTCTATCCATATAACTACACTGTGCTGTATAATTTAATATCAGTCGCATCCCCTACTATATAATTATAGCCAATTATATAATCAAAACAAAATACTTCGCGCAAACTGTTTAAGTATTAGCAACACATAAGCGACCCAGAAGTTACAAACTTTCTTGAGAAGCATTTACAACGAAACAAATCTCGTTTGGAAAACGAGTTGAATTGATGGCCTTTTAGAAATGGCGCAGGTCGCCCAGGGCACTACTCAAGAGTTCGTAAAAAAATGATGTAAATATTTGTATTGAATCTTTTTATCGATTCATATTTTTTATGTGGTAATACCACATTTTAATTTATAAAAATAAAAATGTGTATTTTTTATGTGGTAATACCACATTTTTATTTATAAAAATAAAAATGTGGTATTACCACATAAAAAATATGAATCGATAAAAAGATTCAATACAAATATTAAGAACAGCGCCATCTCTCTCGCAGTATTCGCACTTGCTGTAAAGCAATGGGGATTGGGGATCGTGCGTGTAAAACGCACATCCTAGGGATTATGGCTAATGCGCATAAGCATTTCAAAAACATATATGACACAGAGGGCGCTCCAGTAGCGTAAAGAATTAAGGGATGAAAGATTTCGTGCGATTGACGTAGCAGTCGGATAGCTCAGTTGGAAGAGCAATGCGCCGGAAACGCAGAGGTCGCGGGTTCAAATCCCGCTTCGATTGCAGTAGATCGCATTCAATTTTTCTTTCTTAATTTACCTTTGTGTCATTATTTATAAAAATAAAAATGTGGTATTACCACATAAAAAATATGAATCGATAAAAAGATTCAATACAAATATTTAGAACAGCGCCATCTCTCTCGCAGTCTTCGCACTTGCTGTAAAGCAATGGGGATTGGGGATCGTGCGTGTAAAACGCACATCCTAGGGATTATGGCTAATGTGCATAAGCATTTCAAAAACATATATGACACAGAGGGCGCTCCAGTAGCGTAAAGAATTAAGGGATGAAAGATTTCGTGCGATTGACGTAGCGGTCGGATAGCTCAGTTGGAAGAGCAATGCGCCGGAAACGCAGAGGTCGCGGGTTCAAATCCCGCTTCGATTGCAGTAGATCGCATTCAATTTTTCTTTCTTAATTTACCTTTGTGTCATTATTTAAAAAAATAAAAATGTGGTATTACCACATAAAAAATATGAATCGATAAAAAGATTCAATACAAATATTTAGAACAGCGCCATCTCTCTCGCAGTCTTCGCACTTGCTGTAAAGCAATGGGGATTGGGGATCGTGCGTGTAAAACGCACATCCTAGGGATTATGGCTAATGCGCATAAGCATTTCAAAAACATATATGACACAGAGGGCGCTCCAGTAGCGTAAAGAATTAAGGGATGAAAGATTTCGTGCGATTGACGTAGCGGTCGGATAGCTCAGTTGGAAGAGCAATGCGCCGGAAACGCAGAGGTCGCGGCACAGTGTTCCAAAGACCCTTCGGACCGGACATTTTTAACTGACCCCGCAGATTGACGTATTTAGTTATACTGAGCAATTGTCTAGAAGTAACCCCTATTCAAATATAGATAGTTTTTGAGAAAAAAAAACTTAAATATCGCTGTTCCGGAGGGACCAAAAAATGAAAAATATTTTATATTTACTTTGTTATTGTTTTTTTACAACTATTTATTTCTATTATGAATGTGTCATTTAATTGCGAGCTCTTAAGGCTTTTTAGAAAATAAAAATCGGTAACAGTTTAGAAGATATTCAAAGAAATTAGACTTTCGGTTTTGATTTTTTTTTTCGAAAAGTATGCAGTTTCCGCACGAACTATTTTATGCTGATAATACTTCAGCTTTATAACTACCTAAGAAAAAAAAAGCAGCTCAGGATCTTGCGGATAATTTGAGATATTCGCGATTTTAATTTTGTGTAAAAGTGCCTGCAATATTGGTCATAGCAAAGTTGCATTGAAAATTTTGCTTTACAGTTTCTGAATACAAATCGGTTAGATAATGTAGGTACTTTTTAGTCGTGAAGAAGAAGAAAAATTTCCTGCTTCGTTATTTTGATTAATTTTAGCTTATACATTAGACCAAGTTGAGAACTGGGGAGAAACTGAACATGAAACTGAAGAAGAAAATGAAGAGGACACTAATATGCGGGATACAATAACTTTGACAAGAGAGGTTGATATTTTAGAAGAGGAAGAAACTTAACTATAATCATAAGATATTTTTTTAAGGCAATATTTTGACAGGCAGTATTCAGAAACTGTAAAGCAAAATTTTCAATGCAACTTTGCTATGACCAATATTGCAGGCACTTTTACACAAAATTAAAATCGCGAATATCTCAAATTATCCGCAAGATCCTGAGCTGCTTTTTTTTTCTTAGGTAGTTATAAAGCTGAAGTATTATCAGCATAAAATAGTTCGTGCGCAAACTGCATACTTTTCGAAAAAAAAAATCAAAACCGAAAATCTAATTTCTTTGAATATCTTCTAAACTGTTACCGATTTTTATTTTCTAAAAAGCCTTAAGAGCTCGCAATTAAATGACACATTCATAATAGAAATAAATAGTTGTAAAAAAACAATAACAAAGTAAATATAAAATATTTTTCATTTTTTGGTCCCTCCGGAACAGCGATATTTAAGTATTTTTTTCTCAAAAACTATCCATATTTGAATAGGGGTTACTTCTAGACAATTGCTCAGTATAACTAAATACGTCAATCTGCGGGGTCAGTTAAAAATGTCCGGTCCAAAGGGTCTTTGGAACACTGTGCGCGGGTTCAAATCCCGCTTCGATTGCAGTAGATCGCATTCAATTTTTCTTTCTTAATTTACCTTTGTGTCATCTAAATATATAAAAGAAGAAACTGACTGACTGACTGACATATCAACGCACAGCCCAAACCGTTGGTTCTAGAGAGTTCAAACTTGACACGTAGGTTCGTTATAAGGTATCGGGGTGCACTAAGAAAGGATTTTTCAAAACTCACCCCCTAAAGGGGTGAAATGGGGTTCCAAAGTTTGTATGGGGAAACAAGATTAGTTAGACTATTTTATTTGAAACTTCACAGGAGTAGGTATTCCTAACGATAAATGAGTAAACACGTGTTTCGGGTTTTTTGAAAATTCAACCCCTAAAAGCGAGAAATGTGGTAACAAAGTCTGAAAATCAGCATGGGTGTTGTTTTTATGGTTTATCGGGTCGCTGATTACGAAAACCGCACGATTTTAAAATCAAACGTGGTGGACGTGAGTTAAAATCTCCCCTGTTCGGGTGAAATGGGGTTGAAATTTCTAAATACTAAACCGCTGGTTCTAGAGAGTTCAAATTTGGCACGTAGGTTTCTTATAAGGTGTAGGGCTGCACTAAGAAAGGATTTTTCAAAACTCACCCCCTAAGGGGATGAAATGGGGTTCCAAAGTTTGTATGGGGAAACAAGATTAGATAGACTATTTTATTCGAAACTTTATAGGAGTATTCCTAACGATAAATGAGTAAACACGTGTTTCGGGTTTTTTGAAAATTCAACCCCTAAAAGCGAGAAATGTGGTAACAAAATCTGAAAATCAGCATGTGTATTGTTTTTATGGTTTATCGGGTCCCTGATTACGAAAACCGCAACGATTTTAAAATCAAACGTGGCGGACGTGAGTTAAAATCTCCCCTGTTGGGGTGAAATGGGGTTGAAATTTCTAAATACTAAACTGCTGGTTCTAGAGAGTTCAAATTTGGCACGTAGGTTCCTTATAAGGTGTAGGGCTGCACTAAGAAAGGATTTTTCAAAACTCACCCCCTAAAGGAGTGAAATGGGGTTCCAAAGTTTGTATGGGGAAACAAGATTAGTTAGACTATTTTATTCGAAACTTTACAGGAGTATTCCTAACGATAAATGAGTAAACACGTGATTCAGGTTTTTTGAAAATTCAACCCCTATAAGGGAGAAATGTGGTGACAAAGTTTGAAAATCAGCATGGGTATCGTTTTTATGGTTTATCGGGTCGCTGATTACGAAAACCGCAACGATTTTAAAATCCAACGTGGCGGACGTGAGTTACCATCTCCCCTGTTGGGGTGAAATGGGATTGAAATGTCTAAATGCTAAACCGCTGGTTCTAGAGAGTCCAATTTGGCATGTAGATTTCTTATAAGGTGTAGGGGTGCACTAAAAGAGAATTTTTCAAAGGGGTGAAATGGGGGACCAAAGTTTGTATGGGGAAACAAGATTAGATAAACTGGAGAAAATGGAGTTGAAATGTCTAAATACTAAACCGCTGGTTCCAGAGAGTCCAATTTGGCACGTAGGTTCCTTATAAGGTTTAGGGGTGCACTAAGAGAGAATTTCTCAAAAGTCACCTCCAAAAGGGGTGAAATGGGGTTCCAAAGTTTGTATGGGGAAACAAGATTAGTTAAACTATTTTATTCGAAACTTCACAGGAGTATTTCTAACGATAAATGAAAAAACACGTGTTTCAGGTTTTTTTAATTCAACCCCTAAAAGGGAGAAATGTGGTGACAAAGTCTGAAAATCCATTGGTAATGCTTTATGGTTTATCGGGTCGCTGATTACGAAAAAGATTAGTTAGACTATTTTATTGAAAACTTCCAAGGAGTTTTTCTAACGATAAATGAGTAAGCACGTGTTTCATGTTTTTTGAGAATTCGACCCCTAAAGGAGGAGAATATGGTGACAAAGTCTGAAAATCAACAAGGGTAATGTTTCTATGGTTTATCGGGTCGCTGATTACCAAAACAACAACGATTTAAAAAACAAACGTGGTGGACGTGAAATACCGTCTCGCCTGTTGGGGTGCGATGGGGTTGAAATGACTAAATATGAGTATGGGTGTAATTTTTATGGTTTCTTGGGACGTTAATTACGAAAATGCCACCGATTTTGAAATTTTATATTGTGGTCATGAAAATTCTTGAAAGCATTTGCGTCAAATTGCAATTAAGAATAATAATAATAATAATAATAAGCCCGCAGGGCAGCTTGTGGCGAGCTGTTGGGGAGTGACGACCCCACGGACCCGAGATCTCCAGAGAGTCGGTCAGGGTCCTCGTCTCCGGTGTGCCTTCATCGGCCGGAGTGGAAACCCAAGAGGACCCGTAGGACTCTCAGCTCTGGCTTGCCTTCATTGGCCGTCCAGAGAGGAGCGTTAGAGCTATATGCTCCAGGGGTGGAAGTGTTAAAGGGCATCACGCCGCGAGTAACTTCGGAGAAAGCGCAGCACACCTCTCGACACCCCTGAGCCCTCACGCTTGTGTTGCTTCCGGCCGTCTGCACGATGGCATTACGGGGCCCACCTAGTGAGGGGCGAGTCACCACCCGCCAGAGGTAACAGTCGTATAGATGGTTACGGCGGGTGACATTTTTCTACTGCAATAGCCAAAATAAATAGTCCATCCAAACTTCTTTTTAATAGCCCGGTTTCTTTTCCATATCAATGCAATAGTTCAATCGCCTGCTGGGACCGGTTCATGGATGTATCATCTTATTGATATGATCAGGAACGGGTCCCAGCAGGGCAACAGCCACAGCAAATTTCTCCAAGGGGCCTCTACGTGTTGGATCCATATCCCCACGCAAGCCTTCCAAAAGACCGGGACGTATGAGCCCGAGACTCAAAAAATGAGAAACAAATAATAATAATATCTTTATTTCAGAATGCAATATTCCATAGATTGATTAGTAACAATGTTCCTTAGCACTATGTTAGTAAACAATAACTTAAATAATTTAAATAAATAAAGACACATAAAAAAAAAAAAAAAAATTAAAAAAAAAAATATATATATATATATATATACAACTATGGTTTTCAGTACGGGGAACAGAGTGCAACCCCTTTAATTTGCCCAACCCAGTACATAAAGATGGGGCAATCGCATTTGTCTACAATAGTTTTCAGAATGCTGTTGGGACTGCTTCTAGTTCTGCACAATAGCGACACAATCTTTTTTCGCATGATTGCAGGAAACCCATCCGTACGTGCCTCGCAAAACATGCCTGACGCACTGCACCTACTGGGCAACCCCATCAGCATTCTGAACGCATTATTATACTGCACTCTCAGGGCATTGTAGGCACGCTTTGTATAACTGACCCACAGGCTGCTCGAGTAGAAAGCTTGGCAGTATGATTTGAATAAAGTTATTTTTACTTCTTTAGAGCATCTTGCAAACCTGCGGGCCAGCATGTTTCCACGTACCGCCATTGCCCTACGTTCCCTATCAATATCTTGGTCATCACGTAAATCACTAGTTATAATGTGACCAAGATATTTGAACTTTCCCACGACATTCAGTGTTACACCATTGAGTACAACAGGAGGCACATAGTGAGGCTTTATTTTTCCTGCATTGAACACCATAACCTCGCTCTTCTTCGGGTTATACTCAAGACCATGGGATTTGGCGTACGTCTCACAGACTCCCAAAAGTTTAGTAAGTGCACTGGTAGCCGGCGCCAGCAGCACCATATCATCGGCATAACTGATGTTATTGACTGCGATGCCGTCTATATAACAGCCAGCATGCATGCTGCTAAGGCCGGCCACCAGCTCATTCACATACAAGTTAAAGAGCTTGGGAGACGTTAGCCCCCCCTGCCTCACTCCGCATTCAAGCCTGTACTCACCTGACAACGTATCGGCCCATCTCACCTGATTCAACTGCTTAGAGTACCAATAGCGAAAGAGCCGCACACACTCACTGGGCATGCCTGTTTCCTCTAACTTTTTCCAGAGTATGCTATATTCAACCCGATCAAATGCCTTGGATAAGTCAAGGATACAGGCATAAATTGGAGTTTTCCTTGCAGTATAGTACCCGACAGTATGCTTCAGACACAGAATCGCACTTTCTGTGGAAAGTCCCGCTCTGAACCCGAACTGGGCGTCATGGATTTTAAGATGCTTTTCCAGAAGTGCATCCAGCATACTGTCGAGTACCTTTGCCGCAGTTGTCGCAAGTGAGATCGGCCGATAGTTAGACTTGTCCGAGAGATCCCCCGTTTTATTTTTAACTATTGGGACCACGACGGTCCTCATCAGTGGCTCAGGCAAGTAAGAATGAGCCAGACACAGGTTGAAAAACATGGCGAGAACACGCGGCAAGTGAGCACCCGCATGCTTGAAATGCTCGATGCTAAGACCGTCGTGACCAGGCGACTTGCCTCTGTGCATTTTGTTTATAACTGTGGCAACCTCTCTGGCAGTAAAAACGACACTTCGCGCCGTCATGACACCCCTAGCATCGTACTTAGGCTCGACATTGTTGCCTTTTCCCAGTAGTGACTTGACTGTGAAGTGTTGTCTGAAGAGTTCGGCTATGTTCCTATGCTCCGATTCACCCTCGACACTAGCAGACAGGCCCGGCCCCACACCCAGACTCCGTGTACCCTTCCAGAAATCTTTAAAATTCATATCGTTATGTGCCATAGCGAGACTATCCATTCGTAACTGATCCTGTCTATCTTGACACCATTTAATTTTAGATTTGAATTCTTTTCGACTTTTTGTCATTAGGTCATATAGGGTACCCTGACGCGGTTTTCCGGCAAGGTTCCACATCTGAAAATGCAGCCGAGCCTCCCTGTGCACCTCCGAGACATATTTGTTCCACCCTGCTATATACCCACGCTTTCTTTGTACTTTACACTTATACGTCTTAATTGACGCATCGGATAGAGTGTCTACAATTTCGGAGTACATGGTATCTAATATAGCAAAGTGGACCCTGTTATCGCATATGCTATCGCAACAATTACTTAAAGCATAGGGAAAATCTATGTCTTTAAGCCTCTGGTTACAAAAATCCCCGTATTCCTCAATTTGTTCAGTTTTGCGATTTCCCCATATAATTTCATTAGTAACATTATTGCATGAAGTATGAATATTTTTTACAATATCCATACTACACTCAACACACAAAGGAAAATGATCAGAGGTGTAGACGCCGTATAAAATAGACACACCACTAATTGTGTCCCAACCACACTCAGTCACTACACAATGGTCCAACCACCTCCTACAGCCGTGTATGTCACTAACGTAAGTATATGAATCAGACGCGGAACTAAGTTTCTTGATGTCCGCACACACCCACATTTGCTCTGAACAAAAGTCTATAAGTTCATTATAGAACGGTTCCTGGGGGTGCGCATTAAAATCTCCCAACATGTACACAGCCTGTAGATCACTATTCTCTAGAATGCATGCCGATAACGCGCTCAGGCATTGGGTGAACTCTGGCATATTATCTTTACAGTCTGTTGGCATATAGACTGAAAATACCATAAAAGATTTGCCACATGCCGTCAATTTAACCCTTTAACGCGCAAGATATTTTTTTTTATTTTTCTTTTGTTTTGGGCATGAAAATAAGTTAATAGGGTAATTGTAAGCCTAGGAAAAATAAAATAAAAAATGTTGTATGTAAACTTTTTTAGAAAATGTATGTTAAGTATACTTAACATTGTCCAACATTGAACAAACCACCCATGTTGAGCATTCTTAACATTGCGCATTATGTGGAAGTTGCAATAGATGACTCATTTATGTTTTCTGTGAGAAAAACATATAATTTTAGCTACATGAAACGAGTAAAAACACTATTTCGTCGAAACAAGACACGTCTTATTTTATATTTTAAACATTGCAAGTTTGTGAAGCCATTATTGCAATAATCGTATCGTCCGTAGGTCGTGAACCCTGGTAAGTGTCCCGTATTATCATATTGGACTGCAGTAGGAGGTCTCGGGATTGCAGCTGTTTTTTGGCACACATTGCCTTGTCCGCGTCCAAAAGTCCAATTCTATTTTTCTTCAGCAGCTCTATTGCTATTTGAATCCGATACTTCTTCAACGTCATTTTCTTATGTTCTCCGTTATACGGTTCGTTCGCTCTAGCCTTCTTTGACAGTAGTTTTTCCGAGGAGCATTTGTCCTGACGACCCCTAAGGCGGTTGTTTTTTACTGTCCCAAGATTAAAGATTTCATATTTATTGCGGAGTAGACGTATCAGCTCCAGGGACGTGAATAAAATATCTAAATATACGATAGCTAGCTGGCTGGTTAGTCTGTTAATGAACAGAATCGAAAAGTGTCTTCTCCAGCGTATGGAAGGAAGTCATAACCGAGTCCAAATATTCCAGCACGTACAAATAATTTGAATCCCCATTTCTTCGGCTTTTTTGGCAGATATTGGCGTCTGCAACCCGCTCTCGTTCCTTTATATGGCACCATCAATTCATCTATGCTAAACCGCCTTTCTTCTTCAAGTTTCAAACAATTTTGTCTAAGTTTTTCCATGAATGGACGTATCTTGAAGTAGAGGTTAGTATCGAGATTGCAATTATCCGCGAAATGTAGATGCCTCGTCACGTTTTTAGATGTTTTAAGGGCAAATATCTGCGACCGGTGCGTTGCATGTCTCACGAAGATATGTCTAGGTTCTTCATCTGTGCTCTCTAACAAATTTAGTATTTCTAGAGAAGGTGGTATGGATCGCGGTTCAAAGTTTGCATCAGCATCAGACAGGTTCTGAGTGTTAATATTTTGGTTAGCCTCAATTTTTCGTCAGAATGATTGCTGCTGTCTGAATATTCTGCAATTCTTGGCTCATTTTATTTAACCATGGAGCACGCACCACATCCAGGCAACATGTCAATAAATAAACATGCAATATTAGGCACAAAAACAGTTTTTAGCATATACATACGGAAAATATATTATGTACCCTTTATCATTTATATAACCTTTACTTCGCAATGTTAAAAATACTCAACAATTTAAGCAGAGTGTATATTGTGCATAGATGGACAATGTTGAGAATACTCAACATGCAGTGAAGTAGGTGTGTCTCTCAAAATTTCGCAATGTTGAGAATACTCAAGACGCATATTGGGAACCAAATAACGTTCAAGTCTTGACACCCAAATTGTTAGAAATATACCAGAACACAAAGCTCATACCCTTAAAAATCAAATGTAAGCGTAATTCAATCGATATTATGGTGATAAATATTTATTATGAATTATTATTTACCTTACTTCCCACAGTCGTCGGTTCTTTCGGCACCATATTGCCGCGAATTGACAAAATATGTGCATCCGGGCAATAAACATAGTCGGTAAAGATTCATTTGGAAATAAGGAATAATTTTATATCTTTAAGTTGTGAATATAATCGAAAACAACTTTGCAGGATTTTTTTTTTTCGGCGTTGAGTATACTTAACGTTGCGAGAAAGAGGGTTAATTGCCGCGATTCTATCACTGTCACACTCAATAACCGACACAGAATCAAAAGAGCTTTTGCGTCACAAAATTGAAACACCCCCAAAAGGCCTCCCTTTCAGGAGCCCTGAAGAGATATCCACAGCAGATTTTCCCGTCCATCCAAACTCGTTGTCTATCGTGCTAAGAATAGGAAGGTCAAACGGCAGCAACCAGGTCTCCTGTAAAGCCACCACATCCGCACTCCTACAAAGCTGTCTCACATCTTCAATAGCTCTCTTTACAGAGTTACAATTATAGCTAATCATTTTACATATACTCCCCATTATCTATTATTATTGTTATTAGCTACTGTTTCTCGATCTCTCGGCTTCACAGCTTGCCTGTCCGACCTCAAGTAGACAAATTTTCTAAAGGTGATCCCTTCCGGCCACAAGCTGTCATTAAGGTACACGTCCAATTTAGACTTGCTTACATATAACTTGTACGAGCTATAACCTTTTTCTCTTTTCATTTTCATCTTTGATAATGAAACTCTTTCCTTAGTTTTATCGTAGATGTAGTTTGAAACGTCCTGCTCAGAGACATCCGCGTGCACCTGCGAGATAAGTAGCGGTATTTTAATTTCCGCCGCTTTAAACTTTGCATCTTTCTCAACGACTGCCTTACCGGTGTTACTTCTAAACTTATTATGCAAACGTTTCTTCTCAACACGCGTCCACTCGTCTGTATTATCCTCCTTAATGTTCCACTCACCTTCCTTATGTAAAATATCGGCATACGATAATTTTTCCCCATGTTTATTTAGCACTAACGACCTATAAGCCAATTCATTGACATCATTCATTAACGTCGAGTTACGCTCCAAATCGCCAGGCGCAGACAAGACGGCACCCGTAACCGGTTGCTCATCTCTCAGCTGTTGATGCGCCGGCGGCCGATCGCTGTCCTGTGTAAGCGCGACCGATATATGCCTCGAAGACGTTGTTAGTAAGGGAGCATCCGAGCGCACGGTGTCAATGCCCTCGGTCAACGACACCGCAGAGTTATTGAAGGTCATGCCCATCGGCCCGCTATCGAGAGCGTATGCGCCTCTCTTTGTGTTGACATTTGCATAGGAATTAAACATATTATTAGGCTGGCTTGTGTCATTGTTTGGAACTACGTTGCTAATTGAGTTGGACGGGGCCACTTGACTAAGTATCCCATTCTTTAGGACGCACAGCTCATCCTTAGTTGCATATGTCTCCTTTATGTCTCGAATTTGTGATTGTAGGATTAACAGGTCTTTTAATATTCTAGTTACGTCTACATGGTCAAAATGAACCGGAGGTAGTAGGTGTAGGTCCTTAGCCACAAATATTGGAATTTTTTCACTATTCGTGTTCTGCAACCAGGTAATCATATCCTCCAAATCACGCTTTTCTTTGTCTTTCCTCCTCGATACCATTTTTATTTCATTGTTTCCTAATGACTCGTAGAGTAGACACTTAGCTTCCGATATCGCTTCAGATTTAAAACCCGTAGGTACTGCATATTCTAATCAAGCTTTCACTGTCCATTATTTCCAACTTATTACGTAGAAAAGCTAGAACCTCATTTATCACAATATTGCACGACGCGCACTTAACTTTAGTAGACGTCATTTTCGCGGCGAGTTAAAAACTCGCACACGCCCGCTCTGCACTTCGCGCGCGACGCGACTGACAATTTCATCGGTCCAGTAGTTTTGCAGCAAATCGGTTGTAACAGACGGACTGACAGACAGCTACACGTGATCCTATAAGGGGGTTCTATTTTTGCTTTGGAGGTATGGACAGAGACCCGCGTTATCTTAATAGATTAAAAAAAAAGTATTTGGTGGCATCTCGATCGTCTACAATCGGTACCTATAGGCGGGCGGCGCGTTGGGACGGTAGGAGTAATGATCGGGAAACTTCCTGCATCCGTAATAAATACATTCAAGATTTTCAATAATTATGTTAAGTCATTTCAGAATTCTGAATTACGTTTATCTGGCTCAGAATAATACATTTTTCATTCATCAACGAAGAGAACCTCAATATCTTACAATAGAACATGACGTAACTTAGAATCATTAAACCAATCTCGAATATCCCAAGTTGATAAGCGGAGGCTCGGGACACTCGTTATTTATAAAAAAAAAAGTGTGTGTGTCAGCTCCGACGCACGACTGGAGTTTACTCTTCAGGCCAGGCGCGCACCACGATTTTTTTTTAGTCGCGCGATAATTTTGTCGCAGAAATAAGCGTACTTCTGGGTTTATGAAAATCGTGGTGCGCGCACTCTCATTATAAACCCATATCTTGCATTTATGCGACAAAATTATCGCGCGACTAAAATCGTGGTGCGCGCCTGGCCTTAAGAACGATTATAAAATATATACTCAATACTCAATACGTTTATTGCACATAATGATTAGTAAATAGTTTAAGTATCACATTATGTACCCTGTTGGGTGCTGCAAACAAGAACGAGGAGAACGAGGCACTTACATAATATTAATATACGAGTATAATATACAGCAAAATTACAATATTTTACAAGGAAAATTTACTTCCGATTCATTTTTAACAAATTGGAGAGATCATGAGTAGTAACTAAATAAGGAAGCGTGATGTAAAGCGCCCTCGAGCGGCTAGTTTAGTTACTAAATTTACGAAAAAAAACCGTATCTTACTATGAAATCCATACAAAGATACGACCTTATTAATTAAGCCTACACCTACATTTTACAAATAAAACACTTTGACTTTGACTTTGACTTTTTTTTTAAGGAGCTTTGATAATTTTTATGAACATGCCAGCTCCAGCAGGCCTAATACACAACATCATTCATCTAAAAGACATAGATAAATAAAAACATAAACCGTATAAACTTAAAAATAACATGTACACGAAAACAACTAAATTTGTATACACTATTTACATTAAAAAAACTGTTTACAAATTTAGGCGATTCCGATAAGGGTTCCGCCAATATTGAATTGAACATTACATTCAAGAAAGATCTGGTATTAGACCTAGCCATTTACATTAGACAAAAACAAACGTACAAAATCACCTTCCTTAAAAAAATCCTTAAATAAATCCAAAATCTCCTTAACAACAACTCCAAACAGCGTTTTGAACTTCTCCTCCCAACTTTCGGTAGAAAACAAACTATCCTTCGTCTTCTCAACCAGCCTTTCAAAAGTAATACGTCTCTTCTTCTTGTCCTTATTTTGTCTTTGATCTTCCATATCAGCCCGCTCAATAGTAGGCTGATTGACCAATAGGCACTCGGACCTCTTCACATCTGTTACTCTTTTTGACTTCCGCGGCTTACGAACCTCTTGTTGTGGCTCGCTCTCTAATCTGTACTAACTTACTGATCGCTGGCCCTCAGCCTGACAGACAGAATCTTCAGACTCTTTAGATTGTAACGGCTTCTACAAATTAGCATCTCTATATGACTTTCCAAAACTTAAGTCATTCTCAAAAACAGATGGCGCATCCTGACTACAAACATCCGTATCCTTTTTTTCCTTATTTTGCATATACAACCAAAAAGCCCGTTTATATATACATCCCTCAGCAGACATAATCCTGCGAATTTCTTACTCCTTCACAAAAACCGGGCACGACTTATCTAAGGCCATATGGCTGCCTTTACAATTAATGCATCTAAAAATAGTCGTTTCGCAATTGGCATGCTCCCCGCCGCATTTCGGACAAGTAACTTTAGTAGTAGGACAAAACCTGCTCAGATGACCGAACTTCCAACATATTGAACATTGGGTAACCGGGAAAGTGTACTGATTTACCTTAAATCGGCAACCGTAGGCATAAACATATGGCGGTAAAGAAGTTCCCTTAAAACACAGGCGAATAGCTTCAGCCTTAACCCAACGCCCATCATGATCCAAACGGTTCAGTCTACATATTGACAAAATGTCTTCAGACCCTTCAATATTCTTTAAAAATTCGTCTTCCTCAACCTCCAACTCAACCTGCCTTATAATTCCATAAGTGCAGCATGCCATATTAGACCAATAAGAACGTCTCGTCTCATTGTTAAACTCGTGAGAAGCCAGAAGCTTCTCCGCATCATCCTTAGAGTTAAACTGTATGCGAACTTTACGTGGACCCATAAACTTGACGGATAAAATTCCTTTTATACCCTTAAATTGCAGCAACTTTGCCAAACCAATCTGTTTCGGTAAATCTTCTTTTGACACTATATAAACTTCAAATAGCTTGTCAGGCACACCGTCCGGCTCCAGCTGCGTTTTGGCGGTTGCTAAAACCCGCAAGCGTTTAGGTTTCCTGCCTATTGTGATAAAACTATCACTACAACCACAGCTTTCGTCGCTCAGACCACAAGCACGCTTCACCGCTATATGCGGCACATCCGACATGGACTCAGCGTCCGATACAATATCCGATTGACTCGGCCCTGCCTTATTATCAAACTCCACTTCAGATAGCCACGACGGAGCTGCCCGCTGCCCACATTCTAAAAGTGACGTATCACTCACGACACCTCGACTTGACTCACTCATCGCAAAAACAGCGAAAAGGACTCTAAAACTGAATTAACTTATACATAAATAAAATAAAATTTGATAAAATTTTCAACCGTCGCCTTTGACAACCAAACGTCAATCCTCGCAATACTTATATTTTTGGAACGTATCTGCCGTGCTAATTTAAAAAGTCGTATCTCAGTATACGATTGGGGTAAAAATACGACTTCTTGATTTAGCAGATTATGCGTTAAGCGTTATAGACTAAGCTCCCGATATAAAATGACCTTCACAGAGATGTTTATTTGATGAAATGTATTTTATATTTAGTTTAAAATGTCAATAAATATATTGCATATGAGTTGCCTAACAAATTTAAGTCCAGGGTATGTTTCATCATCATCATTTCAGCCATAGGACGTCCACTGCTGGACACAGGCCTCCTCAATTGACCTCCACATGGGCCGGATAGAAGCGACCCGCATCCAGCGAGTCCCCGCAACCCTGACCAGGTCGTCCGACCACCTTGCGGGTGGCCGTCCTACGCTGCGCTTGCCGGTACGTGGTCTCCACTCGAGAACCTTTCTGCCCCAACGGCCATCGGTTCTTCGAGCTATGTGCCCTGCCCATTGCCACTTCAGTTTGCTAACCCTGTTTGCTATGTCGGTGACATTAGTTCGTCTACGAATCTCATCATTTCTGATTCGATCACGTAGAGAGATCCCGAGCATAGCCCTTTCCATAGCTCGCTGAGTGACTCTGAGCTTCCTTAAGAGGCCCATAGTTAGAGACCACGTCTCGGCTCCGTAGGTCATCACCGGTAATACGCACTGGTTGAAGACTTTTGTCTTCAAGCACTGAGGTATGTTGGACGAGAAGACACTTCGCAGTTTCCCGAACGCTGCCCATCCGAGTTGAATCCGTCGATTGATCTCTTTCTCGAAGTTGGACCTGCCTAATTGGATCGTCTGACCTAAATAGACGTATTCGTCGACAACTTCGAGGACCGAGTTCCCAACCAATACTGGGGTGGGTGCTACATGGACATTCGACATGATCTTCGTCTTGTCCATGTTCATCTTAAGGCCTACCTGTTGGGATACTCGGTTGAGATCATCCAGCATTATACCGAGATCCTCCAGCGTCTCCGCCATGACCACGATATCGTCAGCAAACCGAAGGTGCGTGATGTACTCGCCATTTATGTTGATGCCAAGTCCTTGCCATTCCAAGAGCTTGAAGGCGTCTTCCATTGTGTTGGTGAAGAGCTTCGGAGATATTACATCTCCTTGTCTCACACCTCTCTGCAATGGAATCGCCTCCGTACACTGGTCTTGTACTCGGACTGACATAGTGGCGTTGTTGTACACACTCCTAAGCACCTCGACATACCGATGGTCAATTCGGCATCGCTGGAGGGACTGTAGTACTGCCCATGTCTCGACGGAATCAAAGGCCTTCTCATAGTCCACAAACGCTAAGCAGAGTGGCAGATTATACTCTTCGGTTTTCTGTATAACTTGCCGCAGCGTGTGTATGTGGTCTATGGTACTGAAGCCTTTTCGAAACCCGGCTTGTTCGGGAGGCTGGAATTCATCGAACCTGCTTGAGAGACGATTCGTAATGACCCTAGAAAAAAGCTTGTAGACATGGCTCAGAAGCGAGATGGGTCTATAATTCTTGAGCAGTGTTTTATCACCTTTCTTAAAGAAAAGCACCACCACACTCCTGTTCCATGCCTCTGGCGTGATTCCCTCGAGCAATACGGAATTGAAGAGCTTCTGAAGGACCTTAAGTACCGGTGTTCCACCCGCTTTCAGAAGCTCTGAAGTGATTCCGTCATCACCCGGCGCCTTGTTATTCTTGAGCTGTTTTAGGGCCATTCTAATCTCGTACAGGCTGATGTCCGGGATATCTTCGGTATAGTGTCGGGTCAGCTTGGCTCTCGGGTCTTTGGCCAAGTTATCAATAGGTTTGGCTACTGAGGTATATAACTGCCCATAGAACCTTTCGATCTCCCTCAACACCTCTGGCTTCGTCGACGCTACACTGCCGCCTTCTGTCTTCAGCTTCGTTAACTGGCTTTGGCCCATAGACAGGTCCCTGGCAAACACTTTGGAGCCCGAGTTCCGCTCTATCGTTTCTTTAATATGGTTGGTATTAAAGGAACGAATATCGTGTCGCATGGACCTATGGATCCGTCTATTGAGCTGCCTGTATGCTTCAGCGTCTTCAGAAGTCTGCAGCGTCATTGAACGTCTTTCAGCCATGAGGTTGAGGGTATGATCGGATAGTTTTTGGGGTCTATCTTTGCGGCGGGGTCTGAAAAATTTCTTCCCCACCTCGTGGACAGTTTCTACCAACCTATTATTTATATCGTCCACTGCAACGCAATCATCCAGGCAAGCGAAGCGATTTGTTAACTCCAGCTGAAAGTCTTCGGGGTTTTGTATGTGGGCTGTAGTTGGTCGGAGCGTAGACTTCATTAGGCGAGACCTTTCTAGGCGGACATTAATATTCAATGTGGCTCTTACCATTCGGTGATCGCTACCGGTTTTCACCCTATTGATCACTGAGACATCATTGAATATTTGCCTCTTTGTGGCCAGAATGAAGTCTATCTCATTTCTCGTGGAACCGTCGGGACTCATCCAGGTCCATTTTCTCTGAGGCGGCTTCTTGAAGAAGGAGTTCATCATGAAGAGTCCCTCCTTCTCCAGAAATTCGGCCAGCCTCTGGCCCCTTCGGTTCCGTTGCCCATATCCAAATTGCCCCACTCTCAGCTCGTTATCGCCTCTCATACCCAGCTTTGCGTTGAAGTCTCCCATAACAACAGTGAAGTGCGATTTGGAAGCATGTATGGCCCTACTGACGTCCTCATACATGGCCTCCACCTCCTCATCCGGGTGCGTCGAGGTCGGCGCGTATACTTGTATAACCTTCAAGGAATATCTTCTAGATACTCTGAGTATCAGGTACGCAACCCTGCTCGACACACTCGAAATTGTCACTATGTTGTTAACGAGAGACTTGTGGACGATAAACCCGACACCACCCTGGGACTGCTGGTCGCCCTCCCGGTAGTACAGCAGGTTACCGGATTTCAGGGCTATCGTGTCCTCTCCCTCTCTTCGGACTTCAGATAACCCCATGATATCCCAGCGCATCCCGCTGACCTCCTTTTCCAGCTCCGTGACCTTTTCGTCCGTCCTCAGCGTGCGCGTGTTGTAGGTTACCAGTGATAGCCTACGTCGGTTGTCCGTACTATCGTTAGCCGAGGTCGTTTGACGGTGGAGCCCTGTATGTTTAGTTTAAAATTAAAAAAAAAATTTTTTACATTTCACCGATTTGATTATTAGATAAATTCATAATTAAATAATCTTTAATTTTATTTATTTTCAATTCAACAGTCAGACCTTTGCAAAATGCTAGTAGGTATAGATTTACCTGTTTATACCTGGCTACCCAATAGTTGTGACGGGAAAAGAATAGGCAACCTAACGTTTGCATATTCTATGGGCTTCATACTTTCGATTGGTATAGAATTTATCTAATATTAATCAAACCGGTGAAATGTTTAAAACAATTTTTTTTTATTATTAATTAAACATACCCTGGACGTAAATTTGTTAGGCAACCCATATGCAATATAGTTATTGACATATTAAATTAAATATAAAATACATTTCATCAAATAAACAATCTCGGTGAAGGTTATTTTATATCGGGACCTTAGTCTATAACGCTTAACGCATAACCTGCTAAGTTACGAAGTCGTATTTTTACCCCGATCGTATACTGAAATACAACTTTTTAAATTAGCACGGGAGATACGTTCGATTTTACACCCCATATTTTTCATACCCCGGGCTTATATATGAAAATCGATTCTTAAGGAGTAAACTCCAATAAAAATGTGGTATTACCACATAAAAAATATTTATTTTATTTATTTATTTGTTCCATAAAATTAACACATTACAGTCAAGCTACACGTGTTAACAGGAGAGACATAATAGCGATTAATTTGCAACATTAAACACAAGATTAATATCGTTACAATTGTAAAACAATGGATTGGTACAGTAGCCCAGCCCTATGTTACATGATGGAGCTCGGTGTGGAAATAGACTCAAGGTACCGACTGGCAACTGAAAGAAATCTAGGTTCAGAACTGTAGAAAATATCAAGTTCGCTGTCACTGTCTAGTATCTTGTTGAGAAGTGTTAGTGCTCTGTATAGAGGTGTATGGGTAAGCGCCTGGGTGCGCGCCGTTGGGACACCGAAGAGTGCAGGCCGGCGCCGGAGCTGGACGGACGTGAGAGACTGTGCCCGCAGTGGAATGAGAGCGAGCAACGATGGGTTACTGATTTGTCCCCGTATTAAACGGAAGATGTACTTTACGAGAGATATGTTTCTTCTACTCTCGAGAGTAGTATAATTTACCATTCCCAGAACATATGGAGTGGGGTACATACGTGGGTAATACCCGTAGATTTTGAGAAAAAGGAAGCGTACAAAGGATTTTTGAACTCGCTCTAAGACAAGTGTGTGCCGTTTTTCATGGGGGTTCCATATAATGGAATTCATTTCAAGACGGCTCCGAACATATGCATTATATAATATCCTAAGAGCGGTTTGTGAATTAAAGGATTTAGATTGGCGGATCACAAAGCCCAAACATTTCCTTGCACTACTGCAAGTGGCTACAATATGCTCATTAAAAGTGAGGTGTGGATCAAAACGCGTGCCAAAATCTCGAGCTGATAAAATATGTTCAAGAGGGGTGTCCTGTATCTTATAATTAAAGTGTAACTTGCTTCTAGCACGGGTGTATGACATGATTGAGCACTTTTCTTCATTAAGAGTCAGTTTATTTTTTATACTCCTTTCGCAGACGCTATCTATGTCCTGTTGTAGCTTGGCACAATCAATATGGTCACTTACGGGTTTTATTAACTTTAAATCATCAGCAAACATTAAACATGTGGAATATTTTACGGATGTTGGCAAATCATTAATTAAAATAAGAAATAGGAGAGGACCAAGGTTACTACCTTGTCCTATTCCTGATAGCACAGGATATAGGTTAGACCTACTTTGACCATACTGGACGTATTGGTACCGTCCAGATAAGTAACTAGCCAACAGTGACAAAAGTGTACATGAGAACCCGGCTAGGGCCAGTTTTAGTAATATGAATCGATAAAAAGATTCAATACAAATATTTAGAACAGCGCCATCTCTCTCGCAGTCTTCGCACTTGCTGTAAAGCAATGGGGATTGGGGATCGTGCGAGTAAAACGCACATCCTAGGGATTATGGCTAATGCGCATAAGCATTTCAAAAACATATATGACACAGAGGGCGCTCCAGTAGCGTAAAGAATTAAGGGATGAAAGATTTCGTGCGATTGACGTAGCGGTCGGATAGCTCAGTTGGAAGAGCAATGCGCCGGAAACGCAGAGGTCGCGGGTTCAAATCCCGCTTCGATTGCAGTAGATCGCATTCAATTTTTCTTTCTTAATTTACCTTTGTGTCATTATTTATAAAAATAAAAATGTGGTATTACCACATAAAAAATATGAATCGATAAAAAGATTCAATACAAATATTTAGAACAGCGCCATCTCTCTCGCAGTCTTCGCACTTGCTGTAAAGCAATGGGGATTGGGGATCGTGCGTGTAAAACGCACATCCTAGGGATTATGGCTAATGCGCATAAGCATTTCAAAAACATATATGACACAGAGGGCGCTCCAGTAGCGTAAAGAATTAAGGGATGAAAGATTTCGTGCGATTGACGTAGCGGTCGGATAGCTCAGTTGGAAGAGCAATGCGCCGGAAACGCAGAGGTCGCGGGTTCAAATCCCGCTTCGATTGCAGTAGATCGCATTCAATTTTTCTTTCTTAATTTACCTTTGTGTCATTATTTATAAAAATAAAAATGTGGTATTACCACATAAAAAATATGAATCGATAAAAAGATTCAATACAAATATTTAGAACAGCGCCATCTCTCTCGCAGTCTTCGCACTTGCTGTAAAGCAATGGGGATTGGGGATCGTGCGTGTAAAACGCACATCCTAGGGATTATGGCTAATGCGCATAAGCATTTCAAAAACATATATGACACAGAGGGCGCTCCAGTAGCGTAAAGAATTAAAGGATGAAAGATTTCGTGCGATTGACGTAGCGGTCGGATAGCTCAGTTGGAAGAGCAATGCGCCGGAAACGCAGAGGTCGCGGGTTCAAATCCCGCTTCGATTGCAGTAGATCGCATTCAATTTTTCTTTCTTAATTTACCTTTGTGTCATTAATTATAAAAAAAAAAAATGGTGTAAATTATCGTGAAATAACGAAGAAAAATACTTGGACTACAACCAAGTTCTTAGTTTTAACGAACGTTTCATCGAATATTTCAATGAAATAATAATTTTATTGTACGGCAAGGCAAAACTCTAGTTAAACGGGCTTTGATCTTTGTATCAATGGTTTAAACGATTTTGTTCACAAAAATACTAATTGCTTACATTACATTTTTCGGGGCGTTTTCAGCGTTCAGGGTGTTAAATTTTGATTCGATTTCTGACTTTAGCAGCACAGTTATTGCTGCCCGTGTAGACTTTAGATACCGTAAGAAATATAATGGACTGAATGTTTCAAAAAACTAAGAATCATCCTTATGTGAATCGGAGGGTTATTATTTTGTATCCGATTATGTATGTTACTCTATGGGCCGCAGATGCCTGAATTAATTGTTGTTCGTCAATTCACTCAAAATCAAAGACAAATATTTTATTTGCTTTAGAGATGTGTAACTCGCAGTGAGTGATTCTAACGAGCTATATCATTTGGTTTAGCTCACTAGCTCTTTCGCTCACTGAAGATTCAAGTAGCTCAGTATCTCATCCATCATCTCCGTTTTACTCGCTCGCTCTTGCCTTTTTCTCGTCGTTTCGTCTTTTAAATCTAGATTATATAGATATAGTTATCTACTCACTCGTGAACGATATAGTCTAAAGATCTACTGAGCTAAATGAGGTAAATGAGTGATAAATATCTCGGTGACCTAAAGACACATCACTCTTTTCACTTTAGTGACACATTCGCTAATCTCTTATTTGCTTTAAGTTCATGTAAATGCAAATACAGTTATTGAACAATACGATTTATAAATATCATTTCATAATGTCAAATCAATCTTATGAATAAAATATATATTGTCCAGAGCGCTACTAAAATATTCATCGATTGAGTTGAATGGTCTATTTTTTTTGTCAAACTCTTTAAAGTTACTATATTCCTTTATGTCATCATTGAACTTATTATAGGTACACTTAAATGGTTGACAGCATGCAATACAAATTTCGATCTTTGGAGTAACACCCCAGAGCACCAACTGTCAGGCGATCGACGAGCCCATTATTTAAATTACTTTCCAACTCTCGACCTGACTCCAACCATTTGAGTGATCTCGGAACACCAGCTTTGATTGTAGTTTTTTGCTCAAACAATTCATAATATTCCTAAATACAGTACAATGTCATTGGCTGCTTTTTGATTCGCAAAGTGGTGAATTTTTGACGGATATTTTTATTTTTATTGTCTACTGTTGTTCAGGTTTAGAGAATCCCTCATACGAATTATGGTTAATCTGTGTATACGATGTATTTCCTGGGATGAGCTGCGGCCAAGCATTGAAATAGTCAATCGTCTTCTTAAATCCATATTATGCCTCCTATAGATACCTTAGCTAATTTGAGTCTTCTTGGGGGATATATAAAGTACCTACTAACTAAACTTGAAGCTGCTGAAAAAGCCTAGCTGCAAGGTAAAAATATCATCATAGTTAGCCGATAGCCGTCCTCTGCTAGACCAAGGCATGCCCAAAGTTCTCCACAACGATCGGTCTTGCGCCGTCAACATCCAATTTCTGCCCGCGAGTTAAAAATCTTGAAGTTTGATTAATTATTTTATTTTTATAAAAAACGTTTTTTACACATATAAAAACTATACTAAGAAACTATACTACTGCTGATGCTTCCGAGCTGAATGACCGACGAGTGTCTAGGTGCAACGGTATTTATACTCTTCACGAGGCTTGTTTCTCCCGCCTGGTGGTCCAAGGTGCGACGTTAATTACCCTTTGTCTTGCAAACGGGTCTTTATAGCTAATGTTTGGGTTTTGTGTGAACTCGATACTATCCGGTGGTATCGCCAATTGACTCTCCCTCTCCGGTTTTGAAGCCCAAGGTTTTGAACAAACCCTGGTGCGAAGGACATAACACAAACATACCAGGATTAATAGCATCACAGAAGATATTAACCCATATTGTATATAAATATGCTGGGTCTGGACTTCAAATCCTTTAATTTGTCTTAAATGCTTCAAATTTGAAGTAATTTTCTCTTTATCATAAGTTAGTTCAATCTCAGGAATATCTTCTTTTCTTTCAATTACAAGTTTTGTTATGATTAATTTTTCACTGGACTCTCTGGTTCGAAATCTAGTGACTCCGGCGATGTCAACTTCGCAATTTCTTCCGTCTAGAACATAGGATCCCTTGATCCATGACGTTTCTTCATCGACACCACATTTTATTTTTATCTCAGTTATTGTATGAAAATACATATAGATTAATTCTGGTGAAATTTCTCGTATTTCCTCTTCGGGGCACCTTATTGGTACTACACTGCATTCACTTGTATTCTTTTGTAACAAAATTGCAGCTTCACAATTAGCTTTCTGCAAAACACTCCCTTTGCAAACCAATTCGTGAAGTTCTGTACACTCGTCGACCTCGTAAACTTCTGTCTTCATGTATGCTAGAGTGACCTTTCGTATTATAGGATAGGTACAGGTGGGTGTATTTTGGATTATGGGAACAATCTTTCTGCTTGAATATATTTGAGGTTTCACTAAAGGTATCCTTATAAGAAAATACACTATATTTTCTACAATCTTACTATCAACAGTAATAAAAGGTTCAATTTCATTAATGTTATTAGAAATCATTACCTTAAAATCTATTTTATTTAACGTGTCTTGTAAAACATGAGACTGTATAATGCTGTAGTGATAGATATGATGTTCGGCAAAAGTTATTGCAGTTGTTAGTCTGTCTGCCATATCTTGTAAAGTTTGGGCTTGAAACAATAATGTAACCAATAATGTGTTGAAACAATAATGTGTTTTTGTTGAACCTTAATGTTACTTATTTGAACAATCTTACTATTTAATTCATTTTGAATTGAAGTTATCTTACTTATTTGACGATTATATTCCTCCAAAGTTTCACTTGTTACAGATATTTGTTTATTGTATGATATTCTTAAAGTTTCTAAATCTTTCTGAATGTTATTAAGATCATCTTGATCTAAGTTTCCTGTTATAGATTTAATAACAGACCCAAGCCCATTAATCAAACCTCTTTTAACCCTACTTTGTACATACAAATGATTACAAATTTCATCTACATGTTTAAGTATTACATCAATTCTATCATAAATATGTTGAACATCTCCTCTAGAGGAAAGAGGTGCTAATTGATTTACAGTCTCAAAAAGCATTTTTTTTGTTTCTACAATAACTTTTATGTCCAATTGATGTATTATTCACCTTCCTTCAATAATCCGCGTAGGTTTCATATCTACTATAATTACATGCTCTCCGGGTTCCAATGGTCTGAACTTGTATCCGAAGATACAGAAAGCCCTGTAACAATAAGCTCTTCTATATGATATATTCTGCCATTACTAAGTTTACACCTATTATTTGGTTCCAGACTGAGGATTTTAAATGGTCCTAAATATCTTGAGTTAGTTTTATGCCTTTCTGCCTTGCTATTTTTTAAATATACCGAGTCTCCTACTTTATATGGGTTTGGAGGGTGTATTTTTCTATTTATTCTTTCGTTGCGTTTGTTTTTTTGTTCTTGAAGTAGAATATGTATATTTTTATTTAAATTAGTCGCGAATTCCTTTTGTTGGGAAGTGTAACGCTGAATGGTTACTTTTAAATTATCAAAATTTCGCAACTTTGGTTTCCTGCCAAAGTGTACTTCAAACGGAGCCATACCGATCGCACTATGCATAGTATTATTATATGCATGGACAATGAAATTAATTTTTTGCCTTTGATTCAAATCCGACTCTCTTTGTAACCTATATAATTCTTGTATGGTACTATGCAATCGTTCTACATCGGAATTTGATTTATGATGTTGAGGAGATGTAGTATGGTTTATTATTTTATAAGTTTGGAACAATTCTTTTATAATTTCACTGCAAAATGACTGCTCTCCATCATGAATTATTTTATTAGGTGCTCCTAACAATGCAAATATTTCTGCCAAAGTATCATACACCGTACTTTTTTCTGAAGGCTTTACTATTGCGTATTTAGAGAATTTATCTATTACTGTTAAGTACCATTGTCTTTCCAAAGACATAAAATCTATATGCCAAATGTCCATTGGTTCATGAGGAGTTTCTGTTTCGGTAGCTAAAGTCGTATTAGGGTGTCTGTTATACTTTTCCCTTTTGCATAACTCACATTTTAATATAAAATGTTTTATCTGTTTCCTCATATTTTCCCAATAATACTTGTCTTTCAATTGTTTATACAAACTATCAATACCGGCATGTCTATTTTCATTTAAGTGGTATTCTCTAATTAATCTCAGTTGTTCTTCCTTATCATTTAATTTGACCAATGATTTAGTATACCTCATAGGTTTAAATTTAGTATGATCAAAATATTTCCGATATGTTTCGGAAACCTTATAATACAAATTTTCATTTGGTATGATAAAAGCATATTTTTCATGACTTAAGTGATCTAGCATGAATTCTTTTATAGTTTCTTCTTCATCATTCGGTGGAATATAAAAATACCAAGTCCCATTTTCATGTTTTGCCTTTTTAAATGGAGACATTTCAAAAATTACACGTTTTAATCTTTTCGGGGGATAAGCATGAATTATTGGTATTCCATCATCACTGTTTTCTAAATTTGAATGCACTGTACCCTGTAATGATATATTATCTGCGTTATCCGATGGTAAATCAGACCGCGAAGTTGTTTCAAAATTAACTTTCATAGAGTTTCCACTTGATGAACCTGGTATAGGTAAATTTTCGTTATTATTCCCTGGAGTTTTATTTTATTTTATTTTATTTATTCATAACATATCTATAACTTACAGCTAAAGCCAACGCGTTACAGATCTTAACCTAAAATAATTAAATATAAGGGTAAAGAACACCCATTTAACATGTAACATAACTGAAACTTATTCTAAACACTACAAATAGGTATATATATAAAACTAGATCTATAAGAACTTTCTGCATTCATTCATCACGCTTGCAAACCTGGTAGCGAACACATCGCAGTGTGGAGCTACGCTGAGCATAGAGTTGAGGATGGAGAGCGCGCTCGGAATGGGCGCGTGCCGCAGCAGGGCTGTGCGCGAGGGGGGTGGCGCCAGCAGGGGTGCCTGGCGTAGGCGCAGTCGGGCCGTCGGCGCATACAGCCTCACCACCTCCCCTACCAATGCCGTACACTCGATATTGCCGCGGATAATGCCTAGAGCAAATTTAGCGATTGCTAGATACCGTCTTACTTCAAGCGTTTCGTATTCTAGCACCCCTAACAGAAATAAAGTCGGGTAGAGATAAGGGTAGTAAGTGTACTGTCTCATGTACAAGCTCCTGAGGTACTTTTTCTGTATTTTCTCTAATATTAGGCAATATTTAGCCTCGTGTGGGTTCCAAACCGCGGCGCTGGATTCGAGCACGCTCCTCACCAAAGCCGAGTAGAGAACCCTGAAAGCTCTCGGTGTCAATTGTTTGGAGTTCCTTAACACAAAACCCAACTTACTAGCAGCACTTTTGGCAACTTTATTCACGTGCTCTCTAAATGTGAGTTGCGCGTCGAAAAAAACGCCAAGGTCACGCACCTGGGTCACTCTCACGATGGCTTCACCGTCTAGGGTGTACGGGTAGTGGCGGGGATTAGACGCTCGCGTGAAACTCATCGTCTCACATTTCTTTACATTAAAATTAAGCTTATTTAAAATGCTCCAACTATGCACTGCGTCAATATCTGCCTGTAAGTCTCTACAATCCTCCATAGTAGTGACTACTTTAATCAGTTTGACGTCATCTGCAAACATCATTACCGTAGAGCTTCGCACCTGTGCAGGAAGATCATTGATTACAATGTTAAAGAGCAACGGCCCTAAATTTGAACCTTGGCTTATACCCGAGGGTGTCTCGTATGACTCAGACTGATACGGTCCATATTTGACGAATTGTCTCCTATCAGCGAGGTAACTCGAGAATACCTTGAGCAACCTCGGCACAAACCCCATGTCGGCCATTTTCTTCAATAAAACGTCATTATCTACCCTGTCAAAAGCCTTTTGAAAATCCAAGTAAATGACGTCGACTTGCTTTTTTTGATCCAATTCTTTTGACATTAAGCTGACGAGTGAAATTAAATTTGTGGAAACGGAACGCTTAGGCAAGAAGGCGTGTTGGGCGGCTGTGATGTGTGGCATGCACTGCGGCAAGATGCGTGCGTGTAACGACATTTCAAATATTTTCGCCAACGAGCATAATATCGCTACTGGTCTGTAGTTACTTACCTGCAGTTTTGACCCAGTTTTGGGGATCGGTGTAACCCTAGACGTTTTCCAAATAGTTGGATATATGCCAGTCGATAGTATCATATTAAATATATGCGTAATAGGTTCGATGATAAAGTCAATACATCCCTTAATAATGTACGGCGGTATAGCGTCTGGCCCTGCAGCCGTGTTTGACCGAAGTTTTTTTACCGCTAGTCTTATTTCGCCTAAGCTAAAAACTTGTACGTCTACGCGTTTAGAGTCAGCGGCGCTTGACGCGCTTGCCACTGTGGCATCAAGATCATTTATCTTACTTCGTGGTGTTCTGTTACTAGATTCATCAGAGTGATGATGTATCTCAACTCGACTTAAGGCATCCGCCACATAATTGTCCTTTCCTTTAACATATTCAATGAGATAATCATAATCTTGTAGTTTAAGTTTCCAACGGGTCAATCTTTGATTTGGTTCTTTTAGTTTTGACAGCCAAATTAAGGCTTTATGATCCGTTCTAAGTATAAATTTTCTTCCATATACATAAGGTCTAAATTGCGTGACAGCCCACAAAATTCCAAGTAATTCTTTTTCTGTAGTATTATATTTTTGTTCAGCATTAGACAACGTCCTGGAAGCATAGGCTATTGGATGGTTATCTTGGCTCAGGACGGCTCCTAGCGATATATCTGAGGCATCTGTAGTAATGGCAAACATTTTGTTGAAATCTGGGAAGGCTAATATTGGTGCATTTGTTAACAAATGCTTACAAGTTTCTATGGCTTCCAAATATTGTTTATTTTGAGGGTCTATAACTTTATCATGTTTTGTCATTTCCGTCAATGGTTTAACTATCCTGCTTAAGTTTGGTATAAACTTACGATAATATCCTATCAGTCCTAAGAAAGCTCTGATTTCTTTTACGGTTTTTGGTACTGGAAATTTACGTACAGCGTCGATTTTCTTCTGATTTGGTTTTAATCCTTCACTATTCAAAATATGTCCAAGAAACTCAATTTCTTCTTGCATAAACACACATTTGTTTATGTTCACTTTTAAATTAGCCTTTCTTAATGCTTCAAATACTTGTTGTAGTTTATTCACATGCTCTTGTTTGGTTTTAGAATATACAATAATGTCATCCAAATATACTAAACATATGTTTCCCTCAATTTCTTTTTTTAAGACACTATTCATCATCCTCTGAAACGTTGCCGGGGCATTTTTAAGTCCAAAAGGCATTCTGAGGAATTCAAAGTGCCCATCTGGTGTACTAAAAGCAGTCTTCTCAATAGAATCTTCATCCATCAACATTTGATGATATCCCGAAGTTAAATCTAAAGTAGTAAAATATGTATTGCCCTCTAATTTAGAAAACAAGTCCTCTATATTAGGTAAAGGGAATTTATCCGATTTTGTTTTTTCATTCAGCCTTCTATAATCTACGACCATCCTCCATTTCTGTATACCGGATTGATCTATCTTCTTAGATACTAAGTGTACGGCTGATGCCCAAGGTGATTCTGATGGTCGAATAATTTTTTCGGCAAGCAGCTTTTCAATTTGTCTTTTAATTTCCTGTTGTTGTGTTTGAGGCAACCTAAACGGTTTTTGATAAATAGGTTCGTTATTATTTAAAGTAATATGATGTTTAATTTTAGTCGTAGCACTATTTGTTACGTCTTCCGAAAATAAGTCTCTATAAGTTTTACAGAGATCTTCGACATTTAACTTATCATCTGATGTCATATGAAAAATGAGTATTTCATTATCTGGCATACTCAGTTTTCTTTCCTTCAAATCAATCTTCGCATTGACCTGTTCAATCATTTCTGTCCCCATCAAAATATCGTATTTGTCGCTAAAATCGTAAATGTAAAACTTCATCGGTCCATTGTCTTTGCCGAAGTATCGACGCCAATACGGAGTTTCAATTACTCCATTGTGTGAGGTAGTGCCATGCGACGTTTTAACTAGAAAATATTCCGGCTTCCAATAACTTTGAAAATATTTTTCTTGAGCATTTTTTGTTATGAATGATCGTTGACTTCCGGTGTCAATTAAAATTTTTAATTTAGGCTTCTCAGTTTCAAAATAGGGTAGATATGATTTCACGTGATTAAATTCTATATATTTGAATTTACATCCGGGTCCTGGGTAAAATTTTCACTTGACGATCCTGGTGTGGCCGGAACTTCTGGTAAATTATCAAAGTATTGTGCCTCCGCAAATTCGTGAGGATAATTTGGATACTCATATTCTTGCTGCATGTTTTCTTCACTATGATAATATAACTCCTCTGCGACTAAATCTTTTCCTTAGTAGGTCTGACCGGGTTTTACGGGTGTTGCGGTCCTCATAGAAACATCTGTATTATTATTTACTGGTCGTTGTTGCGACTGATGCTGTTGTTGTTTAAAATTTCGGAAATGGGGATGTTGAGGTCTTGTAAATACATTGTTTGGATTAGGTATCCACTGAGGCCTTGGTACCTGTTGTTGAAATGACTGTTGTGGTCGAGCAGAATAAAAAGGTCTATTGATATTTTGGGAATATCGCATTGGATTCTCGGGGAAATGCGGTGGTTGACTAATTAAACGCGGCGCTGGTAAGATATTAGAAATTTTTTGTTTAATATTATCAAATCGTCCTTCGGCTTCCAATAATAATATTTTTTGAGCAGTGTCATTAAAGCTACAATTACTTACATAGATTTGATCATGATATGGTAAACTATTCCTTAACGTATTTTGAGCCATATTTATGTATGGTTCCATTACTTCATCTACTACACTACTTTTTTGATATTTATCAGCTAACTTACTCTTAATAAAAAATTGTTTTTGTTTTAATTCAAAAATAAAGTCCTTGTATGACCCCTTTCGTTTAAAATTTGATAATTCTATCAATAGGGTATTTAAATCCCTATTGTCACCACATTCACCTTTTAAAGCCCCCACAATCAAGTTCCAATCAAAGTTATGGTTGAGCATTGATATAGTCAATGCTGCTTTACCGGTTAGTTTACTTAGTAACAACATTACGTTACCAGGGTTTTTCCCAGACAAATTCAACCATTGGTTAGCGCTAGATATATAATTATAAATGCTAAGTGCGTCACCGTCATACGTCGGAACGAAGTGTATCAGTTTGTGGGAGTCTAACACTAGGCTAGCTCCTGGTACTCCCGCGGGCGTAGTAGGCGCGCGGTTTGGTTCCCCTTGCGGATTATTTCCGGAGGGTTGGGCCATATCTAACCTTCTTACACTAATTTCACTACTCCTATACACAAATCGAGGTGGTCTGAGGAGAGGAATTTTTGGAACGGTTAGGAAATACGACTTGGTACTCACATACACAGCAGCAGCAAAGCCTCCCGTAGCATTGAGTCAAAGCTTCTTCTTGATATTTTAACTTATTTTTTTCTTCTTGGGTGCGCGGTGTTGTAGACTTGAAAGCCTTATCGCGTCGTCCGACGAATGCGATTTACCGCCCCCAGGTTGGGCGCCAGTTAAAAATCTTGAAGTTTGATTAATTATTTTATTAATAATTGTGGTATTACCACATAAAAAATATGAATAGATAAAAAGATTCTATACAAATAATTATTTTATTTTTATAAAAAACGTTTTTTACAAATATAAAAACTATACTAAGAAACTATACTACTGCTGATGCTTCCGAGCTGAATGACCGATGAGTGTCTAGGTGCAACGGTATTTATACTCTTCACGAGGCTTGTTTCTCCCGCCTGGTGGTCCAAGGTGCGACGTTAATTACCCTTTGTCTTGCAAACGGGTCTTTATAGCTAATGTTTGGGTTTTGTGTGAACTCGATACTATCCGGTGGTATCGCCAATTGACTCACGATCCTAACCAGGTTGTCGGTCCACCTTGTTGGGGGCCTTCCCAAGTTGCGTTTTCCGGTCCGAACTCACCATTCCAGAGCCTTTCTGCCCGAACGGCCATCGGCTCTACGAGCAATGAGGACGACGAGAACCCGGATATGTCCTAAAACTACGTCCAAGACCACCGTAGGATGGGCAGCATGCTTGTTTTTTAGTCCGGTGGAAGGTGGAAATGACTGCGATCGCCATCCCGCGTGCTGAGCGTGACGATTATAGCAAAACCCCCCATAGTGAAAAGATTAGTAACGAAAATAAAAGTTCACAGTAATTGTATTGTTTCTAATCATTGAATTCCGCTTTCATTATAATTCGGCCGAAACAGCAATCCGCCAAAACGGGGGAATTGATTCAACACGAGTCTAAGCTGATTTCGCGATTAGGTACATTAATGCGATACATCCGAACCGTTGGGCCGAACGGACATGTATGTGGGGACACTGACATGCGCTTGCGATCTTTTGATGCTGTTCGTGAGTGTCCGCAAACGAAGCACTAATGATGTGAAGTTCACAATATCATTCGCGTTAAATAAGATAATTAATAACATGATTTTAGAGTGAAATTATACATGCACACCCTATCACAATCATTTATATTCAATGCTGAATTTTAGGCTACGCTATTATTGTGACCGAGCGAGCGATTCGAGCGAAGATTCATTTCAGCTTGGCAGCATCTTATTTCCAAATGTTTAGATGTTCGGACGTACAGATGTAAAGATTTCCGGCTGTACTCTCCTTCAAGTCGCATTTCTCAACCGACTCTCATACAATTTTGTAAGAAGGTTCAATAAAAGTATATAATATTTTTTCTCTATTCAGTTTTCTAAATTATTCAAAATGGCGGATGAGAACGTAAATTAACAATCAGCCATTTCGAAAGCAACACGGCAACAACAGTAACTGTAGCCCCACAGCTCTGCTAAATACGTTTGACACCTGATACCTATATTTATTCGAAATTTCGTCGTTACATTTTAGTTTAACGGTATAATATTATGCTATTCAATCGTTACTGCAGTGACATATACGGCGCAGTGTGGAGCTACCCTTAGCCCATTTTCCGAATATTGAGTTGACATGTTGTGCCAGCCCGCGTACTAATCCTTCCCTTGTTGTGTATGCGCGCCGCGGACGAGATATTGACACTTCCTCCCGAGCACGTGCCGAGGGGCCGCTGCCGCTGTGCCCGTTTGACCGAAATATTTTTTTTAAATTATGAGGATACAGGCTGTTGGGTTTACTGGGTTCGTATTATTCAGTGTTTAGCCCCTTTGGATATTTCCTCGCATAAAAATGCCGTGGAGAGAAAATGCAGCAGGGAATCCAAATAACCATGACCAATGAAAAAAGCTAAACTGGCTTTGTAATAACATGACCAGAATTAAGGGCAAGTGTTGACTGCCTGGCGTAAGCTGTTTAAATAATCTTCGGGTTTACGGCCGTTTACGTCGTTTGTATGCAGTTGTTGAAATTTGAACCTCTCTTCGACTGAATCGGAAGGCTATTGTACTGCACATTTCTTTTATTTTTTTTTGTCTGGCAAACATAGTACTTGGCTTAACACGACGCAGTATCTGATGCTATCCTTAACCTATTTTACGAATATGGACTTGACATGTTAATGTCAGGGCCTTGGGTGGAACGGGAGTTGTCACTTCCCCTCTGACACGAGCTGCTGTGCCCGTTTTGTCCAACATAATATATAAACATTTTTATTATACATGCAGGGATTGGGCTTTACTGGATTGATCCGGCCGGTCCGGGTCGGTGTCTATGAAGTCAGTTACTAGCCACATAATTATTGTTATAAACAGATTGAGATCTCAAACGTTGTTTTAGTCTTCACAATTTTTCAGTTCTTCAAATTGTGTATGCCTGAATCGCCTCCGTAGCAACGATGCGATACGTGCTTTTACATTTCTCTAAAATACGTGACGTTAGGTTGTACAAAGACTCAGAAGCCTAAATAACAAACAATAAATTATTATTCTATATTAGTCTAATAATAAAATCGTGAGTAAATGTCAAATCAAATGTTTTTTTATCATGGCGTGCGCTGCGATTGTTTACATACCCCCACCACGTACTTCGCACATAGTGATCAAACACTAGACATGGAACCGTCTACCCTAAGGGCAATGTATCTCTAGTTACTTGTTCACACTTCGAGAAACACGCACCCAATCGAATCGGGCAAACGAGCGGTTGCCTAATAGGATTCCCTCCAAAAGGTATTGACACGATCCAGATAAAATGTATATGGCTTCAAGAATAGAAGAGAAAATACAGAATATTATCTACGAATCGATATTTTTCACAGCCGTTAACAGCAGATACTCGTAATCATGAGACTACAAAAACCTGTTCTAAATTTATTTTTTTTTTTTTTATTTAGATTGAGTGGCGACGGTGTACCGGAAAACGCAGCGTAGGAAGGCCCACAACAAGGTGGACCGACGACCTGGTTAGGGTCGCGGGAAGCAATTGGATGAGGATGGAGCACGACCGATCATTGTGGAGAACTTTGGGGGAGGCCTTTGCCCAGCAGCAGACGTCTATCGGCTGATATGATGAAAACTAACTAAATCACTATGATAATGAGCAGTGAACAGTGGGTGACGGATTTGTTTATCTCTACTACTAATTATTGAACATCAGCCTACCATCAAAGGTGTTCTTTCGAAAATTACTTACATAACTCTCTTGTGAACTTATCTTCTATGGCAGCAGAAAAGCAAAAATATAATTGTAAGAAATGTAACTTATTTGGGTTCACTCAGGCCGGTTTTTATTGTTGCTCCTTGAATCAACGGGTATGAATTTTAACATCAAAGCCTCGGGAAATCTTTAAGAAAAATTATCTTTGTAGTATTTCTGAGTGGGCACAGGAATATTATTACGTTTTTACGTATTTAACTGTAGTGAAGTGTGGTGAAGTCGGTATCCTATACAAGTATAAAAATCCTTATATTTCATTTTCCTGCCTGCCACTTGTGACACTTGAATAAACACGAAACTTTTGTTTGGGAATGATACTAATATTCACTGCGAAAATTCTGTGTGTGTGTGTTCTTTTAAATAAAAAATGTTTATAATATAATTTAGACTGGAAAGTGACAAATGTAGTTTCAAACAAAAAAGCGACATAGCATTAAATTTCCCGAGCAAATGTGTATTTATTCTTCAATTATGGCAATGGTGCGCAATTTAGCTTCGGCTTGATTTGGCTTGTACTCACTCGTAACGGGCAATCGCTCATTGTTTCCAGTTCATGAACCAGCGTCGCCGACCGAAACGCGCATCAAAGCCTGTCCTTCGCCGATGACCTCCTTAATACCGCGTCGCTGTAAATAAATATTCGAGCCACAGTGATAAACTGAACATTGACTAGCTACCGGCTCGTAATGAGTGCTCCAGTTTCCAGTAGGTACATGACCAGAATCACCGACCGGAACGAACATCAAATTTTGACCTTCGTTGATGCCTTCATGTCGCATTCTTACTTTCTTCACACGTCGAGAAGTCACTTCTGTGGAACTACTTGTGGTTCAGGGGAAAGTCGAAGGCAGTAGAGCGCGTGGCAGGTCACCGATAAGTTGGACCTACCGAGTCAAGACTGCACTCAATGGACCACTCAAAGAATGCACAAGGAGCGCTACAGTACGGGAGGAATGGCAACGGATTGTCAAGCTTGCGACCACCCCCGATGTGAAGACCACGACCACTCTGCCAAAAGTGTAACGACAAAGAAGAAGATGCCTTCCTTAGAACCTGTCTCTGTAAAGGAGCATTTCTATCACTTCGATACACTGAACATCGCTGTCTGCTATCCAAACTTGATTTTACATGTCGTACGAGTCAAAGCTCAACCCATTCGGAAGGCGACAGTTGAACAGACGAGAACCGCTTAAACGTGACATGAAGATCAAACGTTCTTTTATTTAACACTGGTATGAACGAGAAAGCAATATACTCTTGTCTACGCCACTCATTTAAATTTTACATGTTTCCCAATGGAACCCATTTATAATCAAGCCAAAATTACACACCTCAAAGACCGCGATATTTTAAACAAAAAGGGCAATAAAACCTTTTTATTACTTTCATCAAACACGCCTGACCTCGTCAGCCATCTGTAGCCAATCTGGGGCCCAATGACTCCAATCACTCAGCGCTACTCATCCTCTGAGATATTATTCGCGTTTTATTTCTGAGCGTAAATTTAACGGCTCATTTGTTGGCCTCGCCTGGTATCGACCCTGCAGATACGAAAACCCATGTTTTCAACCCTGCGGGCCTGTGCTGGTCGCGTTTGTCATGCAATAGATAAAATAAAACCATCTGGTTACCCCTTTCCGGGCGACTGGCTTGATTTGCTCACAAAAATCTGTCATCCCCGAGATTGCTTGCGGCCGACTGACTTAACGAATACACCTCTGTAATTTTTTTGCGCAGCGCTAGTATCTGTACAGAAGATAGTCCCGGTCACGAAAAAAGGGTTTGTGGACACACCTAATTTTTAAAAGTTAGTTCAACTAATTTGCACGCATAGTAGGTATCGAATGCGGAAAAAGTGATGCTAATCAATTTATTTGTCGGGCGGTAAAAGAGGCCATCATAGGCCCGCAAGCGGCCGCTAGATATCAGCATGCTACTAAACGACTTAACAGTCATCCAGACCTACACAGTAACTTTCATTTAATTGGTCTGTCACTTCACTCCGCGTCAGAAGAATGAAACATTATAGAGGGCATTGATTTATGTGAATACTTGCTCGTGCTTTCAATTGACTTGAAGTACCTATTTAATTTGAAGAAATGGCACAGGAAGTGTTTTCATTTTCTATGCAATCGTATAGTGCTAGAGGATAGGATCAGTTGATGAGTATATATTTCAACGTGTAGGTAGATTTTAAGTTTTCAGTAATCATTCGTGCTTTCAATTGACTTGTCGGGCGGTAAAAGAGGCCATCATCAGTACCTACTTAATTTGAAGAAATGGCACAGGAAGTGTTTTTGTTTTCTATGCAATCGTATAGTGCTAGAGGATAGGATCAGTTGATGAGTATATATTTCAACGTGTAGGTTGATTTTAAGTTTTCAGTAATCATTAAGTAACCCCGTTCCTCTAGCAACGAACGCCTCACAATACGTTTCGTTTCGTTTCGGTGACTACACCCAGCCAGCAGTTCTGCTGCAAGGACGCGGAGGCGTTGATCATGCAAGAGAAGGAGGGACAAAGAGGCTCTGCGAGATGGCTCAGAATCGCATACTGACACAGTACCAAAGGTCGTTCAGGGTAGTATAGAAACCTTAACATTCCCTGGCCGGAGCCTTCGGTTCAGTGGCAGGGCACGCATCCGGGTCGTCCCGAGTTCCCCTCCGTCTTCTGCCGCTCCGGCAAGATCAACTGGCCCTCCTATCCGAGGCACCGGGGAGCCAGAAGTTACAGGTTGGGAGTGTGGGTTCCTTTGCAGTCGGGATGAGGACCGATGGGAGAGATCCGACAAGAATACCAGCATCGAGCCAGAAAGGAAAATAGACATATACATGTGTAAATATATATAGAAAGGATGTTTGACTGCGATTACAGTGCCCAGTTAGCACGATGAATACCTATTTTCTTGTAGAGGCTGATCTTGTTGAGCCGTTGCTTCTTATGAGCTGGTTTCCTCTTCTTCTGATTCTGTGTCCGTTTCCACCGTCTTGTATATTTTTTCGGCTTTCTTCTTGACGAGGCCGCGATTCCTTGCAATGCGCTCCCAGTAGGCTCGGTTCCGGTTCGTGTACCGGGTGATGTCATGGTTTAGTGAGTCAGTCCAGGTGAAGATTGGTCTGCCAATCTTCCGCTTTGACTCCAAATAGGCTAGCGCAGCGTGTATCAGGTGGGGTTTCGGACGTCTAGTTAAGTGGCCATAATAGGATATTCTACGCACTTTGACGGTTTTTGTGATGGTTTTCCCTTCCAGTATTTGGTGGATTTTTCCTTTGGGAGGGTCCTTTGATGCACCCAACATTTCTTTTACTATGTGCCTTTCATATTTCCTGAGCCGTGATCTATTCGATTTTGTAAGAGCCATGACATTGAGGCCGTATGTCATGGAGGGTGCGATAACCATCTTGTACATTAATCTAGCGATTTTCCACTCGATTTTGTACTTCTGTATAAATTTTGTCAGGATTTTGGCGTTTCGGAGCGCTTTTACACATCTTGTCTTGATGGATGCTCTTCTGTTGTGTGTTGCAGTGATGTATGAACCCAGGTACCTTATGGTCTCGATTGGCTTTATTGGTATACCACCAAGGATTCTCTGCTGCTGTTCGGCGACGGGTGGACCGAAGGGGTCCCGCACAATAAGCTTTGTTTTTGTTCCGTTGATGGTGAGTCCTACTGTGGTTAGTAATTCTTTCAATTTTGTTACGAGACGGTCGAGCGTCGTTATGCAGTCACCTATCATAATTAGATCGTCCGCGAAAGAAAGGATTAGTGGAAGAGTGATTTCTTTATCCTGGTTTAGACTCACAGCCTCATCCTCTTCCTCCAGAGTTCTCAGGACATCATCCATGAGGATCGTAAATAAGCGTGGTGATAGTGGACACCCTTGTTTAACTCCTTTTCCCTTGTTGATTATCGCAGAGTTTTGACCGAACCAGGTAATAAACGTTCGTTCTATCATACACGCAGCCACTATTCTGTTTGTCAGGGGGGCATTTGTCCTGCTGAGAAGGATATCCCTTAAGGCCCCAAGATCTACATTGTTGAAAGCCTTTTCAATATCAAGGGCCACTACGAAGAGTCTCCTTCCCTCCCTCCAATTGGCATCCAGGATTCTTCGCAGGGAAAACAAGTGGTCATCGGTGGATCTATTATTTAAAAAGGCCGCTTGGTAGTTACCTAGTGCCTCAATTTCCTTGTCTAATTTTTCAAGGAGGAAATTGGCATAGATACGATAACCAACGTTGCAGACAGATATCCTCCTATACTCGTCTACATTTCTTGGCGATGATTTCTTAGGTATTGGCACTTGTTTGGATAGCAGCCATTCTTCTGGGATTTTATTTTTCGCCCAGGCTTCTTGCATAACGTTTGCGACCCTTGCGATGAACTCCGGTGGTGCTGCCTTGTACAGCTCCGGCGCAATTTGGTCTGTGCCTGGAACTGTACCGTTTTTCATTCTCCTAATGATGCTTTTTATCGTATCCGTGTCGGGCCTATCTTCGGTGGGCACCTCATCCTTCTGGCCTGTGAATGTTTCAGGTGGTTTGCCCTCGCTTTTCTTCAACTCTCTTACCCAGTTTGACATTGGGATGAAATGTTTTGGTGAAGATCTTTGTGCAGGTGCGGTTTTGAATTTTCTTAGGTACCTGTAGGTTATCTTCATTCTCATTGCCCGGTGTGCTTTACTGAGATTACGAAAGAAGAGCGTACACTCTTTATGGGAGTCCTGTTCTTGAGCGTCCCGGAGTCTCTTGCGCGCTGCCTTGACCCTGGTATCGTAGTTCGGGTTTCCTGGAAATGTATTCTTCAAAAACAGTGATTGTTGAAGGAAGGCGAGCGCTAATCTACTGTCCCGTGAGCGCACTATGGCTTTTGTTGGAATCGTATGAGATGCCTGTCTGAGAATCTCGTTAAGTTCGCTCCACGTGGGATTCTTATCAGACTCAAGCTGACCTTGTGACTTCATTTCCCAGGTATTTAGAAGACGATTCACTTCTTTTTGAAACTCTTCTACTACGGCTGAACTTTGTAGAGCTTCGTAATTAATTGTTTTGGCGTTAAATGGTCGTTTATTCTTGGGACCTTCTTTCGGAACATTGCTATTGGATCTGCGGGTGATGGGGTCTTTCCAACTAGAATTTTGGACAACGCCCCATACTAGCTTGTGGTCAGTGCTAACGGACTGAGTGAAGATTCCTTGGATAGATTGAAAAAATAGAGGGCGATGAAGACTGGTTAAAATGTGATCTATTTGGGATTTTCGGTTACCGACTTGCCATGTCGCTTTGCACGAAGGGCGGCCAAAGGTATTTTTTGCGCAAAGGTTGTGTTCTTGTAAGAAATGAATAAGCAAGCTACCATTAAAGTTGGACTCGGTATGTAGCAGATTTTTCGGAGATGCATGCTTGGTTATATTGTTTACGTCTTTCATCCCGATATGCGCATTGAAGTCTCCTAGAATTATGGGGAAGGCCTTTTTAGGGGCTTGGCGTAGTAGCGTGCCTATTTTCGCGAGACAGGTTGCGGCTCCGGCTGGGACGTGGGTGTTCACAATAAAGAGCTCAATGGGACCATTCTTATTAGCTATTGAAAGTTTTAGGTGCGTACCGATTACGTTTTTATCTCTTCGAATTGTGCTGACTATTTCACATTGAGCATCTTTTCTTATTAGAATGGCTAGCCCTCTTTTCTCTCTTGCGTTCTGGCCCCCGTTTAAGAGCCAGCGATAGTTGTTGGTGGTGAGCTCTCCGCTTGTCAGGTGGGTTTCTTGTAAACCTGCTATTGTGATATTTCGCTTTGAGAGTTCGCTGTCAATTTTCGTTTTGTCTTGTAGCGGGGCGCAGCCTCTTACGTTCCATGTTGCTACTGAGACTACCTTGCAGGGTTGTGGGGTCAGCGTTTGGGGAGCAGTAGGGGTGGCTCTTAATAATCGTGAGCCAGTCATATCGACATAGTCGTTTTGATCGTAGGAGGGGTTCAGCGCGATTATTGGTGAGTACTCTTTTGAAACATGTGCCGGGCTGGAGGATGACGAGGTGTTGGTAGATTGTATGAAGTCTTCGTTTGTACTCCGTTGGGGGTTGATTACGGGATAGCTAGTTTTATCGTCCGTCGTGGTTTGTTCAGCGATGGATTGCTGGATGAATGATGTTTCGATATCAGGGCTGTTGAAGTGAACAGAGTCGTAGTGATGGTTTCCGTAGAAGAGGTGAATATTTGCCATTTTGTGGTATTCGTATATGGGGGCCCTATATTGTAGTGGTCGCTGATGGTTCATGTGCACATAGATATTTACCGTGAAGCAACTGGTGGCGGCTAAGATTATTTCTTCTCCTCCCCAAAAACCGTCTCTGAACTGGTTCCTAATATATTCATCAATTTGTTCCGCGGAGGGAGGTGTATTGTGGCCGGGAGACCTGACGTCTGAGACACTGCCGTTGAGCGCCATTTGGATTTGACTATTATTTCTCTCAGCGGACAGGTGATTAGCGAGCAGTTCTCGTACCTCTCGATGATCGAAATCGGTATTACGCACGGAGTTCAATTGGTTCGCTATCGCCCTATACAGACAATTGCCATCTTTGGGAATCGGTAAAATTTCCATCGTGCGGTGTTAAAACCGTCGAGTTTGGTGTCACAGATGGGCCGACAATGCACTTGCTAGTCCCCTTTTTTTTGTTGGCGATGGCTAAGCTATTTGTTCGAGTAGGTAGTTGGCAATATCTGCACGTGTTCGGTGCAAAGTGACCTGGCCTCTAATGGGGTTGGAAAAAAAGGGATCTCTTTGTTCTTGGAAGTGAAAGCGTTGCAAGATGTTGTACTTCTTCCTTGCTTAGCCACTAGCGAAATAAACAGTTAATATTTACAGGTTACCCAAACTATGCTATAGGTTTTCTACCGTACAGGTAAAGATACTTATCATGTGTGTACTTCAACCGGTAATTAGTTGATATAAGGCAGGACTTTTAGTATAGTTTCGGTATTACATAATTTAACATAATCTTGCGCACATGAAAGAGTGAAGTAAAGAGACCAACGCGTCACTTATTGCTTAGACAAGAATTTAACAATTGGATATTCGACTTAAGCTCTTTGTCCTTTGCATACAACTGTCCAGATAGACCTAGGTTACATGTAAGTATGATAACACTCTCAGACCGAAGTAGGCTATATTGAAACAAAACGGAGCCGGTCATTCATGTATGTTAGACGTAAAAAAAAATATAAAGTAAACTGCCACATACATAGTTGCATAAGACCGGTACAAAAGTCAAATGGTTGTACCGAAGTCACTAACCTTAATTAAGTTGAGTATATAAATCTAATATATTTCGGTAACGGTGCGAGATGAAGTTTTATATTTGGGTATTAAGTAGGTGAACGCATATAGATACCTAAAGGAAGTGCGATATATATACTGTAATTAAATAATGGTGGTAAGAATTACGGGGAAGACAATCTAAAACTACTTAAATTAATACAAACTATTAGACTAGGTGAATCTTAAACTAATATATTTATTATCAGTGTTTTGTGGACGATTTTCAAGCGACTCGCGATATGCTTGGTGTTGTGTGCGGCCTCCTAGATGCAAATGAATTAATATAAAAATAGAAATAGGATTATCCTGCTAAAAATTCCGTGAGGCGGTTTGGCGGTTGGGTTGGCTGGTTTTCAGTGAGTCTTGTATTACGTTTGTCTATATGTGGAGGTCCATGAAGTGTGGTTGGGGTCCAACCGAAGAGATTAAAGGAGAGAAAAAAGAGTAAAAGAAGACCGTGCGTGATTACCGTTTTCGAAGACAAGGAGTAAATATTGCAATTGGCAGCAAAAAGTGAAATGGAACGTTCTCACCAAATTAGGCTCCTGTGGTTTGGCGGGCCCAGCAAGGGTGCTGGACGTGTGAAGAGACACACCTAAGATTCGCACCGCACAAAGGGGCACTGCGGGATCTTATTCACACACACTTGATCGACACTCACTAAAAGACCGCGTAATATAGACACACCAAACACTAGAACTTCTACTTAGCAGTTGCTAAGTATTATAGAGAAGGATCGAAACAGTGAAAACGCGGCGAATTCTTTGACACGCGGCTAAACTTTAACAGGCTACCATGCGAACATCTGGTCGTGCCTTGTTTTTGTCTCGTGACTGTATTGTTTTGGCCGGGTTTTTACAACGCTCATACAGATCGGGAGAGGCAGGGACTACGCGTCCGCTCCGTATGGCGTCCCAAATGGGTCTCCTCTAGCAACGAACGCCTCACAATAGTTGTTTAATTAATAAATAGCCACGCAAAGCGCAGTTGTCAGTTAAAACATTTTACGTGTTCCACTCCCACACTGCTATCACCACAGGCACCTTGTCGTGTTAACATAATAAACGGGCTGCTAAAAGACATTATGAAGCGCGTCACAGCGACAAGGTGGCATCGCCGCACCGTTAGCAGGCAATGCTCGCGACGCCATTCGCCGCGGACCGGAACCAGCGTAGCCGCAAGGAGATAACTACGTACAGAAAATACACTGGGAATTCTAGAATAAGAGTTTTTATAAGCCTGTGCTTTATCTTATTTACTTATTTTAATAAATTGTCTAAAGTGGTTCGCCGTTCTATGAAACTGTTTGCTGATGATAGCAGATCTATTAAAGAATTTAGAAAATTTTAAAGAGATAACTTTTGCTGGTGTGAAGATATAAATATATAAATATAAATATATAAATATAAAAATATCGGACAACCTCACACAAATCAATCTAGTCCCACAGTAAGCTCTAGTAGGCTTGTGTTATGGACACTAGACGATGATAAACGTACTTATATAGATAAATACATACTTAAATACAAATAACATCCATGACCCAGGCACAAATATTCGAGTTCATCACACAAATATTTGCCGTTGCCGGGATTCGAACCCAGGACCGTCGGCTCAGTAGGCAGTTGCTTAACCGCTGCGCCAACCGCGACGTCAAAAGATGACATAAATAATGAGATAACTTATATTAATATGGCTCAATAATAATAATCTAGTAATAAATTTGTCCAAAACTGATATCTAAATTTTCATCAGCGAATTAAATTAAAGGAATTGAATAGTAGTTTCTTGGAATGGCAAATGTCTCATTTTTTAATGTGGGTACACACCACCCACAATCACAGTATAACACAATTTTATATTAAACCATTGATACAAAGATCATTTAAAATGAGTTACCTGAAAGTGAAACGGTCTCTTGTTGGTCTTGGTTGGTCTGGTTTCTTGCACCAGGTAACTCATTCTTTGTATCTATAGTTTAAAACAAATAGGTATAACATAATATCCTTGTTATTAAACATGTAATTACGTTCCAGGTAATTTCGATAATTCTGCAAAATAAGGAAAACTGAATTATAATTAAGTTTCGGTTTCAATAACATATTTTGATCAAGTATCCTTATTGCTTCGTTATAATTTTATTCAGTATCTTATTAGTGTTACAAAGTGATAAGAAACCGTTTATATAATACTATTTAAAACTGATGTCAATGTTGTAACAATAGAAACTACCTACTCCACCAAACAGTCTACCAATAAATTTCTGGAAATTACAATGCTAATGGCGACTATCACGTGCAGTAGGGTGTTGCTTATTTTGTAACCCCGTACTCTCACCCCCTCATACACAGAATGATTCACTTGATATAATATATAACTAGATTGATACATTAGGTTATTCAAATAAAATCACTGTTAAAAACTTATTAAGAAAACTATGTAAACCGAGTTTTATTAACATTTATCTCGGATTGTAATGGGCGGTAGCGACCCCTAAAACCGAATTTAAAAATAAATAAAAAATCAGTGACGTTTTTTCGTGTCCTAGAACAGAATGAGGGGGTGAGAGTATGGGGTTAGAAAATAAGCAACACCCTAACGTGCAGGGTGTGAAAGTAACGCAACAAATAAGTTTGTTTCACTAGCTTAGTCAGTAGTCAGGTTTGTGATTCATGTACTATGATAATAAAATACTAATTTCAATACTTATATTGTCAGTTATAATATTTGACAGTCACTCATATTATTATGTAACTGAGAGAATTCTATATATAATATTGAATAACTGTAATACTAAATGTTATCAAAACTAAACTACAGCTAAACTTTTTCACTATTTCTTCAGAACTGCTATTAGAAAACAATACTCGTATGATAAATTCGTAATGTCTTAGTGTGGTCTCATTAGTAGGGTTTTTAATTATTTGTAATTTATTTAAACATCATAGATGAGGTTTTTACACTAAATGTATAAAATGTAAAATAGATTTAGATTTAGATTTATTTATTTCATAATTGTAAGAGTACTTGCTTACTCTGACATTTACTTGATAAATATCTTGATAATAGTTTGGAACACGAAAGACGATTTCTTGAGATAAATTTGATTTATTTAACTTGATAGGTGTGCACACTTATAGAATAGCGAACATGAATTATGACCGTGAATGAATAAGCATTTTATTGACTAATTACAAAACTTTATACAAACTAAATGCTGATGGTGCAAATGAACATTATGACGCATGTGCAATTTACTTGTACATATTCCGGGGGGCGGATGAGATGAGAGGGAGATGTGTACAAACTTGATAAAGAAAAAATACAAAGATTAAAATTAATTGAAAGTGACTTGTTTAAACTTTGGGGAAGTGGCCTTATCTACTCGCGAAGGATTTGTTGTTTCGCCGCGATCCTGATCATTTTGTTGGCGCGTGTCGCTGGCTGCAGATCGCGGGACGGCGCGGGGCGGGGGCTGCGCGGCTGTCGCGGGTTCCTCGACGACGGCCGGGGCCGGCGTGGGCGGCACTGTCCATCGAACTCTTCGTATTATGATATACAGTGCTACTGCTCCTATTACTCCGAGAATCACGTATATCATAGCATAGTGATGGATATCGTGAAATGATATGTTTTCAGAGATAACTTCAGTATTCTTCAACTGCTCGATCTTCTCTCCGAGATGAGTACTTTCTTTTTGTAAGTCTTCTGATCCTGATTCATTGTTCTGGATGTGAGGTATGGTGATGTTGATGACGTGATTTATTGGTGCCATAACCGGGTTGTATAAGTCCGGCTTCATTTTAATCTCCGACCAATGAGGTTTATGCGGGAACACCGAAAAATTATCAGTCTTAATAATGCAGCCGTGACCTACATTAATAAGCCCGGCGTTCGTCAGCTGATGTGCGGTTACTTGATCAGCGCACAGTGTTCGAACTTGACACTGCTCACAACAAATGTAGATAGAAGTATTTAATGCATTACTTTCAATCCAATCATTCTTGCATGTTGTTGTGATAGTCTTGCATCCCGATTTGTCAGTCTCACAAAAGCTGTTGTCGCCTTTCAACTGATACACTGGTTTCTTGATGTAGCAAAAATAAGAGTCTGTTGATATGGAACATGCTCTGACATCATTCTCCGAGATGGGAATATACATATCCTTTTTCATGTTAATAGATACGTATTCCGATATAGGTATTACAGTGGTTATCTTGCTTCCAGTCTTCTTGGGTATCGGAATGATCTTAAGAAGTTCGTAACTATCTCGGCTAATAAGAGGTAGTCGTATCTCGAAAATTAAGATATCTTCCATCATCCTTGTTTTCACTTTCAGAAGGTCGTATATCTTGCGCAGATCTGTGCGTAAGTTGTCGATTGGCAGTGAAACGTCTCTTGGCAGGGTGCTGGCTATGGTATTTAATTCGTTAATAAGTTGTTCCGGAGTTAGCAGGTGTAAATTAAAACGTCCATGATAAATGTCCGTGATGGTGTCTAATAACACGTTTTGCATTCCTTTTAAATTGTGGAGCATATTACTTGCTATGGTGGCTCCCAAGTTGAAGTCGTTTATAATATTGTTACTTTCAACCTTTTGTTGCAAATTTTTGAAGGCTTCTCCCAAATTGTTCATGTGTTGATTTATCATTTTATATTGTTGATTCATGATGTCTTCAGTACGTTTCAACAAATTATATTCCGCTTCTACAATGGATGTTTGATTTTTCCAAAGTGCGGCCATATGTTTATTGTTGTCCCGTAGAAGTGTAATATCTTTCTGGTACTGTTCGGCGAACCTCTCGTCTAATACGCCGAATAAACTATTAGCGATGTATCCGACACCGTCGATAAGGCCGCGTCGGGAACGTTGTGACGTCAGTCGCGTGCTTGAATGCTGACTGAGTAACATCTGGTTATAGTATTCAAGTTCCGAGAATCCATGACGTAGCTGTAGTAGTATTATGTCACAATGACCTTGTGTCTTGATAGTTTCGCAGGTATCTTTTAGAAATCGGGTGTACTTTTGAAATGCATTCGTTGCTTGCCAATACGGATCCATGTTATAATAGACTATCAGCTTCCATTCGTCCCGAATAAGCATCATGTCTGCGAATTTATCGAAATATAGCCCTTGTGTTTCTCGAAATGGTATTATGTTGACATCGCATTGTCCGGTGGAGAGGCATGATAAAAATAACAATAATGCGGCAAACATTGATGATAGTGTGAACCTGGCCTTGTTTGGACTAGGTTTTTGGGATTTTCTTGTCAATTTTTCTTTTTCGGGTTCTTGATTCTGTGACGAGTTTCCTTGGTTAAGGTTGGGTAGTTCTTGCTCAGCGTGTTCTGACAAGATGGAGAGCTTGAGTACGGGTCGCTTTAGGATTCCACTCTTCGTTTTCAAGGTCACAACCCTTACATATCCGTCTTGTCCCGGATGTAGCTCTATAACTCTGCCCATTGCCCATTTGCCGGGTGGCAGGTTATCATCGTGAATGAGCACGACATCGTTAAGGCCGATGTTGGCGAGAGGCTTCCTCCATTTACTTCTTGAGTTTAACAGCGCGAGGTACTCAGAACGCCATCTCTTCCACAAGTCTTGTAATATTTTCTGAGTAAGTTGCCATCTTGTGCGCAAATCTCTTTCTGTCTCTATTAATGTAAGAGTCGGTCCGTTGTTTAGAAAGTGAGCGGGAGTCAAATAGTTGATATCGTCAGGATCTTCTGATATTGCGCATAGTGGTCTCGAGTTGAGACAACCTTCGATCTGGGCTATTAAGGTGCTGAATTCTTCATAGGTGAGTTTTTGCTCGCCGATGACTCGTTTGAGATGATATTTGAAGGCCTTAACACAACTTTCCCACAAGCCTCCTGCTGTTGGCCAGGCGGGAGCATTGAAGTGCCAGGTGATTTCCATGTCTGATATAGCATCCATAAATTCTTGACCGATGATGTGTTGCATCTCAAGGTATTCTTCCTGAAGTATCTTGCTGGATTTCAGGAAGTTTCGACCATTATCGCTGTAAATATGTAGCGGAGCACCTCTTCGAGCAGCCATTCGGCGCAACGCCGCTATGAAAGCTGAGGCTGTCATGTCAGATACTATAGTTCTAAATGGACAGCTTTCGTAGCCATACAGACAAACACGCAGACGTATCCTTTAGTGGTCTTGATACCACGACCCTTGTTGGCCTTGAGGAATACGTGACCCGTGAAATCCACGCCCGTGTGAGCGAAGGGGCGAGATGGATTACTTCTTGCTGCAGGTAAGTCCCCCATTATTTGATGTTGCATGTTTGCCTTTTGTTTTTTGCAGGTCACACATCGACGAATAAATTGCTTGGTTGCGCTGTTGCCTCCGATTATCCAGTATTTATTTCTAATGAAGTTTAGGGTTGTTCGGGCACCGCCATGTAAAACCATTTTATGGGCATGATCAATAATAAGGCTGGTCAAGCGATGTTTGTGAGGTAGGATTATCGGATGCTTCATGTCATACGCAATGTACGCGTTTCTCAATCTCCCCTTGACGCGCAGAACGCCTTCTTCATCCATAAATGGACACAAATCTAGTATGTTACTTTTAGACGAAACTGGTCGGCTCTCCTTCAAATCATGATATTCATTATGAAATTCTGTGGCCTGCACTCTCTTGATTATCATGGTCTTTGTTTCTCTTAACTCTGATAAAGTAAGGTAGGTTCCAGTTTTTCTGTTTTGCTTCCTGGAGATGAATCTTCGAACCCATGCCAGGACATGTACGAGTTTTGACAAGGAACTATATTTGTTCATAAGCTGGTCGATGATGTTGTCTTCTGTTTCAGTGTTTACGGCAATATTTACTTGTATATTTTTTCGTTCTTCGTCCGTAGTGTAAATAATGTTTTTATCTCGCTCTTCTGCCTTGAAGTTAGGTAGCCAGGCGGGCCCGTGCCACCACAACGGATGTTGTTTTAACTGTGACGCGGTAAGGCCACGGCTTGCGCAATCTGAAGGATTCTCTGCCGATTTGACGTAGCTCCAGCACTCCGGCGGGATTACTTCTATGATTTGTCGCACTCTGTTGGCGACAAATGTATCCCAACGGTTAGGGTCTCCTTGTATCCATCCTAAGACCGCAGTCGAATCCACCCAACCGTATGTCTTGATATTATGGTTGGTTAAACATTGCTTCACCTTGATCATCAATCTTGTAAGCAGATGAGCTCCACACAATTCTGCCTTTGGTAGTGAAATAACTTTGTTGTTCGGTATTAATCTTGATTTTGCTGCTAGTAATATAATTTTCCGTTGCCCTTCGGTATTTACACTGCAGTAAATAGCGCACGCGTAAGCTCGCGGCGTTGCATCGCTAAAGGCGTGTAACTCGATATCGCTGACAATGTTTGTGCCGATCCATCGCTGTATTTTGAATGTGTTTATATTATTGTTTATATCTTGTTTGATAGTTATCCATTCTTTGTGTATGTTATCTGGTATGTTATCATCCCAATTCAGAGGTGTCTTCCACAAAAGTTGGAAAAGCATCTTCAATTTGGTGGAAATCGGAGTGACCCAGCCCAAGGGATCAAATAATTTGGAGATTTTTGACAACAGTTGACGTTTTGTTGTGTGTTGAGTGGTATCCGAAACGGTTTCCATTTTTGACTCAAAATGAAATATGTCTTGAGAGGGTTCCCATTGTAGTCCTAGCGTTTTTCTTGATTCCATTTCTTTGAGGTTGTAATTATTTCTTGCCAGAGCGTCTTGGCTGTCTACTTTGGCCAGTTCTTGGTGGTTCGACATCCATTTTCTTAAGAAAAATCCTCCCGATTGTAATAGTTCTTGTAATTCTTGTTGCAATTTCTGTGCCGACGAGACGGAATGGGAGCCGTGAAGAAGGTCATCCATGTAGAAACATTCTTCGAGCGCTTGTGCAGCTTCAGGATAATTCGATCTTTCGTCCTGGGCTAATTGTTTCAAGGTCATAATGGCTAAGAAGGGCGCAGCTTTTTGACCATAGCTTATCGTAGTTAATTGGTATTCTTGTAACCGTTCTTGTGGCGATTCTCTCCAGATAATCTTCTGAAGACTCTGATCATCTTCATGTACCCATATCTGCCGAAACATTTTCTCGACGTCGGCAATGTAAGCTACACGATGCTGTCGCCATTTTAATATTAGCGACATAAGGTCCTTTTGAAGATTTGGGCCTTTGTGCATTATATCGTTGAGGCTTACTCCTGTTGAGGTCTTTGATGATCCGTTGAAGACAACCCTGAGAGCGGAGGTGGATGAGTCATCTCGTAAGACGCAATGATGCGGTAAGAAGCACTCCCTTGCGGCACGTGTCTCACGTGCTTTATTCCATTGTCGTGTCGGCGCTATCATATGACCCATAGCTTGATATTCATGTATAAATAATTTGAATTTATGCTCCAATTGCCGGAATTGCATAACAGCTTTGCTTTTTGAGTGACCGAGTCTCTTCAGACCATTATTTTTCAGAGGAATTCGTACTTGATATCTTCCGTCTGCCAACCTTGTTGTTGTTTCCTTGTAATACTTGATACATTCATCTTCTTCGCTGGTATTGGGTGTATGAGCTGGAATGTCTTCGATTTCCCAAAATTTTTGGATGTCTTCGATGTTACTATTTATCACCAAATTACAATGAAAGCTTTGCTGTATTCGTCCACATAAAATCCACCCTAAGTGAGTTTCTTGTACGACAAGGCGTGAGTTTTCGTCCTTGAATATTCCTCCCTTTAATATGCTTGCATAGACCTCGGCGCCCAATAATATGTCGACGGAGTTGCTGATATAATACTTGGAGTCCGCCAACGTCAGAGTATTTAATATTTCCCACCTTGATTTGGGAAAGGTAATGTTGGGCAAGTGTCTTGTTATAGTCTTCATAATGAACGCCTCGGTGTCGAATGAATATTGTTCGTCTAATGATAAACAGTTTAAATGCAGCTTCCCTTTGCAGATGTTGTCGTTAACACCTACTCCAGTGATCATGCCCTTAAATTGATGTCGCGGTAAAGCTAGTTGTTGGGCTGCTTTCTCCGTAACCAAACACATTTGAGAACCTGGGTCGACTAGGGCACGCATTGTACGGGGTACTCCATCATTTCCCAGGATTTTGATCACAGCTGTAGCTAAAATAATATTCGGTTCTTGTTCGCTGTTTTCACGTTGCTGCGCCACGTGCGACCCATTTCCTTGTTGTCGAGTTTGATGTCCGGACGTATTTATCGACGCTGCAGTTTGGTTGTGAAATACGTCATGCAAAAGTGTATTATGAAACCCACTGCATTCTTGACATCTTTTTGTAGAATGGCAAGGTTTGCTGTTGTGATTGTATAAACAATTACTACAAAGATTAAGTTTTGTAATTGTTTTTCGTTTAAGTCCCGGCGCCATTTCTTTGAACTCTGGGCAGAAGTATATACCATGATCTTGCTGGCAAACCGGACATTTCCGCTGGTATTCATGTACTCCTTTTGCAGTAGTAGCCTTGTTGCTCGAAAAGTAATGCTTAAAACGGCTTGGTTTATTTTGATTGTTTGATGTAGCAGGTGTAGTCAAACTGGTTCGATTCACAACGGCTTCTTGCTTGCGCCGTGACGATTCCATAGCGGTAAATTTGCCCTCCAAAAATGACAAAAAATCCTTTAATGATGGTAGCTCTCTGGGCTGCTTCAATGATGTCATGTATTCATTGTGAGTTTCGGAATCCAATTTCTGTTGCAATAAATGGACTAATATCGGATCCCAGGTGTCAATGTCGACACCCAAGTTTTTTATACCATTCAGACTTTCTATAGTGACGTCATGAAGTCGCTCGATGTAACTTGAAGTAGCTTGTTGCATCACAGGAAGGCTTATAACGTTGTTTATGTGAGTTGTAAATATCAATTTCTTGTTATTATATCGATGGTTCAATATTTCCCAGCATGTAGTGTAATTGTCGGAACTAATGGGCAGGTGTTGTATGAGTCGTTCTGGTTCGCCCTTAATTTTGCTTTTCAGAAACTGCATTTTCTGTGCGTTCGACAAGCACGGATTACTATGAATGGCTTCAGTGAATAAGTCCTTAAACGAGACCCATTGTTGATATTGGCCATGAAATACAGGAATATCTAGACGTGGAGTTGATTTTTCTCTGTGCGACGTTGACCATAATTTGCTGTTTATCTGCTTTTTCATCGCGGCATGCTCCTCTTCATACTTAGTGAATGTATTTTCGTAATGTTCATCCGTGCCGCTGAGTTCACTGTCTATCTCCCAGTGCAGTGAATCGATTGCAGCCCAGCGGGAGTCCAGAGACTTAAGGATATCCTCAAGCTCCCATTTCTCTCCAACACTGTCCAGCTTGATATTTGCCAGCGTTCGCGCTAATGCCTTGAAATTGCTACTTTGTTTACGTAACATTTCATCTAACTTGCTGTTATTTCCTTGCGAGGTAAATGAAGATTCAGGCTGATGTTTACTGCTTCCGGGTACTGGTACTTGTTGTTGTCGTGGCGTCGGTTGAACGTTGAGCGGGTTTGGTTTGGCTTGTTCCGTGGGCGTTGGAGGGGTTGTATTTTGAATTAACTCTCTTGTTTCTATGTAGGCACTATACGTGTCATCATAAAGATTGTTGAAGAAGTAGGCATGATTAGGATTGTTGAACTCACGTAACTTTTCGTCATTGATGTGGAACTCTTCCCAGTGCAGGTCGAGAGAAGATAACTTCCTTTTGATGTACTCTGCTGTCTTGCGATCCTGGCTATCTTTTTTGAAATTAGTCTTCACTTGTTTAATTAGACTTTGTAGTTGAATCTGACTTTGATATAAATCCTCCATATTACAACTTCTTGATCACTGGTAATTTGAAGAAATAAATTAAAATTCTTGCTTTATAACTGCTTGATAAACGGCGATATACTTGCTTGATCGCCCTTCTTGCTATGTCGTGTTCAATTTACTTGCTTAATTTTTGATTTTTATTGTTCGCGTATGTATGTAAGCCTTGTTGCTTGATTTCTGACCTTGTTGTCTTGCTTGATGTCTTGATAACTGCTTGCTGATTCAGTATTATCTCTCGCGCTCTGCCGCTTGATCCGCCTTCTCAACCCAGTCGGTGGAACCCGCTTGTGGGAGGCCAACTAAGTTGAAAATAATCAAACGAAACGAGCACAAAAGATCCGGCTCGAAGGACCAATAATGTAAGAGTACTTGCTTACTCTGACATTTACTTGATAAATATCTTGATAATAGTTTGGAACACGAAAGACGATTTCTTGAGATAAATTTGATTTATTTAACTTGATAGGTGTGCACACTTATAGAATAGCGAACATGAATTATGACCGTGAATGAATACGCATTTTATTGACTAATTACAAAACTTTATACAAACTAAATGCTGATGGTGCAAATGAACATTATGACGCATGTGCAATTTACTTGTACAATAATAACAAATTACATTATAAATTACCTATCCTAAGTTAATTTACATGAATCTTGATATTATGATCGTCAATAAAAACATATAATAAGATAATATCATTCAATAATGTCAAATATACACTCATAATATAACTATAACAATAATAATAGAAACATAAAATGCAATGTCAGAGAGAACAGAAATATATGTCACTATGAGTAAAAAAACTAGTTTACACAACTTATAATAGATATACATATATCTCCCATGGGATCGTCAGAAAAACATTAAATAACTAAATAAACAAATGTCATTTTATAATTTCATGTCCATGTACTCACTAACAGAATAAAATGGATTTTTCAATAAAAAGTTTCTCAATTTTCGTCGAAATGTTTCGTCAGATGGTTCAGTTCGTATTTCGGCGGGTAGACGCTCGTAGTAGGTCGGGCCGATGACGCGCGGGTTTTTACCTGCAAGTGCCATGCGACGCGGGACTGTTCTGAGTCTACCTGACGATCGAATCTGTTTGCCCGACACTTCGACACGTGCAAAAGTTGGCAAACTCTTTCTTACGAACATTAAAATTTCAAATATGTAGTAGTGAGTAGTGCGTCATGATCTGGTATGTTTCGAATAAATCCCTACAAGAATATCTGGGTTTTACTCCAGCCAGTATTCTCAGTGCGCGCTTCTGGAGAATGAGGACTCGTTGGGCATCAGTAGAATTACCCCAAATGATTATTCCGTATGACATCAATGAATGGAAATGAGAAAAATAGACGGATTTTAGCGCATTTTTGGACATCAATGGTTTTAATTTTTTTAATGCGAAGACTGCACTACCCAACCTGTCACAGAGCCGGTCTACATGGCACATCCAGTTTAGGTTTGAATCCAGCACAAAACCGAGGAACTTGCACTCACTGGTTAACGGTATTGGGCAGCTAGCAATGCACGGCGGCAGTGTGGTCTTTCGGCCAGAAAATATGATAACATTAGACTTAGATACATTAAGTAGCAGGCCATTAGATGTAAACCATTTTTGGAGTTGTTCGTACGCCTCGTTAATTTTTCCAGCAAGTTGTTCGTAGGTCTTAGCACTGACTATAACTGAAGTGTCATCCGCGAATAACACCGATAGGCCAGCTGTGATTGCCGATGAAAGGTCGTTTACAAATAATATAAATAATGTATTTCCAAGGGCTGAACCTTGGGGAATACCTACATTTACATACCCAGCATTAGAGGTAAGTGTTTTACCACTTTTAGTCACTTTTACGACCTGTTTACGGTTTGTTAAGAATGACGTGAACAATTTTAGAGCGGACCCTTCGATGCCATATAGACTCAACTTATTTAGCAAAACGATCGAATACACTTGCTATCATGAATAATATAAGCTAAGCTGTATTCGACCTACAACCCTGCCATACGAATAAATAATTTAACAATAGTTGGTGACCAATGACATCGAAAGCCTTGGACAGATCGCATAGAATACCTGCCATTTTGTACCTCTCATCAAGACCAGTCACGATGCAATCTGTTATTTTATGTGCAGCCGCTGTAGTTGACTTATTTTTTCTGTAAGCATATTGGTTGTCATTTAACAAGTCATTTGATTCTAAGTGGGTCATTAGATGGGCTGATAGAATTGACTCCACTAGTTTTGAGACGGTAGGTACGATAGTAATTGGCCTATAATTGTTCACGTCAGTTCTGTCCCCTTTCCCTTTAAAAACTGGGCAAACTCTAGTATTTTTCAGCACGTTGGGGTATGTACCAGTGCGAAACATGTCATTAAATAGAAATATAAAAATGTCAGAAATAATTGGCCAAATACTTAAAATAATATTCAATGATATGTCATATGTATCAATTGTAGATCTTGTTTTCAACATTAATTTTAGGGCTTTGTCCAAAAGCTCTTTTGTGACAACAGGGAGAGTGAATATCGGCAAATCACAGCTGCCCAGGTGTTTACTGACGTACTGCTTGGACAATGACTCATCAGTTTGTATAATATGTTTGGAAACAATGTTTAAGAAGTGTGAATTAAATGTGTTAGGGATTTCATGATGAGATATAAGCGTGTTTGAGTCCTGATCTTTTAAACAGATGTCTTGAGATTTTGTTTTAATGCCTACCTCTTCATTTACAACCCTCCACATTTCCTTAGACGGATTTTTACTTTCACCTATTTGCCTTTCTATGTAGGTCTGTCGAGCACGTAGCGTTTCAGCTTTAATTAACTGAGCATAGTGTTCGATGCACTCAGATATAATTTTATTGTCAGGATATTGGCGCCTTATCTCATGGAGGTCACTGTGTTTTTGCATGTGTTCAAGCAGCGCGTCAGTCATCCATGGAACAGTCGACTTCTTTTTATGCCTTAACTGTTTTAATGGAAAATGTAAATCAATATAATAGGTCAATACATTAAATAATTTATCAAACTTATAGTCAATTTGTATATTCTCATCATAAATAAAATTAAAATTGTAATATGAAATGTCCAAATAAAATAAATAAATCGATTCACTATTAAATAATCGACGTTCAACTATATCATTTGAAGTCGTTTGGTCGATTTCGTGTTCCATAGTGAACACATAACGCTGTGCACTGTGGTCACTTATAACAGTGGGCAATGACGTCACACTAACACAGTCCCGGACATAATTCGCTATCCCGCAGTCTATGGAAGACTTACATTCCGCAGTTACTCGCGTGGGAAAAGTCACAATATTACTACAACCATAACTGTTAAGGATGTCGTCGACCCGCCGCCTAGAACTATTGTCAGATATATAGTCCACATTTTGATCGCCAATTAAGAGAAACTTTTTATTTTCGTCAGTTAACTTATTCAATAACAATTCCAAATTATTTAAATAAATGTCAAAGTCACCATTTCCGGTTCTATATAATACAATAATAATCAAATTATAACACATAATCTCAATAGCAGAAAATTCAAATATAAAAATAAATTAGGCACTGAATATAAAACTAAAACAATACAAATACATAAAACCTTGTAAAAAACTTTAAATGCCGCTAGTCGCGGGACAGGGCCCAAGCAAACCACAATAAAAAAAATACCTCAACTAGTTTAACTACTTGAGAAATAGCCAAATTGTGCTGAGTAGTATCAAAAATTATGCACATTGTACGGTGTCCTATCGTTTGACCAAAAGTCATTTTATAAAATTACACTTTACAAAAAAACGTTTCGCCAATTGATCATTTTACAACAAGTCATTTTACAAATGACTCACTTCACCAAATGATCAGATGTTAAATTTACATTACAATGTATTATTTGACAAGTGTCTCGTTTGTTTTTTTTTGTTTTTTTAGAGCAAATCTAACTTTTTTTGTCCAATTTGCTCTACCATTTTGACTATTTTAGGTCGTAGAGCATAGTGGATAGATTCATTAATGGGTTAGGTTATGTTAGAACTGCGACCACAACAGCGCGCGAGCCAAGCGAGCGAAGCGAGCGTACCGCGGCAGCGGCCGGCGAAGCGCCAGAACAAAAAAAAAGTTCAATTTATCCGTAAAACTCGTAGAGCAAACTTGAGGAAAATATACAATTTGCTCTATTAGTAGCATAGTGGATAGATTCTAAGATAGTAGCGGAATAAATGACCCAACTACAGATTACAGACTAAATCATAATGTTTGAAAAAAAAAGCATTTAAAAAGCATTTATTTTCACCACCACAAAGTACATGAACATAAACAATTAGAAGATAACATTATATAGGTCTCTGTAAACAGACTTGCGTGGTGGAGACTGGTGCCTGAACTAGGGGAAACCTGTGTGTCAGGAAAAAGAAGTCCTTATGTTTTTTGGTGTGCAATAAAGCGTACTTGTATTGTATTGTACTTTTATGAAATAACATTTTGTTAAATGATATTTTGTTATTTAACACATTTGTCAAGTGTAGTGTTTGTAAAATAATCATTTGCTAAGTGACTTTTTGTAATAATATGATACTTTTGTCAAATGTCTCGTTTGCCTGATGAATATTTGTTGAAACGTTGTTTGGTCAAATGATCATTTGTCAAACGTTTTTTGGTCAAACATTAGTGAACCAAATTTTACATAACTTATTTTGGTTACCAGTAGCCCTCAGTTTGTCAGTCCTCCAATTTATGTAACTAGCGGCTAACATTTGGGCTACTGTTAACAAACCTTTTTTTCACCGGTGTTAAGGGCTACAGCTGCAGATGAACCTGCTCATGAGGCGCGCCGTACCCCACCCGCAGGAGTACCTTGAGCCAGGCATCTAGCGACAGTCTTTTGAGGTATTAACAAAAAATATTGAACTAACTAATAATAAATCTCTACCCTAGGTTGTCTGGAAGAGATCGCTTTTTACCGATAAGACCGTTTGTTGTTCCTTGTTACAAACTTTAATTTAACTTTAATTTGACGACGCGTTTGGCTCGGTTTGTAGACACCTGCCTACTGAGTCGGCGGTCCCGGGTTCGAATCCCGGCCAGGGCAAATATTTGTGCAAATATTTGTTCTTGGGTCATGGATGTTATCTATATATCGATGGCAAAAAGCGAGAACGTAGTAACCGCCACTTGGTCAAAAAAAATTTTTTTGCATATTCGGAATCAGCGAATTTTTCTGCGTCGACTGGTCTGGGTCCCATGGCTCTACGACGCTTAGAAAAAACTGGACTACGTTGCAAAACGAATGTATTTTTTTCACGATGCCCACATCTAATTGCTGTAAACACCCAAATAGTAGCAATTTTCTAAACGAGTACATTTACGCTAATTTTGTTCTTTCATAAATCAAAGGGTGTGCCGGTTACAGCGTTGCCGAAATTTTGTTCCGTGGCGGTTGCAGCATTTATGCATGTAATGAAAAAATTACGAACCAAGCTTACTGCAATTACCCTAAAATAAATTATCTATGATTGACGCTTACTACATTTCATTCGAAAATGAATTAACAGCAAGCTACAGTAACGACATTTGAAACACAACGTGAAGTGGGTAGTGCTTGAAGATACAGCAATAAAAATGTGCGCTCGCGGCGATGTGGCTCGTGAATACGACCTGTGATTTAGTCTATCGGCGATCGCCGGAGCGAGTGGGTGTGCGTAGTCTGTGTACATGCCTTTTTTTGGATGTAAAATATGTTGCGGGTTTAATGGAAAATATGAATATTGGGATAAAACATAACTAGATAAAACATAATATTGAAAGGACAGCAAAAATGTATTTCTTACATTTTGTTGGAAGAAAATAACGATGTTGGGACGCGGCAGCTTTGAGAGTTCCGTGCCTCAATCGCCAAAAACTAAACTTAAATAGGATCACTTTTGTGCCTGTCTATCTATTTGTCGAGACCTTTTTATCAGGAACGCGTGGAGGTAAAAAGCTGGAATTAACATCAAATATCATCAAAGGTCTGCTTATCTTCAGCTTAAAGGCAATCAAAAGATACGAGCAAACGCTCGCATGATGATTAAAAAAAAATGAAAAATAATTACTTTTTTCGGCTTTCTTCTCGACAGCGGCCTTCTCTTGTGAAATGCCGATAAATTCAGATTCAGACATGTAAAGTGGCCTACTTACAGAATAGGTATACATTTCAATTTTGATTTCGATTTAAAATATTTTTTTTTTATTAGTATAATATATATATATCTAGTTTACGGTTGTAATCGCTAGAAGAAAGTTTTGCTGTAATCTACTACGTTTCACTACAACCATTAAGAGTTAATCAACTCAACCAATCGGTCTAACCCCTAAAAAGCTGACTCAAGCCGGATCAAACTAGTTTGGGGTGTCACTTCCGCATCTTTATTGTCCAAGGGCTAGAATCAGATAAGCACTAAATTTGTTGAGCTGCGGTAGATAAACAACTGTACAGTATTTAAAATTTACCGGTTAACTGGTGCCTGATTCGATTAATATTTTCACAATAACCATACGCATGGCATAAATGAATAAAAAAATATATCGGGCAACCTCACACAAATTAATCAAGTACCACAGTAAGCTCTAGGAGGCTTGTGTTCTGGACACAAGTGAACATACTGGTAAAGATAAATACATACTTAAATACAAATAACATCCACGACCCAGGCACAAATATATTATTCGACAAATATTCGAGTTCATCACACAAATATTTGCCCTTGCCGGGATTCGAACCCAGGACCGTCGGCTCAGTAGGCAGCTGCTTAAACCACTGCGACAACTGTCGTCATTCGTTTTATCACGGACAAAATATACAGCTTTGCGGCTGCTTGAGCTACATCAGCTACCAGCGTTTTGGAACGCAGCGCGTGTTCTTAATTCTGTCAGTTAGTTTTACGCCCAGAATACTGCATTCCATGGCTCTTTGACAAACCTTGAGGGTGGACTTCTGAACTTTTGTCAAAGACCAAGTCTGCGCTCCGTAGGTCAGGATTGGAAGAATGCACATGTCCATCAGTCACTATTTCACTAATTTTCATTACTTTAGAGGGGCGATTTTTGAGTTAATTATGACAAACATTTTGAGGAGTGTTATTATAAAACAATGCATTTTAGAGTGGAATTTTTAGTATTTTTTTAAGAACAGTTATTTTATTTATGTTATTATGAAAACGAATTCCATTGGAATGCAATTTTTAGGTTCCTATTTTAATGTCAATTGATATTCTGCCTAAGAAAAATGACTCCGAGTTTTTATTTAAATAAATAATAACAATTTTAATTTGTACGGTACCATAGTAATATAACGTCTAGTTATTTAAGTTAAATAATATTAATGGTTCAGTGAGATTAGTTCAAAGAAATATTTTTATAATTGAGGTGATAGTTGTGATAAGTAATACTTACATTCAAAACATCTTTTATAGTTAGTGGGTTAATAATAATAAAAGTTACTTAAAAGACAATTTAATACCAAAACTGAAGATAAAATGTAGAGAGTTTAAAGTTTTCACGGGAATATTAAACCTCATTACCTACTAGGTCGATGCAGAGTCAGCCACCGGCTAAGCTGGCACCATAGATTGGAGCGGAGTTTTTTTTTTTTTCGAAATTTTCTCTTCGTCGCGACCTAGCGAAATTTAATTTATGCATTTTAAAACAAAAATTTCTAAAATCGGTTGAGAACTTGCTGAGATCTGCGCATTGTTACAAAGTCCATTCGAGTCGATCCATGGGAGCTTCGCTCGCTCCGCTCCAATAATATTTAGTTTTAGCGGATAACAATATTATAGTCTGATTAACCCTAAGAATATTTATGTTTGTTTTTAGCACGATAAGTACAAGGTTGTGGTTTTATAATATGAGAAATTTTATTAGCCTTTTGAAATGTTATAAGCAACGGAGGTTTTAAGTAACTTTTGTAATGTTTTTATACAGAGAAATGGAGACTAGATAGTATTTGATATGTTAAGACGGTAATTGTTGCTTCTGAGCTTTTAATTTGTAAGAAATCTGCATTTAAAATTTGGAAACGTTTTAAAAAAGTATGTTGATAAAAGTTGATTGATACTTAAGTCGTTTTATTTTCACAGTTTATTTTTGCCGGTGGACACTTACCACATTTCAGTAAGTCCTATAAAGAACGTAATGACATTTACGTCAAAATTATTGAATCTTAAAATAAATATGCATCTGGTTACAGCATTTATGCTTTATGGAAATAATACTCCTTTCACCATTTTAGTACATTTACTTCTGGCGTTTACAGCGTTTTCGCGTAACGAAAAAAAGAGTTCAATTGTCGTAACCGCCACTAAGTTGTAAACCATTCTTTTTTGTTAAATATTAAATATGCTAGTTGAAAGAAAACCATAACTTATGAATTAGATCCAAATATCAAGCGTTTTCGTTCATAAATGAAAGAGTTATGATTTTTTATCTCGAAATCGAAGTTTTTTGGCTCTGGTGTAAAGTTTGCATTTTGGCGGTTACAACGTTCTCGCTTTTTGCCATCGATATGTATTTATGTATTATGTTTATCGTCGTCTAGTACCCATAGTACAAGCTTTGCTTAGTTTGGGACTAGGTCGATTTGTGTATGATTGTCCCTTAATATTTATTTATTTATTATTATTTATTAAGTTTTTTTTTTTTTTTTTACATTAATGTATTTTGTTATTTCTTTGTGTTTTATTGGTACCATTTTTTGGTGCACATGAAAGAGTATTATTATTAAGTATTTTACTACATTTACCTTTATTATTAGTTACTTAAAGTTTATCGATTTTCATCACAATCGTTTGTGAACTGAAAGTGACTCCATCAACACTTTAATTCTAGAACGTTTCACCCTCAAGGCAGCTACTCGTGTATTTAACGCCCAGCCCTCTTCCATTTCATAATTTATAATTTTTCGAATTTCAAATGAAACGGTTTCAACAGAAGGAGGTGGCTCTTGTTCGGTAAATTTCGCATTACAAAGAGGATCGAGCGCGTCATCTTTGTTTCCGGGCTTCGTACAAAAGAATAAATATGCTGGGCTGGACAAAGTCTGTCCTCCTCTGCTCCCTCGGAACCTGACGAATATCCTGAGCTGGTAATGTGCGCCAGGACACGGGAGGCTTACTTGAAACTCACAACGTATAAATGAACATCGCACTGCTGATGTGTTCGCCCTTCGCCAGTTTTCTGTGGATAGCAGTTTGTAATCTACTATAAATACACAAAACGAGTAACTCTCGACAGCAACATGTTTTTTGGTGTTACTCGACGCTAAAATAACACTGTGTGATTTTATGTGCCTTAGTATCACATCAGAAGGAGGGTCCATTTTTGAAATCGAAAGAATCTCTTTAAAATATATTATGTGAGTAAAACAAGCACCTTCCTTACAACTTTGTAACCTAAGAGATAAGGTATTATGCACAATGTACTCAATGCCAAACTCACAAACTCTAGCAATTTTGACTGGTGTATAGGAACAAAGAAGAGTGCGTTCTTTGTTAGGTACTAGTTACTGATCACAACTTAAAATAATAATCACTGTAAGAAGGATCCCACGAACACTCGATTAACTCGTTTTCTATCCCGCCATGTAAAACACAACGAAAGTCTCTGACCACACGTTCGAACACGACAACTCGCACAAATGTACGGAACTCAAGAGTGCTATCCGCCAAGCACGTGTACACATTTTTCTCATCTGCACGTCCCTCGTACATCACTGTAGTACATTACTACAGATACGGGCTCTCTCCGTGGTCGCTGTGAGCCGTCTGACTCCTCCCTTATATATATCGATGAGCCTTCATTGGCACTACAAAAAACCTTGTAGACATCTCCTCGAGGCACTAAGTGCGCCCCATAATAATCTTCGTTTTCTTTTTCGCCTACAATTCGAGCGCGCGGCGACTCCAGGGTCATGTTGGGTAATACTATCAATTTTAGGGATTTTTCGTGACCGGTGATAATGTTTAAACAGTGATATTCATAGATTCCTATATTTGGTCTTCTTACCGATATCTGGATGGTGCTCGCATTTATTTTTTGTGTGTGCAAATACGTATCGTTAAGTTTTATAGTGAAGTTTTCGATATTGTCACTGAGCAATAAACTTGTACATTATCAGGATACCATGATTTGAAATAGGTCTTCCCTTTGAATAATGTCTTATCCAGTCTTGCAGACGCGGCGTCTATCCTCGGGCGGTGATGGCCGCCACCAGACGCGCTGACGGTGGCCAGCGCCAGCAGCGCCAGCAGAACAACACACATCGCGGCAAAATACGTAATTATTACTGAGCTCTTTGTACAACAATGACATCTTTTATACAGATCTAATGTTCATTTTCCTCATGGACAAATAAGGTCGGGAATCGGCATCGGAATATTTATGTTATTTCTTTGGCGTCTTTAGTAAAACAACTTTCCAAAGTAATAATTAATGGAATATTTTGTTTAAATTTGTATTGTGATAGACTTTGGTTCTTACCTCATGATTCTATGTCAACAGGAAATATAAAGAGTTGATTCCAACATAGATAGAGAAATGAATATACAACGTAGAGAAGGATTGCCTTGATTGGAACTGAATCTGTGGTGATAATATGAATTCGTGTAAGTTAAAATATAATGTCCTATTACTAAATATTAAATTAAGTACTGACCATTGTAAACTGTTCTCCTTGCTACCCATTATTATTACTATTTATACGCTAACCGTATGTGATTTGGACTTTTTTTTAGTAACTTGCACAGTTGGCATATTTGTTGTAAGCATAATTTCGCCTCGTTGAAGTCGGTTATTTTTTGTTAATAAAAAGGCATTATGTTTTTAAACGCCCATATCTCGATAAACACACAATATCGTGATTTTTTACCTATATAATATTTTATTCAAATCAGCCCTGTTGTCGTTCATCGAATAATCGGGGAAAATACATAAAAAACATACAGTCGAATTGTGAACCAGCTCCGTTTATTGATGTCTGTTAATGTCTGACTGATGCAGCAACACAATAATGCGTCGTTTTGATGAAAAAGTCTGCTGCAATATTAATTACCTAGTGTGACAATTTTGACTATCACATCATACAGTTTCTGTATCTTATTGAATGGAGCTATTAAATTACTAAGTATATCATGGACAACACTACCAATGTTAGCCAATGTTGGAAAATTTTAATTGAGTTGGGATATACCAAAAAAATAATCACCCCAGTTTTTTTGCTAAATTGTTAAATATAGGCCAATTTAAGATACTGATTTCATCTTAATTAGATACGTTTAATTACTGTCTCCACAGTAAGTATGTATTTTGTGCTGATGTCACAATTGACTTGTACTGCAAAACAGCAGTGACAAAATGAAAGCCAGAAACATTTTCTGAATTTGTACTAGACCAGCGGGCCTATGATGGTTGCTTTTATCACGCGATAAAAGCAACCAAGCGACATAGCATCCGTCACGTTTTGGCAAGTTGCGAGTGTGAGTGACATATGCTATGTCACTTATTTATCACGTGATAAATGCAACCATCATAGGCCCCCTGGTCAATAAATTATTATCTGCCATATATTAGGCTATATATTTTATAGGATCGTATGCAGTAAGGGGTTAAATTTGTTTTTTTTTTTTTAACAGGTGTCATTATTATTATTATTTTATTTATTTACATTAATAAATCTACCAGCATTACAGCAATACGCCAAGGCACTGGCAAACTTAAGTTCTAAACTTAACTAACAAAATATCGACCTAAGACTACACTTTATAAAGGTTCAAAAACAGTAACAGACCTTACATAACGCAGACAATATAATAGATACAATAATAATTACAATAAGAACAGGAAACTTCTTTAACACAAAATCCCTTAAACAAAGTAAAAAACATAATACCTAATTATACCTAATTATAAAGTTTGGGCATGAATTATACATTCCATTCACAATAACGCATCACTGCAAAGTGAAGTTCGCTCCATTTATCCGTAAACAAATCGCAACCTGGTTCGGAGGAAATAAAATTGTTCAGCATTGTCCGTCCACAGACAATTGGCGAGTGCTTGCGAGCTACCGTGCGTGCCCCTTCCTCCGCCAGGAGGCGGTGGCTACGGCCTCTGAGATAGTTGTTGGGAACAAATAGCATACACATCCTCGTGACCAAATCAGAGCAATCCGTCTCACCTCTCATAAAACGACACACAGTAACCATAAGCTCGGCACTACGTCTGACCTGCAAAGAATTATATCCCAGGATTCCTAGCAGATATTGGGTAGGGTAAAGGAAGGTATAGTACCCATACAGTTTCTTATAGAGAAAGCGAAGAAAAGCTTTTTGGATCTTTTCTAAGAGTAGTATATATGACTTCTCATGCGGGTTCCAAATTATCGAGGCAGATTCAATCTTACTTCTAACCAGCGCCGTGTATAATAATTGCGCTACCTTAGGATCCCGAAACTCTTTCGCGTTGCGCATAATAAACCCGAGTCTTTTGTAACAATCTCCCGCAAGTGAAGTGATGTGCTGGTTAAAAGTAAGTTTTGGATCAAAAGTGACTCCAAGGTCTTTAACAGAGTTTACACGAGAGATAGGACAGCTATCTAACAGGTAGATTTTATTGAGAGGAAAAAGTGCACGGGTGAAAGTCATCATGCAGCACTTTGATGTGTTAAAGAGTAGCTTATTCTTTTTACTCCAGTCAAGCACGGCATCGATATCTTTCTGTAGTAGAACACTATCCGCGATTACATTTACACAGCGAAAAATCTTGAGATCGTCTGCGTAGAGTAAGCAGTGAGAGTGATGAACCACTTTATCTAAATCATTTATCATCAAAATGAAAAACAATGGCCCCAAAATAGAGCCTTGACTCACTCCTGACCGGGTATGGTAGGGTGGGGAGACGTAGCAACCATGACGCACAAACTGTTGTCGAACTTTGAGGTAGTCAGCGACGAGTCTGAGGAGCTTTGGGGTGAAGCCTATCTCACAAAGTTTTCCCAGTAGAAGATCATTATCGACGCGGTCGAAAGCCTTTTGGAAATCAAAGTATATGACATCTACTTGGGAACCCTGGTCTAAATATCGCGATATTGTGTCGGTAAGAGACAACAAATTGCTATTCACAGACCGCCTCGTTCGAAAACCATGTTGGCAGTCGGTAAGATATGGGCTTATTTGAGCAGAGATTTGCTTGTGTAAAATTGACTCAAATATTTTTGGTAGGCAAGAAAGAATTGCAATAGGACGATAATTTTCTGCTTTTGAGGAATCTCTACACTTCGGTATAGGCTTCACACGTGATAGTTTCCACTGAGATGGATATTTACTAGTGAGTAAAATTAGCCTGAAGATGTAGTGAATGGGATAAACAAAAAAGTCCTTGCAGGCTTTAATGATGTATGGAGGGATGTTGTCAGGACCCACCGAACTTTTAGGCTTCAGTTTATTGATTGCATCAGCAATTTCTTCCAGTGATATTTCCTTAACGTCGATTCGGTTGGCGGAATGAGTATCATCATACTTTAATGCATGCTCAGCATTCAGAGACGGGATGACTGGTAAGAAAACACTGGAGAAAAAGTCTGCAAAGGCCACCACGGCATCAACTCCTTCATACTCATTTCCTCGATATGAAATGGTAGCTTCGAAACCGCCCTTCGACCTTAAACTATTGACATGGTTCCAAAATTCTTGAGGTTTCGTTTTAATATTTCTTTCTACAAGCCGCATATGTTCGTCGTATGCTTTTGCTATTAGAGTCTTAACGCGCGCTCTTAGACAACTAAATGAAAGGTAAAATTTCATATCGCCCGTTGACTTCCACAACTTATGTTGGGAGGCTTTATTATAAATTTCATTAATGATTTCCCGTGTGTACCAGACGGGATAACATCTTGAATTCTTGCGCGGCCGTACTTTTTTAGGAACGCATTCGTCGAATATGCTATAAACGATACTATAGAAAGTCTCTACCGCATTCTCCACGTTAGTGGTTTCGTAGAGCATAGACCAATCGCAGTGCCGAAGCTTTTGGTAGAGTAAGTCGTAATCGGCCCTCGCAAAGTTCCAATCCCTTGTTAGGTCAAGATTTCTAACGTTTAAATATGAGTTATGTCTAATTTGGGACAGATCAAAGTCAATTAATATATCTGAAGGCGGATGGTATGGATCGGCGCGTGGCACGAGCCCCCCATCAACTATCTTATGGACTGCTGTCAAGCAAGCCTCCTGCACCAGAACAACGTCAAGTTTACCACCATATGCGTTGAGCACATTATTTTTATCATTTATATTGCAATAGTTTAGGAAATAAGAGTAGTATGTATTGATATTTAATGACGCGCTATTTAAATTTAAATCACCAAGTAGAATAAAAGGCCCTTTTAAGTTATCACTAACGGCCTCAATGGACTGAAATAATTTCAGATAGTCACAGTCCTTTGAATTCGGGGGGATATAAATTACGGCTACGTAAAATTTGAAATTTTTTATGCAAAAAGAACACCATAAATCTTCACCGTTGTCAGTCTCCAGCTCGGAATGCCGCTGCAATGTTATACCAGGACGCGCCGCGAGTAAAACTCCTCCTCCGCGTCGTTCGGTCCTGTCTCGACGAAGAATGCTCCATCCGTTTGAGTTTAGGTACCTCCGAATCGCTAACGGAATCATCAAGAAAAGTTTCAGTGGTTGCGACTATGTCCGCTTCCTGCGATAGAAGGTTAAATCTCCATTGCTGGAGCTTAGTTTTGAGCCCCCTTACATTTTGATATATTATGTTTAGGCGTTGGGTACAGCGTCGTATAAGGCTCGAATTTTGGGAGGCGGTACTAATTACTCGTTCTGAATCATTTAGATTCCCTCGAGTTCCTGTTGCGAAAATTACGAAAATTATTTTTCCAAAGCTTAACACATATATCCTGCGCCCAGTTATGTTGTCACTAATTGTTTATTGTAGTACAAGATCCTTATTCCCGGATATGGTTACGGAATTAAGATAGGTCGTAAAAATTGGTATATCCTGATTAGGCATATGAGCTTCTTGTCGATGATTATTGGGATCAAAGATCTAGGGTAAGAGGTAGAAGCCTGCCATGCTGGATACTTGATGCAGTGCTTGATTAGAGGACACGATGAAGAGGAGCTTTCGCATCATCCAAGAGGGACTTTTCTGCGTAACTAGATACAATCCTTAGTACTGCCGCCAACGCAAGGTCTATAACCTGAACTAGAGATTAACATTCTGACAATTAAATAATTCTAAGCGCATTAAGTAATTGGCAATTAAGAGATAAACATTATTCTAATTGATCAGTATAGGGAGCAACAGCTAAATTTAGCCTAATTGGCCTCTGCGTAGCAAAATTATAATTAACTTCAAAACAAAGCAAACAAAAACACACGCTTCAATTCTGATAAAATATTTATTTAATCAGCATCTTACTACGCGCAAAATATCGCTTAGTTAATTGTAAAATCCCGTTTCTATATTATATATGTTATAAAACTCAATGCACTGGCTGTGGGCGTGTAAGCTTGGCGAAGCGGCTCAGGCAGCGAAGGGTTGACTTAATTAGCAGCGCTGACAGTATGACGAACTGTAAATGACGGAGCCCAGGAAATCGGCCAACGAGGAATTACAAGGTACACCGGCCACCAACAGTTTCACCTTTAATCAACCCGCTAACCTACCAAATAGGCAACCCTGACGAAATCATCACAGGGTCTATTTTAGGTTGTACTTGATTTGCATAATTTAGTGTTAGTGCGTTTTAGAGACTACATTACACGGGCCGAATACCCTTATTCGAGGGTTTAAAGGTTTCATTAAAACCCTATCAAAATCTCGTCTTACCGAAGGAATTTGTACGGAACAAAGGTCCAATATAGTCGATTGTAAGCATTGAAAGTGGAATTAACATGGAATCGTTGTTAAATTTTATCGCCACAATTTGCGACGCGATTATTTTCATTCGTATTAATTAATTCCAATATCGAAATACTGTAAATACTGGCAAAGATTTCCGTTTTGTTTTCGATAATCCATTTTTCGGATAGGCATTCATGAATTGTAATTGTTTTGGGATTAACTCATTTCAGTGAGTTGTCATGACGACTGTAGTCAGTTAGCTCTTCAATTGAAATAAACGGCTGTACCTACTCTTATGTCGTCGATCTGGGATGGAAATTATATTAAGTATGAAAACAAGACAAAACACATAAAATAAGCGTTATATCTATGTTGGTTATGGGCCGTGAAAATGAAGAAAGAGGGAAGCCTGACCACAAAACCGAGCAGGCTTTTTTTACAAAGGAGGATGGGCAAAACGTCCCCACCCACCAACAGAGATGGGACATATCTCATCTTATTTGTTTTACTGTTCGCCCATTTTCGTGTGTGCGTTTTTAATATACATAAATAAATAAATAAATAAATAAAATAAATATCAGACAACCTCACACAAATCAACCTAGTCCCAAATTAAGCTCAAGAAGGCTTGTGTTATGGGTACTAGGCGACGATATACATACTTATATAGATAAATAAATACTTAAATACATTGAACATCCATGACCCAGGCACAAATATTCGACATGCACATCAAAAAACCATAGAAGTCCCTAAAGAAAATAAAATCAATTTATTACATGTAATTTAGAAATGTTAGATATTGACAAAGTTGCGGTGCGCTTTTTATTAGAATTTTAAGTAGGTAGTAAGAGAAGAGGTACTTCGTACTTCACGTATGGAGAACTCCGTTATGAATTAGACTACTAATTAACACATGTTTTTAAACTCCTCTTCCGTACAAGCCCCGGCCTGATCCGTTGATTTATCGCGGGTAAAAGTCGGCTTCCACCCGTCGCGCGTCGCCAGCCTTCACGCCCGCCTGCTTGAGCCGCATCGCCCGCCTGAAGCGATTACTGAACGCTTGTCATGCGTTACAAAATGATCGTCTGAAACTGTCTTATTATTCTATTAAAGTCCCGCGACTTTACCCACGCGCCAACTTAAGTTTATTCATGCAGCATGTATTTTAAACGTATGTAAAAAATACCCTATTCTATTCGTAATTACTGGTGGAGAATATTATTCCCGCTTCCGGATGAGAGGGATCACATCGTCCGATGGTTTATAAGATAACCCGACCCGGGACTCGCACTTATCCCGGGACTTGCACTTACAGGATTATTGGACCGATTGTGTGTTCACTACAGTCGACAGATGCAGATTAGTTCATGCCGGGCAATTTAAATATACAAGTAATTTGTTGATTTGTACTCGTATATTATACTTAAAGGATAACCAAAAATCCTTGTGAATAGGTGAAAATGCGGGTAATCTAGTTTAGATTCCAGTATCTTGGTCAAAATTTCAGTTATTGTGCATAATTTATTTCAGGCTATGCAATTTCCTCCAGTTTTTTCCGCAAAAATATTTTAAAAATTAAGTGAAAATAAAACGTAACTACATCATATTTATTTACTTAAAACCAGTCCCATTTTACCAACTGTACATTCATAACGCTTTGTGTTAGGATGAGCATGAACAAACAGCAAGGACAATTGGACATTGAATGCTTCACGCTTTATGCAAAGATCGCCATCTTCACACAGAGCGTGCTCGGTCCAACACCGGCTGTCGTCTGCGTGATGCGCGCTTTGTGCGGCGCCGTGACGGATGTCACTCGCTGTCACGACATCATCCCGGCCTTCCGGACCCAGCTCCTGTTTTTAGCAGACCAGTATATTTACCACAATCAAAGACAAGCATTGAAACAGGTCAACTCCCGATACAATTTAGCCAGCCATCATGAGACCCTCATTCAATGAGTGATAGTTACAGAAAATGTCACTTAAACTGAACATACTCGTAACTACAAAATTTGGAATTCTTAGCTTCAAAATTGGCTGAGGTGTCACATGTTCCCATTAAAACTGAATATCCCATTTCCATCCGTTTGGGAGCTATGATGCCACAGACAGACAAACAAAATTACCCACAAAAACGTCGTTACTATGTGATTTCATCCCCTATTTATATTATTTATCTTTTTGGGATTGGTAAATTTTCTACTTTAGTTCGACTGTAGTTTTCTACAAATAAACCAGTGAACATAATTTTTAACCTCCGACAAGAAATGAGAGGGCTGTTATGTTTATATGTGTATTTGTGATTACAATCGTTGAAATACTAATGTACTCTGCCGACGACCTTAGTTAGCCAAGCGAACACATACCCTATTATACTGTACGAGTCGTACACCAGAACTGATCTGATTGTTGATGGTTGATTGTAGATTTGATAGAAACACTGATGTCGGTGTATGAATTTATTGATAACCAAGGTATATGAGTACTAGCTAGGAGCACGTATAAACGTAGACTAAAATTATAATTCATAAGTAGCGCGATTGCAAATACAACAATTATTACCTATTCATTATGTATTTAATGCTGACTCGTAAATGTGCAATGCTTGCATTGTACATTATTCCCGGCCAGGAGATGAAGATTGATAAGATTGATAAGAGATGCTGAATAATATTATTTTTATACAAACTAAATTGTTATACTAGAATGATTATGATGGACAAATTCGACAGAAACAAATTGAATTAAATTTCATAAAATTATTTGACTGAGGTAAATTCCCTGAATCTAGATGAGGTATTTGTATTGTTAAGTGAAGTTGCTGCGACGCGATGATCTTGTCTTTCTGCGTGTTGTCCGCTGTAGTTGCGCTCGGTCGCTGATGGAATGGAGCTATGCGATGACATCGAAGTGGGTCTGCGACTGCGACCGCTCTCCCCAGGGGCGGCGTCGAACGGAGGGGTGAGACGTGCTATTAGTCGCCGGCGCCGAATGTAGCGGCGTACACTCAGCGCCGCTAACACGGCCACGACACCCATGACCACGTAGATCGCCGTATAATGATGCACGTCGTGGTAATTGATTCCGTCTGATAAGGCACCCTCGTTCTTCATGTGATCAATTTGGTCTCTGATAACCTCGAGATATTTGCCATTACTTTCATTAACACCCGATTCGCCTTGTGTCACTGGAACTGTCAGATTGATGACATTGTTTAAAGATGGCACGTCAAACTTAACGACGTGTGCTTGATTTTTAATCTCATTAGAAAGTCTCTTCTGTGGAAATATATTGAAAGAATCGCCATTTAATACGCAGTCGGTTTGGAGGGTGATGATTCCTGCTTTGCTTAAATGCTCGGCCTTGACGTGCTGTCCGCATATGATTCTTGCAGTACACACGTCACAACAAAAGAAAAGGTATGTATTCATATTACTTAGTTCCGTCCATATGTTCCGGCAAGTGTCAGTGTCGGCTGAGCACTTATTTGTAACTTGATCTGCTATGCACAGGTGTGAATCAGTCTTTAATTGATAAATTGGTCCTTGTAGCGTACAAATAAGTGTGTTAGAATCGTAGTGCGAGCACTTATGTACGGTTTCATCGAGCATGGGTATATACGATTCCTTTTGAATATTTATTGCCACTTGATCGGCAATGGGCCGTATTCTGATCATATTTTTTCCATCTTGCTGTGGAATTGATATTAGTCGGAATAGCTCATAGACATCTCGGAACACTAATGGTATTCTGATTTCGAAGATAAGATATTGACGGGTCATTCTGGTTCGCACCTTCATTAATTGATAAAACTTTGGTAGATCAGCGTCGATATTTTCACATGGAAGGGTCAAGTCCTTTGGCATTTGCCCAGTAATGATATTTAGCTCATCCTTTAACTGTTGCGGTGTCAAGAGATGAATGTTGAATTTTCCATAAATTACGTTGGTAATGGTGTCCAATAAAGTATCTTGTATGCTTTTCAGATTGACGAATATGCTGTTTGCAATAATTGATGACATAGTGAATTCATTTATTATCGTTGATTCTTGAATTTGACTTCCTTGTTTGTTGAGAGTGATCTCGATGTTGTTAATATGTTGATTGAAAGTTTTATGCTGATTTTGCATTGAATTCTGTACTCTTTTTAGCAAGTTATATTCCGCCTCTATAACTGAAGTTTGATTTTTCCATAATTGCGCCAAGTGTTTTTCATTGTTTCTCGTCAGGTCGATGTCTCTTTGGTATTGTTCGGCGAACTGTTCGTCGAGCACACCGAAGAGAGTGTGAGCAATATTGCCGATGCCATTGATGAGGCCTCTCCTTTTTCTTCGCGCTTCGGGGCGGTGTCCGAGTAACATGTCGTCATAGTATTTTAATTCCGAAATGGCGTGACGTAATTGAGTCAATATGATAGTGCAATGTCGCTGATTCTCGATATTGTGACAAATATTTTCTAAGTGTTTGATGTACTTGGAAAATAATTCTGATCCTTCCCAGTATGGGTTTATATCATAGTAAACTACGAGCTTCCACTCGTCCCGAGCCAGTTTCAAATTCGTTACTTTGTCGAAGTAAATGCCTTGTCCTTCGTTGAAAGATGATACGTCGTAAGTGCATTCTGCGGGCGATATAAATAGCATCAATAACATGAATGCCATAGTGATGAAATTAATGATTTTGTTTGCCGTTTTCTCTTGTCTTGTGGGTCTCTGGGTGGTTCTGGGTGGTTTGGGTGGGTTTATCTCTGAATCTTTCTTCTCTCCTTCACTGGACGGTATTTCATCTTCTGATACTGGCAGTTTTGACAACTTGATGATTGGCCTTTTCATGATCCCATTTTTTGTCTTTACTGATGCGACACGAACGAAGCCGTCCTTCCCCGGGTGAACTTCTGATACTCTGCCCAACGCCCACTTGCCGGCGGGTAAATTTGCGTCGTGAATAATTACAACGTCACCGACCTTGATATTTGATTTGGGCTGTGTCCATTTACAGCGTGATTGTAATTGACACAGGTATTCAGCTTGCCATTTTTTCCAAACGTCCTGGAATATTTTCTGAGTTAGACGCCAACGTGTTCTCTCGTCCCTTTCAGTCTCAATAATGTGAAGAGTCGGACCACTTGCTAAAAAGTGTGCTGGCGTTATGTAATCCAGGTCATCGGGATCTTCTGTCAATGCACACAGTGGTCGTGCATTCAAACAGCCTTCGATCTGTGCGAGTAGCGTTGTAAATTTTTCGAATGTGAGATGTTGATCTCCCAGCACTCGGTGAAGATGATATTTTAGGCTTTTCACGGCAGCTTCCCACAATCCACCGGCACTGGGCCATGAGGGTGCGTTGAAATGCCAATTGATGTTCATGTCGCTGATGGCCTTGAAAAATGATTCCTCTAATGTCTGCTTGATGTCTTCGTACCCCCTTTTGATTGCTTTACTGGATTTAGTAAAGTTCGTTCCATTGTCACTGTAAATGTGACAGGGTGCTCCACGTCTGGCGGACATTCTTCTCAGAGCAGCCAGAAATGACTCCGAGCTTAGGTCAGAAACTAGCTCCAAGTGAACTGCCTTTGTCACCATGCAGACAAACACGGCGATATATCCCTTTGTCGTTTTGATGCCACGACCTTTGTTAGCCTTCACTGTGACATATCCCGTATAGTCAACGCCTGTGTTATAAAACGGCCTTGACGGGTTTGACCTTGATTCAGGTAAGTCACCCATTAGTTGTGATAACTTTGGGGGTTTCTGTTTTAGGCACGTTATACAACGGCGTAGTCGATTTTTTGTAGCTCTGTTACCACCGATAATCCAGTATGAATTTCTCAGCCTTGAGTGAGTTAGTTTGGCGCTTCCGTGCAAAACAGCTTCGTGTGCCTGATCGATAAGCAGCTCAGTAAGTCGACCCCTGTGGGGGATGATGAGAGGGTGTTTCATTTCCCAGCTGATGTGCGCATTATGAAGTCTTCCACGAACTCGCAACATTCCATTTTGATCCAAAAAAGGTCTTAGTTTCAAAATACTGCTTTTTGATTCCAATGGTTGATTTGATTTTAAGCTGTCAATTTCGTTTGAAAACTCCATTTCTTGAACAAACTTAATGATTTTATTTTTAGCTATATTTAGCTCGCCGGCTGTTAAGTAACTTGAGCTTTGCTGACGACGCGGGGTTGCTCGTAATATCCATGCGAGAACCCGAGTGCAATGAGTCATGTTGCTATGTTTATTAATTAATTCGTTGATAATACTATCATCGGTTTGTTTACAAGTTGACGCGTTACACTGTTTTGATTTTCTTATTTCTTGATCTGTGGTGTATGTTGGCGTTTCATGATTCTGACTATATGATGATAGCCAGGCTGGACCATTCCACCAAATTGGATGCTTTAATAACTGCTGAGCGGTGATCCCGCGACTGGCGCAATCTGCTGCGTTCTCTTCAGACTTGACGTAATTCCAACAGGTCGGCGGTATGATTTTATTATTTTCGCAACTCGGTTGGCTATAAAAGGTTTCCACTTGTTCGGTTCGCCGTTTAGCCAGCCTACGACGGCTGTACTGTCTGACCAGCAGACAAGTTTGATGTTGTTATCTGATAGTGATTGTTTGACCTTGTCCATCAGAGTAGATAGAAGTTGGGCCGCACACAGCTCCAGCCTTGGTAGTGTAACATTCTTCTTGGGCACGAGTCTTGATTTGGCTGCTACTAGTACCGGCGGCGGTGTAGGTATTTTGTCATCGGTAGAGATAACACGGCAGTATATTGCGCACGCATATGCTTTCGTTGATGCGTCACAAAATCCATGAAGTTCCATTTCCTGATTCTTGTGACTGTTGAGCCATCGTGGGATTTTGATGTCTTTGATAATTTGTACGTCTTGTGAAATTGTGTACCACTCTTTTTTGATATTGTCGGGTACTTGATCGTTCCATCCGATATCATTTGATACGACCTTTTGAAACAGTAATTTTAGCTTTGTCGTGGTCGGCAAAAGCCACCCCAAGGGGTCAAATACCTTTGCTATACTCGACAATAGCTCTCTTTTAGTCATCATGACTAATGTTGACGTTGATGGCGGTTCAATCTTTAATTGAAATGTAAATTGATCTTCTTGCGGGTGCCAGCGTAGACCCAGTGTTTTAGTCGTTTCTTGATCCTTAAATTCGAAGGTTTGTTGTGACTGTTTAGACTCGCTGACTTCTTGCAACAGCTCTGGCGTGTTTGATGCCCATTTTCGAAGATTAAATCCTCCCGCTCTTAGAAGGTTGATCAAATCGGTTTGCATTTTCTTTGCTGATTCGAGATCATAGCAGCCGTGTAGAAGGTCGTCCATGTAAAAACTCTCTTCTACTACGCTAGCCGCTTCAGGGTAGTTGTGGCGTTCGTCCTTGGCTAGTTGTCTTAGCGTCATCATGGCCAACCAGGGCGCGGCCTTTGTGCCATATGTTGTGGTTGATAATGCATATTCACGTAGCGGTTGATGTTCATCGTCTCTCCAAATGTTTTTTTGATATTTTTGGTCTTGTATGTTTACGCCGATCATTCTGAACATTTTCTCTATGTCTGCTACGTAGGCGACCTTATATTGTCTCCACTTGATGATAAGGGATAGCAAATCGTGTTGTAAATTAGGGCCACCATACATGATGTCGTTTAGACTTATTCCATTTGATGTTTTTGCAGATGCATTGAATACGACACGGCACGAAGACGTTGTCGAATCGGCACGTTGAATACAGTGATGTGGCAAAAAGCAATCTTGCGTTGAATTTCGATTGCCGTAGCTCTCATTTGTACATTCACGCATGTGGCCTAAATTGATGTATTCCCGAATGAATTTTTTGTACTCTGCTTCCATATTTGGATATTTTCGAAACCTGCTCTCGAGGTGCCTGAATTGGGCTATAGCAATATTTCTGGAGTATCCAAGAGCGTTTTCCATATCCGGCTTTAACGGTAGTCGAACGACATATCTGCCGTCTTCTTGGCGAAATGTAGTTTCACGGTAAAAATTTATGCAGTGCTGATCTTCTGATGATAAATTCGAAGGTTCATTGATGTCTTCTATGGCCCAGAAGCGCGTGATGTCCTCCATGTTGTTGACCGCAATATTGCATTGATGCGATTGGGCTGGCAGTGATGGTGATGGCACGTTTCCACAAAGAATGTACCCGAGTTTCGTTTTCTGTGCCACAGGGAGGTTTTCACTTTCATTGATAATGCCTTCTTGAATGATTTTGGCGTAGATGTCGGCTCCTAACAATAGATTTGATAGAAACACTGATGTCGGTGTATGAATTTATTGATAACCAAGGTATATGAGTACTAGCTAGGAGCACGTATAAACGTAGACTAAAATTATAATTCATAAGTAGCGCGATTGCAAATACAACAATTATTACCTATTCATTATGTATTTAATGCTGACTCGTAAATGTGCAATGCTTGCATTGTACATATACTAATATTTAAGCACTTGACCAAACAACCCAAACGTCAAAGTCACATGGTTATCCATTGTCTACATGCCGAGACATCTCAAAGGGATGTCAACGCCCAATGATCTAACAGGCACTGTCACGCCGGTGTGTTTATTGTGTGAAGCATCCTTGTGTGGTCTAATTCAAGATCAGCTTTGATGTCAGTATACAAGTTGCTCATGACTAATAATTGAGGTAAGTTAGGCTATTGCCAGCCGATTTGTAAATGAATGTCGTCTAGTACCCATAGTACAAGCGCTGCTTAGTTAGGTCGATTTGTGTAAAATGAAAAATGAAAATGAAAATGAAGAATTAATTCATAACATCGTTGCATGTCTGTTTGTTTGTTTATATGTTTCATTATTATTTACTAATTATATTTTTTTTTTTTTTTGATTTATTTAGGTAAACAAACAGTCACTACAAATTGACTACTCAACTAAAAGTAACTTAGAATTATATACAGTATGTGTGACCAACACCGTTCACCACTTATTAAAATATATTATCAATATACATTCCATTGTTATAAGCAGGCCATATACATACGAGTATATTTATTTTTTAATTATTTCAGATATGTTGTAAAATTGTGCTTCAAGCAGCCATTTTTTCAATCTATTTTTGAAGGTTTGTAAGGAAGGTGCATCTCTGATACTGTCCGGTTGCTGGTTGTATATCAAAGGACCGAGAAAGTAAGCGGACCGCTCTGTTTTGGCTAGCCTGTGGGGCACGGGGGCGTAGCGGCCCGCGTTCTTATTGCTACGCAGGCAGTATTTCCTGCTTTGTCGCAACCTCCTCACTGTTTGCGTATGTGAATATGGCCACCTGTTGGATCAGTACACAGTGTTAGTATGCTGTACTCTCTAAAGTATTCGCGAGCAGAAACGTCGTCAGGAACACCTGCTATCGCTCGAACGGCCCGTTTTTGCATTACAAAAACCTTATGCCAGTCCGCCGCTCCGGCCCAGAGTTCCGTGCCATACGAGATAAGAGCGTGCACTGTTGCGAAGTAACAGCTCCTGACGACGTCCCTGGTCGCAGTACTAGCGAGACGTCTCAACGCGTAGCACGCACTGCCCAGCTTGGCGCACAGCTGATCAATGTGCGTATCCCACCGCAGCCCACTGTCTATTGAGAAGCCTAGGAGCTTTGTATGATTGTCCCTTACTATTCATTTATTTAATGATGTCACGTACCAATTTCAGTGGTAATGATGACATCCGAAGAGAATGAAATATGTACATGAATGTTCACAAGGACGAAGTTGGTTTAAAAAGACAGCCACTGCGTCTAAACTCATCCAATTATCGCTTGCCGATCCCAAATGCCGCTTCTGTGTACTATTAGCGAAGTGCAGATGCTTTGTGACTGCCAGCCACCTTAATTATACAAATATAATCGGACTCCCCCCTCCTCCCCCCCCCCCCCTCCTCCCTAGTCCTCCTTTATCATCGTTTGCGGCCGCTTTGATCAAGTGCCGCAACAAGTACCGTCCACCTCGGCACCTGCAACGCAAAACCAGATTTAACCAACAATTTCAAAGTCTAAATTCGTTTGTCTGACAGTAGACTCAAGGCTATTAAGGTACAATAAAACGAGGTGTTTTTTACCGTCCCGTTTTGCCTAAATGGAGTGATTTTGCAGACAGAATAACAACCAAGCAGTGTTTTGCGGCACTAGAATGGAAAACTAGTTTTTCCGTCATAACTTAAATTGGTAACTAGTGCAGAGGAATTTTTGTGATACGAATTTGTTTTGTTTCAACGAGGCACTATTTTGATGGAAATTCTAGTTTATCAAGCTCTGCTGACAATGACAACAATGTCCTTTTGTAGTAATCGTTAGTAGTTCGTTGTTTGTTTGTGCAGTATATTGTTATTTTAGTATTCCTAGAATTCACTTGTTTTAACAATATTATTTACTTGCGATATTAATAATTTGATTTTCATGACCAAATTATATGAAATAAGTAAACTGAATAAGTATTATATTAGGTGTTTTTTTTTAATTATTTTTGAAATTCTGAAATAGTTATATTTATGAAAAAAACTTACTAGCATAGAGAACACACTGACTATTAAACTTTTTTTTCAATTATGGTTCAAAGAAGTCACAAAAACTAAAGTTACAAGAGAAGAAACTGAAACATGTTTTTATAATTTGCAATATACATTTAGGTCAACAAGCACGCTCAATCGTGAGTTAAAGCTCAAGTGAGCCAATTCAATTTGTCTTCGCAGCGGCCATTCCGACATTCCCCTCGACCGATGAAAAATCCATTCGCCAGTTCACATGACAGCCGTCAGCCTTTTGTTCCCGATACGATGCCAACTAACCCGGCCCGACGTTCCCCAAGTCCGCTCAAATTGCCAATTAAAAACTATACTTGATTGGCAGCATGGTCCACTGAACAAAAAAAGCGAAACAAAGCCAGAAACAAAACTATATCGCGTTGCGCGGCTCGCGAGCGCTAAAATGTTTTTCTTAAATTTCCAGAGAAAAATAAAGTATTTTATCATGAGCTAAGGAAATATGCTTATTAATTACGCGTTATTATCACAGGGAAATTGGAAAATAACAAAGTTAGTGATCTCGCGATTGAAGCAAAACAGCGGGCGGAACTGTGCTGTGCTTACGTTTTTAGGATTCCGTATTATATTGTATCAGAGACCTATATTTTTATGACAGGTCCACTTACTATTTGTCTGTCACGGGGCTACAAGTGTCAACACATTGTAATGGCTAGTGCTAGCTCAATCTTCACAGTTTAAGGCTACTCCAACAAAAATAAATAATACCTAGGTAAATAGATATATATAGATAGGTATATTTATATAATTATATATTTTAGTTTCCCACTGCTGAACAAAGGCCTCTCGGTAACATTTCCACAATTCCCTATTGGCCGTTGCTTCCGGCCAGTTTACTAGGAATGCATCTAAATCCTCCCGCAATCTCCGTCTCGGTCTGTCTTGACGTCGCCGCCCATCTTGCGGCACCCACTTGGTTACTATGTAAGCCCACCTGTCCGGGTGCATGCGGCTAACGTGGCCAGCCCAGTCCCACTTGAGCTTGGCGGTTTTTGATCTAACATCAGCTATGTGTGTAAATATTATAATATATCAAATTAAAAAATAATTGACTGATTACGGCACTTTTCTATATAAATGCTTGAAACCTTTCAAGTTTTCAGAAAATGTGCATTAACTACTGCGGCTGTAGTTAATGCACATTTTCTGAAAATAGGGTCAAATGTAAAAATGTTTGTTGCAGGGCCTTGCAAGGGCTGCCCTTATCTTATAGTTATCCCACCGCCAAGCAAAGGCATCCAACAACAAATAAAATACAATAAATTACCCAAACATTATCGGCACCAAGAAATCTCCTAAGTTTTTTTGCAAACGATGATACAGAACCCATAGACGACGCGCACTTGACCAGTTTTTAGATTAAACCGGCTATCACGGAAAAAATGTGATACCCTCAGCCAATTAAAGCAGAGAGAACACCTGCCGCAGGAATCTCCGCGTGATATTGCGGAACACGGTACGAGATAACGTTATACTCGAAACTTCTACTTCCTTTGATTGCTTTCCTATTTTTATACTTAGTTTTTTTAGCGCCGATGCCACTAAAAAGGCAAGCGCTATGCCACTTAAAGATAGCTGCTATCGGGTAGTGCTTTTATTTAGTCGTAGCCAAGTAATGGTTTTTTAGTTCGCATAAAAATAAAATTAGGAAGTAAATATTCTGCTATTTTCTAGCGCGAGTCGAACGCCCCTGGTATTTGGGCTTCGTGATACGATACTTATTTATTTATTTAAAGTTTATTGCATTTTTACAAATAAGTACAAATAGCGGAATGAATGGCATGAGGCATACTGTACTCTAGTTGTTGCAAATGTGTTAGTGTAGAATGATTTTCTTCGTTATCGCGATTTGGATATACTTACCTAAATATGAGTATACCTACTGCTCATAGACATTAATAGATACGTCCACCACTACATGCAAAGGCCTTTTTCTTCTTAGATACACTAAATCACGATAGGTGAGAAATGACCGTTAAAAAGTCTATCTGGGAATGATAAATAAGTGACAAAACATCTGTCACTCACACTCGCATTTTATCAAAAAGTGACGAATATGTTTTGTCACTACTTATGTCGTGGTAAAAGCAACCATTACAGGCCCGCAGACATATAAAATACGTGACAAAAACAAACGTGATCGAGAAATTTTTCTCTTAGAAATTATTTTATCAATACCTAAGTAAAAACTTTTTTAAATTTCGTTTTCCTTTACCTGATTCTTTCAACTCTTTTCAAATCTGTTTTATAAACATTCATAATTTCACGAATATCTGCTGCACTCGCTGAATTTTATCGTGCCCGCTATTATATTTGTAGTGTGAGACAGTTGTTTGTCTCCGCAGTTGCGGAAAGCGGCGCACTAAACAAAACGATACAAAGCACGCAGAGAGCCGCTTAAAGAATTCATAACATTTCCCTCCACAGCCTTCTTCAGAGAGACGTAACTCTGACAAATTGCTGCCCAAAAATACGGCCTCAACCGAGGGCCATTCGAAAGACTCCGTATGACTCAAGAGTCTGCACTTTTGATACTCCCTGGAGCCTGAAATGGGCGGTCGTAGTGATGTGCCGCTCTCAGGACATATTAAATTTGATTAATTTGATTTAAGTATTATAAAATTTAATTTGTATCGAAAACCAATTCTAACGACGTCTATCGGTTGAATCATCTTTGCGGCTTCATCATGCCAAAATGGTTGAACGGAGTTTAACCAATTTGTTAAAAGGATACTTTGAGATGCAATGATGGTTATAGAATACTTTTTACCAAGGACGGTAAAGAATAAAGAATGGTTACGTGGACGAAGTTACGGGTATAACTACTATGTACAGTGTACATCAATTTATTAATTTAAACTTCATTGCACAAATAAACCGTACAAATGGCGGACTTAATGCCAATGGCTTTCTTTACCAGTCAACCATAGGGTCAAACAGAGGTACCTACTAAAATGGGTGCGGAGAATTTACATGCATTAAACAAAAATGAAAGTCAATAGAAGTTGTCAAAAATAAACGCTTTTCCAATATCCGATGTTGAAATTAAATAAAACAAACAGTGTGGGAAATGTAAATTAAATTTATTTTTATTTGAATAAGATCGTACACACGTTTGTCAAAACTTGTTATGGTTACACGACGAAATGCAATTGTATTATGCAGCATAGATTCAGGGGCAACTGAGCATATTCCAATCAGAAATGTGGAAAACTGCAGATGTAATCATTGCTAGTAAAAAGTACATCGTGAAGTTGAGACCTCTCGCCCAATCCATAGACTTTCTCTTTAATTTTAGAATTATATAACAGACTGAATAAATTGGTAATATTAACGGCCGCAACGGACAGGATAACACAAATATAGGCACATCACTACACCGGGGTAATATCGCGATGTCAGATAGCGGATGGATGTATATTATATTTGTGCCATTGTGAATAAGCAAATTACGTGGCATTGTCATGGAGACCGCAGGAGAGATTACAGACTCGTCCAAGGTATAACTCTAGAGGTATGCAAGCATAATTTTTAACATAATTTGATATCGCTCTTTCATTAGTAAAGATTACCCTTATCACACTATTACTATTTTATTAAGGAGATGAATTCCTAAAAATATTATCTCAGTGCTAATCTATACATTGCACATAGTAACATTGCATTATTTTAAGATGTTGATTTTTGTAAAATTGTGGGCGTCGAGACTTACCGGGTTTAGGCGTGGGTTGCATTCTAGATAGCATGCTAGCATAGTCTGTTATGAGATTTAATATAATTCTTCTTTTTATTGTACCTTTATGGCTAAGGATCCTGACTAATCAAATATAAATGGTTATTGAAAGGGGTTATTAATAATAAAAAAAATATTTTTATCGATTCTATTTTTTATGTGGAAATGCTACATTTCTATTTTTATAAATATTGACACAAAGGTAAATTACAAAAGAAAAATTTAATGTGATCTACTACAATCTAAGCAGTACTCGAACCTGCGACCTCTACGTTTCCTAATGCGCATAAGCATTTTGAAACACATGACGCAGAGGGCGCTACTGGAGGCGTAAGAATTATGGAATGAAAGATTTGGTGTTATTGACGTAACGATCTATGAGCTCAGTTGGGAGAGCAATACGCCGGAAATGTAGAGATCGCAGGTTCGAGTCCTGCTTAGATTGTAGTAGATCACATTAAATTTTTCTTTCGTAATTTACCTTTGTGTCAATATTTATAAAAAAATATTAACCTAAGCATGGAAACACATATGAAAACAAGTTGGTTGATACTCGATCAGTCAATTTAGACGCCCTCGCGGAATATTTCAATCAAAATCATCCGTTTGCGCGACGGTGCCCCAGAAACGCGGTCACTGACGGCGTCAAATTTCAAGAATAATGACCGGGCGTCAAATGCCAACTCGGTCAATTCGCGTGTAGCTGACGCTGCGCAAAGCGATGTCATTGTGCATGCAGATCCGCGGCCCCCCTGCCCCCTCCTCGCGGGGCCTCCCGTCAACGCTTCATCGAAACCACGTCGTCGTTTTGCTGACGTCGTTTCTGCTGGTGAGCCTGTTCCAGCCCGCCGGAAAGCCGCGCCCTCAAAAGCGCGTGAAGTTCGGGATCCTCCAATAAAGGAAACCCCTCGCACCAGTGTGGACAAGGAGGGTTTCACAACGGTGTCAAGAAAGCGTAAGACACGCAAGAGTCAGTGTGGTACTGCAGAACCGGTTGGTTGTGGTCTGCGGGTCTCCACACCGAGCAAGGCGCTATACGTGTCGCGCCTGCACCACACTGCCACCGCTGAAGAAGTGACGCAGTATGTTCGCCAGAAAACCGGCTACTCGCTGAGGGACCTGAGGGTGTTCCAGTTGCATTCGCGCCACTACGTGCACTTCAGCTCGTTTGTAGTGCGCGTGCCGCGGCCGCTCCAGGACACCATCGCGTGTGCTGATTTCTGGCCGAAAGGTGTCGTGTTTCGTCGGTTCCGGGGCAACCTACCAAATCCAACACCCGAGATGTCGGAACAACGTGGCCACGCCGTTTCGCCGTCAAAATAAACATTGTTCGGTTCATGACGCATTGGTGTAAACTGTAATGTTATGTAACCTGTTTTTCAATAAATAAATAAATAAATAAATAAATAAATAAATTTGCGCTTTTCATCCCAACATATACTCGTATCTCGAACGCGGAGATGGGAAATCTAACAAGTTTTAAGTCTTGTTTATTTGTATTTTTGTAGTTCAAAGTGCCTTGGTTTTATAATTCTAAAGCTGGGCAAATTTATTTAAAGAATAAATAAAATGGAGCATACTTATAACATAGGGGTTAATTCTGGACGATCCTATTATTAAAGCCACGCTGTCTGTCTACCCGTCTGCCATAGGACTGTATCTTTCCAACCGTAATAGGAAGCGACTTGAAATGTTCGCATAATAGAATAGAATAGAATACTCTTTATTGCACACCTCAAGAAGAAAGAGACACAAATACAGATAACACTTAACATTACAATAGAGGCAAACAATAGGCATCATTTATTTATTTATTTAAACTTTATTGCACAAAAGAAAAACTTAACGTACAAAAGGCGAACTTAATGCCATGCGGCATTCTCTACCAGTCAACCTTAGGGCAAAGCAGAGAAATTGTAGGCGGTATAATGTGTGTACAAAACAAAAATTACGTGATTTTTGACATAAGTCAACAGCAGTTTGACAACATTAAAGTTTTCGGCACTCAAATTAAAAATTAGGATCAATTGAAAGCGTTATTTCTCTAAACGTGATCTCCACTTAAAATACACATTTCTAATCTCATAGGTCTTTCATATTCGATATTCAGTGATATTATACATCAAAGTACTTTACGTTAAAATATTCCGTGAATCAGACAGGAGTTACGTATGTAATTATATTAATTAAACATGTTTTAAAGTAGTCTGAGGTCTTCGTTTGATGTCCCAATCGACATGGCTGAAGCTAATATGACCTTTAATAATAAGTAAGTAAGTTTATAAGTAGGTTTTTCAAATTCAAATTCAAATTCAATTTATTTCACGAACACAATAAATAATTACATTTTCAGTTTTGTGGCTCACACTAGGCGGGGCCTGTCCTGTGACACCACACAATCGCTTAAACACAATTTTGGCATTTAAAAGGGGGAATTTGGAAAAACACAACTACATAAATTAATATTAGAATGTTAGTAAAATTAGATTAAATTATTAAATTACATTAGAACCATTTTACGTTACATTTTTATTCTTTGGGTAGGTATAGTAGGCATATTAATTAGAGATTAGCTTAGTCATTGAGTCTACGCATTTTCTTATTTGGACACGTTTTGAAGGTAGGTACAACTGAAATACAAATAACATTATTTAACTAAATTAAATTACTGAAGGCACATTATAGGTAGGTACATCACATTATCATATCTTATACGAATTCCGTCACGAGTTGATATATGTTAAAGAGATTTTTAAATTGTCTATAGTCAGAGATTTTTGGAGTTTACTCCTTAAGAATCGATTTTCATATATAAGCCCGGGGTATGAAAAATATGGGGTGTAAAATCGAACGTATCTGCCGTGCTAATTTAAAAAGTCGTATCTCAGTATACGATCGGGGTAAAAATACGACTTCGTAATTTAGCAGGTTATGCGTTAAGCGTTATAGACTAAGGTCCCGATATAAAATAACCTTCACCGAGATGTTTATTTGATAAAATGTATTTTATATTTAATTTAATATGTCAATAATTATATTGCATATGGGTTGCCTAACAAATTTTAGTCCAGGGTATGTTTAATTAATAATAAAAAAAAATTGTTTTAAACATTTCACCGGTTTGATTAATATTAGATAAATTCTATACCAATCGAAAGTAAGAAGCCCATAGAATATGCAAACGTTAGGTTGCCTATTCTTTTCCCGTCACAACTATTGGGTAGCCAGGTATAAACAGGTAAATCTATACCTACTAGCATTTTGCAAAGGTCTAATTGTTGAATTGAAATTAAATAAAAGTAAAGATTATTTAATTATGAATTTATCTAATAATAAAATCGGTGAAATGTAAAAAAAAAAATTTTAATTTTAAACTAAGCATACCCTGGACTAAAATTTGTTAGGCAACCCATATGCAATATATTTATTGACATTTTAAACTAAATATATAATACATTTCATCAAATAAACATCTCTGTGAAGGTCATTTTATATCGGGAGCTTAGTCTATAACGCTTAACGCATAACCTGCTAAATTAAGAAGTCGTATTTATACCCCGATCGTATACTGAGATACGACTTTTTAAATTAGCACGGCAGATACGTTCCAAAAATATAAGTATTGCGAGGATTGACGTTTGGTTGTCAAAGGCGACGGTTGAAAATTTTATCAAATTTTATTTTATTTATAAGTTAATTCAGTTTTAGAGTCCTTTTCGCTCTTTTTGCGATGAGTGAGTCAAGTCGAGGTGTCGTGAGTGATACGTCACTTTTAGAATGTGGGCAGCGGGCTGCTCCGTCGTGGCTATCTGAAGTGGAGTTTGATAATAAGGCAGGGCCGAGTCAATCGGATATTGTATCGGACGCTGAGTCCATGTCGGATGTGCGGCATATAGCGGTGAAGCGTGCTTGTGGTCTGAGCGACGAAAGCTGTGGTTGTAGTGATAGTTTTATCACAATAGGCAGGCAACCTAAACGCTTGCGGGTTTTAGCAATCGCCAAAACGCAGCTGGAGCCGGACGGTGTGCCTGACAAGCTATTTGAAGTTTATATAGTGTCAAAAGAAGATTTACCGAAACAGATTGGTTTGGCAAAGTTGCTGCAATTTAAGGGTATAAAAGGATTTTTATCCGTCAAGTTTATGGGTCCACGTAAAGTTCGCATACAGTTTAACTCTAAGGATGATGCGGAGAAGCTTCTGGCTTCTCAGGAGTTTAACAATGAGACGAGACGTTATTATTGGTCTAATATGGCATGCTGCACTTATGGAATTATAAGGCAGGTTGAGTTGGAGGTTGAGGAAGACGAATTTTTATTTTCGCCTTTTGTACGATTTGTTTTCATTTGTGCAATAAAGATTAAATAAATAAATTTTTAAAGAATATTGAAGGGTCTGAAGACATTTAGTCAATATGTAGACTGAACCGTTTGGATCATGATGGGCGTTGGGTTAAGGCTGAAGCTATTCGTCTGTGTTTTAAGGGAACTTCCTTACCGCCATATGTTTATGCCTACGGTTGCCGATTTAAGGTAAATCAGTACACTTTCCCGGTTACCCAATGTTCAATATGTTGGAAGTTCGGTCATCTGAGCAGGTTTTGTCCTACTACTAAAGTTACTTGTCCGAAATGCGGCGGGGAGCATGCCAATTGCGAAACGACTATTTTTAGATGCATTAATTGTAAAGGCAGCCATATGGCCTTAGATAAGTCGTGCCCGGTTTTTGTGAAGGAGTAAGAAATTCGCAGGATTATGTCTGCTGAGGGATATATTGGTATATATAAACGGGCTTTTTGGTTGTATATGCAAAATAAGGAAAAAAAGGATACGGATGTTTGTAGTCAGGATGCGCCATCTGTTTTTGAGAATGACTTAAGTTTTGGAAAGTCATATAGAGATGCTGTTTTGTCGAAGCCGTTACAATCTAAAGAGTCTGAAGATTCTGTCTGTCAGGCTGAGGGCCAGCGATCAGTAAGTCAGTACAGATTAGAGAGCGAGCCACAACAAGAGGTTCGTAAGCCGCGGAAGCCAAAAAGAGTAACAGATGTGAAGAGGTCCGAGTGTCTATTGGTCAATCAGCCTACTATTGAGCAGCTGATATGGAAGATCAAAGACAAAATAAGGACAAGAAGAAGAGACGTATTACTTTTGAAAGGCTGGTTGAGAAGACGAAGGATATTTTGTTTTCTACCGAAAGTTGGGAGGAGAAGTTCAAAACGCTGTTTGGAATTGTTGTTAAGGGGATTTTGGATTTATTTAAGGATTTTTTTAAGGAAGGTGATTTTGTACGTTTGTTTTTGTCTAATGTAAATGGCTAGGTCTAATACCAGATCTTTCTTGAATCTAATGTTCAATTCAATATTGGCGGAACCCTTATCGCAATCGGCTAAATTTGTATACAGTTTTTTTATGTAAATAGTGTATACAAATTTAGTTGTTTTCGTGTACATGTTATTTTTAAGTTTATTTATATCCAACAGGGTACATAATGTGATACTTAAACTATTTACTAATCATTATGTGCAATAAACGTATTGAGTATTGAGTATATATTTTATAATCGTTCTTAAGGCCAGGCGCGCACCACGATTTTAGTCGCGCGATAATTTTGTCGCATAAATGCAAGATACGGGTTTATATGAGAGTGCGCGCACCACGATTTTCATAAACCCAGAAGTACGCTTATTTCTGCGACAAAATTAGCGCGCGACTAAAAAAAAATCGTGGTGCGCGCCTGGCCTGAAGAGTAAACTCCAGTCATGCGTCGGAGCTGACACACACACTTTTTTTAATAAGATTATTATTATAGATATGAATATATATTATTATTGGATAAAACATGTTCTTAAAACAAAAACCTTTACGAAGTACTTAAAGTGTCAGTCCAGAGTGTGTGTTGTGTAGTGTTGTGTATATGTCCGTGTGAACAGGCCGTTACAGATTTTGAAAAGGGAAAACTAGGATGTGATGCGTAAGATGCTCTCCGCTTCGCTATATTCAAGACCTGAGAGCCATTCCTTAATTTGAACTTTAGCTTTTCGGACATTCATATCCTTGATTTGGCAGGTCTTTGTTATCTTATTGTAGATCCGTGGATGTGCAAAATCGGCGAAGCGGCGAGCAAAGGCAGTTCTGGTTTTGGCAACTGGGACTGTAAAAATTCTGTCTTTCAACATTTCTCTGTAGGCCGCGGACTGTAAGGTGGCCTTGTGCATTTTAAGCCCTACCTCTAGGAGGTAAAGTTTACGGACGCTTAATAGGTTTGCCTCTTTGTGTAGTGTTGCTGTGGGGAAAAGAAAGGGCTTTTTCAACATTACTTTTAGTAATGATCGTTGCGCTCTCTCAAGCTTGATCAGAACAGTGGTTCCAGCCCCTCCCCAAACTGTTATACAGTATGTGATCACTGACTGGCAAATTGAAACGTAGATTGATCGAAGGAGATCGATGTCGGCTACTTCTCTTAGTCGTTTTATGACGAAAATGAGCTTTCTGATCTTGCTGGCGATGGTCGCGATATGTTCGCTAAAAGTGAGCCTTTCATCAAGGGTGATACCCAGATACTCAATGGAATTGAACCCTTGTTTTACCGACAGATATTTCATCAAATGATTCGTTGCCCCGAAAGTATTTTTTTCTTGGGTATTGCTATACAGAGTGATCAATCCAAATGGATCAGTACGGAGAAAATGAAAACTATAAGAGATAGGGAAATCTGTTCTTATAATTATACGAGTAGCCACTCAATTGCTTCGAATTTTGAGATTTATATAACAAAATAAGAGCGATGACAGGTAGCCGTAGTTACCAAAAGCAATTAAGTGGTTAGAAACCATGGCGTAAATTTTAGATTTAATAGAAACTGCATTTACTTTTTTTATAAATCTCATTCATACGCGCGGATTGAACCTGGTTAAAATCCTGTAAGTAATCGCATGTCGTAATGTACATTTTTTTTACAGCGGTTTTGACCGGGTTATGTATGGAAGTATGTACGAGATTTATAATAAATAAATAATGCAGTTTTTATTAAATCTAAAATTTACACCTTTCCTAAGAACAGATTTGTGAAGAGGGTGCTTTCGTATGTCCAGCTGTTCTCGTCTACAGATCGCATTTTTCAAGCGACTATACGTGTGAAGTTTGATTTTATATAGATTCTATCATCGATTTAGTTTATGGAAGTTTTCATAAATGACGGAGGTAAATGATTTTATTATAAATAAATAAATAAACAAATATTAAGGGACAATCTTACACAAATCAACCTAGTCCCAAACTAAGCAAAGCTTGTACTATGAGTACTAGACGACGATACTTCATGCTAGCAAGGGCCAAATTAAATATGTAGCAACCGCATACTACTAGTGTTAAATTAAGCAAACGTGAGAAACTTCATCCTGTACTCGATTGAAGTTATTCAATGTTGATTTTATCTTTTTGAACTCTTGGAGACTGTATACATCTCTAAGAAACAGCTTAGTGTAGTATGACACTCAGAGACTTCATACATCTCTGAGGAAATTAAATAATTTTAAAATATTTTATTGCATGTTATGACGCCTAGAGACCATATACATCTCTAAGAATTTTAGGTTTAATAATTATTTTCGAAATTATTCACGTTGACGCCTAGAGACCTTATACATCTCTATGGAATTAAATTAATTAACTAATTATATTTTATTGCATGTTGTGACACTCAGAGACTTTATACATCTCTGGGTATATTTAGAATATGGCAAACCGGTCATTGGCCATCTGACTGGGTGCACTCCTCAATTCTTCCTCTTCATAAAAAAAATGGTTGCCTGTAAAGTCGGTTTTACGGGCGAAGGAAGATTTTACGTGACAACGTCTTTTTCTCGGTAGAATATTTATTGATATGAATATTATTAAATTGCACAATAGGAACAAGGAATTGAATGAAAATAAGAATTGCACAAATTTTAACTATAGAAATATATTTTGTTTACTAAAACATTGTACATGTAAACTTAAACTTAACTAATTCCTATTTGAGTGATTTTGTTGAGGATAGGACGATGATAGGAGAAATATGAAATGAAAGGAAGTGTTTCTGCTGTAATGTGTCTTGCGAAAGTCAAGTCGATGGTTGTTCCTTTTAACGTAGAACGTAATTTGCTTATATAGAAAAAAATATAATCCCTCTTCCCTTGCTTTGGCTTTGGTTGTCCTCTTCCCTCTTCCCTCTTCCCTCTTCCCTCTTCCCTCTTCCCTCTTCCCTCTTCCCTCTTCCCTCTTCCCTCTTCCCTCTTCCCTCTTCCCTCTTCCCTCTTCCCTCTTCCCTCTTCCCTCTTCCCTCTTCCCTCTTCCCTCTTCCCTCTTCCCTCTTCCCTCTTCCCTCTTCCCTCTTCCCTCTTCCCTCTTCCCTCTTCCCTCTTCCCTCTTCCCTCTTCCCTCTTCCCTCTTCCCTCTTCCCTCTTCCCTCTTCCCTCTTCCCTCTTCCCTCTTCCCTCTTCCCTCTTCCCTCTTCCCTCTTCCCTCTTCCCTCTTCCCTCTTCCCTCTTCCCTCTTCCCTCTTCCCTCTTCCCTCTTCCCTCTTCCCTCTTCCCTCTTCCCTCTTCCCTCTTCCCTCTTCCCTCTTCCCTCTTCCCTCTTCCCTCTTCCCTCTTCCCTCTTCCCTCTTCCCTCTTCCCTCTTCCCTCTTCCCTCTTCCCTCTTCCCTCTTCCCTCTTCCCTCTTCCCTCTTCCCTCTTCCCTCTTCCCTCTTCCCTCTTCCCTCTTCCCTCTTCCCTCTTCCCTCTTCCCTCTTCCCTCTTCCCTCTTCCCTCTTCCCTCTTCCCTCTTCCCTCTTCCCTCTTCCCTCTTCCCTCTTCCCTCTTCCCTCTTCCCTCTTCCCTCTTCCCTCTTCCCTCTTCCCTCTTCCCTCTTCCCTCTTCCCTCTTCCCTCTTCCCTCTTCCCTCTTCCCTCTTCCCTCTTCCCTCTTCCCTCTTCCCTCTTCCCTCTTCCCTCTTCCCTCTTCCCTCTTCCCTCTTCCCTCTTCCCTCTTCCCTCTTCCCTCTTCCCTCTTCCCTCTTCCCTCTTCCCTCTTCCCTCTTCCCTCTTCCCTCTTCCCTCTTCCCTCTTCCCTCTTCCCTCTTCCCTCTTCCCTCTTCCCTCTTCCCTCTTCCCTCTTCCCTCTTCCCTCTTCCCTCTTCCCTCTTCCCTCTTCCCTCTTCCCTCTTCCCTCTTCCCTCTTCCCTCTTCCCTCTTCCCTCTTCCCTCTTCCCTCTTCCCTCTTCCCTCTTCCCTCTTCCCTCTTCCCTCTTCCCTCTTCCCTCTTCCCTCTTCCCTCTTCCCTCTTCCCTCTTCCCTCTTCCCTCTTCCCTCTTCCCTCTTCCCTCTTCCCTCTTCCCACTTCCCTCTTCCCTCTTCCCTCTTCCCTCTTCCCTCTTCCCTCTTCCCTCTTCCCTCTTCCCTCTTCCCTCTTCCCTCTTCCCTCTTCCCTCTTCCCTCTTCCCTCTTCCCTCTTCCCTCTTCCCTCTTCCCTCTTCCCTCTTCCCTCTTCCCTCTTCCCTCTTCCCTCTTCCCTCTTCCCTCTTCCCTCTTCCCTCTTCCCTCTTCCCTCTATAGCTCTGGTCGGTTCAGTAGAACCAACATTGTAATTTCAATGTTTTTAACTGACAGGTCGACCTTTGTTCGCGTTATCTCCAAGTTCAAAGTCACTAGTATAATAAGGCAAAACAATGATCACACTGTAGCGGCGGAAGATAGGTAATCTTGCGTCGTTTGCGTCGACGCCCACTTTTTCCTTCCAAGATAATTATCTTTCTTAGCGTTAATTCGACGAGACATTGATATATCTCCTTTGCAATAATGTCGGCTTTGTCGCAGCCGTTAGCAAGCTGCTAGCTAGCAAGGTAGATTAGATTTCTCAATAATAAAATATCTCTCGAATATTTGTGCTTTGGTCATGGTTGTTCTATGTCATCATCATCCTCCTGAAAGCTTTCACTTATAGGTTGTTCTATGTATTTATAATAATTTATTGAAGCTTAAAATATTTTGTACATTTCATTAACTTTAAGTAGGTAAGTACATAGGGTTCTCTATAACACAAGACACTGACATTTGTAATAGGAAGATCCTGTGCTACAAATATCAGCTACCTTCCATGTGTCAAAACAAGACTAATCAAAATACAATTAATGGTATACAATTTAAATAGGTTAATTAAATATTTTATAAGAAAAGCTTATAATTATTTGTACAAAACAAAGAGAAGAGAGTTTATAATAACAAAATCATGGGATCAACGTACTCCTGTATGTATGCGTGTGTAAATATATATATAATATGTGTGAATGCACGAGTATTTGTGTGACAGTGTACATTATGTTATTGGACGCAAAAGATTTTCAGTGCAATCGTAGTTTAGGGTAAGCAACCAAGTTGTCACCTCTTTTTTACATAAGTACTTGCTTTTGCCTTCAATTGCTAGTATTTTATTTACCTTATTGTAGAGAAAGCAACCTAGGTAGTAAAAGAATCTTTTGCAAAACGCAGTTTTACAAGACACGGTGCAGCGTATAACATTTATACGTCTACCTCGTTGATTGGAGGTATCTTTAGACTGAGAAAAATGTTCTGCATGTTGCCTCATTAATATTTGTTGAATAAACAACTGTCGTTTATCTATATAAGTACGTACATAATATATCAAATATTAACAGTTCCTTCACTGTATATCTATGAAGTCTGTCTATATGTGAAAAGAAATATGCACAAGCATAAAATCCATACGAATAATCCGAGGCAAGCTTCCAAGTTACATGGCCTTAACTTATGCTATCCTGCTCATCATAAAACAGCTTATTTCCGGAAAAGCATATCCTACATGTCTGTTCACGTATTTAATCACTTGCCAAATTGTATCAAGATATTAGAGTTTCCTGAATACAAACAAAAATTATATAAATGGTGCCTGAAAAAAGCATACTATGATGTAAAAGAGCACTGAGTGATTCAGCATCACTAGTTAATTTGTTTTTAACTTGACATGTGTAAGTATATCAATGATGACTTTTAATATTTCAATATTTAGTAATGTAGTCTTGACGTGTGTAATTCAATGTAATTTAAATTATTTCAATGTTTATTTAACTATATGGCAATTCTAATATCTAAAATTGTAACATGTCTTCTGACATAATATTGTACGCCGCGTTGCGGTTGATTGTGATGTACCCTAACTTGACATAAGACCTTTATAACTAACTCACAATATTACAATAAATGATTTCAATTTCAATTTCATATATCGTCATATTTTTATAGAATCTTTTTATCGGTTCTATATCGCCCCCTGCCTGCAATACGGCCACATCTCAAAAAAAATTTTTTTTTGGTTTATTGCAGATTCGTAGTCAGAATAGCTTAATTTACGTCCTTATTTCGACAGCCATAAGAAAAAGTGTCCTTAAGAGCCTTTTTTCCACAAGTGGCCTTATGGTTCTGACCAAAAATTGGCAGTTAACTCCCTGCAATACAGCCACTTGCCAGTTGTGGCTGTATAGTATACATTTATAATACATTTTTTGAGTTGCGTCCTATAAGAATAACGTATATTCTAGTGTTATTACGATGAATCCCTTTAAATATAAGCGAAATAATCGTCATTTTGATTGTGTCACAACAGTAAGTACCTATAGTACTATTATTTATTTTATTTATTCGTATGGCATATTATACATGTACAGTCATTAAATCATAATTTAATATCAAGACTTTTTATCTTATATTGGTGGGTTCCTCGACTTAATTCGTTGAGGCGGCAGGTTTGCGAACTCTGCGTGGATGGGCAAATCGGGACGACTCACGAATTTTTGTGCTTCGTGGACCAGTGCCTGTTGTCTACATAGTTGGGCGGGAGCTGTCTGACTCAACACAGGCAGCCAAACCAAAGGAGTACATTTGATGGTTGCCGATATGCATCGCATGGTTTGGTTTAGCACGTCTGTCCGATGCACTTGTGCGCTGTTGAGGCAAACTGGCGCGTAGTACTCTGCCGTCGAGTAAACTAGGTTAAGACCGGTAGTGCTGCTATGCTAATCAGCTGTTGGTCCCCAAGTAGTTCCCCTTAGTCTGTGGAGTATGTTATTCCGCATCTGTAGCTTCTTCCCTAACTTACTAATGTGTGGCGCATATGGGTAAGACTGCGGTCTAGAGTGACACCTAAGTACTTCGGTGTAGGATTTAATTTTGAGCCCCGTCTCTCTGAAGCAGATATTTGGCTCATAATTTGCTTCTTTGTTGCAGAGATGGAATGTCGTAACTTCTGTTTTATTGCATTGAGCTACAGTAGCCATTTTTTAAAGTATTTCTTAAGACATTCCAGATCGCAAGTAAGAGCTTCCTTTGAGGGTTTAAATGTGTCATGCTGGTGAGTGATGGCAATGACATCAGCATACATACATTTTCGACTCTCTGTTTTCGGAATCAGTCACGACCCCACTCCTGTTCAACCTATACACACACGAATATAGGTTAAACAGGAGCGGGGCCAGGACCGATCCCTGCGGTAGTTCATTGTTCAGCTTCCTGACTTTGCTTGGAGTGCTTTCGAGGTGGACGATAAATTCCCCATTTGCTGAGCATAGAGTTGATTAATCCCACCATCATGAGCTTATAGATCAGCCCCTGTGTCCATATGGTATCGAATGCATCTGAAAGGTCGACAAAGACTGCCACGATTTTCTCTTTCCTTTGAAACCCAGCCTGTATGTGTGTTGTGAGCTATTTTATTTTAATTATTTTGTCGACTATAAAATTGTAGTTCGATATATTTGTAGATTAGCCTCTTCAAACGTTTGTAGACTCAACTAAGTAGAGCAATGGGTCGGTAACTCTTTGGGTCGTCGCCTGGCTTACCCAGATTCAGTGTGGCTATTATTATTGAGCAGTTGAGCTTAGGTGGAATTAGATTATTCGAGACTATGTCTAAATAGAACCGTGGGAAACGTCCTACATCTTTGTACAAGGTGTTCTAAAAGTTCGTTGTAAATACAGACTTACAAAAATTGGAACTTTGATTCGAACCAGTCTTCATCCAGTATTGCTGAACCTAAAAGTAGAAAACGAAAAGCTTATCCTGTACTGTACTATGAAAAGGTAATAACATTGTAAAGAAGTTGAAGAATTCTGGGAAACAGTACACTAATATGAACGGGAACCTAGTCTATGCTAAAACTATGGGGCCTCCTTTTTATGGTACACGTTACATATGGTATTATACCACGTAATATAGTACATGTTAACACGATAATTAAGGATATAGTGCCTTGAAAAGACGATAAAGGTACTAAATAATCATTTTTTATATGCAAGATTATCTGCATCTAGAAAGTTGGTATTAAAGCTGCATGCACTGATTATCGCTTACACTACTTATTGGTAATGTAACAAAAGTTGATTAATAAAGGTACTTTAATTATTTTAGTGTTTCTATATATATTTTAATGTTACTAGATAATCATTTTTCGTATGCATTTTCCAATAATTCTTGTTCGGTTTTGGACGCATCTCAAAATTTCAACAAAATGTTTTTGCAATACGGCCACAACTCTAAGTACCTATCTTAAAGGCCTCGTATCTTAAAAAACATACACGTTTTATAAAAATGGTTATTTTCATGAGAAGCATTATATCATGTCGAGTAAAAATGCAAAATTTTAAATGAATTGACCCAAAACTCAAGGAGTAAGCCACTTTTTACTACCACGCACTACGCTCCCAAAACTTTAACAAGCGATTTCTGGAAAAAATGTTTTTTTGGGATGTGGCCGTATAGCAGGCAGGGGGCGATATATTATATGGGAATACCAGATTTTTATTTTTATAAATATTAACGCAAATTACGAAAGAAAAATTTAATGTGATCTACTACAATCTAAGCAGGACTCGAACCTGCGACCACTACGTTTCCGGCGTATTGCTTTCCCAACTGAGCTATTAGATCGTTACGTCAATCACACCAAATCTCTTATTTCATAATTCTTACGCTACTGGAGCGCCCTCTGCGTCATATGTTTGAAATGCTTATGCGCATTAGCCATACCCTTGGATGTGCGCTCAAATCAAAAACGGCTCGACCGATTTTATTCAATACAGTTTTCATTGAAAGTACTTATAAGGCCTCATTTTCATAAATTTTTCCATAATTGAATGACCGTGGTTGAAAAGTTAGGGGGGGGACGCTATTTCTTGGACTTTATCAAAAAATAATGTTTGAAGACCCCTATTATTTTTAAGATACCTATTCAACGACACACCACACACTAGTATTGGAACGAAAAAAAAACCACCCTCACTATATAGGTGTCCGAGAGGTACCCGGTAGAAATTTTATTTTACCGTTTTGTCGGCGTGATACATACACATACTGATACCAAATTTCAGCTTTCTAGTACTTATGGTCACGGAGCTAAGCCGTTGACGGACAGATGAGCTAAGCCGTTGACGGACAGACAGACGGACAGACGGACTTATGGTGAAACTATAAGGGTTCCTAGTTGACTACAGAACCCTAAAAAACGGTTGACGTGAGTCTCAACCGTTTTTATAATTATTAATAAAATTAAGAACCTATTAACAAGTTGAGTTTCTAAAGGTGGATATTGATAATATGATATTATTACACGCGAATGTTGATGTTTCACTTATTTTGAGTTTTACACCTATGAAAATAGGATACGTATTATCATCTTAATGAGATAGATTAACAGTTTACTTAGAATTTGGAATCAGATCGCTAGAGTGCAAGTGGCAAATTTATTCCCAGATTGTGTCAGTTAGTTTTGCAGCTGAAATAGAATAAATCGCATATTCGTGATAAAGCCGAGCTAAATTGGCCATATGGCAATGTGTCGTCGAATAAGGGCCCTAAAATCATAAAAAGTGAGTACGATTTCCGTACATTCGTATCTTTTCCTTGGCAACTGGCCGCACGCAAATTCAGGCCGAAGTAGGTCACAGTTGAAAGAAGTTGGCCTTCCTGCTTTTATAGCAGTAAATGCTTCTTTGAATATTTTAGTGAAAAGAAACATCACAAAACTCTGTTGTGAATTGATATTTCTTCAGCTGTGTACTGTATTTGGAACTGCTGCAAGTAACAACATAATAATATTAAAATACATAGGTACGGAATGCGGCGGATTTTTTTTCGATTCGTCGCCGCCGTGACCGATCGTAGCTAAGGTTTGTTCGGACTAGGCTAGTGTTTTAGTCTAGTAGCGAGTAATTTAGTAGCTAAATGTGTCTGAACACCAAACAATTAGTCGAGAAGATTAGTAAGTAATTTAATCGAGTCAATCCATTATATTCATTTTTTTTGTAATTTAGTAGTGAGTAGTACCCTCCACCAGTCCCACCACGCGTCCGTGCTTACTCGGCCGCCGGCTAAACAAGTCCGAACCTGTCGATTTAGTCGATTTCATTAGTTGGCGTAAAAATGTCGTTTCGCTGGAGTGAGGAAACCACTTTAAAATCATCATTACTTCTTTTGATCCATTTTCGTATCCATAGCTTCTTATTATTAATCACGCAAATTTCCTCACCCACCTCTTCTAAAATAGCCGTTACGATTAGCTTTATCAGTTTATTCACTTTGTTACGCTGTAGGTTGTTCATCTTGCAGAATACCACTGACTTGTGAACTTTACTCGACTGTAATGAGAACGATTTTTAGGCAGTAGCGAATAGTTTAGCTACTATATATAAATTTCTTGCTACTAGACTAAAATACTAGCCTAGTCCGAACAAGCCTTTATATTGCTGTAATCGTCATGTATAATTTATGATCTAAGAAGTAAAATAATATGAACAGTATTAACACTATACCGAATGTAGTTAGAGCAGTAAATTAACCACAAGACTACTAACTATACTAGGTAAAGGTACATCTTGCTAATGAGCATATTTGACGGCACATGACGTCAGACAGGCGTCATTGTACCTAATCTTGTGAAGATAGTAATTAGGTCACCGACACAACGCGTGATAATAAGTAAGCTGCGTTTTATCCGGATTATATCATCGCCACAATGAGAACATTATTTAATTTATTTTGGAGCAGTCCATGACGAATAATTAATATTTATGAGTGAAATATCAAATAATACAATATTTACTATAATATGACCTGCATGTAATTATACATATGTATGTATTTTTATTTATCTGGGTTTATGATATCTTATGGTTATACGTTTTGTATATTTGCGCAGATTATTTTGTTCGTTTGTTTACTTCGATGTCTAGCAGTTTTCTCTCTCATTTCCTCAAAGGTTAACTGGAAGAGATCCCTTATAGGGATAAATTAGCCCTTGTACATGTATTGTTTTTGAGATTTTGTCAATATTATTTTTATAGCTCCATTTACCCGTAAAACTAATTAGTTAAACATAGCACAAGAGCGTGACCGACCAAATCCTAGTCTAGGAACCCGCTTTCCCTGCATCGAGCTACCGGCCATAGTGGCTAAGGGGCGAGAGGGACCCTTTGGTTTTGTATGTAGATGTAATATCTTAATTATATTATAAGCCTAGCTTTACCCGTTCCTTGTGCTAATAAATTTCCGTTATTACCAAAAGTATTTTCTTTCTTGGTCACCTACTCTCAAAACCCATAGAATAAAAAACTAAGTATTACATGGCCAGTCCAATGGAGCTATAGTTAAGCTAGGAGTGCCACAGGGCTCTATTTTAGGTCCATTTCTATTTTTGATTTATATATGAATGACTTACCATCTATAGTAGATAATCTTTGTAATATAGTACTATTTGCTGACGATATATCATTAATTTTCAAGGTTAATCGGAAATCAACCGACTATGCGGAAATTAATTGCACACTAGATAAAGTACTTAACTGGTTTACTACTAATAATCTTCTATTAAATGCCAAGAAAACTAAATGTGTTAGATTTGCTTTACCAAATGTTACGGCGGTAGATTCTACTATATTATTAAATGGTGAATGTTTAGAAATGGTGAATAATGCATTATTCTTAGGTATAACATTGGACAGTAATTTGCAATGGAGTCCACATATAGCAGTGCTTGCAGGTAAATTAAGTTCAGCAGCGTACGCTGTTAGGAAAATTAGACAATTGAGTGATGTTGATACAGCTCGCTTAGTTTATCATAGTTATTTTCGTAGTGTCATGTCATATGGTATTTTGGTTTGGGGCAAAGCAGCTGACATTCAGACTATATTTGTGCTACAAAAAAGAGCGATTCGTTCTATATATAACCTGAATTCTCGTGACTCCTTAAGAGACATTTTCAAAGATATAAACATCTTAACTGTAGCGTCCCAATATATTTATGAGAGTATTATGTATGTTATTAAGAACATAGATTCATTTACAAAAAAATCCGATGTCCACAATTTTAACACTAGAAATAAAAATAAAATTGCTATTAGAAAGTTTCGTGCGTTAGCCTTTCCATCTCTCAAAAATTATTAAAAAAAACCTCTAATGTCAAAAGCATATTATACAGTAGAAGACTATCTGACAGACAAAAATGCATGGCCTGAACCAGAAACCGAGTAACTGACTCCTTAGTTTGTACCTGACTAGTTTAAGCGACACAGTTCTAATAAGAAAGCATATCAAACGTACATAAATTATGTTAAACCGTCATACTTTCTTGTAGTTTCTATATTTAATTCTTACACTAGTCCTCATTTATATCTTAGAATACACTTTTAATATGTTTTCTTCGAGAACTACGTATAGTTAAGTTCATATTACTGTAATAGTTAAGTACTTATCCATTATGAAAAAATGACTGACTGTTGAGTTTCTTTCGGCGTTTCTTCTCAACAGTGGTCTCCTCTTGTGAAATTCCGGTAGACTCAGACATGTAAAAGTGCCCTTGTGGCCTACTTGCAGAATAAAGTTCATTATTTCATTATTATGTACAATAAAGTGTTTATATACATACTTAAATTAGATCTTTGGAAATTTGAGAGTGAGCAGGTGATAGCGACTGCAGATCGAATCAAGAGTCCGCAGCCTTCACTAGTGAGAGAACCATCACGAAGAGATCAGGTCTCTCCATCGACTACTTTAATATTACTCGTTTTCTCAAATTAGCATAATGTACTCGTAGGCATGCGTCATTGTCGATATAAAACGAAAATAACTAATTTACAACGATATTGATGATATCAAATGTTTGCCTAAACATGTTCATCAGATTAAATAAGTACCTAGTCATAAATGGACAAGGCTTTCGATGACCGACTGTCCGCGGTGTGAGTGATTAGGCGATTAATGAATCGGCCAATCAGTCAACACACAGACAGCCGCGCGGCGCGGCTGCTGGCGGACAGAACAAGCCGCTAATTGATAGGCACACGTCATCTGAGCTGGTGTCTATACTATCTACTAATATCGTTTAAAATGCAGTAAAGGTACACTTTCTGAGATTGCTTTATCGGTGTTAAATCGTTTTTTAAATGTGCTATAAATCGTGCCTAAGGTTCCGTTATTGTTCTTAACTGACCGAGCGAGCAAAGCATCTCCGTCTTAGCTTGGCCTGATGTTCAGATTTTTGGCTGTTCTCGCCTAGAGGTCGTGTAAGTATAGGTTTGATAATTATAGATAACTTTTTAGTAGTTTCAGATTTTCTAAATTTTTCATAATGGTGGAGGTCATCATCATAATTTTAAGAGCTGGGCTCTTGTCGGTGTTGTAATTTTCAGCTTATTCTACATTCCGCTTTTTCTTTTACGTCTTTATATAATGGTGGAGGTGTACGAGTGAAAATATTACAAATTGGAAACATTTCGAAACAAACTCGCGAGGCCTGTCGGTCACAAAATTTCACGAGAATATGTTGAGAAATGCGACTTGTAGGAGAGAAAAGTTGGAATTCTAGACAACTGTACATCCACACATTCGGAATTCAAACAAATTTCGAATTTTTGGCAAAACTGGAACAGAGACACTTGCTCGGTCAATTAAAAATCTTCAATAAACTAAACAAAATGAAAATCACAATAAATAAGAGTAGAAAAACATCCGTTTTCCTTATTCATTGATTATGTTTTTCTTCTAGCTATGTAAACATTGGAAGCGAGAGCTCGTCGCAGTATTAATTATAAAAACGCATTTAGTTGCCTTTCGTTAAGTGATAAATAGTTACAAGTGCAGTAGATAACCTCACCTATATAACGTCACTACTATCTCACTGTTTTCACTGGCACAAGCACCACTACTAGAAAGAAGAACATCGGTAAGACACATATCTCTAACCGTTACGTTTTTGAATATCAAAAAATATGAACAATCTGTTATCGACGAAAACTATAACGGTATCACACATGTCAAAAACAGCAGACTGAATGAACCGTCTTGATTTGACAGTAGTCGACATTGACAGCTGACGCACATACCAACCGCACGAAGAAAAAGTTGCGTTCAGAAATTTTTTGTCACTATTGAAGATTGATACTCTTCACAATAAAACTATATTTCGTCGCCTGGATTCATACTTCGGCAAGGATTATATTTATTACCTACTCGTTTTCAAAATCTTTTAAAAGATGGCATCTAAATCTAGACCAGTGGTGTGCTTTACCTGCAAGACGGAAATAAAAGACAGAGGTTATTTGAAATGCTCAAAGTGCTACAGGATTTATGACATTATATGTGCCCAAGTTAGTGACGAGCGTTACGACCTAATGTTACAGACAAGAACCAAATCAAAATGGGCATGCGTGTCGTGTCTTCAGGCACCGGGTACATCTCGAGGAGTAAAAAGCAGCTGTAATGCACCGCCCAGCGTAAATAAAACTGTGTCCCCTGACAACACTAGCAGCTCGTGCAGCACGGCAATAATAGAGCCACTGGAATCGACTTCCGTCTCCACGTGCAACGAGTGGAATTCGCCAACAAAAGAGCAGCCGGCTCCGCTGTCTTCGGATATTACAAACAGTGAGTACAAAAACGTTGCTCATAGGAAAAAAATACAAATTAATGTCTCGACCAGCAACTCCTTCGACTCCCTTCCATCAGAAGTGGAAGACTCCTGTGACGACACACGCTGCAGCCATACGGGCTTAAACAGAAGCTGCCCAGAGATCACAATTAAGAACTGCCTCGACTGCGAAACCCTCCAATTGGAACTTACAGCACTTCACCAAAAATACGCTTCCGCTGAAGATGAGATCGAATCCTTGTCCGCAGAGAATTTTAAGCTTAAGCAAGAACTGCAAAAACACGAACTAAAAATAAGCAAACTAAGAAATATTTGCGCTTCAACCGAGGCAACACCATCTAAAAAAAACAGTAGTGTGAAAAAACCTAGGGCGCGAAGGCAACTGACGACCGGAAAAAAAAATAACCCCGACTTCTCTCAGATTGAAGTTAATACTGAGACACAGCAGTCTCAACCGGATATATTAGGCCACAACCTCCAATGTGCAAAAATACTAGGTGAGGCAAAAACCCCTGTGACCGGCCCGTTGCCGACGTTGCCGACACTAACATCATCACCTAACATAAGCCTTATCAGCAGCAATAGGTCCCATATGCTGAAAATCGCTGAGCAATCACTACCTGGGGCTAATTTGTGCCATTACCTCACTCCGGGGGGAGGAATCCAACAGCTATTCCAGGGCCTGGATAAAAAACTAAAGGATTTTACATACAAGGATTTCTGCACTATACATATAGGTGATAACGATTTTAAGGCTACACAAGACTATTTAAAATTAGTAATATTTATTAGAGAGCAGCTACTGAGTGTACAACACACAAATATTATAATATGCGTGCCTACTTACAGGCTAAATGATTATGCGAACCTCTTTAATAAAAGAGTAGAAATCTTCAACAATTTATTGTATTTAGATAACATTACTCATGAATACGCCTACATCCTTGACTCTAATTTAAATATACCATACTCAGCCAAAATGTTTTTAGCAGGGTCGGGCGATGTAAATAAAAGAAGTCTGAATATAATCTTTAAAGACTTGGCAGACTTAATAAAATCAATAATGGAGACTGAATGGGTAAATTCTTACCAAAATGCAGATAGCGATATAGCTAGTGTAGAAAGCAATAGTCATGAGGATGAACAGGAAAACGAACAAAACACATTTTTTCGTTCATAATTTAAGTAATATAAATAAATGTACTTTTGATAAACATCTAAGTCAGTGCATAACTAATACAACCATTATTATTACACCAAAATATCCAAGGAATACTCTCGAAACTTAGTGCTCTAGAATTGTGTATAGCAGAGTTCTCGCGAAATGGTGTGACGCTTGACGCATTATGCCTGACTGAAACTTTTGTAAAACGTGGTAGCGAAAAGAGTATATATTTGAAAAACTTTAATTTAGCGTCTTGTTTCTGTAGAGATAAGAAGAGGGGAGGTACTTGTATTTTATTGAAAAAAGGCATTGATTTTAGGGTTCTCCCGATATGTCATGATTCTTCCATTGAGCGAGTATTCGAATGTTGCGGTGTAGCGATTCCCATGTTCAACTGTATTGTTATTTGCTTGTATAGAATACCGCAAAACAATTTAGTTCATACGTTTTTCTATCATCTAGAAATACTTCTTCATAAACTTACATGCAAATCGAAAAGGAGAGTAATAATCACCGGAGATTTAAATATTGATACCTTAAAAGAAAGTAGTGCTTCTAACAAACTTAAAGGTATAATGAAAAACTTTAACTTAACATTACATATTACTAAACCTACACGCCAAAAGTCTTGCATAGATCACATAGCCAGCAATATCCGCGACGCTAGGGGCTATATCTATCCTGTTCAGCTATCTGATCATGATACATGTCAACTCCTAAAATTCCCAATAAATACTACCACTAAAAAAGCCAATGACTTTTGGTATATAACAATACGTGATTTGTCTAAAAATAATATAGAAAAATTCAAATATTACATGTCAGGTCTTCATTGGGCTGACGAGCTCTCAGAAAATAATTTAAACGTCGCATTCAACACGTTTACCCAGTTCTACAATCTTTGCTTCCCTGTGAATAAAATAAAGATTAAAGTCAATACCACGGCGCCTAAATGGATAACAAAAGGTCTTATAAAATCCAGTAGGACTAAAAGGAAGTTAAGAACGTTGTATTATCGTAGGAAGACAGCGACAAACAAACAAAAGTTGTTGGCTTATTCCAAGCTGCTAAAAGCATGCGTCATTGACTCGAAAAAAAATGTTAACAATAAATTCATATCTAAGTCAAAAAATAAATGTAAAGCAGCTTGGAACATCATAAAGGAGAAGCATGACGACAATAGAAATAAACAAGAAATTGAGTGCATTGAGTTGGATGGTAATATCATTAATAGCCCCACTCGGATAGCACAAATATTCAATGATCATTTAATTGATTCAACAAATGTTAATATCAATGCCAAAGGAACCAGTAGCCACCGTATATCACTATCAAAGATTAATAGCACTCGTGATAGTTTATTTCTACAACCGTGTACGGAAGACGAAGTAATAAAAATTATAAGGTCATTGAATAACTCTAACTCAGTGGGATTTGACCAGGTTGCGACCAAGGTGCTCAAAGAGTGTGCAGTAGAAATCTCTTCGATCGTGGCACATCTTGTCAACTTATCTTTTACTTATGGTATCTTTCCGGAGCGACTGAAGCAGTCAATAGTAAAACCTATCCATAAAAAAGGAAATAAACAAGACGTACGAAACTATCGACCGATAACTTTAGTACCAATATTCTCTAAAGTGTTTGAGAAGGCATTCCATTCTAGAGTGTCGCATTTCTTGGTTAAGCACAATATCATTGCAAAGGAACAGCACGGTTTCCAGAAGCACAAGTCCACCACTCATGCGGCTTAATCGCTCATGCGTACAATTACCCAATATATTGATGACAAAATTCCTATAACAGCAACATTTTTCGATATGACCAAAGCATTCGACTTTGTTGATCATAATCTACTACTTAGGAAATGCGAATATTATGGTATAAGAGGAAATGTTTTAAACTGGATAGCAAGTTACCTAAGCAATCGAATGCAGTGCGTTGAAATAAGTAAACTTAATAGCTCAAATGTAAACATATCTTATCGATCAGCGTACAGACACAACGGGTACGGCGTCCCACAAGGAAGCATCTTAGGTCCAATGCTATTTATTTTATATATAAACGACCTACCCAAAGTGACGACGTGCCCTATGTCTTTGTTCGCTGACGACATAGCGGTAATTATACCCGCGGACAATGACAACTCCGTCGCGTATGAGGATAAGTTAAATTCTATAATAAATGTAATAGATTCATGGCTAAGCTGAAATAATCTGCAGACGAATACAACAAAAACATGTTACATACAATTTAGAAATTATAAAACACAACCATTAAGCTTAGAATTACTCTGTCAGAATCAAATAATTGAACAAGTTAGCGATACGAAATTATTGGGCATAACCGTGGATCAACATTGTTCATGGAAACAACATGCTAAGTCAATCTGTGATAAACTTGATAGATTCGTTTATGCCTTAAAACAGCTAAGGTTAGTGTCAGGAGAGAAAACAGCATTGCTTGCTTACCATGGTTACGTTGCTTCGGTGTTAAGATATGGAATATCATTATGGGGTAACTGCACAGAAGCAAGCAAAGTTTTTAGTACACAAAAAAGATGTCTTAGAGCAGTGTGTGGAGTACACCCTAGGGATTCTTGTAGATCTTTATTTCAAAGACTTGGATTACTCACTTTGGTTGGCTTATATGTATTAGAATTAGCATGTCTCGTTCGAAAATTGCATCATAACTTTAAAAAACCGCAATTTAATAGTAAATTAAGAGCAAGGGACGAACATAAGCTGCTAATGCCACCATGTAGAACGTCATTATTTAAAAAAAAATGTTACATTATGAGTATTCGAGTCTACAATAACATACCTTACGAAATAAGATTGCTGCCTGACAAAGTATTTGTAATTAAATTAAGAAAATGGTTAATAGATAAATGTTTCTATACGTTGACAGATTTTTTTAATTTTAAGGAATAGACATAATTTAGAGTTGATTTCCCTGGATATATAAATTTGACATTCCTACTATCTAAGCTGTTAATTTTTGCATGCCATGTTGGCTAAACATGTGATACTGATACTAATTATGTTAAGACAAACACACAATGTTACAACCATGTTTACGCAAATAAATCATTTCATTTCATTTCATTTCCAAGGTAGCCTATGAATGATTTGAGGACCTCATTATTTTTCACGTCAGTAAGTTCAAATACGCACATCTCTCCCAAACTTAGTTAAAACAACAAATATTCTCGAAGCTAATTTGCGACACAATTAATTTTCTCCTGCCCGTCGCAGGGTTAACTATTGGCCTAACTAATTGTAACTAATTATTCTCCCGAATACAGAGTAACGGGCGCCTGAGGTGGCGCGGTCTCTGTTCTTCGGTTAATCTGTATAGACATCCATCAGGGTGTCTGGGTGAAGTATTTTTCGTGCAACAAGTCCAGTTTAGTCAGGAAGACGATTAACTACGAGTGGTTTCCTTGAGAACGGTCGGTGTTTGTTTAGATTTTTTTGTCGAGTGAGTTTTTCGAAATTTTCACAATACCGGATGAAAGCTTAGAAAAGTAGTATTTCTGGCATTCCGAAAATTTATCGCGAGATCTACCAGATTACAGTAAATGACACATCACAAGTCGAACATTTTTGCTCGCGTTGTAAACAAACACAGTAATAAATAAGTCAAATAACATTCACAAACTTACGATGAGAAACCTACGATGATGAGAAAAATATTAAACTAGGTATGGCGCCAAAGAAATAAAATAAAGTTCCAGCCTCACTTTAACATCTCGATATGTTCCAATTAAAAAATAACTTCTTCCTACCTTACTACAACACAATGCAAATCCACTTTATTGCACACCTCAAATACCTACACAGGGATACAAAACATGAAAGATCATCATATCCTTATCATTTGGTCAAAGATTATTTAAGTGATATGACATAATTTTAGATTTTAATCACAACTAACTTAACTAACTTTTGACATGTTTGAATTGTTTTTATTGCTTATATTGTTTACTAGCGACCCGCCCCGGCTTCGCACGGGTGCAATGCTGATAAATTATGCATGTATTATACATATAAACCTTCCTCTTGAATCACTCTATCTATTAAAAAAACCGCATCAAAATCCGTTGCGAAGTTTTAAAAATTTAAGCATACAAAGGGACATAGGGACAGAGAAAGCGACTTTGTTTTATACTATGTAGTGATTTCCATACTACTATGTGTTTCTATGATACTTAATAAAAATAATTATCATCCTAATTTTGTAAATAAATATAAAAAGCATGTTAATTTAAAAATTTAAATTCGTACACCCATACTTTTGGGTAAAACATAGAGGTCAAAACAAACCGTAATGAACACCGATAACTTTGACAAATACAATTTCTGATTTCGATTCTGATTCTATGTTGAAATATAAATTACTTGATTATGAGTTTGGGATCCTTTGCAAATAAGTCACTTGGCCAAGAGATAGATAGCATTGAAATGTAATTCATAAAAAAATGCTTCAGCTTCTATTTACAATTAGGTCCGTAAGATTTGATGAGACGTCAGGAAAATAAGCAACGTCTTAGCAGAGAGAATTATGAACTAATCTGACGGCCAATCTTCTCCAGTCATCTTCGTAATACGGCCACGGTTCCTTTGGCGGCGGGCTGAGTTCAACGACGTTAATGACATGTGTCCGAGACCTCGCCATTATTTGGTTTCTCTAGCGATATATGATTTATTCGAAGTAGCCATTATGATATTATTTTCTTTCTCATTGTGGTAAATATACTGCTTAATGGGAAAGGATAAAACCCGCCATGGCACGCTAGGGCAGAATGTCGAGTGGCAGCCGCATACTGGAAGACTCAGCGACGTCAGGCCCCCTGCAAGGGGGTTGAAAATATTGCAAAAATCGCGGGAACATATTGAATGTCGATACCTGCAAGGCCGCTGAAAGTGGAGATCCTTGAAGGAGGTATTTTCCTATCTCTGGACGTCCTCCGGCTGAGATGATGATGATTGTATTTTGATAGATGTGAATACAAGATGACGAGTCATATGACTTATTTATACAACAAGAAAATTAGTCGTAAAAGAAATGTCACAAAATTCATCGGAGTATCAAGTGATATCAGAGTGGGCTCTTTTTCCGCACAAAGACAAAGCCTCGCGATTCAAAGGGGGAACGTGGCGAGTGTGCTGAGGACGAAGCCTCAACGGTTTCAGTACTGGGGGACTACTTTTAATTAAGTTTTATTTGTATGTAGTTAATCTTTCGCATTGTCATTTACATCATGTAATATTTATACAACTTTATACGATTCGAGCACCAATAATTGTTATAATGATTTATAAAGCCGCGGTAATTTAAGATATATAGCTGAGTTAGGGATAAGGCAATGCCTCGTCGAACAGGCCCCAGGTTTCTGCGCCTCGCCGGGCCGGTCAAGAAAGTATTACAAATCCCCGTCGCTATGAATTTTCTCAAACGAGGCTTTCAGGGAAACATAATTACGCACTTATTGCTCCCGGCTTTTATGCTTATTTGGGTTTTAATGATGATACGAATTTAAATATAAATCCCGGTGGTTAATTGTGCGTGAGACGGAAAGAATAACTTCGTAATTTGTGACGGAGGCCATTGTGGTTGTAATAAATTTGGTTGCAATCATAATAAAAGGCTCGGCGTCTAATCCTTAGATTACGTGTTTGGGACGTTTCCTGACGTTGCGGGTTTTTTATACCCGGAGGAACATTTTCACTTAAGATCTTTGTTTCCTTTTGCATCTCGCTTTTGGTAAGGGTTACATTATTGTCATGTCTTTCTAGCAAAGAGATAATTATAAAAACGGTTTAAGCTGACGTAAAAATGGTCTAGAACGGCCCGAAATGTCTCGAATTCATATAGAGTTATTGTATTAAGCGGTTTACACTCACGTCAAATTGTCAGGAACGACCCGACATGTTTCGAACTCGTATGGAGCTCTTCACCAGGGACTGCTACCCGTACACCGCCGCGGCAAGTTCGTCACTGATTCTTTGATCGACGCTCCGCTCTTATAGCGCGATAACCGAAAAACACGATTTAAAATTACTTGTAATGATCATTCCACGAACTGAATTATCGACGAAATGAAAATATGACACGTTGACTTTGAAGTGAAATTCGACGAAGTGAGTGTCGACAATTTGATGATAAACCACAACAAAGTTGTCACCTAAGATCAATTAGACCAAATCAAAATACGCATGAATCCGTCCGTCCCACAATAAGGCCGAATCGCTGGGCCCCATTATAAATAGAGGCCCCGATTGTTATTTTATTCCCGTCCGGCCATTTAACGACCGCACCGCGCCCCATACTAATGAACCTTCACTTATTGAAATACGTTTTATGTTATTAATATTATTCTTGGACGAGGAAGTCTCGTCGTTTGACTGTTAATTAGGTTTGGCCTGGACTCACTTCAATAGAAATGTAACTACAATATACTAGCTGTATCAAAGATTTTTTCAAAGTTGTTCAGATTTGATAAGATTTTATCCCCGCGGGGCTTAAATATCCACGATAGAAATGTAAATATAGATATAATAAGTGATATAGCTAACTGAAAGTAACTGTAAGAATTTGACTTGAAATGTGACATGTTAGTAAGCGACGAGGTAACTAAGTGCTTATGTTTGCTTGTCTTAAAGATATCCAACTTAAAGCTTTCAGTTTTCCCCGGTTTGCCGGAAGAGTTCCAGCCAGTATCGTAACTATTTGCCCTAAAAACAAAATTGAAAATGGAAATTATAGAACATTGAATTTTCTACAACATTGCGTATGCTCTTTTCTAGTTAAAATGCTCTTAAACGAAGATATTATAAGCAAACTTCTGAAGAAATTGCCGGTTTTCTCAATATGGCGGCGGGCGCGGAGGAGGGGGAATAGTGCATTTTAAACAAGCACTAACCATCCTAGACAACATATCAATAATTCAGCACTACTGGACCGGTTGTTACCTCCAGTTGTTTAGTTTCTATTCACCGGACTAATAACAGCTGCATTACTGCGGAATGCTACGCCGCTACGAACACTCGTAGCCGCGCTACGCCAGATTGATGCTACGACGGCTTTGCCACTTCCATAATACGCAGTCGTAGTAGTGTTACTTAAATGAAGATAAAACGCGCCATAAACACTATTTATTATCTTAGTATTTGTTAAGTTTGTTGGCAGAGGAATGAAAACAAAAGGTAACTACAGGATCTTTTAACATACCAGACCGATCTCGAAAAGGACAGGAGTCTAATTCGGCAGGAATTAACATACAAATTACTATTTCAGTGATGTATCGCTATCGTAACCCATATGAAAATTTTAAAATAAAAATATGTATACAATACAATACAATACAACAACACTTTATTGCACACCAACAAGAAAAATAATACATGAGAAATCTTAAATTAAACAATGGTAGACAATAGGCGGTCTTATCGCTAAAGATTTATCTTACTTTTTGACTGACGACATTTAATATTCAAGTATTTATCCTCTGTTTTCCATCTTTATAGAATTCGTTAAGAGTTATATATTTAATATGCAAGTAAAATCTGTTTAAAATTATCCCCTAATTTATTGAACTCATCAATCAAAATACCGCAAGGCCGTGATCTTGGGGACATCGGATTTAGTTAAGTTCTCTTAGAATAAATAGGTTAAGTTGTTTATTGTTGTTTCTTACTTGTTTGTCGTTTAATAAAGTCTATTCTTATAACAAAATATTCAAAATCAAATAAAACGCACTTAATAACGTCCTCGTACTCGCCAATCCAATATGTTTCGTAATATGCGATGTGTTCGGCGTCACAAGTGTGGTAATACGAAGACAAACATAACTCTTGAGCTGTCGGTTGGGGCACGACACGTGTACCTATTTATTGAAATGAAACGTAATCACTTATTCGGTAAGTAGGCCACGCGGGCGCCTTTACAAGTCGGATTGAGAATTACCGGAATCTCCGCCGACAAAATAACATCAGCAGTACGTAATTTTTTCGTTAATCATACTTAAACCATTGTTGATAAAGAATTGATAAAGCTAACACATAATTTTATAAAATAATGACACACGTTCCAAAGCAATATATCAATCATCTCAATAAAGCAATTTAAAAAAATGTGGCACTGTGTGCTTTAGGCCTCACGGTATTTTTTTGAAATGGATGTAATGAGGCTTTTTACATTTATAAACCCCCATATTTACTTATTTATTTATGTATATCTCCGCCATTTTTAACAAATTACAAGAGCGGAATCAACAGAAAAACAGTAATTATTATTATTATTGTTGTATGTCACACAATATCACGAGAATCTGTTGAGAAATGCGACCAGCAGGCGAAACTAGTCGGTAATCCGGACAATAGTGGTTTTTCTTTCCTTTTTTTTACATTAAAAAAATGTTACTTATTTCGATAAAACATGATAAGATATTAATTAAAACAATAATCAATAAACTAATAACTAAATCTAAGTATATGCTAAAAACCTATAGCAGTACAAATTATATCTAGGGCGCTGAATTCGTGGATGTCTCAGATCCTTGGGCTCGTGGTTTGTCTACAGTTTTACGTCTTCCCTTGGACAGGGGGTGACATTTCCCCTCCTACTGTCGGCCTTGAGTGACCTCAAAATTCTTTAAATTGAGACCCGGTCTTAATTTATTTAGAAGTTAATTACTGGTTGATTTTCTGCAAAAAAGTTGAAACATCTACTTTCATTTCACAACTTCAACTATAAACTAATTAAAACTCCACTGAATGCAACAAAATTGCAATCACAGCTGACATCTCATTACTACTTTATTTTCAACTTTAAGGTTAATTTTACTGTATGTATATTTCAGGGTAATCCATCACTTTATCGAAAAACGTTTCATCGATTATCGTTTCCCATAACACTATTCGCAGAATTTTGTTACAACTTAGGAATCATTCATCGAACTTCGTTACATCGCTTGTACATTTGCTCGAATTACCTTTCACACAAGAATCAATTCATCGAATTTCACTTCATTATTTTATTTGTTCATCGACGTAGTCGTTCATCGAAACATGTTTTTTTTTTTTAATGATTCGTCCTTCCGGACAGGCTAAGACCATAGGCCATACTGGCAACCCGACTTGGCTAGATCCGACCTGGTTGGGTTAGGTTTAGGTGATCTGACCTGGTTGGGTTAGGTTTAGGTTATTTTTTTTTATGACCTGAAACCCGACCTGGCTAGATCCGACCTGGTTGGGTTAGGTTTAGGTTATTTTTTTTTTATGACCTGAAACCCGACCTGGTTGGGTTAGGTTTAGGTTATTTTTTTTTTATGACCTGAAACCCGACTTGGCTAGATCCGACCTGGTTGGGTTAGGTTTAGGTTATTTTTTTTGTATAAATGGGACGTGCCATCTGTGAATCATGTTTCGATGAAAGGTAAATTCGATGAATAGTTAAGCTACGATTTGAGACAAATTCGAAACAATTTACGTTGAATAGTTGATCGATGATTCGAAAAGCAATGAATTGATGATTATGTGATTCGAAAAAAAAATGAAAAGACATTCGTGGAATAGTTTTCGATGAAATGAAAATCGATGTAAGAAATTTCGATTAAAATGATAGACACCCATATTTCCGCTATACTTATGTAAATATTAGTATTTGTATAGAATCTTTTTTATCGATTCATATTTTTGATGTGGTAATACCACATTTTTATTTTTATAAATAATGACACAAAGGTAAATTAAGAAAGAAAAATTGAATGCGATCTACTACAATCGAAGCGGGGTTTAACCCGCGACCTCTCCGTTTCCGGCGCATTGCTCTCCCAACTGAGCTATTCGATCGCTACGTCAATCGCACCAAATCTTTCATCCCTTAATCCTTTACGCTACTGGAGCCCTCTGCCACAGTCTAAGAAACAATACAGTCGGTCGACGAAGGCGTCTAGACAGGGCAATCGTGCGGGGTGACAGAGGCGGCGGCGGGAGGGGCGTTCCCCATGTGTCATACGACGAAATTGTTAGTAATGAGGGAACTAACTTTGAGGGCTGACGCGTCTTGCAACTTACAATTTTATTGAAATGGTGCATACGACATGTGCTGTGCGACAATGCATGTCGACATCTTATAAAAATAAAGAACTACGATTCCATAGATTTCCTCGGTCAATAGAAAGGTAAATATTATATTTTTAATATTATTTTATAGTGCTTAAGTAATAAATTTTCTCATGTCATGCTAACGTAAACAAAATGGCGGATGTAAAAGCGTTACGCCTGCCAGTAAAAATTGAAATACCGCAGTAATATCGCTAATTGTTTGTTTCTGTGTACCTAAACAAAAATATATAATGATATGATATGTCCACTGACCTCCATGATATGTCACATGAATTTTTAAATTCAAAATGTCGGACATGATTTATAGGTTATTTTAAGTAATTACGAGTTTTACCTTTACTCCCCCACTGCCGTCGTCATCCATTTTTGTATATTTTCAATATTTTATTTTACTTCAACAAATTTTTATTACATTAAAAAAAAGTAATTACGAGTTACGTAAGGTTTAAGACTTTATTTAAAAAGTAAGAAATTGTTTGTTTATGAATCATCTGATTTTTAAATAAATTTGAGGGTCCGCGGGGTACCGATTACGAAAATGAAGTCCATTTTGATATCCAAGATGGCGGACATTATTTTTTCTTAAAAATCGATATGGGTGTCATCTCCGAGGTTCCTGGGGGTTCCAATTACGAAAATGACGTCCATTTTGAAATCCAAGATGGCGGACGTCACTTTTTGAAATGGGTGTTGATGTCTGTAGCAGTGATATCAACCATCCCAAAACGGATTCCAGTTTTGAAATCTACACCCCCTAAAACCTAGAAAACGACACCCATGTCGATTTTTTCAAAAAAGTGACGTCCGCCATCTTTATTTCCAAAATGAACGCCATATGTAAAATTAGTACACATACATGAAACCTAAAAACATTACCCTCCTTTTTTGGGCAGTTGTGTAAGTCTGTGACAACCCTAGGTAAGTACGGTAACCTTGAGCGGTGTCGGCATTTACGCAAACATCAAAGGCGTCGGCCCACTGTTACTTTTTACACTGTGCCTCTGCGTCATTTATGTTTTTGGAATGCTTTTCTTTCTTAATTTACCTTTGTGTCATTATTTATAAATATTATTATTTTTATTCGATAAAGACAAAGACGTTTAATAAAACGAGAATAAAAACTCATATACTGCATAATGAGCCCGGCCGCGAGGTCGCAGGGGTCGCGGGGGGTCACGGGGGTCACAGGGGGGCCAGGAGACCAGGTGACCGGGCCTCCGGACGCGCAGTAATTTCATATTCATACAAACATAAATAGAAAGAGACCTCTCCAAACTTCTTAATTGCGAGGCCATACAAATTGCGCTATTAACATTGAAAGAGATTTCCTGGCAGACAGGAATCAATTGACGCGTTTGCCAGGATACTTCAGCGCCAAGCAAAGGCTTTAATCTGTTGACATTAAGTTCCATCTCCTGTAAATGTGAGCTCTGAACTTGGCAGTGCTTTGTGCGTATTTTTAGATCTTTGTGATATCATGGCTGTATGAAAACGAGAGATAATATTAAAGAATTGTACGGATTTCTATTTCTTGGGGTTTTTCTGTCGTTGCGTGGTTACGGGTTCTTATTTGGGTTCCCATATCAATTTACTGAATTAGTTTAGCATCAGTAAGTTTCTTTCACTTTTAGTGCTTTATTTACCTGAGTACAAGTATTTCTTTACGAAAATAAGGGCAGTTATTCAAATAAACTTGATTATTGTGTATCCCGGCTACTACATCGCAAGTCCAAAAAGGGATGGTTCGTTGTATCATTTTCAATTCCCAAATAACTAGCGAACGGAACACGTGCCATTCCTATTACTTATTAAGATAAAGCGCTGGATTTTCCCAAGACGACAAATTTCACAGCAATTTTTTTTTTATCACTGACTTATTGGTTGACACTGATTATTGAAAACTTAACCCAAATCCAGATGACCTAGAAACGTGTAAGAAACCTCTAACCAAGGCTCCGTATCGTCGTTTTAAGTCTGTAGTTTTAAGTGAAATGGACTTACGAGTAGAAAAAGGTTTATTAGTATATTATGTTTACCTTAGGTCTAAGATACTCTAACTAGAAGCGTTTGCCTTCAGTATCGCGCTCGTGGGAAACCTGCAAATATTAACCAGCGAACGGCGGGTGTTTAGCATGCAGCCGCCTCCACTATGCACCGGTAAATATCACGAATCACGACGTGATTAGCATGTGATGCGGGGTTAGACCGGTTACAGGGAAATTCGGTACATTGTTTGTTATCTAGACATGAGATGAGAGTATTAGTTGATGACAGAATACATTATTTTGTTGCGTAGGCATCATAACGTAGTACATAAGTATAAATTACTGTTAGGAGATTAAGGGGCAGCAACGACAGCATCCTCCTTCTTATAGGATTAGACATTGATGGCTTTTCAAACAGTATATTTCTTTACTAACATGGGTAACAGTTTTCTTAGTAAGAGCCACGCTGCGCTGGTGTTGCGATTTTATGCGCGAGCTTTTTTTCCCTTGTTAAAAAAACCGAACAAATGCGTTACCTAGATGGTTGGTTAGGTACTTTAAATGAATACTATATTTTTTACGATTTAATTACAAAACATTTTTCAAATACAAATCATTTATTTCGAACTTTGAACGGACTTTGAAATTACAAGTGTATAGTTTTCTGAGTTTTCATATACTTATTGTATAAGACGGTATTACTTGCTAAATTTCATAGTTCTAGGCCAGAAAATGTTGATTTCCCTGTGAAACAATCGACCTTATTCCAACCCAAGGTGGGTTGCGTCCTAATGCATGAGAACTGCGAAGCTATAGAATGCATGTGCCTTTAATCCGCCAAAAAGCTTTCCGTGATGCCTTTGTGCTCTACCAGAATGAATGCATCCACAGAACGCGCTCAAACTGACAAATTTCATAGTTGTTTGCGCAAAAATCATGCAATTTAACATGAAACTCTCGGCGCGTGTTTAAACAATCTTACCTCCGCTATAACCTTCCCCCGCGGCACGTACTTCGTAACCGTAAGACCACGTTTTGGATTATCAAGAACCTTATCACACGGCGCGGCGTATCGGAAAATAAGATCTGTCTTCGTGCCGCGCGCGGCCGCAGCGAGCCCTTCAATTAAAATTGAGCCGAGATATAATTTAAATTAGTGTTTCATAAACATTTTCGCACTGTATCTTGTAGCTTGAATATCATTAATGCAAACTTTTTTGTTACAAAATTTTCAGAAGTTTATTTTTCGCGCGGCATAACCATCTCTCGTACCATCGCACATAGTGGATGGAAAATGAATGAATAGACTAAAAAGTCGGTGGCGCAGTGCTACAAATACAGACACATACAATGAGTGTGTAATGATGTCAGATATATTATACTCTATAATTATTTATTGATATAAAAATAGACAGTAAATCTTCATTGAATATATAATAATCCCCGAGTCTAAACATCCAACATTTACGAAATATAATTAAAGTATATAAAACATTATTACAGATTATCTTCTTTCACAGTAAGTGGGGTGTGTTGTAATCGCAAGATGTTCTAACACTCCTCTTCGCTTCGTTCGTCGTCGTACCTAACTGTGGCTCTGTGACAGTTAGTGAAGTGTCTCATAATAACATCTGTACTTTTCACACCACATCCGATTACAATTGTACAGTTAACAATGTCTTCAATCTCTAGAGCGGCAGATTAATTATAAATATGTGTAGAAAGGAAACCTAAACATTAAACACTGACATTTATAATAAATAATTTAACGGTTGACATTTCGCTTAAACCTTGCCCTTCAAACCAACGTCAATCCCTAGAAGACCCGAAGCGACATTTTGGCATATTTTAAAATTTAATATAAGCCAGACGGCGCGATGCGTAACGAGGCAACCAGGTGCGACATTAGTGAACGGTAATTAGACACGCTAATTGTCACGCACTCATGACTAGAGCACGGCGATGGTAATGAAAACTTGTTGGGTTAGGGCAGGGGGAAAGTGCACTGGATGTTCTTAAACGTCTTTATTTATATATTTACAATAATTATACTACATGATTTAAACTTCGTCCTCAGGAAAATCATTCCATTGTCTCATTTTATTCGAACTAGCATTAACCGCCTACCAGCCAGCTCCTTAAACTTTACCAGTACCAATCCCACACGCGGCCATCCTGCACTTATGTTTATCCTCAGACATGACTCGTCTAGCGTTTCGTCTTCACGTCATCATAATCAATTTCATGTCACATACGTCTTAAGATACAAACCTACTATTCACACTGCTGGATCGTAGCAATTTTGGTCACTTTCTCGGACAGTAGGTCGAAAGACGTAAATTACCCTCCCCTCGTGATAAGTACGCAATTTTTAAAATGATCATCTGTTCGTGTATGTGTTTTAGGGACCGACACCGACTACACCAAAAGCGATTTGAATGCCGATTTTCATACTTTCAGGCGCATAAATCGTTATTTTGAACATTACTGACGCAGATCTAGTGCTTATCAAAACACATACTTAATGCTTGTGTTGGGAGACTCCGTAACTAAAAATTGTAATAAACGAGTTGACTAAATACTTAACAAATAAATTAAACAGAGTGAGCATAATGTGTATGCGTGTGTGTGTGTATGTGCATTTTAAATTCATAGCAATATATGTATATTATATTAAGGGGATCTATACATCGTTTTTACTTGCTCCATTGCAATTAATTATAACAAGAATTGTAATGTAAGTAAGAGCCTGCCTAAAGAGTATCTTGCGGCGTTTCTTCTCTCCAGGTGTCATGTTTTCCGGGACGCTGCTAGATTCTGTCAAATAAAAGTGCTCTATTTGCTTGTGACCTATTAGACCTGTTAAATCCAGACATTAAAATACCTAATGCTTCAGACAGATGACAGTGCGTAACGAGGCAGCCAGGTGCGACATTAGGCCACGGCAATCAGACGCGCTAATCGCCACGCACCGGAGCCTGGTGTCTAATGTCGATGGTAATAATGATTCGTTGGCGATGATACACGGAAGATGGATTTAGATTAATTTCGATTACTTACCTTTGTTTCGGCGGAATATAATACTTAATGTCACGCGATTTGCGTTGCGGTAGCTCAAGGGTTACAGCACTGCTCCGGATCGATAGATAGATTATTTATTTGTACTAATCATACAACCGTCAACATATACAATATCAACATATATCACCGGAGCCATTAAATATTAATTTTATTAAAACTTTCGTGAGACATATTTAATTATTGTATTGAGCGGTTTACACTCACGTGAAATTGTCAGGAACCATTAAGTATTATTTCATATTTCATCCAAATTTATTTCAGCATTCTTATTTTACATTTGGTATATGTACAAAATCATTGACAAGCAGAGGGTTCGATCGCCACCTTGTAATGTAGTCAATGGAGTAAAATTTTGTATTGATATTTTAGCCTTCATTCAGGAAAAATAAATAAAACTACTCACCTTATACTTAGAATTATAAAGGGTTTACCCTTGAAATGTCGACACACGTTCCATCGAATTTTCATTTCGTCGAATTTTCATTTCATCGAAAGCATTTTTTTCTGAAACCTAAAATATTTTTGAATGTTATAACACAAACCTAACCTAACCTAATCTAAAGGTTACAATTTACAAAATGTCTGAAAAATTTATGACTTACGAGTAAAAGTTTGTCCACGAAATGAAAAATCGACGAAATGAAGCATTCGGTGAAACGTTTGTCGACATTTCAAGGGTATCCGATTATAAAGACATCCTTGTTCATCTGGCTCGAATTACTCTATTTGTGATTTATTAATGAATGACGGCACACAATCTACAATATGTACGATACTATTAAAGGCGTACTATTTATGTGACTGTGTTGTCGTGATAATATAAAATTAAACGCTAAAATTGCAATATTTCATCCGACGGTGTCAGAATGAGAATACTTTCTCGCATTTTAAGTAACACACGGTGTTACAATGAAGAATGTGCATGTCACAAATATGTGGCGCACGAGCGCCTTGACATCCACGCCGATGCGAGGGCGTGAAGAAAGCAAGACTTAGCTCCGAGGTGCTTGGAAAAGTTAGGGTTGCAATATCTCTTTTTATGAATACTTGCGAATACTTATGAATAAATGATATATAAATAATGTCCAAGTGGGTTTGTGTTATAATTATGTACCTAACTCAGTTGTGACGCCATGACACAAGACGAAAACGGGGGGCGTCGCCTTATATATTGTAAAAACAAAGTTTAACGGTAAAACTAATAATAAGAAGTAAAGTAATTAATCTTATTTCCCAAAAAATATATCGGCCTTAAAGTGTTCGAAATTAAAATACATAAATGATGAAATGATACTAATATAATCTGTCAAAGTTAAAAGGTAATAGAAACCAAATATAAACTATACTTATGCATTTTTGTTTTAAAAATTTTCAGTTATTCATGAAGTATTTTATTTTCCAGTCTCCTCTTATAAAATGCATGCATCGAAAAATGCAGACTAAAGATATTTCATACAAATATTTCGAGACACGAACGTCTTTATCAACTCCAAAATTGAAATCTAAGTATAAGCATAGTATAACGAGCGTCCGACGATATTCAGCCTTTATATCCTGACATACAGACAATTCTGGAGCTTGTACCTCGAAAACAGGTTTCAAATTCATGTATTTTAATAGACGTGACCGAAGAAAGCCGAATATCATATTCTATTCATAATGCAGATAGTTCTGGGTTTCGACGATTGCATAAGCGATTTTGCGCGATCTTGAACGAGTTTAGAACTTTGTATTGTATAATATTTTCACTTTAGCGATAAAAATAGCCATTTAAAATCAAAATGAAGTATGTAACTATGTTGAAATAAATCAATTAACAATAATATATAATTATCATTACTCAAACTTATATTAAAACAAGTACTTGTGTGTAAAGTACTTCTGGCTGCCAGGATATCGATTATTACAATAAACACATACTATATTTGCTATAAGCCATTGTACATAATAATTATGCTTTCTTTTATATTTATCTGTAGTTTTTAGTATTCAACATCATCATCATTTCAGCCTATTGCAGTCCACTGCTGGACGTAAGCCTCCCCTAGGGTTCGCCACATGGCCCGATCTCCCGTTTTCGCCATCCAGTCACCACCAGCCACTTTTTTCAGGTCGTCGGTCCATCTGGCCGGAGGGCGTCCTACACTACGCTTGCCGAGTCGTGGTCTCCACTCGAGAACCCGTCTACTCCACCGATCATCGGTTCTGCGACAGATGTGACCAGCCCACTGCCACTTCAGTCTGCTACACTTCTGAACTACGTCAGTGACTTTGGTTTTTTGTCGGATAATCTCGTTCCGGACTTTGTCCCTTAACGAGATTCCGAGCATACCCCTTTCCATAGCTCGCTGTGTGACGTGTAGTCGGTGGGCTAGTTTCACTGTCAGGTTCCACGTCTCGGCTCAGGCAAGGGTGACTCGAAGATGTGACGCAGCTTTCCAAATGCTGCCCAGCCAAGCTGCACTCTTCTGGTGATTTCACTCTCAAAGTTGTCTCTACCCAGCTGTAACTTTTGTCCTAGGTAGACGTACTCCTGGACAACTTCCATGGCTTTACCTTCGACGGAAACGGGTACAGGGACGATGTGCTCGTTGAACATGACCTTAGTTTTGTCCAAGTTCATCCCTAGCCCAACGCGTCTCGAGGCAGCATTAAGACCGGACAGCATTTCCTGCAGGTCTTGCAGCGATTCAGCCATTATAACTATGTCGTCAGCAAAGCGGAGGTGTGTGAGATATTCACCATTGACATTGATGCCCATTCAATTCCACCGCAGGGTCTTGAAGACATCCTCCAGAGCATTGGTGAAGAGTTTCGGGGAAATAACGTCACCCTGTCTGTTTTTAGTATTGTAAATATATTATTATGTTTGTTATTACTTTCGTTGATTTTTTTTATAAATTGTTACCAAACTGTTCAGGATTGCCATAAAACCTTATCTAACGTAATGTGTAAGTAGTTTCCTTGCGTGATCGAAGCAGAAATGATGAGCTACGCTCTTGCGTTGCTAACGAAGGTTGGTTCAACAGTCGCCAAACTTAAGCGGCAGTGGGCGGGGCACATTGCTCGTAGAACCGAACCGTTCTTGAGTGGCGACCGCGTATGTACGAGAAGGCGCAGCGTGGGTGGCAACAAGTTGGACCGACGACCTGGTTAGAATCTCGGGAGGCAACTGGATGAGGACGGCGCACGATTGATCATTGTGGAGAACTTTGGGGTCTTTGTCCCAGCGTGGGCGCCTATAGGCTGATAATATGATGCTGATACAATAACGTGCCAAACAAAAGGTTCTAACCCGTTATATACTTTCGGATTTTTTCGTGCATTCATGCATTACGCACCTATTGTTTGGCGCGTTATTGTATCGCAGATTTGCAAAGCAATGTTATTGTTTTGATTGAAATGGATTTCCGCAAATTAATGCCTTATTCAATCAATTTATTAAACTGAACGAGTTACTATAAAAAAACACGAATATTGTTATAAATGCCTGTGAGGTATTGGGGTCGGAGACCAGGAAAAGTATTCATCCAGCAGAAAACCATTTATTAGACCACTCACATAATGTAGCACTCTAACGGCTGCATACATCACAATGCCTATTTCAGGTGTCGCCTCGATACCTCATTAATTCGTCATCAAATCATAACCAAAATTATATGGATTTGTTTCGAAAATGTCTACCCACGAACAAGAAAAGATTTTTTAAGATCGGTTCATAACTGACGAAGTTCTGAGAAAACAAACAAAAAAATACACCCGAATCAAGAATCTCCTCCTTTTTGAAGTCTTTTAAAATCTCACAATAAAACTAAACAAAACTTGGAACATAGCTTAGAATCACAAAACCAATCCCGAATATTATCGATATCCCAAGTCGACAGACGGAGGCTGCGCTCCGGCCATACATATAAAAGGTTAATACAAATAAAACGCGCATATCCCGGCGTCTTGGCTCCACTTCGGGTTATGAAACCGAAGTGAACCTTATCTGGATACAGTAGGAGCTGGGGCCGTTTCATTTGATTGCTTGAGTTTTCGGTTTGATTTGACATAGTGGAGTTATGCTAACAGTATCCATATCGTATTCCCCACTAATATTATAAACGCGAAACTTTGCGTGTGTGTAACAAGCATACGTTACTTTATTTTACAAAGAAAACTACGAGTCTCGACCTTGTAAACCCGTTTCGTATCTAAGTATTTCATACGTTACTTCTTCAAGCTGAGACGGCTAGACCGATATGCATGAAATATTGAACAGAGATAGTTTGCCTATACGTTAATTTAACATAAGCTTTATCTATTTTTTATTAAAGCAGTAACGTCTGCTAACGTAAACTAAATGTTTACAAATGAAGCGAAAATTGAAAAATTTAATGATTCGGACAGGATTCGAACCTGCGTTTCCAACGGCTTTCCGGGCCAACACTGGCGTCCTCCTAATTGGACCACCGAATCAGATGTCAGAGTCATTGAATTTTTCAACCAGTTGCTTCGACATGCCTTAGGGTGGCATCGTAGCGCCATCTACCGTAAAGATTTAGACTTTATCGTCGGCACCATCGTCTCAAATTTGTTGAGAATCGATAGTAACGATGTGCTACACCCAAATTACTTATTTTTTATTAAAGCAGTAACGTCTGCTAACGTAAACTAAATGTTTACAAAAGAAGCGAAAATTGAAAAATTTAATGATTCGGACAGGATTCGAACCTGCGTTTCCAACGGCTTTCCGGGCCAACACTGGCGTCCTCCCAATTGGACCACCGAATCAGATGTCAGAGTCATTGAATTTTTCAACCAGTTGCTTCGACATGCCTTAGGGTGGTATCGTAGCGCCATCTACCGTAAAGATTTAGACTTTATCGTCGGCACCATCGTCTCAAATTTGTTGAGAATCGATAGTAACGATGTGCTACACCCAAATGACTTATTTTTTATTAAAGCAGTAACGTCTGCTAACGTAAACTAAATGTTTACAAATGAAGCGAAAATTGAAAAATTTAATGATTCGGACAGGATTCGAACCTGCGTTTCCAACGGCTTTCCGGGCCAACACTGGCGTCCTCCCAATTGGACCACTTTGCCACCATTGGTTTAATTTTAAGAATACTGGTGGAAACATATTTTGGAAAAAATCCAATTCATTTTCACAGCGTGGCACTGTATTCGATGGGATTAATATTATCCATATTTTACGAATTGGATTTTTTCCAAATGAAAACCGATATGATGCGATAAAACGTAGTACCTACTTTACAAAGTCCTATGTGGAACTAAAGTAGATTGAGCTACTTTTTATTAAGTTTAACAAGTTACGATCACCAACCGGAAGATACGGTGTAAAACCTAGGTAGACAATAAAGCGTAAAAGACATATCCAGGACTAGGGTTCAGCGGAGAAAGAAATATTATTGATCGTGCAGGACAATAAATATGGTCAACACCCTCTAAACCAAAATCAATATTCCGTTAACATTATTAAACCAATTTCAAATCCACGTACAGTCCTCATGAACCCGCTGCCCTTTCTCAAAAAGACACCCGAGTGTATTTTAATCCGACCCGGTAAGCCGTGTCGCTTCACGTGAAACCTGAATATGCGACGTTTTTGCCGGCTTAAAGGTAAGCCGGTGGTGGCGTGCCCGGAGCCTCTGTTTCACGTGGATCGAGCTATATGGCATGATGCTCATGCAGATGTACCAATAGTTCAGGCAGATGGCACCAACGATGGCTCGAATGGCGTAGACTGCTAATGGATGGAAGTACAAAAAGGTGCTAACTAAAATAGTGTATAGACAGACAGAGTTAAATGTAGAGAACTCGAATGAGTGACTCGTGGTTTCACCATTGATAGTGGGGTTAGTAACTATCTTGTTAGTTGCGGTTTTGCAACTGGGGCTGGTTTCACCATCCATGACAAAAGTAATGCTAGCGCTTCGGTTTCCGTTGGTTCTGGGTAGCCATTGATAGATTATTTTAATCTTTTAAGGTTTTTAGGCTTCTAAAGTGTTGGATTGGATCCAGGTATCTGCCCTGACGGGAGGAGACCTGAAGAATTTTAATGCTTGTACTTTTCAGCTGAGAACCCTCTAAACAACACCATATTGGTCGCTCCAGAGTCGTATGCAATCAAGTGGCTTCCCGCAAACTTTCATCAGAACATCCTACCTACCCAGTGTATTGTTGCAATTTATAAACTTATCAACCCCGTCGTTCTGTCTTATGAGCAATATGACCCTATCGTGGGAAGGCCCCAACACGGTAGACTGACAATCTGTTTAGGTTCGCGGGAAGAAGTAAGATGAGGCCGGCGCTTGACCGATCGTTGTGGACGGGCCTTTGTCCAGAAGTGGACGATTTTCGTCAGATATGATGATGATTATATAAATGGACTGCTTTAATTTTTCTTCAGATCGTCCTATTGTTCGTTGAGTGACTGTTAGCCTTTTTATATGGCGTGAGGTGGTCTAGGTAAACAACCATGATATAGATATGCGTTGCGAGTGATAAATTGCACCATACTCACTCTAAGGCATATTGAGATACCTACTTACTTGTAGTTTCCTTTCATTCAATATCCCGCTTTGAACGATACGATATTGCGCAGCCTCCCAAACGCCGTCCAGCACTAGGTAGGTACTCAATGGGCCTAATATACTTGTACTTTTGGCTACAAAATGTTCTTGTATACGTGTGCAAAATCACCCGCTTTGCATACGAATGTGTGGTGTAGCGTGGCGTAACGTGGCGTCGGCGTGGCGTGACGGGAACCACGTCCGATAATCTAAGCGCTGCACCGACGCTAAACATGTGTTTCAAACCGGGATGAAGAGATTATAGCCTCGAGGCTGATTTTGAATTCAAATAGGCCATCATATGAGCGTATTGAGCGTATTAACAGCAAGTAGGTAGACATAGTTTCCCCGAAGCGTTAAGTTTAGTGATATTTCGATCTATTTGGTGATGTTAATTTTAATAATTAGTTTTTAGGGTTCCGTACCCAAAGGGTAAAAACGGGACCCTATTACTGAGACTTCGCTGTCCGTCCGTCCGTCCGTCCGTCTGTCACCAGGCTGTATCTCAAGAACGGTGATAGCTAGACAGTTGAAATTTTCACAGATGATGTATTTCTATTGCCGCTATAACAACAAATACAAAAACAAAATAAAATAAATATTTAAGGGGGGCTCGCATACAACAAACTTGTTAGCTATATATATAAAAGAAGAAGTCCTGACTGACTCATCAACGCACATCCGAAACTACTGATGTTAGAGAGTTGATTTTTGCACAGTAGGTTACTTTTATAACGTGGGCTAGGGATAAGAAGGGATTTTTGGAAATACCTGCCCTAAGAGGGTTAAAAAGGGGTGCAAAGTTTGTATGGGGGAAACTTTTTTTTTGGAGCTAGAGACTTGAAACTTTGTAGAAAGATTACTTTTTCAAAAACACAAAAAGTGCTTTCAGCGTTTTAGAAAATTTCACCTCTAAGGGGGTTAAAAAGGGGTGCAAAGTTTGTATGGGGAACACCGCTAATGTTGTTTATAAAGAAGTGTTACGCTAATCTATCTTCTTCTATTTACTTGAAACTTTGTAAAAAGGTATTAAAATTAAATGGAAGAAAATTAATTTCAGCGTTTTTGAAAATTCACCCCCTAAGGTGGTAAAAAAGTGGTTAAAAGTTTGTATGGAGATTAAGTATTTTTTTGAGCGCGGGACTTGAATTTTTGTGTAAAGGTATACTATTAGAATACAAGAAAAATAATTTCAGCGTTTTCAAAAAATTCGTCCCCTAAAAGGATTAAAAAGGGGTTGAAAGTATGAATCCATTAGAAATTCCCTGAAACTTCTTATCTATCTTCTATCTATATACGAGTATGTATATAAAAGAAGAAGTCCTGACTGACTCATCAACGCACAGCCGAACAATGTTAGAGAGTTGATTTTTGAACAGTAGGTTACTTTTATAACGTGGGCTAGGGATAAGAAGGGATTTTTGGAAATACCTCCCCAAAGAGGGTTAAATAGGGGTGCAAAGTTTGTATGGGGTACAAGTTTTTTTTTTATCTAGGAACTTGAAACTTTGTAAAAAGGTATTAAAATAAAATGTAAGAAAATTTATTTCAGCGTTTTTGAAAATTCACCCCCTAAGGTGGTAAAAAAGGGGTTAAAAGTTTGTATGGAGATTAAGTTTTTTTTTGAGCGCGGGACTTGAATTTTTGTGTAAAGGTACACTATTAGAATACAAGAAAGGTAATTTCAGCGTTTTCAAAAATTCTGCCCCTAAGGGGGTGAAATAACTAAGAATAAAATTCCTTACCTACCTATTTTAATATCTTTGTCATCATCAAAAATCTACGCGGACGAAGTCGCGGGCGGCCGCTAGTAGATTATATATATGTATAGGTACGGAACCCTTCATGCGCGAGTCGGACTCGCACTTGCCCAATTTTTCTCTTACTCAATTTTGCTAAACCATTTACATGGCATTTTAGCCAAAACAGGTACAACTCAACAGATCGGAAAAATCTCTTAACCAGTGACCTAAATACCATCTGATTGTAGTTAAACCACACTAGGCAAACGTTAGAAAAAACAGGGAATAAAAGAACAAGTCGAAGGAAGAGCACATGCACAAGCACAATGATCTATATAATTTCACTTATTCTATTTAAAGGCCGTTTCCGATTAATGGAAGAAAATATGCCCTTTCGTGATAATGTACAGTTTTTTTTTTACAGTCAGTTACGTCTAGTAGAGTAACTGTGTCAAGTTTGGTTGAAAAATTCTTTGTGGTTCCGCAGAAAAAAAATAAAAACGGAAATAATGAAATATGGTTTTTCTCCAAAACTATTTAACTTTAATGTACTATTATTTTTTCATTCTGTAAAGCTTAGTCAAGTTCATGTTTTAAGTGAAAATGGTATCTCTATATCTAACGATTATGTAAAAAAAATAGGCAAGTCAAAATTTTAATGTATATATTTTTACTTTTGTGAGAGATACCACTCTAATTGACATTTCCAAAAATAAGCCTTAATTAACGTCCTGTAACACATATTAATTTGATGGATAAAATCGGAAAGCAACTGTGTCAAAATGAAATAATTAACTGGGCTGGAATTCATTACTATTTAATTAGTAAACTACTCTAACACTGCTAAATAACCAAAACATAATATCCTCTTTACAAATAAACAAGATTTGACAGTTACAGTGACATTTGCTAGAAAATGTCACCTTTTTAGTTACGTAATGAAAAAAAAATACACTTATTCTAATACTCATCGCTATTTTCATTGACAGTAACGTGAATTCCGTGATTCAAATAAAGTCCGCTTAAAGTTTCAGCAGGCCGAACGATTTTGGACAAATATCTTGCGTGCGATAAATAATAAACATTAGCAACAATGTGTGAACAACACCCTACTGTTCGCATTCCGTTGGCACATCCACAATAATGCCATCTTATGGATCCAACACCAATGCTGTTTGGGACATATTCGATAAAGCATCTGTAAATATTTTTTTGAAATATGGCGAGATTGGACTTTCAGTTTCAGTATATTAGAATTTTCCTTGACATATTCCAAATTCAACGAACCATCTTCATTAAGTATTTCTGATAGATACGAAATCGCTACTTATCATTGCGAGGTGATATAATGATGTAGGTTTCTTTCTTAATATTTTTTTGATTGCATTCGCTTGAGAATTCATTTTGTAATGACGAGTTATCTTTCTAATGTCCCTGAAATGTCATGTTACATTTAAAAAAACAATTCATCTTTATTACTGTCATAATATATTGTATTTATTTTAATTTCGGTAGAAAGAGGATTATTGCGTGGCGAAAAAAGAATAGTTTGTAATTACAATTTCAAGATAATGAAGTCATACCCGAAAAGTCTTTTAATTTCCATTTTACAGTTAGTGTCCGATTAAAACCTTAAAATTGATAATCTGGTATAATATTAAGTAAAGCTTATATACCAAATAGCAAAAATGATTAATATATGCAATATGCATAGTTTTCATGTTATTAGAAAAATAATGACATTTTCAATAACAATAAAAGGCAAATGTCACTAACTGTCAAATCTTGTTCATTTGTAAAGAGGATGTACGCTTTGGTTATTTGGAAGTGTTATGATAGCTTACTAATAAAATGTAATAAAATCCAACCCAGTTATTTATTTCATTTTGACACAGTTGCTTTGCGATTTTATCCATCAAATTAATATGTGTTCATCATCATCATCATCATCATTTCAGCCTATTGCAGTCCCCTGCTGGACGTAAGCCTCCCCCAGGGTTCGCCACATGGCCCGATCTCCCGTTTTCGCCATCCAGTCACCACCAGCCACTTTTTTCAGGTCGTCGGTCCATCTGGCCGGAGGGCGTCCTACACTACGCTTGCCGAGTCGTGGTCTCCACTCGAGAACCCGTCTACTCCACCGATCATCGGTTCTGCGACAGATGTGACCAGCCCACTGCCACTTCAGTCTGCTACACTTCTGAACTACGTCAGTGACCTTGGTTTTTTGTCGGATAATCTCGTTCCGGACTTTGTCCCTTAACGAAATTCCGAGCATACGCCTTTCCATAGCTCGCTGTGTGACGTGTAGTCGGTGGGCTAGTTTCACTGTCAGGTTCCACGTCTCGGCTCCGTATGTCATGACCGGCAGGACGCACTGATTGAATACCTTGGTCTTCAGGCATTGTGGCAAGGGTGACTCGAAGATGTGACGCAGCTTTCCAAATGCTGCCCAGCCAAGCTGCACTCTTCTGGTGATTTCACTCTCAAAGTTGTCTCTACCCAGCTGTAACTTTTGTCCTAGGTAGACGTACTCCTGGACAACTTCAATGGCTACACCTTCGACGGAAACGGGCACAGGGACGATATGCTCGTTGAACATGACCTTAGTCTTGTCCAAGTTCATCCCTAGCCCAACGCGTCTCGAGGCAGCATTAAGACCGGACAGCATTTCCTGCAGGTCTTGCAGCGATTCTGCCATTATAACTATGTCGTCAGCAAAGCGGAGGTGTGTGAGATATTCACCATTGACATTGATGCCCATTCCATTCCACCGCAGGGTCTTGAAGACATTCTCCAGAGCATTGGTGAAGAGTTTCGGGGAAACAGTAGTTATAACCGTTCCAACAAATTCAAATTTCGCGCCCATGTTTGGTTAGTACCATAGACATAAGGTTAGTACCGTAGACATAAGTGGTGTTACCAAAATTACTCATACAAAAGATATGCGTAACTTTCGTTACGCATATCTTTTCAAAGGAATCAATTAAGTTTTGAAAATGACTCGTTTGGTAAATATATGGAGTTTTTTAGTCGATTCTGTTTTTCGATACATTTTCAAATGGTGAAAATATGGGGGTGTGAAATGAAAAATAAAAAATACAAATTTCTAAATAAACTCACCAGGTCCACAGCTCCCAGGGCCACAATTGGTATTCAAATACTAGAGACCTCTCGTTGATGGAGTTGCATAAAGAGTAAACTGACATTTTCCAATTTGGGTTAACCTAGTGACGTAAACTTTTAATTTAACCTTATGATCGTTTAACGGCAAAAGTCCATGAAAAAGTATGATTAAACGATAAGAAAATTTCAAGAACATTTACATTGGCATAAGAAACGATGAGAATTAGACTTTTCGTTTTAGTATTATTTGGCGTTGCTAAACTAAATGCGAATCGGGGCATATGGAACCCTTTATTGTGGGGGGCGACTACGCTAAATCAATCGAAGATTTTCCTCATGTTGCTTTTCTGTTGCTTACAGAATCCAGCGGAGACGAGATCACTTGTGGGTCATCGATAATAAATCAATATATACTGGTGACAGCAGCGCATTGCACAGACGGTGTCACGAAAATCATAGCTTCTGTGGGAAGCGTGAACAGGAACAGGGGAAAAGCATGTTTAGCTTCGGCGTATGAGTTGCATTCGAGTTATAATGAACGTACTGTTACAAATGACATAGCATTGTGCAAATTTAAGTATCCGTTGACTTTTGGACGATCCGTGAAGAGAGTGTTAATCATGAGGCAACCACCGAAAACACTTAAAGGACAGGTAGCTGGGTGGGGCGCTATAACGTCACCCTGTCTTACACCTCTGAGCAACTGGATGGGTCTTGTTTGGTGGTTCTGCACTTGGACGGACATAGTCGCCATTTGGTAGAGACTTCTCAGCACCTCCACGTACCGCCAGTCGACTTGGCATCGCTGCAAAGACTCCAGAACGGCCCAGGTTTCGATGGAGTCGAAGGCCTTCTCGTAGTCCACAAACGCCATACACAGCGGTTGGTTATACTCCTCGGACTTCTGTATAATATGTGTTACAGGACGTTAACTAAGGCTTATTTAGAAATGTCAATTAGAGTGGTATCTCTCACAAAAGTAAAAAAATATATATATTAAAATTTTGACTTACCTATTTTTTACATAATCGTTAGATATAGAGATACCATTTTCACTTAAAACATGAACTTGACTAAGCTTTACAGAATGAAAAAATAATAGTACATTAAAGTTAAATAGTTTTGGAGAAAAAGCATATTTTATTATTTCCGTTTTTATTTTTTTTCTGCGGAGCCGCAAAGAATTTTTCAACCAAACTTGACACAGTTACTCTACTAGATGTAACTGACTGTAGAAAAAAAACTAAGTCATAATATTAAAGGGCATTTTTGCTTCCCTTAATCGGAAACGGCCTTTGATATACCACTTTCTTTGTATAATGAAACGAATGGTATAATATTGTTTTAGATAACATTCAAATGGTCTAATGCAATAAAGTCTATAGTAAGCTATGTGGTCAAGAGCTATAAATTCTTCAAAATGTCATTAGTTTACCAATAGTTCGTTAGCTACCTTGCGTCCTTCAGAGCGGAAGCCCCAAAAAGCGAGGTCTCGTTGAATTGCTCCAATTATTTAACGATATAACAGTATATCATTTAATAATTAGAGTAAAGCAAAATATATCAAAACACCGTGATGTCAAACGTAGAGTTATATTAAATAACTTTGTGACAATTTATTGTATGTTAGTTTTTCAGAAATGATATAAAAAAAAACCTAAATTTATTTATTTTCAACAGAGTTTACAAAGTTGTCGAATCCTCCTTTTAAATTAAAAAGTTGTATTAGGAGGAATTCGCTCTTTCATCCAAGTTGTGCTTATGTTAAAAATAATAAACACCCTCATAAACACTTTCTGGGCAATAGAGTTGTGAGTGCTTGGAACAAACTCCCCGAGGATGTAATTTCAGCGCCTAACGTCAATAATTTTAAGAATAAATTAGACAAGCATACCACTGAGCAACGATCTCAAGACACAGATCGCTGGATATAGGCACTATCAGTTGTTAAACTGCCTGCCTCATTATAAATAATATTAATAATAATAACCGCCATGTGGGATGTTGACTCGACGATCATTGTCCCGATAGTCGTTTCGGCGAACGGTCTTACAGCGAAGAGTCTCGACAAACATCTTAAGAGACTCTCGCTAGATGACTGGATCAAGGGTCAGATTCAGAAGGCGGTACTCCTGGACACGGCGCGCATCGTCAGGAGGTTCCTCTCTCTGCAGCCCTAACCACCGGTAGCCTGGGCCCCGCCCCGCTGCCGGCGGCACCCTAGGTTAGGTTTTTTTATAATGTATCTATATTTTGTAATTACGTTGTTGTATTTTACTTTTTATATAAATTTATTGTAAAAAAACTTAACCTAAGAAATAAAATGAATATACGAAATAATAATAATATATATAGCACTTAACAGTCTTTTGTCCGGTGGCAATAAGGCGCGCGCCTTCAACGCTTGGGTGATGCCTCTACTCACTTACTCCTTTGGCATACTAAGGTGGACTCAGACTGAGCTGGACGCCCTAGATACGAGGGTCCGTCAGCTGCTCACTACACATCGCATGAGGCACCCACGCTCGTCAGTTATGAGAATGTACATCCCGCGTAAGTGTGGGCGCCGTGGCTTTTTAAACGCCAAGGACCTCCATAACCGCGAGGTGTGCAGTCTTAGGGAGTATTTCCTAAACAACGAGTGTGGGATTCATCGCGATGTAGTAGCAGTTGACAAAGGCCTCACCTCTCTCTCCTTAGCGAACGAGAACTGGCGCAGACCAAAGGTGCTTAGCACCGATGACCGCAGGGCTGTATGGAAGAGCAAGGAGCTACACGGGCGGTTCTACAAGGCCCTTACGGGGCCCGATGTAGATCTGCTCGCGTCGGTGAACTGGCTACGCTTCGGGGATCTCTTCGGGGAAACCGAAGGTTTTGTCTGTGCAATTGCGGACGAAGTAATGATGACGAACAATTACCGGAGATATATCCTGAAGGACGGTACGGTCGACATTTGTCGGGCATGCCGCCGTCCCGGTGAGTCACTCAGGCATATAATCTCCGGTTGTTCTCATCTTGCTAACGGCGAGTACTTGCACAGACATAACCAAGTAGCCAGGATCATTCACCAACAACTTGCTCTTCGATACGGTCTTGTGGGGTCTGAGGTGCCGTACTATAAGTACGCACCGATGCCAGTTCTCGAAAATGGTCGTGCCACGCTCTATTGGGATCGATCTATCATCACGGGCAGGACTATTGTAGCCAATAAGCCTGATATCGTGTTGGTAGATCGATCTAAGCGCCAGGCAGTGCTCGTCGACATCACCATCCCGCATGACGAGAACCTCGTGAAGGCCGAGAAGGACAAACTCAGCAAGTACCTTGACTTGGCTCACGAGGTGACCGTCATGTGGGATGTTGACTCGACGATCATTGTCCCGATAGTCGTTTCGGCGAACGGTCTTATAGCGAAGAGTCTCGACAAACATCTTAAGAGACTCTCGCTAGATGGCTGGATCAAGGGCCAGATACAGAAGGCGGTACTCCTGGACACGGCGCGCATTGTCAGGAGGTTCCTCTCTCTGCAGCCCTAACCACCGGTAGCCTGGGCCCTGCCCCGCTGCCGGCGGCACCCTAGGTTAGGTTTTTTATAATGTGTTTATATATTTTGTAATTTCTTTATTGTATTTTACTTTTGATATAACTTTATTATAAAAAACCTAACTTAAGATTTTAAATGAATAAAGGAGATAATAATATTATCTAAACATAGTTACTTATCCTTAGAGATAAACTAAAATCATTTATATTAACATTTTAACGAGTAGGTAACTTACATGTTAATTACCTTGCCTTCCTCCCGGACCACAGTCGAGTGTAGACGTGTTTTCGAAGTAATGAATTGTTTAAAGTAAATAAATATAAACTAAAATTCACATTTTAAAACGAATAAATTAACTACATTAATTAGGAGTGCATAAGTCAACGAAGGTCGCATACGCATCGTGTGGAGACACATTCAAACATTGCCTAAAGAGCGCGGCGGAGGTCAACTTATAATTGACGGAACTGAATTTGTACTGGGCGCTCGATCGCGACCACTTTAAGCTGAGCCCTACCGCCGAAACCTGATAAGAACGCTTCTATCGTGTTCTGTGCGCCTGGTACCTGACGGCCATTCCGTATCTGGACGATGTCGCTGAAACCCAACCCCCCGCCAACCGGAGCCTCCGCCTCGGACACCCAGGCGGAACAAACAGGTACAAGTGCATATTATCAAAGGCAGGCGTATGACTCAGACACGTCGGAAATAAGTGCAGCAAGTGGGACCAAGGGCACTCTGCGGCTAAAAAGGAAGCGAGATCATGAAGAAATTATAGATTTTAGAAACGAAATGAGAGGATTATTTTCTCAGCTTTCAACTGCAGTGGACGCGAGGTTCAAAGAGATCAAGGAAAGTACAACGGAACTCCAGGCAAGCATACAATTTATGTCAGACAAATATGACGGTGTTATGAGTAGACTCCATGAACTTGAAGTTGATAGGAAGAAAGATCAGAGCTACATAGCAGAACTTGAAGGTAAGGTGGAGGAACTGGAGAGAAGGGCCAGAATGACCGGGATTGAGATCCGCAATATCCCTAAACCCAACACCCAAGATGCTAATAAAAATGAAACCAAAAAGCAACTTCTGGATATTATAAAAAAAGTAGCAACTTCGGTACAAGTGGATCTTCAAGATATAGATATACGTGATGCGTATAGAATTAACTCTGCTAAAGGGGATGTGAAACCTATTATTGTAGACTTTAACAGTGTTTTGGCGAAGGAAAAAGTGCTGGACGCGGTAAAAAGTTTCATCAAAACTAAACCGAAAGGGGAAAAGCTTAATACCTCTCACCTAGAAATAGTCGGACCAGCTAGACCCGTTTACATTTCGGAAACGCTCACACCAAAGAATCAGCGACTGTTTTTCATGGCACGAGGTTTTGCACGTGATAACAACTTCGAGCATCGTTGGACATCCAAGGGACTTGTCTACATACGCAAAGCTGAGGGGCTCAAAGCCGTACGTATTGACCATGAAGCGGACTTCGCCAAACTTCTGTATTCAAATTGTAATTGACTAGCTTTCATAACGATCACACAATGTTATTTAATTAATTTAAGTAACTTAGATATACTAGACTACATTATTTGTTCTCGGATCAACTCCAATTTAACAACTACCTTAAATGCACTGATATTCAAGCTGAAACAAAATCAATACACATATAAATATAACTTTTATATAACTCATTACAACTTAAAACCCAATCCGCAGTTAATTTACACGAACAGAATAACTACTCCATTATACTCGAAACAATCCACCAATTATGCACATAAAATAAGTGATTACAGTTTCAAATTTACAGACAAATGTACACATAAAATTTTCTATTCGATACGTTAAGTAATATAAGTAACCTAGATAATGTTCAAGTATCAACGGCATTTTCTTGTAGTGTTGATGATTGTAATACCTATCTTAAAGCTGAGCCGTACCCTTCTTCCCTCAATCTAGTTACCCAAAATATTCGTAGTATTTCAGCTAATTTCTAAAAACTTTCAAACACTGCTATATCGAATAACCAGGCAGGATGTCATCATACTGACTGAATGCTGGTTATCTTGCAATCCAATAATCCCCAACTTAGATGGCTATGTTAACTACAGTTCTAAACGTAATATAAATAAAAATGATGGTGTTGTTGTTTATATACGCAAAAATATCGCAAATGTGAAAATCAATGAACCGCAATTCTCAGAAGCAAGCTGTATCACAATTCAAATTGGAAATGAAATCTGCATCCTAGCAATCTATAGGCCACCATCCTGCAAAGACATAGCATCATTCTTATCATCAATAAACCAAATACTCACACAGAACAAAGCTTATAGTACAATTGTAATAATGGGTGACATTAACATAGATATACAAGAACACAACAATGACTCTAACTCAGCGGACTACCTAAACCTCTTAGCTAGTCATGGATTGTTACCAGGGCACGCATTTAAAACACATGACAAGACAAGCCTAGATCATGCTATTTTAAAAACAAATAAAAGTGCCGTAACGCTAGTCTTAGAATCTACAGTTACAGACCATAATGCCGTAATCCTTTCTTTATCTAAAGTCAAGTTACCAGTAGTTATTGCAGTAAAAAAAATTATTAATTATAAAAAACTAGCAACTGACATCAGAAGTATAAACTTTGATTGTCTCTACAATGCGATTGATGCAAATATAGCCCTGAATTACTTTGTTAATTCCATAAACAAGGAAATACTAGCAAACACCACAATCCAACAAGTGCCACATCGACTCCGTATACTAAAGCCTTGGATAACATCAGGATTTTTAAGATGTATGAGAAACAGGGATAGAATGCACAAAAATTTAAAAACTGCACCACGCAACGATGTCCTTAATATGACGTATAAAAGGTATCGAAACTTCTGCAACGATTTGCTTAAAAAAATAAAACGTCAGTATGAGAGGGATATGCTGGATAAGGCTGGCACAAATACTAAAAAACTCTGGAACACCATTAAAAACATCACACACACTACAAAAATTAATACCACTGCGGAAGATCTTCTTTCCATTGAAAATACCCCTGACGAATCACTTTGTCATATAAATCAATATTTTATAAATGTTGGCAAAAACCTAGCCCAAAATATTCGGCATACACCATCTGTTAGTGATTTCACACACGTCACATCGACTGCACACTCGTTTGTTCTGATTAAAACAGATATATTAGAAGTTGAGACTATAGTAAATTCCCTGCGACCTAGGATGTGCGTTTTACACGCACGATCCCCAATCCCCATTGCTTTACAGCAAGTGTGAAGACTGCGAGAGAGATGGCGCTGTTCTAAATATTTGTATAGAATCTTTTTATCGATTCTATATTTTTTATGTGGTAATACCACATTTTTATTTTTATAAATAATGACACAAAGGTAAATTAAGAATCTCCATCTCTCTCGCAGTCTTCACACTTGCTGTAAAGCAATGGGGATTGGGGATCGTGCGTGTAAAACGCACATCCTAGGGTATGGCTAATGGGCAATAAGCATTTCAAAAACCATATATGACGCAGAGGGCGCTCCAGTAGCGTAAAGAATTAAGGGATGAAAGATTTGGTGTGACTGACGCAGCGGTCGAATAGCTCAGTTGGGAGAGCAATGCGCCGGTAACGCAGAGGTCGCGGGTTCAAACCCCGCTTCGATTGTAGTAGATCGCATTCAATTTTTCTTTCTTAATTTACCTTTGTGTCATTATTTATAAAAATAAAAATGTGGTATTACCACATAAAAAATATAGAATCGATAAAAAGATTCTATACAAATATTTAGAACAGCGCCATCTCTCTCGCAGTCTTCACACTTGCTGTAAAGCAATGGGGATTGGGGATCGTGCGTGTAAAACGCACATCCTAGGGTATGGCTAATGCGCAATAAGCATTTCAAAAACCATATATGACGCAGAGGGCGCTCCAGTAGCGTAAAGAATTAAGGGATGAAAGATTTGGTGTGACTGACGCAGCGGTCGAATAGCTCAGTTGGGAGAGCAATGCGCCGGTAACGCAGAGGTCGCGGGTTCAAACCCCGCTTCGATTGTAGTAGATCGCATTCAATTTTTCTTTCTTAATTTACCTTTGTGTCATTATTTATAAAAATAATAAGATACTGTCCGATAATCAATACGGTTTCCGAAGTTGTAAATCTACGAATGATGCTGTACATGACCTTACCAATCATATAGTCAGAGCTTTGGATGATGGCAAAAAATGTTTGGCAATTTTCTTAGACCTTGCGAAAGCATTTGACACGGTTTCAATTCCTAGACTTGTGAATAAACTTGAGAACATTGGTATCCGTGGTAATCAACTAAAACTGTTTCAAAGCTACTTAACGAACCGCAAACAGAGGGTGAAAATCGGCGACCGCGTTAGTAGTGAATTACTAATAGAATATGGTGTCCCACAGGGTAGCATACTGGGTCCCACACTGTTCTTAATTTATGTTAATGAAATGTGTGACCTGGAGCTACCTAGTGGCAAACTGGTGGCTTTTGCTGATGACACAGCTTTAATTTTTAGTGGGGATTCGTGGGGGGAGGTTTACTCAAACGCACAAAAAGGTTTTGGCAAAGTTATATCATGGCTTGCAGAAAGTACCTTAACGTTATATGTTGAAAAAACTAAATATTTAACATTTTCTATTACAGCTGGCGGAGCAAAACTATCCGACAATCTTGCAATCACTGCACACAAGCATGGCCCTGACATAGTTTGTGACCGTTTATGTCCAATGCTGATGAAAGCTGAAACGGTTAAATATTTAGGGATAACTCTTGACAATAGACTTAACTACCGAGCACACATAGAAGCGCTCTCTTGTAGAGTTCGTAAAATGATGTACATTTTTAAGAACCTGCGCCACGTAGCGAATCCTAAAATATTGAAGATGGTTTACCTAGCCCTGTGCCAGTCACTGCTTGTATACTGCATCCTTTCTTGGGGTGGAGCAGCAAAAACTCATCTCATAGTTCTTGAGCGCGCGCAACGAGCCTTGTTGAAAGTTATTTTTTGCAAGCCGTACCGTTGTCCCACGGTAGATCTCTATAAGTCTTGCGAAATACTAACAGTAAGACAGCTATTTATTGAGCAAATTCTATTAAAACAACATGCTGAAGCCGGTCTAACAGATTCTAAACGCACCGTTGACCAACGAAGCAAACGTATGAATAGGCTCCGTCGCAGCATAGCTTGCAGAACAGCTTTTAGTAAAAGATTCTACGTGTTCCTAGGATGCTTCCTTTACAATAAAGTTGATAAACTACTGGATATAGGTTGTAAAAATAAATATGTATGTAAAAAAGATGTAAAGACCTGGTTACTCAGCTTAAATTATGATAGCACCGAAAACCTTCTGCACCCAGTTCAATAATATATACACATAAATCATGCACTTAATTTAATTACTAAAACTACTCTCTATTACACAACCACACACACACACACACACACACACACACACACATGCATTCTCAGATTCATATAATTTAATTTAATTAAATTAAATTAATTAAATTCATAAATTCGTAACTACGACGCTCGAGTACACACTCAGTTGATCCGCACTTCTTTTTTGTTTTTGTTTTTGTTTTTCTTCTCCTTTTTTAATTCTAACTTCCGTTTATTATGTTTAGTTTAGTTGTTACAAATAAAGTAAAATAAAGTAAAGAATGTAATGTAATTATGTAAATTTTTCAATAGTTCATTATCATTATCATTAACAATGCTTGGCAATATGTTATGTTCTGTTTAGTCATATGGAAGGTAGCTGATGCTTGTAGCACAGGTTATAGTTACCTATTACAAGTAGCAGCGTTACACTAGTAAATAAGTTTTGTTTCATAGTTAATGTAATAATATATACTTGTCAATATTTTTGCTCAATAAATATTATTATTATTATTATTATTAATTACACACGTGCATAAGAAGCTGCAATTTTAAATTCAAAAACATACATTTACTAAACAACAATGAGGAATGAAGAAAAATGTATAAAACATCACGAACCCTGAACATAAAAGTATTTTCCCACAAACTCCATTATTCTCACATAATGAAGTTAATATTTCAGTCAAATACCGTCATTAGATCACAAATATAATATTTTATCTTCATTTGTTCGTATCTCAAAATCGTAAGCTGACGCAAAGTTAAATTAAATCCACGTAACAAGAAAAATAGAAGAAACATTTTCTTCATAAGGTATCAAGGTAATGTAATATTCTGTTCATATTATTGGAAAACGTGAATAACCAATACATATGCGGACTGTTGGATTCCTTAAAAATATCCCAACGAAAACCAATAAAGCGAAACTTTCCCGTCCCACGAGTAAATTCTTATTTAAAATAGAAGCAAAAATACGAGTGTAAAAATACCCGGCGGAAGTTGGCGAGATGTCGCGGCCCGAGCGAGTTCTTTAATAAAACGCGGATTTGATACACAAGTTGTTGCCACGACGGAGTGCCACAGATGACGTGTTGAGACGCCATCACAGGATCTACTGTAAGTTTGCTTTAAACGGAAAAAATCTCGAACGCGCTTATGTTATGAATATGGGACATGTAAAAACGAACAAGGTAGTGCCTTACATTCATTTCCATCCATTGCTTCAAAGCCTAGCATGCATTTTAGAAAGCCCCTGATTGACTATTATCTGATCAATGTATGCATCAGATACCTAACATTTTGATGCTCTTTAATGGAACCTATGCAACCCATGACATGCGTTTCGTCTGTTTTACGAAAGGCAAAGCCACCGAAAGTTAACTTAGCAAAAACTGAATTTCACGCGCTCAAGACCTTGCGTGAGGACCCAGACCTAACCATTCTTCGAGCTGACAAAGGAAATGCAACGGTTGTCATGAACACCAATGACTACAATCAGAAAATAACAGCTTTATTGTCGGATGTATCAACATATAAGCCTGTGAAACGTGATCCGACTGCGAAAGTGTTAAAATCTACTACTGAGCTAATAAGCAAGCACTCCGAGAGCCTTAATCTAGATGTCAAAAGTTTAGTTCCCTCCTGCCCGTTGCCACCAAAGTTGTATGGTTTGCCAAAAATACACAAACAAGATGCGCCTCTACGCCCTATAGTGAGTCAAATCGATGCTCCCACCTATCGCTTGGCTCAGTACCTAGCTGGGGTTCTTTCTTCGTTGCGGGGAAAGACGCAGGCATACACACGGGACTCATACCATTTCATCACTGAAATTAAAGATCTGATACTAACTGATAATGAAATTATGGTTAGTTTTGATGTCCAGTCCCTCTTTACATGCCTACCAGTACAGGATTGCATCAATATTGTGAGGAGGAGGCTACGTGAACAGAATATGGCAATGGAATATGCTGAATTATTAGAACACTGCCTTACATCTGGCTATATGCTATGGAACGGTGAATTCTACGTGCAAGTGGATGGTGTGGCTATGGGGTCTCCAGTATCTCCTGTTGTCGCCGATATCTTCATGGAGGACTTCGAGGAGAAAGCACTCTCATCGTCACCTGTCAAGCCGAGGATCTTTAAAAGATACGTAGATGATACCTTTACTATTTTACCTAAATCTAGTGTTTCAGTTTTCCTAGACCATTTAAACTCCATTCATGAGAAAATAAAGTTTACAATGGAGTTAGAAAATGACAATTCACTAGCCTTCTTAGATGTCAGTGTGTTGAGAAGGTCTGATAATACAATAGGTCATACTGTTTATAGAAAGCCTACTCACACTGATAGGTATTTAAATGGCAAATCACATCACCATCCTAGTCAACTTGCTACAGTGGGTAAATCTTTGTTTCAGAGAGCCAAGGGAATCTGTGACGACCAACATTTGACTGATGAACTACAGCATGTCAAGCGTGCGCTTTGGGCCAATGGGCTCAAGATACCACGCCTCAACCAGAAACCCCGTGTGAAGACTCCTACAGTCGAGCGTAAACCTGCGGTCCTGCCATATGTGAAAGGGGTCACGGATAGGATTGGAAACATCTTGAAACGGGCTTCCATTAAAACATATTTCAAGCCGATGAAGAAGATGTCTCAATACCTGAGGCCCGTGAAGTGTAGCATCCCTCTGCAGAGTGCTGGTGTTTACAAGCTGGACTGCGAGTGTGGTCTGTCATACATTGGCCAAACGAAACGTAGTATAGCTACACGGGTTAAGGAGCATGTAGCTGATGTCAAGCACCGTCGTTGCAACAGGTCTGCAGTCTGCGAGCATGTCATGGACAAACCAAACCATTCAATTAAGTTTGATAACACTTCAATCCTTGCCAGAGAGAAACGATATTTTCCCAGAATGTTGCGCGAGGCTATTGAAATCAAAAAATATCCCAATTTCAATAGAGAAGATGGTTTGTCATTACCACCGGCTTGGGATCCTGTTGTACATCTTATCAAGGATCAAGCAAGACACAAGACTGGAAACCTTGGGCCTCGAACGGTGTAAAACAAATTAGTGTTAAAAGTAGCATATGTAGAGTTTTTGTTTAAAAGTATTTTATAGTAATAAATAAGGCAATCTGGGAGTTTTCTTTGGCGGTTCTTTCTCCTCAGTAAGCCTTTAGTGAACCGCTGGTAGATATTTTAAATAAATAATAAATGCCCTTCTGGCACATGTGTAACTGTCTTTACACATTAGGCCCATCTGGCATGTATGAACACCTTTATTTTAAATTAATATTTACAAAATGGGTAGTTTGCACAAATGTAACTTTGACAGAGAAAAATTGTGTTTTTCTCAGTCAACCTTTGACAACGGTATCTGTAAAGGTACTGAAACGTCAGGGAGGCTCAAATAATTAATATACGCGATATAATCCGTTTAAATTGTTTTATTTAAATGTGTGACAGTCGCGGAAACCGAAGAAAATATTATAATATACTTAATGAGCTAGTAATTTTAAAGGTATTTGGAAATGTACGTTGATGACATTTCCTCGTATTCTTTTTTCATTTTGCTAGTTTCCGAGAACAGATTTCAATAAACTCGATAGGTTGGGGTCTTTTGGTGTGACATAATTAGTTTCATTATGATTACAATAACTTTATATGATTGTAGCCCTCACAAGCCCGTGTATAACTTCTCTTTACGCCGTCAACTAAGTGGAGTTTCTGTCTCTTCAATCTGTGTCTTCAGAACAGTTTGTTATAAAAACTGACAACACACGCTGCGGTAGGGCCGAGAAGGGGGAGGGGCGAGGGGCATCCCGCGAACAATGCAAACTGCCGCACAACTTGGGCATTCTTGCGGCCTCGGCCCAACTCTACTGGAGTAAGCATTTTGCTTTTGGAAACTGGAAGAAAAAGGTTTTTTTCTGTTCACAGTAAAATATTAGTATTACCAAGATAAGAGATTTGTCCGTTTGGTTTTGGAGTAATTATGAGCTATTTAAATAAAAATATTATTATTGCAATTTTTGAAATAATCTGCAAAAAAATGGGCATTTCAAATAACTCAAGGTATTTAAATGATTTAGTGAATGTAATTTAACTTAAAACTTTAAAATATATTTAACTTAAAACTTGAATGCAGTACCTACTGTGAATAAAACTACGATTATATTCCGTGGCAAATAATAACTGAGTGTCATAATTATAATAATTAACCGTAACTATCATGAGTACTATAATTTTAGCTGCATAGACAATTAGTCAAAATTAAAACAGCATTAATTTTAATTACAATGAAGTGTTATTATTAAAACTATCGTGAGACATCTTTACTAATTATAAAACCGGTATAAACTCACGTAAAAATTTTCAGGAACGGCCCGACATGTTTCGAACTCATTTGGAGCTCTTCATCAGTGCAGTGGGTCGCGAGTCGCGTAGCAGCACGGATAGCTACCCCTGATGAAGAGCTCCAAATGAGTTCGAAACATGTCGGGCCGTTCCTGACAATTTTTACGTGAGCTTATACCGTTTTTATAATTACAATGAAGTGCCACTTAACCACCTAATATAAGCATTTAAACATTACTTATTCTTAATTTAAACTTTTAAAATATTGCCGCTTATTAATACACAAGTGAAACGAAAAATGTACGTCAAAAGTTCTTATTAATTTAACTTACACATTTGCTTTTTTATTGAAAACCATTCAAGGTCCATAAATCTATCACAGTAATCCTTCTTTTTGCGACCCGATGTGAACACGCAACACGCCGGGAATTAATGAGGACGTGTCGGGATCCGAAATATTATCAATCTTTTTTATACTCGACTTCCTTAAATGTCTGGCCAATCAATTGGACCCACGTCTGGTGGATTATCCAATTTGGCGCGTAAATGTTGCATGGATATAGATTTTTGGGCATATGACAATATCAATGGCAATTTTTTCCTGGAGACTGTTTAACTGTCCAAACGATATCAATCTAAAAGGTAGATATATTACGACTAGAAGGGGATAAGTAAGCATGTTATAGCAGAGTGATGCATGTATGCGACAGTACGATAAAGCATATATCAAAAAAAAATTACTAGTAGTCCTCTACTAGTTCAATTAATCTTAAAGATATCCATTATTTCTGCAGGAGAATAAGAACATTCGAGCAAGGCTCTATGGGAGCGCCGCCGGAACAGTAACCATTGGCTCCAATTGCGATTTGGTCTGAATGAACGCAGTCAGGCGATATACAGCCCGCCTGTCTCCGGTCGGGCGTCCCTACACCAAATCATCATATTACGACAAGAACTAGTTAGTAACTGTGCCCTACTGAACTGGCCAGGTACGTGTAATATTCATTAGACTATAATATTTATTCAGTCTAGATCATAAGATCAGAAACTATGTAGCGTTTGTTAAATAGAAAACATAACACTCAAGAACAAATGCTAATAAGTATATGCGTATAGATATCCTATCGACTGCGCCAGTAAAAACTGCTTTATTGTACAAATATCGAAATATCCGCACTCCTGTGACCTATATGTATTTCGCCCGTTAAAAGAAAATCTAGCTGCAATAAGTTGTCGAAGAAATAAAACCTAGGTCTTTGAGATCTGACACTGGATAAATGGAAATCCCTGGTATTTCAAACGAGCGACCATGTAAAGCTTAGCAAAACATCAAAGTGCCGTTCGATCTCTGTTTACCTTCGCGGGCGCCGCAGGCTACCGTTCAAACGAAATGCACAAAAATAACATAAAACTTGGCAGGTTGGCGCGCTACACAGATTGTAATATGTCAAAGTCAAAATTTATTCTGCTTAAAATGTGGTACAAAAGATGGTCAGACAAGTAAACAGAGAAACACACATTTCACCAGTAACTGGCATCCAAAATGGACATCATATGAAACAACAGAATTTAAACAGTCTTTTTTACAATATCGTAGTCATAGTTGTAATTTTTTTTTTTACTTTTTGTATATATTAATATACACTCTATGTGTCAACGACACGATATAAATGAAATAAAGTTATATTCAAATACCGTGTACATAAATACCAAACAACAGAGTATAAACACGTTGAGAACCGGCGGATAAGCCGTGCGAGTGCGAAGTTCCCTCAAACACCACTAAAAGTTGAACGTCTCGATCGAGTCCCGGTAGTTGGCTGCTTTATGTGACAGATACTGCCATTTTCGCGACTTTCACACGCAAAACGAATAGTGGTGAGCGTATTTTACCACCAAATAGAAGACAAAGTAGATTTATTCTCTTTAAGAGTTAAACCCATCCACGAAACGCAATTGTTTTGTTTTTTGAATAAAATTGTAATGTTTAGCTTTTGTTTGGATACCTCGAAGTAGTTCACAGTTTCAAAACACATTGATCGTTTATTGCATAATCAACCGTCTCAGCCAGTAGGCATAAAATAAAATTAGCTCAAAATGTAACGCCAACAGGCCTAGCAATACCACAGAGCTGGTTCTTGGATTTCAAAGAAAAGCGTAAGTTTTTATTTTATTTTTTATTCGATTTATCCAACAGCTGGTTCTTTGATTTCAAAGAAAAGCGTAAGTTTTTATTTTATTTTTTATTCGATTTATCCAAGCATCAGGTGCAATCGAGTTCAGCCTCGATATGATTTTCTTTAAAATCAAAAATCCAGCTGTGGCATTGAAAGGCCTGCTGGCGTCAGATTTTGAGTGTGCGTTATACCTAATGTGTAAGTGACAGTGAGGCCTATGATGGAGCATGCTTGCCTAGAAGATGCTTATTTACTCTCGACTTAAAGAGATCCAAGTTATATCTTTCAGAGAAAATATGCACAAGAAGAAAGTTCCACTCTTATTGCTGGCTGTCCTGAGAAAAGTAGAAGCAAAGCGAAATGAATTGGAAAAATGAAGCAATTTTGGAAAAAGGAAACACACCCGTAAAACCGTGAAGTGCGCAAACTAAACCAACAGAGCGACCCGGCCGACCGCGACCCGGCAAATGGGTCGGACCCGACGGCTCGCCATTACGGCCCGACCCGATAGCTGGGACCTGGAAATTCCCATTATTCGCGCCTTTCCAGTCAAATCGATGGGACAACACGTAGATGGGATAATGCTTGATGTTTTTCGTCATTAGGGTCAAGTAAGGTCGACATTATTTAAATTTTAAGTGAATTTCTTGGAGATTTTAAAGAAAAGATGACACCGGAAACGTCGTCAATACCTAAGTCAGGATAAGGCCAGATCAGAAGTCTGCAAGAATGTTATTGACAAATGAAGCCATTTAGTAATTGTTAATAAAGTTTACCGAGACGTAGGACGACGAGACGTTCTTATGAGGTACGGGACCCCAAAAATACTCCAAATTTGATTATGATAATCGTTTGCTTACCTTTAATTTGAAGAAACAGTTTTCTTTTTTCGTTTCACTTTCATATCTTAAATAGAACGCAAAATAAAAAGTTTCCCAACAAAAAATATCTTCGCTAAAATATTTTCATTATTCAATAATGAAAAAAATAATAATTTAACAACGCAAATTAATACTAGACGACAAACACAAATAAAATAGCAAGAAATCTATTAAAACTGTTATTAAACGGATCTTATTAAATTTAACCGATATTTTTTGCTAATAAAATCTCCATTTAATCTTCACAATTGAATATTAATGCAAATCGAGCGACCAGCGTGCATATTTGGCGGATAATAGCCTTGTAATTGGAATATAAAATTCCCACGGGACTGCGGGGTTCGGGGATTACGGGAATTAGGAGGATCCCGCACGGAAACCGACACCTCGGTATAAGGGACTATGGAGGCCACTAGCAAAATGCTCGGCGAAGAACACATGTACCTAATAATATAAAGGAAGTGTACACGAAACAATAAAATTGTCTGAGACTTTCCCTACCACTGGGTTAACTCTACTGCTGTTATTCTTATAATCTGTCTGCACTTATGGACGAACAATACGGGTCACTAACCCTATGTTCCCATTTGTCGAAGACGGACGGATTTAGAAAATTATCTTTTGTTTGATAAATTGAAAAAAGATGGTGATCGATTCTGAAGAAATCGGTGAGTCTTCTAATAATATAGGCACGGTTCCCCTCCGTTAGCCCGAAAAACTTTCATCCTAATTTCATTGGCCCTAATTTTGGTAACCCTAAAATCACTAACCCGAATTTTCATTCATCCTAATTAATGAATAGATCTAATTTCAGGATTCCGAATTTTCATAATACCTAATTATTTCATACCGTATTCTCACTAGCCCTAATTTGCACTTAGCCGATTTTTTTAGACTACTAATATTATAATACCTAATAATGCTAAAACCTAAATTTTATTAAACCTATTTATCTATAAACCTAAGGCGAGGGCTGCTCTACCTCCACCTCCACGCCTCCGGTTTTGGAATAACACTAGGGTAGAAGAAGGACAGGCAAGACTACGTGGAGTCAGAATTGCCATAGACTCAGGGGGTTACTAATGTGTTGCACAAAATTTATTGGCATATTTTCGTTTCGCATAGCAACCATTGGCACAATCATCATTTCGCACAATTGCTTTTTGCCTAAATTTCTTGGCATACCTACTATCATTACGCACACGTTTCTTTGGCAGAATAGTACATTGGCATAATGTTGATTAGAACAATACCCTTTCCTATGGTCGAATAATTGTGTCGCCGAAATTTATATGGCATAATATTCCGTTCGCATGATTATTTGAATACACCGAAAAATGAAAAGTCTGACTCAATATTAATACGAAACAACAAAATACCTACCTAATCTAAGCAAAGTCGGACCTGCGCAGCTCGCTCGCTTCGCTCGCTCGTTAGGGTCATAGTTCAACCTAACACTCCTCCTCGCTTCGCTCGTCGTCGTACCTAACCTAAGCCAAGTTGGATCTGCCTTAAAGTGAACTTGGTAATGTTAGGAATCGTAAGCCAAGTCGGACCTGCGCGGCTCGCTCGCTTCGCTCGCTCGTTAGGGTCGCAGTTCAACCTAACACTCCTCCTCGCTTCGCTCGTCGTCGTACCTAACCTAAGCCAAGTCGGATCTGCCTTAAGGTGAAATTGGTAATGTTAGGAATCGTAAGCCAAGTCGGACCTGCGTGGCTCGCTCGCTTCGCTCGCTCGTTAGGGTCGCAGTTCAACCTAACACTCCTCCTCGCTTCGCTCGTCGTCGTACCTAACCTAAGCCAAGTCGGATCTGCCTTAAGGTGAAATTGGTAATGTTAGGAATCGTAAGCCAAGTCGGACCTGCGTGGCTCGCTCGCTTCGCTCGCTCGTTAGGGTCGCAGTTCAACCTAACACTCCTCCTCGCTTCGCTCGTCGTCGTACCTAACCTAAGCCAAGTCGGATCTGCCTTAAGGTGAAATTGGTAATGTTAGGAATCGTAAGCCAAGTCGGACCTGCGCGGCTCGCTCGCTTCGCTCGCTCGTTAGGGTCACAGTTCAACCTAACACTCCTCCTCGCTTCGCTCGTCGTCGTACCTAACCTAAGCCAAGTCAGACCTGCCTTACTTACCTGCCTTGCCTTCGTTTCTGTGAGGGACACAGTTTCAACCTAACCTAACTTTGTTTTCTGGCAGCGATTCAGTTCTGTGGGTATGCTATGGTACAATTATGCCGCAATAAATTCGGCGGGACTTATATTGTGCTACATAAAATTCTGCGAAATAAAAGTTGGCGATATTAGTATTCTGCTATACAAATTTGTGCCAAATGAATATTATGCGACATAACAATTGTGGTGAGTATACAGGGTGTCCCTAAAACCAACGCCGAAATGAAGAGGGGTGATAGAACAGCTCATAAGCAACCATATTAAGTTAATTTGACCTTCATAAAAAGTTCATGGTTTTCGAGATATTTGCATTTTAAAAAAACTCGTGACTTTTGAGGCCCTGCGTCAGTATGTCGATTGCCACCACTGCAAATTTAGGTATTTTTTAAATCTGTTTTTTGCAGGATGTTACTAAAAACATATCCTATCGAACGTAATTTAAATTTATTACATATCATGATGCTTTGTCGGTAAAAATAATAAAAAAAAACGAATTATAGCAATTTATTAAATTTTGCCAGCGGTTTTGATCGAGTTTCATTTAAAAAAAGTATTGTAAACTAACATGGCACGCAACATAAGAAGATAGTAAATTTATTGTAGTTTTCAAAAAAGTACAGCATTTTCTAATTTACGCAGCAGTTTACGAGATATTGATATTTTACACTAAAAGGAGCTCATACTGCAGTTATTACATAGTATGGAACCAGAGCCCCTACTAGGCTCAGAGTTTGAATTTCGAACAAAAAATAGATTCAAAGAATACACAATTTGAAATTGGAACACAATTTGAAATTCGAATTCAAGTCGGCTTTCTGATTAAAGAGTATTTTAGTAATTTTAGGACACTTCGTCAATTCGTTTGATGTTCTTTATTTAGTTTGGTTTCTTATTTTCTTAAATAGACTTGATTTACCAATAGAACTCGTGTTTGCCTTGTGATTTGGATTTTTGGTACAATTTAACTTTGCTTTGTGCATCTTGGACTCGAGTTTTGCCTATTGATTTTAACTTCGATTTACTTTGGCTCTGTTAAGATTAATTGTAGTGCGTTTGTTACAAATATGCCAGAGAATTATACTTACTCCTCAAGAATATGCCAAGATTCATTTTGTCTATGGGGAATGTCAGGGTAACTCTTGTGCTGCAGCTAGACTCTATCGGGAAAGATATCCAAATTTAAGGCATCCGGACCATCGAGTATTTCGAAATGTTCATCTCGCATACTCACAAGGCGTTTTGCCTGGCAATCGTGGTGGATTGGGAAGACCTAGAGGAGATTACGATGAAGATGTTTTACAAGAGATTCAAAACGACCCATCCACTTCGACACGGAACACTGAACGTAATTTAGGGATATCAAAATCTGTTGCCAATAGAATATTACGTCGATATGGATATCATCCATACCACATACAACGTGTTCAAGCGTTGCTGCCCCGTGATTACCCTTCGTGTTCAGTTTTGCCAGACAATGCTGCAAAAACCCAGAGGATCCCAATTTCATAAATATGGTTTTATGGTCTGATGAAAGCACTTTTAAGAGAGATGGATTTATGAAAATGCACAATTTACACAGTTATGCATTAGAAAATCCTCATTTAATGAGGGAAGATCGGTCGCAGTACCAATTTAAAGTGAACCTCTGGACTGGAATATTAGATGGGAAAATAATTGGCCCATTTGAATTACCAGAAACGCTGAATGGTCCAAGTTATCTGCATTTCTTAGAGAATGAGTTGCCAAATCTTCTCGACGACGTACCTTTAGCTACGCGGAGGTCAATGTGGCTGCAGAATGATGGCTGTCCAGCACATTATGCACGCGAAATGCGACTACATTTAAACCAAACTTATCCACAGAAATGGATCGGCCGTCTGGGTCCCATTTTGTGGCCTCCTCGACCTCCAGACCTAAATCCTCTGGATTTCTATTACTGGGGTTATATTAAAGAAAAAGTTTACAATGAACCGATTAACAGTATAGCGGAGCTGAGACAACGCATTTACGCAGAGGCCCAAAACGACGTATCAAGAAGTGCACGTCACATCAGTCGAGCATTTTTAAGGAGATGCCGAGCTTGTATTCAAGTCAATGGCGGACAATTTGAACATTTAATTTAGTTACATAAAACAGGTTTCGTATTTTTTTAATGTTTTTAGTTTTTTTATTCACTTAACAGATAAAAATGGCAACCAGTATTATTTTTGCATTATCTTATAAACCGCTAAAGAATTAAGTCACTTCAATACCATTTTAAAAACATCTCTAAATTTGCTATCTTTTTACGTTATTTTCCAGGTTCGCTATGAACATTGCATTTTTTTTAATTCTAAAATTGAATTGTGTTCCTATTCTAAATAAAGTATTCTTTAAATCGATTTTTTGTTCAAAATTCAAACTCTGAGCCTAGTAGGGGCTCTGGTACCATACTATGGAATAACTGCAGTATGAGCTCCTTTTGGTGTAAAATATCAATATCTCGTAAACTGCTGCGTAAATTAGAAAATGCTGTACCTTTTTGAAAACTACAATTAATTTACTATCTTTTTATGTTGTGTGCCATGTTAGTTTACAATACTTTTTATAAAGGAAACTCGATCAAAACCGCTGGCTAAATTTAATAAATTGCTATAATTCGTTTTTTTTTTATTATTTTTACCGACAAAGCATCATGATATGCAATAAATTTAAATTACATTCGATAGGATATGTATTTAGTAACATCCTGCAAAAAACAGATTTAAAAAATACCTAAATTTGCAGTGGTGGCAATCGACATACTGACGCAGGGCATCAAAAGTCACGAGTTTTTTTAAAATGCAAATATCTCGAAAACCATGAACTTTTTATGAAGGTCAAATTAACTTAATCTGGTTGCTTATGAGCTGTTCTATCACCCCTCTTCATTTCGGCGTTGGTTTTAGGGACACCCTGTATAATTATGCGATAGTATCATTCGGCTAAAAATGATTGTGCGAAAACGATTATGCGAAGTGTATTTCGGACAATAGAGATTGTGCAAGATAAGGGGTACCCAGACTCAGGATGTACATGGGAATCTTTTGACGCTCCGCTCGCTTCGCTCGCTCCGCTATACATTGTCACAATAGAAACCTAACCTAACCTACAGTTTTCGGGGTTCAGCCAATTCGATATTTGTCCAAATCCGTATCTTCTGTTTTAACGTAAAAATAGGTTTAATAATCTTTAGTACTCTTGACATTTAGTGTCAGTAATGATTAGGTCTAATAATCATTAGGTGTGGTAATTATTAGATTATTTCATATTAGTATTGTTGACAATTAGTACAAATCATTATTAGAGCATTGGATTATTAGGTCTAACAACTAATTAGGGTATAAAAATTAGGTGAAATGACATTAGGGCTAATGAAAATTAGAGCTAACGTTGGTAGGTGTAATAATATTAGCACTTGCGATATTAGGTCAAGTAGGGGAGTACCTATAGGCACACATTTAGTGATTTAGTCTTGAAAAGTATCATTTGGCGACGTGAACTTTCGTTGAGTTGGGTTTCATTACAAACTAGCTGCGCCGCGCGGTTTTACCCGCTCATCTCACAGGAGCACTACATTTTTTCGGGATAAAAAGAAGCCTATGTGTTAATCCAGGGTGTCAGCTACCTTCATACCAAAATTTATCAAAATTGGTACTGCTGTTTGAGCGTGAAGAAGTAACAAATATACACATGTGATTATGGCAATAATGTAATTTAAATACATTTGACATGTTATTACTATACTAATCTACCTGAGTAGGCTAGGATTTACTCGTCTATAAAACTTGCTCTAAAATTGTACTATGAGGGTTGCTTTTATCGCGCGATAAATAAGTGAAGCACCCATCCGTCACGTTTTAACAAAATGCGAGTGAGTGACAGATGTTTGTCACTTATTTATCACGTTATAAATGCAACCATCATAGGCGCCCAGTTCTAAAAATAAAAATAATGAATATCACCTTCAAATGTAATTATATTGCCGTTTGAGAATTACAGAATTCCCGCCGCGGGACTGCGGGGTTGCGGCTTACGGGATAAAGGGATCACGCACCGGGATGAACACCTCGCGGGGGCTACTCCGCTTGTCACGCCCGAACACTCGCGATGTATGGAGAAAATTACTGGGGATTCAATATTGCAATATTTACTTAATTACATCATTATCATCATCATCATCATATCAGTCGATAAACGTCCACTGCCGGACTAAGGCCTCCAAAATTCTCCACAACAATCGATCTTGCGCCGCCCTCATTCCACTTGCTTCACGTGAAGCTAACCGTCGTCGGTCCAACTTGTTGGGGGCCTTCCCACGCTGCGTCTTCTGGTCCGCACTCGTCACTCAAGAATCTTCCGCCCATTGCCACTTTGGCGACTGTCTTAAATAAATAAATAAATATCGGACAACCTCACACAAATCGATCTAGTCCCAAATTAAGCTCAAGAAGGCTTGTGTTATGGGTTCTAGACGACGATATACATACATAATACTTATAGATAACTATATACTTAAATACATAGAACAACCATGACCCAAGCACAAATATTCGCGTTCATCACACAAATATTTGCCCTGACCGGGATTCGAACCCGGGACCGCCGGCTCAGTAGGCAGGGCAGGTGTCTATATCTACAACCTTGATTCTCTTGCATATCTCATCATTTCGAATTCAATACCGCAAGGACACTCCGAGCATAGCTCGCTGCATTGCCCTTTGAGTAACTGAGCCTTCTTATGAGGCCCATTGTAAGTGACCACGTTTCAGTGCCGTATGCCATCACTGGCAACACACATTGGTTAAAAACCTTCGTGTTTTACTTACTTACAAAAAAACATTACTACGCACGCAAATGGAATTACAAATCCATCAAATATCGCATTATCCACTAACTACAGCGTATATTTAGGTTATTGATGTTAACATGTCACCAGCATGTGAGCTGATAAATTAGCTGTAAATTCAGTGGTTTGTTCAGTTTTGAGTTCGGAAGTCTGGAATAAGATCAACATTTCGCGCCTTTAGAACTACAGTGTCTCAATTTGAAATTGTTGACACTTCAATTTTAAACCATGTAATAAGGACCACTGATAAGAAAAAAGCCGAAAGAAACCCTACATTCACATTTTTTCCTAATTCATTATTTTTAACTAAGTTTCACGATAGTTTTGTTTCCTGATTAAATTACGAAGGAATCACATCACATTTCTAATCCTCAATTGGTAGTTACCAGTGTCAAACAATTACACGTTTACATAAAACCGAAAGAGGACACCTCCTCATCAAAATTCTACCAGGTGAGGTGGTGTACTTCAGACCAGAATCGATGGAGGCAGATTGTCCGATTGAGAGATTCCAGTAACCACGACCCAGTAATGAGGGTCCGATTCAAGAAAATATGGAACCTACACATACGAGTAAAATTCACATAAACAGGCGTAAGATCAAGCAACCTGATTGGACATTTTAACCGGGTTCATTAATCCGGCAAATTACAGGGCACGTAAAGGAAATCCGGATCAAAGCAGGCTCAAAGCCATTCATATCTTTGATAGTCTCGTTACGCGAGCCAACTGTAGATTCAATGAAGGAGGCGACTAGCACGGCCGGGTACAAAATACACGTTTTAATGCTTATTAGTTATTTTATGAAACTGTAATGCCTCATTTTTTTTTATGTGGGTACACACCACCATTTTTATAAGATCAAGCAAATGCGTAACTTGATCTTTGTATCAATGGTTTAATATAAAAATTGTGGCATATACCCCTTCACTGCTGCCGTTCACTGCTGTAAAGTAGTGCAGTAAGATGTGAATATTAATGTATTCACATTGAGGTCGCTAAGGTGTAAAAGCTTTTCAAATAAACAATGCAAAGATCGACACACAGAGCATAAGGAAAAATTCGAAAGGTTATCTGGGCGTTAGGGTGGTGAAAAGGGTAACATGCTGGACCGGTAATCCAAAGGTTCGATTCCCGGTCTCTTCCACTAGGTTACGCGTTTCAATTTTTCTTTCAGCTTTGATCTTTGTATGAATGGTTTGCTTATCAGTTATTTGCTTGAAGAGCAAAGAAAAGGGGTCTACATTTTCAGTTTCTTACTGGAATCGCTGGATAGACAGACACTAATTTCTCTCTTAACAGCTTGGACAAGATTTCTATCGATGGCCCGTTTATCCGGATCAACAACGAACAGATTGCAGGTGTTCGCGCAGCGGGCTGAAAATCCCACTTACAGCCTGGGGTGACGTAAATATCATTATAGGCTCATTAGTCAGGGAGGCAGTATTGTAATCAAAATCAAAACCAAAAGTCTATTTCTATATTACAGACTCGTGGTGAGGAAGCAATGTTACATAACGGGTGAATGTGGGTGGTGAGGCCTCTTAGTCACGTTTCTTTGTTTCGTTCAATAACTGAACCCTAACATGCGTACGGCGCGCCATTTGCCAATAAGTACCTATTTGTCGTCCCGTAATGTAATGTTGTCATTACGGTCCTTCATTTGTTTAGATCTACTGTTATTATAATGCTAGCTACAAATTGGCTATTAGTAAATAACATTATAATAGGAATCGAAATAGAGAATAAGACAATATAATTATAATTTTTAACCTAAATTGCAAGTATTTTCTTCGGTTTCCGCCACTGTCACACATTGAAATAAAAGAATTAAAACGGATTATATCACGGATTGTATCGTGTGATCAACCTTTGACAACGGTAACTGGAAAGTTACCGAAACATCAGGGAGGCTCAAATAATAATATACGCGATATAATTCAATATGTACCCGATTGAAACAAAGTATTCACTCACGATTTTATAGTTTCTCGATTCCCCTGAGAAAATTCCTTAATAATATAATACTAAAAGCGATAATGACGTGTTATCTATGTTCGTTTTCCTTCTTGTTGAGATATTTAATAAGGCCTTGATACCCTGAAAACACGCTCTTTGAAATTTTCACACTATTTGACGCGTTTGGCATAGTTTGTAGTATAGCTGCCTATATAGCCGGCGGTCCTGGATTCACATCCTGGCAAGGGCAAATATTTGCGTGATGAACTCGAATATTTTTTCCTGGGTCATGGGGAAACTTCGAAGACCGTGTTTTCTGAGTATCAAGTCTTTATTAGATATCTCAACAAGAGGGACATTACGAACATGGATAACAAGGCACGATATACATAATATATAAATACATATATAGACAAAAATAGATAGATAGTACAAGCATTATTTAGTTTGGGTTAGATTTGTGTTAGATTGTCCCTCTACATATATTTTTTTTTATTTATTAATTGTGAGCAGTCTGTATATTTAAATATAACATTGTTTAAAAAGCGGCGATTATTTAATCTCCTCAAAATTATGTGAAGTCAATCGTTGGTCCGTCGGAGTAGAGTAGGGAAGTAAGCCTCTTCCAAAGAGTCAAAGAGCCAAGAACCCAATTTGTCTCCACCAACAGACGGCTAACTTACGGCCTCCCGAACACTCCGTGCTTTCCGGGAAGGAAAAAACCCTAATAATTAAGTTGGTTTAGTTTATTTCTCGCTAAATGCCTCCTAAATACACATTTAGGTGTATTTATGTGGCTCGGCTGCGGAATATTCATGCGCTGAAATATTTAAGAAGCCGCTTGCGGCACGGGCGATTACGACGGCGTTGTAAATTTGCCATTCTGGTTTAAGTGTATAGCATGATCATCCCTTTCGCCATCTTATATTTAGTGGCTTGTCGTTTAAATAGTCACATCATACGATATGCTGTTTACTTTTCGTAAAATGATCTGGGTCTCGTTATCTTTTTCTCAAATATGCACACCTAAAACCATAGCAGGGCTAAACGGAAATCGTACAAGGGCTAGAAGGAAAGAAGATAAGGAAACCAATCATGTAGAAAGCTTATGCACTGCGCATCGGCTGCTGGTTGTGCTGCTCAAGCTGCCCAAGTCAGATTTTTATAGAACAGACGAAAATGAGAGAATCAGAAAGAAGAAGATTCAAATATGTTCTTTTTCATCTGTTCTATAAAAATAGACAACATAATGAACGAATCAGAAAGAAAAAGATTTAATAATGTTCTTTGTACAAATGTTGCCATAAAATAAAAATAAAACCCATACTTATGGAATTAATTGCTTAATACTTTCGGTTCATAATAATTTCTCACAATAATCAGTTGGTACACTGGGAACCCCACCGCGAAAGCTTTTACTTCATAACTCTCGATGCGTCCGCACATGAAATATGGGGATTCTGAGTGCTAATGGACTGCAATAACCCAATGCAGGTGTTCGGGTGCTGTCAGACCGCCGTATTCTCGTTCATTTGTGAAACATTCATATTTTTTACACGTGTGAAACATTTGTGATGCCAACTTTTTAATACAAGTAAAAACGCTCGCTTACAAAGTTTCAAATTTTTAATTTAATTCACAGAGTAAACGATCTAACGATATTTTTAACACGATAACAGGTAACGTGCCACATATCCAGAGGTGCAAACTAACTCTGCCATCTGTGATAGTATGTAGGTACAGTACACCACTTTTTGACTCTATTTTATGAGTATCAAGGACCAAAAGTGGTGGACAACTTTCTTGGCGTACTTACCATACTGTATACCTACATAACTATGATTTCGAGAATCCATGCATCTCCTTTACATGACCAATGTTATGAGTCATAACTTACATGTAATTAATTGTTATAAGTATGATTTATGAAAATGTTCAGTTTTTTCTGCTTTCTTCTCAACAACGGTCTTCTCTTGGGAAATTCGTAAGTAGGTAAGTACTTACGGTAACTAAAGGTAAAATGCTGACTGAATGCATAGGACAACAGAGAAACAAAGGAAGTTGACGGAACCCTTATTATTTTCATTCTCATTCCATTTCTTTTACTTTCTTCTGTAGTTCATACTGAAGGAAGGCTGATATTTCCAAAAGCCAGGAAACTTAATTCCAAAAGCAAATGTGGCTATTAAAAGAATGGGAGATAATTGTGGCTTTGAAATTTTTGAGTACAAGCCAAAAATCAAATCCCGTTTTGCTCTTGCCCTACCTAACCCTAATAAATCAGCAACCTTACTTCATAATATTAGGAAATGTCTTAAAATCAACGTAATCACACATTTGATTACTTCAGGCTTGAAAGGCAAAAAAATCGGAATAATATCATAAACATTAGGTCACATTATTACTGCAGTGTGTTTACGCTGTTCGTGTTGTCGGGTAGCCGCCAAAGAGGTCGCTGACTCGTCAGATGGCCCTCAAGCTGTATAACGAGTACCTATTATTTTTCAAACCTACAACTAATTTATACTTCAATAGAACACCACTAAAATATCATCTATAATATAAAGAATTACAATATAAAACGATAACAGCTGCCTTGTTTTACTGCAGACATTTCAGGTGCTCTAAAAACCGCGAGCAAAAGAGGACGCTTAGCTTTTTCCTTCGCGTCTAAATAATGTTTAATAATTCGGCCAACCTGTGGACCATGCAAATGAGCCGCGGTCGCAGATTAGCCGGGATTACACGCTAGAGCGGCGACGAAAGCGGGAGAAAAGAATCGACTCGTGATTGCGAGTACAGTCCGTGAGGTCTTAAGGTGACATTCACTTTTCAGCGACCACTTGGTTTAAGTCGCGCGACACACACATCCGACGTCCATAGTAATTCGCGGTTGCTGGTCGCTAACAACTGAATGCCACCTTTAGATTGGGACTCAGGTTTGGAAATCATATATTCATCAGCTCACGGACTGTACTTACAACAGGCTTTGTATTATTAATAGGTTGTGATTTTGCTTTGCAAATGACAAAGCTTCGAACATCTTTTTCACTCAGCACTGATTGGAATGGGATATGAAACATGACTTCGCTACAACAATTCCAACTGTATTTTTCTAGATCTGTATAAATCCTATGAGGTATGTAGTCATGACGTTGTCTCGAAGGCACGCGTGGGGAAGTCGCACATTAGAGCTACTGGCTGAGACTGACATCTGGCCCACTGGTGCCACCGAGCCAATTAAGTGTGGCTCACACTACACCTACATATGAAGGTATCCATAGTATTGTCAGCTTTGTCCATTCGGTATAAAGTTTCAAGATTGATTTGCTTATTCAATATCACATATTACGTGATATTACTAAGTTGAATGTTTCCTTATCAATGCTATCTGCACCCGTGGATATGGGTATGACAACGTCAATAAAATTTCGCAAGCTGCGATATTGCTGCAATGGCCGATGCTCATTGAATAGAACTGCAGCGAGCCAAGTGCAGTCTCAAACAAATTGCGAGCGAATCCTTTTGGATGGCTGATGTCACACTTCGTTCGATGCAATACTACACACTTTATGTACTAGTATAGCGTAGGTATAGCGCTAAATTGAGTCGTATTGTGGCATCACCTTTCATTACCTTTCATTCTCACAGCTGCATCGAATTTATAATGTTCGCAGAAGCGCGGACAGATGGTTTCTATGCCAAATCATATGGCGCACGTTATTGTAGCCATTTTTACGGAGCGTTTCTAACTCTTAGAGCACTTTAACCCGTCAAGCGTCCAGTAGACTAACGTTAGTCTACAGCAATTTTGTGCCGGTAGCGTCCAGTAGACACACGCTAGTCTACAGCCCAAACCGCTCATTGGATCAATTTCTCTGCATCGATTCGTTATGGTGGTAGCTTGATAGATATTTTACTATCCAACAACAGCTATCAGAGCACACAAATTTGATTTTTAACCAATCAGAATCCTCAATAGTGACGTGTAAATATATTTTTTCTCTACATTGGCGGAATTCGTCCGCCATTTCGAAAATCACTTGCATTTGAGGTGTCCTGTCGTGTAATAAAAATGTCCAAATCTTTTAAACGGAAAGTGTTTATATTATGTATTATATATCAAATTACTGGCAATTAAATAAGGTTTTCGTTTTTAATGTTAAATTTAGCCGCACGACATTGTTTCCTAGTGAAAAAAGTCCTCAAGTTTGAATGACGCAATAATTTTGCAATGATGGCCGTCGTAATTCATTTGTTTCCTAATTTTCAATTGTTCAAAACCTTACGAACAAATAATAGTTTTCTAATACACTTTCTCAGGGTTTCATTTCATATATTAGATTGGTGTAAGGTCTTGGGAATTTTGATAGATTTATGATATTGTTCAAACAGTGCTCAATTTCGCGGCAAATCCGCCATGACAGTTGCGATTTGGGCGGCGCAAGATTGTGCCGTGCGCGCACGTTCTCGTAAATAAATATTTGTTGTGAAGTAATTATTAGGTGTTTAGTAGTGAATTTACGTAAAATTGACGCATAAACTAGCCAGTATCATTTTAGTGTATGTAAAATGTGATATGTGGTTTTAAATTAAGTGTAAATTGTGAATGATTAGTGACGGATGTGACGGAAAGCGAACATCTTGGAATATAAATAAATCTACATCTCACTACAAGTAAGTGCGGCTATTATAACATATTGTGCCGAATTCCAAAATTATCTAGCTCTCTAACGATATATAACACATCTCATATAATTATTCTCGGGGTAGGTAAAATTCCCATCTTTAGCGGAAATTCAGCCGTTTCTTGTTTGTATGGGACATTTCGCGGTGTTTTGTTCTAGGGAGGTCTGACACTTGACGGGTTAAAAGTAGTGTGCCATATAGATATTTGATCGCAATAAATATAGGACATCTTAAAAAAAATGAAACGTTTATATCTCATTATTTTTAATGTGGGTACACACAACATTTTTTAAATATTGAACTATTGATACAAAGGTTAAACCACAAAAAAAATTTAAATGCTGGCGGAAGAGACCGAACTCACATTCACATCGTGTAAACCATGCGCTGTGTATTCGGCACCCTACAGTCAACTCCGATACAATGGTTGCCCACCTTGAACCACATACCGCCACCTCACCTCAGGAGACAACAAACCCTGCTAAATGAAGCCAACAAAATTGCTTCAAATCCAGAGTTGCTTAGCCCTTTTGACTCGGTACAAAGACGTGCTGTGCGAATTGTTGACAATCCTAAACTCACAGACGGAATCGAGCCTTTAAGTCTGAGGAGAGACTTTGCCTCCTTGTGTGTGTTCTACCGTCTGTATAATGGGATGTGTTCTGAGGAATTGTTTGACATGATGCCCACGGCTACCTTCTACCACCGCACTGCTCGCCATCGGCAGGGTGTTCATCCTCACATGCTAGAGCCTAAATGGTCGAGAACTGTCCGGTTCCAGAGGAACTTCCTACCGCGAACGTTTTGCATGTGGAATGAGCTCCCTGCCGAGGTTTTCCCCGGGGGCTACAGTATGCGGCTCTTCAAGAGGGGAGTAAATAGGTTCTTAAAGGGTCGGCAACGCGCGCGTGATGCTCCTGGCGTTGCAAGCGTTCATAGGCGGCGGTAACTGCTTAACATCAGCCGGGCCGCATGCTTGTTTACCACCGTCGTAGTATAAAAGCCCACCCATAATTTATGTGTCCTCCAAAGCACCGCTTGAAATCCAGACACCCGCCGTACGTGACCGCACAGGATCTAATGGCACGTAATTTCAACATCAAGGACAACTGGAAAGAAGAATGGCTTTCTAACCTGCCTAGGGGTGCCCACACCAACTACAACCCCACCCAAAGACCCCAGGGCTTCTCGGCCCCGAGACGAGAATGGTGTGTGCATTGTATTTCTCCTGTATATTTTATGAGGTGTGCAATAAAGAGTACTTGTATTGTATTGTATTGTATTGTGCCAATTAAATAGACTTCACACACAGCACGGTCGATGTGGCGCATTCTTGTTTAGGTGTGGCTGTCGAGATACTCCTGCCTGTGACTGTGGTGCGCCTACCCAGCCCATCCATCACATAGTCCACGATTGCCCAAAACGCAAGTTCACCGGGAACCCTCTGGACTTACTATTGAATCTAAGAGAAGACGCAACCCAATGGGTGAAGAACTTGGATATTAATTTATAATCAACACAATATGTAAAGCGACTCAATTATGCCATACGATTAAATAAGTGTAAACTCGAACGACTCGAGTAGTAACCCGGTTTGTGTCCACACCCTATGTCCTCGACTAGTAAAGACTGCCGTTACCTAGAAGAGGCTTCCATGTATGCGAAGCCTTATTATCTTACAACCAACGGAGCTTGGATAAAAGCACGCTTCTATGAAAATTTTGTTCAGAGCTGATCTCATTTGTGATCTCTCGTTTAATAATTCCTGTCTCATTTCTTATTCTTGCCTAAAAAGGTTGCTTAAGTTAGTTGGTTATTAAATTAGAATAAATTGGCAAAAAGTATGATTAAATGTAAATGCCTTGTTCGTCTTAAGTTAAAATAAAAAGTAAAAGGTAATGTGACCAAAGTAATATTAAATTTGTTCACGTTCTATGTATTAATTAGTTTTTTGGGTTCCGTACCTCAAAAGGGAAAAAACCGGTCAAGTGCGAGACGCATTTTTCGAACATCCGTCCGTCAGTCAATACCTACCCTTTATTTCGGGAACACGTGGAGTTGAAATCAAAACCATACAGATACTCTAGTCTACAGAAGTCTTATGAAACTGTGAAAAAAACCAAGCAACTTTTAAGTTTAACGTATAAAAAAGATACGGCCATTTATGGCGCACTTGGTGATTTTGACGACGCGTTTGGTTCGGTTTGTAGACACCTGCCTACTGAGCCGGCGGTCCCGGGTTCGAATCCCGGCAGGGGCAAATATTTTTGTGATAAACTCGAATATTTGTGCTTGGGATGACCCAACCATAAGGTTGTTCTATGTATTTAAGTATATATTTATCTATATAAGTACGTATATCGTCGTCTAGTACCCATAACACAAGCCTTCTTAGCTTCCTGAGCTTAATTTGGGACTAAATCGATTTGTGTGAGGTTTTCCTGTGTAAATGTATACATATATATAAGTATAAAAAAACTGAATTTTTGTGGTTTATTTTACATGTCCAAAAATATATATTTCATCTTTAAACAGCTAATTTCTTGAAAGTTTCGAGCAGATTTCAACCCATGATTCAAACGGCTTTTCGGACATGGGCCCGAAAGTGCCGGTATATTTAGTGCTTTGCCAATTAGCCTATTTAAGTTCATTTCTTCAGTTGTGCTACCATCAGGGTAAACGTGTCAACCACAAAAACCCCGCATCTTTTTTATTTTTGTTATTTTTTCTTGCATTCCCCAACCATTTGTGTCCCTACACGTACACTGAGTCCTTTTGATGATCCCAATTCTTGCAAAAGTATGACGTCATTATTTCATTGGACAAACAAGTGATCTATAAATGTTGGTATTTACTAAAAAAATGTTATCTTTAGTCACCTAAACACCAATCACAAGAGGTGCCACTTTTCACTTTTGTGTCGTAAATTCTATCACCTTTCCTGACATGTCCTGACTACTCGTGTGTCTCTATACCCTCTTGTCGGTTCCTGTTGTGTCGCGACGCACGAACGTGTTTCTTATTTTTTCCAGCATTTCGCAACAAATGGCGCCACGAACTATCGCGGGATATTGGATCCAACGTGAATATTCTGGTCGCATCCGAATGGACCGCTTGTACAAATGAAGACTCAGTTAACTATACACCCATATACCTAAACACGTTGTAATAAGGTTTATATTACTTTACAAATGTACGGTTTTCAGTGTCTTCGATTGTACACGCGGATAGCTCACTCAAGCAACGGTTTAGAAAGAGATATGATATTTTATTATCATATGTGTGTTTCTACCACGATGAAGAAATACTACACAGAAGGTGAAGGCGAAAAATCAACGTAATACCTACATGTTATATTAAACACAGTTCCGATTTGTTCTTCAATGACATTGTTGAATTTATGAACATCTAGCAATAAATAATCTGAATCTGATTAGGTCTCTATGAAACATGTAAGTGAAATTATATTTAAAGAATTACTGAAGTAATAATAAGGCTTTAATGACGTAAGTATTAGACCAAAAATTAAAACTACTACTTCTACGCGGAGGAGTCACTAGAAAAATCTTATTAACCGAATCGAATTTGGGTTTATTAATCAATCTAATTATGCGTAGGTAAATATAATTTATCAATCAACAATACTTATTGTTAAACTAAACCTTAAAATAAAACTGTTCGATTTTGTATGAGACCTAAAATTTTAATACAAGTAGAAAAGACAAATAAACAGCTATAGTCATGAGAATGTGTTACAAAACTGAACGTCACTTGGCACCGCTTGCACTAAAAATAAGCATAGAAGAATTCTTATCACCTCGCACACAATCCCATTTTTCCGCTTGCAGTACAATGCACCTCGTGTCTTCGCCTCCTTTGCGGATTCTGCCGATGCGGAAAACATCGGAATACCGCACAAGAGACGCGATATCTCGCGGAATCGCTCGTTTGTGCGCGCGGTGAATGTCTCCAGAACTCGTGATAACGCCAACTACAGGTATTAGATTTAATAGACTTACAAGGCTTTATTTTGTACTAGAAGCCGTTAGCGCAGTATAAAAATATGTTGAAAAAATACTACCACCATTGTTCATATATACGGAAATCATATTAGTACTAAAGAAAGATCTATTAGCCATCGGTTTTGGGTACTAGACGACTTTAAGACATAGAAAATTCATGACCCAGTACAAGAATTCGAGTTCATCACAGTAATATTTACCCTTGCCGGGATTCGAACCCAGGACCGTCGGCTCTGGAGGAAGGCGGGCTACCACTACACCAACCGCGTCAAACGAAATACAGCCATGTTTACTTCATAAATAAAATACAACACATCTATAAATGAAACATCAATTCACACGTTTCAACAGCGCTCTGTTACAAACCAACACGACTCGCGATTATTTTAATAAAATAATTTTGGAACAATGTTTATTTGCATTGTCCGGTCCGGTCTGCTCTGTATTCCCGGCGGGCCCCGGGGGGCCTCAAGGGCCTTGGGGCTCGGGGGTAGGGGCCTCGGGGGCCCTGACATCAATGTCGACAAGCGGACGGAATTCAATTCTATTATGAAAAAAGTTTATTTGTGATTGTCGCATGTCTCTCCGAAGCGGGTTAGGACGGAGTCGTATGTATCTTCTAAGTCTAGCTGTGTATCTCTTATTTTGATATTTTATGTGAGCGGTCATGTATTGACTTCCATTATATCTGTTCGAGATTTATTACTTATTTTAACCCGCATTCCTTGCAATACTTTCTTTGAAACAACTTTAACATCTGACGCAACCAGATGTTGCCCATCTATAAATATGTGACTGATATACGTAGCCACAAAAGTGACCCAATTCGGCTGATCAGTCCATCAATAATAACCTCATTACTGCACTCGGGCGTTTTCGTTCCCGACAAATACGATTGCTGGAAGGAAAACCCGTCTTTCTTGCACAAACTACAGGTCAGCTACATTTAAGAGCTTGGACATTTTATTGTAGTTAGGTGTAATGCGTATTAGAAACTGGGCGGTGCTCACAACTTTGTCCGCGTGTGTTACCGTACTCTAGCCGCTTTTACGGCCACAAATATATTGATTAATTTATTTATTTATTTACCAACAAAAACATACATGAAACCCAAGTTTAAGTAAGTTTTCGCCAAACTGTAACGTTTATTGGCGAGACGCGCCCAATTATACCAAAAGCAACTTAGCTTTTGATAAGAAAATTCATGATAATATTTTGACGTAAAAAGACCACGTTGTAAACGTTTCATTAAACCTTCCGGAGCAGCCGAGAGGAAGAGGCAGACCAAAATCCACATGGTGGTCCAATATTAAAACCGACCTAAAGAACCTGAACATTGAAGAACAGACGAGCCAGAATCGGCCACTGGCGAAAGCTGACAAGGAGACCCGACCCCACCCCCGTAGGTGGGATAAGGGAAGGAAGAAGAAGAAGAATTAATATTGATACGTTACAATATTTACCTATACGAAACAAATGAAAACGTGCATCTCGTTTTTAGGGTTCCGTACCCAAAGGGTAAAAACGGGACCCTATTACTGAGACTTCGCTGTCCGTCCGTCCGTCCGTCCGTCCGTCTGTCACCAGGCTGTATCTCAAGAACGGTGATAGCTAGACAGTTGAAATTTTTACAGATGATGTATTTCTTTTGCCGCTATAACAACAAATACTAAAAATAAATATTTAAGGGTGGCTCCCATACATCAAAGGGATTGGTTGCGTTAACTTTGCACCTCATTTGTATAGAGCGCTATACATACCAGGTGCAAACTTAACTTAACTTAAACAACTAAAGGATGGAAAGTGTTTGTACGGAACCCTCGGTGCGCGAGTCCGACTCGCACTTGACCGGTTTTTTAACGTTTTCTACCTGAAATCATGCTCTTCTTAGGTATTCTTGCAATCTTATTTTTTAAATACTGTCGTGAGGCGTCTATGTATATTCATTATTGTGCGTAGTATCAATGTGTAGTAGATAGTAAAGATACAGTGACAGACAGTCCAGTAGTGACAGTGCAAGATTCCCTCCGTCCCTGCCCCAGCCGCGCTATCTGCGCGGATGACAAGAGCGGTTTGGTGATCCAAGCTAGTGGCCGTTAGTCACGTATAGAGCTTCCAATCCCGTTATTGTTGTATGGGTAATTGTCCATACATAAAATCTCGGTATTGGAAGTCCTAGTCGCGTGGCAGCACGGATAGCTCTCCCTGATGAAGACTCCATAAGAGTCCGAAACATCTCGGGCCGTTTTTAACAATTTTTACGTGAGTTTAAATCGTTTTTAATAATCAAGTGTCAAAGGAAATACCAATGTAACAATGACATGCTGGTAATGATCAGGACAGCTACCAGAACAAGGTGAACTTGTCGAAAGTTAAACATGGCGACATCGAATTGAGTGGGGAGCGGCTTGCGCCACTTGTCGAGTCCAGGCTGCGAGCTCAGTCAATAGTCGATAAATCTAGCGCGAATAAGATTTCCAAGAGCTCTTTTACATTTACTAGTAACACATGTTTTATACAATCTTTCTATAAAAACATTTACATTAGCGCCATCTCTCACGGAGTCCTAACACTTGCTCTAAAGCGATCCAGGGTTCGTGCGAGTAAAGCGCACATCCTATTAGGGTTATGGCTAATGCGCTTCAGCTTTTTAAAAAATATATGACGCAGAGAGCGCTCATAATATGTTTCCTCCTCGCTCGTTGCCTGCAATGAAGCATCTCTCAGGCTCGCATGTCTATCTGAACTGACAGGGCATGTTAACCTTTTGTGATTAGGACATACGCAAGTAGGTGCGCCGTATGCACCGTACTTATGCACGATCGCGATTTACCCGTTATCAGTTATAACCAGACGATGAAGTAGCTATAATAAGGCTAAGTCGTCGATAGTCGAACACAAAGCCCGAGCGGTCGGTGGTTCGAGTGGGAAGCGAACACTCCAGTCCGGGGCTCGTGCAACAACGTCGCCAAAAGTCGCGCGTCGGCACCCGTATTTGCACGGCTCTTACTTCGTGGCAATGAACACGGAAACCAAACATTACCTTACAATTCTAGTGTGAAGCCGGTTCCCAAATGATTTCTGAAAACTCAGGCTTATCAAGGAAATTCCTCAGTGTAGTTACTGCCCAAATAGCACACAAGCTGCATAATCAATTATATGTATAGCCCTTACACAACTCAAATTAGTTGTACAAGGTCTGTATAAGCACTTATGTAGCGGGTATGCCACTTGAGTGGCCAGATCTATATTATTATGCAATTCTAATATTGTATTGAAATCCAGCTTTCTATAGAGAGAGGTATTTCTTTTAGGCGTGTCGCCAGCCGTACAGCACCATCTGTTGTTAAAATTGCTTTCGCCTTCTCTCATCATAGAAACGGCTGGACGGATTTTAACCAATTTTAATACAGGTGTAGCTGGACATCCAAAGATGGTTATAGGATAGTTTACCCGACATTTTTTTTATTAGCCTGGTTTAAATGTCTCACTGCTGGGCAAAGGCTTCCGGCAAAGGTCGATTACTAGAACTCCCGGTCAGATGCCTCCTCTGACCAGCCTTTAAGAACGTGTCTAGGTCGTCCCGCTATCTCCGCCTAGGCCTGCCCCGCCTTCGCTGCCCATCTTGTGGCACCCACAGTGGCCAAGCTAGCCCACTTTTCCGGGTGCATGCGGCAGATAAGGCCGGCCCAGTCCCACTTTATTACTAATGGTTAAAAAATAAACTTGCTTCCTTCTAGTTTGCAATAAAGATGCACGTATGAGCCAAGCGCAGCCGTGGCCGCATCTCACAGAATCATAAATTAGTGTCACGTTTCTTCTCGGGATCGGGTCGTTTCATCGTTTGTCTTTGTGTAGGTGTCTCTTATACTTTAAGACATACTTTATTTGTTAGTGCTTAGTAATTTTTATAAAACAGTTCCTCTGAGAGATAGCTTGGTCTGGTCCCTTATAATGGTATCCTACCACAATTCCGAAATATGGCTTTCTATCTGTAACGTTTCGCTATATTTTAATTTGTCCGAATGTATTTTTTTCCTGATACCCGTAATATTTTTAGTATTTTATAAACATCGTTTTAAAGAACCCATACACAACAGTTTTAGATTAAATTGGCTTTCGAGCAAATGAAAGTTTGGCGAAGCGTTACAGATAGGATAATGTGTGTATGGTCCCGAATAATGTAATTGAGTATAATAATTATTTATTTTATTTATTTATTTATTGTAATAATAATGATCCTAAATTAAACATAATGTATTTTGTTGGTTTTTAGCGCTAGCGCCCTACGCTAGTTTAAGTAAAAAAGAGACACACCTTTATCTCTAGTAAGTCTACAAACTACTGAACAACCGTTAACCTATAATAAGTATAGGGGTCGTGACAAACTGACAAGTTGCAGAAGAACCGCCAAGTCCCGAAGACAATTAGAGGGACTCTTAAAAGTAAATAACGAGCTAACTTGTTTGCGGCGATAAAACTTGGCCGCAGCGCTACCGTGCAGAAAATACACTCCAATGTAATTTTATAACACAATTGTATTTATGATATGTTTTTTAATATCGGTAAATTAAAACCATATAATTATTGTTATTAAAGCAGTAACGTCAGCTGCTAACGTAAACCAAATGTTTACAATGAAGCGAAAAATTGAAAAAATTAATGGTTCAGACAGGATTCGGACCTGCGTTTCTAACGGCTTTCCGGGCCAACACGGGCGTTTTACCAACTGGACCACCGAACCAGGTGTCAGAGCCAATCTTTCAACCAGTTGCTTCAACATGCCTTAGGGTGGCATCGTAGCGCCATCTACCGTAAAGATTTAGACTTTATCGTCGGTACCATCGTCGTTGGAAACGCAGGTTCAAATCCTGTCTGAACCATTAAATTTTTCAATTTTTCGCTTCATTGTAAACAAACCATATAGATACAAAGATCAACCCGCAAAATGCATTTAATTGCTTTCACACGCGGCCCGCACCACGACTTAAACCCAGTACCTTTTGATTATAATCGTAGGTCCAACATTTTAACCTTTCGACAAGCGACTCACTGTGCGCACGCAATCAATTTCCCCATCCGTTTTGTCCGTACCTATTTTTATTTTGAAAAACCTGCGTTTCGAACAGCTTTCCGGGCCAACCCGGGCGTCCTACCTATTGAACCACTGAACCTGATGCGTGATAGCCATTGAGAGTTACACATTTTACACACACCCACAAATGTTTGATTTTATAATATTAGTGAAGGACGTGCAACAATAGATAACAACGTTTCATGTAATTTCACTAGATATTAAAAAAAAATATCGCTATAATATTTCACTCGATGTAAAAAAAATTGCCAGTATTTCATCATCATCATCATCATCAGCCCGGAGTCGTCCACTGCTGGACATAGGCCTTCCCCAGTTCGCGCCACCATACCCGGTCCTCAGCTTTCCGCATCCAACCGCTTCCCGCCACTCTTTTTAGGTCGTCGGGCCGTCCTACAGGGCGTGTCGTTCGTGGTCTCTACTCTAGAACTCGTCTGCCCCATCGACCATCAGCTCTACGACAAATATGCCCCGCCCACTGCCACTTCAACTTGCATATCTTTAGGACTATGTCGGTCACTTTGGTTCTCCGTCGGATCTCCTGGTTCCGGATTTCGTCCTTCAGAGAAACTCCGAGCATAGCCCTCTCCATAGCTCGCTGAGCAACTTGGAATTTGTGGACGAGGCCTTTTGTTAGTGTCCACGTCTCGGCCCCATAAATAAGGACCAGAAGGACGCACTGGTCGAAGACTGGACTTAAGGCACTGGGGCAGTTATGATGACTACAAAATATGACGCAACTTCCCATATGCCGCCCAGCCCAACCTGATTCTTCTGTCAGCTTCTTTGTCGAAGTTGTTTCTATTAGTATTTCATTGTTTATAATTTCAATTAGTATAAACCTTTTGATATAACGTTTTTATAGCGGACGTTACGTACCCATTAGAGCGATATCTAGACATCAATGGGAGGGCACAGGAGTCGTTTGGGGACCGAATAGTCCCCATATAAGCCAAAGTGCCCTTATTGCGTTTCTCTGTGCCACCTTTTTTCTTCCTTTCTACGTCGAGCGCTTGCATCGCTACGTTACATTACAATGGGACGTGCACGTTATTCGACGTGGCATTGTGACGTCCTCATATTAGTTTTATTACCTACGGCTCGATCACGGGTATACTTACATTATAAGGTGCTTCCAAATTAAGTAACAGTCCTAGCAGAGGTGGTCTGTTACATCAAAACAATCAATCATGGTATAAGAAAATAAGGTATCTCACTCCGGCAAGTCAGCCTTTCTACGTCACCAATTATGTAGTTGCCACTTTATGGTAACAAAATAATTATAAGGAAACAATGTTCGCAGTCGTACAATAAAAAATATTATTACATTACAACTGTCATGTTCTTTGAATAAATGTTATATTGTCGTAATAATTGATTTTAAAAAGATCCGTCCTAAAATAATCAGTGCGCGCGGTAAATAAAAAGTAAATGCTCCAAGTTAAGACAACTGAATTAGAGCTGCAAACCAATTGCACAGTTTGTTTCCAGTTAGTGTACAGTCGACAGGACTGCACACCAACTGCATACGGACTTCACGTCAGCTGCAAGTGAACTTCAGACGGTTGCTTGTGAGCCCTGGATGAGAAAGATAATGTCATAAAGGTTACTTTAATAACTATATTTTATTTATTAAAAGACACACGAAAGGAAAAATTACAATAAGTTCTGATCCGCATCGCAGGCTTCGTCAGGTACTTTAATTGATGATCACTAAAGTAGACCTCCGTGCATCGTTATCCTCATTGCTTAGGGTCGTGACATCCGCCGTGGATTAGCTTCCTCCGGATGATGATGAGCCTCCTTCCACAGTCAGAGCATTCCTCGGCCACCTTGAGCGCGTCGAGCAATTTGAAGTCAAGTGTATAGTGCAGATTTGATCTGGCCAACGCATCGGGCTGCAGCCCCGAGGCACAAAACAGATAGGTACAGAAATCAAGCGCACTCGGGCAAACGCACACATAGACATTGCTCACGGACACGTCAAGCGGATGGCACTCGTACTCGCACTTAGTAGAGTTGTTAGTCCGCTGTTTTCTAACATAATTGTGCGCATCGGGTTACAAGCATGAAATTTCTACCACAGATAGAGTGTTCCACGGTGATTGTTTTCAGATGTGGAGGGAAGTCAGATTCGTCCCCTGTCAGGCGGGAGAGCGGAGTGAATACGGCCAAGTATCCCTCTTTTATTTCTTTATATTGCTGGTCAGTTAAGTCTACCAGGAAGTGTTTGGTATCGTTTCCGTGTAAAACAAATATCAGAAGTTCATTTTTTATGTTATTTTTGTATAGTTCTATATAAAAATATGGGTGTAATCGGCGAAAAGGTAAAAATCACAACAAGTTTTTTTATTCAGTGAGGTTTTGTATCAGATGTGCCCAATATGTATACATTTTTAAAAACAAGATTAATTTTGCTGCTTAGTAATATTTTTTTAAATTGTAAATATTCAGGATAGATAACTAATTTATCGTTCTGAATAAAAAAAACTTATTGTGATTTTTACCTTTTCGGCAATAAACCCAAATTTTGATATGAAACTATTCTTAAATAACATGAAAAATTAATAGCTGATATCTATTTTACACGAAAACGATGTCGCGCAAGCCCTAATAGCCTTAACTGATCAGGAATAAAAAAAAGAAAAAGAACAGTACTTGGTCCTCTTCACCCCGCTCTCCCACCACACAGGGGACGAATCTGACTTCCCTCTACATCTGAAAATAATCACCGTGGAACGCTCTATGTGTGGTAAAAATTTCATAGTTGTAACCCGATGCGCACAATTTCGCGGCTTAGCAACTCTACTAACTGGTCTGAACTGGTCCGAGATATCGTGTCCGTGAGCAATGTCTATGTGTGCGTTTGCTCGAGCGCGCTTCTATGTAGATTGATTTCTGTACCTATCTGTTTTGTGCCCGAGGCGTCTTCCCCTGGATCTTTCCAGTGACCAAAAGTTTTTCCAAATTATCGTCTTCTCTTTAAAACTCACCGCGGAAATATCTCGGACATAATTTCATGAAAAACGTCGAATCATACCCCAGTTTGAGAGCGCGCTGCACTCGTTGATTACGCCAGTTGATTACGACTACACGTGGCTACGTGTCGGTGTCCCATCCTCTATACAACTCGCATTCTTTGTGAACTACGCGTTTTAGAAACCAACACTCTTTGCGGCGTTAGAACCGCGTCGCTTTAAGTACTTTGATGATCTCGTGTGATGCTATTGATGGTGTTACAGCGAAGACGGTTCTTTTAGACGAGTAGGAATGAGACTTATTTTATATCAATTGTGTCATCGAATTAAATCACATATCGCAAACTTTGTAACGCGGCAAACCTCCATGGTGCAGCACTGGCCGCTTACAAACGCCATTAAAAAAAGACAGGCGTTCCACGCTCGTCTTTTGTCTTTTTTCTCAGACACGCTTGGACTTGTGCTGAACGAACTGGTGTCTGAATGGCTATTACTTGTATATTTTAAAAATTAAATGTAATACTGAGATTGCTTATGTATTGTGGTGTTACGAGTTTTACGTAATTGTGCATAATTACTGTAAATATAACGCTGTATCATATATTGCTGATAGTTCTAACACTTGTAAGGGCTGCCGCTTTGCAGGTAATATTTGTATATACTTATTTTTCTTTGTTTTCCTTTTATTTATATTGTTAAACTCAATCCAAGTCTTATTTCGTTCTCACTGGTCTTGACAAATACGAAATAAGGCATGGATTGGTTTGGTGTCACCAACTAAGTGAGATGTTGTTCCAGCCCTTTTTACTTGGCTGAAGATTGCGTGCTGTGGTAAACGCACCTCTACCGGCGGTTGTTCCTGCTTGATGTGCGTGGAAGCTGGAGATACGCGGACCCTTGAAACCCTGTTTTTCCTACCTACCATCCTGCCCAGCTCCATTAAGGCCAGTGTTTCCCGTTAGTGCCGCGTACTGACTGAATACCGTCATCTTTATATTGTATATAGTTTTATTCTTTATTATATATTTTCACACTACCACGGCTCGTCTTTTATTCCCGACGACTAGCCGGGCTACATTGGCGCCCAAGGGTTTATTCAGTCAGTACGTGGGTTTTTTTAGACTTGGATTGGGTTATGTACATACTTGTAAATATTATACGTGTTTGTACATAGCTAAGGTTGTTAAATTTTCTGTCATTTTGGTTTTATTGTGTTATTTTTTCTTGTGTATAGGTAAAAGTTAGGCTAGATCTGTTTTACTTGGTAGGTTGACCTGCATCGGTTACAGGCTGCAGCTTTCACTTTACGTTACTTTTTCACTACAGAAGGTGTTTGTTATGTACATGTTTGTGTGTATGTATGTTTTGTAAATAGACATTTTTTTTTTGCGGTGTACAAAGGTTCTAGTAGGTAGTAAATATGGAGTTTTCATTCGTTAGTGTAAATATGTTAAATAAAAATGAACTTGCTTACGAAGTAAGTATTAGGCATGAAAAGCCTCGCGATACGGTTGCGGAGCTCCGACAGCAGTTGAGTGACTTGTTGGGTAAATATGTAGCTGAGGATTTGCCGACTAGCTTTTCAGTTGCCGATGACTTGGCCGGCACTGAAAAATCTATGTCTTTTATAGAGGATAAAATCGTTCTGTATGAAAGTTCCTGTGACTCGAAACTTGTAAATAAAATTCAATCATTTCTTGTACATATATACTTACGTCTTCAGCGAATAGACATCTCGGATGATGACGATCACCGTGCTATGTACAAAAATCTTGTTACAAAATTTAGCGCGTTGAAGACGCGTTTTGATTTGAAAAATAACAGTTCTATTAATAGTTCAGCCGCTTCATTTGTAACAGCGAACTCTGAAAGATGCACAGAGAATAAGGTCGTTGTACAGTGTGACCGTGCGGTGACCAGTGAGTTTCGAAAATTCTCGTACTCGGGTAAAGGCTGTCCGCGTAGCTTTGTACAAAAGGTTGAGGAGTTTGCCTTGTCTAGGAATTTGCCAACAAGCACCTTGCTAACTCATTGTTATGAGATATTCACGGACGCAGCACTTCATTGGTTTCGTGCTTATAAAGACGGTTTTACCACGTGGGATAGCTTAAAAGTAAAACTGTTTGATGATTTTGGTATTGTTGATTACGACTATAAATTACTTCAAGAAATACAAGACCGCACACAAGGCAAGGAAGAGTCAATTGTAGCGTATTTTGCTGTTATGTATGGTTTATTTGCTAAACTTACCTACACTATGTCTGAAGCGGATAAATTACAAATTTTACTTAGAAACATTCGTCCTGAATACGATATTATGGTAGCACAGGCTGATATTAAGTCTATTGAAGGTTTGAAGGCTGTGTGTCAGAAGTATGAGGTGTGCCTTGATAGGTCGCGGAACTTTAAAGAACCTCCTACCCACAGCTCATCTTCATTAACTGAAGATTTTGTATATAAGCCTGTAAATACTAAGTCTGTAAATATAGTTAGTTCTAGTAAACAATTTTGTGTTCGCTGTAGAGTGAACGGACACAGTTTACGCATGTGCAAAGAGCCACGCTCTCTAGTGTGCTTTAAATGCGGTTTATCTGGCTACCGTAGCACGAATTGCCCTAAGTGCAATAAAGCAGATCCTGAAACTAAGACTTTTTCAAAAAACGCGTAAATGAGGATCAAAGACTTACTGTACATAAAAATTGTAATTTTTCGAGTGATGAGTGGAATGACTGGCTGTCAGTTGTACGTCTGTTCATGTTGTCTTTCAAAACGTCATTGATCCTCTTCGACGATCAAAATGATAATGAACGTCCTTATGTAAATATTAATGTAAATAATTTGACACTCTGTGGCTTACTCGATAGCGGTAGTTCTATTACAATACTTGGTAATAATTCTCAAAACGCTCTACTAGATCGGGGATTTGTACTTAACTCGTCGTACAAAATTTCCGTGCGAGCTGCTAATGGGCAGCCTGTTTATTCTATTGGCTACGTGGAATTACCTGTACAATTTAACGGTAAATGTCTTTACATTACTGCACATGTAATTCCAGACATTTCTTCTTATTTAATTCTGGGTATAGACTTTTGGAAAAGCTTCAATCTGTTGCCTAATTGTCTCAAAAACGCTGAACTGAGAAAACCTTCCAATTGTACTTCCTTAACTATTAATGACACTTTAAAACAAGTTCTTCCCTTTGAAGACTTGTCCGCGGAACAGCAGTCTCAGGCCAATAAATATTATATCTCGGTTTCGCGAAGCTTCCACGGAATCTAGTCCTCTTGGTCGCACACACTTGGTCGAGCATCGTATTGACACCGGTGACCATGCACCTATTAGGCAACGGTGTTACAGGCTCTCTCCTGAAAAACAAAAGGTGCTGGTGGAAGAAGTGGACAAGATGCTTGATTTGGACATCATAGAGCCTTGCGAAAGTCCGTGGTTAAGTCCTGTTCTCGTTACTCCCAAAAAAGACGGTACTTGGAGATTCTGTTTGGATAGTAGGAAGCTTAATTCTGTCACTAAAAAGGATGCTTATAAATTACCTTACATAAATGAGATCCTTGACAATTTGCGTGATGCTAAGTTCTTGTCTAGTATCGACATCGCTAAGGCATTTTGGGAAATACCATTATGTGAGGGAGATAGGGACAAAACCGCTTTTTACGTTCCAGGACGTGGAATGCTAAGATTTAAAGTGACCCCATTTGGATTGACCAATGCACCGGCCACGCAGCAGCGTTTAATGGACGTGTTGTTTACACCTGAATTCGAAAACCGTGTTTTTTGGTATTTAGATGATATAATAGTAATATCGAGTACGTTTGAAGATCACATCAGTTTGTTATCTAGAGTACTGGAAAAACTGAAATACGCGCGTCTTACCATTAACTTTGAAAAATCTACTTTTTTCCGTTACCTCGTACCTCGGTTATATTGTAGATCACCAAGGCTTGCGCACAGATCCTGATAAGGTGCAAGCGATACTTGACATTCCTGTGCCAACTACTAGACGTGAGCTAAAAAGATTTCTAGGTACAGCTAGCTGGTACAGACGTTTTGTACCTAACTTTAGTACATTAGCCGCGCCTCTTAATTCTTTAACGTCTACTGGTAAGAAGGCTCCTCCATTCAAGTGGAATGAGGAGGCTGACGTTGCCTTTAATAAAATAAAGGAAACGCTTGTAAGTAGTCCTGTATTAACTTGCCCGGATTTTTCAAAAACTTTTTCAGTGCATTGCGATGCATCTAATTTTGGAATCGGGGCTATGTTAACTCAAGAAGAGAACGGTGTGGAACGACCTATTGCCTATTTTAGCCGTTCTTTATCTAAACAACAGCAACATTACTCGATTACTGAACGTGAACTATTAAGTCTCATTGTCTCCTTGGAACATTGGCAATGCTACTTAGATAATGGCCAAAAATTTGTTGTATATACCGACCACGCGGCCATCAAGTGGTTTTTAAATTTGGATAACCCGACAGGTCGATTAGCTCGATGGAGTGTTCGTTTGTCCGCGTTCAACTTCGAAATTAGACATAAACGAGGCAAGGACCACGTTGTACCTGACATTTTGTCACGTTCGGTACCAGTTGACCTTATTTATGTTGATTCTGATGATGAATGGTTTAACAACATCTTTAAAGGTTGTCAGGATAATCCTGCTGCATTTCCTGACTATAAAATTGTAAATAATAACTTGTATAGACTAACAAGAACTAGTTCTTTCCTGACTTCTGATTATGATTGGAAACTTGTAATTCCAAAGGAAATGAGAGAAAAGATTATACATGACAACCATTCCCAGACAACTGCTGGTCATTTTGGCATATTTAAAACTCACAAAAGAATAGCTTTGCGCTATTTTTGGCCGGGTATCTACAGGGACGTTTGTAAATATATAGCTAATTGCGAGACCTGTTTAGCATACAAGTATCAAAATCATCAAACTCTAGGAATAATGGGTAAACCTAAGGAATGTTCTAGGCCATTTCAGTGTATTTCAATCGATCTTGTTGGCACATTACCTATGACACGTAAACAGAACCGTTATATATTAGTCGTCAACTGTTGTTTCTCAAAGTACTGTTTGATTTCCTATAAAAAAGGCGACTTCTAATATAATATGTAAGATCCTAGAAGACTTCATATTCTTGGTACATGGCTTTCCAAGAACTATTATAATGGATAACGGTACGCAGTTTATCAGCAACGAATTACAGGAACTTTTTACTAAATATCAGATCCCGCAGGTACATTTTACTCCCAAATACTGCCCGCAAGTAAACTCTGTCGAGCGCTACAACCGTACTATTATGACTGCAATTAGTTCGTTTGTTGAAAACGACCATAGAAATTGGGATCTCAATTAAATATTCCGCAGATCCAGTTCGCTATAAATACCAGCGTTAATGAAGTGACGGGGTTTAGCCCTGCCTTCCTGGTTTTTGGCAGAGAACTCGTTCCGTGCGGGTCGTTCTATGGTGTCGCTGACTCTAATGACGTCGATTATGACGACCTTATATTTGCGCCGCGTGATATTTACGCTGAAAACTTAGGCCACTTGTCGCCTATTTTAGATAAAGTGCAGGCTGCAATTTGGAATGCTCATGTAAAAAATTGTAAATATTATAACTTAAGGCGTAAACAGGCCGAGTTTGATGAAGGTGATATTGTATGGCGTCGTAATTACCAATTAAGTGACGCTGGTAAATATTTTACTGCAAAACTAGCTCCTAAATTTGTAAAGTGTACAGTATTGAAAAAATTGTCACCTCTCGTGTACGAACTGGCCGATGACCATGGCCGTGCCATTGGTAAATGGCACATCAAAGATTTAAAATTGTAAATATAGGTTAGAACTTTAAGCTAGTTGTATGTATCTCCTTTTTTTTTTATCTTAATCTCTTTTGTTGGAATTTTCCTGCGTTTTCTCTTTTGGAAAATTCTCCTGGGCGCGCGGGGTACTGTAACGCGGCAAACCTCCATGGTGCAGCACTGGCCGCTTACAAACGCCATTAAAAAAAGACAGGCGTTCCACGCTCGTCTTTTGTTTTTTTTCTCAGACACGCTTGGACTTGTGCTGAACGAACTGGTGTCTGAATGGCTATTACTTGTATATTTTAAAAATTAAATGTAATACTGAGATTGCTTATGTATTGTGGTGTTACGAGTTTTACGTAATTGTGCATAATTACTGTAAATATAACGCTGTATCATATATTGCTGATAGTTCTAACACTTGTAAGGGCTGCCGCTTTGCAGGTAATATTTGTATATACTTATTTTTCTTTGTTTTCCTTTTATTTATATTGTTAAACTCAATCCAAGTCTTATTTCGTTCTCACTGGTCTTGACAAATACGAAATAAGGCATGGATTGGTTTGGTGTCACCAACTAAGTGAGATGTTGTTCCAGCCCTTTTTACTTGGCTGAAGATTGCGTGCTGTGGTAAACGCACCTCTACCGGCGGTTGTTCCTGCTTGATGTGCGTGGAAGCTGGAGATACGCGGACCCTTGAAACCCTGTTTTTCCTACCTACCATCCTGCCCAGCTCCATTAAGGCCAGTGTTTCCCGTTAGTGCCGCGTACTGACTGAATACCGTCATCTTTATATTGTATATAGTTTTATTCTTTATTATATATTTTCACACTACCACGGCTCGTCTTTTATTCCCGACGACTAGCCGGGCTACAACTTATTAAAATTTTCGTGAGATATTAATTATTGTATTATGCGGTTTGCACTCACGTGAAATTGTCAGGAACGGCCCGACATGTTTCGGACTCGTATGGAGCTCTTCAACAGGGACAGCTACCCGTACAACCACGCGGTAACTTTGTCACTGATTCTTTGATCGACGCTCCGGTTTAATAGCGCGCGCCCGACGGCGCGGCGGCAGGAGTTGCGTGCAAGCCTACAACTTATTCGTCCTCCACTCCAACGTCACTTTTGTCATTAATAGATATTAGGCACACTTAAACCGCTTAATTCAATAATTATATCGCAAAGTTACTAAAGCACAGAAACCAAGAACAAAAGTGAGCAGTACGTGGGTACTCTGGAACGGTACCTTTTGTTACAGATAATTTCATAACATACTAAGGCCCGGCTCCGCTTGAGACTACAGAATGAGCATCACAATGTCTACAGTTTGTCGACTAATTGCTTTATGATTTATTTATTTTATTTATTTATTTTTTATTTATGTATTTCCACACTTACAGCTATTTTTACAGGTAACTTAACCTAATGCAATAGCGTAACTATTTTATTTAAACATTGTATTTACACTACATTATACCATTTAACGATGTTAACTATTATACAGGCTCCCGATTATAACAGATTGTATATAGCGCACACTTTGCAAATTCACTCATAGAACATGAGAATAAGTCTATATTTTCCGAGATCACATTAAGGGTACGTATAGCGCGCGCCATCGGCGCCTCGCGGAGCAAGTTGGTGCGCCCGCGCGGCTCCCGGAGCAGGCCGGGCTGGCGGCGGCGCCACACAAATCTATCCGGCACACAAAGGCTCACATGACTTAACACCTGACTGTTGTATATTTTCCCCCTGATTAATTTAAATACGTAGGTCACCAGACTCAGTTCTCTACGCACTCGCAGCTCATTGCACCCCACCATTCCCAAAACAAATAAGTTAGGATACAGCAATGGGTAAAAAGGATACACTCCATACTTTTTCCATTAAATATATCTGACGAATTTATTTTGAATTCGCTCCACCATCAGATGATATTTCGTTTCATGTGGATCCCAGATGACTGCATTCGTTTCCAGTTTACTTCGCACCAGCGCATTGTACAAAGCGACAACAGCTCCAGTGTTAGTAAACTCGTGGGCACGGCGAAGTATATAGTATGATCTCAGCTTTTCAAATTAGCACGTGTCGTTGTTATCTTTTGTTTCATTGTTACCGCCTTATGACGTTCTCAAGCTGAATCGGGTGATGTATGAAGTGAACTATGCTTTACCACTGCATTTTTATATTTTTCATATCATGAAAAACGCCAGGTGTATTTATATTACAACTCAACATTTTTATTTACATAACGTCGCTTTTAGCAACGCCGTTGCTGGAACGATAAACGGAAAATGGATTTAAATAATAAAATAAAGTGAGAATGGTCTTATAAAATGCAGTAGAAACATAAAATGTAATATTACTTATGCTAATAAAAAAATGTGAAAATGTTTTGATTGATCGAGCAAGTTAAGCGAGTGAAGCATTTCCGTATCAGCTTTGATTAATATTATTTCGTAAATCTTATGTCCGGATACATTATATCCGGATATTTGGATACTCGGATGTCCGGATTTCCGACCGCTCTCACCTATGCATTAGCGAGCTATTGCTCAACCGAGTCATGAAATTTTTTGTGAGTAGGTTCATTAAAACTTCATAAGAATCGGCTGAGTTTAGGCACACCTCGGACAGTGGCGATCAAATGTATGAAAGAAACGCGTTGCTACGCACACAGTCTAAGCTCGTGTAGGTGAACGCGTACCATGCTTGTGTGAGTGAGATAAGACATGCTAGGGTTGCCGCCATTTTGAACGCACGAGTCGGGAACACAATGTGCAGCAATATGAGATGACCTTGTAATAGCGGCGTCGAATTAATTTTGTGTGCACTGCTTATAATTAAACTAATGTTAAACTACGATTTCTAATTCCGCCCGCGTTCAAATTCGATAACCTCAATGACTAAAAACTCATTGCGCGAATTAGGAAGAAATAAGAATCATACATATTACGCTGTAAGGTGGTTATATCGAAGCTCGATTTATACAAATAGTTTCCTATTTTGAATCAGTATAAACGAAGTAACTAAATTTTTGTAAGGAAATTCAGGCCGCCAAAATATTACGTAAGTTGAAAACATGATTTTTTGTTCATATATATATTGTGTTGTTTTCAGTGTGATCTGATAGGTTTAGGTCGAAAACGGATAGGGCAAAAAAAATACTAAACATAAGTACCTATTGTAAGTTGATTTTCTACTTAAATATAAAACACTTTGAAAATAACCGGGTATGTACTTATCTTGATTCATCCAATGGCAATCTGTGGAACTTTCTTTTATTTTTGTTGTTTATAGAGCTTAAACAACCATACACAGCACAACACACGCCCATTACAAAAGTATTTGTTTAATATTTGAATATTATACGTGGCCTCCGCTCTGCGCACCGCGTCGTCGCGTCCTTGCCAGCCGGTAACTGCGAGGTAACCGAGCGTGGGTGGGCGGCACTTTCGGTGGGAGGCAGGGAGTGTCCATACTGTACGTTAGTACTCTTTATTATACTGTGGTTTAGGCGAGAACAGCGGGTAATCCCAACATACGACGACGCGGCTGGCGCAGTCTGTAGTGCACCTGCCTACTGAGCCGGCGGTCCTGGGTTCGAATACCGGTCAGGGCAAATATTTGTGTGATGAACTCGAATATTTGTGACCGTCCATGACTAAAGGGCAGGTATTGAGTTAAGCACAGGTTCTAAATCTATGTTAAATAAGCTATTTAACACAGAAAGAATCATGTCCCTAAGTCTCATACTTTTTAAAAAAAAAAACATCATACTTACACTTGCTAAAATTTCACTTTTGAGAAAACTTCAAAAGAAGTTTGAAACTAACTTTAAGTATGTTCCCATTGGAAGTTACATAGATTATGATTGATTTTGTATCTCAAGGGGTTTTTCTATTGAACTCAGTCATGGTTTCATCAATGTGACTTCCAGATCCTGAGAAAACAGCCTTTGATAACAGCAACACGCTATAAGAATGAAATTAATAAAAACATGTTTTTCAGCTTTGTCTTTAATTATGTTGTAATCTGAACTATTGTATATAGTAGGACATATTTAAACTTACATTTTAGGATATAGATAAAATCACATAGTTAACGAAATATCTTTATTTTAATGAAAACGTGATAATTATTATACTTTTCATCTTCCCCTATAACAATAACAAATTTAGTACATTGAGTTCTAAAATATATTTATTCAGGCCACTGGAGTATCACAAAATTATCATTATTGTTCTACAAGTTTCGTTTTTTATTTATATACGATTAAAGTTACGTAAATTTGACTCCTATACATTTGGGAAAAGGGTCCTTATGACCAATCACAGACAAAACATATTAATAATTCCAATATGGCACAATATTAACATTATTTATTTCCTAATCTTGTATTAACACAGAATACCGAAGAAAAAAGGTTATTATAAATTTACTCAAAATCTTTATCTGTAAGGAGTTATTCTCATTTAACGTCAACGAATAATTTACACAGTCGGTGACTACTAAGGAACTATTCATAAATCACGTAATAAAGATAATGTCACGCGATTTCTGATCTGACGCGATAGGGAGGGGGGGGGGGGGACACATTCCAATTATAATCATTTGCTAGTAAGTAATGCCCCGCAGGTCATTAATAATGTATACACTTTTTGGCCTAGTCGAATGCGTTTGCTTACAAATTGTAGGCGACCGCATTCGAGTCGGTGAAAAAGTGTACACATATTAATGACCTTGACTATACATATTATTTTTGCATTAAATTTTAAATTAACTAACAATAACATGTCGTTCGACGAGCGCCGAGAGATGTTTTGACGTCAGACGAAAAATGTAGTACCTACCTACATTTTACGTACATTTTACGTAAAATCTTAAATGACCATAGGTACTTAGCAAAGAAATAGTTGTAAGCAAGTTTATCTATTGACCTTTGTCATTCTTGTATGCAATTTCCCACAAAAACCCTTTTCTACTAAACTTAAAACTCCGTTTTAATAAAGAAAGAATTAACGTAATACACAACTGAAACCAAGGTACAAATACAGCTCTATCTTTGTATTTTACTATAATGCATAAAACAAAAAAATGATAATTTTGAAGGATTTTACAAAACAGCAAATATCTCCGTAACTAGAAACTGCCATAAGGACCCTTTTCTCATGGACGGCCACATTTATTCCTGGGTCATAGATCTTATTTTTATATTATGTATATCGTCGCCTAGTTCCCATATTACAAGCTTGGCTTAGTTTGGGACTAGATCGATTTGTATAAAATTCTCCCTTAACTTTTATTTATTTATTTTATTTATACGAAATATATTTTGCTCGCTGTGTCAATCAAACGTGGGGAGGCATTTATCTAATAATTGACAACATTTCATATTTTTAAGACTATCATTTTATTAGTTTTCTGAATTCTGCTTAAAAAGATGAAGTAATCTCTGTTTTTATTTATTTTCTGAGATGATTATTTATTTTATTATTAATTTATAAAAACATACTCATTTTAAAATGTGGCAACACCAAAACCAGAACTTAATGGAACGGTTACTTTAGTCGGTTTTCTTATTAAAAAAAAACTTAATTAAACTCGGTATGCATCTGTCATCTGTCATCTGTCAACGTCAAATAAAAAAATATATATTTTTTCGCTCTTTGGTTTAGACAACAACCCTATTCAGCCCGTATTGTCTTAGATTGCAGTTATTTGATGTATTTTCTTATATTTCTTTAAATACAGAAGAATAAATTCAAAGATTTTTTTTAAGGTACACGACATAAAGCCCTGTCGATCTCTATATTAACTTCCACCTGTTATAAATATGAAATGTTGTCAATAATCGTCTTTCGGTCGATATGATGACGAAAATTATGGCATGCATTAAAAATCAAACCATAGAGTAAGGGTTCTCTACGCCACAATACGCCACACCATTGAACCCGCACCTTGAAGCCATGGATAACAGACTGAACTGATCTCTACACATAGTATAAAACAAAGCCGCTTCTGTCTGTCTGTACCTATGTATGCTTAGATCTTTAAAAACTACGCACCGGATTTAGATGCGGTTTTTTAATAGATAGAATGCTTCAAGAGGAAGGTTTATTTTATTTTATTTATTTATTTAAACTTTATTGCACAAAACAAAAGTCAGTACAACTGGCGGACTTAATGCCAAATACCAGTCAACCATAGGGCCAAACAGAGATACTAGAAGTGGGTGCAAATCAGAAAAGTTTATATGTATGATACATGCATTATCTTATCAGCATTGCACGGGGCGGGTCGCTAGTAGGTATAGAACAAATAGAATAGAATAAATATTGATTCGTTAACATACGCAAAGTGGACAAGAAATATTAGAAATAAATAAAATAAAATCGTTTTTGTGTATGCCACGAAAAGGTCACGCCTCAGCATAAATGCTGGCCCGGGAACCAGCGCTGGTCTTCCGGTGAAACCTATCGGTGACGCCACGGTGAACCGCACACACACGGCTGCAGTCTTAGACTGAACGCAGCGTAAGCGCTTGTCAATGCCAAGACAATGACATTGACAAGGGACAGTGCTGTCAATGTCTCTGCAGACAGCGGAAAAAGACAAAAGAAAAGAATCGAATGCAATGCCGAAATGTGTACAGCTCATTAACATTTAACAGATTACATTTTACAAGTAATAATAAAAGTGAAAAATAGTAACTAAGATTACAATGAATGTGGATATTTAAACAAATAACTAAATTCATATAAAAGATCAGTAACAAACGAAACACTGTACCTACAGTAATGCCCAAAACTAGACAAAGACATGAAATATAAGGCGTATTATCTCTTTACTACTGGCATATGTCATATTACATACTAAAATTGTCAAGTGCTTTTGATGCTCACTGCACATCATATTCGGAACTCCACACCTAAGGATGCACGCTACTCATAAACGTCATCAAATATGAAACGGTGCACGTAGCAAAGTGCAGTGCAATGCATGCACAGTTCCTGTTATTAAGCCGTAACTCAGCGCCGCGTCTCGGTGTTTGAGAAATTGCTATTTTCCGGGGTCTTTGTGGTGCCCGGAGATACATTTTCGGGGCTCCATTTTTATAGCGGGGAAATTTCGAGATATATTGTTTCACGATTGTCGTAAAATCGGAACGTTCGAGCTGAGAAAAATGCGATTGCAATGGATATCGTTGTGCTGTAAAAATGCAACGTAAAATATATGAGATGACTTTACCAATACCAAGGAAGAGTAAAAGATTGTTATGGACAGACTCACTGTGATATTTTCCTGACTGGCAACCGTAAGACAAACACGCTCTTCAGTAGAGGCGGTGGATTGGTTGGCGTAGTGTACGCTGTCAGACTAGGAAGATAGTAATAATCACTTTTACACATAAAATAACATCAACGAGAAGAAATTGTGATTTTTGTTGGTGGCAAACAAGAATTCCCGCAAAGTAAAGTGGAGCTGAGATACAGATTTCTACTCAGGTTATTGGTCTAGTCCGCATGTCTCCGCTACGCTGCCCTTCAGTGAAGAACTGAAGACGCACCCTAAATCGACGGAACCCAGCGAGGTAAAAAGCCGTACCCTGCTATCTGAGGCGAACGATGAATACCTATTACCGTTGCACAAAGCGCGGTAAGTCACTGACGCGACGCCAAACGTTATCCTTGGGAATAACAAAGTTAAGTCTGTTAGCTTCATACATATAAAACTCCACTTTTACATGAGGTTCATTGGGGAAATGAGTTGCTTTATGCAATGTCGTCCGCATAAAACTTTTTCTTTACCGTAGTAGGGTAAACATCATCTCTAAGCTATCTTTGGATGTCCATTTACTTCTGTACTAAAATTAGCTAAAATCCGTCTAGTCGTTTGGGCGTGATGAAAGCTTTGAAAGAAGCTACCAATTGGGGATTATGTAAAGTCTCATGAATTAGGACTTTAAAATTGAGCTCAAAGTAAGCGATACTGCCCGACTAACCATTTCGGCTCAGTGACACAAACAGGATCTTAGCCTCCGAAAGGAGAGTACGCCACTTGTCCCGATCCTGCGCAGTTTCTCGCCAGTTTTCGGCTTGAAGGTCAAGCATCCTCCTCTCACGTCTGCCAGCGGTATCTGGGACGACCAACAAGTATGTTTTTTTTGGCGCATGATCTTCTTCCATTGCTTTATAGGTGACCGAGCCAACGAGGTCTATGGGACTTTGTCTCTCCGATAATGTTCGGCTCGGCCACTAACTCTTCAATCTCAGCGTTAGTGTGGCGTTAGTACGGATCCTCTATGTACCATCAATAGTGAGAAACCGAATAGAGCGAGATTGCCTAATAACTAAAAGGTTTATACACTATTTCAAAGCACCGTTCCATAGAACACCGCGTTTGTCTGCTCTTGATTTAGCGCCGCTATCACACTCCAATAAAACTGTAAAGCGCTCTTTGCATTTTTAACCGCAGACAAATGGCCGCTAAAACGTTTCGGTGCGAGCGAGATCGTAATGTTCGTATATTATACTAATGCAAACATAAGTACCTCTTCGTTATACTGAAGTAATTTTTTTTAAAGTTTTTTTTTTAGTTTTAGCATTGAGCGGGATTAGAACCCGCGTCTCCACAATAGGCTACTTGACCCATTTTCGAAATATGTTGCAAATGGTTAATAATGATCTTACTAGCACTAAAACATGTATTTTTTCTTGAGCTTAAGCTTTCATGAATAGACAAAAACACCGCCCGCTTTTTTATTCTTTAACTTATCTGTGGCGTGACGTACGTGATCCCGTAAATAAAGGCCAGTCTTATATTATTATCTATGATGCGAATGACGTTTTTAATTTTATTTTTTTCTGACTGGATTGGTGACGTCACTATTAAAGGTGAAAATGGCGCACAGCGTTTTACGTCACGTTTTTTTATAGAAATAAAACGCTGCAAGCAAAATAAGAAAAACAATATATTAAAATAAGGGCATAGGTCCGATGCCGATCATAAATCTGCCTGGTGGTTGCTTAAAAATAACTTATTTCTACAACTTATCCAGGAATTCAGTCGCAGTAGTGTGTAAGGAGACTCAAAACCCTTGTAGATCGGCGTTTACGAGATGAACCAACTCCCAACGTAGTTCCTGAGATAAGAACGAAGAGCATGTAACACTATGTATTTACAATTTGCCCATCAAATCGCTTTATTCCATCAGCGGAAGTGAATTATTACATATTGACTTCTTACTAAACAAATATTAGCTCTAAATCAAAATATAAACATATCGATTATTTAAAAAATCAACAAGTGGGTAACTATATAATTTAGTTTGTAACAAAGAACAACGTAAAGTTCTACTTCGTATGCAATACATCTAGGTACTATTATTAAAGAAACCATCAATTTATACTAAATATCAATTTTACATTGGGCATTAATAGGCTAAACATTCGTGTATCGTTATTATGTATAAGATTTGCACAACTTACCCAGTATGGGAATGAAAGATAAACACAAAAGCACCGGAATGACACAGGAATAACACACGGTGTCTTCTTCACAGTATTAAATAGATTACACTTTAACAGTATAACTTGTTAGCAAGGAAAAAATGTTCATTAGAATTAAGTAATCCACAAAATAACAGCGCTCGCGCATACTTGCATCGGAGCGGTGAATGCGTAGTGACACTAGTGACCGTGACGTCACTGAACGACTCGATCCTAACCGGTCGGCAAGCGCCCGCGTAGTTCGTTCAATTCACTACTAATAAGAATAGTATGCGTGTACGTAAAATATTTATTTATTTTCATGGTAATGTTTTTTTTAAATTAATTATTATGTTTTATATCAGTGTAAGATTGTGATTTAATGGTTATTGTTTAAATTGAAGATTTTTTAAATTAATTTTTGTAGAATTTATTAAAATTTAGTTTTAAATGATTATTTTTAAAGGTTAATATTATTTACGTGACAGTATCCCTCTCCTTTCGGAAGGATTTTACCTCGCGTAAAATCCTTTGATATATAACTGCAATACATTTTTTTTTATCTTTTAGCTTGATAGTTACTTATTAATTTAATGTCTTTTATATGCCATGACCCTAAATCCTGGCCAGCCATATCTTCTAAAATATACACGAGAGGAGAAATCTTTTTTTTTACTTTGCATTTTAGAAATTTTGGAGCTAATTTCTTACTGAAATGCGCATCTTTGTCGCTCTGGAAGTAGCAACGTTTCCAAACTATGTCACCCTCTTCAAATTCTGCGTGTTTTCTCCTTAGGTCGTATCGCTGAGAGTTCTTTAAGTGTGACTGCCAAAGGGCTTTTTGGACATTGTCGAAGATGGGTGCTAGTTGGCCTAGGTTCTCTGCATACGCGTCACGTGGAACAAAAATTAAGTCATTTGGGTCTTCAACATTCTCTACATAGTGAGACCCGCAAGTAACCAATTCTCTACCATGAACTAGAAAGGACGGCGTGTAGCCTGTAGTTTCATTAACGGAATTATTAACCGCGAATTGTATTTTAGCTAGATTCACGTCCCAGGACCTGTGATCACCATTAACAAATGTAGAAATAGCCGTAACGATGGTTTTGTTGTACCTCTCGACAGAGTTTATTTGGGGGCTATATTTAGGTGTAAAGTGAACCTTTGGAACTTTATATGAAGTTAATAATTTATTTAAATCACGACTAATAAATTGACAGCCGTTGTCAAGGATTACTGTCTGTGGGATTCCGTGGATTAAGAACACTCCATCTTCTAAACATTTGCATATATTCTGTGCGGTAGCTCTTCTTAAAGCAAAAAGAAGACAATATTTAGAAAAACAGCACGCTACTACGAATATGTAGCAATTTTGCTTCCTAGTGTTTGGCAAGGGTCCAACCAAGTCTATAGATAATGTTTGGAAGGGTCTACTACATTCTTTTGGTCTTCCCATTTTCCCTAAAGTGCCGTGAGTAGGTAATTTATAAGCCAAGCAAGTATCACACTGAGACACATAATTTACTGTATCAGTGTACATGCCTGGCCAATAATATCTTAACATCACTCTCTTATATGTTTTAAATGTTCCGAAATGACCTGCTATTGGTTCGGCATGACAAAACTTTAACACCTCTTCACGTTTCTCCACTGGTAAAACCTCTTTCCAGTCAAATTCTGCGGTCAAAGAATTTTTTGATTTAGTGTACCTATACAAAACATTGTTTTCAACTCTATAATTTGGAAAGCTGGCAGGCGATTCTTGGCATCCATTAATTAAGTTAAGGTACCACGTATCCTGGGTAGGTACGGATATGTTAGAAATGGCAGCTAAGGGTACTGCTCGCGATAGTGCATCAGGAATTATATTATCTTTGCCTTTCCTATGCTTCAATTCAAAATGAAAGGATGAAAGTCGAACTCCCCATCTAGCAAGTCGACCTGTTGGATTTGATAACGATAAAAACCATTTTAGCGCGGCATGGTCTGTAAATACTGTGAACATTTTACCATTTTCTAGGTAACATCGCCAATGTTCGAGAGCAACTATGACGGCTAGGGTTTCTCTTTCCGTAACGCTGTAGTTCTTTTCAGGTCCTGTCAGAGAGCGACTCATATAAGCCACAGGATGCTCTACTCCGTCTATTGTTTGAGATAACATGGCACCAACGCCGAAATTGCTCGCATCAGTATGGACTTCAAAGGGATGTCCAAAATCTGGGCACGCTAATACCGGAGCTTCCGCTAGCAATAATTTAAGTTTGGAAAAAGATTCCTCAGCCTGTTCTGTCCACTGAAATGGAGGAGCGTTCTTTTTACTCGAAGTTAAGGAATTGAGAGGGCCAGCGATAGTACTAAAGTTTGGAATAAACCTTCTGTACCATGAGGCCGTTTCCAGGAAACGCTTTACTTCCTTTTTGGAAGTAGGTCTCGGGAAATGTGTGATGGCTTCAACTTTTTCTGGATCCGTGCGGAGGCCATTTGCATCAACGACGTATCCTAAATAGTTTAACCTATCTCGAAAGAAATTACATTTGTCTAGGTTAACAGTGAGATTAGCTTTGTTCAGTTTTTTTAGCACACTTGTAAGTAATTGTACATGTTCTTCAAAGGTTTTACTAACAATTATGATATCATCTAGATACGCGAACACTTTTAGTTCAAATTCAGCTCCAAAGAGGGTGTCTACTAGCCTTTGTTGTGTGGCTGGAGCATTAGTCAGACCAAAGGCTGTGACACAGAATTGTAGCGTTCCCCGGCCAGGAACAAAGAAGGCCGTTTTTTCCTTATCTGTCTCCTTTATTGGTATCTGCCAAAACGCTTTTGAAAGATCAATACTGGAAAGAAACCTGGCATCCTTCAAATTGTCCAGGATCTCAGACACGTAAGGTAAACTGTATGCATCCTTTTTTGTAACAGAATTTAATTTTCTGCTATCTAGGCAAAGTCTTGGTTTCCCATCTTTTTTCCCTACTACGAGGACTGGCGATGACCATGGGCTCTCACATGGTTCTATTACATGCAGTGACAGCATTTCATCCACTTGTTCAGTAATTATTTTCTGCTTTTCAGGCGACATGCGATAGTATCGTTGCCTGATTGGGGCAGCGTCGCCAGTATCAATTGCATGAGTTATGAGGGTGGTTCTTCCTAAACCTTTGCACTCAAAAGATATGTCTCTGAACTTGTGTATGATTTTATCCGCTTCACACCTCTGCTGAGCGTTTAGGTTATCGTAACTGTATAATTTAGACGTATTTGCACCTATTTCAGATACACCAGGGTCGCTTGTTAAGTAATCAACTTTATTCAAATATTTTGGGCACAAATTAAAATTAGACCAAAAATCTATTCCAAGGATCAAGGTAGACTTAATTTGAGGAATTGCATGAGTTTTAAGAGTTTGAGTAGTGTCTTCGAAGGTAACGGGAATGTGAAAATAACCCAGAGATATTATCTGCTGCCCTCCTGCAGCGGTCACAGTTATTATTTCATCATCGTTCAATTTAAATCCATGGCGCAACAAATGTAAATGCGCATTATTGCCGATTATCGAAACGACGGAGCCTGAATCAAGTAAACCATACATTTCTAAGGCTATATGATTTTTAACTACTATTTTTACATAAGGACGAGGATCATCATAAGGTTTGTTGAAAATTGCCGCCAGTGTATAAGATTTAAAGAAATTTGCTACAGTGACAAGCCACTTACTCCAATCTTTTGGATCAAAGTTATTAGTGCTACTAGCAACGTGACAATTTTCAACATTTATTCGTTTTTTGAATTCTCGGACGTGGATGGTTTAGGATTGCAATTGGGACAGTCAGGCAACCTCACATTTTGCATTCCACATTTGAAACAAAAAATATCATTTCTATCAGCAGTACATTCAGACATTGTATGAGTGTCGACACGACAACGGTAGCAGAATTTTTTACTATTCGCAATAGCGTAAGTTTTATTAGTCGTTTCCGTTTTACTTCCTTCATAAAATTGTCTATTAGTAGTGACGTAATTATTCGATTTATTATTAGGCTTAGGCGAGTAGGAATAATTGGACCTAACCATATTTTTATTGGTATCCTTGGGACCTCTATACGCAAACTCTGGAGCCAAGGTAGTCGCGTTTACACTTGGTGGTTCTTTGAAATTGTCACAACGAGTTTTTACGTGCTCATAATTTTTGCAAAGTATTCGCAAACTCTCAATACGATCAATTTCAGGACAAGTAGCGAGAATATTCGCGTAACAAGGCCGTATGTTGTGTAATATTATCTCTAGTCTGTCAGATTCGTTCATAGGCTTACTAAGACGCTTAAACATGCCATCCATTATTGCTAAATATATAGCGATGCTTTCCGAATCACCCTGCGTACGATTACGTATTTCCGCTAACATTTTGTAATCATAGTCAATAAAATCAAAATCTTCTTTTAAGACCGAAAGCAAATTCTTCCAAGAAGTAGTGCGCTCTTTAACACTTCGAAACCAATGTAGGGCATCCCCTGTAAAAATTTCAGTTGCGCTGGCTAACATTTTACCATCCGGGATGTCTTTTGCTACCCGAAATTCCTCAACCCGTTGAATAAATGAACGGACACAAGTTTTTCCGTCATATTTGAGTTTCGATAATTCAGATGTTATACCGCGATCACAGGTCACCGAAATGTGAGTCGGCCTATCTGAGGATACCTCCGGTTTGTTGCTGGCCTCAGAAAATATTTCAGAATCAGAGGCATTAGATGAGCCAGCTAAGTCTAGGAACTGATTTTCGAGACCCTCCACTGTTTTTTTTAACTTCTCATGCGTCGCTAAGTCCTCAGGAGTCACAGGCATAGCTCTTTGTACCCGAAAGTATACATGATTTAATAAAGCGTGAGTCCTAGAATGTAGTGAAATTTGATATTCTGTTTTTAAAGCGGCTAGGTTATGTTTTACTTTCGAAATAGTATCGACAATTTCACGGCAATCTTCAGTAAAATCTAAGCAAGATTCTAAAATATCAGTCGCAGCATATTTCTGAGTAAGTTTGGTTACCTGCCTTCTTAATTCGAGAACGTTCTCTGCCGGAATTCCCCCCCTAATATTGACTTCGTAAATTAATTCTTGTTTCTGCAAGAGCAAGTACTTTAAAGAACGATCCATTTTGATCAAGATAATAAACTGGGTATGTTGTGCAAAATATCCGTACAGACTAATTTAACAAACAATAATACAACACATTAAATATTTAAGAACTCGAAATAAACGTTAATTATTATTACAAATAAAGCACTTTTTTTATTACCGAGCAAAGCATGGGAATAATAATAGTTTACAGAGTAGCAACACAAGCCTTAACAAGAATAATTTGATATATTAAAAATTAATTCAAATTTCAAAGCCAAAAAACAAATTAAATAGGCAAAGCCTCGTGATCTGTCTAGTTAACAAGATCTGTTTATACATGCAACTTAAATTAAATGTTATCATTAGTGCGCGCAGGCAGCTATAGTAAATTGAGGGTACAGTTTTTTTTATGAAAATTTTTTAGAGTTGTCTTAATCAAAATAACACCGGGACAGATACGTAAATGATCTTAAAATTAAACCACGTTTATGGGCGCCACTGTCACGTTTTTTTATAGAAATAAAACGCTGCAAGCAAAATAAGAAAAACAATATATTAAAATAAGGGCATAGGTCCGATGCCGATCATAAATCTGCCTGGTGGTTGCTTAAAAATAACTTATTTCTACAACTTATCCAGGAATTCAGTCGCAGTAGTGTGTAAGGAGACTCAAAACCCTTGTAGATCGGCGTTTACGAGATGAACCAACTCCCAACGTAGTTCCTGAGATAAGAACGAAGAGCATGTAACACTATGTATTTACAATTTGCCCATCAAATCGCTTTATTCCATCAGCGGAAGTGAATTATTACATATTGACTTCTTACTAAACAAATATTAGCTCTAAATCAAAATATAAACATATCGATTATTTAAAAAATCAACAAGTGGGTAACTATATAATTTAGTTTGTAACAAAGAACAACGTAAAGTTCTACTTCGTATGCAATACATCTAGGTACTATTATTAAAGAAACCATCAATTTATACTAAATATCAATTTTACATTGGGCATTAATAGGCTAAACATTCGTGTATCGTTATTATGTATAAGATTTGCACAACTTACCCAGTATGGGAATGAAAGATAAACACAAAAGCACCGGAATGACACAGGAATAACACACGGTGTCTTCTTCACAGTATTAAATAGATTACACTTTAACAGTATAACTTGTTAGCAAGGAAAAAATGTTCATTAGAATTAAGTAATCCACAAAATAACAGCGCTCGCGCATACTTGCATCGGAGCGGTGAATGCGTAGTGACACTAGTGACCGTGACGTCACTGAACGACTCGATCCTAACCGGTCGGCAAGCGCCCGCGTAGTTCGTTCAATTCACTACTAATAAGAATAGTATGCGTGTACGTAAAATATTTATTTATTTTCATGGTAATGTTTTTTTTAAATTAATTATTATGTTTTATATCAGTGTAAGATTGTGATTTAATGGTTATTGTTTAAATTGAAGATTTTTTAAATTAATTTTTGTAGAATTTATTAAAATTTAGTTTTAAATGATTATTTTTAAAGGTTAATATTATTTACGTGACACCCGCGTCTCCACAATAGGCTACTTGACCCATTTTCGAAATATGTTGCAAATGGTTAATAATGATCTTACTAGCACTAAAACATGTATTTTTTCTTGAGCTTAAGCTTTCATGAATAGACAAAAACACCGCCCGCTTTTTTATTCTTTAACTTATCTGTGGCGTGACGTACGTGATCCCGTAAATAAAGGCCAGTCTTATATTATTATCTATGATGCGAATGACGTTTTTAATTTTATTTTTTTCTGACTGGATTGGTGACGTCACTATTAAAGGTGAAAATGGCGCACAGCGTTTTTCTTTGTCGTTTCAGTTTTTCGAATTTCTTCAAAATTACGAAAATATGAGTTCTTCTTCAAAATGACGATACTACAATTATCTGCTCAAGTCACTGTAAACTCATGATAACTGTATACCCTTATCATATCTCATAGAGCTACTAGTATTGTAGTAATGTTTGTCTTTCCTTACTTGAAGTATATGCTCTCCTATTTAATACCTACTACTCCACAATGCACAAAACGTATTGCGAGAAAACTTCAATAACAGTTCGTACAAAGCTTCAAAGAACGTATCATTCAAAACACAGTGAAACAAAGACGGCTGTAAGAAGTATTTCTTTGTAGCTTCACTATAAATCACCCCTTTTCCGGCGACTGGGTTCACCTGTACGAGTAGTGAGGCGAGTTGACTTAACTGGCTCATCGCACTTGAACAAGTGAGAGCTACAAAGAAGATTCAATTTATTTAATGGAAGCCGAAACAATAGACAATTGGAGCGGATAAAAAGCGGAACTTACACTCAGCTTCGCGTTAATAGGAAAGCCGGGTAGCGGGGAAAGTCGGACCGTAAGTTTGACTAATTTAATTGTTTATTTAACTTTTCACATATAAATCTCCTTTAGGCGAGGCAGGTCGTTTTTGTGGAAAGTCAATGTAGTGAAACGTCATGTTAGTTGTACGTTTATTTCGAAGGACGTCTTTTTCTGGGATAGTCATCTTCTAAGTAGATCTATTTCGCAGGACGACATTGTCTGGATTAGTCGTCTTCTAAGTAGGTCTATTTCGCAAGACGTCATTTTCTAGTTTAGTCATCTTCTAAGTGGGTTAGTTTCGCAGAACGTCATTTTCTAGTTTAGTCATCTTCTAAGTGGGTCAGTTTCGCAGAACGTCATTTTCTGGGTTAGTCATCGTCTAGGAAAATCTTTTTAAACGCAATTCTCTAGGCTTGTAACTAATCTTATGGTATCTTTTTGTAGTAAACCCTTGTATTTTATCAGTAAACGTTGTAATTATATTAACAGAGAGAAGCAAATAACGTTAAAGTTGTTAAACGTAGATGACCTACTAAGAAATTGACTTAATTGACTAGCTAAGAACATGACATCCTTCGAAATTGACAGGAAGCGAAGACGACCTGCTGAGAAGGTGACCAGCTGATAATATGACGTCCCTCGAAATTGACACGAAACAAAGATGACCTGCTGAGAACATGACGTTCCTCGAAATTGACACGAAACGATATTGACTTATGAAGAAATTGACTAGCTGAAGAACATGACGTCCTTCTAAATTGTCGGGAAGTGAAGATGATCTGCCGAGAAGGTGACAAACCGAGAACATGACCTTGCTCGAAATTGACTGAAAACGAGAATGACCTGCCTCGCCTGAAGGATAAATCTTATGGCATAAAATTTGGACATAATGGCATGAGGCATTCACTACTAGTCAATATATATAAAAAAATATATATATCTTTTTATTATTACAAATGATTACTTTCACATATCGTTGGAGATAGCGCAATACCGCGTAAATAACAGCTGTCGAAGAAGTTCTCATTTCAATAAAATACTTAGCATTTGTTTAAATATTGATTCGTATCTACACTTGTTACTACGCGGTATTGCACTATCCCCGACGATATCCGAAATGTAAAGTAAAGTATTTAACTCAAATGAAAGGTATCATTTTCATACTTAAAATTCTGGCGCTTTCACTACGTTTGAGCGCCGCTTTACCTTTTCTAAAATTGGTGCTTTCATCCCTCGGTTAACATCTATTTCACGTTCAATAAAATGCAATGTTCCTCTCGTCATCCACTGAGAAGTTATCTAATACGCAATGACAAACTAACACTTCCAAAAACTTACTTAACTAAAGTATACAAAAGTTCCCAAACAGCTGGACGATAAGTCTATCAACAACAAGCCTCGTGTGAGCGACGATAAAGTTAAAGGACGGATTCACTCGGCATGACCGTACTCGCCAAAGATAGTGTAATGCCTTGATCACACGTACCGAGTAAACGGGCGAGACAGTGCTCTGTCTCGCCCGTTTGTCTTGTGTGTGACAGGGACGAGAGCACTGTCTCGCCCACTGTCTCGGTACGTGTGATCAAGGCATAAGCGATTTGTATGGAGAATAGTGCAGCGCCCGCTAGCGGTACCTTACTTTGTAGAACTACTACTCCATACAAATCGTTTACGCAGTCGCTAACAAGTACGGTCACTGTAAACTCATGGCAAGGAGGCGGTAACGGCACCGAATAGCCCTCAACGCCAATAACCAGAGCGAACAGGGCACAGGATAAGCGGAAACTTTAAAAAACCGGCTAAGTGCGAGTCAGACTCGCGCTCGAAGGGTTCTGTACCAATATCGTGGAAAAACACGTTTTTTGTACATATGGATATTTTTTATTTTTATGATCTGTTGTTATAGCAGTAAAAACAATATTCTGTGAAAATTTCAACTGCCTACCTATCGGTTCATGAGAAAATGCCCTTTGAACGAAATTTTATGGAAAAACCTTTATTTTTGTATGACGGCCCCCTTAATTATTATAATTTTATCATGAATAGTATATATTGTTTGCTATAGCGGCAACAAAAATACATCATCTGTGAGAATTTAAACTGTCTAATTATCACAGTTCATGAGATACAGCCTGGTGACAAACGGACAGACGGCCTGCCGAGGCTTAGTAATAGGGTCCCGTTTTTACCCTTCGGGTACGGAACCCTAAGAAACATCCTAATTGGTGGAAGCTTAATTTAAAGAGCTACGCTCAAGTCGGTGGAGCAGTTTCCATGCATCTCGTTCTTGCGCCTTCTCCTTGACAGCCTGGTATGATACGACGTTCACTCTCTCCTTTACTTGGTCCGTGTAAGCTTTCCTTGGTCTTCTTCTCTTTCACCTCCCTTTAATCTTTCCTATTATAGTCTTTATACACCCCAGGCCACAAGTATGGAAACAAAGTTTATTCCTTGAATATTTAAAGTTTCCAATAATTATTATTTGTGTAAATGTTAGTAACCGTTAGGCCACCCCAAAAAGATAAAAAAATAGAATAACCACTATTAAAACATCTGCATATTGTAAAAATATATATATACTTACCTAACTCCGGGACAAAATGCATGTGGTCGTTTTTAGGGTTCCGTACCCAAAGGGTAAAAACGGGACCCTATTACTGAGACTTGGCTGTCCGTCCGTCCGTCCGTCCGTCCGTCCGTCCGTCCGTCCGTCCGTCCGTCTGTCACCAGGCTGTATCTCAACAACGCTGATAGCTAGACAGTTGAAATTTTCACAGATGATGTATTTCTATTGCCGCTATAACAACAAATACTAAAAATAAAATAAAATAAATATTTTAGGGGGGCTCCCATACAACAAACTGGTTATATATTATATATATGTATAGGTACGGAACCCTTCATGCGCGAGTCGGGCTCGCACTTGCCCAATAGTATTTAAGGTTCCGTACCCGTCCGTCTGTCACCAGGCTGTATCTCAAGAACGGTGATAGTGAGACAGTTGAAATTTTCACAGATGATGTATTTCTATTGCCGCTATAACAACAAATACTAAATATAAAAATTTAAGAGGGGCTCCCATACAACAAACTTTTTACAGATTATGGTACGGAACCCTTCATGCGCGCGTCGGACTCGCACTTGCCCAATTTTTATTGCCTTTCTACAAAATGTTGCACTGGCAATTTTCATAAGCAGAATTTGCGTTAGTGACTTTTAAAATGTTATAATCATTTTTATATTGTGATTTTGTAATTTATTTTTAAGGAAATCACAGGTAATAATACGAGTATAAGCTTGTTTCCATACTTTTGGCCTGGGGTGTATATTGAAATACTTAATGAAAATAATGTTAATATGAACTGGTTGTTCGCGTAACTGAACCCTTCGATAAGCTCTGTGGTAGTAGTCCTGGAATCCCTAACGAATTTAAAGTCTAGGAACAGGCATTGCACTCGCTCAATATGAGATAAACCACTCACCTGGCAATCCTGGGCTGAACCGGCTTCGAAGCAGCTGTGTCCGTAACTCGTCTGGCTGGCCAGCACTTAAACACCTTAAAACAGTCTGTCGCACACCGGAAAGCACAAATCTAGTCCGTTAGAAGCACTAATTTCTTAATCTTAACAATGGACGCACACCGAACGCGTCAGCGTCCCGTACCGAGCCGAAAGGTAATGTGTCAAAATGAAGCCTACGCGGGAATACATTTCTACCCGCGTATTTTGACCGCCGTTGGGTTTTGCAGTCTACCTACATATTAAGAGATTACAATGCCTGAACATCCCCCCGCCTAACCAAGCCCGCCTTGGTTCCTAATCTCCTAAAGGTAGCCTACACAATTTAGAAATGGGTCTCAACAGGACGCCATTTTGAGTTTTAACTTCTGCAACGCGTACCACTCCGTCCTTACCGGGTAAAAGTTTAATAATCCGTCCGCGTTTCCAATGCAATGAAGCCAAATTGTCCTCCTTAATTAAAACTAAATCGTCTAATTGCGGAGATTCTGTATGAGAGGTCCATTTATAACGTTGCTGAAGTGTATGAAGGTATTCATTTTTCCACCGGTTCCAGAAATGTTGGGTCATTTTTTGTATTCGTTGAAACCGAGATAAACGAGATTCCTTGACGTCTGTAAATGAGTACTCAGGGAGTGCCACTAAAGGCTTGCCGATTAAAAAATGACCCGGGGTTAAAACGTTGAGATCCGTCGGATCCGAACTTAGAGGGCACAACGGACGCGAATTCATCACGGCTTCCACCTTCGTGAAAAACGTTGTAAGTTCCTCGAACGTAAGCCTAGCGTCACCGAGTACACGCCTAGCATGAGTCTTTGCCGATTTAATAGCGGCCTCAAAGAGGCCTCCGTGGTTGGGGCTCGAAGGTGCGTTGAACAGCCACCTTATTTCGCGCTTAATACATTCCCGATCAATGTCCGATTGATTGTTCCGAATAAATGAGTATAACTCCTTTAAATACTTGCTCGTGCCCGTATAATTCGTTCCACAATCCGACCGCAATAGATGCGGAAGTCCACGCCGAGATACGAAACGCGTAAACGTCGCAACAAAGGCTTCAACCGACAATTGAGAGACAATTTCCAAATGTACCGCTTTAGTACTTAAACAAACAAAAATACAGAGAAAACATTTCTCAATTTTTGCATTTCGAAGATTGCTCGATTTTATATATAAAGGGCCCCCAAAATCAGTCGCCGTACCGACAAACGCTCTCTCGCTTATAACACGATCCGAAGGTAAGTCCGCCATGTATGGTTGAACTGGTCTAGGCTTCGCCATGTAACACCGTACACATTTGAACGTCACGTGACGTGTTATCCGCCGAGCCGAAACTATCCAATAAGTCCAGGATAAAATAGATTCAAGGGTATTTGCGCCGACGTGGCAATATACCTTGTGATAGTGTGTTACTAAAAGTTCCGTAAACCGATCCTTGCCAGGTAGTAATATAGGATGCCTAGCATTGTAAGGTAACTCGGACGCATCAATTCGACCGCCGACCCGAAGTAAATTATTTGTATCCAAAAACAAATTTAACCGCCGTAATGAATTTTTAATAGGTTTATTTTCCTTAATTAATGCGATTTCCGCTTCATAATGCCGAGTTTGAACCAACCGAATTAAACATGTAGTAGCGTCTCTACGCTCCGAAACCGAGATGTGATTAGGATTACGTCCATCCGTAAATCTACAATACCGTAAGAACCGTAATAAATAAGCAGTTACATTAACTAATTTCTCGAAAGAACTGAACCGATCAATCAAATCGAAATCCTCATCTACAATTCCAATATTAACCGTGGCAGCCCGCAATCCGGGTAACATGTCTGCCGGGAAGTCCGAGCACTCGCCGGGCCATCGCGCTGGCGCGCTCTGCAGCCAGCGTGGCTCCCACCACAGAGGGTGCCGCAACAACTCGCACGCCGTCGTGCCACGCGACGCCACATCCGCACAATTTAATTCACTAGGTACATGCCGCCATGTAATATTTACCCGAGAAGATATTATTTGTGAGACTCGATTTCCTTCATAAACTTGTAATCTATGAGGTGGAGTCCTTAACCATGCTAAAACGATAGTGCTGTCGCACCAAGCCACTATCTCATTTAACCTAATGTCGCGTTCGAACGAGGAAGCGACATGGTTAATAAGAGTGGTTAATAAGGCCGCACCGTTTAATTCCATCTTGGGAATGGTGTGTTTTGTCTTTAATGGTGCTAAACGGCTTTTCCCCATAATTAACCGCACAAGAACCGTACCATCCGCACTAACCGACCGCAAATAAACAACAGCCGAATAACCGAGTGATGAACCATCACAAAAACCGTGTATCGCATATTCAATATTTTTATCTAATTTCAAACATCTAGGTATTGATACCTGACACAGATGAGGTAAGTCCGACAATATTTCACGCCACCTTTGTACTATTTCTATTGGTGCCGGAGCGTCCCATTCAACTTTTCGTGAATTGTTAAAACTACCGAGAAGATTTTGTAATAACAATTTAATTTTAAACACCACGGCGCAGACCCATCCCAAAGGATCATGTAAACGCGCCACCAAGGATAAAATACTTCGCCGAGTAATAATACCGTCCTCCGGTAGGTTTAGCCGATAAGTAAAACAATCATTTTTCGGATCCCATTGGATACCTAAAACCTTAATGAACCCAGAACCATCCGAATCGGGTTCAAAAGAACGGGGCGTCTCGAGATGATCTAAAGGCAACCCGTTTAAAATTCTTGGGTCATTCGAGGCCCATTTCCGTAATTCGTACCCAGCCGTATTCATGAGCGATATCAACTCGTCCCTCAAGGCTATCGCGTCATCCAGATCGTCGGCTCCGCCGTTAAGATCATCGACGTAACTATTATGACGTAACAGCTCCGCCGCGCGAGGATAACTAATTTCCTCGTCATTAGCTAACTGATGCAAACACCGAATAGCAACAAAAGGGCTCGATTTTAAACCGTAGGTATTTGTAGTTAACTCATAAATAAGTAACGGTTCGTTCGGTGACGATCGCCAGTATATAAGTTGATATTTTCGATCGTCCGGATGTATCCATGTTTGCCTAAACATCATTTTTACGTCAGTAGTAAAAATATACCGTGGTAACCGAAAATTGATAATTATCTGAGTAATATCGTTTTGTAGCCGAGGTCCCGAAAATAAACAATCATTAAGTGACACAGCTGTACTTGTTTGAACACTTCCATCAAACACTATTCGTATTTTCTGTGTGTCTCCCGATTTTTTGAAAACACCATGATGTGGCAAAAAATAGTGTTCTTCTCCCGACCCAACATCAAAGTTAGAAACCGCCATATGACCGAGTTTCAAATATTCCGACATAAATTGTACATATTTATCGCGATAATCCGGTTGCCGTTTCATACGCCGTTCTATAGCCAAAAAACGTCGCAAGGCAGTTTCGCTAGAATCACCCAACCGGGGATGATCTGGTGTGAGAGGTAAACGAACAATATATTTACCATCTGCACCACGTGATGTTGTTGCTGTGAACATGTTTTCACATTCAATATCCGCCGGGTTCTTGACAGCCGCCGACGGCGGTTCCTCCGACCGCCAAAACCGTTCAACTGCTTCGAGAAGCGTAAGGCCCACATTTTTATTATTTGCTTCCGAGTCATACGAATACACCGACCGAGACGGACCGAATATGGCGTAATCAAAAATGGTACTAATTGCACATAGGCCACCACCCAAATCAACCTTATCACCATTTAAAATTTGACCTAATATGTCGCATCCGAAAATAACGTCGACATGCCTCATATCATGAGCGCCGCCCGTAAGTTTAACCGTGCCGCCGGGTAATGTTAGCCTATGCGCCAAATATGAAGTAGGCTTCTTTAATACAACCGCCGTAACCGATAATAAACGTTTGTCCGATTTTTCCGATTTAAAGTGAAACTCAACAATATGAGTGCCGTCATTATTCCGTACTCCGCCGATACCTATTAAAGGCGTTTTATTGTAATGTCGCCTCAACCCTAAACACGCCACGAAATCGCTTCGTATTATGCTTGTCTGGCTACCAAGGTCCAGTAGGCCCAGACACTGTATGAAATTACCGTTCGCCGATTTTACGTCAATCAATACCGTAGGCAAAATAACATTATCCGCTAATTGTGGTACCGAGCCGACATTACAATACTGTAATTGCTATTGTTGAGAACGCGACTTACGCATACGATACGCATCCGGACTATGCGATTGCCGCGAATAAGTTGGCTCCCGAATTCCTAGTTCCGTCCGGCGGTGATTCTCGCGCTCCCGAACGTTGCGAGATAAATTATCGCCCTCATAATTGTTATGACTTAATTTCCGTGACCGAGAGTCTATACCGTCATCCGAGCTCGCATATTGTTTACGTGTTTGAACCGGTGAACGTCTGCCGCCGGTGCAGTCGTTATCGCGTTGTGAAGCAACCATTGCCTGCCGCGAACGCTGTTCATTTGCAGCGGGCGAAGCCGAACGAGAAATGGACATAGTACAAACTAATTTATTATGACCGATATTTCCGCACCGATTGCATGGTACCTGTCGGGTGCATGCGGCCGCAGAATGCCCTCCGAAGCATTTAAAACATAATCCGTTATTTTTTACATATTCCTTCCGATTATAATTAGACATATTCCCGAACTTATAACAATTATTTAAAGTGTGACCCGATAATTGACAATAAAGACAGCTAGCGGTTTTGCCGGAAATATACCTACGATTATGGTTAGCCGAATCCGATTTATTGTAATTATTATTACGTTCCGTTACATGTGCTGTGCGCGCAGGTTTGCGCACCTGTTCCGCATAGGACAATATGGGCTCCGAATTAGCCGTATCAATTAATCGACATTCATTTTGCAAGAACTCAGTTAATTGATCAAAAGTGGGCAACTGCAAGCTATTACCGCCGTAAAATTGTTCAAACCGTGTTTTAATGTCAAGAGGTAATTTTGTTAAACTTATATGTAACAAAATATAACTCCATTCGTCCGTTGGGAGACCGAGATTCTTCAAAGCCCGCGTTGATTCCAATAATGGATTTAAGATTTTTGTTCTAAGACCCAAACTCTTATTTAATACCGGTAAATGTAAAATCCGAGAAATGTATGAATCCGCTTGCAGCCGTTTATTTTCATATCTACCTCTCAGAATGTCCATAGCCGTGTCTAATGAACTATCCACCATAGGTAGGTGCCGGATCAAAGCCTGGGGTTCCTTTTCAACGTTTGAAAATAAGTAGTGGAATTTTTCCGTTTTAGAGATGTCCCTACGTGATAACACTAATGACGTAAACAGACTTATAAAACTCGTCCAGGAAAATACATCGCCGTCAAAGGAAGTCAGGTTTATCCGTGGCAAGCGTGATGATGCAACACTTTCCGTAGGTAAATGTGTGCCATCCAAGCTGGGACAACCGATGGCCACCGCATCGAGCTGGTTGTACACCTCCGTGGCCTCCCTATACTTCTCATCGTAGGTAGCAACCGTTTCCAAATCCAAAGTTAAAATCTCTTCATACGCTTCCGTCAACGCCTTAAAATATTCCTCTAACTTACGTAACCGAGCCGATACTACACTAGAAGCGTAACTTTTACTATTAATAATCTGCAAGGTGTTTTTGAACCAATCATACTTAATTTTAAATTTACTTTCCACTAACTTAGTAGCCATTATAACCGAAAACCGTTTATCAGAAAACCGAAATGTAAGAAATTACGAATTAACTTCGTACTAAGAACAAAGAATGTACCGTTACAAAATGGCTGCCCTAACTAAACTCGCTATCTTTTGGGAATCCAATCCGGTTCGAAGGACCAAATTTTATGTTCGCGTAACTGAACCCTTCGATAAGCTCTGTGGTAGTAGTCCTGGAATCCCTAACGAATTTAAAGTCTAGGAACAGGCATTGCACTCGCTCAATATGAGATAAACCACTCACCTGGCAATCCTGGGCTGAACCGGCTTCGAAGCAGCTGTGTCCGTAACTCTTCTGGCTGGCCAGCACTTAAACACCTTAAAACAGTCTGTCGCACACCGGAAAGCACAAATCTAGTCCGTTAGAAGCACTAATTTCTTAATCTTAACAATGGACGCACACCGAACGCGTCAGCGTCCCGTACCGAGCCGAAAGGTAATGTGTCAAAATGAAGCCTACGCGGGAATACATTTCTACCCGCGTATTTTGACCGCCGTTGGGTTTTGCAGTCTACCTACATATTAAGAGATTACAATGCCTGAACACTGGTGGCCTCTTAAAAACCATTTATATATATTTCTGATCAGGCATCAACGCAATGTTTTTGTCAACGAAATATCAGTTTGTTCGGATTGCATGCAAATCCAATTGTCTGGTTTTCAGCGCGCCGCCGCGAATATACTCAGCGAAATAACATTATTTTATTTTATGCCGAAGTTGTTTCAATCTGATACTGCGCTAATTAAGGCATTCCAATACTTACTTCATCTCAGGTAAATGGGTTATACATACGTATGCAGTTATAAACTTATAACTTGACAAAGATAAAGAGCAAAAAAAAATTATGACTTTTCGCTGCGCGAACAGCCCATGGTCCTTTGTTTCACGCACTATAGTAATTAAACATTTATATGAATCTATATGAATTATTATTTTTACGACGATAAAGATTTATATGAATCTATATGAATTATTTATCGTCGTCTAGTGCCCATGCACACATCTACTAGAGCTTACTGTGGGAATATATAATTTCGGTATCACTTAAACATGCAATTTTATGTTAAAATTAAATGGATTTCAAAATAATGTATTTGAATAAACATACTCGTACATCATCACTTCACATAAATGATAAAAAGACAATTTAAAATTCGAAATAAAATGTCAAGTCAACAGGTCCTTGCGACGCGACAATGTCGCGGGACGAGGCGAGAGGAGGCGGGACGAGAGGAATTTCAATTTCGCGATCCAGCGGCCCAGAGCCGCGCGGATCGCTTTTTGTCGCCTCGCTTGTGATTCAGCGACGTTAACAGATTATGATTCTTATCTAAAATTGCTTATAGGCAAAATTAATGTCTTAGGGACAAAATACAATTCCTCGGCGACGTGACGTGACTTGAAACATTACTATCTACGCGACAACGGTACCACTAGGATGGTTGGCGGTCCTCAACTGCGCGTTTCTTTAGAACGGTATACGATCCTCAAACCTTTAAGCCAATGGGTGGCCAACTCCTTTTTTTTTACCCCTAGTGTTTATAAAATAAAACACATTAGGTCTCAATTTCTGCAATTTCTGATTGAATCACAGTAGCGTAAATCGGAACGGTCAGTCGTGTATTTACTTCTCAGTTGCACTTATGAGTTCAAGCTACAGAGGGAGGGATACACTGCGGTATCGAGAACGTTCCATTTCCAGTAACTATGGCATGGAAAATACGTTACGGAAAAATCCTTAAATATACCCCAAAAAATATTAAGCCCTTAAAATCCCCATCCTCCTTATTTCCCCCTAAATTTAGGGATAAAACTCCAAGTTGGCACTCCTCCTCTTCCCATCTAAAAGGCCGGCAACGGTAACTCCCGAGGTGTTGTAGCATGACCAATATGACCATGGGCAACGGTAACCGCTTACCATCAGACGATCCGTTTCGTTTGCCTCCTATTTAATACACAATATGAAATAACACCCTCTAGAGTAGTCTTAAAATTATGGATTTTGGTGTTATCTGTATATTCCAGGCTTCGACTGCAACGCATTATGGTTCGCATTATGGGAACGTAGCCATTTAGATTAACTAAACAATATTTTGGGCGTATAATGATCAAATTTCTGGCAAATACTGCTACATTTCTGAATTCAAAGCTCCGAATAGATGTTGCTATTCGATATTGGTAGAGAAAATTTGGCTGAACTTTGAATAAAACCATATTCCCTACTCAAAATTTAGCTTTAGGCACAAACAAAACCGAATGCTTGGTCGAATTTTCTTAATTTTCCCTGAGTAGTTTTGTTTATCGGATATTTGTACTATTATAAACAGACTTTGGTGTTTTAATAGCACAGTAGGACGTATAGGAGCTATGGAGTCGATATTAACATTAACATGCAACTCCACATCGTACCTACTCATTAAATTATTTATTTCGAAATTTACAATCAGACACTTTTGCATACATTCAATATTCTCTATGGCTATGGTATTGTGTATTATTTCAGCGCCGACGCCGAAGGTACCTTTTTTCTGATTTTCGCTCATATATTTATATCTCAAATATTTGTAGAAATAGCATTATGATTACTTCGGACCTTTGAGTATTTATAATGACAGGAGATGCCATGGACGGGCGACCCCCTCCGGCAAAATAACTGGTCAACTGGTCAAGCACGTTATATAAAACTACTTGAAGTCGCTTCACCGCCATTTTGCATTGATCTGTGTCGCGTGACACTTCCCTCTAAAAATGGTGAATTGTGCAGATATTTTCTTGTAAAAGGCGATCTGACAGCTCAAATACGTAACAAGATCGCGTTTCCTATCACAGGTAAGTATTTTTACGAAGTATTAAATGTGTATTAAAGTACAATCTCCATTTAAAGAAAAAAACCGTTGCGATACGTAAACGACACAAAAATGTAGATATAAAACGGTGGTACAGGGGCGAGGGATGTGACAAAGTCAAAACCGCGACTCAACATTTGAATGAATCATTCGATCACTGCAGTTCGTTTAATAGTTGGTGTATTATTAGATACTTGCGACCCTCCCGGCTTCGCACGGGTGCAAAACTGATAAATTATGCATGTATTATACATATTATAAACCTTCCACTTGAATCACTCTATCTATTAAGAAAAACTGCATCAAAATCCGTTGCGTAGTTCTAAAGATCTAAGCATACATAGGGACAGACAGACAAACAGGCAGACAGCAAGAAGCGACTTTGTTTTATACTATGTAGTGATTGAATTTAATAATAGGTATAGATGTATGTTATTTTTAAATCTTGTAAGGTGAATTAGAAATATTACCTTTCTCTAGACATACGATGTTGAAATTTAATATGAAAATGAAAATAATTGTTTGCTAAAAGAATATCTAGGTAAAAGGAACATTTAATGCTGGGCTATGAGTATATGCGTTATACATATACTATTATTTATAGACTTTATTTCATATTCTTTCCATCTTCCCTGCTGCCTCCTTATTTCCGTATTCTTCTTTTCTTGTATAGAATGCGAAATGAGGATATGCCGCAGAAGACCCAAGGTAACCGGCATAGCTCACAGGACTGCACGATTGAAGTGGCAATGAGCAAGCCATCTAGCCCGGAGAATCGATGGCTGTTAGGTCAGCAAAGTGCTAGAGTGGCGACCACGTATAGGAAAGCGCAGCGTAGCGAGGGTTGTGACGATTCTTGGGGAGGCCTATGTTCAGCAGTGGACGTCTGTGACTGATAGATAGATGAATATATTTACTTAATTATAACTTTTTTATTTTATTTTATATGCGGTAATTCTAATTAAATTAATAACAATTTGTTTTATTGTTTTCTCTTTACTCATTATTTACTCATAATTATCTTTAAATCACTTTATATGTGGTTTCATATAATCACCTTTATTTTTAGACGTTCTTTTCCTGAAGGTTATATTCACTGACCTCTAAACTACAAGCACGTTGGACTAAATATTCCATAGGGAATGACAGTTGTTTTTAGTGCCCATTCAAAGCATCCTGCGTGAACGTCTACTAAAATTGTCATTTCAGGCAAACGGTTCTTTGATCTGTGGCGATCTGTGAATCTCTAATATTAGATCCATGGACGCTCACACAACTTGCACATAGCTATCAGCTCCAAAATGGCGAAAATGAAGTGGTTTCATTTTAGCAACGACAATAAGAAGTCGAGTGTACTTGTTTTAGAAGTCCGTGATTGTTTAAGCCCGAAACAACCGCAGGCGACAGTTTTATTTCACAGTTAAGTTATGCGAAAGTGATAAGGACACAATAAATATAGACAGATATACATAGAAACAAATATATTCATTTGATAACATCTTCAATATACAGAATTTACAGTTTTCAAATTTCACAATAAATAGTACCTATAAGACAATTCAGTTCATTCATTAAAATGATTTGACTCATTCTTCATATGTGTCCCATCACTATGTTTTTCTTATGTATGCTGCACAGTTACGTGAAAACAGTATCTGTGTGCATGTCATTTTTGATGTGTTGAATTTTGCTGTAGTGTGCGTTTATCGCAACAGCAAAATTTGTGTCTGTTGAGTTATTCGTCTTTTGGTGGTGTGCTGTACGTGTTTACCTCACCCCCCGCTAAAATTGGCGAAAAAATTTGTTCGAAGAGTTTACGTTATGACATTTCCATTTGTCTATGCTCTAAGCTTCGGACAAAAGTTTTCACATGAAATTCCCTACAAATTTGGTTATATTAATTTTTATTCTACGATCAATACTTTGGGAGCCACAGTGTGTTTAAGTTAACAGAAATATAAAAAAATGGTCGTTCAAGAAAACGTAGTATTTTCGTAGTTGCTCATCATAACACGCGAACGTGTTGCAACGTTGTGTAGTTGAGAAATTCCCGTTACCGGTAAATTCCCATTTGGGAATATTCCAAGTAAATTCCCATTGTTCCCGTTTTGACTCATCCTGAATCATCACTTAGAGTGAGTATCATAAAATTTACCTGATGATGGACCCTGGAAGCCCGTGATGGATCGGATCTCAAGATACGTTCAACGTAGACATCTAGACATGTGCGGTTTTTACATTTCAATTCATTTTGACGAGCAGTTAGAGCCGGTATCATTAAATAAACCTGATGATGGACCTTAGAAGCCCGTAATGGATCTCAGGATACGTTCAACGTAGACATGTGCGCTTTTCGTATTTCAAATCACCTTGATGAACAATTAGAGCCAGTGTCATAAAATAAACCTGATGATGGAATCCCGGAACCCCGTAAGTAATGGATCTCAGGATACGTTCAACGTAGACATGTCTGGTCTTCGCATTTCAATTCACCTTGATGAGCAATTAGAACCGGTGTCATAAAATAAACCTGATGATTGAATCCTGGAAGCCCGTAATGGATCTCAGGATACGTTCAACGTAGACTTGTGCGGTTTTCGTATTTCAACTCTTCTTGATGAGCAATTAGAGCCAGTATCATAAAATAAATCTGATGATGGATCCTGGAATCCCGAAATAAATCTCAGGATACATTCATTGTAAAAGAAAAATAGTGTTTTTAGGGATACGTCGCCATCTTAACGTTTTTTTTTTAGTTTATAATAAGCACGCTTAGTCACCTGCTGATCGTACATATAATCCCCATATCGGTCCGAGCGTGCGAAATTACCGTAACGGAGCTGCCACGACTTTGCGTGGCAAGCAGCAGCGCAGCGAGTGATTGAGCGAGAAGTCCGAGCACAGTGGCCATACCAGTGAGCGAGACATCCGTACCTACACCGCTGCCGCTGCCGCTGTCGCGCAAAGTCGTGGTATCTCGATAAGGTCTTGGCTACTACGGGCGTCAGCGCGGCGCGGACCGCCGAAAAACGTCAGAGTTGGATTTTGTACTATAAAATAATTTGTATATTTCCATGTCTGGTATTATATACTACCAGAACGACAAGATAGTACGCCAAAATACTATAATCTCTTGACCATATCAACAAAAATATATATGCGCCGTGTAGCTCCTAAAGTATAGATCGTAGAGTAAACATATATATGTCACATTTGTAGGAAATTTTATGTAGAAACTTTTGTTCGAAGTAATTATAATGCTATTAAAATCTGAATAAAGTACCTTCAACTCTCCCTACTCACTCAGCACAGCCCTCACCCTCGAGCACTTTTAGTATGTTCATCTAGACACCACCAGGTATATTTCATCTGTGTTAGTATGATCATCAGGTTTATTTTATGATACCGGTTCTAACTGCTCATCAAGATGAGTTGAAATGTGAAAACCGCACATGTGTACGTTGAACGTATCCTGAGATCCATTACGGGCTTCCAGGATCCATAATCAGGTTTATTTTATGATACTGGCTCTAATTGCTCATCAAGGTGAATTGAAATGCGAAGACCAGACATGTCTACGTTGAACGTATCCTGAGATCCATTACTTACGGGCTTCTAAGGCCCATCATCAGGTTTATTTTATGACACCGGCTCTAACTGCTCATCAAGATGAGTTGAAATGCGAAAACCGCACATGTGTGCGTTGAACGTATCCTGAGATCCATTACGGGCTTCCAGTATCCATCATCAGGTTTATTTTATGATACCGGCTCTATAATTGCTTATCAAGATAATGTAACATAAAAAATGTTACATAACCTTGGTTATAAGAAATATAATAAAATTTTCATTTTTTTTACAAAATTAAAACCTATAAAATATAATTAAAACACTTACTTAAAAACAGTTACTCAAAATAAACTAAATTCTAAATAAACTATACTAAATATTAAACTAGTTAAGTGTACCACGCTTGTTACTTATTTTACCAAGCGGACTGTACGTGAACACGCATTGCTTTGTCTCCGTATCAACCGGTCGGCCGCCTTCCGCCCGCGCCCCGCGCACCCACCTGGCTCCCGCGCCGTGCCGCCCGGGCAGACTGATTTTGTTTTCAACGCAGGCGCACGTACGCTCATCCTTAGCGTCGTCACACGTCGCCGGCGTAGTCAAATTTATTATTATAATTTGAATTTAGCCTACACTAAATTCCCGAATAGTATTACTGTACTCGTGTAGTGTCAGTGTAAAATACCCCTATATTATTGGGTGAGTGTTGAACATTTCTTATGCTTCATATAGAACCGGTAGATTTAAATATGTGTCTAACGGTGATCCTTTGTTTGATTTTGCCTGCTTACAGATGCTTTATAAATGCCGATCCTCACATCTCATTTTCATTTAGCTATCGCAATCATGCATTGGTAATGTTAACGATAATAAATAATAAATATTTTCAAAATTTAAATCTTAATGTACTTTGCAAATTTTAATGTTAACGTATTTTTCAAATTTGAATGTTAACGTATTTTTTCAAATTTAAATCTTAACGTCCATATTCATTTTTAGAATGAATGTTTTTTTTCTTTCGTATGTAAATGCTATCGCTTTTGTTTTCAAAATGTAAACTCCGTCCGACTGTGACATCCGCACTTCACCCAGCCATTTCACCATCACGCAGTGCTTGCCTTCTGCTTCTGCACAATAACGGTCACAGTCAACGGAGATGTTGATATATTATTATTTTGACACGAAGGACGTAAATTCCAGGGTGCTACGTTACGGCTCGAGCCCAACACCAAAGCTTTCGGCGCTGTCCCAGCTGACGTCCCTCAGCTCGTTCACAACTCCACGGCAGCCGCCGCAGCTGATGACCTGCAGCCGTCCACGTCTCCTCAACGACCTCGAGTTCCAGGAGAGTACTGACGTGGTGGCGGCGACAACTACTGGAAACAAATTATCAGACCGGCTTTGAACGTACCCATCCCTACGACTTATTTTCGTGTGCTAGCGGCGTGTAGCGGAATAAACGTTTTTTAAGTTTAATTTGTTGAACTTATTTATTCCCGACCTGTAGACGTAGCACTGGCGCCCTTACCGTGGTTTTTTTTATTTTTCTGGATAAAGGTCTGATATTTGTTCCCAGGTGGGTAGTTGTGGTTTATGTGCTTGATGTTTTTTTTTGTTTTGTGAAACGTTTTTCTGTTTTATTTTTGGTTGCCAGCAGCTAAGGTGTACTGAATAGTTTTTTATAATTTTTGTTAAAGTTGTGTTTTTGCTCCGGTACAGTCGGACACAATATTAAGTGTTAGCTTCTAAATTAGTTTCAAAATTGTTTTATTGCAATTATTGAGTGTAATTTTCTTTGCGTGATTAATTATTGGTAGTACACTCAGTCTCAATATTTTGCATTGTTTTTTTGTACAACATTTTATTGTTTTTTTAACGATCTCGTAATTTGTCATTTTGTACACCATTATCCGTACACATTAGTTGCATTTAATGCTTATTTTTTTGTTTTGTTTTTCTGTTGTTTTTTTTTGCGCTTTTTATTTCTCATTTTAATTTTGCAAGTAGATTATTTTAAAAGAAAAACAACCAAAGCGTTCAAAAATTTTTATAATTGTTTTTGTAACGGACGGAGTATTTTTTCGTTGTTTTTTTTTTGGCGTGACTTGTTCAACATTCACTGAATAATTTAATTATTATTTTACCGCGGATTTGTTACTTTTACAATGGCTTACCACATAAAATTTATGTCGTTACAAAAAACTGAACTTGAGTACGAAGTTGCTATTCGGGGTGAGACACCAGCTTTCACTGTCCAGGAGCTACGTAAGCAAATTGCTAAATGCGGGCCTATTTTTCCATCTGAGGAGATTCTTTCTAGTCCGTTTGATGTGGTTGAGGATTTAGACGGTGCAGCGGAAGTGATTAATAGGGTAAATTCCTTGTTAGACTCGAAGCCTTTAGAAAAGAGTACTTTACTACGAGCGCAAAACCTGGTTCATCACCTTTATCACCGGCTTAACCGCATTGAATGTGAAGATGAAGAACAAAGGGAGACTTTCAATCAATGTGTTAGCTTATTTCAACTTTGCTCTGACCGTGTTGGTAAGCTACTTGTTAGTAATGTGGTGGACCCGCTGGCTTCTACTAGTAGTGATACTCAGTCTTCTCGTGTCATTTCTCCTTCTCCCCTTAACATCGCGGTGACTTGTGACGGCGGCAATGCGAATCAACTGTCAAAACTGCGTTACGACGGCAAAGCCTGTGTGAGGGCGTTCATTCAACGCGTTTCCGAATTTTGCACAGCGAAGAATATCCCAACTAGCAAAATTCTACACAATGCTACTGAGATATTCACAGGCGATGCGATTCACTGGTTTAGAAGTGTTCGGGAAAAAGTAACAAGCTGGGACAATCTAGTTGTGCTTCTGAGGCAGGATTTCGGACAGGCTGATTTCGATTAAAGGCTACTTTCCGAAATTCGGTCTCGCACACAGGGTGAAACGGAAAATATCGTGATATATTTGTCGATTATGTCCGGCCTTTTTTCTCGTTTGTCAAAATCCTTGCCTGAAAGCGACAAGCTCGAGATATTACTTCATAATATCCGACCATGTTACGCGAGCACTTTATCTTCCGTTTCCGAAATTAAGTCCATAGAAGAGTTAAAGACGTTGTGTCGTAACTACGAAAGTATACAGTCGCGGCTTTCTCAATTCAAGGAACCTCCACGTCCAAGTGTAGATACTTTGGCGCCGGAACTTGCATATTCTGGTGGTTCATCAAGAAATAAAAGCAATTATAATAGTACAAATTTTAATAACAATAATAAATTTAAATACAATAATCAAAATTATAATAAATCTTATTCGCAAAACAATTATACGTCAGAATCACATAAAACTAATCCTAACTATGTACATGCTATCGCTCCATCAACATCCAAGACACGTTTTTGTCCTAGATGTCGAGTGGATACACACAATCTGCGTCAGTGCACAGCAAATAAGGATGTCATCGTTTGTTTTGTTTGTGGTCGTAAAAATGTTAAAACACCTGATTGTCCTGATTGCAACAGAGATAGGAAACAGCGTCCAAAAAACTAGTTACTCAGGATTGTGTCAATGATTGTAATGTGGCTAATTTTGATAAAGATGACTGGCAAAGTTGGCTGCTTTCAATTAATTTATTCTTTAGGTCTTATAAAATTGACACAATTCTGAAGGAAGATCATCAAAATGACAATAGACCTTATGTTTCGGTGCAGATCAATGGCGTTACAATATCAGGATTATTAGATTCCGGTTCTGCTGTGACTATCCTTGGCAATGGTACTCATAAAGTCCTTGTCGATAGTGGGTTAAAAGTAACCAAAGGAGACTTTATTTCTGTAACAGCAGCTGGGGGTCAAATGTTGCAAAGTGAGGGTTATATAGACGTTCCTTTACATTTTGATGGTAAATTTCACATCTTAAAGGCTTTTATCGTGCCAGGTATCCAGAGCAACCTCATATTAGGTGTAGATTTTTGGCGTGCCTTTCAAATTTGCCCTAAGTTTCTTAGCAGTATTGTTCTAGATGGCAGCAGTACAACAGCTAATACCGAGTTGCATAATCAACGAACTTTTATCCAGGGTTACGACGAATTATCCGAGACTGAAAAACAATTGGCAAATAACGTTGTCAAGCAATTCGAGGACATTTCATATGAACGTAAGGGTTTGGGTCTTACGAACTTAATTACGCATAAAATTGATACTGGTGATGCTAGCCCGATTCGCCAACGTTATTACCGATTGTCACCTGAAAAACAGCGTATCTTGATAGAACAGGTGGACGAGATGCTCGCCTTAGATGTTGTCGAGCCTTGCGAAAGCAGCTGGTCGTCACCTGTCCTGCTTGTCAACAAGAAGAACGGGGAACCTCGTTTCTGCCTGGATAGCCGTAAATTGAATTCGGTGACGAAGCGTGACGCATATAACCTCCCGTATATCTCCGAGATTTTGGACAACCTTAGGGATGCTCGTTACTTGTCCAGCATCGACTTGTCCAAGGCCTTTTGGCAGATTGCGATTGAGCCTGAGGATAGGCAGAAGACGGCATTTTATGTGCCCGGTAGGGGAAGCCTACACTTTAAACGAACTGCGTTCGGCCTGACCAACGCTCCTGCTACTCAGCAAAGATTAGTGGACCTGTTGTTCTCAGAGTTCGACCTTAAAGTTTTCGCCTACCTGGATGACATCATCATCGTCTCCAAAGATTTTAATAGTCATGTCACCTTGCTCTTACGTGTTTTAGATAAGCTCAAACAAGCCAACCTCACTGTTAATTTAGATAAGTGTCGTTTTTTCAGTAGCCAGCTTAGGTACCTCGGGTACGTCGTTGACGGTTCTGGTTTGCGTACCGATCCTGCGAAGGTGGAGGCTATTCTAAATTATCCTACACCGACGTCTCGTAAAGACGTAAAGCGATTTCTTGGGACCGCTACTTGGTACAGGCGATTTGTCCCTAATTTTAGTACAATAGCAGCTCCATTAAATAAATTAACTTCCTCAAAGAAGGGTTCACCCCCATTTAAATGGACTCCAGAAGCAGACGCTGCATTCAAGCAACTAAAAGAGCGTTTGGTCTCTGCTCCTGTTCTGTGTTGTCCAGATTATACAAAGCCATTTGAAGTGCATTCTGATGCTAGCAACTTCGGAATTGGCGCAATGTTGACACAAACTATCGATGGCAGGGAGCACCCGATTGCGTATATGTCCAAAAGCTTGTCATCTGCTGAAAGAAACTACAGTGTTAGCGAACGCGAGGCCTTGGCCGTGGTTACAGCCTTAGAATATTGGCGTTGCTATATCGAAAATGGTCAGCCTTTCACTGTATACACTGACCACAGTGCACTCAAATGGTTTCTGTCAATTAGCAATCCAACCGGTAGACTGGCTCGTTGGGGTGTTCGGTTGTCAGCTTTTAATTTCACGCTTAAACATCGTAGGGGCGTTGATCATGTCATCCCGGATGCCTTGTCACGTGCTCCGGTAAGTGCTATTTGTACCTCCAACTCTCATTTGGACTCTAAAGATACCTGGTACAATATAATTTAAGACGGAAGTCAGCAGAATTTAATATAGGTGACGTCGTTATGAAGCGTGCCTATTTTCTTAGTGACAAGGGGAAACAGTTCACCAAAAAGCTAGCTCCGAAATTCATTAAGGCAAAGGTTGTTGCTAAGAAATCACCTTTAGTTAATGTGTTGCAGGATTTGGCAGGCAAAGACTTAGGTACCTGGCACATAAAAGACCTCAAATTGGTAGGTTCTAATAGAGCGTAGATTGTTTTTTTATTGATTTCTTGTGTCTTAACATCTTTATACACTCGTGTCTGTATGGTTTCCAGTCCTAGTGACAAGTTACCTTATTATATTTTAGAAATTAGGCGTCAGTAATATAGCGTAATTTATTACCGATGTAATTATGTATGAGTGAAGTATGTTTGGAGAATTATGAATGTGCGCCTACATATGCGAAGATATAACGGATTTTATCACATTTAGGTGTAATAAAATCCTTCCGGACGCGCCGGGGTACTGTAACATAAAAAATGTTACATAACCTTGGTTATAAGAAATATAATAAAATTTTCATTTTTTTTACAAAATTAAAACCTATAAAATATAATTAAAACACTTACTTAAAAACAGTTACTCAAAATAAACTAAATTCTAAATAAACTATACTAAATATTAAACTAGTTAAGTGTACCACGCTTGTTACTTATTTTACCAAGCGGACTGTACGTGAACACGCATTGCTTTGTCTCCGTATCAACCGGTCGGCCGCCTTCCGCCCGCGCCCCGCGCACCCACCTGGCTCCCGCGCCGTGCCGCCCGGGCAGACTGATTTTGTTTTCAACGCAGGCGCACGTACGCTCATCCTTAGCGTCGTCACACGTCGCCGGCGTAGTCAAATTTATTATTATAATTTGAATTTAGCCTACACTAAATTCCCGAATAGTATTACTGTACTCGTGTAGTGTCAGTGTAAAATACCCCTATATTATTGGGTGAGTGTTGAACATTTCTTATGCTTCATATAGAACCGGTAGATTTAAATATGTGTCTAACGGTGATCCTTTGTTTGATTTTGCCTGCTTACAGATGCTTTATAAATGCCGATCCTCACATCTCATTTTCATTTAGCTATCGCAATCATGCATTGGTAATGTTAACGATAATAAATAATAAATATTTTCAAAATTTAAATCTTAATGTACTTTGCAAATTTTAATGTTAACGTATTTTTCAAATTTGAATGTTAACGTATTTTTTCAAATTTAAATCTTAACGTCCATATTCATTTTTAGAATGAATGTTTTTTTTCTTTCGTATGTAAATGCTATCGCTTTTGTTTTCAAAATGTAAACTCCGTCCGACTGTGACATCCGCACTTCACCCAGCCATTTCACCATCACGCAGTGCTTGCTTTCTGCTTCTGCACAATAACGGTCACAGTCAACGGAGATGTTGATATATTATTATTTTGACACGAAGGACGTAAATTCCAGGGTGCTACGTTACGGCTCGAGCCCAACACCAAAGCTTTCGGCGCTGTCCCAGCTGACGTCCCTCAGCTCGTTCACAACTCCACGGCAGCCGCCGCAGCTGATGACCTGCAGCCGTCCACGTCTCCTCAACGACCTCGAGTTCCAGGAGAGTACTGACGTGGTGGCGGCGACAACTACTGGAAACAAATTATCAGACCGGCTTTGAACGTACCCATCCCTACGACTTATTTTCGTGTGCTAGCGGCGTGTAGCGGAATAAACGTTTTTTAAGTTTAATTTGTTGAACTTATTTATTCCCGACCTGTAGACGTAGCAATAAGTTGAAATTCGAAAACCGCACATGTCTACGTTGAACGTATGTATCTTGAGATCCGATCCATTACGGGCTTCCAGGGTCCATCATCAGGTAAATTTTATAATACCGGCTCTAACTGCTCATCAAGATGAGTTGAAATACGAAAACCACACATGTCTACGTTGAACGTATCTTGAGATCCGATCCATTACGGGCTTCCAGGGTCCATCATCAGGTAAATTTTATGATATTCACTTTAAGTGGTGATTCAGGATGAGTCGGAAAGCGAAAACGGTTTGCTTGTATTCAATTAATTAGCTTAAAACTAAATAACAAAGGAATGGATCCACCAAGCTCGTATATTCCCGGGAACAATGGGAATTTTCTTGAAATATTCCCAAATGAGAATTAGCCGGTATCGGGAATTTCTCAACTGCACAACACAAGTGTTATGATGAGCAACTACGAAAAAACTACGTTTTCTTGAACAACTACTTTTTAATATCTTTGTTAACTTACACACCCTGTAGCTCCCAAAGTATTGATCGTAGAGTAAGATTGAATATGACCAAATTTGCAGGGAATTTTATGTAAAACCTTTAACCCCCCCTACTCCCTTAGCACAGCCCCCACCCTCGAGGACTTTTAGTATGTTCATCTAGACACCATAGGGTATAACTGTACCAATTTTCAAAACTACACGAATTATTTCCCCTCATTTTATTAATTTTCTTAGAGTATTAGAGTGCTTTTATTGTTATTAAGTATCGTAGGTTTTTTTTGAAATAAAACTTTAAAATTTATACAAATATATTGACAGAAGCAACGAATTTACACTTTATCATAAAATGCGCTAAAATCTTCCACATTCCGTGATTTAAATTTATTCAACCGAATCGTAGTCAGTAACATAAAACAGGAAAATGCATAGTTCTTAACGGAAACGGTATAACGCATAAAATCGTATTGCGTTTCTCTGACTTATTGGACGTTTATATACGTCGATATAACGTGCATTCCTATCGGCTGACACTGACGGATCGTCTGCATTCACGTACATTTACGTCGAAGCTGCATGGATTTATTGGAGCACATTTTAAAAGTAAACGTTCTCTCACTACGTGTTTGTCTTCAAAACTCAAAGGATTTTACGCAATCAGGAAAGCCGGCATGGCTTTTCACCAGGTCTTTTAAACGCGAAACATACTCGTAGCTATTCGATATTTTCAACGGGTCTAACCACTTGGAATGTTTTTACGCGGTGGAAAACGGAGTGCGATTGATGTGCACTATTTTTAGCCCCTAGGAGAGAAAAGGGGGTTTAACTCGTACGATATACCGGGTGAACCTTTAATAGGAGCAATAAATTCCAACGTAGATTCTACTCATTACACTAAACAACTCTTGTTCAGGATCTTTGAAAATACCTTGTATTATTAAAGTACTTGTATTAATTTATTCAAAGAAGCAGTATTTTGCAAAAGAATAAGTAGCGTCAGTGCCAATCAGCGCGATGTCAATCTTGGATGGCGTTCACCGAAAATACTATTTTCTCAAAAATGGGCAGGAATGTTGACTACATTGATCAGGATGTGAAGTGCGTAGTTTATGGTCAGTCAAAAATAAAAATAACCGTGCCGGCTCGGTTTGCTCAACAATAATGTTGTATGAAATTCCTTTATTTGTCGAGGTACAAACTTTAAAAAAGTTAAAAAGGCTATAATAAAAACAGGCATCACAACCAAAACGGAAGATCTGTTCAGTAGCTACGACGTATCGCGACTTTTTAGTTGCCTTAAATAGCTTATGGCGTTTGCGGAAGAAAAATACACTTTCAGTAAGAATTCAATTTTGACATTATTATAGCGCCTTTCCCAAAAATGGTGCATCAAAACAATATAAATACATATAAGTTTTATTTGCCACTGTATTTATTTTGTTTTGATGCACCATTTTTGGGAAGGGCGCTATATTTGTCTCAGCCGGAAGGGCGATTGCTGGTTTCGTATTAAATTAAACGGGCTCCGAAGGTATTTCAGCCAGCATTCACCTCTTCCCTTGCTTCGACAACAATAAATAAATAAATATCGGACAACCTCACACAAATCGATCTAGTCTCAAATTAAGCTCAAGAAGGCTTGTGTTATGGGTACTAGACGACGATATACGTACTTATATATTAGATAAATATATACTTAAATACATAGAACAACAATGACCCAAGCACAAATATTCGAGTTTATCACACAAATATTTGCCCTGGCCGGGATTCGAACCCGGGACCGCCGGCTCAGTAGGCGGGTGTCTACAAACCGAGCCAAACGCGTCGTCAATAATGTACTTTATAATGTATTTGAAATTTGTTAGAATTAAACAACACAATTTTTTTCAGAACAACAGAAAAGCTGTATTGTTTTTTTATTGTTGAAGGAAATGCCATTCAGTTTAAAGTGTAAAGTCTATGTACCATACAACATAAATCTCAACTTGAATCTATATTTATATAAAAGATAGATAGATAACATTTATTCATATAACAATACAAGGATTGTGTTTGAAATAAAAAAAAAACTCAAGTCCAGAACAAAAACAGTGATAAAAAAATAAATAAATAAATTCACTTAAATCTAATTATAATGTCTATAAATCATCAATAAAAAGCTGAAGTGGGTCGAAAGTCTACATGCGTTTCATTCTTTATTCAGTAAATTGAGCAAAATATTTTATGATTGCTATTGTTTACAGAAGGCAATTTACTTAATATTTATGTATTAATATGGAAAATAACTTACTTAATCTAAACCAATCTTTCGGGACATATTCTTACGCGCAATATCAGGGTAATTTATATGATTTCTTTTCGTATAACCCTATATGTGATGACTGTAATCCTCCGATTTGCCCTGTTAAAGGAGGCTGCGAGGAATAAATAACATTTATAGCCGCATAATACAAATAAATCGTCGAATTGCACACATTCTATAGATCCTTATCTCTTTATACCATTTACTAATACTCGTGGAGAGTAAGTTTGTCCGTTTGCTTCGTTACGGAGTTGTTTTTAAACTAATTTGGACTTGCGCCAGATTGCCATCGTATTTATCTATAGTGCAGTAACTTTGCGTGGTCAGGTAGACGAGTCGGGTAATCATATTTTACTGAAGTTAATTTGTACACTCTACTTTAACTTTCGTACATGATCACGATCAGTTTATTCCCGGTTTTAACGATACAAACATTATGAAACAATGTTTAGCATTAAGCAAAAAACTGAGCTACTTGCTTATCCGGTTCTCTGGTGATCGTAGGGCTCGCTCATTCCACGCCAAACGCATTGGCATTTCCGTCCAGGGAGGTAACGCGGCCAGCCTTAGGCTACCTTTCCATCAGAGCGAGGATGCGTAGCGAGAGCGAGGGATGTGTTTTTGTTTACCAATAGAATGAGTTGCGCTGAGCGAGGATAAGTAAATGAAGTTATTCCATTGGTTAACAAAAACACATGCCTCGCTACGCATCCTCGCACATCTCTGGTGGAAACGCAGCCTTACGGGCACCCTGCCCAATGGTAGCGATTTAGGGGATATATGAACACACTAGTGATTACTATGGCGGGCGGAGTCGGGTTTATCTGCAGCTCACTGTACAAATTAAAGTTTGGGTACCAATATATTGAGGATTTATTTTTAATAAAATATCCCTCAATTGTGTGAGGTTGTGCAATTATATGACAGCACAAAAGTGAATATTTTTTGCCATCATAATTATCGCGTCAGAAGTTCGTATATACTTTTACCACAATATGGCGGACTAAAACTGAAAGTTAGTACGATTTTATTCAGTGTCAATTATTTTTAAAACATTATGCACTATTATGTTTACAATGAAGCGAAAAATTAAAAAAAAATGGTTCAGGCGGGGCTCGAACCCGCGTCTCCAACGGCTTTCCATCCACCCTAAGGGATGCAAGAAGCAACTAGTTGAAAAATTTAATGGCTCTCGGATCAAGTTCGGTGGTCCAATAGGTAGGACGCCCGAGTTGGCCCGGAAAGCCGTTGGAGAACCCCAAAACCTCACTTGAACAATTAAATGGTTAAATTTTTCGCTTCATTGTAAACACAGACGTTGCTGCTTTAATAAAAAAAATATATATATAGGTATCATTATTCACTACACTGTGGATAGAAGCTTAGTCTCCGCTGTAGCCCGATTCACACTTGGCCGATATTTTATTGTACAGGCAAACCCACTAAAAACAATAAGCGGGTACCAGTCGACTATAAGTCAAGGAATAATAGTCATTATGCTGATGAGGGCAACGTCCATATTGCGCTTTATGGCTGCCGCTGGGCGTTTGCCAGCGAGCTCACTTCACATTATCTTTAACTTTACGAACCATTATATAAATAATCATTATTGGTGCAGGCTGTATTACAATACAATACAAATTAATATAATTTACAACTGAAAAGATTTCACATTACAGATAGAGCTAAATTGAACGTTTCTAAAGACATTTTCCCGAGAATTTGCTATTATAATAATTATCTACCACTTTTGGTATACTCGTATATTGGCACAACATAATAGTAGCTCCACTTCGCCTGATGGTAAGCAAAAATGGGAATCCATGTCACAATGGCAACTGACAAGAAATTAACGGTGCCTTGTCAGTTTACCCTGCCATGCTGGCCCGAGAGATGCTTCTTCACGCTTCGTTTGAAGGGTCCCAAGTTGTAAGCAGGAGGAAACACACGTGCCGGCTAAGTATTCCACTTTGTAATAGTTCGGCAGATGAAGGAATTGCTAAACTTCTTAGTACGCGCGGGGAAATATAAACCTATAATGTTTATTCATTGTAACCACAATGTCATTTATTACACTACACCCCTACTACATTGCTATAACAAGTTTAGACACTACAGGTCATCGAATTGAATCGCTAACATCCTGTTTTAATGACAGCTATACATCTCCTTTGCGTGTACCAATGTAATCAGTTATGACATAAATGTAATTGACTGCTTTAACTATTACTAGCGACCCGCCCCGACTTCGCACGGGTGCATTGCTGATAAATTATGCATGTATTATACATATAAACCTTTCTCTTGAATCACTCTATCTAATAAAAATCCGTTGCGTAGTTTTAAAGATCGAAGCATACATAGGGACAGACAGATAGCAGGAAGCGACTTTGTTTTATTATTATGTAGTGATTTACGAAAAAAATACTTACTAAGTAGTTTCTTTCGACTTTCTTCTTAACTTTCTGTCTCCTCTTGGGAAATTCCGGTAGATTAACAATCTGACTGTCCGAAGTGCCCTTGTGGCCTACTTACTGAATAAATAATTTCATTTCATTTCATTTCACAGCTAAAAGCGAGACATCGCTTACTTCATTTAATTGGCGATATCTCAAACCACCCTCGATTTAGCGTCTTCGCAATTTAGAAAAAAGAATACCCATCATAAAACGATTTTATCGCGTATATCAATTATTTGAGCCTACTTGACGTTTCGGTAACTTCCCAATTACCGTTGTCAAAGGTTGACTGAGAAAATACGAAAAACTGAAATTAAATGTAACTTTTACATGGAAAAATTGTGTATTTTACAACCAACCAACCTTTGACAACGGTAACGTCCTTTGAGCTTTGATCTTTGCATCAATGGTTTAACGAAATAACCCGTTTAAATCGGTTTATTCCAATGTGTGACAGTCGTGGAAAAAATTAAGAATACTGTAGTATACCTAACCCTATGCCAGGCACAGTACAGCTGTTTATATAGGTCACTATGCTAGAACTTAGCTCGACAACGCACCACCAGTCTCCGCAAGGGTCGGTTACCAACTAACCCCACTCCGTTGGTCTGACGTATGCGCACGAGATAAGGATAGCAACACTACATCCCTTTTTTATTTTAATTAAAATTAAATTAATTGGTGATCGTATAAATAATAATATGTGAATGTTGTTTATTTATTTAAATAAAAAGGTTTTTTCACTCAAAACCCATAAAGTATTTAATCAGTCTTGTTTTATGTTATCTAGACCGGTTAATAGTTTAATTTGTGATCTCATTTGATTTAGAACTAGCTTTGCAATATAAACTTGCCGCGAACCTTGTTGACACAACAATATAGAGAATACATCGACGATGCACAAAGGATACCGATACGAAGTCGCTTCAGCGTGCAATATGCTGTAGTCGCCGGTTAGTCTGTCGCAACTAACCGGCCCCGTTCGGGTTCGCGATAAGGAAAAGTTCTCCCACACCAATGTGGATAGGGAGGGCGTAGTCGCACTGGTGGAAAGGAAGAGCAAGGCGCGCTTGGTGCCCCGCAAGACTAAGTGGCACAGGCGAGCCGGTTAATTCAGTTCTTGGGATTGCGACACCGTGTCCAACCAGGACATGAAGGTGTACCGCTTCAGACCTGTCTCTACGTGCAATTCAGCTCGTTTGAGCTACGCGTGTCCCAGCCGCTACAGGCTGCTACTATCTGCCTAATCCTACGCCAGCCTGTCTAGCATAACCACGCCTCGCGGTTCCCGTCGCGCGACAGCGCTAGCCGTCATTCCCTCACACCACTGCACAGCTGCAAGAGATAGGCAAATATCTCGCGCGAGAAATAGTCGCACATGACAGCTATGCCAGAGGTCAAACAAAGCAAAGGAGCCACGCCATTATGTCGCTTAAGCCATTAAGGCGCTTATTGAATTAAATCTAACTAGTTTTAAGTTTGGTCTGCATGTAGTTTTGTAGTTCCAAAGCATGTAGGTTATATTACTGTAATATTGTGTAACTTATTTGAAAAATAAATGAATTATACAAAACAAGGGTTATACACTTCATTCTAGATTTTTTTATGATTTGTGACATGTAGCCTTATCTGGATAATTATTTCACAACAACCACTTTGTCAAGCGCTTAAGGGCTATTGCTTGCTCTTTTCCCCCTTTTACCAGCTTCAAAAAATATTTTTTTTTTTAATGAAACTGAAACTGAAGTATAGTGTGGGATATTGGTCGACGAAGTAAAACCACTTTTTACAACAATTAAAATTATATTATAAAAATCACAAAAGCAGACACGTCTTTCACCCGTTACACCGATACCGATTCTCCAATAGGAGACCGCCGAAATCGCTTATATCTAAAATGACCTAAGTCATTCACGCATCTCTTTCACACTCGTTCAGTTCATCATCATGCTATCTCATTCACTATACATACGTCATTCTTACGTTCCTTTTCACTCAATCCTACAGTCGGCCGTCCTGAAATGCAGTCTGTCCTCAGACTTACAGCAGTGAACTGCATTAAGATTAACCCTTTCACATCTGAGCTAACTTAATCTAGACATGAGTTGGACAGACATAGTTCTACTACTAATATTCTTATTCTTACAACAATCTTATTCTAGGCAACATGGTCTAGTAGTAGCAAGTAGGTATATTAAAACATAACTCATCATACTCAGTAAACTGTACATACTGTACTCATATACTATACAACTATATTAAATATTAAACATAACAACAACTGGTATACTGCCGTATCTGGGTGTACAAATAGAGATCTATGCGACATAAAAATAACATAAAACAAACAAAATAAACAATTTTAATTACCTGCCCTTATCCTGTACTCAGAGGCCATCGCTTCATATAGTCACAGGAGGTGGTGGTGTTCTTAGAACCTTCAGTGGAGTCGTCAACCTTCTGGACCTGGTATCTGTCATTCCCAGTAGCTCGCACAACTCGGTAGGGACCTAGGTATTTAGGTTTCAGCTTCATTCCTACACCAAACTGTGTTCTCTTGATTGCGACTAAATCACCTTCTTGATATTTAGTACTCTCCTTTCTTTTCTGATTAAAAGTACGTCTATTTTCTTCCTGCACTTTTAGTATTTGTTCTTTCGCTTTCCTTCTATTGTCTTCCCTCATTAGCATAAAGCTGTCTCTATTCTCCTGTTCTAGCAGTTCGAAAACTTCCACATCTTCCTTTAATTTCATTTTTGTTCCTATTAATAGCTCAAAAGGAGAGGTATTTACACTGCGCTGGTAGGTACTGTTTATACATCGTTGTACTTGACTGACATGTCTATACCACTGGGTCGGGTTTTCTATACACAACTTAGTCAGTATAGAGATAACAATTCTGTGTATTCTTTCGACTTGCCCGTTGGCTCTGGGCACTCCAGTTGTAATCTTAATATGCTCTATGCCCTCTTCATGACAATATTCTTGAAACTGTGTACTAGTAAATGCAGTACCCCGATCTGTAATAATTCTGGATGGATTTCCAAAGCATTGTTGATGTATTCTCAACTTATCAATCGTTTCTTTGCTTGTGGTACTTTTCACGGGGAATAGCCATACAAATTTAGTGAAAGCGTCCGACATCGTCAGTATGTGGTTGTATAGCTTCTTCGTCTCGGTCATGGGACCCAAGTGATCCACATGCATGGTAAACATCGGTATTTCATCTTTCTCAATAGTATGCAGAAAACCTTCTTGGTTACCCTGTTTTCTCTCTGCCATCAAGCAAGGGATACATGTTACAATGTGTTCTTCAATCTTTTTATCTAAGTTTTTTATGTAATAATCTTTACTAATTAATTCTCTCATTTTCTTCTTTGAGAAGTGTCCCATGTCATGAGCTCTCTTTATAATCTCATTTTCAAGTGCCATGGGGACAACTAGATGCTTCTGCTCACCTTTGTAGAGCAGTCCATGCTCTAAATAAAAATCTTTGTATTGTACTTTTTTCTTTAGCAACTCAATAATTGCTTGTAATCCTTCGTCATTTCCTTGAGCTATCCTCAGTCTTTCATGGATAGGTGCATTCTTTAAATATGCTACATATGGGTTCCAACTAAGAGCGTCTACGTGTTGCATCTTGTTTCCATTTCTGTGTTCGATCTCAAAGTCATATTCTTGCAGGAGTAATATCCATCGAGCCACCCTCGTAGACCTGGCTAACTCCTTCTTGTTGAGTGTCATTTGAAACGCTTTACAGTCCGTGACAATCTTGAAGCGTTTTCCATACAGGTAACACCTGAACTTCTTGACACCTTCAATTATTGCCAATGCTTCGAGTTCATAACTGCTGTAACGGCTTTGAGCAGGACTGGTCTTCTGACTCATGTAATACACCGGATGAAGCTGTCCGTCGTCAGCGCTTCTCTGCAACAAAATTGCGGACAGCGCCACAGCAGATGCATCTGTATGCATCTCTGTGGGTAGCATAGGATTGAAAATCTTTAGTACCGGCTGACAAGCCAATCTTTGCTTCAACTCGTTAAAAGAATCTCTACATTTTTCATCAAACTCATAGGGACTGTTTTTCTTCAATAGATCAGTGAGGGGTTTTGCAATCAAGGCAAAGTCTTTAATGTACTTTCTAAAATAGGAAGTTAATCCTATGAAACTGTGTAATTGCTTTAGATCAACTGGTTCTGGGAATCTTACCACGGCATTGGTTTTCTCCTCGCATGGTTGGACCTCGCCATTCTCGATCACGTGGCCCAAGTATTCTACTCGTCGTTGAACCAGTTGCGACTTCTTCCAGTTAATCTGGAGTCCATGTTGGGATGCCACATCCAGGACTTCAGACAGTCTGGCTACGGCTTCGTCTTCGTTAGCTGCTGGAATAATTAAGTCATCAATAAATATTATAACCACTCCCTTAGCTATCAGTTCTCTATAGATAATCGTTATAAACCTTGTAAATACTTTTGGACATATTGAGAGACCAAAAGGTGCTTTCAAAAATTCATATTGCGCTGTTGGTGTCACAAAAGCAGTGTACTTAATAGACTCCTCATCTACAGGTAAATGAAAATAACCATTTTTCAGGTCCAGCGTACTGAATACCTTAGCATCTGCTAACTTGTCGATGTGATCTTCTATCACCGGCAACGGATACTCGTCTTTAACAATCTTTTGGTTCAGTCGTCTGTAGTCAACACATACACGTAATGTGCCATCTTTCTTCTTTACTAACACTAGTGGACTAGCATATTCTGAAAAGCTTACCCTTATTATTCCTTCTTCAAGCCACTTTGTTACCTGCTGGTTAACCTCATCCTGTTCCTTTGGAGCCAACCCCCTCGGTCGTTGAGCCACGGGAATTTCGTCTTTAAGCACAATCTTCAGCGAAATCGGTGCTTATCTTGTTTTATTAGGTACATACGACTCCACCAACTCGTTCACTTGTTGTTGGACATCTGAACTCACCTCTGAACCTACAAGAAAAGAATCACATATTCCTATTTCGTACACCCAGCTACCGACTGGCTTTAACTTAACAAGATTATTTTCCATAAGCATGGTACAGTTTTGTAACAAATCTTGACCAATAATCATACTATAAGGCATAGCCTCCGTAGGTATCACATAAAACAAAACGTCATTATAGCAGTGTTCGTTGATCTCAATATTGCACTTAATTCGTCCGAAACATTGTACTTTGTTCGCGCCAAGCCCTGACAACGATATCGCACTCAAGTCCAACTCCGGCGCAATCAACTTATTATAACACTCGATTGACATTAGATTCACATCAGACCCCGAATCAACTAACGCTAACACACTTTTTCCGAACACTAGTACTTGCGTCGTAGGCTTATTCGTCGCAGAAATTGCATTCACATTCTTGTTTACGCTCTGCTGCTGCAAGTCTGACATGACAGTTGTCAAGCACTGATCTGTCATGTTGGTCGATCCGTCAATCTCAATCTCGTTCACGTCATCGTGCGTAGTGCTGCAACTCGAACCGTAAAAGTTCCGCTTTGACGCGACACTAGCGCCAGCCGTCTCCTTGGTCCATCTCCTTGTAGTGTTGCCAACCTCACCACTCGTCGACGCGTTCACATCACTACGTCCTTCACGTCCTTGCGAAGTCTGTGGCAGCTGCATTTTGCAATTCGATGCAATATGGCCGAACTCATTGCACTTGAAGCATTTCAAGCCTTTTCTTTTATGAGGACATTCCGCGGATGTGTGATGCTCTTCTCCACAGTTAAAACAGCGTGAAATTCGCCGGTTCTTCTCGCCGTGTCTCGTCCGACTTTCTTGTGTGTGTTTACTCGTCATATTTTCTCGTAACTGTTCGTAAATCTTCAGTTTTTCTTTAAGCTCCGTGTACGAAGTAACGCCGTATAACATTATTTTGTTGATTTCATTATCTCTTATGCCCTCGACGATGTACTTAATCGCGACATAGTCCGGCATCTTGCCTCTTTTGCCCAATTCCTTCATAATCATCATATAGTCGATGCATGACTCCTGACTTTTTTTATGACGTGCACTCATCATGTCGTGAATAGTCTTCGAATCGATGTGATCAGGGAATTCTTTTAAAATCGCGGTTTTGAAGTCGTTCCACGTCTTGAACGTCCTTTCCGCGCGCAGCCACAACAAAGCTGTGCCCGACAACGACCGCCTCGCCATCAACAACTGCTGCAACGGAGACCATCCACACAGTTCAGCATTATCCTCCACGTCTTGTACCCATCTAGCCGCAGGATACGTCTTCTCCTGGCCAGTGAATTTGGGGATAAGCTCGTTCGTGAGATGTAACATCATCCCGTCACCTCTCGATGTTTCAGCTATTTCGTCGCTGTAGTCCGCTTGTCTGCTGCTTCGCCTGGAGTCTTTCGGCATTGTACACGTTGGTTCGCAGTGATTATCGTCGTACGTCGTCGTTGAAACCGTCTTGCACTTTTGAACCACTCGTGGATGTAACGGTACTTCCTTTGTTCGGCGGCACCGATCTAACCGTCGAATCTTCTTCGTCGTCTTCAAGTTAATACTTCAATCGACTACTATCCCGGACGAGCCCCCAAAATTGTGGGATATTGGTCGACGAAGTAAAACCACTTTTTACAACAATTAAAATTATATTATAAAAATCACAAAAGCAGACACGTCTTTCACCCGTTACACCGATACCGATTCTCCAATAGGAGACCGCCGCCATCGCTTATATCTAAAATGACCTAAGTCATTCACGCATCTCTTTCACACTCGTTCAGTTCATCATCATGCTATCTCATTCACTATACATACGTCATTCTTACGTTCCTTTTCACTCAATCCTACATATGTATTTATCATAGTACTGTTCATTTGTTAATTTTAATTTCTTGTTTAAGGCATGTCTATAGCCGCATTCTTAACGAACCTGATGTGTATGATACGACTTCCACGATACAGGCTGTGCCTAGTGTGGAAGTCACTGTTAAATTATGTTAAATGTAGAAATGTTTCTTTTGGTAAAATAAAAATTATTCTATTCTATTCTAAGTAGCTAACTTGCTTTACACGTCATCATGTACTCTCGTTCAATATTCTCACTAAGGTCATCATTATAATTTGTCATCTGAAATTACGATATATACCATTCAAAAGAATATGAGAATCCAAATAAATTTTCGAAATTGCAACTAAAGTCCAATTGAATTGAGATTTTGAAACCGCGTCTTTTCCTATTCGATCTAGATTTTAAATCACAGATAAACAAATTCCAATTTAATTGCGGCATTAATTTAGAATACCAGATCATTCTCAATATAAGGTTGATAAATAATTCCAGTTTAATGGAGCCATTCATTTGAAATACAGGACCATCATTGGCAATTTAATTAATGTTGTGAAACGATTCGTATTCACCAAATGAAGGCACTTATTTGAGATACTAAACTAAATTGCAAATCCAATTGAATTGAGGTTTTTAAACCGCCACATTTCTAATTGGATCAAGGTTTTAAATCAGTGATATACCAATACCAATTTAATTCCGGCATTTAGTTGTAATACCAGACCATTCTCAATTGAAGGTTGATAAACAATTCCTATCTGAGGGAGGTATTCGTTTGAAATACCGGACTATTGTCAATTTACTTGATGTTTTCAAACGATTCGAACGTACTGGAAGCTCTTATTCGAAAAACTAAACTTTTGTCAATATAATGGAGGTTGTTAAACAATCCCACCTAATATAGGCATTCATTTTAAATGCCACTTTTGTCAATTTAAAAATGATGTCAAACTATTACAGTTTTATCCAGGCATTCATTTGAAGTACCAAACTATTGTCAATTCAATTAAGGTTGTCAATCAATTCCAATTCACTGGAGGCTTTGAGACCTCGAGTATCCCAATTGAATGGGAGTCAAGAACACTTCATATTCCCATGTTACCGGCCCTCTGATACCTCAGATATTCCAATTTAATGGAAGTCCTAAAACAACAGCCTTTTCCAATTGAATGAAAGCTTTAAAGCACAGTATATTTCAATTTAATCGACGCGTCGAAGCCATCGATATTCAAGTTTAAATGGGAGTCTCAAAAGCACATACTCCAGTTCATGAACGCTTTAAGTTATTTAATATAAATTTAAAGGAAGGTTTAATACATATGGTATTTCAAATTGACCTTCCAGCACGAACGCGGCACTTTACATACCGCTTATAATATATCTATGGTCTATCAAATTGCAATTGTATTTGCTTAGCCGTTAAGCCTTATTACTATCTTTCTTACGAATAGTTTGGTTCCCGCAGTCTGCTAAATAGACGTTTCATAATGCCTGTCGCTTACTTTAACAATCCGCTTAGCCTATCATATTGGCAATCCAGCGTGGTCTATCAAATTGACCTCTCATAAAGTCTTAGCCTATCATATTGGCAATCCAGCATGGTCTATCAAATTGACCTCATAACGCCTTAGCCTATCATATTGGCAATTCAACGAAATTATGTGCTGACTAGTGCTTGTAAAATCTTGCGAGGATGTTCTGCCTGTCCAGAGCTGGTCAGTCAGGTTATCCGATTGTTCGTCCCTTCTAAATCGAGGTTCAATTTTCGTCCACGCTGCCGGCTACTGTTGGCTGCTCCTGAGGCGCGAACCATAGCGCGAAAAACTCTCCTCTAGTTCAAGCCTTACGAGAATTTAATGCGCTTCTCGCATCAGCATCGGATTTGGACGTTTTTTGGAAGTAGCTGGATAATTGTGTGTCGTGAATGTTTAAGGTACTGTAAGGCGATGGATGGATGTAATTTTTCAGTAATTGAATCTACCTAATATGTAACATGTTATGTTAAATTATTCTTGTAATTCACAGTGCATTAGTACTAACTGTAAAGCTGTGTAATTATTTGAAATAAATAAATAAATCAAATTGACCCCTGACATAAAGCTATTAGTTTCCAGTAACAATACAGTCAGAGCTTATCATATTGACTAATGACTTTGCACTTATGAGTCTTCCATATTATCACTTTTAAACCCGTTTGGCCTATCAAATACTATACCTATATTAAACTATAACTTTCAAGACGTATCTGCTGTTATTTAATTACTGATTTTGTTATACCCAATTGACTACATGTGACATATGCACCTATACGTGTCATATGTACCTATTAATGCACAACCCTTAAGCTGGATATTCATACTGTTTATCAACTATACAAGATACTCTAGATAATTATTCCAAAAAAATACATTTTCAACATAAAGACAAATTAAGCTTATCACACTATAATATTTAACCCGTCAATATATTTTGGAATTCAGAACAATCAAGCCCACTCCATAGGAAAGTATTAAGTAGCGTTTTCAATTACGCACGCACAAATGAAAAGTCCCAATTTTTCCCAATTTGTTCATAATTATTATATTGTGATCCGTCATCCACTGCGCCACTGCGCAGTCGAAGATTAGTAACACGACCCATTCGAGAATAACGCTAAACTACTAAATATTCATATTCCTCGAGTGCACAACTACTAATTAATATTCAAAATAATACACTTTGCCCGTTTTCTTATTTATTTAAGCAACTTTCCACCCAGTGGTGCATTGTGGGTAGGCCTCAGCCTCATGTCGTGGGTAGGCCTCAGCACGAACCCCGTGACTAATATACATTACCCAAAATAAAATTATATTACATTTAGCAACCGAAAACTTGTGTTTTAATAGTTTTTTATTTTTTATTTTTACGAACTGTTGTTAGGCATTTTTCCGTGATCTGATCAATGATGTGTTCATATTCATCTTTATAATTGCATTTATCGGCTTGTCGCCGCCGTACAAGGAATTTCTCGAACTTTTCGTCCTGTTCCTGTTTCATCAAACGGAATACGTGGCGTTCATAGACCGTATTTTGTTTGCAGGAGCAAAGTAATCATCGAATTTTGCTAAGGCTATCGCAAATACATCTATGCCGACACCTGGCTCCGCGTCCGCTCCAGGGATATTGTAATATATTTCTTAGAGCTCAATTCCTCCGAAATGCAAGAGGCTTGCTCTCTTCTTTTGGCTATCTGTGATAGCTGACACCTCCAAATAGACATGGAGTGCTCGTTTCGAACGCTCCCATCTCAGACCGATCGAAGAGGTCTCGCCTTCGCAATGGATTTTTTTCCAAGGTTATGGCTGCCATGGGTACTTTTGGGGCGTCCCGGAACCAATCAATCAAATGATTCAAGCGGAGCATTCATCTAACCGCTTGCTAAACAATTTAATGTACGTACTGGCCCTTTAGCCATTAGTCGTTTTAACGACCGCTTAACTACTGCTATACCATGACCTTGGTCAATGTTAGAAGTGTTAAAACAATATGTCAATTAAATGACACAACATATTTGATTTCAGTTGCTAGGTGTACACGACCTTTGTCTTATTTATCAATTGAATGATCAGTATACCATAATGAGTAGTAAACATTTTACTTTTGCCAATTAAATGACCAGGTACAATATACTCTGCTTACAAGTTTATTTACAACACCAATCATACAGTTTAACCACTCATAAACACATATACCTACACGGATATTTCATCATACATATTACGTTCCCGTAAATAACTAAGTGAAATAAACATTAAACACTTCAATGTTTACTTTCATACATATTGACCCCGCAGCGCAAGGTATTATTACAATGTAGTTAGTTAGTTACCTATTTATCAACCCCATAAACAATTTATTTATACTGCACCCGATCTAATCTGCCTCAAATGCCGTTAGAAGCAACCGAAGTCTATTTATAATTAATGATAATGTTTCTGACAACTGATCTGTTTACTAAAGCTAGTTTACTCGAGTAATTTTGCTATCGCAAACTTTCAGATATATCTACCTACAAGCCGTTATTATAAATGACTATAAACTTGCACTTCTAAGTCAGATCGTTATTTCATAACTAATATAACATTTTATCACACTATATTATTATTATTCTTATTTATTATATGTTGTCCAATGGTTTTTAACTGTACAATTGCATTAATTTTACGTTGTAGGCGCGAGTAGATAGGTACTTAGATACGTTGCGCTTATTAAACAATACCTCCTTATTGTGCCTAGGTAGGTACATAATTATTATGGCTTACACATCTTTTATTATATACGAGTCGCGGTATCGACGCATTTCCGGTAAAAATATTAGACCTTAATACCGTTAGTAAATATCGGACAAAAATAATATCTATAAGTAAGTAAAACTGCATGATTCGCCAGGAGTTATTTGCAAATGTGCAATAACCGTTATTTTTTAAACGAATGACCCATTACGAACTAAAACTTGTTTACGAGTCGATCCCTGTACTGGGATAGTTAAGCAGTGCACCGCTACCCACTAGGTAGATGTCTTTTGTTCCACAGTTATTAGTGAAACTATAACTTGGATAAATTAACTTCAATGACAATGTATCATATCACTATCGAGCTTGCCCTGTATTTATTATACATTTACTGTGCAAGTACACGTTAGACTGCTTTTTTCGTGTTCCCTCCTATTCTTTTTTTTTTTTTTGAAGGCGTAATTAGATTTCTACTCACTTTTGTCCTCGTCGCCACTTGTAGTATACCTAACCCTATGCCAGGCACAGTACAGCTGTTTATATAGGTCACTATGCTAGAACTTAGCTCGACAACGCACCACCAGTCTCCGCAAGGGTCGGTTACCAACTAACCCCACTCCGTTGGTCTGACGTATGCGCACGAGATAAGGATAGCAACACTACAAATACCCATTCCAAATAGGTAAAGGAATCAAAGTAAAATAAGTATTTACCTACAATATATTGCTCGAACTGGTCTGTCAATTGAAGGGTACGAGGGTGGATGCGGACAACGCGACACAAACGGTTGTAATATTACAGTTCTCCAAGACAAGGGTCTCAGTGCGACTCACAAAGCAAAGTCAACAAACTGCCGACTTCGGGCTTCAATAAATAATGCGCCCATTTGCCAACAGGACTTTCCTTCTACACTATTCAAAGCACATTATTATGCAAATATACATAACTAGAAGGCCACAGCTTTGATTTGAAGTAAAGTAGGTAACCTTCATTTTTGCCTCACCGTAGTCGGATAAAAGTATCTTATAAACGTCTGTGAATACTCAGCTACAGTACGGTAATATTTAGAATCCTTTCAGATGTTTTAAAATTTTCATCAATTTCACTACCTAAAGGTTGTCTGGAAGACATCGCTTTTTAGCGATAAGATCGCCTGTTGTCTACCGTTAGTTTTAAATTGTATTTGTCTTGTTTCCTTAAGTAAACTCTTATAGGTGTGCAATAAAGTATTTCACGGAACAATGGTGTCCCGGACCATTGGGAGGCGTGCAAGGAGCCGAAGCCAACAAGCAGAGGCCCTTTCGACAATTTAATAAAATGTAAGGGGTACACCATGCGGATGCTTCCCCTGCCTGTGTCATGGGACGCACACAGAGACAGCACCCGCAAGATGTAAGAACTATTGTGGTTGTATGGAGTCTAAACATGGTACTAGGCTATTACATGAAATGCGATGGACTAACTACTGGGCTATTGTTCGAGACAGCCGGACGTCTACCAAGAAAAGTGTCTCATAGCAAAAAAACTGGTAGACGATGACTCGCCTCCCGCTAGATGGGCCCCCATAAAAAGCGACACATAGAGTGGCCTAAGGGCAATACCAGTGCGGAAGGCTAAGGGCGGAGAGGTGTAATACTGGGCTTTAAACCGCAGCCAACTAACCCCTTACGTTTCCACATCCGCCCCCGAGCCGAAACTCTCGCGACTCCACTCTGCCCGGCCGGTTAAGGCAAGACAGAGGCGGAGGCCCCGACCCATCACGACCATCAGGACCCCCAGGAGCACTCAGGTACGTGGGGTCGCTACCCCCCAACAGCTCGCCATAAGCTGCCCGGCGGTATTATTATTATTATTAGGTTTTCAGGTGATGCATCTAAATAATCACTACTCATATTTCACAAAAAATTACCGACTTCTAGTTTAGTTTTTGTGAATTGTGTGCACATATTTTGTTTTGTTGTAACATCAATATTCTCTTATTTTCAAATTGATTTAGAAAATTATTTCTTTATCTGAGAGCTAAAAGGGAAAGCATCCCTTTAAATCAGAATGGGGATGTAATGAAAAGATTTAGGACTCCTTATCCGTTCAAAAATGATGAGTGTTTTAGCCATTTTTCACTTTAAATTAACATGTTTCTTAACATTTAAAGAAACATGTTTGATCATAGAGATAAATGGGAAAACTAGCCAAGTCAAGTCTTGATAGGTATTGAATTACACCCCAAGTAAAATACTTGCTTTGAGTAAATAACTTTTTGTCATAATTTAAGAATTTATATTAACTATTAAGTAGCAAACATTGTAGTACTTAGATTGAGAAACAAGAAAATGTTACATACATTTATTTTAGTAGGTTGCATGTTCTTGTATCTAATAATTTTAGGGCAAAGAACTTGGCACTCATAGATTTCATTTCTTTTGTCGGCGAAGGCGACAACATTTCACGCTATATTGAACTTGGCTCTCATTGTACATTTATGTTTTTGATAGGATAATACTTAAAACAATCAATTACATGTATGTTATAACTAACTACAGAGGAATAAAAATTCTGCGAAATGATTTTCCGATAAAATTAAATACTCGACGAAATAAGTATCTCGGAGTCAAAGGGCCCCCACAACAGTCTATAGTGCCGTGCGCTGAACACGCGAACGAGCTCCCGGCACGGCTCGTTACACTTTCCGATCGCTTGTTCTAAAAGTCTGACGAATATCTAGGTATTCTAGGTACCTATTATACCGAGTTTGCCCGCAACTTCGTCTGTGAGTGTCTTCATCTCTAACATAACATTATAACAAATAGATAATTAATAGGATTGACAGCGTGATGCAGGATCGTCATTTGTTTTGAATGGGCGCGCGGCACCGTGCCAACCTGTCGCCATCTGTTTTCATAATTTCCTTTGTCCTCACGCGCCGAAACGGCTGGACGGATGTAAACCAATTTCGGTACAGGGATAGCTGGACATCGAAAGATGGTTATAGGATACATTTTACCCGACTGCAGTTTAAAAAAAATACTCGTGCGAAGTTACAGTTAATTGTTACAATGCAATTCAAATCCGCTTTATTGCACACCTCAAACACACACTAATAAAAATAAATAGGTGTAAACAATAGCCGGTCGTATTGCTAAATAAAGATCAACCTTAAGGGAACGGAACCGGCCTTAGCTTACCTATATGTCTCGCCGTTAGGTCGCCCTGCCTCTCGAGTAGTGCGAGCAGTGCTTGTGGTGTCAACTCTGCAGATATTATTTCGCTACATTTGCGGGCCTTCTCTTACTATGTATATTAAGCGTAGTTCTGTATATACAGAGTAGCCTGTTAGTCACCCGGTACGACCGCAACTAATAAGCGCAAGCGTCTAGCCGCTAGCGGTGACCAGCCTGTCGAATAGTGGTGAGCAGTGCTGTGGTGTCAATTTTGCAGATGTTATTTTACTACATTTGCGGGCCTAATATGTATATTTAGCATAGTTCTGTATATACACACAGTAGCCTAGTAGTAGCTACCCACTATGACCACAACTACCGTGCTCTAGCGCTCTAATAAGCGCAAGTGGCTAGCCGCGAGCGTTGACCAGCCTGTCGAGTATGGCGAGCAGAGCAGTGGTTCCAACGAAACAAGACGTCTCAATTGACAACATTTCATACTTTTAACACAAATTTTATTACTCTTCTGTATTCCGCTTAGAAAGATGATGTAATCACTGTTTTATATTGTTCCTGCGATTAATAATTATTTTAATCTAATTATTCCTTTTTTTTTCTTAAATGTAGTAACTCCAAAACTATGACTTAATGGAAAGGTTACTTTAATCTGGTGTATGATAATATTGATAATAAAAGAATGACGTTGACAGCTTATTTTTTTTCGCGGATAGTTCAAATACTACAAATCTATGCAGGCATAGTTGTCGCAGATTTCAGTTATTTTATGTATTTATTATATTTCTTTACATACAGAAAAACAATTATGGTGTATGTATACGACGCAAAGCTTTCTCGATATCTATATTAACTTCCACCTGTTAGAAATATGAAATGCTGTCAATGCGTGTACGTTTTCCGTATATAAGTACTTGGCGTGACAATAATTTAACCAGGGGGGTTATTCGGCCAATTTGAGAGATCTTTCCATTTCATCGCCATCCGTCAGTTTTGACGTGTCCCTACTTGACAAAAGGCGATATCCCTAGAACATCGCAACTTTGTCAATCCGGTCGCGCTTAATTTGCATTTCCTTTGTATGGGACGGCATAAATAACAGGCGCATACTTTAACTTGACCATGTAGTGCGTGAAATTAGTCAGTTACGTTTCGTTCAAAAGAGAAATTCATATGCATGAATAGCATTTATGACAGTAATTATCGCCTTTTTGCGATCTCTCAAATGGCATTCTCGAATTAGGTCCCTGATATACATATCTCTTAGTAACGAAATTATCTGTATCGGAAGCCTGCAGTCGATTTTTTCGTGTCATTGGAGAAAAAGAGCAAACGGATCGCCTGATGGAAAGCGAGTACAAGTGCGTTGCCTGCGAAAATTCACAAAATGCCCCCTTTCTTTAAATATTCACGAAAAAGTAAGCATTCGTCTTCAAGATGTATCTTGTGGTAACACAAAATGCAGGTTGAATACGTAAGGAACCCGCTGTCCCTCAAACGTCGGAACTCGACGGTGCGTGGAGGAAAAAAAATCCGTCGTAGTCTGTATGTAAGGCTCGCGCACCGGCGGGTTCCGTAGAAACTATGAAAGCAATAAATATTGCTCTAACGAAGAGATAAACTGTACTCAGTGACAAACTTAACTTTACCGTTGTACAAAACTGTTTTAAGTACTTTAAATACAGACTATTTATTTTTTTATTTAATCAAAAATGTATTGTTTTCAGACTTTTCCCTATATGTGTAGTAGGTATAATACGGTATTACTTGCCAAATTTAATAAATCTAGGTCAACAAAAATTTTGAAAACCCCTTAAAAATTTGGAGTCCCTTGAGAGTGTAGAAATATACGTTATTTGCGGCATACACGGCCGTATCTTTTTTAAATTAATTTAGATGTTTGACTTGTTCACAGCTTCAAGGGCTAGTAGACCTGAGTGTACTCGTACGGTTTTAATTCCATTCCAACTCGATATCTCCACGCGTTCCCTAGATAAAGGGATGGATAACAAAGTGATCTTATAAGGACTCCGTTTTTTCTTGTTGTGGTACGGAACCCTTAAAATCGGCGGTATTACCACAGAATAAAACACCACAGAGGATTATATTTTATCTTCTAAAAGCCGAAAAAGGTTTGTTTGTGTAAAATGCGATACAATTAAGCAGTCACAACGAGGTGACGCAACTAACAAACGCGTTGGTATGACTGTGTAGAAACATAATTATATAAATAAATATTAGGGGACAATCATACACAAATCGACATAGACCCAAACTAAGCAAAGCACGTCATGCTCCCTGGAAACCCCACCGTCTGTTTTGTGATTTATTAAGACTTAATAATGATGTACACAATATGTTCTTAAATATTTGCAGGAAAATTGAAAATTTACGCGAATTTTCGAAAAAAATTGGGGTTGCTGGGGAGATGCTCTACAGCAACCTCAAATTCAATTAATTGTACTCTCGTATCTATTGAGGTACATTTTTTATTAAGTAAGTACGAATTCAGTACATATTGTGTACATCATTATTAAGTCTTAATAAATCACAAAACAGACAGTGGAGTTTCCAGGGAGCATGACGTAAGCAAAGCTTGTACTATGGGTACTAGACGACGATATACATCATATATAAATACATATATAGATAACATCCATGACCTAAGAACAAATATTCGAGTTCATCACACAAATATTTGCCCCGGCTGGGATTCGAACCCGGGACCGCCGGCTCATGTAGGCAGGTGTCTGCAAACTGCGCCAAACGTGTCGTCATTAGTCATTACAATTATATAAATAAATGCCTTCTCTATCTAAGGTATGCAATTGCGATCGAAGCTGAATATCATATACTGCCTTTGCCTTCTGGTATAGCTTACATGAAAACAGAAAACACACACGGGATGTTCTTAAGGCTCCTTATCCGTTCAAAAAATGCTGATGTTTTAGACATTTTTCTCTATGATCAAACATATTGTTTCTTAACATATTAAAATTAGTGTTCCTACTTAGAACAGGGCTATCGCAATTTGTTGGTATATATCGGAAACCTGGTTTGAATTTTTCATTGATAGTTTTTGTTGAAACTGTTCGAATTTGACAAAATTCACTAAAAACTTTTTTTTTTAACAATTTTCGACTGTACGCAATGATAGCATGAAATAGCTTTGTTACTTTCTAGAACTCAGGGAAAAGTATTATTCAATTTAAAAAGTTGGTTGAAATTATCAATACAGGGTGTAACCGACAGCGTACCGAAAACGAAAACTGTAGTTTTAGACCATAATCACTAACTGAAAACGAGTGTTCATTTTCTCGGAAAACTCAACGATAAGATTTTCTAAAATCAATTATAAAACTCGACGCGCAATGTATTGCGTCCAATTCTCTCGGGTGCAGACGCGCGGGGAGGGGAGCACGCGGCAAGCATCGACCGTTCAAGGCACTCCCCACTCCACTCACGCGTCGGCGCAAAACATACCGTTACGCCAATGCGCATCGAATGACATGAATGAATGCAACCACAAAAACAACGCAACCACAGATCACAACTAGTATGTAGTACCTAACACCAGTAACAAGTGACCGATAAATTAAAACAGTCTAACAAGATTATTTTCATTCAAGCAAGTAAAGCAAATAAAATGTGCGGGTAGGTAAACATTAAACATGCGTCCGACCGTAACGGCCAACGGGCGCCCACTGGCGGATCAATGACCGGCCAGTACCGTTATCTGACCCACTCCACACGCTTACATAATACTGTTTGTGATACGTTGCGTATTTTGCGGAAAATGCTATTTTCATGCGATTTTTCATGAAAAATTGTTACCGGTAGAGTTCGATTAACGGAAAAATAAAGAAAAAATGAAAACTCGCGAGGAAAATTTGTGAATTTTCTCAAAGAAATTTCCATGATTTTCCCGCCCAGAATAATGGTCTGAAGCCATGGTTTCAGTTTTCGGTACACCGTCGGTTACACCCGTATATTCGTCATAATGTGAAAAAAACAATTTTAAAATGAAGAAGGCCTCTAAAACGTATAATTTACATATTTATACAAATATTTGTACAATCACGATTACATCGTCTTATTGCTTCTAGTAAATCATTGTCTCGCCTGACACTCCGTCACCGTCATACGTCAAATCTAACACATTCCTGAATTTCATTTTATTCGAACTAGCATTAATCGTCTATCAGCCAGCTCCTTATACTTAACCAGGACAATCCCACATACATTGCCTCGTCTGCCTTCTGGAAAAATCTACGGAATTGTCGAAAAAATCTGTTACGGCGGTACCCGAGGACTCGAAGTATGGTCGCCCGCGGGCAAGCTACTGGCCCGCGGGACCGTGTCTTAACAATAAATTACATCTTGGATAACGTCCTGCGCTTCTATTTCATTTTACCAAAGTGACCTTCAGCGATTCTGGTCGCTAACAGATAGAAAGTGTGTTAGACTGGTAGAAAAATCGAAATATCGGCTTCCTTTACCGTCCTAACGGCATTTTGTGAGCCATTTTGGCAACATGACTTTTCCGACGTAAAAAAGCCTGCTGAATTTGATTCTGTATGTTGCCAAGCCGAATTTTGCCCCCCTCCCCCCATTTTCCCCCTTTTTACCTCACAATATGTCCCTGATCACGGTTTTTACGGTTTTATACAAAAAGTATTACAGCTAGAAAAAAAGTGTCAAAGACAAGACTGATCTCTATAAAATTAGCTATAACATGGTGTATAAACTTTTTTAGTAGGCCTTATGGTTTGTGAGCAATATCTTCCCGAACTTTATAGAATGGTAGACAATTCTAAATATCGGCTTCCTTTACCGTCCTAACGGCATTTTGTGAGCCATTTTGGCAACATGACTTTTCCGACGTAAAAAAGCCTGCTGAATTCGATTCTGGATGTTGCCAAGCCGAATTTTGCCCCCCTCCCCCCGTATCCCCCCCTTTTGACCTCAAAATATGTCCCTAATCACGATTTTTACGGTTTTATACAAAAAGTATTAAAGCTAGAAAAAAAATGTCAAAGACAAAAATGATCTCTATAAAATTTCCTATAACATGGTGTATAAACTTTTTTAGTAGGCTTTATGGTTTGTGAGCAATATCTTCCCGAACTTCAGATTTTTTTTTTTATTGATAAACATGGTCGAGGCAGTGAAATACACTTATTTTAGGATAATTGGCATCGCACAGGACGCTCTGCTGCTCTTGACGCTGACATCCAGTTGGCGTGCTGCTTATTATATGTCAAGACTTACGAGGCTTTCAGTCATAGGCAGTCGTCAGATTTACACGCAGAACTGTATCCAAGTCGGGCTAAAAGCGACGTAGAAAATAAAAATGCTTTACTTCTGACCATGAAGTCATTCAAAATGCTCACGCCAGATTCTCCAGAAACGGGCCTCGGCAATGCAGTTACCCAGGATCTTGCAGCAGAAAAAAATGGCATGGTCCTTGAATCAATCTTCTTCCGGATCTGGCGAGCTGATAATTACCGTTTCTGTTTCGTTGCAGCCGTAATGTTAATGAGGTGAGCATCCACAAGTGATTCAAGAACTTGCGGATATTCTACTGTTTCGGTGATTAGCCTGAAAACATTAGACTTTTCCCGCCCCTCAGGGATCCATCCGGGATGTAAATAGCCGTGGAGACAGCATGTAGCTGATGATTCAAGATCTCTCGCAGACTTAAAGTTCTCCCAGCCTTGTCAACAGCTGTCAAGCGTTGTTGGACGCTACGGTTTTTCTAATTTGTAGTTTTAGCAATGGCAGATTTTAAGCGACCTGCCAAGGTAGGGGTATTTGAAGGTCGGGCCTTTGTTAATTTTGACCTTAGCGCAGTTGCTTACCTGCTATTGGTGAGCCTTTCGGAAGCAAACTTCGTTACTTGGAGTGAGCCAAGCTGCTTGGCAGTGAGAAGTGACACTTTATTTTTTTCTGCTGCAACATCCTGGGTAACTGCATTTCCGAGGCCCGTTTCTGGAGAATCTGGCGTGAGCATTTTGAATGACTTCATGGTCAGAAGTAAAGAATTTTTATTTTCTACGTCGCTTTTAGCCCGACTTGGATACAGTTCTGCATGTAAATCTGACGACTGCCTATGACTGAAAGCCCCGTAAGTCTTGACATATAATAAGCAGCACGCCAACTGGATGTCAGCGTCAAGAGCAGCAGAGCGGCTGGATCCTGTGCGATGCCAATTATCCTAAAATAAGTGTATTTCACTGCCTCGACCATGTTTATCAATTAAAAAAAAAATCTGAAGTTCGGGAAGATATTGCTCACAAACCATAAAGCCTACTAAAAAAGTTTATACACCATGTTATAGGAAATTTTATAGAGATCATTTTTGTCTTTGACATTTTTTTTCTAGCTTTAATACTTTTTGTATAAAACCGTAAAAATCGTGATTAGGGACATATTTTGAGGTCAAAAGGGGGGGATACGGGGGGAGGGGGGCAAAATTCGGCTTGGCAACATCCAGAACCGAATTCAGCAGGCTTTTTTACATCGGAAAAGTCATGTTGCCAAAATGGATCCCAAAATGCCGTTAGGACGGTAAAGGAAGCCGATATTTAGAATTTTCTACCATTCTATGAAGTTCGGGAAGATATTGCTCACAAACCATAAGGCCTTCTAAAAAAGTTTATACACCATGTTATAGCTAATTTTATAGAGATCAGTCTTGTCTTTGACATTTTTTTTCTAGCTGTAATACTTTTTGTATAAAACCGTAAAAACCGTGATCAGGGACATATTTTGAGGTAAAAAGGGGGGAAATGGGGGGAGGGGGGCAAAATTCGGCTTGGCAACATCCAGAATCGAATTCAGCAGGCTTTTTTACGTCGGAAAAGTCATGTTGCCAAAATGGCTCACAAAATGCCGTTAGACTTGAAAATTTTTATTTGAACTACCAGTCTATGTGGCAATCCGACTCGTTAATTAAAACACTCAGTTTTTTCAAAGGCCGATAAAATAAAAAGCTGTTGAGCTGCGATCACAAACTGGAGACGAAGCGTGGTCAGTTTTATAATATTATTTATGGACTGGAGATGATAAAGATATACTGATGGATTTTCATTTCCAAATAGCTCGAAAAACGAGACCATGAAACACACTAATAAAAAGTACACAAACACATAAACACACTAAAAAGTGTTGATGTGTTGTAACGTATAAATATCGTCAATATATTAAATTAAATATTAAACCATATCACGTTAAATGAATAAACATCAATTAAAAAAACAATAAAATTCATTAATATCAAAAATAAGTAATATTAGAGACTACTAACGCCATCTATAGAATTGTGTCGGAATCACCAAGCTCACAATTAAACGTTTTCTTAAACAGTCATGTTAGTTCGCGATACTAGATAATTAGTTCCAAAAACAACCACATTATTAGGAAACGGCGCGCGCGCAACGGCTCTTTCTTTTCGAACCAAACGCGAGACGATCAGGACGCTGCCATTATCAATTTTTTTGGATATACCTAATATAGATGGCGAAACACCGTCCCTGGATCATTTGTACTTTAATAATGTAGCCAGGCGAGCTACCAAATAAAACTAAATGGAGGAATAAGGTGAACCCAAAAATGTAAGTAAATTCTTTTGACGCGAATTCAAATAGTACCTACCATGACACGTGTTGGCTTGTGTGAAGTACTCTGGTTAACTGGGTTCATTATTTCTAGGGGTTCTATTTATGATCGCATGTATTCGCATTGGAACTCGGTGAAACCATCGTGGTGGAAGGATTAGCCGGTCAACACAAGTGTTGGCCGTTGCCCAGGGTGCGCCAGACGCTTAGTATATCGGGTGAAAACATCAATTGGTGCGTCGTACGGGGAGGCTCCTTCCATGCACCCCGATATGACTGAGGACACCAGTTTCATAAATATCCTTCGCGAACTGCTCCACAACCGCAGATTCCAAGTCCACCTCCAATCGCAAAAAAGCCGCTGGCGCTCACAAAAGAACGGTCTCCCGCAGGGTAGTGTGCTTGCTCCGATCTTATTTAATATATATACTAACGATCAGCCTGCTCTGCACAGAACTCAGCGGTTCGCGTACGCAGACGACCTAGCAATAGCGGCCCAAAGTGACAACTTCGAAGACACGGAAGAAACGCTATCAGCGGCCTTAGAGGATCTCACGACGTACTACGAAAACAACTGCCTGAAACCGAATCCCGCAAAAACTCAGTCGTGTGTGTTTCATCTTCGAAACCGGGAAGCAACTAGACCATTCAATGTTAGCTGGAATGGTGTCGCTATCGAGCACTGCCTAACACCGAGGTACCTGGGAATAATCCTAGACAGGACACTATCCTTTAAAAGCCACTGCATAAAGACACGCCAAAAGGTTAGCTCACGTAACTGTCTGCTGAGGAAACTTAAGTCAACACACTGGGGCTCTTCGGCACACACCCTCCGTACAACAGGCCTGGCGCTGTGCTTTTCGGCGGGAGAATATGCGTGCCCGGTGTGGCACCGTTCCTCCCACGCAGGGCAAGTTACCTCGGCGCTCAACGATACCTGCCGCATAATAACTGGTTGTCTCAAACCCACTCCACTTGACAAACTGTACCCTCTAGCGGGAATAGCACCACCGGAGACCCGCAGAGAGGTGGCATGTAGCGTCGAAAAACTTAAACAGGAAATGGACCTAAGACATCCCCTCTATAGCCACAATCTGCCACCCTCCCGTTTAAAGAGTCGACGGAGCTTTGCGAGGTGTACGACGGCTACCAGGGTTTCGCCATCCGAGCATAGACTTACGCACTGGCAGAACAATCGCGCACCACCAGACGACTATGTTCGGCCCGCCGAGACGCTCCCTGCTGGACATAAGCAGCCACGGCGGATCTGGAGAGCTTTAAACAGATTGCGTTCCCAGGTTGGCCGGTGCAAAGAGAACATGCTAAAATGGGGCGCCCTTAGCGGCTCGGACGCCAGATGTGCGTGTGGCTCAACCCCCCAAACGATGGCGCACATGTTGTCTTGCCCAGCAAGCCCTTACACGTGTTCCGAGCAGGACCTACGAGACGCGACACAGAGGGCCCTGAACGTCGCCACTTTCTGGTCCCGCACTGTATGATATTATGAAACCATCGACACGAGAAGAAGAAGAAGGGGTTCTATTTCCAAGTCTTAAAGCTGCATACACTTTTCTACGGGAATATTTGGGACCTGGCAATGACTACGCTACGCCGTATAGATGGAGCTGCATCTGATGTCGAACTGGACCCTGGGCTTTGCTTCGTGATCAGTGCCATACCGTGAAAAGTGTAAAAAAACATAATATATCTGTATTAAAGACTTTCCTCCCGTAACGAATTTCTATCATTTATCACCAACAATATAAAAAGGCGCCCTGAGGTATTTTCAAAAAGAGAGTTTCATGCCAACGGTGAGTAACCCGGTCGTAACGCGTAAAAAACGTTACAGTGTTTATGTTTATATTTGTTACTTCTTCACGCTCAAACGGCTAGACCAATTTTGATCAATTTTGGTATGCAGGTAGCTGACACTGTATTAACATAAAAGCTACTTTTTATCCCGAGAAAATTTAGTGTTCCTGTGGGATCAGCGGGTAACACCGCGCGGAGCAGCAAATTATACCATATAGGCTCACCTGGGCGCTCGACTGCCCTTCAAAGAAGGTCTATTGTCAGCAGAAAATATTTAAAGGTTGAAATAACGATAAGTGAATGTTAAAAAATTACTTACATAATATGATTACGAATTCGCGTTTCTCTTTGATAAGAATGAGGCGGAACGTCGAATATAATTTTCGCATCGATCCATTCTGACTCACTTCTGGACCGGAAAGAACACTTCTATGTGATTATGTTTGTGGCCCACCTGAGCCCCCATTCCATATAGACATTGCGATATTAAGCTATTGCCAAATACATAGATGTACTACATATCATACCACGTTGCTGCCGAAAGGATTTTTCTGTCTTAGGATCCTGTAATTTATTTTATTAAGGATCAAGCAAACCAAAGATGTGATTATGTTATTTGTAACTTAATTTTTTTAAATAGGGAGCTTTCACAAATGTGACTTTAAGAGATAAATTATTTAGTTTTCTGTTTACTTCTGGGGACCTCAAAATAATTCGTTTATATACGTTTGTTAGTAGAATACTTAAAAGGATTTTCATCACGCCTTACCAACACTTACTAATGCTTATGGAAAATTAACTTGGGAATACTTGTACTTACTATTCTTAATGAACTAGCCATAGATATACTCAATAGTATTTTTCAAAACCCAAGCCACAGTAAGCGCATTTGAAAGCGTATTACTTGAGCTGATACACAGCTGAGCAGTAAGCGCACCAGTGTTTTTGATCCCCCTTGCAAAGGCAAATTTATTTATTCTTTAAATTATTGGGGCGTCTGTTATTGGACCAAGGTCGAGTACTGAATCGTAAATCTTACTTTTTAACGTTAGTAATATTATTTTATTTAATAAAATTTTCAATACTTAACTGAGCGAACACAGCGGCAGTTAAATCTTTTATTGTTTTGTCTGCTGTTAGGACAACAAATGTATCTTTTTTAAATATATATAAATAAATAATACATAAAGAAATAGTGTTCGTTCAACTTATTAAGTAAAGTCAAACACGCAGTTTCCAGTTTACGATCACAAAGCCAATGCTAAACGACCCTCTAAGACACCCACACATCAGTCGCACGCTTCCTGCCTCAACCATCCATCTAAGTCAGCAAATAAAATTATGTCTAACGCAATATTCGCACAGCAAACAACGAATGAAAATAACACTAATCTCGACCGAGTGGGTTTCCCCGAACTCGCAAAACGGCTATTGTGTATAAGACCGTTCACCTAACGCGACCAGTTAACATCGACCTCTGTACAACACTACAAGATGCCCAAAATCGTCAGAAAGGTGAGGATGTAGACGAGGGTGAGAGGTCCAGACGGCTGGTGCTATAAATATCGTTGCGTGCGTTGGGCTCCATTTGCAATAACTTACCGCCTTTTATTCCCACCCCCGCCCCGGGACGTCGTAAAGTACTGATCGGAAAGGTGTTGAATTTAAAAAGTAACGCCCTAATGTACCCAATTGAGCTGAGTACTTGTGACGATAGTCAGAGGGGATCATGTCATTTCCAAAGGTACACTACACATAGTGAATGACGATTTACTATCGGATTTTCTTGGATACCTTCGTGTTTCTATGCCAATTTTATTTGCTAAAGCTAACTGAGAAAGTTTATTAAAATAATAACTTATCCGATAACATTTTAAACTAACACATTTATCTACACTGTTAGCTAAACTTGTAAATTGTTAGCCCTCAATAAATAATCTTATTTTAAAGTGCACGTTTGAAGCAAAAGGAAATGCAGATAATTACGTGTCGTCGCTAACATGCAGAAAGTGCTACTTTACGATAAATGACTGCAACTGTAGAAAAAATGCACTTTACCTGTATAAGCCAAACATGTTTTCTTACTATCTATTTAAAAATATTTTAATATTTTCTGAAGACTAAAACTCCATTTTTTTTAATTTTGTATTGTTTTCTTATATGTATATGGCTTTACTAGCCCTAATTCTGGTTGGTGCTAGGTAACTTGACTTAGTTTTGAAAGACCTAATCATCTATACCCAACACCATGGGATAAACCGATAAAAAAATTACATCCCCACTTTTTTACGTGTAGGGAAGGTAGGACATTAAAAAGTTTTAAAATTTTATTCTACCAATATATCTCTGACTCTGAGCTAAGCTGCGGACAGACGGATGGACGGACATGGTGAAACTATAAGGGTTCCTTGTTGACTACAGAATCCTAAAAAGCTGTTATTAGGCAAGAGTATTTTTTGCTAAAGCTTAAACGTGTCCTTTAGTCGCATTAAAATCTTGCAGGGTGTTGCTATTTGTGACCTCAATCAAAGGAACCTGTTCAATAGTCCTAGTGACAATCCAGCTTTAGCAGAATTGCAAAACTTAGAAACAGTAACGCAGTACTGTGACAGAAATTATAATATGAGTTTTTTTGGTCAAAAAAGTTTTTCTGAGACTCGGTTTTATTATCGACTGTACAAACGTTAATTGTTCATCAAGAACAGTCAGAGGAGTATCCTGTGCTGTTTACGAGTTCCTACGGCCATCTTCAACTTCAAGGTACCCAATTATTGTCCAAAATTTGAAATCCTTAGCTTCAGTATTGGCTGATACATAAAAAAAAAAAAAAATATAACGCAAAGTCTTTTTCAGAGTCTGTTTTGATGGCCTATTTTCAAGAGCTGTCTGAAACCTATCGGCCATCAACATTATGGTCAAAATATTCTATGTTGAAAGCTGTTATTAAATCAATTAATGTAAAGTCGCAAGAGTCGACAGAATTTTCGTCATCCAAATTCCAATCTGGTCTTAATGTACCTGTTAATACTGAACCTCAACCAGGACCGTCACATGCTAACAACACTTTGGTTACACCCAGCCCTGTTAACCAACCAGGACCGTCACGTGCCAACAACACTTGGATTACACATAGCCCCTCTAACTTTGACCCACAGGAATTATCACAACAGCAGGAACCTGAAAATACACCATGCCTGACTAGTCAGACACTTAATTTACATGGAAGAACTCACAACATAACTATGAACTGCACTAATTGTACCATTAACTATAATTATTACTGAAAATAAAATATTTCTGATATCAACCTTGTTTTAATACAAATATATATATTTTTTATTCTCATTTAATCACAAAAGCAAGTAATTCTTCTTAGACCTCATTTGATATAGTTGTCTTTTCGTAATGTTAAACATAATCATCATTTCTTCTAAACATGGTCATCAACGTGCAGTGCAGCAGTTGTAGGTACATAGTAATTGACTGGTTGACTTCCTAGGAGCCGCTTTGAGTGAATATTATCCTTCCGCCAATTTGTTAGGGACCTGCAAAATGTTAATAATTTAGTAACATTTATAGATTTCACCAGCTTCTTGTTCAAAAAAATAACCTTAAACATAACTAATAATGTGATTTAATGTTTCTTTTACCTCTAATTATCCTTGATAGTCTTCAAATATTCAAACAATTCATAATATTTTAGTTGTAAACGTGTCCTTGGTCACATGTCGCAGATCACAAATTTGGCACTAAAACTCTTGTTGCATGATCTGTTTCTGTTTGTTGATACTGTAATGTCTTGTACTTCTGTTTTGATAATGTTAAAGGTTCTAATTAATGTCGTTTCAGTATTATAATTATCTGCATTGGGCTGTGGCAAGCTAAATATTATCCTTATAAATACTGTCAGTGTCAACTGCCAAGTGTCAATTTAGTTTCTCAACTCGAGGCCGATGGCGCTGATTCCAATAGTATGTTGTCACTGTCAGTGTCATTTGTAAAGTATGGGTTCGTTCAAAAATAACTTCGAAGCATTATGTTGGCACGCCCTACTTACTGTCATCCTCTTCCCGCTCTTTATTAATAACTGTACAAACGTCTTGTGTTGTCTGTGCTGTTCTTAACATAAATGTTATTTGTTTTAGGTCTCCTACATGACATATCCCACCACAAAAATCAAAATTTTCTACCGATCAATCTCCTCTCGTGTGATATGTCCAAACGTCGTCATTGGCGAAATACCTCTTGCTGAGAGCAAGAAGTGAAAGCCACAAGGGAAAAAAAAAAAAAAAAAAAAAAACTTCGAAGCAAGCATATTTTATCGCAATGATCATTGAGGTATTATTTATAATAGAGCCACAGACCCGAACAAAAATGACAAAAATAGTGGCACCGTTGTCACGTTCAAGTAGATGCCAATAACGGTTATTTATAATTTACAACAACATAATTACTTCGTACAAAACAACTCATTGCTCAAACGTTTAAGTGTCAAATTGACTTATACGTACTTATTACCACAAACATTTTTCATGTATATTACCACAAACATTTTTCATGTAAATTAACTTTTTTAGCGTATTCTGACTCAAGTCTCTTGTCAAACTTGGAACATGGCACGAATGGAGCAGATTTTAATGTTTTTACATACTAAAAATATTTTAATTATTATTTTATTTAGGTATTAAAATATATTGTTAGACTGAACTAAATAAAGTCGTAAATTGTTAATACCGCATTATGTAACGTTTTTATTTAACAACTGCTTAAAAGGGTCCCGACACTGCATAGAAGACATTTAAGTTGGAAAAAGTTTGAGAAATAATGTCATTATTGCTGTGATATTATTTCTCAAACTTATTCCAACTTAAAAGTTATTCCAATTTAAGCTCGTTCCAGTATGTGCAATGAGAGTAAGACAAGTGAAATTATTGACATTATAAAAAAAAGCCCTTTAAAGTTTGATTCTTGGCGTTCAAAGGTTTAAACTAACAGTGTCTAGACTCTGTGACAAAATAAAACAATAAAATTAGAGCAATTTTTTTATTAATTTATGAATGTCACCATTTTACACTTCTTTTGATTAACATAAAAAAAACATATATGATGCCGAACTGCCGAACACACGAGAGACGAATTATTTGGCTTAAATAATTCTTCGCGTCTGTCTCTTGCTAAACGTGACCTCCATTTTTCATATTTTTTTGCTGCGGATCGCGTGGGAATCTTACATAAAAAAATAGGATAATTATTTATTGCACTCTTTTATTTATTAATAAAATATAAAACTATAGCGACTCCTTAGATTTATGTTCTGTGATGAGGTGCATTTTGTAGGGACAAAGTTAATAATTCTAATCTAAAATATGCTATGATTTTACATAGGATTCGTTAATTAATCAATAGAAATTTCGTAAAAAAGAATATTCCGTCCTTTTTCTTTATTTTATAGCTGTTATTTCTGCAATTTTTCACTGAACATTTAGTCATTTTTGAGATCCGTCACGTGTCATGGTCTAAACGAGACTGATCGCCCAACTAATGCGATTTGTGATTTTGCATTAGTTGGGAGGGTGCCATTTTTTCCGTCTGATTGTGTGTCCATGTAATTATTACGTCAATGGCAATGATATATTAATTTATTATTTTTTCGCAATTGCATTAAAAAACGTCGTTTACAACACGTGTGAAATGTCTTTTTACTACTCGTACCGAGTCTTGCCACTCGCTTTCAGCTCGTGGCAAGATACCTCGGTACTAGTGGTAAAAAGACATTCTTTTCACACTAGTTGTAAAATGTACTATTAGATATCTGCCACCTTCTGGGACACCAGGCACATGTGTATGAACTCGTGCCCAGTGTCTCTGAATGGGGCAGTCTGGCTTCTCGCTAATGACCTTCAGGATGGTGTTGGTACTCCCATTCACTCTTCGCATGAGCGATGCAACTCGGCGTCTGACTACGGTACTAAACCCGTCAGTGCGCGCATGCGCAAACATCGCAGAGGCGCTGCAGTAGCGTGGGAGCCCCAACAATACCCTGAAGGCATTATTGTATTGCACTCGGAGTGCGTTGAAGGTCCGCTGTGTGTAGTTGACTCACAGATTGCACGTGTATAGGGTTTGGCAGAATGCTTTGAAAAGAGTAATTTTCACCTCAATACTACATCGCGCAAATCTGCGAGCCAACATGTTACAGCGGACCGCCATCGCCCTCCTCTCCCTCTCAATGTCTCTGTCATCCTTCAAGTCCTCGGTAACCACATGGCCCAGGTACTTAAATTCTGTAGACCTAACAAGTGCAGTACCGTAGAGACGTACAGGCGGCACAACCGTCATCTTGCGATTTTTAGGTTTAAACACTACAAGCTCGCTTTTTTTCACATTATACAAGAGTCCGTGCAACTTCGCATACTGTTCACATATACTCAGTAACCTTCTGAGGGCTGAGATCGATGGGCTGAGCAACACCATGTCATCAGCATAACTTATACTGTTTACACAGTGACCGTCAATCGAGAAACCGACACCGGTGGAGCTCAGCTCATCGATCAGCTGGTTTACGTACAGGCTGAAAAGCGAAGGTGACGTCAACCCCCCCTGTCTCACTCCGCATTCCAGCACGTACTCCTCAGAACGTTCATTAAGCCATTTGACCTGGTTAGTTTGGTGAGCGTACCAGTATTTGAAGATATTTACTAGTTCCCCCGGTACACTGGTGGCGTTTAGTTTAGACCAGAGAATCTCATATCTAACCAGGTCAAATGCCTTAGAGAGATCCAGAAATGCTGCGTACACAGGTGTGTTCCTATCAGTGTAGTACCTGACGGTATGCTTGAGCGACATAATGGCACTCTCAGTCGATAGCCCGGGTCTAAACCCGAACTGGGCATCATGTAAATGAAGGTGTTTTTTAAGCTGTCTCTCAAGCACGCCGTCAAGCACTTTCGCTGCAGTTGTAGCTAATGATATCGGCCGGTAGTTGCATTTGTCAGAAATATCTCCGGTTCTATTTTTAATTATCGGCACCACGATCGTCATCATTAACCCACTGGGCAAGTATGAATGCCTAATACAGAGCGTATATAATAATCCTAGCAGCCTGGAGAGGTGTGGCCCAGCATGATGGAAGTGTTCAATGCTGAGGCCGTCGTGTCCGGGTGATTTACCTCTTGTCATACCCTTTATTATTGAGGTGACTTGTTTTGCTGTGACACGCTCGGGTGACCCCGACACCGCGACCTCAACATCCCCCTGAGGGTCTTTAAGTGGAGATTCCACTTGAAAGTGACACCTGAACATGTCTGCTATGTTTTTGTGATCACTGATGCCGTCCACGCTCACCGGGACGCCAGGTCTTGGACTTAACTTTTTTGTTTGTTGCCAAAAACCTTTAAAATCTTTGTTTTGATGCTTTGCGGCTAGAATATTCATTTTAATTAATTCCTGATTAGTTTGACAATATTTTAGTTTTTGTTTGAACACTTTCCTCGACTCACACATACTATTATAAATATCCCCGCATGTGGGGCGACCGTACCAGACCCACGCCAAGAATTTCTGCCTGGCATCCTGGTGAGCGTCACGCACGTACCTATTCCAACCAGTGATGTGACGACCACGATTAGGTTTTCCCCCTCCCGAGTGACCTATATAACTAAACACAGCGGCCTCCTGCATAGTTGTTATTAGGTTTTTGTACAAGTTATCAATGGCTGCAATATGTACTAAGCTTTTATTATTACACATATTATCGCCACACATGCGAAATTCCCGTGGAAATTCAATATTTCGTAACTACTACGGTACTCTCGTACTACAGTAACTAGTGTACATTTCTAACAACTACCTGGTCATCATGAGACCGTCATTTAGTAAGTGATATAGAAAATGCTAATAATACTTAACATTTAACCTAAATGTGCAATCCTTAGCTTCTATATTGGCTGAGATCCATTAACAACTACCTTGGTCATCATGAGACGTTCATTTAGTAAGTGATATAGAAACTAATAATACTTAACATTTTATCAAAATTTGGATCCTTGGCTTCAATATTGACTGAGATCCATTCACAACTACCTGGTCATCATGAGACCTTCATTTAGTAAGTGATATAGAAAATGCTAATACTACTTAACATTTAACCAAAATTTGGAATCCTTAGCTTCAATATTGGCTGAGATCCATAAACAACTACCTGGTCATCATGAGACCTTCATTTAGTAAGAAATATAGAAAATGCTAGTAATACTTAACATTTTATCAAAATTTGGAATTCTTGGCTTCAATATTGGCTGAGATCCATTATCAACTACCTGGTGATCATGAGACCCTCAATTAGTAAGTCATATAGAAAATGCTAATAAATCTTAACATTTTACCAAAATTTTGGATTTTTTGGCTTTAATATTGGCTGAGATCCATTCACAACTACCTGGTCATCATGAGACCTTCATTTGGTAAGTGATATAGAAAATGCTAATAAAACTTAATATTAATCCAATATTTCGAAGTATTGACTTCAATGTTGGCTGAGATCTAGTCACTTGTTCCAATTAAACCTGAATATCTTGGAAACTACAGGTCCTATTTCCACCAAACATAGCTAAGAACCATCTCGACGGAAAAGTCTATCGATTAAAAAAAACCGCACTTAAATTGGTCCATCCGCTTGGGCGCTACGATGCCACAGACAGACACACAGATACACAGATACACAGATACACAGATACACATGTTAAACTTATAACACCCCTCTTTTTTCGTCGGGGGTTAAAAATAGGTTCCTGACTGTAAAGTGACTGATGAAGCAGACGTAAATGCAGATAAAGACGTGTCGCCGCGCACAGCTCGTTTTACACTCGTCCCGTTTAATTGAAATGGCTCCAACTTGGTGAAAAACAAAACCTGGACGGACCCGGCGCAAGTTACAAGCGAACAAGTCATTCAACTAATTGCTTATTACTTAAGTGCCTGTTGGAATTCTTAAATAAGAAGTTATTGATATTTGAATGATATGAGTGCACACACTCGAAGACGCAGCGTTGGTGCCTAAACAAGATGAACCGATGACCTGGAGAAGGTAACTGAAGTCTGCTGGACCATTCCAGTGGTATTGCTTGGGGGAGGCTTATGTCCAATATTTGACGTTTTCGGACTCATAATTATTATCATTTTTATTGCTTAAAATCTACACTTATGGTAAACTAGCTGCGCCTGTGTTGATACTCGCCAATCCAACGAGTTTTTTTTTTTCGAGATAAAAAAGCCTCCGTGTTAATCCAGAGTGTCAGCTACCTCCGTAACAACTTCTATTAAAATTGGTCCAGCCGTTTGAGCGTGAAGAAATAACAAACATAAACACACTCACAAACTTTTGCCTTTTTAATATTCGTAATAACATTACAGGATAATGCCTTGTTGTATCTGCACTCGAAAAATGGTTTCATGGTTTAGAAAATTCATAATGATTTCAATGGTTTTATGGGTTCAATGGCTAGATCCCAAACAATATTTTTGTTTTAATTACCGGAAAAAACTGGTATTAGTAACTACTACTAGGGTGCGACTCGCGCAGCGTGGTGCCGCGGGACGCAGCGTTGTTGTTGATGGGTAGCAGTAAAATTAGTGATATTAACTGCACTAGTAATAATTTATGTAAGTAATTTATAAGTGGTAGCACACGTAAATGTTTGTGAGCGCTTTATCCGCCAACAAAATGTCCTCAGTTCGGTGGAATATAAATGTTTACATACCACAATGGTTTTTTATGATATATAAATAAAAAATAAGACTACATTTTGGTGTAGAGTATAGTTTATTCATCTCAAATAACAATGTTCTTGTATATAAAATGCAAGTCAATTTACAATACTTATTGTAACGTGGTCGTCATTTTATGTACCTATGTATAAAAGTAGACAAAGGACAAAAACATTAATACCTTGCACTGCTTTTCATGCGAGTCGCTAACTCGTATCACTTGCGCCATGTCCGCTGAACAGTGCCGTCTCCCGCCCGACTCGTAATGAAATCGGTACGAATTTGGCCGACGTCCTAAAACGTAAGTTTTTCAGGACGGACGGAAATGGAGGATAACTAATGTTTCAGCCATTTTGTGATTAAAATATAATTGCTGACAAATATCAGTAACGTTAACATTTTAAAATTAATTTGCTGTTTTTTTTTTAGATAGTGACATATACAACGTGTATAACGTGTGTTACATATGCCTACTGTAGGCAGAGTGCTGACTAGGAAAGCAGTGCACACGGCACCAATTTCAACACAATGAGGGAAATGCTGATCCAGCGGCACGTGTAGCAGCCGGCCCCGGCGGCGCCAGCGCGGACGCGGCAACGTCACTTCGTTTCTAGCATCGATCGAGTCACCTCATTTTAATTATAATTTTAATTGTAATTTTCCTTTTAAATAAATTGTTTTAAGTAATTTCGGTTTTTTTTTAGCTATCCGGCTGCAGCTTCCATAATTGGCGCAGTCTTACGGATATTCGCGAGCCGGTCCGCGAGTCGCGAAAAAAGGGTTACCGAAATCCTTGCAACCCAGCACCGGTGGAGACCTTGGAGCCTTCAGCGAGTACCCGAACCTACGGAGCAGCGCCGGAGTATCCGAAAATCGATAGCAGCTCAAGAAGCCGAGATGTTCATGTAAGTGCACCGCTGAGATTTATTCGTAGTGTTGCTATTTTCCTTTCCTCAATTTAATACATTGTCCAGGATTGCTCATTCACGAGAGTGTAGGGAAAACTTAGTAGATAGGAATAGGGAATTAGTTAGTATAGATTCTAGTATTTCCGATACAGAAAGTCGCGAAGTAGAAATTATGGCTGCCGATCTCGATGTTATTTTCAAGGCCTTACGCCTGGTCCCCGATTTCGACGGGAACCCAAACGTATTAACCAGATTTATTAGAATTTGCGACCAGTTGGATGAAGCCTATACCCAGGAGGGCAACCTTCTTGGAAATTTGTGTTTAATGAATGGCATTTTAAACAAAATCACAGGACCTGCCGCCCGTACTATTAACGCTAATGGAATTCCTGAAAACTGGGCTGGCGTTAGAAGCGTATTGGTTAATAATTTTTCCGACCAGAGAGATGAGACCGCTCTCTATAATGATTTATCTGTGCAAGTTCAAGGTCAAAGCTCTCCTCAAGAGTTTTATGATAGATGTCAAACGCTTTTTAGTACTATTATGACCTATGTCACCTTACACGAAACCGTCGCTACCACAATAGCGGCTAAAAGAGAATTATATAAAAAATTAACTATGCAAGCATTCGTTCGGGGATTAAAGGAACCCCTCGGTTCTCGTATAAGGTGCATGAGGCCTCAAACTATTGAAAAGGCCTTGGAATTTGTTCAGGAGGAATTAAATACCATATATCTGCAGCAGAGAAATGACTCATTAACTCACCCTAAATCGAACGCGACTCTGATGACTAATAGGGCTCCTCAGCCACCTGTAAATCCAAACCCATTTGCCGCAACTCCAAAACCTTTTACGTTTGGTAATCAAATGTTACATCAGTCCCAGCAACGCCCTTCAACGGCGCCTCAATTCAGATTCAATGCCCATAATGCCCCATAGCAACAACAATCCTCTTATAGAATGCCGTCCCGCACTCAACAGATGTTCAGAGCCTTGCCGCCCAATTATAACCCGAGGAGTAACGTTTTTAAGCTTCCCCCCAGACCTCAGACAGGACCCCAGCCCATGAGTGGAGTATCCCACTTTGCCCCCAGGGGTTTACCGCCTAACCAGGGTTGGCGCAACCCAGGGCAAGGGCCAACTATAACTATTTCACGCCCGCCGAACTTAACTTTAATGACTATAGTAACTATTCGGACTACGAAAACAATTACTACACTGACCAGGAAACGGAATATTGGAGCCCCGAGACACATGAGAACTACCACGACGGATATAACTATGACTTTTATAATGAGAACCCCCAGCAATCAATGTGTATGGCCTCCGCCATCCCCGACGTACCGCAACTGGAGATGGACCCTCACCCTCAACAGCATAATAACGAAACTGAGGATTTTTCGAAAATCAAGAGTACACGCAAACCAAAATAGAGATTAATATGCAGACACAGAGACAGCTTCCTTACGTACGCATAGAAAATCCCCCGTTAAATTTACTCATCGACACAGGTGCTAACCAATCATTTCTAAGCCCCGAGGCAGCGCAGAAATATTATCCGCACATTCCCTTGGATTACGACCCATTCGAGGTCACTAACGTACACGGCACGTCGAGAAATAGGCATTCAATCACTGTACCATGTTTTAATGAATTTAATGAATCAGATAAAATTAAATTATTTGTGTACCGATTTCACGACCACTTCGATGGACTTATAGGCCTCGATTTATTAAGCAAGTGGGAGGCAAAAATCGACTTAAAAAACGAAAAACTCATTACCCGATCAGCATCCAATAAAATTCAAATGTTTAATTCAAGAAACGTCAACCTTTACGAAGATATTTTACCGGCACGGTCTTCCAAATTAGTAAGAATACCTATTAACGCCCCGGATGGCGACGTACTTGTTCAGGAGCAAATAATCAGTAATTGCCTTATTCATGAATGCATAACAACAGTTATAAATGGTCGTGGAATATTAGAAATAGAAAACCATACCGATAATGACTTAATTATTTCTCTAGATCGCCCCGCGCGAGCGGAGATGTTTAATATCAAGTGCACGCGCACTGGATATCCTATTACATTGCAGGAACGCGCGAAGGAAATAATACCGCGCTTACGTACGGAACACTTGAACGCTGAGGAGAAAGCGAATTTAATTACACTTTGCTCTAGGTACGCAGATGTATTTTATTTAGACGGTGAACCTTTATCTTTTACAAATAAAATTAAACACTGTATTCGGACAACTGACGAAATGCCGGTTTATACAAAAAGTTATCGGTATCCATTTATTCATAGAGACGAGGTACGCGACCAGATTTCTAAAATGTTACTGCAAGGGATAATTCGACCATCGGACTCAGCCTGGAGTTCACCCATTTGGGTTGTACCTAAAAAATTAGACGCGTCAGGCAAAAAGAAATGGCGCATAGTTGTAGATTTTCGGAAACTCAACGACAAGACCATCGACGATAAATATCCCATTCCCAATATCACGGACGTGCTGGACAAATTGGGTAACTGCCACTATTTTACCACTCTCGACCTGGCAAGCGGATTCTACCAAGTCGAGATGAATCCAGAGGATATCCCGAAGACGGCCTTCAACGTCGAAAATGGACATTTTGAGTTCGTTCGTATGCCCATGGGGTTGAAAAACTCACCCTCCACATTTCAGAGGGTTATGGACAACGTCCTGAGAGGGCTGCAAAACTCCATCTGCCTAGTCTATCTCGATGACATCATCGTCTTCAGTACTAGCCTCCAGGAGCATATGGTTAACTTAGAACGGGTCTTCGAACGACTCAGGGAATCTAATTTCAAAATCCAGATGGATAAGTCTGAATTTCTGAAGTTGGAGACGGCCTATTTGGGACATGTCATAAGTAAAGATGGTGTTAAACCTAACCCGGACAAGATAAAAGCAATAGAAAGCTATCCATTACCCAAGACACCTAAGGAAATAAAACAATTTTTAGGACTTATAGACTACTATCGTAAATTTATACCGGACTTCGCACGCATAACAAAACCCCTGACACAATGCCTAAAAAAAGGACATAAAATTACTTTGGACTCGACCTACATAACAGCGTTCGAGAAATGTAAAAGACTACTGACAAACGATCCTATACTACAATACCCTGACTTTCGACGTGACTTTCTCCTGACCACAGATGCCTCTAATGTAGCCGTGGGAGCTGTACTTTCCCAAGGTCCTATAGGTTCAGACAAGCCCATCGCCTATGCATCCCGAACCCTTAACGATAGTGAGTTAAATTACAGTACCATAGAGAAAGAACTTCTTGCAATAGTGTGGGCAACCAAGTACTTCCGGCCCTACTTATTTGGTAGGAAATTCAAAATTCTAACCGACCATAACCCATTAAAATGGGTTATGAACATAAAGGACCCCAACTCAAGACTCACTAGATGGAGGCTGAAACTTAGTGAGTACGACTTCACAATCGAATATAAAAAAGGTAAGTTTAATACAAACGCCGACGCCCTGTCGCGAATAGAGCTACATAACGAGGAAGTTAGTTCTGTAGTAGCCAATGCGACCGATCATCCGTCACTCTTGGATGACTCCAAAACCGACACTGTTCATACCGACAAAGAAAACCCGATACTCGAAATACCAATTACTGACGAACCACTGAACAAATTCCACCGACAATTATGCTTAACCTTGACTGGTGACCTGAAAAGAAAACCCACAGTAACCAAACCATTCGAGACTCACGTTAGAACTTCAGTACAGCTTTCAGAATCCAACCTCGAGGAAGATCTTATTAAGGCAGTTAAAGAATACGTAGTTCCTAAAATTAAGACCGGGTTACTGATTACCCCCACCTTAGCTATGTAAAAAATAATTCCCATTTTACAAAAAACATTTGCAAGCTCTACCATGAACCTTGTACTTACCAAAGTCGAAATGGAAAACGTTAAAGAATACTTAAGACAGCAAGATTTAATACGTTGTTATCACGAGGGCAAAACCAACCACCGTGGTATCAATGAGTGCTATTTATCCCTATCTCGCAAATATTACTGGCCAAAGATGCGGGAACACATATCAAAATTCATTAATGAATGCATAGTGTGCGGCCAAGCGAAATACGACCGAAACCCGATCCGCCAACAGTTTAACATAGTACCGCCAGCAACAAAACCATTTGAAATAGTTCATATGGACCTTTTCACCTGTGAAAAGGAAAAATACGTTACCTTTTTGGACGTTTTCTCTAAATACGGGCAAGCGTATCTACTAAGAGACGCTACGGCATTAAGTATCCTACAGGCTTTACTCACCTTCAGCACCCACCACGGACTACCACTTACCATAATAACTGACAATGGAACAGAGTTCACAAATCAGATGTTTGCCGAATTCACTAGAATTTACAAAATTATACACCATAAAACACTGCCGCATTCCCCAAACGATAATGGAATAATTGAAAGGTTCCATTCCACCCTCTTAGAGCACATCAGGATCTTACATTTGCAAAAGAAAAATGAACCCGTAGTGAATCTAATGCCATACGCAGTTATAGCGTACAATAGCTTCGTACACAGTTTTACGAAATGCCGACCAATTGATATTATAACGGGACACTTTGACCCTAGGGACCCTATAGATATAGATTTAACTGAACATTTATTGCAGGAATATATTCAATGCCATCGTGAGCAGATGAAGAAGGTGTATGACGTCATCAACGAACGCTCGTTGATAGACCGTACCACCCTAATAGAAAATAGAAATAAAACTAGGGAACCGGAAGTTGAATACCAACCCCAGCAACAGGTCTTTATTAAAAATCCTATAGCCAGCCGCAAGAAAATAGCCCCTCGGTACACACATGATAAGGTTCTAGCGGACTTACCCATCCACATTTACACATCAAAAAAACGTAACCCTATAGCAAAATCTAGGATTAAACGCACCCCTAAAACAAAGGAATTGTTACAGGATCATGCTGACGCTGACAATCACCCTGACGACCCAGGCTCAAGAGATAAAACTTGAGAGCCTTTCTGAAGGACCGGGACTACTACCCTTTCGACTTGGACCAATGAGACTAATATCCCACTATCACAGCTTCCTACAGTTCACCGACCTATCCGTAATAGAAGACAACATCAACTTGGTTAAGACTCAGATTACAGAGACCGCCGAACGACTGAAAAACGAAACCATTTGATATTCGAAACACAAGTAGAATATTTAAATTATAAATTAGACAGAACCCTCGATCAGTTAAAAAGCCTTGAACTTACACGCACTAAGAGAGGCCTCATCGATGGACTCGGATCTGTAATAAACAGTGTTACAGGAAATTTGGATCAAACTGACGCAATTAACTATAATAACGCCATCAAAGTTTTGCAAGAAAATCAGAATAAAATCGCGATAGAGTCAAATAACCACATAAATTTAAATAAGGAATGGATGTCCTGTCATGACCGTATAGTATCTCAAATTGTAGAAAACCAGGCCAAACTAAATGAAACTCTAAACTTAGTACTGAGGTCACCTTTTTACACCGGGAAAATATTACTCAAGGTCGCCAAGATCGACCAATTCTTAACTATAATTAGTGATAATGTAGACGAGCTAGCTCTCGAACTAACTAGAATAGAGAATATTTTAGCTTTTACTCGCGCTTCGAGTGTACATCATATGTCGTTAGGAATTAAACCTCTTAACAGTATGCTGACAGCGCTTAGATATATCTATAGTAAAGATAGTATATTAGATCTAGACCTAAGAGAATTTTATGACATAATAATCCCAGGCTCGTATTACGCTGGGAATAGGATAGTTTTCATTCTTAAGTTCCCTATCGTATTTTCTCAGACTTATCAGCTGTTTAAACTTCCCATACTACCCAATAAATTCAACCAAGCCCTTATACCTCCATATCCCATAATAGCAACACACGGTAAGTCTTACGTGTACATAGAGGCAGAATGCCCGAAGCTCAACACCTGGTACCTCTGCGACGACAAACTGCACCAGCAGATGAAGACGGAACCTGACTGTATCCAGAGACTCATCACCGATCAAACACTGGACGAAGTCTGCTCTCCTGTAACGGTGACACTAACCAAGGAGACCCTGGAACAGCTGGATGATAGACACTATGGAGTAACCTTCCCCGAGCCAACAAAAGTCCAGCTGACCTGCGAGCGAGACGCTTACAACACACTAAACGGAAGCTATCTTATAACCATCCCACACAACTGCAAATTACGTACGAAGGAATTCACCATAGTAAATTCAAACGATCGCGTCGAAGGACAACCGGTACGAATATTAAACCTGCAGACAAAAATAGAACAAGCCGCAAACACACCCCGTACTACCGTTTCACTCAACTCTATAAACCTCAAAGGACTCGACATGATACACGAGAAGATCGCATCTCAGAAACTGATAACGTTAGAGAAGCAAGGAGATTATACAATATACCACACCACCATACCATTCTACACGGTAATCTCAGGCTTGAGTGCTCTCATACTCGCACTCGCGTGCCGCCAATATTTGAAGAAACGCAGGCAACATGAAATTGCATCGGCGAACGATAACGTTGCATCCGCCCCAGATAACCAACCGATAAGCCCAGCAACCAGTCCCCGCAGCGCCACAAACATACCAGCAACATTCTTCGTAAGCCTGAAAAATAGTTGCTGAACTTCAGGAGGGAGGTGTTACATATGCCTACTGTAGGCAGAGTGCTGACTAGGCAAGCAGTGCACACGGCACCAATTTCAACACAATGAGGGAAATGCTGATCCAGCGGCACGTGTAGCAGCCGGCCCCGGCGGCGCCAGCGCGGACGCGGCAACGTCACTTCGTTTCTAGCATCGATCGAGTCACCTCATTTTAATTATAATTTTAATTGTAATTTTCCTTTTAAATAAATTGTTTTAAGTAATTTCGGTTTTTTTTTAGCTATCCGGCTGCAGCTTCCATAATTGGCGCAGTCTTACGGATATTCGCGAGCCGGTCCGCGAGTCGCGAAAAAAGGGTTACCGAAATCCTTGCAACCCAGCACCGGTGGAGACCTTGGAGCCTTCAGCGAGTACCCGAACCTACGGAGCAGCGCCGGAGTATCCGAAAATCGATAGCAGCTCAAGAAGCCGAGATGTTCATGTAAGTGCACCGCTGAGATTTATTCGTAGTGTTGCTATTTTCCTTTCCTCAATTTAATACATTGTCCAGGATTGCTCATTCACGAGAGTGTAGGGAAAACTTAGTAGATAGGAATAGGGAATTAGTTAGTATAGATTCTAGTATTTCCGATACAGAAAGTCGCGAAGTAGAAATTATGGCTGCCGATCTCGATGTTATTTTCAAGGCCTTACGCCTGGTCCCCGATTTCGACGGGAACCCAAACGTATTAACCAGATTTATTAGAATTTGCGACCAGTTGGATGAAGCCTATACCCAGGAGGGCAACCTTCTTGGAAATTTGTGTTTAATGAATGGCATTTTAAACAAAATCACAGGACCTGCCGCCCGTACTATTAACGCTAATGGAATTCCTGAAAACTGGGCTGGCGTTAGAAGCGTATTGGTTAATAATTTTTCCGACCAGAGAGATGAGACCGCTCTCTATAATGATTTATCTGTGCAAGTTCAAGGTCAAAGCTCTCCTCAAGAGTTTTATGATAGATGTCAAACGCTTTTTAGTACTATTATGACCTATGTCACCTTACACGAAACCGTCGCTACCACAATAGCGGCTAAAAGAGAATTATATAAAAAATTAACTATGCAAGCATTCGTTCGGGGATTAAAGGAACCCCTCGGTTCTCGTATAAGGTGCATGAGGCCTCAAACTATTGAAAAGGCCTTGGAATTTGTTCAGGAGGAATTAAATACCATATATCTGCAGCAGAGAAATGACTCATTAACTCACCCTAAATCGAACGCGACTCTGATGACTAATAGGGCTCCTCAGCCACCTGTAAATCCAAACCCATTTGCCGCAACTCCAAAACCTTTTACGTTTGGTAATCAAATGTTACATCAGTCCCAGCAACGCCCTTCAACGGCGCCTCAATTCAGATTCAATGCCCATAATGCCCCATAGCAACAACAATCCTCTTATAGAATGCCGTCCCGCACTCAACAGATGTTCAGAGCCTTGCCGCCCAATTATAACCCGAGGAGTAACGTTTTTAAGCTTCCCCCCAGACCTCAGACAGGACCCCAGCCCATGAGTGGAGTATCCCACTTTGCCCCCAGGGGTTTACCGCCTAACCAGGGTTGGCGCAACCCAGGGCAAGGGCCAACTATAACTATTTCACGCCCGCCGAACTTAACTTTAATGACTATAGTAACTATTCGGACTACGAAAACAATTACTACACTGACCAGGAAACGGAATATTGGAGCCCCGAGACACATGAGAACTACCACGACGGATATAACTATGACTTTTATAATGAGAACCCCCAGCAATCAATGTGTATGGCCTCCGCCATCCCCGACGTACCGCAACTGGAGATGGACCCTCACCCTCAACAGCATAATAACGAAACTGAGGATTTTTCGAAAATCAAGAGTACACGCAAACCAAAATAGAGATTAATATGCAGACACAGAGACAGCTTCCTTACGTACGCATAGAAAATCCCCCGTTAAATTTACTCATCGACACAGGTGCTAACCAATCATTTCTAAGCCCCGAGGCAGCGCAGAAATATTATCCGCACATTCCCTTGGATTACGACCCATTCGAGGTCACTAACGTACACGGCACGTCGAGAAATAGGCATTCAATCACTGTACCATGTTTTAATGAATTTAATGAATCAGATAAAATTAAATTATTTGTGTACCGATTTCACGACCACTTCGATGGACTTATAGGCCTCGATTTATTAAGCAAGTGGGAGGCAAAAATCGACTTAAAAAACGAAAAACTCATTACCCGATCAGCATCCAATAAAATTCAAATGTTTAATTCAAGAAACGTCAACCTTTACGAAGATATTTTACCGGCACGGTCTTCCAAATTAGTAAGAATACCTATTAACGCCCCGGATGGCGACGTACTTGTTCAGGAGCAAATAATCAGTAATTGCCTTATTCATGAATGCATAACAACAGTTATAAATGGTCGTGGAATATTAGAAATAGAAAACCATACCGATAATGACTTAATTATTTCTCTAGATCGCCCCGCGCGAGCGGAGATGTTTAATATCAAGTGCACGCGCACTGGATATCCTATTACATTGCAGGAACGCGCGAAGGAAATAATACCGCGCTTACGTACGGAACACTTGAACGCTGAGGAGAAAGCGAATTTAATTACACTTTGCTCTAGGTACGCAGATGTATTTTATTTAGACGGTGAACCTTTATCTTTTACAAATAAAATTAAACACTGTATTCGGACAACTGACGAAATGCCGGTTTATACAAAAAGTTATCGGTATCCATTTATTCATAGAGACGAGGTACGCGACCAGATTTCTAAAATGTTACTGCAAGGGATAATTCGACCATCGGACTCAGCCTGGAGTTCACCCATTTGGGTTGTACCTAAAAAATTAGACGCGTCAGGCAAAAAGAAATGGCGCATAGTTGTAGATTTTCGGAAACTCAACGACAAGACCATCGACGATAAATATCCCATTCCCAATATCACGGACGTGCTGGACAAATTGGGTAACTGCCACTATTTTACCACTCTCGACCTGGCAAGCGGATTCTACCAAGTCGAGATGAATCCAGAGGATATCCCGAAGACGGCCTTCAACGTCGAAAATGGACATTTTGAGTTCGTTCGTATGCCCATGGGGTTGAAAAACTCACCCTCCACATTTCAGAGGGTTATGGACAACGTCCTGAGAGGGCTGCAAAACTCCATCTGCCTAGTCTATCTCGATGACATCATCGTCTTCAGTACTAGCCTCCAGGAGCATATGGTTAACTTAGAACGGGTCTTCGAACGACTCAGGGAATCTAATTTCAAAATCCAGATGGATAAGTCTGAATTTCTGAAGTTGGAGACGGCCTATTTGGGACATGTCATAAGTAAAGATGGTGTTAAACCTAACCCGGACAAGATAAAAGCAATAGAAAGCTATCCATTACCCAAGACACCTAAGGAAATAAAACAATTTTTAGGACTTATAGACTACTATCGTAAATTTATACCGGACTTCGCACGCATAACAAAACCCCTGACACAATGCCTAAAAAAAGGACATAAAATTACTTTGGACTCGACCTACATAACAGCGTTCGAGAAATGTAAAAGACTACTGACAAACGATCCTATACTACAATACCCTGACTTTCGACGTGACTTTCTCCTGACCACAGATGCCTCTAATGTAGCCGTGGGAGCTGTACTTTCCCAAGGTCCTATAGGTTCAGACAAGCCCATCGCCTATGCATCCCGAACCCTTAACGATAGTGAGTTAAATTACAGTACCATAGAGAAAGAACTTCTTGCAATAGTGTGGGCAACCAAGTACTTCCGGCCCTACTTATTTGGTAGGAAATTCAAAATTCTAACCGACCATAACCCATTAAAATGGGTTATGAACATAAAGGACCCCAACTCAAGACTCACTAGATGGAGGCTGAAACTTAGTGAGTACGACTTCACAATCGAATATAAAAAAGGTAAGTTTAATACAAACGCCGACGCCCTGTCGCGAATAGAGCTACATAACGAGGAAGTTAGTTCTGTAGTAGCCAATGCGACCGATCATCCGTCACTCTTGGATGACTCCAAAACCGACACTGTTCATACCGACAAAGAAAACCCGATACTCGAAATACCAATTACTGACGAACCACTGAACAAATTCCACCGACAATTATGCTTAACCTTGACTGGTGACCTGAAAAGAAAACCCACAGTAACCAAACCATTCGAGACTCACGTTAGAACTTCAGTACAGCTTTCAGAATCCAACCTCGAGGAAGATCTTATTAAGGCAGTTAAAGAATACGTAGTTCCTAAAATTAAGACCGGGTTACTGATTACCCCCACCTTAGCTATGTAAAAAATAATTCCCATTTTACAAAAAACATTTGCAAGCTCTACCATGAACCTTGTACTTACCAAAGTCGAAATGGAAAACGTTAAAGAATACTTAAGACAGCAAGATTTAATACGTTGTTATCACGAGGGCAAAACCAACCACCGTGGTATCAATGAGTGCTATTTATCCCTATCTCGCAAATATTACTGGCCAAAGATGCGGGAACACATATCAAAATTCATTAATGAATGCATAGTGTGCGGCCAAGCGAAATACGACCGAAACCCGATCCGCCAACAGTTTAACATAGTACCGCCAGCAACAAAACCATTTGAAATAGTTCATATGGACCTTTTCACCTGTGAAAAGGAAAAATACGTTACCTTTTTGGACGTTTTCTCTAAATACGGGCAAGCGTATCTACTAAGAGACGCTACGGCATTAAGTATCCTACAGGCTTTACTCACCTTCAGCACCCACCACGGACTACCACTTACCATAATAACTGACAATGGAACAGAGTTCACAAATCAGATGTTTGCCGAATTCACTAGAATTTACAAAATTATACACCATAAAACACTGCCGCATTCCCCAAACGATAATGGAATAATTGAAAGGTTCCATTCCACCCTCTTAGAGCACATCAGGATCTTACATTTGCAAAAGAAAAATGAACCCGTAGTGAATCTAATGCCATACGCAGTTATAGCGTACAATAGCTTCGTACACAGTTTTACGAAATGCCGACCAATTGATATTATAACGGGACACTTTGACCCTAGGGACCCTATAGATATAGATTTAACTGAACATTTATTGCAGGAATATATTCAATGCCATCGTGAGCAGATGAAGAAGGTGTATGACGTCATCAACGAACGCTCGTTGATAGACCGTACCACCCTAATAGAAAATAGAAATAAAACTAGGGAACCGGAAGTTGAATACCAACCCCAGCAACAGGTCTTTATTAAAAATCCTATAGCCAGCCGCAAGAAAATAGCCCCTCGGTACACACATGATAAGGTTCTAGCGGACTTACCCATCCACATTTACACATCAAAAAAACGTAACCCTATAGCAAAATCTAGGATTAAACGCACCCCTAAAACAAAGGAATTGTTACAGGATCATGCTGACGCTGACAATCACCCTGACGACCCAGGCTCAAGAGATAAAACTTGAGAGCCTTTCTGAAGGACCGGGACTACTACCCTTTCGACTTGGACCAATGAGACTAATATCCCACTATCACAGCTTCCTACAGTTCACCGACCTATCCGTAATAGAAGACAACATCAACTTGGTTAAGACTCAGATTACAGAGACCGCCGAACGACTGAAAAACGAAACCATTTGATATTCGAAACACAAGTAGAATATTTAAATTATAAATTAGACAGAACCCTCGATCAGTTAAAAAGCCTTGAACTTACACGCACTAAGAGAGGCCTCATCGATGGACTCGGATCTGTAATAAACAGTGTTACAGGAAATTTGGATCAAACTGACGCAATTAACTATAATAACGCCATCAAAGTTTTGCAAGAAAATCAGAATAAAATCGCGATAGAGTCAAATAACCACATAAATTTAAATAAGGAATGGATGTCCTGTCATGACCGTATAGTATCTCAAATTGTAGAAAACCAGGCCAAACTAAATGAAACTCTAAACTTAGTACTGAGGTCACCTTTTTACACCGGGAAAATATTACTCAAGGTCGCCAAGATCGACCAATTCTTAACTATAATTAGTGATAATGTAGACGAGCTAGCTCTCGAACTAACTAGAATAGAGAATATTTTAGCTTTTACTCGCGCTTCGAGTGTACATCATATGTCGTTAGGAATTAAACCTCTTAACAGTATGCTGACAGCGCTTAGATATATCTATAGTAAAGATAGTATATTAGATCTAGACCTAAGAGAATTTTATGACATAATAATCCCAGGCTCGTATTACGCTGGGAATAGGATAGTTTTCATTCTTAAGTTCCCTATCGTATTTTCTCAGACTTATCAGCTGTTTAAACTTCCCATACTACCCAATAAATTCAACCAAGCCCTTATACCTCCATATCCCATAATAGCAACACACGGTAAGTCTTACGTGTACATAGAGGCAGAATGCCCGAAGCTCAACACCTGGTACCTCTGCGACGACAAACTGCACCAGCAGATGAAGACGGAACCTGACTGTATCCAGAGACTCATCACCGATCAAACACTGGACGAAGTCTGCTCTCCTGTAACGGTGACACTAACCAAGGAGACCCTGGAACAGCTGGATGATAGACACTATGGAGTAACCTTCCCCGAGCCAACAAAAGTCCAGCTGACCTGCGAGCGAGACGCTTACAACACACTAAACGGAAGCTATCTTATAACCATCCCACACAACTGCAAATTACGTACGAAGGAATTCACCATAGTAAATTCAAACGATCGCGTCGAAGGACAACCGGTACGAATATTAAACCTGCAGACAAAAATAGAACAAGCCGCAAACACACCCCGTACTACCGTTTCACTCAACTCTATAAACCTCAAAGGACTCGACATGATACACGAGAAGATCGCATCTCAGAAACTGATAACGTTAGAGAAGCAAGGAGATTATACAATATACCACACCACCATACCATTCTACACGGTAATCTCAGGCTTGAGTGCTCTCATACTCGCACTCGCGTGCCGCCAATATTTGAAGAAACGCAGGCAACATGAAATTGCATCGGCGAACGATAACGTTGCATCCGCCCCAGATAACCAACCGATAAGCCCAGCAACCAGTCCCCGCAGCGCCACAAACATACCAGCAACATTCTTCGTAAGCCTGAAAAATAGTTGCTGAACTTCAGGAGGGAGGTGTTACATATGCCTACTGTAGGCAGAGTGCTGACTAGGCAAGCAGTGCACACGGCACCAATTTCAACACAATGAGGGAAATGCTGATCCAGCGGCACGTGTAGCAGCCGGCCCCGGCGGCGCCAGCGCGGACGCGGCAACGTCACTTCGTTTCTAGCATCGATCGAGTCACCTCATTTTAATTATAATTTTAATTGTAATTTTCCTTTTAAATAAATTGTTTTAAGTAATTTCGGTTTTTTTTTAGCTATCCGGCTGCAGCTTCCATAATTCGTGTATTAGTGACGTGTTAGTACCTATTAAATGCGTTGATTTATTTTGGTAGCACAATTGTAAGACAAGAGAATAATATATTATGATTGTACTTGGTGTTGCATGTAACAGGAGTAATAAATTAAAACATACATTCTACCTTTAAAACTGAACAACAGTTAAGCAACTTCTGAAAATAACTTGTATTAAATGTTTATTCTAAGAAGCAATGTGTTGTAATGAATGACAGTTATATATTATTATAGTGATAGTAGTAGTTGGATGACAGCTATATCAAATCTAATGGAATTTCAGTGTCGAACGGTGTAAATTAAAAATACTTATTACATATTTTAGGAAACAGTTTTATTTAAACTTGCTGAGCAAATGTTTAAGGAGTAGAATTAGATGGTTTAATTTAATTGCTCCGGATACTTGAAATAGCCGGTATACACGGTTTTTATAATTGCTAATATTTTTTTTTTCATCGGACAACCTCACACAAATCAATCTAGTCTCAAATTAAGCTCAAGAAGGCTTATGTTATGGGTACTCGCCGACGATATACGTACTTATTTAGATAAATGGCTTACCACTCACTGTTTCTATACTGTGACTGAGTTTTTGAATTTATCATTATGAAATTATAATTATCGGAAATTTTATTGACATGTGGAATTTATTAATGTATATTATTATTTTAGCTTTATATTTGATTATTTTTTGCTGTTTTTTATATATTTTGATATGAGATTTGACTTTTTATATATTTTTTTTTATTTGATAATTTTAATGTTTCTAGATGCTATTTTATAATTGTAATTATCAATGCTGTATAATTTAATTTGAATAATGACTTGTTAGCTTTACTATTTTAATATTTGCATGTTGAGTATGACTGTTACCAGAACGATTATTGTAAGACCTTTTTATTAAGTACTAGCTGTTACCCGCGACTTCGTCCGCGTGGAATCTTATCTTGAACAGTTTACATCTTTATTATATTATTTTCAGATCTAAACAATGTTGAAATTACTTTTCTTTTTTTGCAAGTTGATGATTTTGATGTTGGTTACTGTAATTCAACAAAAAATAAATAATAATAAATATTGAAGTGCTGCTCCCATACAATAAACGTGTTTTTTTTGCCATTTTATACGTAATGGTACTGAACTTCGTACGCGAGTTCGACTGGCTCTTGGCCTCTTTTTAGTTTTTTTTTCCGGCTAAATTGCTCTAATTACGCGGAATCATTATGAACTCAGGTTTCAAGTCCCGCACTCAAAATAAATATTTGATCTTCAAACAAATTTTCAACCCCTTTTTCACCACCTTCTGGGCTGAATTTTCAAAAACGAATTCACTTTTCTTGTATTCTGATAATATGCCCTTATACAAAGTTTCAAGTCCTGCGCTCAAAAAAATGTTTGATCTCAATACAAACTATCAACCTCCTTTTTACCGCCTCAGGGGTTGAATTTTCAAAAACGCTGAAATTACTTTTTTTGATTTCTAATTATATGCCTTTATACAAAGTTTCAAGTCCGGCGCTCAAAAAAAGGTTTGATCTCCATTCCATTCCAAACATTCAACCCCTTTTTAGGGTTCCGTACCCAAAGGGTAAAAACGGGACCCTATTACTGAGACTTCGCTGTCCGTCCGTCCGTCCGTCCGTCTGTCACCAGGCTGTATCTCAAGAACGGTGATAGCTAGACAGTTGAAAATTTCACAGATGATGTATTTCTATTGCCGCTATAACAAAAAATACTAAAAATAAAATAAAATAAATATTTAAGGGGGCTCCCATACAACAAACTTGTTATAGATATTTATATAGGTACGGAACCCTTCATGCGCGAGTCGGACTCGCATTTGCCCAATTTTTCACCATCTTCAGGGCTACATATATTTTCAAAAACGCTGAATAACTTTTTTTTGTATTCTAATAATACGCCTCTATTTAAAGTTTCAAGTCCCACACTCAAAATTTTTTTTAATCTTCATACAAACTTTCAACCCCTTTTCACCACCTTCAGGGCTGAATTTTCAAAAACGCTGAAATTTCTTTTCTTGCATTCTAATTATATGCACTAATACAAAGTTTAAAGTCCCGCGCTCAGAAAAAGGTTTGATCTCCATTCAAAGTTTCAACCCCTTATTTACCAGTTTCAGGGATGAATTTTCAAAAACACTTAAATCAGTTTTCTTTTATTTTATTTTAATACCTATTTACAAAGTTTCAAGTTCCTAGCTTAAAATTAAAATTGAACCCCGAGACAAACTTTCATCCCCCTTTTAACCCTCTTAGAGGTTGAATTTATAATGACGTTAAATTAATGTTATTTTGGTATTATTATATATGCCTTAGTCAAAGAATTTGTAATGGAATCAAACTTTCAACCCTTTTTAACCATTTTAGGGGACGAATTATTGAAAACGCTGAAATTACTTTCCTTGTATTTTAATTATATGCCTTTATACAAAGTTTAAAGTCCCACGCTCAAGAAAAGGTTTGATCTCCATACAAACTTTCAACCCCCTTTTTACCACCTAAGAGGATGAATTTTCAAAAACGCTGAAATGACTTTTGTTCCATTTTATTTGCATAACTTTTTACGAAGTTTAAAGTTCCTAGCTTAAAATTAAATTTGAACCCCAAGACGAACTTTCATCCCCTTTTTAACCCCCTTAGAGGTTGAATCTTTGACGACGTTAAATTAATGTTATTTTGTTATTATTGTATATGCCTTAATAAGAAGTTTCAAGGAATTTGTAATGGATTCACACTTTCAACCCCTTTTTAACCCTTTTAGCGGACGAATTTTTGAAAACGCTGAAATAACTTTTTTTGCATTCTAATAGTATGCCTTTACACAAAGATTCAAGTCCCGCGCTCAAAAAAATACTTGATCTCCATACAAACTTTAAACCCCTTTTTTACCCTTTTAGGGGTCGAATTTTTGAAAACGCTGAAATGACTTTTCTTGTATTCTAATAGTATGCTTTTACACAAAGATTCAAGTCCCGCACTCAAAAAATACTTGATCTCCATACAAACTTTCAACCTATTTTTTACCACCTTAGGGGATGAATTTTCAAAAACGCTGAAATTGGTTTTCTTTTATTTTATTTTAATATCTTCTAACAACGTTTCAAGTTCCTAGCTTTAAAAAATACTTGTATCCCATACAAACTTTGCACCCCTTTTTAACACCCTTAGGGATTGAATTTTTCAAAATCGCTTCTTATCTCTAGCCCACGTTATAAAAGTAACCTACTGTGCAAAAATCAACTCTCTAACATTAGTAGTTTCGGCTGTGCGTTGATGAGTCAGTCAGGACTTCTTCTTTTATATATATAGATTATATGCAAATAAACGAATCTGAATCTGAATCTAAATATATACTTAAATACATAGTCATAACCATGACCCAAACACAAATATTCGAGTTCATTACACAAATATTTGCCCTGGCCGGGATTCGAACCCGGGACCGCCGGCTCAGTAGGCAGGTGTCTACAAACCGAGCCAAACGCGTCATAATTATGAAAAATGTCTCACGATAGTTTTAATAATATTAAAAGCTTTTAATTATTACGTGTCAAACAATTGGTCTATTAGCCTACTTAGCAGACTTTCAATAGTTTATTAACATCACCGCTATTTCCAGCGGAGCTTGAATGCATTCAATAATACATTAGGTCGGCCATTGTTGCGCGACAAAGTCCCGGCATCAAATATTCATTCGCGATCTATTCCGGCGCGCCCTGGTTTGGTCTCCATTGTTTTATGTATGTGTGGGCCTGTTTGACCCCCGACAAAAAGGGAAGTGTGATTTACTGATCGAGCGAAGCGTCTTCGTTTGATCTTGGTCAAAAAACAAATCATCGCCTTCAGGCTGCATTCCTCAAACGACTCTCGTGAATTTATAAAGCAGGTTCAAACATTTTATAGTCTTTTTTGCCGATTCAGTTGCTTGATTTTTTTTAAATTTCAGCCAAGCCATATTTTATAATTTCAGCTAAGTTGAAGTGTAAAGTGTTTATTTGGGTACCTGCAAGACACACAGCTAAAAATCGAGAAATTTGTAAGATGTCGACATTTCTGTTGCGTGACTAAGTCCCGGCATCAAATATTCGCGATCTAAGCGACCTGGTTTAGATAGTGTACATTGTTTTATGTATGTTAGATAGGCTTTTTTCAAGGGGAAGTGCTATTTATAAATCTTGTGTGGATATTATTTGTGTACCTGAAAGTCTGCCTTTGGTATCATTGCTTCTAAACGGGATTTAGCGGCACACAAGGTGTGTAGCCATGAATCAAGAAAATGCTATTACGAGTAGGTACTTTATTTGTCAATATGTAATTTTTTTCAAGGTTGGCGTTTTTATCACGTTCAACATTATTTACGATGCATGATTGCACTTGATGTAAAATGTACTGATGTAAAGACGATTTGATGAAGACCTCTAAATTGCTGTACGTTACCTATTGTGTATTTCTGTATGAACCTAAAATATTTATCAGAAACATTTATTAGCCTCATTTTGCAAACTCAAGGCAATATAATACATGTCGTTTGTAAATATTAGTCATAATATAATGAGGATTCTGCAAACAAATCAATGTTCATCTTTGTTTATTTTTTCCAAAGTTTGACGGATGATTTACGGTTAGTAATTTGTACTGAAATTCGCACTTCGCTCTGGCGCAGACAGGTTACTCCGATGTTCAAAATTTGACTGTCGTATAGTGCCGTCTCTCTCGATCTCCTGTCAAAGTATATTTGGGTGAGCGGAACGGCAATATACGACAGTCGAATTTCGAACATCGGAGTAGCCCTTCAGCTCTTGACGATTATATTGCTCGACGCTTAGCTAAAACGGTAAATACTACTTCTTTACTACAAAGTAAACAAGTGTTTTTGATTTCCCAAAATGTAGATGAGCTTCTAATCTGGTAAAGATTGCCGGAGGCGAATATTATTATGTTAAACGCTTAGGACCAAATGATGTCCAACCATCCACAACTTCTTCCGCTCTTTTGGCATATAACACCCAAGTGATCAAACTTGGGGCTAAAAGAGTAAATAATCATTGATCTCCATTAATTGTGCACAAACAAAACCGTTCGTAGCAATCGCACAAGTGGCACAAAAAGTAGACATTAGAAGACAGTAAATTCTGCACACGTAACAAGATGTCATCCATTGTGCTGACGATGTAATCATAATCAATCACAAGTATCATAACATTTACGAACCCTGTTGCTTAAATTTTACCTCTTAGCTGGAAATGGGACATCATTATTGATATTATGAAACACTTTGGGCTTACTTTACCCTTGTTTTATCGAATGTTTTTTTATCGACACATGTCGAAGGCATTTTACCCTGACGTTGCTTCGGATGGGTAAAAACAAATCGACCTAATAGCTTTTATGCGACGTTGTCATTTTTAAATATAATTAAATGCTTGTTTTTTACTAAAGTTGGCAATGAATTGATGATAATATATGATGAGCTAACCAATTTTCGTCTAACCAAAATGTTCGTCGGTGAATAGGACCCCTTAACTATTGCCTAATCTACTTGTTGAACACTCGTTCTAGTCGATTAGGTGGGTCCTAAAACTTCCAACACAACGGGGTAGCTTGGCTCTTTAGATTGGTGCGGATGTTAATTTATTCAATTAATCTAATGCCTATTCAATCTTTCCTTTAAAGCAGCGCTGTCCCTTGTAAATATTTATGAGAAAACTTATTTAATTTTCGGTCGATGTCGCCATCCTCTGCTGAAACTAATAGGATAGTTTGGAGTCGGTGCGGCGTGAGTTATGAGAGGTAGCGGTCCTCATGACCCACATGTTTCCGGCTTACGTGATACAAATACAATCGCATGCAGTTGCGTGTTTGTATTTGTACCAAGCCTTGGAAAAAAAAAACATTGGAACTCTTTTTTTATCCCACGTTTACCATGAATCAGTATCCAATGTTTAGGTTGCTGTTTTTGTTATAATTATAATTATATTTATGTTGAATATTATGTAAATGTATTTATATAGATATTATGTAGTATGTATTATATTGACGGAAGGCGCTGGATGCAGGTCGCTTCCAACCGGTATATATGGAAGTCCAAAGGGGAGGCCTATGTTCAGCAGTGGACGTCCTATGGCTGAGATGATGATGATGATGATGATTATATTGACTGTTGCCTATCTCTCTCTCTGTTGGTTTTTGCATTTTCATATGTATTATTGTATAGTTATACTCCTTTGTATTGTACATGTTGCTTGGTTTCTCTACCAATTACATTTGTGTTTAGCACTCATTTGCTCAAAGGTTAACTGGAAGAGATCCCTTAAAGGGATACGTTCGCCTTTGTACATGTTTATTCTTTTGTAATGTGTTTTTCTTGTTTTTATGTACAAAAAGTGTTTACTTACATTACATTACAATGTTTTAAATCCATGACCTGATTGATATAGCTCAGGTCCAATCACGGTTTATTATATGTAATTTTTTGCTAGATATCGGGATGAAACGTAAAGTTGTTATATTGTCAGTAATTATTTTTCGATTGATATTTTCAAGTTATTTACTACCTACTTGAAATTCAATGGCTATGATTACTTGCGTTTCTATTTTATTTATATATATTAATAGTTTTTATTTTATTATAATATGATATTCTTTGTTTTATGTTTAAATCAAACGCTCTCGTTTATGAGTTGGGCCAGTTCCAAGGTCCATTTACCTGTTGTATAGTTTTTCCCGTGTCCAAACGATTGACGTCCCTTCTTACCCTCGCGACAAAGGAAGTGTTATTGTAATGCTACAAGGAAATATACTTACAACTTCGATATTTACCTTTAAGTTACACTCGAAGTAATACAAGTTAGAAGGGAAGACATTTGGGACGTTTTTTGGCAAAGAGTGGATACTTTTTGCTGTTTGTCAAATCTTGTTTGATCCTTGGCTTAGATTAAGATGTGTCATCCATCTCTTTGTATGTTTAGCTCATAAACATATGTAACTATCTGTAAAGGTCCAGCTACCAGCGCAGCGTATTAGAAAAAAGAGCCAAGTGCGAGTCGAACTCGCGCACGAACGATTCCGTACCATCAAATAAAAATCGGCAAAAAATTACGTTTGTTGTATGGAAGCCCCTCTTAAATATTTATTTTATTCTATTTTAGTAGGTACTTGGTGTTACAGCGGCAACAGAAATACATCATCTGTAAAAATGTCAACTGTCTACCTACGGTTCATGAGATACAACCTGGTGACAGACAGACAGACGGATAGTGGCGTCTTAGTAATAGGGTTTAGGGGTAGGGTACCCTTGGGTACGGAATCCTAAAAATTGGTTCAGGCATGATGGAAGCTAAACTTACAAAAAATAATATTATAACAGTATTTACTTAGAAAAATCATTTCCTAACGGCTACAAGTTTCATTTCCAAAGATATCAAATACACACATAGTAAAAGCCAATATGGTATATTTATCGACTCAATAAGCTTCCAATTTAAAATTTCCTTTTATTTGTAACTTTTAATATAAGTCTGTTTTGCCCCATTTATCGAAGAAAATAAATTAAACTTGTCTGTGCCTTCTCGGACTACCGATGCACAATGTTTACATGCCTAGGTATACATCTAAGGATGAAAAGTACTTATCTAACGGCGAAATTTATATGGCTTACTTTACTGTTATTCAACAATAGCCGCACAATACAGCAATGTTTACAAAGCGCGCGATACAGGTCTTAACTTAAACCTAACTCTTAGCAGAGAACTCTCGCATTCTTCTGTAAGAAAATTTTCTTTTGTGCAGTCGGGCGAGATTTAGTTTCCTTTCGCTAGTCACTATTCTTGTGTCTGAGAAGTTTGCGTCTTTTTCACGACACAACGAGTGTAAATATATTTATTGTTAGGTGCAAGACAATGCTTACACCGGTTCAAGATATCGGTTGTATTTTGCAAACTGGTAAGCAAAGAGGCTGTATGAGAGCTGTAAAGTATCCGTAACTGGCTTCAGTTCAGGATATATTATCTTGGTGGTGGAATAAAATTTGGACTGTAAAACTTAACTGGTGTTTAATTCGAAGTAAAAAAGTACAAGGAATGCAAGTCCGTTACAAGAGATGAGTAGTGAGTGAATGGATTTTGAAAGCTCTATTGCACAGGTAAGATTGGATGAACGAAGAATTTTGTATACATAATGTTGCCATATTTATTTATTTATTTATTTATTTATTTATTTATTTATTTATTTATTTATTTATTTATTTATTTATTTATTTATTTATTTATTTATTTATTTATTGAAAAACAGGTTACATAACATTACAGTTTACACCAATGCGTCATGAACCGAACAATGTTTATTTTGACGGCGAAACGGCGTGGCCACGTTGTTCCGACATCTCGGGTGTTGGATTTGGTAGGTTGCCCCGGAACCGACGAAACACGACACCTTTCGGCCAGAAATCAGCACACGCGATGGTGTCCTGGAGCGGCCGCGGCACGCGCACTACAAACGAGCTGAAGTGCACGTAGTGGCGCGAATGCAACTGGAACACCCTCAGGTCCCTCAGCGAGTAGCCGGTTTTCTGGCGAACATACTGCGTCACTTCTTCAGCGGTGGCAGTGTGGTGCAGGCGCGACACGTATAGCGCCTTGCTCGGTGAAGAGACCCGCAGACCACAACCAACCGGTTCTGCAGTACCACACTGACTCTTGCGTGTCTTACGCTTTCTTGACACCGTTGTGAAACCCTCCTTGTCCACACTGGTGCGAGGGGTTTCCTCTATTGGAGGATCCCGAACTTCACGCGCTTTTGAGGGCGCGGCTTTCCGGCGGGCTGGAACAGGCTCACCAGCAGAAACGACGTCAGCAAAACGACGACGTGGTTTCGATGAAGCGTTGACGGGAGGCCCCGCGCGGAGGGGGCAGGGGGGCCGCGGATCTGCATGCACAATGACATCGCTTTGCGCAGCGTCAGCTACACGCGAATTGACCGAGTTGGCATTTGACGCCCGGTCATTATTCTTGAAATTTGACGCCGTCAGTGACCGCGTTTCTGGGGCACCGTCGCGCAAACGGATGATTTCTTTGCGCAATACGTCAATAACGGCCTGTGATTTGTCAAATTTCTTTACAATTTCTGCCATGCCTGCTTTAAGAGCCACAATTTCTTTCAGCAGACAGCTCACGTCGACATGGTCTGGCGCATTGGATGGCAATCTGGAGCCCTCCGTCGCCACGAACTCAGGCATGTCACGTTCGTTCTCCCTCAGGACTTCAATGATGTTATCGAGGGTCTTCTTTCCGGCTTTATCTTCTCTGCGATGAGGTACAAATGTGCCGACAATCCCGAGAGACTGGAACAGCACCTTCTTCGCAGCGCAGATTTCGTCGACACTAAAACGCGACGAACAGATCTGAACAGCAGTCACCGCATCCATCTGACCTTCCCGCAGCAGCTTCTGTTGCAGAAAGGCGAGGATCCCGTTGACAAATATAAAACATTGATGAATTTTATACCGACTAAATTGAAGGTATACATTGAATATTTTATTTACAATATGCAATATGACTGAAAACTATTATGACATTATTATATTATATAATTAATTAAATATTTGAATCGGAATAAAATTTGAATGAAATAAACGTTTCTTAACAAGAGCTTATACAGCCATTATAACTCTAATTTAAGCTGTATAATAAAAAAGATTTAGATATATCTACATTAGCGACGTGTTCTATCTTCCTCTGTCGGCCTTCTCCAGCCTTTCTCTCGAACAGCTAGATTATATTTATTTACTCATACTCATACTCATTTATTGATAAAAATTTCAATATTTTACAAGTCAACATCTTATAGCTAATAAATGATTATTTTAAAGCATTTAACAATTACGATATTATTACAATAGGTATTTATTAAATTTATGATAGTTTTAACTGTCATGCATGTTATAAAATTCGTCCATATTATAAAAAGCTTGACCGACTAGCCATTCCTTCAGTTTGATATAAAATAAATTAGTGCCTTCGAACGTTTTAATTGTGTCTGGCAATGCATTGTATATTTTGGGACCCACGACATGCATAGTCTTGGAGGATTTGGTCAGCCTGTGGCTGACTGGCAGCAGGCGTTCCTTGCTACCTAGTCGGGTGCGAGTGAGTTTACTCGTGTTAAATGTGTGTTTATTGTTGTGTACATGTTTCGCAATATTAAGAATGTACTGTGAAGGTAGTGTGAGAATGTTCGTATCAATAAACAATTGTTCTGCCGGTGCCCCAACTGGAGTCATTGTAATTATTCTGACAGCGCGTTTTTGCAAAACAAAAACGCGATGCCATTCGGCGGCCGATCCCCACAATTCCAACCCATAGCACATAAGGGAATGGAACATAGAGAAGTAGCTTGAGCGTAGCTGTTGTTGTGGTAGTACGTTGGCTAATCTTCTCAGCGCGAAACAAGCACCAGACAATTTGCCACAGAGAACATCTATATGTTTGTTCCATCTCAGAGCAGAGTCGAGAGTTAAACCTAGAAATTTAGTATCTCGCACTTGTACGATGGTTGTGCCATCAACATTTATAAGCAGAGGTCTGGGAGGTTTTCCTCCTAGGTTTATGTGCATAACCTGCGTTTACTTTCCTACATCATGGCTGATGGCAGTATGTTCGTGATGTAAGCAATTCTTACACTGCTCCTATGTAATGTCACTATAATGTTAATTGAATTAGTCTTCTGGTTTAAATATAATTGGAAACATAACAAGTTTTCTAGGGGGTGTTCATTTTATATACATTCGGGCGGTGAAGAAAGTGTCACATCAAGGATTTCAATAATGATAACTAAAAAACTTAATTCTGGGTTCTCGAAAATAATATTATTGAATAAACAAATTAACACCTCCGGAAAACTAAATATTCCCAATTCTACATATAGTACGATGCAGTTATTTAGATATCATCAGAATACTACGCGTATGCGTATTAGCCACCTAACGAAAAGTCACTAAAGACATGTTGTGCATTTACTGATTGTAGAATATAAATAGTTTATGTACGCATTTTCTTATAAAATAGTTTTCCTAAAGTACATGAAAAATGTGGCGACTGTTTCACTGCTAGGTCATTACTTGTATTCGCCACAAAAACAATAGCCCGCATCTCCGGGCATTAGATCAGATCGATAAGGCTACTAAACCAGCGATTTGACGCTCTGCCAACACTCATAACTTGAATTGTTTTGTATTATTGCGTAATGCATAAAACAAATAAAACCATTTGCTTGAAATATAATAAATACCGGGTGTAACCGACGGTGTACCGAAAACTGAAACCATGGCTTCAGACCATTATTCTGGGCTGGAAAATCGTGGAAATTTCTTTGAGAAAATTCACAAATTTTCCTCGCGAGTTTTCATTTTTAGGGTTCCGTACCCAAAGGGTAAAAACGGGACCCTATTACTGAGACTTCGCTGTCCGTCCGTCCGTCCGTCCGTCCGTCCGTCCGTCCGTCTGTCACCAGGCTGTATCTCAAGAACGGTGATAGCTAGACAGTTGAAATTTTCACAGATGATGTATTTCTATTGCCGCTATAACAACAAATACTAAAAATAAAATAAAATAAATATTTAAGGGGGGCTCCCATACAAGAACATAATAGATTATATATATATATAAAAAATAAATATTTAAGGGGGCTCCCATACAAGAACATAATAGATTATATATATATAGGTACGGAACCCTTCATGCGCGAGTCGGACTCGCACTTGCCCAATTTTTCTTTATTTTTCCGTTAATCGAACTCTACCGGTAATTTTTCATGAAAAATCGCATGAAAATAGCATTTTCCGCAAAACACGCAACGTATCACAAACAGTATTATGTAAGCGTGTGGAGTGGGTCAGATAACGGTACTGGCCGGTCATTGATCCGCCAGTGCGCGCCCGTTGGCCGTAACGGTCGGACGCATGTTTAATGTTTACCTACCCGCACATTTTATTTGCTTTACTTGCTTGAATGAAAATAATCTTGTTAGACTGTTTTAATTTATCGGTCAGTTGTTACTGGTGTTAGGTACTACATACTAGTTGTGATCTGTGGTTGCGTTGTTTTTGTGGTTGCATTCATTCATGTCATTCGATGCGCATTGGCGTAACGGTATGTTTTGCGCCGACGCGTGAGTGGAGTGGGGAGTGCCTTGAACGGTCGATGCTTGCCGCGTGCTCTCCTCCCCGCGCGTCTGCACCCGAGAGAATTGGGCGCAATACATTGCGCGTAGAGTTTTATAATTGATTTTAGAAAATCTTATATCGTTGAGTTTTCCGAGAAAATGAACACTCGTTTTCAGTTCGTGATTATGGTCTAAAACTACAGTTTTCGTTTTCGGTACGCTGTCGGTTACACCCTGTATATTGTCCTTTCATGGGTGCCTAAAATAAGAAAGATCAATTTTAGTGTATTGACAGAATGCGAATTTGTATACACAACTACCTTAACTTTGCATGATTTTTAGGGTTCCGTAGCCAAATGGCAAAAAACGGAACCCTTATAGATTCGTCATGTCTGTCTGTCTGTCTGTCTGTCTGTCTGTCTGTCTGTTTGTCTGTCTGTCTGTCTGTCTGTCTGTCCGTCTGTCCGTCCGTATGTCACAGCCATTTTTTTCCGAAACTATAAGACCTATACTGTTGAAACTTGGTAGGTAGATGTATTCTGTGAACCGCATTAAGATTTTGATACAAAAATAAAAAAATAATAATAAATATTGGGGGCTCCCCATACTTAGAACTGAAACTCAAAAATTTTTTTTCATCACACATACGTGTGGGGTATCTATGGATAGGTCTTCAAAAATTATATCGAGGTTCGCAACATATTTTTTTTCTAAACCGATTAGTTTGCGTGACAGACGCTTCCAAAGTGGAAAAAAGTTGGTCCCCCCCCTCTAACTTCTAAAATAAGAGAATGAAAAATCTAAAAAAAACATATGATGTACATTACTATAAAAACTACCAACTAAAATAGTTTTGAACGAGATCTAGTGAGTAGTTTTTTTTTTAATACCTATTAATACCTAACTTTGCACCTAATTTATATGGGGCGCTATACATACCAGGTGCAAACTTAACTTAACCACTTAGGGATGGAAAGTGTTTGTACGGAACCCTCGGTGCGCGAGTCCGACTCGCACTAGGCCGGTTTTTTGAAATGGATGTGATCATTTTTTTCATCTTTCACGTCATTCAATTTATATACTATCTAAACCAAATAAGTATATACTCAAATGTCTACTAACATTTAATTCACAAAAAAGATTTTCCGGGAACATAGTTAAATTACTCCGCCAAAATGCGAATGCGACTATTAAAACTAGCAACGATGGCAGTAACTAAGACTGGTCGTGGTCGTGGACTAAGACGTGGTAATGGCACTTTATAAACTGCAAGTAGAAAACTAAGCCACTCAAACACGTCCTGCCATTTTAACCGATTTTATTGTGCATTCAAATTATATCACAGTTTTTGCAAGAACTGTTCTTGGATACGCGCCAAAGCTGTGTCACATTTGTAAAAGCTATTTATTACACAGCACTGATTTACCACAAGCTAATATCTAAAGTAAACAAATAGAAGGGCGCTAATTTGACGGCACATTGCAATATCGTTCATTTTACTCCACCACGACAATAAGAAATATAGCCAGGTTGGCTATTTGAGCTGCATTGAGCAACATTAACGAGTTCACATTCGATTATAAATATGATAAATTAAGACATTGCGTAACATTGCTCAGTCTTTTCGTTTATTTTTCTTTTTGGGCATACTTTGGGACTAGGTCGATGTGTGTGAGGTTGTCTGATATTTATTTTTATTTATTTATTATTATTTTATTGTCAAACTGCGAGGTGCCTGCAACTTCGTCCGCGTATCTTTTTTCTTTACCGTAGCTATAAACAAAATCAGTCGAAACATGTCCACCCATTTTGGGTGACGAGAGGACAAAAAAATTATGACCAACAGATGGCGGCAGACTGGCATGGCGCTGCGCATAGAAAACTGATTTTCAATTCAATTCTAGAATTTCATGAATATAACAAAACGAGACTCAAACGCAGTTGGAGAGGCCTATGTCCAGCAGTAGACAAGAGTAGGCTGATGATGATGATGATGATGATGATGATGATGATGATGATGATGAGACACAAACGCATACAAAAAGTGTTTCTCTCCAGATCACGGAAGGGGAAGTGGAGAGGGATGTCCTTTAGAGACAATATCATTTTCATAACGTCGAGGTAAATTAAAAAACACTTTTTGTATGCAATTAACTTCCGTTTTGTTACAATAATGTGTTAAAATCGTGTAAGTTTGAATTGATATATAATCATATTCATTTCTTAAACAGTATCAAGATCTTTGATAGATGTGAATGTCATACGGTGGCATTTTATCGGACAGGCAAGCATTGTTTGATGAGCTCCGCATGTTTTACGGCCTCAGCACGCGAGCCCATCAATCTCCTGCGAAGAATTAACCCTCATCAGCGCTGCGATGACCCGCTGTCGCTTAACCTAATCGCCGCTCTTATGGCCCCACCTTTCAGAGATCTTTGACCAGTCCATTATATCAATTGACAATATTTACTAGTATATGAAAATACCCTTGTTCACGGCTCTTAACTCGCGTTTGCCCTCGCTATTGCCCGCAATAAAATAGGAATCATTTTTTGCTATCCATAATCCGATCTTAAGATTTAGAAGCAGTTTTTGGCTTGTAGTTTATATTGTTCACTTCTTTGATGGCAGCGTAGTCATACCCATATATTACGTATATCAAAAAGTATTATTGGCAGAACAGTTTCCTGACTAGTTTCATTGTCTCCCTAAATAGGACGCCATTGTGTAACTATTACGGCATCTTCAAAAATCTTCACCAATTCTCGAATTTTGCCATATTCAATCTCTTTCATTCCATCAAGGAATGCCCTTCTTATATGTAACTAATGTCTACATTTGCATATAAAACGAAAAAAGACAGATTTCATTACTTCGAACACCTATTTGTGCACATTACCACACATTACTAGCGTCCCTATTCTGTGGCATTACCCACTCATTCATTTTAATAATAACTAGCGACTCGCCGCGGCTTAGCACGGGTGCAATGCTGATTAATTATGCATGTATTATACATATAAACCTTTCGTTTTTTTTCTATCTATTAAAAACACGCCAAATTCCGTTGCGTAATTTTAAAGATCTAAGCATACACAGGGACAGACAGCAGGAAGCGAATTTGTTTTATACTATGTAGTGATGAAGCTAGAAATATAAACGCGACAAGATATTGATGCTTGCGTCTCCAGCCCCTTCGAGACCATGGATGTTACATTACGTCCGAAACGTCGAGGTAATTAAATAAACACATTTTTTAACGCGACTAAGTCCCGTTTTGTATAATAAGTTATTTTACTTTTATAAATAATGACACAAAGGTAAATTAAGAAAGAAAAATTGAATGCGATCTACTACAATCGAAGCGGGGTTTGAACCCGCGACCTCTGCGTTACCGGCGCATTGCTCTCCCAACTGAGCTATCCGACTGCTACGTCAGTCACACCAAATCTTTCATCCCTTAATCCTTTACGCTACTGGAGCGCCCTCTGCGTCATATATGTTTTTTGAAATGCTTACTGCGCATTAGCCATACCCTAGGATGTGCGTTTTACACGCACGATCCCCAATCCCCATTGCTTTACAGCAAGTGTGAAGACTGCGAGAGAGATGGCGCTGTTCTAAATATTTGTATAGGATCTTTTTATCGATTCTATATTTTTTTTTATGTGGTAATACCACATTTTTATTTTTATAAATAATGACACAAAGGTAAATTAAGAAAGAAAAATTGAATGCGATCTACTTCAATCGAAGCGGGGTTTGAACCCGCGACCTCTGCGTTACCGGCGCATTGCTCTCCCAACTGACCTATCCGACCGCTACGTCAATCACACCAAATCTTTCATCCCTTAATCCTTTACGCTACTGGAGCGCCCTCTGCGTCATATAAAATGCTTATTGCGCATTAGCCATACCCTAGGATGTGCGTTTTACACGCACGATCCCCAATCCCCATTGCTTTACAGCAAGTGTGAAGACTGCGAGAGAGATGGCGCTGTTCTAAATATTTGTATAGAATCTTTTTATCGATTCTATATTTTTTTTTATGTGGTAATACCACATTTTTATTTTTATAAATAATGACACAAAGGTAAATTAAGAAAGAAACATTGAATGCGATCTACTACAATCGAAGCGGGGTTTGAACCCGCGACCTCTGCGTTACCAGCGCATTGCTCTCCCAACTGAGCTATCCGACCGCTACGTCAGTCACACCAAATCTTTCATCCCTTAATCCTTTACGCTACTGGAGCACCCTCTGCGTCATATATGTTTTTTGAAATGCTTATTGCGCATTAGCCATACCCTAGGATGTGCGTTTTACACGCACGATCCCCAATCCCCATTGCTTTACAGCAAGTGTGAAGACTGCGAGAGAGATGGCGCTGTTCTTATTTATTTTATTATTATTTATAAAAATAAAAATGTGTTATTACCACATAAAAAAATATAGAATCGATAAAAAGATTCTATACAAATATTTAGAACAGCGCCATCTCTCTCGCAGTCTTCACACTTGCTGTAAAGCAATGGGGATTGGGGATCGTGCGTGTAAAACGCACATCCTAGGGTATGGCTAATGCGCAATAAGCATTTCAAAAAACATATATGACGCAGAGGGCGCTCCAGTAGCGTAAAGGATTAAGGGATGAAAGATTTGGTGTGACTGACGTAGCGGTCGGATAGCTCAGTTGGGAGAGCAATGCGCGGGTAACGCAGAGGTCGCGGGTTCAAACCCCGCTTCGATTGTAGTAGATCGCATTCAATTTTTCTTTCTTAATTTACCTTTGTGTCATTATTTATAAAAATAAAAATGTGGTATTACCACATAAAAAAAAATATAGAATCGATAAAAAGATCCCAAGCAGCACATTAGTGAATTTTGCAGCTTATCTTATAGCTTTAAGTTCTAAATGAGTGGTTTAACAGTGTTTGTTACAACTTATAGCTTTAAACACAACTCAAAACTGTATATGAGTTCATCCTATCACTTGTAGTTGCATAGGAGCGTTTTTTGTTTCTACTTCATTACTTATGGTGGGATAAAGTCGATTTTGCTACTTAAAGTTGCATGCAGGTTCAAATTGTCACTCAATAAGAAGCAATAGTGCTATATAAGGCCTTAAAATCACTTATAAGCAACTTTTACATATAAGTGGGAACATACCCTTATTTGGAACTAAAAGTTCCAAATGACTAGTACAATAGCGAATTATATCACCAATAGTGGCTAAAGGGATAATTTTACGGCTCTTTTGGAACCAAAAAATATTGCAACTTTAAGGCCTAAGAAGTACCTTATTGCCACTCCAACGCATAAATAGGTCTCAGTAGGAGGTTCTTGGAACCAAAAGCAGTTATTTTCACTTATTTCAAACCACTAACGAACTAAAAGTTCTATTATAGTTCCTATTTGCGCCTTGTCAAAATATATTTAATAGTCTTGCTTGTTTAATAGTCTACAAAAGAGCAAATAATTACTATTGGTAATATCATTCACTGCTTTGCCACTCGCAAGATACAAATAAGTGATTATTAGACTTGATAGTTCCAAATAAGGAACAAATAAGTGAAAATAAACACTGTAGGATCTTTTTTGTTTCACCATGTTTACAAATGGAAGCCTATGAAAATTGATTATTTTAACCAGAATTTTATCACACTCACGCATAATCACAGACTTTTGATAGTTGTGACGATGTTACTTTAACATTGTACGTAACCTACAATCATTAGGTCAGGTTTTTAACAGTTTTATTTCTTATCAGTATCTATTCCTTATTTAATTTAGCACTCTCTTTTTTAATATTCCTGATCAAATGAAGGGCGCGTCGAAATTTACAAAGAAAACATATTATAGTTTCACAGTAAAAAAAAAATCGCAAGAATTTCGTGCTTATTTCAATGCTTGTATAACGTAAAGTTTTAATCACAATCAAACAGACATATAAATCTAAAATGAATATGGCAGATCACGTATTACTTTTAATAAAACACAATTTGACAGTTGCCTCGCCACTCAAAGATAATTTTGGCGACTCATTTATCACTCATTGACCGAACTGAAATGTTTTCATTCGTTCACTGCGCATAACTTTCACCCATAGTTCTAATTACCACTTAAGGTAATTGTAAGATCTCTTATGGATTCTATTTAGCACCAAAAATAGGCTGCAATTTTTCTCCTTTTGGTTCTATACTGGTGGCATAAGGGTTCTTGCCACCTATATAGCACTTAGTCATGGTGGTAAATTTCACTTAAGCATCTAATTAGATATGATATACGAGCTATTTAGACCCAGTTGTGCTACTTGGGATTCTATACAAATATTTAGAACAGCGCCATCTCTCTCGCAGTCTTCACACTTGATGTAAAGCAATGGAGATTGGGGATCGTGCGTGTAAAACGCACATCCTAGGGTATGGCTAATGCGCAATAAGCATTTCAAAAAACATATATGACGCAGAGGGCGCTCCAGTAGCGTAAAGGATTAAGGGATGAAAGATTTGGTGTGACTGACGTAGCGGTCGGATAGCTCAGTTGGGAGAGCAATGCGCCGGTAACGCAGAGGTCGCGGGTTCAAACCCCGCTTCGATTGTAGTAGATCGCATTCAATTTTTCTTTCTTAATTTACCTTTGTGTCATTATTTATAAAAATAAAAATGTGGTTATACCACATAAAAAAAATATAGAATCGATAAAAAGATTCTATACAAATATTTTACTTTTACGTGTTCGTCGTAATTTGCTCTGTATGCCTGACCGCTAAGTCTCTGCTTTTCTTCGACTCAAAGTTTAACTGGAAGCTTAATCACCTCATAAAAAGTTTGCTTTAAGAACCAGAGTTGAGCGAGAGTAACGAGCTCGTAAAACACGCATTGAAAAAGCTATTTAATTCTCATTTGGCACTTAATAAGGTCTGTCATATAGCATCTGCAAAAATGTAGAGAAATGATACTAAAGTGACAATAGTAATAGGTAAGTGATTTCACAGAAAAAGAGCGAGGCAAACTCAAACGCTACCGCGCAATGAGTTTGAGACCGCTTTTTAGGGTTCCATACCCAAAAGAAACGGGACCCTATTTCTCAAATTTTGCTGTCTGTCCGTCTGTCACAAGGCTCACGGGTTCTCATGATCATTTCTTACTACATTACATTAAGTGATCCTCTCTTTCCGTCGGTTTCACTCTTGGCAGAGTGGTCGTGGTCATCATTTCATATGTTGGTAGCAAGCTTCACAACACGCCGTCATTCTTCCCTGATAGCCACCTTCCTCGTGCATTCGTGTAGTGACGATGAGTATTGCAGCTTTTATTAGATCTGTCCACCTCATAGGCGAACTTCCTTGTGACCTGGTACCCTCAACCTTTCCCAAGTGAGTTTAAAATAGGGAAGGAGGGTTTTGATGAAAATCTGCGGTTTTTATTTTCATACAAATCGGTTTATCGTTTACATTCCTTTAGTTCTAACCACAACTAAATCGATTTCACATTATCGCTAAATCCTTACTAAATCTTTACTAAAACGCCTAATATCCGACGGCAGCGCTCGGTCCTAAATTCCACAAACGCTGCTCGCTCGTTCGAAAATGGAATTTTAAAGGCACTTTATTAGGGAGTGGGGGGAAGCGATTCCTTCGCTCTGATGCCACATTCGAAGAGGCTTTCGATATCCTCAATATAGCAATATCTCGGCATTATAACGGAATTACATCCATTATTGAACGTCAAAAACAATGCAGGTGCTTAATTTTGTCGGGGAGTTCTTTAATGTCTCTATGGTCCCCAATCACTCAAAAAGGGCTAAAGCGATTTGAAAAATTCATTCCTTTTTTTCAAAGTGTATTGTTTCTGGTTGGTCCCATTGTTATATAAAACACAACTTCGTTTTGTTAACGTCGGTTATTTTCTGTAACAAGTGATTATGTTAAGCTCAATGCAGCTTAACGGTATAAAACAATAAAATACTTTTATTAATATTAATTTATAAATACTAATACAAAGGTGAATTATTAACGAAAAATGTCATGTGATCAACTGCTATATACCTAAGCATTAAGCACGGTGTACTGCCTTTTGGCCGAATTATGTTTCGTCAAATTTCATTTGGCAACCAACTTTTCGCCGAAGTTTTATTACGCAAACCAATCCTTGGCATAATTTTACTTCGTATTTTATTTATTTCGCTACATTTTTATATTCCAAAATTTTATTATATCAAATTTTATGTGGTAAATAATTGTGTAGGAAATGATATGCTAAGGCAAATAACATATCGTCAAATTTTATGTGGTAAATGATTGTGTAGCAAATGATTTTCTTAGTCAAATAACGATTCATCAAAAGCCATTTGGGCAAATTACCTACAACCATTGCTTACAGTATGATGATAGTGCAAAATAAAACACAAATATAAACCGAAAATAATATTTTTTAATCAAAACCAATTTGTTGTACTTGTGATACATATGTATGTGAGCAGATCCGACTCGGCCGGGTTAGGTTAGGTTAGTTTTTTTTTTATATCCCTTGTAGACGACGCGATGAACTGTACCTGAAAGAAATTCTAACAAATTTATAATAATTGTCTTTGCCTAGTTTTATATGTATAACTTATGTAGATACTTACCTGCCGCTGTTTTCTATGTGGTCAATAAACGTATGCGCGAGCGCATGCACATGTGTGAGTGTCGCCTAACGGCCAATAGCATTTAGTTGTCCTTCAGCTACCGTACGACGCACGCATGTACATGCACTTAAGCACCCCTATTTTGTGTACCGAATTCTTTTACTTTCGTTCCTCTCGACCAGTGCCAGCCCCCGTCGCTTACACATGGTCCTTCGAACCGGATCTTGAAGAACGAAGACAGGAATGTTCAGCACGCCTCTGCGCACAATGGTTAAAACGCGCGCTGCTCTCGAAAGAGAAAAGTTGAAGCATCCCATCACGGAACCGGACACGGAACAAAACATGGATGAAGTGTACTCTCAAAAGTCATGCATCGCTCGAATTATGAAGGAAGAGCTCACACAAATCAAGCTAAACTACGCCAGCAACCAGCCCGCTGTTAAAGTTAAAGAGGGTAGCGTAGGAAAAGAGCCTGGCGCTAGTACATCGAAATCTTCGAACAAAATGTCCAATGCGTCTTCATTGATGGCTCGAAGAAAGCAATTAGAGTTGGAAGCTGCCGAAGCTAAAGCTAAAATCGAAAAAGATTTGATAGACAAGAAATTAGCGGCCAATCTCGCCGCTCTAGATGAGGAGTTATCGCAGAAGTCTCGTAGCAGCAGACGGTCATCATTAACTAGAACATCTCAAAAAGTGGAACAGTGGCTCGAGAAAAGTCACCAAGATGTACGTGAAGATCCCGCGCCGCGTGACTTTCAGCAGCTAGCGCAAGCGATGGAAAAACTAGCTACCTCCACACAAAGCGCAAATACACGGCTTTTATCCCGATTAGCCACGTCTAAAGATTTGCCGTTATTTTCCGGAGACGTACTCGAATGGATTCAATTTAAAAAATCATATACCCAATCCACGATGTTATGCAATTATAGTGACAGTGAAAACATCGCAAGACTAGAGAAATGTCTTCGCGGCGAGGCAAGGGAGACCGTATCATCACTGCTTACAAGCGACACCTCACCATCCATCATTCTTGAAGCACTAGAACTTCGTTTCGGAAGGCCCGACCTAATTATACACAAAATAACAACACAATTAAAAAAATTGCTGCCATTACCGCAAGCCTATCACACCGAGTTAGTGAATTTTGCTGTCAAAATAAAAAACTACGTTGCAGCTGCCGAGTCTATAAAGCAGACTGACCATTTCAAGAGCCCGGAATTATTGAATATTGTTATTCAATAATTCCGGGCTCCTCAAATGGTCAGTCGGTGTCCCAGTCCGCTCATCAACAAGTGGGCTGATTATATTTACGAGCACTGCGATCCGAATAAAGCTAAACTGCAATTATTCTCCGAATTCCTGCACAAAGAAGCTACAAAAATCGCCGCCGCCGGGATAACTCATATTCACTCACAACCCGAACATAAATTTCCAAAGAAATTGGATTACGAACGAAAAGTACCGGTTTATCCCGTGCTAAACAACAATAATGATTGCAACCCAAGATGCAAGTTCTGCAAAACGTCTACTCACACACTCTCAAGTTGTAAGAAATTCAAACGCGCACTACGCAGAGATAAATGGCGCTTTGTTAAAATAAATAATTTGTGTCACAAGTGCTTGTTGCCGGGTCACGGCAAAGAAACCTGTCCCGCCGCGCCGTGCGATATCGATGGATGCGGCGTGACTCATCACCGGCTGCTTCACTGGCCGGCCAAGCAGAACCTACCTCCTCGCAACGCCGCCGCGAATGAAGCCCTAATCAATACATCGCAAGTACCTACAACCAGTGAAAGTGAAGTTCAGGGTCCCACGGCCGAAACTGTTACAAACACTATTGTGGAACCCAGTTCAAGTGTTATGTTGAAAATTGTTCGCGTAAACTTACATGGACCAAATGGTATTATTATTACCACAAATGCCCTTTTAGATGATGGGGCTAGCGTGACCTTGATCTCTGCTGACCTTGCCAACTGTGCCAATATTCAAGGTCATCCCGAAACTCTAAGTATCAGAGGCGCGTGGAACTCTAATATTGTGTGTAAAAGTGAACTGGTGAACTTTGAACTTTCTAACATGAACGGTGAGACGTTCGAGGTACGTGCGAGAAAGATAAGTGAACTAGACTTGCCAACACAGGACCTTTCAAAAGTGAACTTAAATGACTATGAACATTTACGTCATCTAAAGTGCGTTTTAACTTGCGAGAAAGTGAAACCTCAAATATTAATAGGCCAGGACAATTTCCACTTAATTATGTCCCTACGCACTATTTATCGAGGCAAATATGAGCCTTGTGCTACACTTACAAGACTTGGTTGGTGCCTGAATGGAATCGTACCTACACCTGCCTACGCTCGACGCGGTCGAACTCTAACCACCGCACATACGTTGACTACAACAATTTATCAGCGTGCCAAACCGGCCGCCGCCGTCTCCGACGCATCCTATACGCCCTCCATCGCTACCCCAGCGGACGCCTATTCTGCTCAGCGGGAGACGCACACATGCGCGGACGCACACCTGTACTCAACACAAGACTCGAGCGAGATAAGTAGCTACAACGAAGATAGTAAACAACTGCATGAACTCGTTCGCCGGTCGTTTGCGCTCGAATCGATAGGAGTGAACTCTAAGCCACGCGTAAATAAGGACGAAATTCGTGCAGTCAACTGCATTGATAACTCTGCAAGGCTGATAAACGGGCAATATGAAGTTGGCCTCCCATGGAAAAATGATTTAAAAATGCCTGATTCCTACCCGAATGCCTATAAAAGGTTCCTTACTGTGGAGAGAAAAATGTTATCATGCGAAGACTACGCAACAAGATACAAGGAACGAATCAACTATTTATTTGACAACAATTACGCTCGATTGTTATCGGAAGAGGAATTGTAGGCGCCACATCCTCGTGTTTGGTACCTCCCCCACTTCGGTGTCGACAACCCAAACAAGAGAAAACTGAGATTAGTTCACGACGCATCAGCTGTTTCTTCGGGAAGATGTCTAAATGATTAACTATTGCAAGGGCCCGATATGCTTCAAAACTTAATAGGCATCATGCTGAGGTTCCGAGAAAAGCCTGTCGCAGGTTACCTATCTGAAACACTAAAAACGTTAGTCCGAATTTCATTTCGACAAAAACTATTCGACAAATATCATTTTAACTTTTTTTCATTTGTCCGAAAATTCAATTCGATAATTTACGATTGGGCATTAATTGTTTAGGATTTTTATTCACTCGACTAATGACACGTTTCCCGAAATCTCATTTGTCCGTAATATCAGTTTTCCGATGTAACGTTTCGGTTTATTAACTACTCGACATTTTTTGTATGACTCTGATTTCATTTGACCGATGTAACGATTCGGTTTATTAACTACTCGACTTTTTTTGTATGACTTTGATTTCATTTGTCCGATGTAACGATTCGGTTTATTAGCTACTCGACTGTTGTGGTCACAGTTCTAACCAAACCTAACCTAACCAGGTCGGTTTTGGCGGTTTGTCGGCTGCTGCTGCAGCACGGTAGCTTCGCTCGCTCGGCTCGCGCGCTGTTGTGGTCACAGTTCTAACCTAACCTAACCCAACCAGGTCGGTTTTGGCGGTTTGTCGGCTGCTGCCGCAGCACGGTAGCTTCGCTCGCTCAGCCAGCGGGCTGTTGTGGTCACAGTTCTAACCTAACCTAACCCAACCAGGTCGGTTTTGGCGGTTTGTCGGCTGCTGCCGCAGCACGGTAGCTTCGCTCGCTCGGCTCGCGCGCTGTTGTGGTCACAGTTCTAACCTAACCTTACCCAACCAGGTCGGTTTTGGCGGTTTGTCGGCTGCTGTCGCAGCACGGTAGCTTCGCTCGCTCAGCCAGCGGGCTGTTGTGGTCACAGTTCTAACCTAACCTAACCCAACCAGGTCGGTTTTGGCGGTTTGTCGGCTGCTGCCGCAGCACGGTAGCTTCGCTCGCTCGGCTCGCGCGCTGTTGTGGTTACAGTTCTAACCTAACCTAACCCAACCAGGTCGGTTTTGGCGGTTTGTCGGCTGCTGCCGCAGCACGGTAGCTTCGCTCGCTCGGCTCGCGGGCTGTTGTGGTCACAGTTCTAACCTAACTTAACCAGGTCGGTTTTGGCGGTTTGTCGGCTGCTGCCGCAGCACGGTAGCTTCGCTCGCTCGGCTCGCGCGCTGTTGTGGTCACAGTTCTAACCTAACCTTACCCAACCAGGTCGGTTTTGGCGGTTTGTCGGCTGCTGCCGCAGCACGGTAGCTTCGCTCGCTCAGCCAGCGGGCTGTTGTGGTCACAGTTCTAACCTAACCTAACCCAACCTGGTCGGTTTTGGCGGTTTGTCGGCTGCTGCCGCAGCACGGTAGCTTCGCTCGCTCAGCTCGCGGGCTGTTGTGGTCACAGTTCTAACCTAACCTAACCCAACCAGGTCGGTTTTGGCAGTTTGTCGGCTGTTGCCGCAGCACGATAGCTTCGCTCGCTCGGCTCGCGGGCTGTTGTGGTCACAGTTCTAACCTAACTTAACCAGGTCGGTTTTGGCGGTTTGTCGGCTGCTGCCGCAGCACGGTAGCTTCGCTCGCTCGGCTCGCGCGCTGTTGTGGTCACAGTTCTAACCTAACCTAACCCAACCAGGTCGGTTTTGGCAGTTTGTCGGCTGCTGCCGCAGCACGATAGCTTCGCTCGCTTGGCTCGCGCGCTGTTGTGGTCACAGTTCTAACCTAACCTAACCCAACCAGGTCGGTTTTGGCGGTTTGTCGGCTGCTGCCGCAGCACGGTAGCTTCGCTCGCTCGGCTCGCGCGCTGTTGTGGTCACAGTTCTAACCTAACCTAACCCAACCAGGTCGGTTTTGCCGGTTTGTCGGCTGCTGCCGCAGCACGGTAGCTTCGCTCGTTCGGCTCGCGGGCTGTTGTTGCGGTCGCAGTTCTTATGTAATGCGAAAAATATCATTGGGTAAATGAAAAAATGGGTATTAAAGAAAAGACGTCTCAATTCAGATGGCAAGTGAATGGGGCGGGAAAAGTTAAAAGGTGAACTGAAAATTTGGCTAAATGAAAAAATGGGTACTAAACAAAAGACGTCTCAATTCAGATGGCAAGTGAATGGGGCGGGAAAAGTTAAAAGGTGAACTGAAAATTTGTTCAAATGTATGCAGTGCCAAAAGTATCATGGGGTAAATGAAAAATGGGCTACGAAAAAAAATACGTAACAACTCATAGGGCAAGTGAATGTGACGGGAAAAGTTTTTCGGACAAACGATACTTCTACTAAATGTAAAATGGTGAAAAGAAAAATGTATGAATCCTGTCATCGGACAAACGATAATAATTCGAATAGTTTTCGGGCAAATGAAATTCGGTCAATGGTTTTTAGTGTTTGAGATAGGTTACCCCTGTCGCAATAATGGGAGACATCAAGGACTATTTTCTGCGTATTAAAATAAAGGCGGAAGACCAGCACGCACTGCGATTTTTATGGCGCGATAACGTAAATAGTGAGCTGAAAACCTACGCTATGACGTCACTGTCATTCGGATTGAATTGCTCGCCCTTTGTTGCACAACATATTAAAAACAAAAATGCAACCAGATTTGAAAAAGAATTTCCCGAGGCCGCTGAAGCTATCCTGAAATCACATTACGTAGACGACTACATCGACAGTGTGGACAATGAAGCTTCAGCCATGAAAATGATACAGGAAGTGTCTGAAATTCATAGAAGAGGTGGTTTCCAAATCAGAAACTGGATATCTAATAAGCCAGAAGTTTTAGAATGCACACCAAAAGAGACTCTAAGTGATAAGGCCGTAAGGTTCAAAACCGGCTGCGACGACTTACCTGAGAGAACGCTCGGGCTACTTTGGTTCCCGGCTAGCGTCACGTTCGGGTTCGACTTATCACTCAAACGCATTCCGAATGAAATAATAAAATTACAACGAAAACCTACCAAACGTGAACTACTGCGCATATATATGTCTATATTCGATATCTTTGGATTTCTGGCCCCATTTACTGTCCGAGCGAAGATAATGCTTCAAAATATATGGAAGACAAGCACTCAATGGGACAAATTTTCATTTCCCAACTCAACGTTTCGCACTGATATCTTTTCCCAATTAATGATTTGATAAACTATTGTTAGACCAATTATTATCTGGGATTTTTATAAGATGTCAATTATGTTTTCGTCAAATGTATTGATTGGTATACCTTGATTTAGCAACATATTGAATGGCATTATGCAAATCGCAGTATAATTTTATTGCATTAAGCTGGTAGGGTGATGCACCATGCACCTAAATTTAGAGGGTACTTTTGTTTACATACTTTGTGGCTCAAAATAGCATTTCATTCTTGAGTTATCATCGCTGATAGTTAATGTGCGTGTGTGCATAAAAAAAAATAACCCTAACCTACATCTCTGGGAGTTGTTTCGTCCCGAAGACTGTAATCCCGAAGACTGTAATCCCGACGGCTAGAATTCCTACAGTTCACATACATACGTATCACAAGTACAACAAAAGGAGCGTTTATAGGGATATAAAAAAAAAACTAACCTAACCTAACCCGGCCGAGTCGGATCTGCTCACATACATACGTATCACAAGTACAACAAAAGGAGCGTTTTTTAGGGATATAAAAAAAAAAAAACTAACCTAACCTAACCCGGCCGAGTCGGATCTGCTCACATACATACGTATCACAAGTACAACAAATTGATTGTGATTAAAAAAAAATTTTTTCGGTTTATATTTGTGTTTTATTTTGCACTATCATCATACTGTAAGCAATGGTTGTAGGTAATTTGCCCAAATGGCTTTTGATGAATCGTTATTTGACTAAGCAAATCATTTGCTACACAATTATTTACCACATAAAATTTGACGATATGTTATTTGCCTTAGCAAATCATTTCCTACACAATTACTTACCACATAAAATTTGACATAATAAAATTTTGGAATATAAAAATGTAGCGAAATAAAAAAAATACGAAGTAAAATTATGCCAAGGATTGGTTTGCGTAATAAAACTTCGGCGAAAAGTTGGTTGCCAAATGAAATTTGACGAAACATAATTCGGCGAAAAGGCAGTACACCCGGATAAATACGTTGGATTAGACCTGAAAAATACGTTGTTTCATCTCACATCTGTTTCAAAACCCTTCGGCCTCCCTTACGACACAGAACAGAATATATTATTTTAATCTAAAGAAAAAGAGAAATGAAAAGTCTAACTGGTTACTTCAAATAGAGATTGATCAATTGAGACGTCGAATTTGGCCCCTGATCGGCACCGGAGCCGCACCTGACTTCCGTAAAATCCGGAATAATCTGTGCACTCGGAGGTGATATTTTCACCTGCATTTAGGCAGCTGTTCGCGTTATGTAAACTACTGGAAAACGGAAGTGTGCCGTCGACACTGTCTACGATGTAATGAGAAAAAGTGATTTATTTGGAAAGCAATAACATTTGATTTATGCCTAATAATAATAAAAACCCGGCCGGAGGGTTCCGTACAAATTTCACTCTACGGAATTTACTTATCCTATCTCAACTGGCCAGGTTAAGTTAAGTTTGCACCTGGTATGTTCACCGCATACAAATAAGGTGCAAAGATAACGCAACCGATTACGTTTGTTGTATGGAAGTCTCACTGAAATATTTATTTTGTCCTGTTTTTAAGTATTTGTTGTTATAGTGACAACAGACATACATAATCTGTAAAAAAATCAACTGTCTAACTATCACGGTTCATGAGATACAGCCTGGTGACAGACGGACAGATAGACAGAGACAGACAGGCAGACAGAGAGAGAGAGAAAGACAAACAGACAGACGGACAGCGGAATAGGATTCCATAGTACCTTAACGTTAGTAATAGGATTCCATAGTACCTTAACATTAAAACAAAGTTGGAATCTTGAAATTAAGATCCTCACCTTTATATTTTGGAGGTTCCGCAGTCAACATCAAAATTATTATAGCTCGACCACGTCCGTCTGTCAGACAGACTATCTGTCTATGTTTTCGTCATAAAAATAAATGGGTAAAAGTACGCCTGTACATAGGAAAATCGTTATTTACAGTAGTGGTTAAGAAACTATATTCTGAGTGTAGCCACGTGTAGCCTAAATGCTCTTGGTCGGTATTAAGTAAGTAAAATGAAAAATATAAGATAAAAGGAACACATTGACGTTAAACTTACACGCAAATAAAGAGAGCCCCGCTCTTGGGCATAAAAGTGGCGTTTTAATACCGGTTAAGCCTCTGCCGTGACGCATGGCGGAAAAGTGTCCGTTACAATTTATTGCCGAATGTATCTCCCTGAAAAGTAATGGAAAAAGAATTTTGTACATAGCTTTATTGCAGGGTCCTGTTATTTTAGATCACAGTAATGTATGATCAGTATTCAGTTACCTATATAAAAAATATATATATCGAAAATCTGTTTTTTTTTTGATGAGGCGACAATTTAACAGCGCGTATGCAGCCGTATAGATTGTGCTTCATCTTTTGGTTAAAATTCTTTATCCGCTTATCACGCCAAAACGGCTGGACAAGTTTACTACAGGAATAGTTGAACATCAAAATAGGGTTGTAGGATACTTTTTTAACCGACTTAAAAAAAAGGAGGGGTTCTCAATTCGGTTGTATTTTTTTATTATTATTATTAATGTTTATGTTACCTCAGAACTCCGTCATTTATGAGTCGATTTGGAAAATTCTCTTTAGGTTCATGAATAGACATTTAAACGTTGGTCTCATAATATTTTTGTGAAGATCTGATGAGGAGATCCATGAGGAATCGAAGGAATTCCAGAAATTTTATAGGCACTTATAATGTTTTTCATATATTTTACCCGATTACATTTGCCAGGACATCCGAACATCCGGAATTCAGACATACATTCGGTGTAACGGAGAGGCTTCGCTTGATCCATTTGCTCGGTCAATAATCTAAATATCTCAATTTCTGTTCTTGTTGTGTCCACGTGTCTGTATCAACACGTGCCATAAACGCGAAACGGGCGATTCTTTCATATTTTATTACTTCATAAACGGAATTGCCAGTTTTTATGAATCGGACCCAGGTTATTGTTTCTTTCATATAAAATATTATGCGTTATACATTTATTGAAGCTTTTATAGTTATGTAACGTTGCGTTTTCATCGTTGATCACTGAATAGAGGAAAAATTTATTTGCAGAACAAAACCAGGCAAGTGCAAGCCGGATACCCAAATGTTTGCATGTAGTACCGTACGCCAAAACCGCTAATATTTTACCGCTAGAAGGGGCACTAAAGTTTTACCGTAGTGAGGTTTTTTTTATTTTTATTCACAGACTGACCGGCGATTGATCTCAGTATCACCTGATGGAAAGTGACTACGGACGGGGTCGAGGATGTAGCTCGCCGGTTCAGTAATAGCATATTCACTCTTACCTTGAAGATACCTAAATTATATATTTTTGGAAATAACTACACACGATGGGAGCGAGTTCCATTCCTTAGCGGTCCGCATTAGAAATTATGAAGTAAATCGCTTCGTGCAAATGCGTGGTAAACTGACAACATAAGGGTGAAATCGCTCCCCTCGCCTGGTTGTACGAAGTTGAAACGGGGATGGTGGAATTAAATCGTGCAATTCCTGCGCACACTCTCCAAAATATATCCGATAGAACACTGACAAGCAGGCAACTTTGCGGCGTTGTTCGAGGTTCTGGAAGATGGCCCCAGCCGGCAAAAGGTAAAAAGTATCCTATAACCATTTTTATGGATGAACTGCTATCCCTTTATCAAAATAAGTTAAAATCCGTCCCGTCGTTTTGGCGTGAGTAGAAGAAAACGAAATTCTGAGACAGTGCCACACTGGCATGGCCGCGCGCCCATACAAAACAAAAGGCGAACTGTTAGTTTATAAAAAATAAAACATCGTGAACTATACTCCGTTCTAGATAAGATTAACCTTTTTATATAGAATACTAGCTGACCCGGCGAACTTTGTACCGCCTGAAAGTCGATAAATGTAGGCAGCTTTTACTATGAATCCCACGGGAACGTGATAAAAAGTATCCTATGTCTTTCTCCTGGTTATAAGCTACCTCCCCACCAGCCAAATCAGTTCAGCCGTTCTTGAGTTATAAATAGTGTAACTAATACAACTTTCTTTTATATATAATTACTAGCATTAACCCGCGGTTTCGCCCGCGTTCCTATACAATAAACATTATCCTACGGGAACGATGCTCTTTTTTTCAGGATAAAAAGTGGGCTATTTGTTAAAGTTAGGGTATAATCTGCTTATCCCTCATGCATATCCGTCTAGCCGTTTTATTTTTGAAAAGTTTGAATGCATTTATTATACGGCTGCAGGAGGTTTCCCGATGACTACTCCAGTCTCGCCGCGCCACCCGCACTGGCCTTGACGACAATCGAAATGGCACCAAATACAAATTTAAACATCTATTAGGATAACGGGACTCATTCCATCACTTAAAAGCAAAAATAAATCCCTTATAGGATCACTTGTAGCTGTCTGTGAGTCCGTCTGTTACAACCGATTTGCTGCAAAACTACTGCACCGATTGAATTGCAATTAGGCACAAATGCTTTCAAGAATTTTCATGTCCACAAATGTCCCAAAAAACATGAAAATGACACCCATATTCATATCACCCACAATCATAAGTCATAACGTCATCGCACCGCCACAGGGGAATGGTATTTCACGTCCGCTACGTTGAGTTTTAAAATAATTGTTGTACCCGTAATCAGCGACCTGATAAATAATAAAAATAATACCCATGTTGATTTTCAGACTTTGTCAACACATTTCCCCCTTTTAGGGCTTCAATTCTTGAAAGGCCTGAAAAGCGTGTTTACTCATATTCTTAGAAATACTCCTGTGAAGTTTCGAATAAAATAGTCTAATCTTGTTTCCCCATACAAACTTTGGATCTCTATTTCACCCCCTTTAGAAAAATCGTTTATTAGTGCGCCCCTATACCCTATAAGAAACCTACGTTCTAAATTTAGACTCTTTAGAATCAGCGGTTTGGGCTGTGCGTTTAAAAACGGCACCCATATGTTTAGACATATTTAGACATTTCTACCCCATCGCACCCTAACATGAGAGATGGTATTACACGTCCGCCATGTTGAATTTTAAAATCGTTCTTTTTTTGGTAATCAGTGACCCGATAATCCATAGAAACCAACTCTTCCCTCTTCCCCTTCCGGGATACAGGGTACCAAGTTATCTAATCTTGTTTCCCCATACAAACTTTGAATCCCCATTTCACCCCCATAGGGGGTGAATTAAAAAAAAAACCTTTTAGTGCACCCCTACACCTTAATAAGCAACCTACGTGCCAAATTTGAACTCTTTAGAACCAGCGGTTTAGTATTTAGACATTTCAACCCCATTTCACCCCAACGGGGTAATTCACGTCCGCCTCGTTGGATTTTAAAATCGTTGCGGTTTTGGTAATCAGCGACCCGATAAACCATAAAAAAAATACCCATGTTGATTTTCAGACTTTGTCACCACATTTCTCCCTTTATGGGGTTGAATTTTCAAAAATTCTGAAACACGTGTTTACTCATTTATTGTTAGAAATACTCCTGTGAAGTTTCAAATAAAATAGTCTAACTAATCTTATTTCCCCATACAAACTTTGGACCCCCATTTCTCCCCTTTAAGGGGTGAATTTTGAAAAATTCTTTCTTAGTGAACCCCTACACCTGATAAGGAACCTACGTGCCAAATTCGGACTCTCTAGAACCAGCGGTTTATTATTTAGACATTTCAACCCCATTTCACTCATGGGATAGCGAGATTGATGACCGAATGGAAGAGAGTGCTAGAGAAAGAGCAAGATAATTATCTTGTAGTTGTAAGTTAGTTAGGTTTTAGTTAAGTATTTAAGCTTAAGAATCCATGTAACGCCTTGGTGTAAACTGTCATGTTACATTTTTATGTGATTCAATAAATAATAATAATAATAATAATTTCACCTCAACAGGGGAGATGGTAATTCACGTCCGCCACGTTGGATTTTAAAATCGTTGCGGTTTTCGTAATCAGCGACCCGATAAACCATAAAAACAATACCCATATTGATTTTCAGACTTTTTCGCCACATTTCTCCCTTTTAGGAGTTGAATTTTCAAAAAACCTGAAACACGTGTTTACTCATTTATTGTTAGAAATACCCCTGTGAAGTTTCGAATAAAATAGTCTAATCTTTTTTCCCCATACAAACTTTGCAACCCCATTTCACCCCTTTAGGGGGTGAGTTTTGAAAAATCCTTTCTTAGCGGATGCTTACGTCATAACATCTACCTGCATGCCAAATTTCAGCCCGATTCGTCCAGTGGTTTGGGCTGTGCGTTGATAGATCACTATGTCAGTCAGTCATGCAGTCACCTTTGAGTTTTATATATATAGATATAGAAGATATTTTGTACAAATATATTTCTACGGTCTGATATAATTAAATAGAGTATATAAAAATCATGATATGCATTTTACCAACAACGTTCAGTGGTTTATAAACGGTCCTTTTACTTCAACGGTAATTCGCTTGACCTCTTTAACATGTTATAAGCTATGTTTATGACAGTGCTCCTCATTTTTTACACTCCATACTACCATCGTCCATAATGCAATATGGACTCCATCAAACCACAAATAATTTACGTACTTACCCGATAGTTTGGTGTGTAACAGTGAATATTAATTGATGACCGATTTTAATCGTATTTATCACAACTAGATGGCCATTAATTATTAAAGCATACTTTACGAATCGAGTAAATGAGCTGATCGTCAGCCGGTGTTTTAGAGGTTTGCAATTGTTTGTCTGTGACTGTTTGTTTCTTAAAAAAAGAAAATAAAAAAGTTGAGTTTATTTCATTGTTTAAAATCAACGTATTAACAGTTTTATCAACGTTTTCTTTTTTACTTAAGCTGAGATTATTTGAAACGCAAGGGGTTACTAAATCCAAAATGCTCATAAGCAGTTATTTTACGACTGTAATAATAATAATCAAGATTTTATGTTTCAAGTATTTGAAACGACATTTGAAATACATACGAAACGAGTTTACTCACGTCGCAGAAGTCGAATATCGCGCGACATCTTTCGAATCGGTTCGCGATTCATCATTAGGAGTGCGGATCAGGCGCCTATTGAACAATGCGCGCTATCGCTGCTAGATGCGGGCGTGTAGGTGGAGACGAGAATCTATTTACTCCCTTCTCACTTTTCATCTTAGCTAGAGATTTTTTTTTTTACAGTTAACGCTAATGAACAGGTATCATACATAACAAATAATCCTTACAATGTCGTCGACGCACAAACACTTCCAAGACATCATAACTAGTGTCCTACTCGTAGTGTAGCTCGTTACGTTATGTAAACGCTCCCCCGGGCTACGCTCGAGTGGGATAACGATCTCCGGACTCCTACTACTCGACTTCCAATAACAGCGAGGGCACTTTAGTGACCCAATACTATTGATTTGATTATATTTTTGGCGATGTCATTCAATTTGCAAGCATTTCTTATTATACCGAATCTGAAATAACAAACAAAGCATTTCTTTCGGTTATCCTCGTTTAATTCATAATATGTAGCGATTCGATTCATCATTTGAATGCTTAACTGACTACTTAAAATTAGCTAGCTATAATATTCATAGTCATAAAAAAAAATAGAGCATACGGCCGCCCTCAGAGACGAGTAAGGTACCGAATGGGCTCATGATTAAGGTCCTACGATCGTGCCGAAACATGTTCAGCAATTCTTGACTTTAACGAATGTGTGGAACCATTTTGAAATCTAAAAGTTTCTAAACCCAACCATAGTTAAAGTTGTCTGAATTCTCCTTTATCAGACTCAGCTATCTTGACATTTATATTCAGGCTGTGACAGCGAATTTAATTTAACACAGTGTCAGATAAATCGGATTGTATAATTGACGAGATCAGAGAAATGAAATATCCAACAAGACGGCTCAAAGTCTTACGTGTAGTATACGTTGGGTTATTCAATTAGGGCTGCGTGTACACTGCAACGTTTTCTATAGACTTGGGAATTACTTATAATGACGTCGGGCGATCTTAACGTTTTAACAGAATCACTGTATGATTCGGTTTTTTATGTGGATATTTCAGTGTAAAATATTCAGAGGGCGCTATTAATAAAAGCGTAAGATTATGGTGTAATTTGATGAGATCGGCATAACAATGTAATAAAACAGTTACATGAAAAACTACAAACAATCACTTCACAACTGGCAGTAGGTACACATTTAAAACATATCAATATGTACATGAAGTTAGGAAGTCCAGAACCTTCCGATAAAAGACCCCTGGACTAGGTATCGGCGAATACGTCAATATCCCCAGCTTCCACTGTGATGCGGTTTAAAACCGCGATCGCTCGGGATGTGGGAGCGTTCGCGCCACGCCGGGTGCGCGGGCAGGAGGTAGGCGCCGCGAACAGACGCCGGCTAGTTCCGTAGTAGTGCAGCCGCTTACCAAGCTAGCAGTCCTAGGTTCTCATCCCGGCAAGCCAAATATTTGTGTGAAGAGATTGGTTATTTTGTGCAATTTGTATATCTTGTGCAAGCTTCAAGCAGCCGACTTTGACTGAGGACCAACTACACAAGCTAGAGTAGGGTGGCGTAGCTAAAAATAGATAATATAAACACTTAAAACAAGACACAGTAACGTTTCACTCTTTATATGCATACGTTACTAGTAACTAAAAAACTTACTTAGAACAAACAAACAAAATATTAACTATATTAGTACATTGCTGCAGATTCCGGGAAAGAAGGTCTTGCCGAGTGAGTATAAAATTATAGACGGATAGTCATACGAAGCAGGTAAACCCTTTTCGCGGATAAGGCATATATAGTGTTTTTCTCAGCAGTGCAGTGAAATAAAAAATACACCACTCTAAAATATATATAATTAGCTGTTTAGCCTGTCCATAAACATAGACGCAATGTTTAAAAAAAACATTACTTCCCGGCCTAGGCCTTCAATTTTGTATGAAAATCATTTACAGTTCTCTCGAGTTATGTTATAAAACTTTGTTATTATGTATAAAACTTCCGTCTACACCTAGCTTTAATCTCCGCATGTTAGAATTCATATCGTTGCTAAGAATAATTTACCGTGGAACACACAGCTGAGCACTCGTCATTACATAGTTATAATTTAGTTTAAATCAATTATTTTGCGCGCGGCTCACATTAAACTTGGTGTAGGGGCTGTAATTGTTATTTAATTCTATTATATTCTACATCACTTCCCGATTTGATTACATTTGACTTATGCTTGCAAGAAATATAAATAAACCGTGTATATGCCTATTAGGGTCTAGCAAGAAAATTAAGCTTTTCGCCTATTAATTGTGTAATGTCTGCGGGAAAGACGTAACGCTAACTATTACGAGTACCTACTAAAAACTGAGTATGACACGCACACGGTTACATTGTTTATTCTTGCTAATATACCTACTGCTAGATACTGATAAAGAGAGTTATATGTCTTCTCTACCCGCAGGGACCAATGCTTCTGTTATAAATCATTAATGACCGAAACATTGGTCCCTGCGGAATGTTTATCATTATCATTAATAATTAATGATATAAACGATATCCTGCCTTTTTGCCGAAATATTTTACCCAACTGTTTCATTTCCCAACTCACGATTTTCTCTTAAAGCAAAAAAAAAACAGTGTATTTTTTTATTCTCTTATAGAATACAGTAGGTTAGGTTAGGTTTGTTTTATGAAAGTTCCGAAAAAAATATGGTTTCAGAGAAAATCGTGAGTTGGGAAATGAAACAGTTTGGGAAGTGATACTTTGGAAAACTATTTCTGGCCATACATTAGTACTCCGATATAAACATTCTGTGGATTACATTGTTCCGCTTATTGTGACTTGATTTGTTTGGCCAATATTAAAATATTGGTGAATGTAAAGACTATTTGTCCGTAATCAGTAATCACACGCATAAGTTTGGTTCATTGAACACATACCGCTAAACGTCGGTTATATGATAACCATAATTCACACATTCAAACGTCATCTGTAATTTTAAATGAAAGTGGAAAAATATATTTTATAAAAAAATACTTACATAATAAATTAAACACAACGCTATTTGACAAGTCCCTAGACAGTGTACTTCAGCGATTACAATATACAATTACAGGTAGAAACTTAGGTAAATTATAGTTATAATGAAACCTTTGACATGTCGTAAGACTATCATATACAAGTGATTTTTTTAAACAGCGAAACAGTATGTTACGATTCCCCGTACGATATCGCCGTGTCTGCCTATCGTAAATGAAAATGAAAAATTTATTGATAACATTCGTTACAGGTCATTATCTTATTAGGTACATTTGTTTAATATGTATAATTAAAAAAATATATAATGTAATCAATTATCAATATTAATAATCGTATATCGGCGCGACAGGATACAGCTAACGTGCGGCTTAAAAGGGTGACGCCATTTATTTGAAGATATGGTTAAAGCTGTCATTTGTGTATAAAACAGACACATTATGAATTAATGCTGATAACGAAGGAGGGACTAGCCAATTGTATCCAGCAATTCGTATAAAAATGGCGATATATCGTGCTTGTGTTTTTCTCGTGCTGCTTCAATATTGCTATGCTGCCGTGCCAATTTATAAAACCACAGAGACAGAAGTCCAGCAGTGTGTAGCGAAGATAATACAGCGAATCGAGCTCGACGAAGCCGCAAACGTAGCTTTGGTTCACGTAAACGCATCACTGGCTAAGGACCTGCATTCACTCTTAGAGCGGCATGTGAGGTTCGTTTCGAGATCATTCGACTGGCTGGATGACACCCTGCTCTACGACGTGTACGTCATACAGTGCACGAATGTCACGATGTGTTCAGGTGGACTGAACTTAATAAAGCGAGATCCGTTTTGGAATCCAAGAGCAAAATTCGTAATAGTATTGGAGTATATTGAAGACTTTTTGGAGTAGTAGGGCCTCGTGCAGGGTCCGTCCGGATTATTACTACCGTCTTGCCTGCTAACCCACCGCCAAACAGCAATGTTTGCATTGTTGTGTTCCGGTGTGGGGGTAAGATAGCCGGTGAAATTACTAGCATAGAGGCATTCTATCTTCGTCCTCCGGGTAGGCAAGCACTTGTGACTCCTCTGGTGTTGCAGGTGTTTATGGGCGACGGTAATCGCTTTCCATCAGGCGATACGTTTGCTCGTTTGCCCCCTATGACATAAAAAAAAAAAAAAAAAAAAAACTTTCTGCGAGATATATCAAAATCCCTCATCGATCATCGTATAAACGATGTAGCTTTAGTTGTCTCTGACGAGATTTATACATTTGGTTTAGGACGCGATGAATGCGATCGTCCTGTGCTTAAAATTAGCCTTCCAACAGTCAACACCAATTATGCACAGAATTCCCCATTAATTCGGTTCCTTAGACAATATAATAAACTGTTTAGCAGTATTGACTTATTTGACTGTACCAAATCGACATTGAAGAAGCGTATTCATTCTTTAATGTTAAGCTCAGATAATAGTTAATTCAATATCCCTTTCCATTTCCACACACGCACTCACACACACACGCACACACACACACACTCACGCACACACACATGCGCACTAACCTGATCGAGCATACCATGTTTGTTTAATTTTTCTTGTAACTAGTTCTGCTTACTGTATTTTTGTGGACATCTTTTATTGGCTTTTGTTGTTGTACTATATTGTTAACTATTACAAATTGTATTGCTGTTGATGCCCCAAATAAATAAAATAAAATAAATAAATAAATAAATAAAATATTGCAACTGGTATCGCGTTGTTCCCAAGTTCAGGATGTTGAACAAATCTATGTAGTGGCAAAAAAAACGAGTCTGCGAGGCTGTCACGTGAAGATAGTGGCACATACTTTTACGACTAAACCATTTGGACGGCGAGGTATTAAGCAGTATATGTTTGAATTATATGCGCATCATGAATATGTCACAGTTGAATTTGTCAAGATTAATGATCCTGTGGTTGGAGTACGGCTAGATAATTACACGCATACCGGTATGTTGCATGAAATTGAAATAGGCAACGTAGAAGTAGCTATGGGTGGATATTTTCTTACCGTAGATCGCGCATCAAATTTCGATTTCGTGTATCCATATTTGATCAGTAACTTTGTAATTGTAACAGCTCGAGCAAAAGTCCTCAGTAGTTGGTCCGCCGTCTTAAAGCAGCTGGGTGCTCCAACTCTATGGGGAGTGTTAGCGACATTTTGCGTATTATGTGTCAAAGTTATCCGTTTGAAGATATTTCAAGAACGCGTAAACGACACGAGCGAAGATGTACTCATTTTCTGGGGCTACTTTATGAATAACATTATTGAGAAAAAGGATGTTAAAAAAGGAACACCATATAGATTAATATTGTTGAACATACTGCTATTTGTATTGATTATCTCGTGTACTGCTCAAGCGTTCTTATGTAGTCCCATGAACCTCAATCTCTCAAAATGCTGCAAGACGTTTACGTGATTTTGTTTATCGGGTACTGTATATCATCGATATGTTTTCTAATTGAGCTATCGCAGCCATTTTGGCTGAAGCTAAGATCACGTGGCTAGCTGGACCTAACCCAATTTTACCGCACCCAAAAAACAAAGGGCCTGGGACACCATAGCATCTGACGCCCTTAAATCTCTAATTTTCAATTCCTCTGGCAGATATAGGGCAAGGCTGCTGGCAATGTCTAGACCAGAGTTTGGACGCTGGTTGCACGCCTACCCTTGTCCTAACACTGTGATACATATATTAACTCCAACACCCCAAGCATAGCGGCAGGTCACCGACTTGATGCAGACGTGTGCGAGGAACATGCCTGCACCGCCTGTGGAGGCAGCGCGAATCGCCTCGGTCACCACGGTCTCGTCTGTTCTTCGGTCGCCGGCCGCCACTCTCGCAACGCCGCTCTCACTCTTGACATCTTCAGAAGGGTACTCGTCAGCGTCAACGTCCCAGCTGCCCTCGTACATTATGAACTTTGTTCTTTTTAGAATTTAGTTTTATTTATGAAGTATTAATTTGCTGTAATTTTTTATATTTAATTAAACTTCTTTGTTTTTTTTATTATTTAGTTTAGAGACATAGTGATTCCAGACTTCTATAATATACTATTATAAAATTCTAGATTTGCATTGAAAATTAGTTTTCTTTGGAGAGGGGTCATGATTTCAGGAAAAATCTTAATAGCGTGACGCAGGATCGTCATTGCTTTTGTATGGGCGCCCGGCGCCATGCCAGTCTGGCGCCACCTGTTTTCATAATTTGCTTTGTTTTCGCATCACGCCGAACGTTTGGACAAATTTTAGTTAATTTTGATACAGGGATAGCTGGACCTCAAATGGTTATAGGATACTTTTTCTCCGACTACGGCAAAGAAAAGAATACGCAGACGAAATTGCGGGCACCACCTAGTATTCTATAAAGTTAGTGATTTAGTGACTTTGTTCGTGCTCGTGACGCTGTGGTGACTTTGCTGTTAACAGTTAGTGATTATGTTTTGTGCTTGTTATTATTTGATGGTTAAATCAGAGTCGCAGTAGTATTTTATGATATTTTATTCAGATGGTTGACGGTTGATTGTACAGTCTTACGATAACAACAACTAGGTAGCGTAGCAACCGTCCAACACTTCCTCTCAAGCAACCATTCAACATCCTAATCGCATGTAGCATCAAGCAGTCCTAAGTAAACCTAAACCAGACACACACCTTTCAAACTTAACACGGGGCAATGGCTTAGTCAAGATATCAGCTATGTAATCTTCAGTCGAGACATACTGTAGCTGAATCAACGAATCATTGATGCATTGACAAACGAAGTTATACCAATTGTCAATATCTTTCGTCCGTCGGTGAGAAACAGGATTATTAGCCAACGTTATGCGGCACTCTGATTGTCCACAAACAGCTTGATGCTCGTTGTGCCCATATTTTTGACAACATAGCTGACTAACCTCTGTAGGTATACAGCTTCCTTGGATGCTTCAGATAGCGCAACATGTACGGCTTCTGTTGTATATAAAGCCACACAGTATTGCTTTCTGCACTCGCAGGATATAAAATGTGGTCCAAGTTTAAACATGTATCCTGAATATGACTTTCTATTAGTTGGCGCCCCAGTCACTGTCAACCTGTACCTAATTAATTAATGATTAAAGTCTAAATTCGACTTTCGAAATACAAATCATCTAACAAAAACTGGTATCGCAGTTGTTCTTGGCGGTTCAGTTCATTACCATCACCACCCCCTTCTGCCAAAACATTACGTAGATCCAGTTCAAGCAGGGTTTTCTGCTGGTTTACACTGATCCATACCCTGGTCCATTAAGTAAAGCATCAACAAACTTCCTCTGAAGCAAGAAAAACGTATCTTCTGTACTCCGTTCACACTCATGCAGAGACATTGCCGAGCTTCCTCTAAATTCTTCATTTGGAAGTATTTCCTTAAGCCGTCCTGCAATTCCATCTTTGCACGAATATCCTTTACAAAAAACGATAAAACAGTCTAATATAAAGACATATAAAAATATATATTCTTTAAAATATAAACATCTATCAATCTTTGAACGTTTAAATGACATTGACAATAAAACATCATTTACTCTTCCGTTCAACAAACTTTTGCTTTTGACCGTCTCCAATGAAACCTTGTTGCATATAGACGTTTTCATAAACGGTCTCCGCAAAATTTCCTGGTGGGATCGTGGATCTTCTCTTATTTTGCAGACACTATCATAGCAGTTTAATCCGTTCTGTGCGCCACGTAACCAATTCCTTAAAGAATATCTAGGTTCTGCCTCGTTTTGCACAACAGATTTCCTAGCTTTCTCATCCTGTACTTGACTGTCAGATTCAGTCCTAGAAGCTTGATAAAATTCCGGAGGAACGAACTCAGCTTCCAATCATGCTAAAATGCACCAGCTGCCTTCAAGCTCTCCGCATCCTATGGCAACTTCATAAGAATCTTCGGTCACAGACGTCGATGAAACTGTCTTAGAAGAAAGATCCAACTCCCATAGACCTGCATTCTTCACAGATGTGTCTTTTCCCACTGAACCTGATTCTGCGCCCTTTATCGCAGAATCTTCAGTAAAGACAACGTCTCGTCCTGCTTCACCCTTTGGAAAAGGTAATCCATGTGCCTTTCCTCTTGACAAACAAGTGACACACGGCTCCATTACCCTCATACCTCCAACTTCGATGTCCGGAAGCTTACATAAATCAGTCTGATTTACATGCCCAAGCTGTCCTGGCCTAAGTGACAATGAGTCCTCAGCTTGAACCGTAGCCGAAGCCCCTTCTACAATAGGAAAACAGTCATCCAACTCATAGATATACCAGAGACTTCACTAGCAGTAACCACAAGCTTACTCACAACTTAGCCTATCGACTGGTGAAACATCTTACAACCATTAGAATCAAATATCACTTTCCAACCATTCTGAACCAACTTAGATATGGGCAATAGATTCACTTTTAATTTCGGTACAAAGGAACAGTCTTGTATTGGCAACAAAACTCCTTTTAAATTTACCACAATATTGCCCTTACCTATGCTTGTCATCTTGTCATCATTCGCACATGTCACAACATTTTTATCAGTAACAATACAGTCTCAAAACTAATGTTTTTTAAAACTTATATGATGCGAGGCTTCTCTAAGTATCCAAATATCACGCCGAGGAGTTGAAAGACTCGTGTGCCGACAGTGAACTGCATAAAGCAACTTTCTTCGACTTCGTAGAAACCGTTGATATGCCTTCTTCGTCTAAATCCTTAATCAACTTCGGGCGGTCATATTTCTTGTGCCCTTTCTTGCCACATTTAAAACATTTGAAGTTTTGTACTGAACGCTGAGATTGTTTCCATGCCACTAACGCAGAATTACCATTCGAGGAATCATTAGAAGAGCTCTGACTGGAGTCTTCTTGTAGAAGCTTTTGCCGAACGTTTTCCGAGGTGAGTTTCATTCCTGAGTGCTCTAAAGCCATTCGTAACGGTCTGTATTCATCAGGCGAACCCCGTAAAAGTACCACAGCAATCAAATCATCGTCGAAACTCTGGTTAATCTCCTTCAGTTTCTGAGCGTGACTCATGACAGCCGCCACATACTCATGCATCGAATTATGCTTTTCCAAGTGCTCATCTAAAAGTGAATTCATAAGACTTATTCGCCTATTGATCCCTTTATCCTCGAAAATTCCTGCTAGCGCGTCCCACACTTCCTTAGCAAATGTCAAATTCTGTACGTACGGGTAGAGATGGTACTCCAAGTGCAGGCAAATAATAGTAAATGCCTCTTGATCCTTCTCATGTTCTCCAGAATCATCTGTTTTAGGTAGCGTTGACGTAAATTTGAAACAATTTTCTCGAATTAGTAACATTTTTATTGCGAATTTCCATGACGAGTAATCCTCAAGCCCGTTCAATTTAGGAACAGAAAATTGCGTTCTGGGCCATGACCTGATGGTTAAATCAGAGTCGCAGTAGTATTTTATGATATTTTATTCAGATGGTTGACGGTTGATTGTACAGTCTTACGATAACAACAACTAGGTAGCGTAGCAACCGTCCAACATTATTAACTAGCAAAATTCCGCAAATTCGTTCGCGTTATTATTTTTCTTTACCGGAGTCTAGTCAAAAGTATCCTATAACCATGTTTTTAATCATTTCTTCCTTCCAGACCTTCTTATAATAGTTATAATGTTTCTTCGATATATAAACATGGTCATAGTTGTCTTTGCCGGCGACATTACTCGCAGTAGCAGCCTGCTAGACCCATGTCTATCGTTTACTTATTTACCTATTTTTTAGCAGACTCGCTACAACACCGCGCAGACCGCACGCATCTCATCATAAAATTTTGTTTACTTTCGAAATGAATAAACGCTTTTCGATGTTCTAGGGTCAGGTTTATTATCGCTCCCTAACATTTGGAGACCACATCCTCATCATCATCATCATCACCATCATCATCTGATCATCATCATCATCATCCTCATATCTCACTGCTGGACAAAGGCCTCCAAAGTTCTTCGCAATAATCGGTCGGGCGCCGCCCACATCCAATTGTTTCCCGTGATCCTAACCAGGTCTATAAGAAATGTGCCCCTATTTATGGGTTTAGCTATAAGTGAAATTTGTGTTATTTCTTTAGAGAATAAAGTTTATTTAAACCGAAGTGTGCCTGTTTTTAATTTATTTAAATGTTAAATGTAATTTTGGCATGTGGTTTATAGTGACAGGGGTGATAGTCTCCCTTTTCAATTTCTATATCTTAGTGTCTCTGTGACCTGTAAATTTTGCGAGTTTGTAATTTGTTGCGTTTTCTACCCCCTAACCCCCGCCATTTTGGAAAAAAATCACAAAACAAATTCGACATAAGAGTTCTATATTTATACTTATCGAATCTTCTCACAAAATTACATGAAAACCGGTTAAGAAATGCGAACTCTAGGCGAAAGCAGCCGGTAAGCATCTGGATATCCGGACACAAGAATTAATTCTAGACCAAGCTGAAACGGAGACGCTTCGCTCGCTCAGTCAATTAGTCTATGTGAATAATACTTACCCATCCATCTACACCTAGCTTTCATTTCCGCATCTAGAATCCCAATCATTGATGAGCGCTTTCCAAAAAAATACCCGATTCTCTGTTTCTTCTAGAACTTGACGTTTTTGAGTTCCTACTCAAAATCGATAGCATTTTCAATGAGAAGAATAAAAAAAAGTGTCCCAAAAATTGTATGGGAATTTTAGTTTCCAAATCGGGGTACTTTGGCACTTCAAGGTTACTTTGTCCACCCATGAAAACCCATTTTATTTAACAATTTTTTTTTAAACCAACCTAACCCTTATACAGAGACAGTTGAATCACGTGATGTTGTTTTAAAGAATTAATTAATCCAATACAATGGTTTTTTTTTGATGGGCAAAGTTACCTTGTAGGGTTAAAGTACCCCGATGTTGCGGTACGTAACGCTCGTACAAATAAAAAAAGTTCATATTAAAACGAGACGAGATGGGACAAAGGACACTTTTGTGTTCTTTACATTGAAAGTGATATCGATTCTGAGTTAGATGAATCCAAAAACGTCAAATTCTAGAAAAGACGCTTTGCTACGATTTCATTATTTCATTATAACCCTATTGAGATTTTATCTACACTCTAATAACACAATCCTCCCGATCTTATAAAACTAAAACCTTACCAGAACTGGTTTTACATCTTTTACAGCTTCTATTTTCACACGCGAAAGCTGTAAATCTTTCGGAATGTCGGGAACTCAAGCGATTACTGGTCAAATATATGCGCTGGAATCTATTTCAATTGTTTTATTCAAACGTGTGAGAATCGTAGAACACAGTTACATAATCTTAAAAGCTATTCATCGATCTGTACCAACTCAGATTTTTATTATACACTTGCTTACCTATATTAGAAGGTGGCCGCAACTTTGTTCGCGTTAAACGGCCTTCTTTTACCTTCTTTCTTCTTTACTTTAGGGTATTCGGGTAAAAAGTACGTCTTTGTATGTCCAGCTATCCCTGTTCTAAAATTGGTAAAAATCCGCCCAGCCAATTTCGCGTGATAAATTCAAATTCAGATTCAGATTCAAATTCAAGTGATAAGAGGACCATTATTTTTTTACCAACACAGATGGCACATCCTGCATCACGCTTGTCCTAAAATTTGTCCTAAAATACCCCCCTACGTAGAATAATTATTAACAAGATAATTAAATTTCGAAATTCGGATGAATACTTATTTACTCAAATAATGGAATGTAAAACTACGCCACAAAAGATCTTTAACTGAGATTTTACCGCCACTGAATATTACGGTTCACAGTAGCTCAATTATTTTATATACAAATAATTCCAACACTGCCTATTTAATACACTTAATTATTATGCACAATTGTTAATGTACTCATTGTAAAAAATTTCGGTTGTTATCAACCGAGATTTTTTTTACACTGATAATATAGCTTTAAAAGGTAGAAAAATAAATATACGATATGTTTACCTTCGTAATTCTTCTTTTTTATGTCATAGGGGGCAAACGAGCAAACGGATCGTCGGATGGTGTGCGATTACTGTCGACCATAGACACCTGCAACACTAGAGGAGTCACAAGTGCGTTGCCGGTAGTGTCCAACCGAAACACGTTTTTCTGCCGAAACCGAAACTGAAACCGAAGGTTCGGTTCTGATTACAGTTTCGGCCGAAACCGAAACCGAAACCGAACCTTTTATAAATGTGATTAAAACGTTCTATAAAATATCAGCGGGCCGTTCTTTCTAGATTTAATAATGAATACAACGAAAAATTTGATGGAGCAAAGTGTTTCAGTTTCAGTTTGGTCCAAAATTCTTTCGTATGTACGAACGATTGGATGCTTTTCTGTTCTCGCCTGGAGGTCGTATTTCTTAACCGATGCTCATGAAACTTTGGGAGTAGGTGTCATAAGTAAATACCTAATTTATTTTTGTGGATTAGAGAAAATTTTAAAAAGTGTAGATGAATATATACTATATATAGTGAGGAGGGGGTAGGCAAAGTAAAAAAAATGAAAATTTCAGCAATTACACAAGAAACTCACGTTTCAATTTTGTTGAATTGATATTTTAACATTAACACTGTCAAAAAGTAAAAAGCATTAACAGCTGTAATGCTGTACTGAGGCAGCGATCTGTTAATTGTAGATGGTATAAAATGAAACAAGTATAAAAACCTAGCAACAAAATAATTGATTGAGTTTTCATTTTTATATTGCAATCAGGCAGCCTCGTAACGTAGGTTCAAACTCATTTTATTACATACACGCAACAATGACGTATCCTAAAGGCGTTTTATGAGATAAGTAAACCTCCTAACTTTTATTCTAAATAACCAATATCGCCGTCAATTTGTTTGCAAATTAAGAAAATTTGCGTTAAAAATTACACTACGAGTTGATAAATTCATAACAAAACCTAAATTAAGTAAATTTAAAGTAAATGTAAATTTTTAATCGCAAATCTCAGCTATTTTGAAAATTTCGAAAAACTGAATCGACGAAGAAATACTATAATACTTATCGAACATACTCACAAAAATTCATGAGAATCGGTTGAGAAATGCGACATTAAGGCAAGGCAACAGCCGGTAAGCGCATGGACATCCAAACATCCAGGCATACGAAAGAATTTTGGGCCACGCTGAAACGGAAATGGTACTCTGCTCGCGCGGTCAGTTACTTAACATGATTCGGGGAAAAAACACAAATGTCACCTCACTGAGCAAAGTGATTCAGCGGCCAGCGGAGTAAGGCGAGCGACGCCATATTGCCAGCCGAGCCGACTGCCGAGCGCACCCGACGTTAGCCGAACGCGACCCGACAGTACAAAGTTGTAAGTTTCGGCACGGCCGAAAGGTTCGGCTGTTTTTTGGCCGAAACCGAACTTTTGGCCGAAACATGATTTTTAGGCCGAAACTGGCCGAAACCGAAACCGAAACCGAAACTTCGGTCGGTCACTAGTTGCCGGCCATTCAGGTGGGAGTACGCTCTTTTCTTGAAGGTTTGGAGGTCGTATCGGTCCGGAAAAGACAAATCAAATCACAAGTCGGCCGACGCAGTACGGACTTAACATAACCGTGGACATGCGGATGTAAACCGATAAATGATGCCATGATCACTGTTTATGCGATAACTCAATTACAAAAACTATCGTTGATATACTGTATCCGTAAACTTCTTTCAGCGTTTCCAGAGATTGAGGCTTTTTTACAGGCACGGTATGGTACTCATACCGCAACCAATTTTCGAAAAGTAATTTGTCAAGGTACTTATCGATTAAACCTGCAGAGCGAGCCCTGAGAAGCAGTCTGTTAAAGGGTTCCACCAAAGGAGACCCTTTGGGAACATACATTGTTTGTTGAATTATTGCTAATGGTTCAGGTAAAGTGCGTATTGTGCTGAAATTATTGAATATAAATTTAGAACTGTAATGCTTAATGAATAAATACGACGCAATAGTATATAATGGCTCAGTTTTAGTCAGTACTTTTACCACACAACTTGAAGTTACTTCGCACGAATATGCAGCATTTGATACATTTAAGCTTGGATCAGTATGTAAGTATTGTTGAGAGTGGGGACTCTCCACTAGATGATACTGGGAGATCACTTCCTGGACTGTGTCGGGCTGATACTCACGGATCGGGTTAGTTGTAGCGCTAAACAAAAACGCTTGAGTAGAACACGATATAATCAATACAAATAGCAGAGTGGTCATCAATACCAGTCTGTACGGTGTTCCTATTTTAGCATCCTTTATCTGAGTAATGTTATTCAAAAAGTAGCCCCACAAAATAAGTATATCTCGGCTGGTGTCTTTTACGCCTTCTTGAAATATCTTCATGCAGACAACTATGACACATAACACGCAAAATGTCGCAAATATACCACAAATCGTTGGTGCACCAAGCTGCTTTAGAACTGCAGACCAATTACCAAGGAATTTAGCTGGAGCCGTCACAATTACAAACTTATCGACCATATAAGGATAAATGAAATCAAAGTTAGTGGCGCGATCTAAATTAATAAAATACCCTCCCATAGCTCCTTCCACGTTACCTGTTTCAATTTCATGCAACATACCAGTAAAGGTAAAGTTATTGAGTCGAACTCCAAACTCGTATGATCCTTTAATCTTTTTGACTTCAATTGTGATGTTGTCGTATTTTGCAATTAATTTTAAAATATATTGCTCAACTCCTGGTGCTTCGATCGTTCCAAAATACGTAAAAGGATTAAGTTGATGTGATACAAACTTCACACGACAGCCTCGAAGACTGGTTCTGCGTGCCGCAACATAGATTTTGTCCAAATTCTGAACTTGGGAACAGCGGGATAAAAATTGCAGTCTCTTGGGCACAGGTCGATCACATTCGTCGCGTCTTAAACCAAACGTATAAATCTTGCCGGAAACTACCAAAGCCACGTTATTAATATGATGATTGATTAGGTAGTTTGATATGTTATGCAGAAAGTTTTCAATATTCTTGATTACCATTACAAATCTTGCTCTTGGATTCCAAAAAGGATCTCGCTTCATCAAGTCCAGTCCACGTAAGAGCATTGTGACATTCGTGCTCTGTATGACGTACACGTCGTAGGGCAGGGTGTCATCCAGCCAGTCGAATGATCTCGAAACGAACCTCACATTACTCTCTAAGAGTGAATGCAGGTCCTTAGCCAGTGATGAGTTTACGTTAACCAAAGCTACGTTTGCGGCTTCAGCGAGCTCGATTTGCTCTATTATCTTCACTACACACTGCTGGACTTCTGTCTCTTTGTTGTGATAAATTGGCATGGCAGCATGGTAGTATTTAAAAACCAAAAGAAAAGCATAAATAGGATATTTCATCATTTTTCTACAAGTATTTCTGAATACAGTTTGTACCCTAGCCGCTTCGCTCCATCATCAGCATTAATTCAAAGGAATTATAATGACTTGCTCACAATTCACATTCGGTATCCGCTTTAACTACATTTAGTTTAGCGTCAATCTTTCAAGCCTCGCGTTAACTTAACTTCTTGTTTGGTACAATATTTAGAAAGTGATCGTAGCTATTGTGTATTTGTGGAGTTCTGAGTTTGCCGTTTGACGGCAAGTCCCGAAAAACCGCTTTCCGTGAGCATTCATTGACTGTAGCCGACACACTGCACCTTAACTACGGCATGAAAATAAACCTTTACCTTGGTTAGGTGGTTTTTAGGGTTCCGTACCCAAAGGGTAAAAACGGGACCCTATTACTGAGACTTCGCTGTCCGTCCGTCCGTCCGTCCGTCCATCCGTCCGTCCGTCCGTCCGTCCGTCTGTCACCAGGCTGTATCTCAACAACGGTGACAGCTAGACAGTTGAAATTTTCACAGATGATGTATTTCTATTGCCGCTATAACAACAAATACTAAAAATAAAATAAAATAAATATTTAAGGGGGGCTCCCATACAACAAACTTGTTATAGATTAAATATATATATGTATAGGTACGGAACCCTTCATGCGCGAGTCGGGCTCGCGCTTGCCCAATTTTTAACATATTCTTTGACTACCTACTATTTTCTGATTTGTGTCCCTAATGTGTTTTTAATGTATTTCTGTCATGTAAAAGTTTCATAATAACTGTAATTAACATAAGTTTCAGGCTCTAATTGTATATGAAGTGTACACTGAAAGAATATGTTTACTCGTAGTCACATTATCAACTTTTTGAGTTATCGCGATCTAAAAGTTTTGAACGCTGTAATTATCCATGTTCTTTTCGTATTTTTTAATAGTGAAAAACAATAGTAGATTGTTAACCAAGGGTAGAAAGAGACCCATTGCACGCGAGATATTTCTGGCGCTCGAACGAAGTGAGAGCGCCAATAGTTCGAGGGTGAAATGGGTAATTTTACCCGAGTTAAACACTCTACTTTTCATTTCGACTGCGAGGAAAATAAAATACTACACGCACATAATGTCATGAGTGATTTATATTAATGTCCATATCATTTTTAACAAATAATCAATTAAAGACACGGTATTTATATTTAATCTCGTGTTCCCGCTTTTTCTAGTGCAAACTTTCATTCTTCTTATTTTTAATAGATAAAAGAAAGTTAAGATATACGTACCGCCAACATTTAAAAAGTACAAAAAAAAACAATCCAATTCCCGCTTTTTCTAGTGCAAACTTTCATTCTTCTTATTTTTAATAGATAAAAAAAAAGTTAAGATATACGTACCACCAACATTTAAAAAGTAAAAAAAAACCATTGGTTTCAATTTAATTTTTTAAATAAATGTACGATCTATCAATAAATGTGGGACGGAATTATATGTATGTATTATGAATTATGAGGTGAGATGAGGGCGCCACTAACCCACGGTTAACATCGGCTCCGTAAAGAATATTAAAAATAAATTATATTATAAAAAGTGACTCTCAACAAATAAAAAAGAAACGAGTGAAGAGACTAAGTGTTTAGTGAATTAAAGGTTATAAAAGACACTGGAAAAGAAGTGCAAAACGCGTAAAAGTTCAATAAAACTATAAGTGCAAATTGCCGGTTATTTTTTCTAACTCTGCGGACTATCGTGAGATACAGACCATACCAACTTAAGCAGGACTATTGTCATGAGTGTAGCAGTGAAAACAATAACAATCTATTGCAGAATTAAATAAGGTCATACAAACATAACCTAAAAGTGGATGATTGGCAAAATAGTTATTTGCATAGATAAACATAGCAGAAGCAGCGCCATCTATTAAAGCAGGGGCGAATTACAACAACAAAAATCGAAATCTAAGTGAAGAATATCAATTACACTTCAAGACAAATTAATACTGGGTCTCACCGTTACATGGCACTACTAACACAGTAAACCGCCATCTGTTATACTAGAGAAACACTGCTAAGCAAAGTTCAATACCACTTCAGAAGGCTCACCAACTAATTCATACAAATACTTATAGAGGGCATTTGCTACACCAAAACATTGAATATACATAAATTATGGAAGAAATACTGAACGCACTGAAATCCATAAAAAATGAACTCAATGAGCAAAAACTCGAAATCCGGGAAACTGGAAAAAAGGTTACGGAACAAGTCACTCAAAACATAAATCGAATATTCGAACAAAAACTACAAGTGATAGAAGAAAAACAAGAAAAAATTAAAGAAATTGTAGAAAAACAAGAAACCAGAATTCACCCTTTAGAGAAACAAGAAAGAAAGAGAAATTTAGTATTTTTTGGAATAGAAGAGACTGAATCATCGTACAGAAACCTAGAACAGAACATAACTAAATGGATAGAAAAAATGTTTTCCTTGAAATTAACCTACAGCGACATTCAAGAGGTTAAAAGAATTGGGAAAAAAGATGGAAGACCGCGGCCGATAGTAGTCACTTTTGCAACTTTAGGCACAAAAATCCAAATTTTAAAAAAGAAAAAAGAAGCGCTAAAGGATTCAGAATGTTATATAAAAGAAGACTATCCAAAACATGTACTGGAAAAGAGGAAAAAATTGCAAGGACAACTAAAGTTGGAGAAGGAGATGGGAAACACAGCAGTTATTAAATATGATAAATTGATTATATCGAAAAACAACACCAAACGTAAACAACCTACTTCACCCGAAAATGTCACTGCATCAAACGATGAGATATAAACACAAATAAATAAAAAGAATAAAACACAACAACCCAGTATATCGTTGGAAAGATCGAACAGTATATCCGAAGGAGTCATTAAACCGGTAAAACTAAACATTTTCAGTCCAAAAAATACACCTAATAAAGACAATAACCAAAATATCGAAGCATAGCAGCCAAGCCCCTCCTACAATGGTCCCTCCTACAATATCCACTGATCAAAAGATTCTCACTTTTCCCGCTCTGTACATATACGAGATCTGTCTTTTTGTTAAGAACAATTAAGCATGTTTAGAGGTAGGAATCCAAGAGCAAGACTGCAACAAAAATATGGTTATGATGTGGTCGGACCAAAATCAAATTCAGCGTTTTTCTCCAATAACGTTATGTGCATGAGTACTAAAATTTATAATAAGTTGCCTATAGACCTAAAACAACTAACTACTCCTGATTTTAAAAGAAAGCTTTTTAATTGGCTAGTCAGCAAATGTATTTATAGCATAAGTGATTACCTTGCCATGTAAGACAAATTCTGCCTATAACATAATACTACTTAAATGCATTACTATATTGTTATTACTTTGTTACTATATTATGATGATGTTATAAAAAATTTAGATTACTATAGATTATATTATAAATTGACATAAAAATATTGTACGCCTCTCGGCAGGACATGATGTACTGGTACTAAACAATAACTAACACCTGTGATGTAAACTCATGACCATGCAATAAATGAATTGATTGATTGATTGATACACAGATTTTGTAAAAAAACTTACAAAAATAAGAAACGTCCAACATCTTCCAACCCGGCTGGTCCCCGTGGAAGATTACGACCGAAACCCTCCAATCTCCGCCTCAAAACGGTTAATATATAAAAACTCCAATTTGAAAATTGCTACATATAACGTCAGATCGCTCTCAACTATAGAAAAATACACAGAATTAATGCACGCTATCCGAAACATAAACATAGATATACTTGGCCTAGCGGAAGTAAGAAGAATGGGATGCAAAATAGAAGAACATAACGACTACATATTCTGCTATATGGGCGAAACACCCGGTGCGTATGGCGTAGGATTTCTCATTAAAAAAGAGTACAAGGAAAACATCATACATTTCCACGGACTGTCGGAACGAGTAGCGTTACTCCAACTTAAATTTCACGACTCTATCTTGTCTATTATTCAAGTATACGCCCCGACAAGTGACTGCAAAGAGGAAGACATTAAAACGTTTTATCTAACACTACAAAAAGCTCACAATATATTGGGAAACTACAAAAATATTATGGTAATAGGAGATTTTAATGCCAAAATAGGACAACCGAAGGACAATGAACGCCTCATCATGGGAAAACATGGATACGGGAGAAGAAACCAAAGAGGAGAAACATTGGTCCAATACGCCCTTGAACATAAGCTATCCATCATGAATACATACTTCAAAAAGAAAAACCAACAAAGATGGACCTGGATATCGCCAAATGGAAAAATAAAAAACGAAATCGACTTTGTCATGTCCAACTTAACCAAGAATATCACGAATATAGAAGTTTTAAACAATGTAGAGTTCCCTTCAGACCACCGTGTAGTACGAGCTACAATACTTCTAAAATACCCCAAAAAAAATAGGAAAAACTTTGAAAATTCAACGACCACTTTGAAAAAAGAGAAAGAAATTGAAAAATATATTTCTAATTTGGAAACTAGCATCGCCGACTTATCAAATTCAGGAAGTGAGGAGATACAAGTGTTCTATGATAAATTCGAACATTGCATAAAAAAACAGCCTCAAGCAGGATACAGGGATTAAGAACATAGATCACAGCTGCTATTTTTTCAGCAACCTGACCAAGTACCTATTTAAAAGAAGAACTGAACTCATAAAAACTAAAAACTAAAAACAAAAGAACAGAAAGAACAAACACTACAATTATTATAAACGAAGAAGAAGTTACGAAGAGCATTAAGAAGTTGAAGCGGGATAAGAGCTCTGGCCCTGACGGAATAAAGAACGAGGCGCTTATAACAGGAGCAAAACTACTTACCAAGCCGCTGACATAAATATTTAATAAGGTACTAAATACAGGAAAAATACCACAACAGTGGCATAAGTCAGACATTATACTACTGTATAAAAAAGGAGATCCACTCGACATTTCCAACTACCGCCCGATAAGCCTGCTTTCAAGCGTGTATAAACTCTTCACCTCTATAATACACGATAAGATCAGTTCTCAAATAGACAGTATGCAACCGATAGAGCAAGCGGGCTTTCGTTCCAGTTTTTCAACCATGGACCACATCCACACGCTTGAACAAGTCATAGAAAAGTACAAAGAATATGATAAAGAACTCTACATAGGCTTCATCGACTACACAAAAGCGTTTGACAGTCTCTAAGTATCATGGCTCTATATGGCAAACTCTAAGCAGCTGCAATATAAACCCAATAATTACGAGAACCATAAACAATATTTACCTAAATAATGTGAGCAGAGTCAAATTAGAAACTCGAGGCGATGACATCAAAATAGGTAGAGGCGTCAGACAGGGGGACCCTCTGTCTCCGAAACTATTTATAGCAGTACTGCAATCTGTATTTAACAAGTTAAATTGGGCCTCTAAGGGTATTCCAATCAATAACTCATATCTCAGCCATCTAAGATTTGCAGATGACATTGCTGTCTTTGCCGAAACCTATCAGAAGTTATAAAAAATGATACAGCAACTTAACTTAGAGAGTAAACAGGTCAGCTTACATATGAACTTAAGCGAAACAAGGTAATGACAAATGGAATAAAAGGAAAAATCACACTAGACTGCGAGGGACTAGAGTATGTAGAACAGTACGTATGTTTAGGAAAACAAGTATCCTTTTGCAAAACAAATAATGAAGACGAGGTCAACAAAAGAATCGCATCAAGCTGGAGCAAATATTGGGCACATAAAGAAATATTAAAAGGGAATTACGACCTAGACCTGAAAAAGACTGATATGGACACCTGCATTCTACCTTGTTTAACCTACGGCACCCAAACCTGGACCTTCACAAAAAAATAAAAGATAAGATAACAACTTGCCAAAGGGCTATGGAAAGAAGCATCTTAGGCATAAGACAGATCAATAAAGTAAGAAGCCAAGAAATCAGAAAAAATACCAAATTGACAGATGCTTTACATTATGCATTAAAGCTAAAATGGAATTGGGCTGGCCATGTAGCAAGATATACAGACCAGAGATGGACTATTACGAGTACAAAATGGATCGGTCCATACGGAAAAAGGAATGTTGGACGACCACAAAAACGATAGACGGACGATATAAGGGCGGTTGTGGGAAGGAACAGGAAGGAAGGAACTACAGCACAAGATCGAGAAAAATGGAAGCAATTGGAGGAGACCGATCAAGGGATTCCTGTAAATAAATTAATGTCACTAGGATCTAAGAAAAATGTGTTGTAAATATGGTTTATGGGAAATAAAAAGGTTTTATTATGATTATTATTATGAATTATATAAGGCAAATTTATATTTAATAATTAGATATAAATAAATTAAGCTTGCCTATATCTAATCTTTGGAGACCTTTTTTCAATGGCTACTTACCACGGCCGACTAGATTGTACCTAATTTAGTTGGTCTCGACGTGCATCTATAAGGCAATTATCTTTGACTCCGTGGCAATTAAAAAAAAATTACTTTCCACCCTAGGGATAGAAAACCTATTTTCCACCCGGCTATCTACTCATGAAAATGACACTTTCCGAACAGGAGAGATGAAAAAGATATTATCTGAAAACTTGTATGTGTAACCGAATGGTAAGTTATAGTTTATTGTGTACTCTATATTTTGAAGAGATTATGCCCCGATGACGTCCGTAGACTGTGAACGATTTTTTTCGACTCATTAATGAGTTCTAAATTCAAGTCGTTATCGACTCTTTTCTCTAAGTGAAAATTCAGAAATTTTTTGATCATTATGTTTGACTGGCGAAAGCGATTTCTTCCCATAACCGAAACATGGACACCGGAACGTAAATAAAATTATCGCTGATTTTTACATATATATTATGTTTTGGTACAATAAATCTATAAAATACCTAAATAATTGTATGCATTTCAATTTATTACAAATATAAGGAAGTTTCTATTGTACGGAACAGGGTTACAAAATAAAATTAAAAAGTTTTTTTTTAGATTTTTATTTTTATTTTCTCGCAGTCCTAGTGAAAAGTAGTGTTTGACACGTGGCAAAAAGCCATTATGACACTCAGGTTATATTTATCCTTGCTAGTGAGCAAGGATAAATACAACACGTATAGTATGATACGAAGTCATTGTTTATACAAGCGAACGCAGTACATGGAAATCGTGCTTTAAAAGTGGGGTTGCCTTGCATTAAATCGGGTAGTTCTGATTTTTTTATATGTTCTATATGATGAAGTGGTTATGGCAAATCCAAGTTTTCGACCTCGGGAACCCTCCCCGGATCATTGTGAAATTCCTGAAAAACCATGAATTTTTCGGTGTTATTTCATTTTTTGTTAGTTATTTCCACCAAACGCTTTTGTTACAGTAAAAATCACTATGAACACTTTTATGTACACTAAATTTGCAACAAAATAAAAGTAACTTGGTTACATTAGACCCAATAGTTTCTAAAATACAGCTATTCAAATGTTAACAAATTTACCTAAAAATGTTTTTTCAAATTAGTTGTGTATTTTAAGGAAATCGGTTCCAGTCATGTCCAATACTTGCAAAGTCGCTACGGCTCCCATATAACTGTGGTTTTCGATGGGTATCCATCTGACGCTTTAGAAAAAAACACCAAGAGCACGTCTTCAAAGAGTTGGAACAAAGTCCTCATCTGACGTTAGCTTCTTCTTACCTACTCGACGGATTCCTTCATCCACCAAGCACAACCCGTAATGGCACTGTTCTTTAACGCTTGCAGTGGTTGTGATACAACTTCAGCACTTTTTGGCCAAGGAAAAATGAAGTTTCTGTCGACTCTGAAAAAACAGCCGCGCCTCAAACAAAACGCTGCGGTTTTCCTAATTCCTCTCACTCACATCTGAGGTATGAGGCCTCGCACTCAAGGCCTCATTCCTCAGCTGATGAAGAAAGCCATCAGCTCCTCAACCCCTGCTTAAAATGATTTCCCGCAACTGCAAAAAAGTTGGTAATACAACTTGTAGTTGCAGAAAATCTGGCCTCAAATGCTCGGCTGTTTGCAACCACTGCAGCGATCAATCTTGCTAAAACAAGCCTGACTTGATATGTGACGACATTGACGAACAATTCATCGATGACCCATCATTGGATGGCGGTTTCGAGCGGCCTGAGCCGGTCGATGAAGAAATGCTAACGGAGTAAGCCCTCCACAAAAGAAGTGCTGTAGATCTGGAAGATCAGCCTGGTACATCAAAGATGTACAAAAAAGACTAATAATTGTTATTATTACTGTGTTTTTGTAAATTATAATGCTTATTTCATACGTCGCATTTCATTTTACAAACCCTTCTATTATTTTGTTTACTCACCTCAGCAACTTCACACAGCTGTATCTAAAGAACTATCGAGTCTTAATAGACCAAATTGGTCTCATTTAGTTGCGGATGGTGTGTACTTTAATAAAATATATGGACTTATAACGTAAAATGGGTCCTTAGTTGAACTCGTTGCCGAAAACTTAAAAAAACGTCTAAAAATATTTTTTTTTCGAAGTTCGGCAAATTTTTGAACGCTTGCATCTTACAAACTATTTGATTTATCGCTCTCTCACTGTAACATAATTTGTTGAAAATTTAGTCTTCTTTAAAGTTTACATAGTGATATTTGCGGTAAAATAGGTCCCTCATGGCAAAAATTGGTGGAAACTGAAGAATTTCACAATGATCCGGAGGGTTCCCGAGGTCGAAAACTTGGATTTACCATAACCACTTCATCATATAGAACATATAAAAAAATCAGAACTACCCGATTTAATGCAAGGCAAAATGTACGATTTCCATGGACTATGGCGTTCGCTTGTATAAACAATGACTTCGTATCACAATGGCTAATTTTGGCCCCTTGTGAAACAATCTCCAATTATGCACTTTAGTCTTCAATAGGATTACACAACCAAAATATTCTTCCGGTTTTCGTTTCCACCGCCACCAGGTGGTAGCCCTCAACGCAAGGGTCACCGTGAGCAGCATCTTTGGAGTTTTGAGAGTTGCTCGATACCTTGGCCATCACCAAGTTCTGGCGTGGAGTAAACACGGTCAGGATCACGCTGAGGATGACGATTCGTGAGAGCAGCATTCTGTCGCTGAAAGCAAGTTTTTTTGTCAACAGTTGTGTACAGAAATCATAATCACGAGCTTTGCAATTTACTGAAGTGAAGGCTTAATGTATACTATTATCAAACTCTTAAATTGTATTGAAAATTAGTTATCTATAGAGTTTGAAGACGCGGTTGGCGCAGTTGGTAAGCATCTGCCTACTGAACCGGCAGTCCCGGGTTCGAATCCCGGCCAGGCCAAATATTTGTGTGATGAACTCGAATATTTGTGCTTGGGTCATGGTTGTTCTAAGTATTTCAGTATATATGTATCTATATAAGTATGTATATCTTCGACTAGTAACCATAAGACAAGCCTTCTTGAGCTTAATTTGGGACTAGATCGATTTGTGTGGAGTTGTCTGATATTTATTTATTTATTATCATAATTTTAGGAGATATCTTAACAGCGCGATGAGCTAGTCGTCGTATAGCGTCTCCTGTTGGTAAACTTTTCTTTGTGCTTTCATCACGCTGAAACGGCTGGACTGATTTTAACCAATTTTAGTATAATAAAAGCTCATATAGGCCCTGAATTTCTCATAAAATCAAGATTTATTAGTTGAAGAGAGTGCTACTTGGGTTGCCTTAGTGAAATAAGTCCAATTTTAACTAGGTACCCTGAAATCAAAAAAGGACCCTTTAATATTCAGTTAGCGAAAGGTTTCGTACATAAATACCAAATTTGGTAAAAGGTAAATAGATAAAACCAGCACTGATGTCTTACCTTTTTTGCAGAGCAGATGAAATAAAATATTTTACTTTGTATGTCCTGCGGAGAATGAGTATGTTTAATCGCTACAACTCGAATGTTGTAATTTCCGCTTTCTTTGAACATTTATACGATTTCAAAATGATGCAAGAAAGTTTTTTTACAATAAATTATGTAGAAAGTTGACTCATTTGGAATTTTGTTGCATATTGTGGTCACGAATAAAAGGAAACTTCACTATGAAACAAAATACTTTTTAATGGCACATTGAATCATTTTCCGCCACGAAAAAATAAATATTTTACTACTGAAAAATATTCATGATATAAACCGCAACAGTAGCTGTTATTGTAAACATATTCCTTGTTGTTTACAAATGAAGCGAAAATTGAAAAATTTAATGATTCGGACAGGATTCGAATCCTGTCCGAATCATTAAATTTTTCAATTTTCGCTTCATTTGTAAACATTTAGTTTACGTTAGCAGACGTTACTGCTTTAATAAAAAATAAATATTCCTTGTTATTTTAAATAACCGTATGTTTTTTTTTCACTTATTTATCATACAGAAAAAACAATACATTTAACAATAATGCAACGAGCAAAACCATACTAAGGTTTAACTGCCGTTGAATTCACTCACATAGGTAACTACAATCAGGTATTAAATAGGTAGGTAGGTAATATTACTATCAATTACGATCGGAATTACATCACCTAAGGTACATTGCTTTTACAATTCGTTTACAGAGGTGTAGTGTTTCACACACACTCGTTAGTGTGTTGGAATCGAGTTCGAGAATATTAGGTAACATGTATTCCCACCTTCGTTTTCCGTACACATTGTTACATTTTGGCAGGACAAATTTAGGTAGGTAATCTAATTTTCTAAGATGTGCCGGTCTACTAGTTCGTATAAGATTTCCTATATTTTCTATTTTGTCACAAAGCATGAGCATTTTGATGTTGTTATGAATATTGGTTATTTCACAATATTTAAATTATGTCGAACTCGTAGGTACACATTTTTTTCTTAACATGGTTAGGAATAATTGATTTTAATAGACTTAGCTGTAATCGGTGTACCCTATCAATGTAGGTTTTATAAGTTCTGCCATAACTGCTTAGTCCATAATCTATAACAGACTGGGCTAATGATAGATATAACATTTTTAGTATTTTGTAAGGAAGTTTATATTTTAGAATATTAAGTTTCGAAAGAATAGATCTTATTACATATATAGAATAGATTTTATTACACACATAATTTATATGCGGTCCCCAATTAAAGTTAGTATCTATAATCAGTCCCAGGTAGGTATGTTGCGTTACTACGTTACGTCTAAAGTAAAGGATAAGTCTCTGGGCTAATTAAACTTGTGCATCGCCCATATATCGCGGCGGGTGGCGACGAATAAGCCATTTATTAGAACAACACGCGGCAAGGGAAACTGCTGTATCTTGAGAATTTTGTTGGCGGAGAGAGCGAAGCGAGCGAGGCGTCTCTACTTCAGTTTTGCCAAAATTATGTCCGTGTGTTCACATATCGGATTTTCGCCTGCAAGCAACATTTCTCAACCGATAGTAATTTTTTTGTTGAGGCTGTTTTTCGAAATTTACGAAAAATTCATCATTTATTTTATTTTTACCGGAGATGATATCTCCGACAAAAGTAAAATACACTTACCTATCGAAATGGTTTTAGGAGAAGATTTCTTGCAATTAAATATCGTTTAAAAGCTCTTTCTGTGTCAAATAATGAAACGAACGTACTCCTAGATAATTTAGATTTGCTCAAACAGAATAGATATTGGTTGAATAATAAGTTTCTGTCAAAAATGACATTTTAGTGGCAAGCTTTTAAGCCGACTGTACTTTTCTTTGGATATCCATCAAATGCTCACTGAGACCATTCTAAAGAGCCCAAGCTCGGTAGGATTGCTTTTTCTATTATAGAGTTCCTATGGCCACCTTCCGGCTCCATCATCAGATCAGCCCCATGGTACCATATTATTGTATTGTCATCAAAGTTAAGTACCTAAGTATGAAAAATTTCAGCTCAATCGGTTGCTTCAAAATTGAGTTGCAAGATTTCACCCGAACAAACATACTTAGATACATTCATACATACATGCATACATACATTGCAAGTTGAATAAAAGTAGAGAGTAGTAGGTGAAAAAACTTCATTGTAATCAATTCCTTTAATTTGTGTGAATCCACGCGCACAAAGTCTTGCTTTGTATCTTTCTATCTCACCATCCTTATTTCTTTTTATGGTAAATTTATTTATTTTTATGGTAATTTTTATGGTAACTTTTTTGGTGTGCAATAAAGCATTTTGTATTTGTATTTGTATTTGTATTCGTAAATACCCACTTAGAAGTGATAGTTCTCTGTCCTTCTCTATCTACATAGCGCCAAGTGCCATTATTCTGATGAGCTGTCAATTCCTCATCAATAGTTTTATGCCATTTATCACTTTCAGGGCAGTTTACAGCCTCATCATAAGTCTTAGGGACACCAAATTCTACTATGTTGGCCTCATGCACTCTATTTCCTCTGGGACGAAGGGTTACGTTTAGTGGACTTACATCATTAACGTTGAAATCATTTGAAGGCATATATGTTACGTCTTCTTCATCTTCCACAGTTCTAATACTTGCTTCACTATCATTCGAATCATCAGCCTCACCATCATCACCTTCATTACTTTGTTTTTCATTATTACCATCCTCTTCTATTAATTCAAAAGGCCGCTGATCATCCTTCTCTTCTTCCATACATATTTCAGTAAAATTTCGCTCGATTACAGGAGTTCTTTGTTCATTGAAGATGACATTTCTAGAAATAACAATTTTCTTTGTCAGAGGATCATACATTCTATAATTAATATGTTCATAGCCTACCAGCATCAATTTGTTACTCTTTTCCCAAGTTTACTCCTAAGTTGGTCAGGTACATGCACAAAACCTTCACATCCAAACACTCTTACATGATCCAGGCTGGGTTTTAACCCATACCACAGTTCGTACGGTGACATGTATGGTGTTTGACTAGACGAGGTTCGATTGAGCAAATATACAGCACAATTAACAGCGTCAGCCCACAAATTACGAGGCAGATCGCGGGTGTAAAGCATTGATCGAGCACTTTCCACAACCATCCTTATTTCCCGTTCAGCGCGCCCATTCTGCTCCGGTGTGTACAGTGCGGTAAACTCATGCTTTATGCCCTCACTATCAGTATAATTTTTAAACTCTTTACTCTTATATTCCCCACCATTATCGGTGTGCAAAATTCTAACGTTATGCATAAAAATGTTTCTAGCAAGCGCATTATATTTTTTGAAACAGTCTAAAACGTCACATTTATTTTTCAGAAAATACACGTGTCTTAAACTTGTAGCAGCATCCTTAAAAATAACGAAATACTTATTACCTTGAACAGATGGCTCGTTAAAAGGTCCACAAACGTCACTATACGCGACATCACCTGGCTCCAACGGACCTCTGTCGGACTTTCGAAAAGGTTGACGAGCGTGCTTCCCATAAGCAAGTCACACACAAAGTTGTCGCAATCAGATAGATCAACACCAGTAATGACGTTATTTTTGCACATTTTCTGGATTTCTCTAATATTTAAGTGCCCCAAACGTTCATGCCAAGTTCAGAAATCCGTCTTCTGTGCTATGTTGCATACTTGTTGTTGAATCGCTTTAATATTGAATTCGTACAAGTTATTTCTTCTCAGAGATGCGGACATCCAGATCGTTTCCATTGTAAATTAAGGCGTCACTATTTTTTTTAATGATTTGGTAGCCTTGTCTTGTTACAACTCCTTCGGAAAACAGATTGCGCTTCAAATCTGGCACATACAGAACATCTTTTAGTAGACTAGTCTCCCACTGTCCTGTAACATACCGCTTAATTAAAATATTTCCTTGGCGATGTATTTCAACTGCTTCTTGGTTTCCCAATTTCAAAGGAGGTCCATGGTAAGATATCAAATCTTGAAAATATTCCTTTTTAAAAGAAATGTGCGCAGAAGCGCCGCTATCGAGGATCCACTTTTCATTTTCTGTAAAATTACACTCATTATCATTAACAGACGCATGGAAGGCTAACATATTCTTCTCTCCATAGTTCTTTTTTGGTGCACGACATTCTTTAAAAAAATGTCCTCGCTTTCCACAATTGTAGCATGGGAAGCGGTGCTTGGGATTTCCTCTTTCATTTGAATATGTTTCTCTTGACGTCCCTGGTTTCTGTTTGGAAACGAACAAAGCCATATTACTTTCTTCTTCAACACTTAAGCTAGCTTCTTCGTCTAAAAGACGAGCAGTGAGATTCATTATAGTTTGTTTCGCAGGATCTAGGGACATCCAAGCCTGCCTGAGGGATCGATATTTAGCAGGCAGTGAACTGAGGATCTTTGTCATTATGGCAGTATCACTAATATTCTCCCCGTTCTCCTTTAACTGCTTGGCTAAGCTTTCAACTTTTGATATGTGTTGAGCGATGTTGTCAGTAGCTGTCATTTTGTATTGATAGAATCGCTCATGTATCAACATTTTGTTTAGCTCAGACTTCTGTTCGTAAATAGACTCCAGTTTAGTCATCAATTCCAATGCGCTATATATCATAATTCTCCACCAGTGCGATTTGTTTCAAATCCATGGCCGACGTTAATATAAACATGGCCATACCGTCGTCTTTTAACCATTGTGCCACCTCCGATTCCGCAGTTGGTTTCGGCGTCATTATATTAATACCTTTAGCCCTTAAAGCACAGCTGATCTGGAACTTCCATTGCTTAAAGCTCGAGCCGTCGAACTTGTCAATATTATTTCTTCCACTAAAATCCATCTTTCTTAAGTTTTTGTTAGAAAACGAGAACCACTATATTTCTTTGCTCTTTGTTTATTTTCACCACATGCCTGGGCCGATAACCAATTAAATCCTACGAAAATAAACAAGATTTCTAGTCGAATTAATAAACAATATATTTGTTTGAAAGATACACGTTACAATGACAGCATTAAAGAAAAATATATATAGAGATCAACAAAGAGTATTAAGCCAACCTGGCACTCCAACCATAGCCTAGTTAAGTATAATTTACATCTTTAATAAAAATGGTTTTCATTTTGCTCGGATAATTATATTTATACTAGCTTTTGCCCGCGACTACGTCCGCGCGGAACTTGGAAGTATGGAAGTATGGTCAATGAATTATTGGTACCTGCGAGATAGGTATCATTTAATTTAAGACATTTCTGTAAACTACGTTTTTTGTCTTCCCGTCCTTTGATAGCACGTGAAGGTTTTGTGGACTCGAGACTCGTGAGCACGCCACGTATAGTTGCCCATGGGAAAAACAGTTTTTTTCTAAATGTACACCTGCTACTTTCAGGGTTTGTCCTTGAGCTTTATTTATTGTTATTGCGAATGCTACTTTCACGGGAAACTGGACTCTTTTAAATTGGAATAGTAAATCGGTCGGGATTATTGGAATACGGGGAATTAATACATCTTCTCCCTTTGCTGTTCCTGTCATAATTGTTGCATTTACAATATTGCGTCCTAGGTTTGTAATTTGCAGTCGCGTGCCATTACAGAGTCTTGGTGCGTCAAGATTTCGCATCAACAGGACTGGAACGCCAACTTTCAGTCTCAACTTATGGGAAGGCACCCCTGATAATTCCAAAGAGTTGAGGAACTCGACCGGGTACGACGTTACTTGTTCAGTGTCCATGACATTGTCTACCGACAGATATTCGACGAAATCACCTTCCACATGTGACATGATTTGTTCGTTTATCTGTCCCACAATTTCATTAGTGGGTGCTAAGATTGCTCTTTCGCATAGCCATTCTCTGTTCCTCATATTAGTTTTCAGATGGGGATAGACGTTGTTTTTTAAATCATTTGTGTTTTGGACAACATTACAGAACTCACTATTCAAAGTAATCATGCCGTTACTATCTGTTGCCACACGATCTTCGCCGATTTTCAGAAGAGCAGCCGCATATGGCCCCGCTTGTGTATCACAGTGCAGCTGTACTCGCATGTTCGTGGTTAGACAAAACATTTTAACATGAACCCACAATGTAGACGCCTTCAAACATGCATTTATTTCATCTGCCGATGTGCCCCTAGTGATCACCAGCAAAGTCTGTCTAAAATCACCAGCTAAAAGTACTACCATTCCCCCCATAATATTTCGGTTGCTCTTGATGTCTTTTATAGTCCGATCTAGTGCCTCGACTGCTCTTTTGTGGGACATCGTACATTCATCCCAAACCAACAGTTTACACTGTTGCAACATTCGACCACGTTCGCTATTTTTTGTAATGTTACACACCGGCATTTCCTCATGAGCTAAGTTCAATGGCAGTTTAAGCACTGAATGTGCCGTTCGACCGCCACTGAGCAGCGTCGCCGCTATTCCAGAGGAGGCTACAGCAACAGCTATACCTTTATCTTTCCGGATTTGGGCTAAAAGCAAATTCAAAAGAAATGTTTTGCCTGTACCTCCCGGAGCATCCAGAAAAAACAAACCACCTTCACCTTTTTCGATTTTGTCCACAACAATATCAAAAACTAATCTTTGCTCTGGGTTCAATAGCGGAACAGAGCCAGTTATATGTAGTTGTAAAGCAGCGGAATCGTAGTCCAATTCTCTTATTAAATCACTGCTAACTTCTCCAATTCTATTTGGCCTGTTCATCCCAAAATCTGATAGATTCTTTCCAGTGATAGTTATCACTTGGTCTTCAACCTTTGTAAGGGCCTCGTTGTAAATGAAATCAGTGTGTGTAACATTTGGGTTATGTTCTTGTAACCTGTGTAAAATGTCATCCGATAGATCATCTTTGTGTTTTTCCCATAGTTCTTGAGGGTTTGAAAGTCCGCATGTTGCTATTAATATAGCAAAGAGTTCTCTCATTTTGGCTGCTGATCTACATTGCGCAGCCTCTTCTAGTGTCACATCCCAATGATTGTCATTTTCCAATAATCCTCTTGCCTCACATGCCTCGCGAAATGTTAGAAATTCTTGGTTATTGTATTTTTTGAGATCATTAAAAGAGGTTGGCCCGCGCACATGATGTAAAAGCATTCTTAGACAAAAACATTCCATGTTAGTGACATGGACTGTGTAGACTCGTCCTAAAGCATCGCCAGATTTGACACCCGGCCAATTCTGAACTGGAGTTCCTTGAACTCGGCGCTTCCAAGCTTTTCTGGTTGCGTCCCAAATGTAATACCTCGGTACTTCAACATATAGAAGGGTTCTTGCAAACTCATCTCTTGTACAAAGATCAAAAAAATCTGTGAGTGTAGTTTTTGGTCGACTGGCTAACTGCTCTTGGAAATTGTTTTCTGTAAAATAAACGCGTTCACCATTCTCTAAGTGCACACTGAGATGTGTCACGGTAGGATGTCTTTCGTGCAACGGGAACCCTAAAAGCCGCCAAACGGCTTCGTTGCTATTGACATAGCGACCACATTGATATGTTTGTACTTCATTTACGGGATTTGTAAGATCTGTATTTGCAAAGTTGAAAATAGCATGATCGCTACCTTTGTTAATATATTTGCAGATATATTTGATGGCGCGTACTGAACTGCAAGCCTCAACATTTATATGAGCGTTAAACATTTTCGATAAGATAGGGCAATGAGGGACCACCCAACTATTATCAACAGTAACATAACTCCCATTTCGAACTTTTACAGATGCCGTTTGACCTCCATCTGCCGGTGCTCTTCTACGATACAAAGGGTATCCGTTTTCATTGTGAACAGTCTCTTTGATTAACTGTCTTGGATATTTTTTTGTGCATTTCCCATCTTTCATGCAAGAGCACTGGGGATTATAAGGCCCGCAAGGGCCATGGATCATATTTTTTACAATAATATCATGGAGTATTTTGTCACTGCTTGGATCTGGTATTTCAGCACTGATGATTTTATCAATTTGATTAGATCTTAACTTATCTTTTAACCACAATAATATATGAACATGTGGCAGACCACGCTTCTGCCATTCTATCGAATACATAAAGCAACGTACTTCTCCAAATATTTTGCCTTTGGTAATAACATTCATAAGCTTTTTTACTTTCAACCTGAAAACTCTTGCCACTATGTCATACCTATCAGTTGAGCTTTGTCCTGGCATCAATTCATTTGTTATTTCAGGCCAGGATGGATTACAGGTGAATGTCACAAACAAATCGGGGCGGCCATAGTTACGCACATAAGCAAACGCGTCTTAAGTATATTCGTGTAAATACCGTGGACTATTTACAAACGAAGAGGGTAAAATTACCATTCATTCGGATTCACGTTAGCGTCATTTGCTACAGCATCTTGAAGGTGGATATAATTATCTGCTCTTAATTTAGTTTGATTTAATGATATGTATCGTAGTCGTTCGCTTTCAACCTTGACGTACATATCGACATAAAACTGATTGGCCAGTTGTTTGCATCGTTGAATGATATTGAAATCATTATCTCGGATCATAGTGTGGTAGGCATAAAAATCCATACATGATACTTTTTTATTGGGTAAGGGGAGGCCAGTCACTGGACTGACTTGTGGAATTTGAAAGTGATACCCCTCTTGTCCCTTGCTAAATAATAGCGGATATTGTAACGCATCATAAAATTTGTGTGTATCAGGAATCCTGGTCAATGTGTCATCATGGGCGTGTAAAACAATATCTCGGGAAGCGTACTGTTCGCCAGTAACCAAAGCTGCGACTTCGTTTATTAAAGGTGCATTATATCGTCTTTCATGTTCCCCACTTGGCGTACGGTCAGGATGCATCACTAATTTATAATCTTCTCCTGGCATTATTTCTAAAGCTGTATTGAAAGTGTGTATGAGGCGGTTATGTTCATGTAACATTCTCTGAATTGTAAGTACAGTATCCCTTTCAACTCCTTGAATAATTTGGCACCTGCGGTAAACCTCATTACTTTCATCACCCATGAAATAAATCTGTAAAAATTTTGATTGATCATTATTTGATGGAAGCAAAGATCCAATTTTATGATAAACTTGGCCTTGTATTGTAAAACTCGGAGAAAATCCAGGCATAACTACCTCTTTATCTACACCAAATGACGTCATTTGAAAACATGAATTATATTTTCGTATCCGGTTTAAAAAACGCTGGGATTCATAGTTATCGTATAAAAGTTAAGATTTAAGTGGTTCCTCTGGCTCACCCAGTGTAGGAACTGAAACTTTTCCACCAGAACAGCACATACCCGGAGTTTCTTCTCTCCACTTGAGTGCTTCACAATGCCTACATTTTTGATCCATTTTGCCTATGAGGATTAATCAATGATTAATATAATCAATTAATGGGTCATAATCAAAAGCGGCATCGTGAAACGCCTGCCATGTATTCATTGTAAGCGCACATCTTCTTTCTGACAGGCGTTCAGCATTTAAAAGACGTCTTGTTTGGGATTCCTCAGATGTCTCGGCAGCTCTTTGAGCTGCGTGGCGCTCCGCGTCTAAAACTTGACGGGCCTGGGTCTGCTCAAAAGTTTTTGCAGCTCTGCTAGATGCATGGCGCTCAGCGTCTAAAACTTGACGGGCCTGGGTCTGCTCAAAAGTTTCTGCAGCTCTGCTAGATGCGTGACACTCAGCGTCTAAAACCTGACGGGCCTGGGTCTGCTCAATAGTTTCTGCAGCTCTGCTAGATGCGTGACGCTCAGCGTCTAAAACCTGACGGGCCTGAGTCTGCTCAAAAGTTTCTGCAGCCCTGCTAGATGCGTGACGCTCAGCGTCCAAAACCCGACGGGCTCGAGTCTGCTCTAATGTCTCCGCATCCCTTTGAGCTGCGTGACTCTCGGCATCTAAAACCCGACGGGTTTGAGTCTGCTCCTCAGATTCTTGGGTTCGAGCTACTTTCGCTGCCCGAGCTCTGCTGGTGCTACGCGCTAAATTAGATTTACGCTTGCGAGTCATATTTGAATATAGTGTAACGAATTAAACCTAATCTAATAACTAAAATAAGCGGGAAGATTATTTTCCTACGTACAGACAAAAATAATTGATAAACAAATAGGCAGCACACCTAACTAACCTAACTAAAGGATGAAAGTTATTAGTCGCTAACGTTTTATATTTATTTGAAAACAGCTCAAACGATACCCAAAAATATTGATTTAATAAATAGGTATCATACCTAACTCCTAACCTAATAATAAAAATAAGCAAGTAGATTTTTTCCTACGTACAGGCAGACCTAACGTTTTACTAAAAACCCTAAAAGATGAAAGTTATCAGTGAATAACTTTTTAAGTCTATTTGAAAACAGTTCCAACGACACCCAACAATATTTAATTAATAAATAGGCAGCATACCTAACTTAACCTAATAACAAAAATAAGCAAGTAGATTTTTTCCCTACGTACTGACAAACCTATTGACGTTTTCCTTAAAAAATATTAAAGTACAGAGCACCAAGCAAGGAATGATTCCCTAATCGAAAGCGCAAAATATTAGATATCGCATACGTCCGACAAAGTCGTCTGCCCTCATGTGTCTGCCCGTTCGGGTAAGCGTAGTTAGCAATCTAAACTCCCCCCTCTGCGCCGCGCCGCCCGTTTTATTTAGATGCGTCTGCTGTGCGTAGGTACACTTATTATGAGACCGCAATTAATTTGGGAACTGAATACCTATCTGTCAATTCATGGATTTTGACGTAAGTATAAGGTAAAGAAACATAAATAAAACCCTTAGTAGTAACCATTTTGAATAAATATTACATAGGTATTTCAAATGTGTAACAGAAACAAAACAAAGGCCTATTCGAACCGCCTCCAACTACATGTAAATTTCTCGCCTATAAAACTGCAGTAACATTATTTGTCCTTCTCGGGGTCTATAACTACCTCCACATCAAATTTCATCTATCATTTTCGTTTAAGCGTAAAAAGGTAACAGAAAGACAGGCAGACAGAGAGATAGTTATAACTTCCGTATTTATTATTAGCAACAACCTCGTACAACACGATAGATATCCACCTAATCACGTTAATTAATAAAAGGGATTATTAAGAGCGCCTACGCAAATGTAAGAGCAATTGTGCTCTTGGTCTAATAGTTACAATTTCTACAGGGTCATCAATGTCACTACTATACTGTTCACTCACTTTTCAATCTTTTTAGGGATAATTTCCAGGATGAAAACTATCCTATGTCCTTCCTCGGATCTTAAAGTATCTCCATGCCAAATTTCATCAAAATCGATTCAGCGGTTTAAGCGTGAAGAGGTAACAGACAGACAGACAGACAGACAGACACACTTTCGCATTTATAATATTAGTATGGATGCGTTGTAATTTCACCAAATATCAGCCCCAAAATCGTCGTGATTTTTGAGATAATTAAAAAAAAGGCATGTCGTTTTTATTTTTATCTACTAAAGTAGAGGCCCGATTTTTTTGAAATTGTATAAATTATGTAGATAATAAAGGAATATTTATAAAAAAAAAAACCATGAAATTTTATATTTAAGTAAAAACAAAAGGACTTCTCAAAAAAAAATTTTTTTTACTTGTAAGGTGGCCTACCAATTTATTAGATCCATACTATTCCATACTAATATTATAAATGCGAAAGTGTGTCTGTCTGTCTGTTACCTCTTCACGCTTAAACCGCTGAATCGATTTTGATGAAATTTGGCATAGAGATAGTTTAAGATCCGAGGAAGGACATAAGATAGTTTTCATCCTGGAAATTATCCCTAAAAATATTGAAAAGTGAGTAATTCATGATGACATTGATGACCCTGTAGGAAATGTAATTATTAGACCAAAAGCACAATTGCTCTTACATTTGCTTAGGCGCTTTTAATAATCCCTTTTATAAATTAATTAATTAAATTAATTATTATTAAAATCGATGACATGGTTCCTAAGTACAGATCTTTGTATGTCGATCTAAATGGGGCACCCTGTATACCTACAAGAGGAATACATAAATTATAGATAAATACTAATTGTATGTCGAAAATACATCCATAACTCAGGAACAAATGTCTGTGATAAACACAGAAATATGTAAATGCCCTCACGCAGTGTCACTACCCTCCCGCTGGGCTAGAAGGTAGTTATTTGAGGCTAATAGGGAGCTATTAGTAGTAGCACAGATTATATAATACTATACTAGTACAGATTGACGAAGCGGTACAAGGAAATGGAACGACCCTAACTCTGGCTATTCAACTGGCTATTTTCTTTCCCTCGATTATCCAACAGATGGTAGTAGTGAGACTGCGATTTATGCGTCCCGGTCACGCCATCTAATAAAGAAATGGGAACATGATGTGCGTGTTGTCGTGTTCTATAGCCTAACTAGAACATCACATGATCGATAGATGGCGCTTTATTCTGTTACGCGCGGACGCAAGTCAATGCAGAAACGAAGGCATCGTACTTGTACTTACGAGTAGCATCTCAATGTTTTATGCGCGCTGACCTTGAATCGTATCGTGATCTCTTTCAGACGGGCCGTGCCTATCTATACCTTTTTTCGTAAGCACAACAGCCACAAACAAACTACTTTTTCTCGGGCGAGATAATTAATGTGGGAGATTGAAGGGTTTCGGTATTCGTTCGGAGAGTCATTATCATCTGTAAATGTATTTAATTCTAATTTATCCTTACCGGGCCATAACTGTTAAGGTTTTAAGCCTTTTATCGACTTTATGTTTAAACTTCACGGACCTTGTAAAAACTTTATAATGCACAATAATGTTTAGGACCGGTAAGGATATTACATTTGACAATAAGAATGACCCTCCACTGCTTTTAATATTAAATAAAAACAATATAGGTACAGGATCATCGTCTGTTTTATTTCATAATAATCATCAATTCATCACGTCATATTTACACTACTTAACTAAAAATTGTTATTTGTGCAACAAGAGAGCAAAGTTGTTTTTTGTTGCGAGTGCTGGTTTTGAGCCCCGAGCAAGCGAAGGATTCTATGTTTGAATTACGAGCGTAGCGAGTGATTCTAATTTAGAATCCTGAGTGTAGCGTGCACGAGATGCAAAAAACTTTGCTCTCGTGTGGCACACACAACTTTTCACCTCAACAGCGAGAACATATTACACATACCTTTGCAAAGGTAGAAATTTTAAAGTACATAAATCGACAGGTAGAAATATATACCAACTCGATTATTTAGGACCTAAGCCATAATTACATGGGGTCCCGCTGCATATAAGTACCTATATGCTGATTTCAATGACATTATTAATTAGAAAATAGACACCGCTGAAATGAAATAAAAATATAATTAAATTGAAATAATAACCTTCCAACACTGTACCAGTCCCTCACGACCACCATAGTTGTCATTATTTGATCAAATTGGAAGGTTGGACGGATATATTACGTGTTTATTTATTTCATACGAGATTTTGTTTATTATACTTTAATAAATATTTATACTCGTAAAGCACTGAACAAAATTGATGCAAAAGAAAATAACAATTTGAACTCGATAATTTTTAAAGAAAGTTTCAAAACTGCGTCTATGATAAATTGATAAAGTCATAAATTATTGGAGAGGTATTTACAGTATAAAGTTAAAAAATCTTATTTTATTTAAACAATAATCTATTTGATTTATATGTAACTAGCTGTGCCCCGCGGTGTTACCCGCTCATCCCACGGGAACACTAAATTTATTCGGGATGAAAAGTATCCTATGTCCTTTCCCGGGTCTCAAACTATCTCCATACCAGATTTCATCTAAATCGGTTCAGCGGTTTAAGCGTGAAGAGGTAACAGACAGACAGACCGACAGACAGACAGACAGACACACTTTCGCATTTATAATATTAGTATGGATGGATAAATACTTCTTCGGGTATTTATTTTTTGGTGTAACGCGTATTCGGAACATGTTCAAGTTATTCGAAGTCGGATTCGAAAATCGAATTTCGAATCGATAGCGTCTTTATTACTCTCTTTTTCATATAGATATGAAAGAGACAGAGTGCATCGAAATTCGAATGATTCGAATTTTATACCGTGAAATACGCCAACTTTGCCTCCACAGGGAACTTTGCCCAAAACGCTACTTAAAAAAAACCGGCCAAGAGCATGTCGGGCCACGCTCAGTGTAGGGTTCCGTATTTGCTCATCCTTCACAAGAGACGGTCAAAGACGGGAAAAGGTCGTAAACGCCAAAGTAACTGTAATTACTTATTACCTTCTGGAAGTCAACTTACGTCCTTTTAAAGAAAATTATGAAATTTTGCGCTAACTCGAAAACGGATGGACCTATTTTGTTCAATATAGTTTTCATTGAAAGTACTTATAAAGACTCATTTCCACGAATTTTTCCATATTTTTTTGACCTGTGGTTGAAAAGTTAGAGGGGGGGGACACTATTTTTTTTGTTTTCGGAGCGAATATTTACAAAACTACTGACTTTATCAAAAAGTAATGTTGAGAGACCCCTATTATTTTTAACAGACCTATTTAACGACACCCCACACACTAGGGTTGAAACGAAAAAAAAAATTCACCCCCACCTTAGGTGTACGAGAGGTACCCGAAAAAAACATATTTTTTTAGTTTTTATTTTACCGTTTTGTCGGCGTGATACATACACATACTCTTACCAAATTTCAGCTTTCTAGTGCTAATGATCACGGAGCTAAGCCGCGGACGGACAGACGGACAGACGGACATGGCGAAACTATAAGGGTTCCTAGTTGACTACGGAACCCTAAAAAAGAAACGTTACTGTAGACAATTTCAACATGATTATGGCAACACTACTATTTTTAGTGGAAAATAGATTATATCTGTGGTATCACTTCATTCCGTAACGTGTTGGAACTAGTTGAATAAGGTGCGTGATTTGGCGGGGCAATTCTAGGTGAAGTTCTGGTGTATTTTTTGCAGAATGGGGAAGCATCAGGTGAATGTATCTTATTACTTGTTATAAAATAAGAACTGTAGAGTATTTTTACTGTAGTTTGTATTAAAAATACTTATTAAAACCAGTTATGATGGTGTTATCCAGTAACTTGCTAACCTATGAATGCTAACATTGCCCAGCCTAAAAAAGGGTTAGGGTTGTCACCTTGTCGTAATTTTACCTGACTGCGTAACACAAAAACATAGAATATTCACGACAATTTTTATTTAGATTATTCTAACGTGGAGTAAAAAAATAACAGCCTAACTATTAGTGCCCAATAATAAGCATACGTTTTTCATTTTGATAATGGTATTGGTGAAGAACGTTTATCAACCAAAAGTGACAACCCTGACAATTTCAAACTGCTTGATGCGGCTTGTATGGGGGTAAAACAAAATACCTATGTAACATTGCCCACCCATATTGCACACGTGTTTGTATAGTTAAGACCAAGATATTTACGTGGAGCGCCATTATTACCCAAGATTTTATACTGATCCTTATCTTAACGTTGTAGGGGCTATAGTTACGAAAATAATCGATTTGGGCAATGTTGGCAAAAGTTTAGATAACTTTACCCAAGGTGAAAATTGATAAAACACGTTGGTTAAATGTAGATTTAAAAATTGTTTCTCGTAATAAACGCATGCATATGAATACGACGGATGCGTTAGACAGAAAAAAGCTTTAGCCCGTCATAGAAAAATAAGAGAAATTCGGGTTTTACGAAAAAAGCGGGCAAAGTTGGCATGTTTCACGGTAATTAACCTGTGGCTGAGAAATGACAATTCGCAGTCAAAAATTGTAAAAATTAAAAAGCTACTTTCTACTCACGCTCGAAACAAAATCGCATTTTGTTCACTGTTAAGGTGCGACCACACCGCCGCTTAAAATACGGAGTCGGTACGGAATCGCAGTGACGCATCGTATCCGTACCGTTTTTATCGCATGCCCTCCACACCGCCGCTTGAAATACGGAGTCGGTACGAAATCGCAGTGACGCATCGTATCCTTACCGTTTTTAACGCATGCCCTCCACACCGCTGCTTAAAATACGGAGACGCTACGGAATCGCAGTGACGCATTGTATCCATTGTATAATAATCCAGTGAATAAAGAAGTTTGACCTTACAAACGGTCCAAAAGTTTTGAATTTTTGATGTTTTCTAGGATGGTTAGTGTTTATAATGCAATTTTTTTAAATAAAAAAAGAACCGACTTCAAAATAACTGAAAAGCCAAAAATAACCCGTTCATATACAGATTACATTTCAATCACTTTTTGAAGTCGGTGCAAAACCTCACGTAAATATATAATATCCAACAAAAATATGCGCGGCATCATTTTTCATAGTAAAACTTGAGTGGTTTGGCACCGACTTCAAAAAGTGATTCAAATGTAATCTGTACATAAACGGGTTATTTTTGGCTTTTCAGTTATTTTGAAGTCGGTTCTTTTTTTATTATTTTTTTTTTGCTTTTTAGTGATTCAAATAAAATACTTAGGTATGGCGGGGTGATCGGGTAGGTCTGTTTGCATGTATTGGTTCGAAAGGTTCGCTACAAAAATCTTTCGTATGGGAAAGTCACGACGTACACGGTGCGTCTCCGTATTTTAAGCAGCGGTGTGGAGGGTATGCGATAAAAACGGTACGAATACGATGCGTCACTGCGATTCCGTAGCGTCTCCGTATTTTAAGCGGCGGTGTGGAGGGCATGCGATAAAAACGGTACGGATACGATGCGTCACTGCGATTCCGTACCGACTCCGTATTTTAAGCGGCGGTGTGGTCGCACCTTTATCTCGCAGCAAAGCCGCTATGTTTGAGCTGGTGAGGTGAAAATACTATTTTATTCTTTTTACATGACCGTCGCACAATTAAAAAGGATCATGATTATATCGCGTACATTACTTATCAACATACTTGCTCGTAAATCAAGGGTTTTTACATTTGAGTCCGACCGAAATATGATTTTTTGCCGAAACCGAAGGTTTGGTTTTGATTGTAGTTCCGGCCTTTGACTTTGAGTAAAATGTCACTGAGACGTTTTTTCCACAAATTATTGAAGGATCAAATATGTCGCTGGCTTAATTGACCGCGCGAGCGAAGGCTCCGTTTCAGCTTGGCCCAAAATTACTTCGTATGTCAAGATATTTGGATGTCTAGATGCTTTCTGGCTGTTCTCCCCTAAAGGTGGTATTTCTTAATTGATTCTCAACCAATTTTGGGAGTAAGTTTGATAAATATAAATATAGGTACATATTTATTTTTTGCTGATTCAGTTTTCCAAAAGTTAAAGGATATGCGAGTTGAAAACATAAAAAAAAACAAATGTTAGCAATTCCAAAACTAACTCTCACAGTCTACAGCTCAGGCACTCCGCACTAGTATTACAGGGTTCTTTAATTCAAAGAAATGCTAATAATATCATATTGTTTGAATAAAACAGTTAAAACGGATTATACCGCGTATATTATTAATTCAGCCTTCCTGGGACTATCATAAGTGACACTGGGTCTAAATTAATATACCCAAAAAATTTAAAAATATTAGGAACAAAACAATTGACACAATATTTTGAGTAAAATAGAAAAACTAAATCAAAGTAAAAATACATTTATCGAGCCTAATCGATATCGGTTAATTAATGCAACACCCAAACATTTGGATATACAAAAGAATTTTGGGTGCTTCAGTGGCCGACGGAGTCAGGCGGTAAGCCATAATTACGCCGTAAGTTATAATAATCAGCATAGTGTGGTAAAGTATTTTTTTAATTGAAAATCTTTACATTCAGTTAAGATCAAAAAGTTTTGCTTAAATTTGAATCTCTCATCTAGTGTTTTTTCCTCTTTTTGCAAAAATCGTGAATTTTTACTTCTAATAAGTTTTCCATTAGAAAATCAAAATGACTATTTATTTATATTTATATTAATATGTACAAAAAATATTAAGCAACCGCTTCGAAGAAAATTATAATAAGTTTTAAAAAATCAACAAAAATTGGTTTTTACCTGCCAAATCAACTTAATCATTATTATTTTTTTTTAATTTATTTATTTGGTTCACCAACAATTGTTTACACTAAATACTTACAACCTTTTATAACACAATGCTATCATCTAAGTGTAACAATCACTTATAGGTAAACACTGCATGCGTTTTATTATAAAACTAGTTAAATTATTACCTACTTAACACTAATTGTACTTAAAAGTAAGTTATGCGCTTTACTGGCCTAAGCTTTTTATTTATGAAAGGTTTTTCCTAAACATTTATGAATAGTTTTTTTAAATTGCTGCATCGAGTCAAAGTGCACATCCGTCTCATGACAGCTATTAAGGGTTTTACAAAGCCGTGGTACAGGTAAGTTGCTGCCGAGAACAGTTTGTCTAACATTGAGCAAAATAGTACATAATTATAGAGCAGTCAAATTTCTCTGCGCACACTTTGCCCCGCCAGCCCAGAATACAGAACCGAACAAGCTTGCAGAGTTGCGTCTTGTGACGATGATATGGACTTAGCCTCAACAGTGTGATGATATGAAGGTACTCCACTCCATGTTGATGGACCATCAACTGCCACCGCAGAAGATGAAGTTGATGGTTGTATGTTTTGCTGCCAAACTTTGGCTGATGATGACCTAAAATTCTTCATCTGATTCACAATTCCATTGTTTCCAGCATAGTGTCCTCTTCTTCCTCCTCCATAGCATCCTCTTCTTTGTACTTTGCAACTTCATTTTGCACTTTATTTTCAAAATGATTGATGCACAGATATCTGCTACGCAGTTCATCATGGCTTAAGTGTGGTTATGCTTCCTAAAACAATAAATTAAGTATTTTAACATAAATAAAACTCAATAATTTGCTTTAGGAGGACTTTTTTCTCTAAAAGAATTCACAATTCACTTAACTTGGTAATAACAAATTATAAATAAACTAAGTACATGTGTAATTGGGTAACCAATGAGGTACTTATGTGAATAACAATTAATTTGTTACTTTAGTATTAGCAGCAACACAACCTTTTTGTAGCGCAGATTTGAGAAGTACCAATGTACTTAGATAAAATATTTCACATACAAACTTCACTTAACTTCATTCTTTACAAATGTTTCAACTTGGCCCAAAGTTCTATAATAGATGCTACACAAAACAGAAAACATAGAACTTGAAGGTCAAGCAAATAGTTTAATTTTAAGCATGTGCTTATCTCATTTAGCGACTTTGTAATTTGTTTGATTTGAATGATGTTCTACTATCTTACAAATTACAATAATTTGGACTAGGGACTAATTATTCATTTTGTTTTTATATAGAATAAAAGCTGGCTATAAAAATGTGATTTGTTTATCGATAATATCTACTTTATTTCAAATGTTTAGTTCGTCTTAAAGACAATACTTACCTATATACCTAAGTGGACTTGCTTACCTATATACTTAAGTGGACCTATATACCTGAGTGGGTCAATAGATAGAAAAAAAAACTTACCGCAATTAGAAATTTCGTTTGTCAGTTTTCACAAGTCGACGACGTGTTCAGATCCAAACAATGTGTAGGTGCGGTTTCGAAGCCGTATCTTGATATTAATATATTAATCCGCTTCAAGTCCGTGTTAGGTAGCGTAGCGTAGGTCAGTTAAAAAAAACTTCAAGCATGGTTGCAAACTAAAATCGCATTCAAACAACAAATCGAATCGGAAGTCAGTACTCAGTGCTGCAAACTCCCACAGGTAAGGTAATAAACAAAACAAACAAAAACCAGTAGGGCTAACTCCGATGTTCAAAATTCGACCGTCGTATAGTGCCATCCCTCTCGATCTGCTGTCTAAGTATATGGGTAAACGGGACAGCATTATACGCCAGCCGATCGAACATCCAAAGACAAAATCAGTCGCGTTTCGTTCCACTCACAAATCGGTTGACGATTATCGGATTTCAACGTTGCCAAATGACCGCACACTTATATTAAATATGGTGTATTTACACCACTTTTCAAAAATCAGGCGATTTGCTCGATTCCAAAAAGTAATTCTTCTAAAGATTCTTAAAAATCATATAAATATATTTATAATCTGACAAATCAGGAGAGTTTGCAGCACTGTCAGAAGTATGGGAACGGTCTGGAAGGAATGGAATGCCCAGTTGACAGATTCATACTGTTGCCAGAACGAATTTACGTTTTCGGAAATTTCGCAAAGTGCATACCTAATCCATAAAGGGACGGTTTTGAACAAAATCGGACGAAATCTAAAAAATTAACAAGATCTAAATGAATACTACCTATGGGATTGGGTACAAGTTATTAATATTGGTTTATTCATCGATATATTCTTTATTTTTCATCTTTTTGAGCGTGCATAGCTTAAAATAAGCTAGTCCTCCAATCATAATAAGCTCGACGAGTCTCCATTGCAAAAGTCTTTAAAGAAACGACGATTGTAAACGGGCGCTCAAGGTACGATTTGGAGTTTCAAAAAGCCGGGAAACTGACATTTTTTTATTGGTATGGCCACCCCGTCGTAGGCTGTGTGTGAGCGCAACAATGGGATACACATAAAACGCCATCTAGCGTTACCACTGCAAACAACTACGAATGCTTGGATGCTAAAACATAGCTAACACTTTCGTGTTCTCGGTTGATTATTTATAATTATTGTTTTCTTCGAAATAAGATGATAAATCATTTTATGTTTTAGGTTTTGTTTATAAAATATGCTATAGTTTATTTTAATCACGAAAATTCTGCTTAATTTGGCTGATTCATATTTTATTAATTTACAAATGTTAACGGTAGAGCCATCTATTGTTGACTCTCAGTACTAAAAGTAACTTCTTCGGCTTGGGAGGCCCTGGTAGTAGTGTGAATGATGTTATATTTCACCGTTTTTATTTCTACACATTATAATATAGAAAGAAAGTTCGAGTAAGGTTCACGGATATTTATCAGGACATAGGCTACCTCAATTACTGTTATTGAAACCTACGTACGCAGTAAAGGGAAAGCTATGTATGTTAATATTACGCAGGCATGAGATGTTACAAATTTGCTTTTTTCAACCTGTTGATCTAAGTGATTTTTTTTGAAAAAAATATATGTGGTAGAGAATTAAAATGCTTTATAAAATATCTAATATTGGTAGGTGTCGCCACCTTGCAAGTAAAAAGTTTTTTGAAATACCTTTTTATGTTTTTACTTAAATATAAAATTTCATGGTAATTTTTTTATAAATAAATAGTGCTTTATTATCTACATAATTTATACAAATTTCAAAAAAATCGGGCCACTACTTTAGTATATAAAAAATAAAAACGATTTTACTTTTTTTAATTATCTCAAAAACCACGACGATTTTGGGGCTGATGTTTGGTGAAATTACAACGTATATGAAGATAATTATCCGAGCAAAAGGAAAACCATTTTCTCGTCAAAGGCAGTTTCGCCATCCAAACACGGCTATACCCTTTATAAAAAATATAAGGAAGTCTCTACTGTACGGATCATGGTTAAATAAATGAAATAAAAAAGGTTTTTTTATGTAACTTTTTTATTTTCTCTCAGTTGAAGTGAAAAGCAGAGTTTGACACGTCGCTAAAAGCCATTATGACGCTCAGGTCATATTTATTTTATAATTTTCTTGCAGTCGAAGTGAAAAACAGTGTTTGACACGCTCACTTCGTTCACTTGTTTTAACAATCACTTTCTTATCACAATGGCTTATTTTGGCCCCTTGTCAAACAATCTAACAATGCACTAGTCTTCAATAGGTTTACACATCAAAAATGTTCCGGTTTCCGTTTCCACCGGCATCAGGCGGTAGCCCTCATAGCAGTCAAAATAAGTAAGAGCAGGGTCACGTTGAGCGGCATCTTTGGAGCTTTGAGTGTTGCTCGGTACACTGGCCATCACCAAGTTCTGGCTTGGAGCAAACACGATCAGGATCACGCTGAGGATGACGATTCGTGACAGCATCATTCTGTCGCTGAAACCAAAACTTTTTTTCAACGTTTGTGTACAGAAATCATAATCACGAGCTTTGCAATTTACTGAAGTGAAGGCTAAATCTATACTATTATATTTTTTTTAAATTGTATTGAAAACAAGTTATCTATAGAGTTTTATATATCATAATTCCAGGAGATATCGTAACAGCGCAAAGAGCTAGCCGTATAGCGCTTTCTGTTGGTAAACTTTTCTTTGTGCTTTCATCACGCTGAGACGGCTGGACAGATTTTAACCAATTTTAGTATAGGAAAAGCTCATATAGGCCCTAAGTTCCTCATACAATCAAGATTAATTAGTTGAAGCGCTAACAGTGCTACTTGGGTTGCCATAGTGAAATAAGTCTAATTTTAACTAGGTACCCTGCAATCAAAAAAGAACCCTGTAATATTCAGTTAACGAAAGGTTTTGTACATAAATGCCAAATTTGTTAAAAGGTAAATAGATAAAACCAGCACTGATGTCTTACCTTTTTTTGCAGAGCAGATGAAATAAAATATTTTACTTTTTATGTCCTGCGGAGAATGAGTATGTTTAATCGCTACAACTTGAATGTTGTAATTTCCGCTTTCCGTGAACATTTATACGATTTCCAAATGATGCAAGAAAGTTTTTTTACAATAAATTATGTAGAAAGTTGACTCATTTGGAATTTTGTTGCATATCGTGGTCACAAATAAAAGGAAACTCCACTATGAAACTAATTACTTTTTTATGGCACATTGATTCATTGCCGCCACGAAAAAAAATGTTACTACTGAAAAATATTCATGATATAAACCGCAACAGTAGCTGTTATTGTAAACTTATTCCTTGTAATTTTAAATAACCGTACGTCTAAAGTAAAGGATAAGTCTAGGCTAATTAAACTTGTGCATCGCCCATATAATAATATCGCGGCGGGTGGCGACGAATAAGCCATTTATTAGAACAACACGCGGCAAGGGAAACTGCTGTATCTTGAGAATTTTGTTGGCGGAGAGACCGAAGCGAGCGAGGCGTCTCTATTTCAGCTTCGCCAAAATTATGTCCGTGTGTTCAGTCTCAGTTCTGTTTTCGGCTGCAAGCAACATTTCTCAACAGATTCTCATTTTTTTGTTGAGGCTGTTTTTCAAAATATACGAAAAATTCATCATTTATTTTATTTTTACCAAAAGTAAAATACACTTACCTATCGAAATGGGGGTTGAAAAGGTGAAAAATTACAAAATACGGCCTTTTAAAAAAATCGTTAGGTCTACAGCTAACAGAGTACTATATTGTTAAGTTTTCTACGCTTACCTGTGTCAGTAATCAGTGACAACGATGATCACGAAACCTTTTTCGGCTCAAATCGAATTGTACCTACTTTTAGTAAAATTTCCGTTAGACCAATAATTCAGAGCTAGCCAGAGCGCAATTTAGTGTTTCCTTGGGTCTTTGTAGTAATATCGCGAAATAAGGACCAACAAACGGACTGCATCTAAGTAAATAACTGCACTAGAACTGCGTCCGAACTGAACTTTTAGAGCCTAAGATTTATTTTACTAATAAAGTCCATTTGTACATTTTATTTTTTACTTACTTCGATCTTCCTTCGTACCGCCATTCTAATTGCATGTCACAAACAAGTACGACATCCCTATTTTCCAAGCAAATAAGTCTATTCCTTTATACTAATGTAGTGCTTGATAATAGTTATTTCCCGTGGGGCCGAGTCAGTATGCTTGCAAGCGGATACAAGATGTGATTACATGCACCGATGCTGGCTGATGTCGTTATCTGGCACGGTCAACTTGCTTGCGTCGAGGGACGGAATGCAAGCAATATACATTTAAACGATCGGTTATAAGCAAACATTTAGTGGTATAATCACAAAATATACAGTAGTGAAACCAAAGTATTAAAAGTAGGTACACTGTCGCTCTCTCACTCGCACCTGCACCTCTAGCATAACTGAGACACGCGTCTCTTTGTCGGGCGACAAATACTGCCTGTCACTTTCCATTCAATTCCGTGCGAGCAAGACAGTTGATGTTGAGTCGCGGGATAAGCGAAGGTTTCCGGGCTAGAAGGGTGCATTACTAATTACGTTATCAAAGCCACTAGCCGAAGTATCGTTTTTTTTCAACCAGGCGCTTCCAGCGAACGAATAAAACATAGAACACGAGCTTCATACAAAATTACAATCAAAAACCGGCCCAACAGTCGAAATGCGCATGCTCACCGTTGTACCAATCACAGCCACTCAAATGTTTTCAATTACGAATAACAAATAAATGTGATTCGTCAATTTCCGAATGGCCAGCTGTGATTCGACAAAACGCATGACATTTGTCTATGGTAATATGGCGGTGACAGTGAAAACTCATAATTGGTGAATCGTTAATGCAATAAAGAGCTATGTTTGTATCCTTCATTATAAATCTTGAATGTTAAGGTTATTGCTTACAAACAAATTTCAAAAAAATCTTTTAAGGAATCCTTGTTTGTTCCTTGTTGTTACTAATACTTTGAATGATTATTATTAATGCGTGCTGTAACTGCTGTATATATAATTATTTCTCCTTCTTTGTAATAACTAATATTTTACGTGTAAAGTCGATACAATCTTTGTAGTGAAAAGATATCAAACATATTTAGGAACTTATACGTTCTCCTACCGGACAGACGGAAAACGCATAGCCTTTTAGGGACGGTCTTATACAAGCACAAAAGCCCGGCTTGCCCTTGTAATATTAACAAACGATAAAAAATTATTTACTTGAACGGAAGGATGAATTGAATGGAAGGAGTTGTTCCGTGCGATTGTGATGAGTTAAAGTGTGCTTTTAATAGGCGAAGGAAAGGTAGGCACTCTAACTTTCACTCAGAAAAAACAGCTCATATTTTCCCCAAAACCCACGCCCAACCTGTGTATTATTGAAATTGAACGTTGAACAGTAATGCGGCAATAAAATGGATTTACCCATAAGCCTAGGCACGCCACTGATTGCATTACTTTTTTCAAACATCGTATATAAATTAGTCATATGGCATAACACCATCCCTATACAAAATCTGTTCTGTAAAATAAATTAAATTAATATGTGTACGGCTTTATTTACGTATGAAAACTGATACCATCTTTTTTTTGTGTTTTCCTGAGTGATTAATACACCATTTCACTGAATATTATGGCATATTTTGTTACTTTGAGACTTCATATATGTCACGTACGCAACTGTTCGGCTGCGTCGCCATTTGCAAACTAGACAGCCGTTTGACACAAAATTTACGCCTCGCCTTAACTGACACAAAATCCGTGGGGCCATTTTCCGACGCTAGTTAGGCTTTTATATTTTATTCGTTCGCTGGGCGCTTCTACTTCGTACTACATGCTGTCTATGGCACGTGCCATCTACCGTAATGATTATGTCTTAAATTATGTTGAAACAATATTTTTTTAAGCAGTAATGTTTAGGGAGACGCGGCAGGCCTTGCAGGTGATGGCCGAATGACTTGGACTAATTTTTGAAGGACTGGCCAGATACATAAAAACCCGTTGGTGCGTTACCGCCTTTAATACAGATTCATAAGTTTGGGTGTAGCACATTGTGACGTGGGTCCAAATCCCGATCAAAGCATACATCTTTAAAATTTTCGCTACTGTATATTACATATACATGGTGTACTGTAAAATTCCTTCCGTGAGACGAAGGTTGGTGATAAGGTGGTAGTCCGAAATTTTAAGAAATATATTGAAATATCGAAACTCGCTATCTTTGATTGCTCCCCCCGCTCCCCCGTGCAACTTTTTCACTGTACGAACTATTGGTGCGTAAACAATGGACTATTGTTAATGATTAAAAATAATAATTATAAAAATATATTCATTAGTTTTCAATCTATAGTGGTTTAAAGTTAACTCGAAAATGGAGCATTTTAATAAAATTTCAAAAAATCTTAGAGAAAGTGTAAGAAATGTTATAGTGTGCTATATATTCGTGATCTACTCAATAAGCCCTTTCATTTGATACCCCACGCGGCATGGCTTGATGACTTTTTTTTTAATTTGTATGGCATTTTTAATTGCCGGGGTGGGGGGAGGGGGACCACAAAACTGGTTGGCAACATTTGTTTGTAGGATGTCTGGGATCTATACAATATATATCAGAAGTCAGATTGAGGTCCGATATTTTTGCAAACGGATATCTCCTTGTAGCCTGCTCTAAGAAAAAGGCCTGATCTGACTTGGTTGTGAATTGTTTGCCTGTAAAGAGGCAGGTGGCGACGTAATTGCGCCAGCACGAATGCCATGGGTTCTACTGATGTGTATATTAAGTCCTTTCTGACCTTTAAATAAACGAATCTGGGAGCAATGTGGGCACTGTACGGAATTCTCCAGCGACAGCGACACAGACCTGGAAGCGACATTCTGAGAGGAGCCCGTGCTATTAGGATTCATCAAGTAAACTATTAAAAAACGCAATAGATAAAAACTTACGGCTACGATAACAAATAAAGTATTTAAAAAACCGCTCCAATTTTCGGCATACAAATTGCCCCATAAAGTTCCTGGGGGAAGCGGTGGTTTATAATTGCACATATAACTAGATAGTACTCATGCACTGATAGCAATCACACTCGTAACATGATAGAGATTCACGCAAAATATTAGCAAAAACTTGAAAACAAAAACACATTTCTCAGCTGTTGTAGATTGACAACTGTCAGTCAAGCTGCTCGATGCGCACTTGCGCAGCAACGTGCCGTGTAGGCCGCCAGCCGCCGCCGCAGTCTCCGCGGAGAAATTATGAATATGTTTCTTGTCTATGTTATTTGTTAAGCCTCTTGTGGTAATTTAAAATAAAAAATAAATGGCAGAGAACAATTAATATTAATTTTCTCTAACGGAAGCCATGTTTTCCCGTTGCTAAGTACATTTAAAATACATTTCATCAAATAAACATCTCGGTGATGGTCATTTTATATCGGGGTCTTAGTCTATAACGCTTAAAGTAACGCATAACCTGCTAATTTAAGAAGTCGTATTTTTACCCCGATCGTATACTGAGATACGACTTTTTAAATTAGCACGGCAGATACGTTCGATTTTACACCCCATATTTTTCATACCCCGGGCTTATATATGAAAATCGATTCTTAAGGAGTAAACTCCAATAAGGAAACTGATAATTAATTGGGAAGCCAATTAATTATCAGTTTACTTATTGCGTTTTTTATTATATTTAAGTCTACTCAAAAGTGTAAAAGCTGTTGGTTCTCCTTAATAAATAAATATAATTATAAACATTTGGTTTAGGTACTTTACGCTAGCAGACGTCAATGCCTTAATACAGATTTATTGTATTATTTTGTAAAACCCTCTTACTAGTAGACCAAATATTGAATCGTCGAATATTATTCAGGCTTGTCAGTCAGAGTCAGAGAAAACCTATATTTCAACGAATAGTTCTTTACTACTACAATATATATAATTTATTCCAATAGTCCCGTCTCGAGCTTTTAGTCGTTTAATACGAAAGAAAAGTATAAAATGAAAGCGGTAAGAGCTTTTTACGACGTAGCTTTTGTGCTTTCTAGTTTTTTTAATATCACAATATTAAGCTTTCAATGAGGGCCCCGGAGAGCGGAGTGCTTTTCTTGATAATACAATTCTGTTTATTCACTTTGCGAAATCACATCAATTTGCTGTTTGTTTAGAATATAGCAAGAATGTTGGCGTACGTGAGTTGGTTGTTTTTAGACGTAAAAGAATATAAAATATGTGGAGTATCAAGATATAATTAATATCAAATACTGAGGTCTGCTGTCCAAGGTAGCTTAGAGCAGTGAAAAAATCACTTTGGCAACCTAGGTCTCACATCCATACGAGCGTAATTTGAGTCGCGTAATTTCGGTCGTAATACTTCGTGTGACGTGAGCACGTGACATGATGTATGGCGCGACCGAAATTACGCTCGCCTGGCTTCACCGTTAGGCTTCTTATCCGTTCAAAAATGCTGATTGCTTTAGTCATTTTTCTCTATGATCAAACATGTTTCTGAACATTTTATCAGTGTTGCTTAAAACAGGGCTATTGCAATATATTGGTCCATATTTGAAACCTACAGTTTGAATTTTTCAGTGATAATTTTTCAACAACTACCCGAAATTGTCAAAATTCACGCAGAAAACAGGTTTTTTTCAACTTATTTTCGACTGCACGCAATGCAAGCATGTTATAGCTATATTACTTTCTAGAACTCAGGGAAAATTATTATTCACTTAAAAAAGTTGGTTGAAATTATCAATATTTGTCACAATATTAAAAAAATAAAAATTATAAGGAATAAGGCTTCTTAATACTTTGATACGTAAAACACAGCTTCTATCTATCTATAAGACGTCCACTGATAAACATAGGCCTCCCCTTAATAGCTCGCCACAACGTAGGTATGCCATGGGACCGCATCCCAGGCACCCTCACGAGGTAATCCGTCCACCTAGATAGTCGGTATCCGTCCCACGCTGCGCTTTTCTATACGTGGTCGCCACTCTAGGATTTTGCTGCCCCAACGGCCATTCTCCGGCCTACATGGCTCCCGCCCATTGATACTTCAACCGGGCAATCCTGTGAGTATGTCGGTTACCTTGGTTCTTCTGCGGATATCCTCATTTCTGATTCTATCGCGCAAAGAAACTCCGAGCATAGCTCTTTCCATTACACATTGCGTAACTCTAAGGCCTTATGAGTCCCATTGTGAACGGTCATGTAACACAGCTTATGAAATTAAAATTCGAACATTTTATATTGTTTTCACGCGGCGGCAAAAATGGGTTATTTGAAAGCTTGAAGTTGTGAGTAGTCGTTTTGATGGGAACAAACTGTTCACGCGAAGCGTTGGTTTCTTGCCAAACGGAAAATAAGCGAGTATTACATTACAGATCTTTGGATTTGGAATGGAATATTGACGAGATTGAAATTATATCTCAGTGTGGGACTTCTTTTCTTGTTTTTGTGTAAAATAAGTGTGGCTGTCGAAAATACGTGAATAATTCTTTTAAAAACCCTAATGTTGATCCAACTGTTGATGAATGTATCTCATCATGACGAATGTCCATCAAAGTAATTTAGACTTAACAAGAAATATGCAAATATAAAAAAAGGCAAAATTACGAAAATAAAATTGTTAAAAATAACGAAGCAACATGCTATATTGAACGGAAAACCGCAAACTTCATTAATTTGTTCCTTATGTACCGGCCACTTAGAAACGTTACATGAAGAAAAACTGTTCTTTATCGAGTAAAGCACTTGTATTTTATAACGTTTACGTTCGCGTAATGCTTATTTTGCAGAAATTTTCTTCATCTGAAACCAACCATCTCAACCAAGATACATCCTGGTAGGTTAGGTTAGGTATATTTTATAACTTTTCAGAAAAGTCAATGATACTAGTAGAATAACAATTATGCGAAATTAGCATTATCCTGAAACAATACGTCCGGTGAAACAATTTTCGGCAACACATTAGTAGGTAGATAAAGATGGATAGGTAATATTAAAATACCTATAAAACGGTTTTGGGTTAGGACCAAAAAGTTGGATGAAATTAAGGCGGTTAGCGAGGAAATAAAAGCGATTGAAATAAGTTCCGTTGTGCGACAAAAAATAACGATACAATAAAGAACCTTAAACTAGATCATAGGTTATTGGAAGGTTAACTGTCGACGCACAACGGAGACTTGATAATGTTTATTACATTATTTACAAGCATTCACAATTTAATGAAAAGTTTTGACTAATAGTAGAATGAAAAATACTTACTAGACTTACGGAGACTGATTAATTGAGTGAGGTGGTAACCTTTTTGGTCTTCACCCGTTTGCTCACGTCGTAGAAGCGCGTTTGCTCGGTTGGCCGCTGCCGCGACTGATCGGCTCTCCTGATGATGAATGGCGTACCTATTCGAAACATGTCAAGTAACATTCGACTTCTACGACGTGAGTAAACCCGTTTTGTCGGTAAGTCTATTTTAATATGTCTGAGACTCGACGGTAGTTTTCTATGTAAAATAGGGAAAGATGATGTAGCTATCTACGTCATTTTCCCCTGTTTTTCGTGAATCTCTGAGAAACCGTTTGAATCTCCTGTACCCTGCATCGGGGTACACTCAATCTTTATGGAGCCACTTTAGCGTGCATATCTGCAGACATGAATATTTGCGTGGCTCAACTTCCTTCACTCCGGATATTGCTCACACACGTCAAGTGGTTTTTTTTTATGGTTTCAGAGGTACAGCTGAACGAAAAACGAAACTCTTATAGGATCAGTTCGTTATCCCTTTATTTATTTAAATTTTATCGCACCAAAGAAAAACTTAACCTACAAAAGGCGGACTTAATGAGGCCGTTTGTCTAAACAACGAAATTGAAACCTAAAGGGTAATTCTCCTTAACCTAGAATAATGAAATTTGGTTATGAAAAAGAATATGCTGCGAGAAAAGATGTGGTGGTCAGTTATGCTAGTCCGGTAGTAATAAACTAAATTTTTATGTCCATAAAACTTAGATATATTAAAGTTTTATCATTACATACATCCTACTACCAGTAGTGTTATGCACAAATACAGCAAACAAAATGATTATACCGCCTTTTCGCATGTTTCACGTCGGATGCTACATTTCGCCGAATTTTCACTTCACAGATTCTTGCAATTATATTATCATCCTTTTGATTAGGAGGTTAGGTTGTGTTAATAAATTTATTAAAAAAAAACATTCGAATTAAGTGGTAAAACAATTTAAAAACCTAAAACCTACACTAACCTAACTCTAGCCAAGGTCTGTCATTAAGGTTGTGTTTGTTTTATAGCTTACGATTTGAGGGAAAAATATTTTCTACGAAATGAGCATTCGGCGAATAATAATTCTGCAATGATTTAGTCAACCACGCAATATTCCAGAATGTGGTTGCAATACGATACTATTGTGGAATTCAACGGGTTTTTAATTAAGTTTTTAATCAATGTTTCGCTTTGTTATTGTACTGTAATTTATGATATGTCGTGGTTTACCTCATTAGGTCGGTTTTTAACTTCGGGTTTTTGGTAATTAGTAATTAGGGCAAAAAGTGGTGAGGGGCTTAACTCGGTTGATAAAGATGTACATTCAAATTAAATATTTATTGCGTTTACGAGTTTAACAGTTGACGAGTAGGTACAGGAACAGGAATAGGTACAGGATTGTGACGCTCTGCAAGGGCACAGCTGTTAGAGAGGTTACAATTTATTGATTAGTTACTTTAGGTGCGTTATATGCATTATTGTACACAATACACGTTAAATATTCTGATTTACTAAGTTATGCTCTTGCCCATCAATCATTAGTAGTATTCAAAAAATCACGTAGGGTATAGAAAAATGAATTTACTAATGATAATCCATAGTAATATTATAAATGCGAAAGTGTGTCTGTCTGTCTGTCTGTCTGTTACCTCTTCCATACTATTTACTATCCATACTAATATTATAAATGCGAAAGTGTGTCTGTCTGTCTGTCTGTTACCTCTTCACGCTTAAACCGCTGAATCGATTTTGATGAAATTTGGCATGGAGATAGTTTAAGATCCGAGGAAGGACATAGGATAGTTTTCATCCTGGAAATTATCCATAAAAAGATTGAAAAGTGAGTAAGTAATTCATGATGACATTGATGACCCTGTCGGAAATGTAATGATTAGACCAAAATCACAATTGCTCTTACATTTGCTTAGGCGCTTTAAATAATCCCTTTTATTAATTAAGGTGATAAGGTGGATATGGATATCTATCGTGTTGTACGAGGTTGCTTCCATACTTCCAAGTTCCACGCGGACGTAGTCGCGGGCAACTACGTCCTAAATAAGAACGAAGAGCTAGTGATAAATATTTTTCATTGTTTTGTAAATATTGTTATCTTTCCCTTCCCTGATTCTTTATTAGGTCGCTGGAGTCCGCTGGATGCGGGCGGCCCAGGACCGGTCATGGTGGCGTTCTCTGGGGAAGGCCTATGTCCAGCAGTGGACGTCTTTTGGCTGAAGATGATGATGATTCTTTATTGGTTAGGCAGTTTGTTATATATCTTAATCATCATGTAGTGAGGGGTAGTCCTTACTATTTTCATTCTGCAGAAGGGTAATTTAAGTTGATTAATTCATTGAGCTAAGTATCGGCCGTATTTTGGACATAATGAGAGATATTGCTGGTATGTGTACTACTTATTCATCATTTCAGCCACAAGACGTCCACTGCTGAACATAGGCCTCCCCCAGTGACTTCCAGATCAGCCGGTTGGAAGCGACCTGCATCCAGCGGCTTCCTGCAACCTTTACCAGGTCGCTATGGAGAGGGCTATGTTGGGTGTTTCTTTGCGGGATCAAATCAGAAATGAGGAGATCCGTGAACGAACAAAAGTCGCTGATATAGCCCGACGGATTTGCAAGCTGAAGTAGTGGCAGTGGGCGGGGCACATAGCACGTAGAACTGACGGCCGATGGGGCAGTAAGGTTCTCGAATGAAAGCCACGCACCGGCAAGCGCAGCGTAGGACGTCCACCCACAAGGTGGACAGACGACCTGGTAAAGGTACTACTTATTATAAAATTCTAAAATTGTATAAATTTATGAAACATGTAATGTCTCATTTTTTTAATGTGGTTACACCACAATTTATAAATCTAACAGCGCCCTCTCTCGCTTGCTCGTTCACCGCTGTAAAGTGGTGCAGTAAGATGTGAATATTAACGTATTCACATAGAGGTCGTTAAGGTGTAAAATCCTTTCAAATAAACAATGCAAAGATCGACACACAAGGCATAAGGAAAAATTCGTCAGGTCTACGTGGAGCGAGGGTAGCGAAGTGGCTAACGCGCTGGACCGGTAATCCAGAGGTACCGGGTTCGATTCCCGGTCCCTTCCACCAGGTAGCTCCTTTTTCAATTTTTCTTTAAGCTTTGATTTTTGTATTCAGGGTTCTGTTTGATTACACTATGTTGCTAGGGGATTTTAACATTAATATTTTAAATAAACAAGATGGTAATTCAAAAAACTTAGTGAATTTTCTGGATTATATGCATTTATCACAGCATGTCAATGAACCGACGCATTTCACGGAACATAGCGAGACTCTAATCGATGTTATCTGTTGCAATACGACTGTTTCTAACTTATCTGTCAATTATATTCCTGATCTCAGCAGTCATGCTTTCATCACATGTCAGTTAAATATTAAAAAAATCAAACCAGCTCCTAAAATTGTATCGTACAGGCCAATTAAAGACATAGACTTAAATGATCTCAATAAAACAACTGAAAGGATAAACTGGGAGGAGTTGGACTCGGGCTCTGTCTCTGTCAATGACACAGTGATAAAGTTTAACGACTGCATTTTAGACATTTTTGACACTTACGCACCTTTAAAAACAGTTCATATCAAAGAACATGTAAATCCTTGGATTACACCTAATATTAAGGAAATGATGAGGTTGAGAGACAATGCCCACGCCAAATATCGCCGTACAAAACAAGACAGCCATAAAAAATATTACAAAGATTTGAAAAGCTTAGTGAATGTCTCTCTTTATCATGAACAACGTGCGTTTTATCAGAGTCACATTAATAATAATATAAACAATCCGAGAAAACTCTGGAAAAATTTAAAAAATAATCTAATCGACTTTAAGTCGAAAGACTTAGAATTACCCTCCCATCTCTCTGATCCAGACCTCATAAACTCACACTTTCTTGATATACCTGGCAACAATAATGTGGATCAAACGTATATAGCATATCTCGAATCTAATCGATTTAGCTCTGCTGTTTTCAACCTAAAGCCTGTCAGCACGACTATGGTAGCTAACATCATAAAATCAATTTCAACAAATGCTATAGGCATTGATGGCATTTCTTTAGATATGGTACTACTAACGCTTCCCAGTACATTAGGGTATTTCTACCATTTCGTGTAAATCGGCGGAGATGAGGAGAAATTTTTATTTTTATTTTTTTTCTATGCCAATGGTAAGAAATAGGAAAAAGAAAAACTGTAATATAATCTATTTAGAATTATACCCAAAATTTACCGAGATATAAGTAATTTTGTATTTTCAAATGGAATGGTAATGAACTACGGAATATGGTAATGATATAAAGTGGTATGGTAATGAAAATGTGTTGTTGGTAATGAAAGATTAAGCAAATAACCGATATTAGATATTTTTTATATCTTCAAAAAAGGCAAAAAAACAGTCTCAAAAAAGTAGTGCAGCAGTGCACATGTTTTTGATCTATCATGCTTTACTAACAAAAATATAACTTCACGTAATATAAAAATCATTTAAATTCTGATAGTTATTGTATATTGTACACATTAACATTCCAGAACAAAGTATTAGTTAAGTATATGTTTTATACTCAAAACTAATTCGTAAAAATTTAGTAGTTTTATCAATAGAAATCAACATCTAATTCTACAAACGCCTCAATAACCTAACAATACAACATTTCGAAATGAGTTAAATTTACAACTTACAGTGTAGTACAATTTAACCTTGTAATGTTACTTTTTGCATTCAATTTTACTTACTTCAAACTATATAATTAACCATTTAACGTCTAATCATCAGTTGTAATCCACTTATTAGAATACTTTACTTGAATTATTGTGTAACACGAATTAATATTACAATAACAAAGCTTTAGTTGTAAATTTGACTCAAAGGAATTGGTTAATATTTAACACTTTTGACAATAGAACGCAACATGGATACTGTGTGCCACAATAGAACATTTCAATTAGACTTAAAACAACGTGTTGTAGGAACTTCTTCATATTATAATGATTTAAGATAATACACATCAAAACATAAAAAAATATTAAATTCATCGTCAGATGAAGCACCGTCGAAAAATTAGAAGTACTTTCTTGTTGATATTTGTTCCTTTTTCATTTTCCTTTGAGGAACCATTACTAATTGTGGCCTTCAGTATTTTACAGCTCTTTCCAGTTTTAACAATGCTCTTCGTATATGACTTTGGAATCTGTTTTAATAAAAGATTCGTTAGTCCAGTGTCGCTTTATATTCGAAATCAAAGTGACAGTTTTGCTTTGAGTAGCTCCACTCGCCTTGACATGAGCAGCTCTGATATTATGTTGCGACTGTTGTGTTTGTTCTAAAAGTGGTTAAGTTTTCTATAATTGGGGAAGGACACGTTGACTCGTTTTCCACTTCTTTAAAAAAACTTCCGGTGGTACGTTGATGCATAGTCTTCTAGTTGCACAGAAGCATTGCCAGATGCAGGGATAATATCAATGAACCCTATAGCGAAGATAAATCAAAAATCGCAAAAATATATATATACATTTCGTTCTGCATTTATATACCCACTGAAAACGTATAGTCACGTAAAAGAGGAACGGATAGAAGATAGCATTTCCACAATTTTCATAATTAAATTCATTACCAGTATTTATATTCATTACCATTCGCATAAAAGTGGCTGGTAAATCATGGTAATGAAGAGAATGGTAATGAATTTTCTTTACCTTTTGCAGATTTACTCATTATAAACAACTGCAATCGTAGGTATATTCCTACACTAAGTTTTCGAACTTCATATTGCTTATTTAAGTATCAACAGTACAATCAAACACTAAAGTATTAATATCAAAACAGCACGAATGGCAATGAAAAAAAAACGTACCAATTCCAAAATCTCGCCACGAAATATTTTTTTACTAAATTATGGCACGCGTCCGCTCCCTTCACTGTTCACTGAGTCGTCTGAGGTGGGATCGCGGATGGAAGGGACAACGCATAAAATACTACTTCGTACGTCTACAGGCCAATGTTGCCATTGCAAATTTAATTGATGGTAATGAAGTTTTTTGATGGACAAAAATATTTTGGTATACAATGAACGTAAATAGGAATTATACGACTGTTAGACTCTCAAAGTTATATTCCTTATTAAATAGTTCAACCATATCAGAGAATAAATTTAATGTGATACATGCAAAATAGATTAGTTATTCGCTTTCAAATCTATACATTTGTGTTCTGAACGGTGATGGTAATGAATTTTTCCCATGTAATTTTTTTTTGTATTTATTTATATTGCAATAGTATAATACATTTTAGATGCAAAGTATACCTATGTACCTAACACAATACATAAAAAATATTTGAAGTTAATTTGACACTTAATACATGTTTTTTTTTCTACGAACATGTGATTTGCACGAAATGGTAGAAATACCCATTAGGTGTAATCACGGACATTGTAAATAAATCAATAGATACTAGTGTATTTCCAGATATGTGGAAAATTGCAAAAGTCCGGCCTATTCCTAAAATACCTAATCCATCAAATTACAAAGACCTGAGACCAATAAGTATATTACCTTTTCTATCTAAAATTCTTGAGAAAGCGGTTTGCATACAATTGACAGAATATCTGGAAAGCTGTAGTATCTTACCGGATAGACAATCAGGCTTTAGAAAAGGACATAGCACTTCCACAGCATTACTGGATGTGGTGGACGAGATTCTGACATCACAAGATGAAGGTAGAGGGACTATATTAGCGCTCCTGGACTTCTCTCGCGCATTTGACTCAATTAATACGTCTATCTTGTTATCAAAATTAGCATATTATGGCTTTAGTAGTTCAGCTGTAAAATGGTTTGCCAGCTATCTCGCTGACCGGTCTCAACTTGTTGAAGTTCGTAATGCTGAAGGTGTAACATCAGTTTTGGGATCACTTGAAGTCTTTAGAGGTGTGCCCCAAGGTTCTATCCTGGGGCCAGTGCTTTACAATATATACAGCGCAAATATAGTCGATGACATCAGACACTGCAAATACCACATATACGCGGATGATCTTCAACTCTTTATATCTTTTAAGCCAGGTGACACACGCGAAGCTGTAGCCAAATTGAACGAAGATTTGTGTCGCATTGCCGATTGGTCAGAAAATAATTGCTTAGTCCTCAATCCCACAAAGTCGAAATTCCTTGTATTGGGTTCCAAGAAACAAGTAAAGCAGATAATCGCCTCAAACCCTTGCGTTAACATTGCAGGGAGCAATCTGGAACAGGTCTCAGAAGCTCGCAATCTGGGACTGCTGATGGATGGCTCCTTGCACTTCGAAAATCACGTGTTGGAAATGGCACGAAATTGTTTCTACAGATTGAAGGTCCTTTACAAAGCACGTGATTACCCCAGTGTAGATATGCGCGTGAAGCTATGCGACTCTTTAATACTATCAAAACTCAACTACGCTGACACGGTGTATGGGAATTGCTTGCTGGCTCGCACTAAAAAGGTTATACAACGCGTCCAAAACGCTTGCGCACGGTTTTGTTTTCCCATACCTCCTCGATCGCACGTAACTCCGCATCTCATTAATAATAAGTTATTAAATATGAGCGCACGACGTAACCTCCACTTCGCCACTCTTCTTTTTGGTATTTACCGCAGCAAGAAGCCCAAGTACTTATTTGATAAGTTAACATTTTCACAACGGCAGATTAGACACAGCTCCAGATTAATATGTCCGAGGCACAGTACTGCAGCATTTCGTGGCAGCTTTCGGTATGCCGCTACGAAATGTTGGAACAATCTTCCACCACCTATTAAGGATTATAATTTAAAAAGTCTCTTTAAAACTAAACTTAAAAAATATGTTCTAGACTCTCGGAGTACTGCTGCCTCGAAATAAAATAAAATGCTGATATGTTAAGTCTGCCGTCAAAAATCAACCGCCTACCTACATTATAAAAATATATAATATATTAACTCCGAAAAACTATCGCAATATTTATATTATATTTGTATTTATACATATATATATATATATATTACATACGCATATTATACACATTTATATATTTTATACTTCGTCTTTGACACAAGTCGCTCAGTATGCTGTCCCGCGAAACCGTCCCTCTGGCTCCACAGAAAACCAGCGCCGTGGGCATTGCTATACCTAGCAAAGCCAACAGCATTGCTGAGTGGAGACCATTTCGGATGCACATCTCTTATGTACACTGTCTTTAACACTTATCTAATAGCTGTGAATTGTAATGATGTGTTATCTTGAATAAAACTTTTTCTATTCTATTCTATTCTATAAAATGGTATTAAATATCTGTTTTCTATGGAGAAGGGTCATTATTTCAGAAAAAAAAATGTTTGATCGCGACACAGGATCCAAAAGGGCGCAGGGCGCTAGCCCTTAAAGTTTCTTTGTCCTTTCGTTACCCCGACACGGCTGGACAGATTTTAGTCTTGATTTAGGTATAGTCAAAGAGGCTAAAAAAATATTTCTATCCCATATTTGGTGTAAACAGCTAAAAAAAGTCCCAGCAAATTGGACTCACAAAAGGAGTGCCGCCCGGCATAACATTAACAATTCCTATTTCGAAATTTCCCCGGCGCAAATAGGGACAATTTTACTGGGTGTCATTTTTAGAGGCATTCGTTCTTCGAAAGTTCTGAATTTGATACGATGCATGGTCTCTTTTGTTCCATCATCCTGTTATATCATTGCGAGCACATCTGTTACCAATTTTTTATCAAAATCATTAGAAGCGTCATCATAAGGAAACGGCAAGACGGATTTTAATTGTATCTTATTGCATGTCGTGACGCTTAGAGACTATGTAACATCTCTTGGAATATTTACCTAATATTATTTTTATATATAAATAAAAAAAAAAATCTACCTTACCCTACCCTATTTAGAGACTGTCTCCTTTACGTTCACCTAGTTTTTTAAGTATGATTTATAAAAAAAATACTAACTGTTGAGTTACTTTCAGGTTTCTTCTCAGCGGTCCCCTCTTGGGCAATTTCGGTAGCTTTACAAGCTGACTTGTTTGACTGCCCTTGTGACCTAATTACTGGATCAATTATTTCATTTCATTGAACCAATGTTGCTTCAGGGATAGCCGGAGCTGGAGAACAATTAAAGATTCATAAAAAATATTTCACCTGACTACTTATGTTGATCGATTCTCATGAAATTTCGAGTCGGTTCGTTAATTCTATAGATTTTTTTAATGATTCGGTTTTTCATTATTTTTCAAAGCAAAAAAATAAAAATTACAACCATTTCGAAAAAACTTACGGGGTCCAGCTCACAGAGCCTAGTACATAACAACCACTATAAAAAAATACCTAATCCTTTAAAATTCCATAGAAAAGCGGGGAGAGGAGACCGGCGTGGCATAACATTGACAATTCCTATTTGGGAGTTGTCCTCCGGGCGCTATCGCAAATTGGGCCGGTTTTATTGGTCGCTTCCGGCTACAGTCCGCATTTCGGAAGAAATTCGCACAGGACTTGTTACTGGTGACGGGGGTTGCGTCAAGTGATCATTCTTTCATTAAAATTTATTTTTAGTGAAGAGTATCAAGAATAACCTAAATTTGAAATTTAAAACTCCCCCGAAATAAGCTGGTCATCATGAAACCCTGTTATAATGAATGATATAGCAAAATGCTACTAAAGCTGAACATAAAAACAACATTTGGAATTCCTAGCAATATTGGCCGAGAGGCGGTCACTTGTTCCACTAAAAGCCGAATATCTTGGAGACGAGCTCCGATTTTCATCAAACGAAGCAAGGAACCATCTCGAAAAACCAGGCTTTTGGTCAAAAACTCACTCAATCGGTCCACCCGTATGGTCGCTACGATGCCACAGACATACACACACACACACAGATACACAGACACACAGATAAACTTATAGCACCCCTCTTTTTTCGTCGGGGTTAAAAAAATAACCGTCGTCAATCAAAATGAAGATAATAATTATGTTTTATGACAACATCTGCTGGGAAATCTGTTCGAAAGATGAATGGTTAATAACAGAATCAGAATCAGAATCAGAAATAATTTATTTGTTAAACATAGGTACAGGTTATGAGGTGACATGTGTAACCTAGACCCATCAAAAACATAAATGTTAAATTAGAGCCAAGTTCTCGCATGCAACGTTGTCGACTTCGCCGACAAAAGAATTGAGATCTATATGGGCGCCAAGTTCTTTGCCCTAAATTTTTTAAATACATGGACATGCGACATACTCAATGCATTTATTTTACTTGGGGTGTAATTCAATATCAAGACTGGACTTGGCTAGTTTTTACATATAAATTTATATTATATTTGTCTAATCATTAACCTATTTTCGTAAAGGTATGTACGCAAGTTAGTGTACGTCCCTGTTACTTATACTGTTAGCTTGATAATAATACTATGTTACTTTGATAAAATTAAGTCAGTTTGTGAAAACTAGCCAAGTCAAATCTTGATATTGAATTACACCCCAAGTAAAATAAATGCATTGAGTATGTCGCATGTCCATGTATTTAAAAAATTTAGGGCAAAGAACTTGGCGCCCATATAGATCTCAATTCTTTTGTCGGCGAAGTCGACAACGTTGCATGCGAGAACTTGGCTCTAATTTAACATTTATGTTTTTGATGGGATCTCATTACTTTTTGTACAGAAATTATTATGATGTGTAAATTATTTAATAATTAATTGTTAATTACTTGTGTGTGTGCTATTCTAGTACATCTTTTAAACAAACAAAGAATTTTCCAAATCGGTTAGTACGTGTTGGATTCTTGTGTGTGTGTGTGTGTAAGAGAGAGAGAGAGAAAGAGTGTGAGCTATGCTAATACATCTTTAAAACAAAGAAAGAATTTTCCAAATCGGTTAATAAATGACGGAGTTCTGAGGCAAGAAGCATAAATAATAATAATAATTAAAAAAGTAAAAAAATCACTGTTTTCGATTTTTTTATGTGTACACACACAATTACCAAGCTGAATGCCAAATTTCACCTTTCTAGGTCACCTGGAAGTGGGTTAGGTTTTTGATTACTAGTCAGTCAGTCAGTCAGTCAGTCAGTCAGTCAGTCAGTGATAAAAATACCGTTTTTTGGACTTTAATATCTCAATACCTATTTCACCTATATTTATGAAATTTGGGGTTCTAGTTGTTCTAAAGGATCTTAATACATAAGCCAAATTTCATGTTTTTATGTTAAATAGATTTGGAGTTATTGAGGGGTCAAAAGTGGCTCCAAACGGTTCGTGTAATATAACACACGGCTGCTGCTCGCCAGTTCTTGGGGTGAACTTGGCTGGACACGCTGCCGCGTGTCTAGAACAGACGTGTCAAACTAAGACCTCACACAAAATCCACGTGGCTTCTCGACTTCTATACGGGAGTGGTGTCAATTAAACAGGCTTAGAACCAAGCACGGACTCTGTGGGGAGTAATCAATGTAAAGGTTTAAAATCATAAGAGAGAATTTTATAATACAATATACACAGTACTAGCTTTGCCTAGTTTGCGACTAGATTGATTTGTGTAAGAATGTCCCTTAATGTTTATTTATCTAAATAAGTGGTAGGAACGATAATAAATATTTAACTGACCATCACTAAATCGTCGACCGTAGGTTCAATTGGGGTAAGGGACAAAATACGATTTTTCAGGAGAGGCTAACAAAGTTTTTTTTTAACTAAATCGTTCATAACTTTTTTTGTAGTGAACCTTTTTTGGGCCTGCTTTCATACATAATCTTGTATTTTAGTGTTCTTTCTATCTATGTAGTGCTCGTTTTAATAATTTAGATATTATAGAAAATGACATGTCCCTTACACCAACTTATTTCGCTGCTGATGTCCCTTACAGACAGAGTATTCTGTAGTCTCGTCCCTTACCTTAAATTTACCTATTCATGTATCCACTATATTGATGAAGAAATGGCGTAAGGGACTAGTTGAGATTATGTGTGAAAGAAAAAATAGCGTAAAGGGATCGTTGTAAAAATAAATAAGTACATACCTTTGACGTAAGGCGTATCTTAACACCGGAAATCTTTAAAACATGAATGTAAGAGGTATATAAATGTATTGAAACCGTATGAGCATTTTTTGTGTGTCCGTTACATACAATATTTGTATCGTTACACGTAACGTTTCTATCGAGTGGAATAACCCACATTTAAATTTATGTTTTTTTTTTTAATTATAGTCACATGAATTATTTTTCAGCCTCTATGATCGAATACTAAAATAAACAACGAATGTAATTTATACAGCAAAAGTTTAGGGCTTGTGTTGAACGATGAAAGTTACAGAATTAAATACAATTCAGAAATAATCATTTTACATTTGTACTTTTTAGGAGTCCTGTTAGACAACGTAGTAGTTGCTCACAATTCAGTGCCTCCAGTTAAGGGATAACTCAAAAACGGCACTTTTCAGAAGAGACAAAAAACTATTTTTCAGTAGTAGATATTTAGAACTTGAACTTTTTAAGGATTTTTATACAAGCTATAGTGTAAAGCTTTCATTTTATAAATAAATAACTAATGTGTTGGCCCTATAAATATATGTTTTTTGTAGTTATAGCTTTTGTTCGCGAGTATTTAAAGACATAACTCAATTTATTTGCAGCAATTTTATTTTATGAACGACGTGCATAAACGAAAGAATACGGATTGTACCTGTGTGAACGACATGCATAAACGAAACGAAACGATTTATTCTATTGTTTAATATGGTATTTTGTAATTAATTACTACTTTCAAACTTGAAACTTGTTACCTAAGGAGTCAAACGAGGCTGTATAATCAATATCAACATCAATGTCAGTCAATGAATAGCAAGAGCTCTAGTTAGATCCTTTGATTTCTCAACACTTATCGGTAGAGGAATTTCAGATAATGACTATTAAAGTGTGTCATACCTATAGGAATGCCTTTTAATTGACAGTGAAAATTTTCCTTTGCAATTCATCAAGTACCGAGGCGATTTAAAGATTTCCAAACTCAGTAGGATTACCTTATAGTTATCTATAAAGTTTTACCCATGTTGACTATCCGGCCTCATGTACCTAATTTCAACTCAGCTAGTCCTCGGAAAGTCAATCTAATCTTCCTTGAGATATTTTTAAACATATAATGTGTAAAGTTAATTAATAACTTTTAATAAAGAACGTGTTATTACCTCCTCCAGTATTCCATTGGTTATTGTTTTTTTCGACAATATTAGCCCACTTTTTTAAACTATCCGCTCAACAAAACACTTCACGGGTAGAATAAGATTCACGAGCTGCCGACAAAGAGTTCAGTACTTACTGTCGTTCAGAGACGCCGAACTGACGAATTATACCTAATAACATAAATAGACACATACATTTCTCGGTGGACTAATTACTAAATTTGCCGAACTGACGAATTTTACCTAATAACATAAATAGACACTTACATTTCTCGGTGGACTAATTACTAAATTTGAAATTTTCTTACTACTTAAATTTATTCGAATACCTTCATTTATCGTGAAAGTTTGCATGTAAATAAGTCAAACTACGCTAGTAGTTTCAATGACTTAGTAAAGCCAAAAATTAACATCCAGTTTACACAGATACCCGTATAAACAAAGATTATAAAACTGATGAAGGTGCTTTTATTTATTTATTATTTATTTATTTATTTATTGAAAAACAGATTACATGACATTACAGTTTATACCAATGCGTCATGAACCGAACAATGTTTATTTTGACGGCGAAACGGCGTGACCTCGTTGTTCCGACATCTCGGGTGTTGGATTGCTTTTATTGCAACATAACACTTTCTTTAAAAACAATAGATTAAAATAATAAATGAAGTTAGATGTGTTTGTATATAAAGGTAACAGGGATAAGTATTCATTGATTCGCACGAGAAAATTAGCGTAACGGACACGGAATCTTAATATAAATCAGATCAAACCTAAATATCGTCTTAACCAAATTGGTGTAAGGTTCACACTGTTAAAAAAATAAGGTGGCAAATTGGGGTAAGGAGCATTATTTTCTAAGCTAGTGCAATCTTTTTAAGGTATGGGTGTTATTTATTCATGAGCCAAAAAAAAGCATTAGTGTAAAAGCCAGTTTCATAAGGTTGTCTTCAAAAATAAGTCATGTAAAGGTAATTCCTCAATTGGAAAGACCTTTACCTTATTCAAAGTGGATTGGTGGCAGTAGTTACCCTATTTGATGTTGCTTTATTAAAATAAAAAACAGATACATGGTTTTTTGGGTCAGATTTATAGTTGTAAACCAGCGGCTTGTAAGCCGGTAGTAACCGAAAGCAGCGGCTAGAAACGAATAACTCGCTATCGCTAGAAATGATAATAAGCCAAATAAGCCGTTTCTAGCCGCTGGGCTAGAAATGTTAGCAACCAGCTTCGCATCTATAGTCAGATTTGATTTTGAACCCATAAAAATCAGTAGTGTAAGGAACATTTTTTTCAAGCTAGATTTTTTTTATAAACACCATTCGATAGAGCGGAAAATTCTGAACAAAACTGTATATTCAACTCATTTTGCGTATTTTGTCCCTTACCCCAATTGAACCTACGGCCGACGAAATAAAGATCTCTCTTAAATCCCGAAACTGGTAGTTATTCTAAACAAATTAGTGTGAGTTTCCTGTAATGTGCCAGAAACATGATGTGTAACAGAAGCGGCAATTTATTTGACTGTGATGAATCTATTAGAACAACTAGTTTGCAAATAAATCCAGCTTGACAATTTGATGAATGCCCGCGCTCGGGCACAGTTGCGTGGAACAGCCATGTCATTCAACAACGTTTTATTAACACTCAAAGTGGCCATCTTTAGAATAAAAACTTGTGCATCTGTGAGCTGAAGCTGTTAGACGTCGCGTTTTTTTAATGGATGTAATATTCTTATTTTTATTTTCAATGTCCGTATTGAAGCCATTTTGAAAATATTCTATAAACTGAATCGCGAAATAAAATCTACAAATGAGATACGAACATTCGGAATTCGAATATACAAGTAATATTTGACCTAGCTGTAATCGGGGGGCACGGCAGTGCCCCCGCCAAGTCGAGCGCGAAGCAAACACTGCCGTACCATCCTTTACTGGAACCATTTCGCCGCATTTTCAGGCCCCTATTTGAGCACCTCTGGATAAGACCAGAACGCAGAAGTTTTTGTCATCCAGTAAGCTATAATCACATACTTAAAATCCAAAATTTCAAGTCTGTAGGTCATTTAGTTCCGAAGTTAAGCGAAAGCAAAGTTTCGCATTTACGACACTCACTCATTCACTCACTCACTCATGATCATCAGTAAAGAACTAGTACTTCCCATAAATTCAGAGAGCTGAAATTTGGTACAGAGTTAGGGTTTAATGGCCACATAAAGCGAAAACTATAAAAATTGGCCAAGTGCGAGTCCGACTCGCGCATGAAGGGTTCCGTACCATAAAACAAGTTTGTTGTATGGGAGCCCTTAAATATTTATTTTATTTTATTTTTAGTATTTGTTGTTATAGCGGCAATAGAAATAGATCATCTGTGAAAATTTCAACTGTCTAGCTATCACCGTTCGTGATATACAGCCTGGTGACAGACGGACGGACGGTCGGACGGACGGACGGACGGACGGACAGCGAAGTCTCAGTAATAGGGTCTCGTTTTTACCCTTTGGGTACGGAACCCTAAAAACTAGGATAATCGAAGATCTGGAGTACTCTGATTAGAAAAAACAAGAGCCCAACCAAACTATTAGAGATCGACATACAACAAGATGAATATTTTTTGTAAAGGCGGTGTTCGGTTGGCCGCCGTCGCGAATGATCATCTCTCCTGATGATGGATCGCGTACCGATTCGAAACATGTCGAGCGTTATTCGACTTCTATGACGTGAGTAAACCCGTTTAAGTATTTTGATATTCAACTTAGTGGGCCGCTTCATTTGATGTCAAAAATCCAAGGTCTGAAGTATTTTGACGACGCGTTTGGCTCGGTTTGTAGACACCTCCCTACTGAGCCGGCGGTCCCGGGTTCGAGTACCGGCCAGGGCAACTATTTGTGTGATGAACTCGAATATTTGTGCTTGGGTCAAGGTTGTTCTATGTATTTAAGTATATCTTTATCTATATAAGTATGTCTATCGTCGTCTAGTACCCATAACACAAGCCTTTTAGAGCTTAATTTCGGACTAGATCGATTCGTGTGAGGTTGTCCGATATTTATTTATTTATTATTTATTTGATGAAGAACCCTCAGCTGGTCTTAGCTGTATTAGAGATATATGGTAATGCCCCCTTCTACTATTGGTACATTAAAAAATCGACTGTCATTGAAAAAATCCAGCGTAGTGGGTACACATCTTCTAATTTAATCTAGCCTATAGCGTCCCACAGCTGGGCGGGTTACGTTTTACAATCCCGAAAGTTCATAATACCTAGTAGTTGAAATACCGATGGTCAAAATACCGAAAGTTCAAAGGCGATATTCGATAAACCGAAGCTCAAATTACTATTCTCAGAAAATCGAAAGTTCAAAATCTCGAAATTTCATAATCCCGAAAGTCAATGAGCACTTTAAAAGTGTCAGGACACTAAACTAATCTGACTTTTCCGTGGAACCGATCTGCTCCGGCGCTGCGGGATGTTCAGCCCCTCCGCCCTAGCGTAAGAAAGTGCGACTGCGGCTCGCTTGATGCCCGCACTTTCTTATGGCGGCCGGGGGCTGCCCTCCCTCCGCGCCTCCGGCCTTTTATATACACTCTAGGGGTAGGGCAGACAAGACCACGTGGAATCGGGGTTGACAGCTTCGGTTCTGTGGCAAGTTGATTAAGAAAAGGAAAGAGTCCGGGAGAGTGGGAAATTATGACACTAAATAGTCGATATTATGATAAAATATTCTGTCATGGACTGCCAACCGAACCGAACTTGTCTGGAACCGAAGCTGTCAACGCTCGCCTCCGCAGCTTCGGCTTTTTGGTCACCTTCGGCGACCAGCCTCAGCTGCTGCGACTCGCTTGATGCCCGCACTTTCTAACGCTAGGGCGGAGGGGTTGCACATCCCGCAGCGCCGGAGCAGATCGGTTCCACAGAACAGTTCACTTATAAATAGTAAGTGTAGTAGTAGGCAAGTAGGTTACGTAATTTAGGTTAATATTCTTTGTATAAAATAAACATTAGAATCTGTAAGACTACAGAAATATAATTATCGACAGTTTAAATAATATTCCGGATTACAACCTTCAGGCAGGATCATAGTCTTCGGGATTATAATCTTCGGAATTACAGTCTTCGGGATTTCATTCTTCGGGATTACAGTCTTCGGGATTATAATATTCGGTATTTTATCCTTTCGATCAAACGTTCATTCGGAATTTTAAACTTTCGGTCAAATAAACATTCGAAATTTTAATTTTCGGTCTTCCGTCCATAGGTCTTATGAAATTCGGTATTTTGAACTTCGGCATTGTAATACGTACCCGCTGGGCGAATGCCTCCCCTTCTGCTTTTAATACGCATATAAATAAAATTAAAGGAAAACTCTGGGTAAGACTAGACTGGCTTTTATACTTATACTTACAAGTTTACAAGAAGAAATAGTCGAACGATTAACTTTATTCTACTCGAACATTACACAAATCAAATAAACAAATTACACCAAAATATTAATTTCGCTCAAAATTTGGTCAAAATATAATGCATTGGACTAAGAGTGGCGGTGATACCCGCCGCACACGTCGCTAGATGGCGCTAACTGTATTTTAAAACGCGCCTACGTTTGTTTTTCCGATAATTTTATATGGTGAAGTGGCAACCGGCCGCGTTACAGTCGTTTACGACATTCTTCTATTGCGCTCGAAAACGTTTGCTAGGGATTAGGAGGGATTATTTGCATTTCGTTGATTTCGCTTATTATTTCGTGAGGTTTGCTAAAGTGAATTAGCAGGTTGTTATAAAACAATATGCCCACGTTTCTACAAAAAGAAGTGAAATCCCACCAAAAACATTCTGTAAAAAACTAGCCAAGTCTCGATGGAACTGCTTGATTATCTCTAAAAAGTAATGAAATCTAGACAAAGTCGTACCAAGTCTAAGGTTCCTTACTGCGATTTCTTTATTATTATAGTTAATGTTGTGTGACTTGGCCGTTGAAGAGTACACAAGGGTACAACACCAGGTGCTCCATGACACCATTGCATCAATCTGTCGCCAGAACCGCTACCCATTGACGATGGAAAATTGCCACTTGGAAAACGTTGATTCAATAACCAGTCAATTGTAGGCTTGATAAAGCTGCGTATTTCAATAATATTTATGTATAGGCGAGCCTGAAACCAACAGTATAAAAAATATTTCTAGTACAGATGGACCTCTAATCATTGATAGAAGTCCGTCTGTACGTCTATTTTATGTTAGATCGGTGGTCGATTTGACGCTCCAAAAAGAAGAAAGCAGAAGTCAGCATTGTCAATGCTGAATGCATGTGCTGCACAATCAACAACAGCCTAAAATGAGACACTAGCGTCAAATTACCAATACCAGTATAGGCTATTATCTCGCTTAACAAACATAGGTAGTTACAACAGATACAACATTACGTGTAAACAAAATTGACTTGTAGCGGTTCTGGGGACAGATTGGTGCAATGGTGTCATGGAGCACCTGGTGTTGTACCCTTGTGTACTCTTCAACGGCCAAGTCACACAACATTAACTATAATAATAAAGAAATCGCAGTAAGGAACCTTAGACTTGGTACGACTTTGTCTAGATTTCATTACTTTTTAGAGATAATCAAGCAGTTCCATCGAGACTTGGCTAGTTTTTTACAGAATGTTTTTGGTGGGATAGAATAGACACGCTTCACTCACTTCGCTTGCTTCCAGACAACCTTAGGGTAGCGAATTTTAAATGAAAACTTTCGAAATGAAAACTACTTAAATAATACACAAATAAAAATACATGATTATTTCAAAAAATTAACAAAAGTACATAAAGGTTAATGAGACCATACGTTTCTTAAGGTTTAGTTCATTATTTTTTATTTTGTGTGTTTTTTCTTTTATTTGAAATTTTTAAATAATACATACATACATAGAAAACTACCAAACATATTAAAATACTTACCCACAAAACGGGTTCTCAGTTGCCTTGGTTGCGTGCTGCGTGCTCGGTTTGCCGTCGCCGTGACTGATCAGCTCTCCTAATAATGAATCGCGTACCAATTCGAAACACGTCCAGTGATATTCGACTTCTATGACGTGAGCTAACCCGTTTTGTACGTATTTTAATGTTCGCAAGTGCTCTCGCTGCGCCAGTTTTGCTGTGCGGCCTCTAAATGTCATCAGGAAGAAATTAATGTCTGTCCCACACCATAATGCGTTCAACTTCATACATATAATGTATATTCACGACATACAATGTATGCTCGCGGTTGAATGAATGCGGAACTAAGCGAGGCTGGAATTATGCCATGTTGCTTTTTGTGCCTTTCACTTGAGTTTATTTGTATGAATAAAGCGTTTTAGGAGATTATTTTTCAGTGAAATGGGATTTTCTGTAAAGCATATTTACTGTAAAAAGTAATTTGTTTGCATTTTATGGCTGTCGCATTAAATTAATTGCAGTTACCTACGTACTCTATTTATATTGCTTGAATAGAGAATATACGAGTACGTTAGTGAATTTTATTGAAGCTAAATTTCATGAACTATAACAACTAGCTGCGGTGTTACCTGCTCATTCCACGGGGATAACAAATTTTTCCCAAAAAAAATGTCTATGTGTTAGTCCAGGGTATCAGCTTCATGCCAAAAATTTGTCAAAATTGGCCTCGCCGTTTGAGCGTGAAGAAGTAACAAACATACACATAAACACTCACAAACTTTCGCCTTTATAATATTCGTGTGATTTTATATTAGTCAGTCGATGGCAGTGATATTGCCAAATACGTACTTACTTATATAGATAAACATATACTTAAATACATAGCACAACCATGACCCAAGCACAAATATTCGAGTTCATCACACAAATATTTGCCCCGGCCGGGATTCGAACCCGGGACCGCCGCTCAGTAGGCACTAGGCAGGTCGCTGTTTGATAATGTTTACTCAGGGAAGTCTCCGATATATTTCGAAGTTAAAAATATGATAGTAATACTATCGAGACCAATAATGGACATCATAAATAATGGACACCACTGTTATTTCCTTTTATTATCCATTACTACTTCCTTGCCAAGCAGTAAATTTGAACTGTTTTATTTCTCAACCTACGGTATATCCTAAGACCAAAGATTTTTTTACAAGTAAGAGAAAAATAAAGAGGTTTTACAGTAACGTTTCGAGCATACTAATAAGATATATACTAAATGATATTACGCGGTGTTACGCGCTCATACCGCGGGAACACTACATTTCTTCGGAATAAAAAGTAACCTATGTCTAAAGAGGATGATGAAGATAAGGAGGATGAATGAAAAAGGAATCTAGGGTATCATTTACCTCCATATGAAATTTTATCATAATTGGTCCAGCCGTTTGATCGTAAAGAGAGGAACGCATAAACACACACAAACCTTCGCCTGTATAATATTTGATGGGTAGGTACATTTTCGACCGCTAACCAGTTTTGCGTTGTTTTTGGTTTTTATTACGATAACACCAGCTGTTAATAAAAACGTGGCGCTCCGAAAATATAATGGCTCAAACAGTCAAGTGAATGCAGGCATTTTGAAGCGCCGCCAATCTACTCAAACTCTTCAAAGCCACTTCCGGCTGCGGCAGGCTCATGGCCGCCCGTTTCCGGTTGCATCGTGCATGTTACAGATATCAATAAAAACAGCGAGCGAGTGTTGATTTTTTTTTCTCTAAAATCATCGAACTTGGTGTCAAAATGCGATTCCATGTTGCGTCAACGGCAATGTGAAAACTCATGCCTTCAATCATAAAAAAAATTGCGTGCATGAATACGATGTACGGATAAAAAAAAAATTAACCCCTCACGAAAGAAAAGCTTAACATGTGTATTTGTGTATCTGTGTGCTGTTTGTTATTGTGGCTCCAAAAAGGATGGTCCGATTTGAATACATTTTATAAATCAGAAGGCTTGTCTCTCGAGATGGTTCTTAACAATTTTGTGTTCGGTCGGTCAGGTTTTCAAATTTTGAATTTAGGTTTTTTATCTTGTTAGACGGAGATCTGCCTAGTTGGTGTTATATTGACTAACGTGCACGTCACTTTTTGATAACGTGTAATATTTTAAACCAAACGTGACTGAAATACTGTTCATTGTAGAACTGTTTCTATTTATATGATATCTGCGTCATGTAATGCTCTCCATGCATAGAAGAACGTAACTAACATTAAATTTCTCTGGGAATTTGTCCTTTTGCCTCGGAAACCTTTTCGTTTTTGAGTATCCGTGTGATTGCCATGTCTACTTTTTGGTTTTTATCGTTTCGTGTTTGGCGTGACATTTTTGCAGCTTGTGTGTCGATTTTTATTCTTTGCTCAGCCCCGTGATCACAAAAAGGTCCTACAAAATCCTGTGTTTTGGGGAGTTTGTTGGCGGTTGGTCTAGGGAAACGCCGAGGCTTTTACCGCGTTAAAAAGTCTGATTAACACGCCAATTATGCAAATAAAGACCCAAGCCCTCCCACTTGTACACGTGATGATGATTATGATGTCCTCCTTGACGTATCCGTTAACGGCGACATGCTGTCAACTGTGTACGGCGTGTGCGCACGTGGCTCGTGAATCCCAATTTGTTCACAAACACGCAATCACACGAAGTGGGGCAGTGTAGTTGTCTGTCAGTGTTGTATGTGTAGGTTGTAGGAAGGGTACAATTCTACCAAAGGTCAACTCATCAGCCTGTCGCACGTGCACTTGAAACTAAATTTGGTTATGTGCGTTCCCATTGAGGGTCCACGTTGGAATTTCGAGCTTTTGAATGTGTCAGTCTTTAGTAAAAGTTCTCAAACGATTGTAAATTCATCCTTTAATTTGTAAAAGTCGGCACTCAAAAGTTACATTCGGTTAAAGGTGGACCCTCAGTCGTGCCTGTCAGGTACCCATATTTAATAATCTACTCAAAATTTACAACTGCTGTAAATGGCTACTCTTAGTAAAAGATTTGTAAAACTAATTTCATTAATTCTGATTCCTTTTTGCTAATTCAATAAGAAAAAATTGCATGCAGAAGGTGGTCCCTCAATTGAACGCGATAAGTTCACATTAAGTGAGAACAATAGTAATATTTAAAACATAGGTGTGACTGAGAGTTAGTAAAAGTACTTAAATCATTGTAAATTCATTCTTTAGTTTGTAAAAGAAGCCATTCAAAAGTTACAATCGATTAAAGGTGGTCCCTCAATTGAAACGTTTGTCATAAGAATAAATCAATTTACGTATCATTTGGTTGTTAAATAGACAATTGCTATAGTCTATTCTTTAGTAAACATTTTTTACTAACTATTACTCCACCGAACAGTATAAACAAATGTACTGTTTTACTTAAAAAACAATCAAAGTCCTGCGAAGAAATACTACACTCTAGGTGACCACATATTAGGATTTCCTAGGATTAGTAAATAAAAATAATAACTTTTTGTTGGCGTTATTTATTTTTTATTTTTAAGTTTGACATATCTTGGGTTATCATGCCAATAAGAAAAAGAAAACACCATGCTCCCAATCTATCCATCTCTAATCTCACCAAGAAAAATTTGACAAATGGGCTTGTATATTTTTTAAAAGACATATACTGTTATCTCGTTTTTTCTTGCAGAAACTTGACGTGCTTTACAGAGATAGCAATATAGTCCTAGGTTTCTACTAAGTAACACGGACTCTATTGATTTTTGCCTCTTGTAACACTGCGTATTTTGGTGGTGCGTAGTTGAGATTGCGGGTATTCGTATAAAAATAAAACCATTTGTGTAACACCTTCGGTTTGCATCGACGAATTTTGCTATTATATTTGTCTTTTAAAAAATATACAAGCCCATTTGTCAAATTTTTCTTGGTGAGATTAGAGATGGATAGATTGGGAGCATGGTGTTTTCTTTTTCTTATTGTCATGATAAGATAACCCAAGATATGTCAAACTTAAAAATAAAAAATAAATAACGTCAACAAAAAGTTATTATTTTTATTTACTAATCCTAGGAAATCCTAATATGTGGTCACCTAGAGTGTAGTATTTCTTCGCAGGACTTTGATTGTTTTTTTAAGTAAAACAGTACATTTGTTTATACTGTTCGGTGGAGCAATAGTTAGTAAAAAATGTTTACTAAAGAATAGACTATAGCAATTGTCTATTTAACAACCAAATGATACGTAAATTGATTTATTCTTATGACAAACGTTTCAATTGAGGGACCACCTTTAATCGATTGTAACTTTTGAATGGCTTCTTTTACAAACTAAAGAATGAATTTACAATGATTTAAGTACTTTTACTAACTCTCAGTCACACCTATGTTTTAAATATTACTATTGTTCTCACTTAATGTGAACTTATCGCGTTCAATTGAGGGACCACCTTCTGCATGCAATTTTTTCTTATTGAATTAGCAAAAAGGAATCAGAATTAATGAAATTAGTTTTACAAATCTTTTACTAAGAGTAGCCATTTACAGCAGTTGTAAATTTTGAGTAGCTTATTAAATATGGGTACCTGACAGGCACGACTGAGGGTCCACCTTTAACCGAATGTAACTTTTGAGTGCCGACTTTTACAAATTAAAGGATGAATTTACAATCGTTTGAGAACTTTTACTAAAGACTGACACATTCAAAAGCTCGAAATTCCAACGTGGACCCTCAATGGGAACGCACATAATTTGGTTGAGCTATATCAGTAGCCTTATCATGAGTTTACAGTGACCGTATTCGCTAGCAACTGCGTAATCGATTTGTATGGAGAATTGTAGTTCTACAAAGTAATCGATAGAGGCGCTGTACTCTTCTCCATACAAATCATTTACGCAATCGCTAGCGAGTATGTGGTACGGGCACTGATTCCATTATAAAAGGAGTCCATAGATTTATAAAGGGTTCCCATCATCGAAAACGATGAGCAGGACTATAAATATATTTGTGGCAAACGTCATGATTTTGGTTGGTATGGTTCCAGCTCTGCCAATGTTTGTACGAGTATATACTGGAAGTTCCATACTGAAACCGCTCTATAAAAACCTTCAGCCATGAGTGCCAATAAACCCATACAAATCGTTTAGTTAGAGTAACGTAGTAATCCTTCATGGGTTCCATACATAGTTAGGACATTTCAGTTTTAAGCGGTGTTTGAATATTGCGTCGTGTTTGTGGCGTCACACGGGACGTAAAACGACGATAAAATAACATTATGTGCGCGAACAAAGAAGTACAACGTACAGAAATTCAATAAAAAGTAATGTCATAAATTATGTTACTGAGTCCCATAGTTCGTTCACGTCTTAAAAAAAACTTTTTCCAGAATAAAAAAAAGTTGACGGACGCTCACTCTAGATCACCAAGTGCTTGTTGAAACTTGGAAGTCCTCTCATTGCCTGATAAAGGCTTCCCCAACGGTTAATCCCACGCCTCTCGTACCTAACGACTTACGATCATAATGTAAATACCCATTTATGCTAATGCTCATGGTCACCTTTGAAGACTTTCCGTAGTAAACAGACTTAGACATCATAGTTTTCCGATTTAAGTATCATCATCAACATATCGCGTTAACAAAAAAATCTACAGACTTTCATGTGTCCCGAATACAATAACAATTCAGTCACAATTCCGAAAACCATGTGACACACCATCCACAGCTAAAATGATCGTCTGGCGTGATAGCGTTTTCGGTATTATGAAAATTCGGAATAATGACCGTTTCCGATAAATAAAAGCAAATAAGTTTTGGGTGTTCCGCGTCATATATCAGCTAAAAGACGACTGCTGGACAGAGGCGTTCTTTACAAGACTAAAACACATCAGTTTTTTACCAAAATATGTTGCAGGTTTGATAACGTAATACGGCATTGAGACGTATCGCTCTCAATGGGCATCAAACTTACTCAAAAGGCAATGGAAGTCGAGAATGAAACCGGAAAATCTCCAGTAAGATTGAGAGAGTTGCGCAATAGACAGACGGCCCGTCTCCCGGATACAATAAATACAGCTGGTGACGTATTCAAAAGCCGCGACGACAGTATCGGGAAAAGTCGTTGCGGCCGGAACCGGACCGGAATGACGGCCGGCTACTCAAGATTTACGAGACAATTTTTGTTCTGGACTCATGATCGATGCAACTTAGTTATTTATTAGTTTCTTATTTAATCGTATGGCATTTTTGACCCCAAGTCAAGCTTCTAATTATAAACATCTAGGTATCTAGGTTTTTCATAGGGCGGCGCTTTCCAGGCGTGGATCCAGGATACCTCCATTCAATTTCCGTTTTAGGCAGTCATATATTATGTGGTGGATGGATTGTGCAGGTGCCCCACAATCACACACGGGCGAGTTTCTCCAGCCACATTTAAAAAGATAGTCAGCACAACGACCAATGTTCCGTGCGGAGTCTGATGAATTGACACCGTTCCCTTCTTGAAGCTGAGGGACCGTAAGGATTCTGTGTGGGATCATAAGTAGACTTCTATTCCTCTTTCCAGTTTTCTATCACATTGAAACCGCGTTTCGACAATCTTTGGGCGGTCTGGTAGGGATCGGGTGAAACAGTTTGGTGTGGGACCACTCAGACATTATGGGAAAATAAAGCATCCATCACTCACATATGTCCCGAACCTACCGTCGATACATAAAAGCGGCCAAGTGCGAGTCGGACTCGCGCACCGAGGGTTCCGTACAAACACTTTCCATCCCTAAGTGTTTAAGTTAAGTTTGCACCTGGTATGTATAGCGCCCCATATAAATTAGGTGCAAACTTGCAAAGTTAGGTATTAAAAAAAAACTACTTACTAGATCTCGTTCAAAATAATTTTCGTTGGTATTTTTTATAGTAATGTACCTACATCATATGTTTTTTTTCGATTTTTCATTTTCGTATTTTAGAAGTTAGAGGGGGGGGACCAACTTTTTTCCACTTTGGAAGCGTCTGTCACGCAAACTATTCGGTTTAGAAAAAAAATATTTTAGAGACCTCGATATCATTTTTAAAGACCTATCCATAGATACCTCACACGTATGTGTTTGATAAAAAAAAATTGAGTTTCAGTTCTAAGTATGGGGAGCCCCCAATATTTATTATTATTTTTTTATTTTTGCATCAAAATCTTAATGCGGTTTACAGAATACATCTACCAACCAAGTTTCAACAGTATAGCTCTTATAGTTTCGGAAAAAAATGGCTGTGACATACGGACGGACAGACGGACAGACGGACAGACAGACGGACAGACAGACAGACATGACGAATCTATAAGGGTTCCGTTTTTTGCCATTTGGCTACGGAACCCTAAAAATGGCACCAAACTCAAACTGGATAAACCGTTTTAAGAGGTTTTACTAGATATACAATCCATGATGGTCATACTTTAGAATACAAAAGTTTTATAGAACATTATGGAAAACAATTATAATAAATAAATGATAATTTTAATTAAAATAATAATATCCGCGATATACTTGGTACCGGCCATTGTATATCGCGGATTAGCAAAGCAATATTATTATTTTAATTAATATGGACTTCCGCAAAGTAATATAATAAATAATTATATATTTTTTGTCGCATTTTTTTACGTAGTATAATAAAACTCATAACCACACTAATTTAATTTGATGCGTTGATTAAAAAGCTTAATTTAATTTTAATTTCCTGTATTTTTTGCAATATGGCCTCTTCTGCAACTACAATAACTAAACAAGTGCGAGTCTGACTCGTGCACCGAGGGTTCCGTACAAACACCTTATCCCATTTTAACTGGCCAGGCTAAGTTAAGTTTGCACCTGGTATGTATGGCACTAAATACAAATAAGGTGCAAAGTTAACGCAACGTTAATGTTATATAACAAACGTGATCGGGCTCCTGTACGGGAGCCCCACTTATTTTTTATTTTATACAGTTTTTAGTATTTTTTGTTATAGATGCAACAAAAATACATCATCATCCAATTTAAACAGTCTATCTATCAGATACAGCCTGGCGACAGACGGACAGACGAACGGACTGCGGAAGCTTAGTAATAGGGTCCTATTTTTACCCTTTAGGTACGGAATCCTAATTATGCGTAGTTAGAGGAAGTTTTGGAATGACGCTTACAAAACCACATGCATTTGGAGTTGTATCACCCAACCAATATATAAACTGCAATCATTTTGTCAGTATCATTCAGTAAGTAGTTTACTTCAAATCATCACCGAGTACTGGTACTTGGACACTACTGGCAAGAGCGGGTAAGAGATCATAATTTAATATACTATTTCTTTTAAAATATACTATGGTTATAATATACTTCTTGATAGCCTAGCTGCAAATTATGCTAGTAATTTTTAATTGTTCTAGAACTTTCATAGCAAAAAAATCAATGTATCAGCTATGTCGAAGTGTGCATAACAACTGTATACATACATATGTTAATTTTAGGGTAGAACTCATTTTCATAAGATCATATCTAAAAATATTTGTCGTTTTATTTCAGATTAGCAATGTTGCTGAGACGTGCTTTCCTTATTTGCGTGACGCTGGGGGTGTTTAAGGAAGTTGCCTGCAGATCTGTAAGCTGGCACGGAAGTGAAACTAACAATCAAGACTCTGATATTGAAACGGCTCAAAAATCGAACGATCAGGAACATCAAGAATTACGCAAATCTAACAATGAACAGGAAGCCGTAAATCCATCGGTAACAATGACAAAGCAATCGACTAGGTCTTTATCTCACGGAGAGTGCCAAAAAGAAATTGAGTTGATCAATCGAAGAGAAATGAATAGATTCATGAACGAGGATAAAACAAATTCCCAAAAATTTGATAACGCGAAAAATAAAAAGGATCACACAACAATAAATAAACGGTCAACAAGATCTCTATCTTACGTTTGGGATACAGATACCAGTGAATATATAGCTAACAGTGAATTCTGGGATAATTTACCAGCAGAACTGCAGGCCCTCAAATGGAAAAAAATGAATGGGTTAGATATGTATGATAATAAAGCAAATCAACGAAAATCTGATGACGAGGAAGTTGACAAAGATTCTTTAAATTCTGGTGTTCAGGAGATTGAGATAAGCAAAACAGATACGCATGAGCCTGACGCTTTTGATCATAAAGATGCCGGTTTTCATGGAGCTGATACTAGAGAAGTAGATGGCCAGGGAGAGAAATCAGATCTCCAAGAAACAAACAACGAGAAAAATGAAATGAATTCTCAAGAGTCGAACCACCAACAAGAAAAGGTAAATATAGACGAAACCAACTTTCAAGGTGGTGGTGATGATGAGCTAGATTTTCAAGAACAAATACAAACTAACAATAGAAAGCAAGAACTAGATGACGAAAAGGAAACAATAAGTTCTCAAGAGCCTGGAAACCAGGAATACGAGGAAAATATGCAAGTGGCTAAAGATACAAGCGTAAAATACCCTCAAGTAATCAATAATAATGACTTAAATGAATCTAGAGATGATAATGGTGCAACTGATTTAAATAAATCCGATCATCAGGAAGAAAAAGTAGAAATTCCACAGATTGCAAACTCCAAACTGACAGATGAAGCAAAAACTAACGACATCTATCCGAAGTCTGTATCCAATTTTCAAAAGCACGATTCTAGTGACGATGAATTTAATCCTAGAAACACCGATCTTAAAGAAAACGAACCCTCTATCGTTGTTGAAGAATTTAATGTCGATGTAAGTGTTCCACGGACTGCAGACAGCAGTCTGATAAACGGAGCAGATACTCAAGAATTCAATCATCGGGAACAGGAAGCAGGTTCTCAAGAACCAGATAATAATGATGAAGCTATTTTTAACGAAACCGATGACAAGAAAATAGTTCATGGAAGACCCATTATAAGAAAGCTCCTGAAACACAAAGTGCATTATCAACACATAGACAACCATGACAGACATTTAGTACATGATGATGTGAGTTCTCAAAATTTTGACAACCTCAAGGACGAAGTCGTTGTTTCAATGATTGATAATTTATTCAAAAAAGTTTATATTCCAGCGTTCAAAATGAATTCTCAAATCCCACATGGTGAAGTAGATTCTCATGTCTCCAACGATCAAGGCAAATCGAGTTTTAAGGAACCAACCGACCAGAAGCACAAAGTGGGTTTACTGGTCAAAACCGATCCAGATTTGTTCATAAAGTGGATTGATTCTACTTCGGTGATGGTGTATCCATGAGCATTGAAAATTAAGTTAAAGTTCCATATACAACACGTTTTTTATTTTTGCAAGTATTTTGAATCTGATCATTTATTGGACATATTAATTTACATATATTATTCTTAAAATTAAACGCTTTTGTGCAATGCTTTGAATTTGTCTTTCTTAGTTATATCAGTGAATTATTAAGCAACAATCGTATTAATATTTTGAGGGCATCATCATAATCACGGCGATTTTAAACAACGCCTGTGAAAAATTATTAATTTTGAAGCTTTCATTAGTCATTGTCCTTTTGCAGTAGAAGTCATGTCGAATAATGATGTCACTGCAAAATACTTACCTACTTAAGGAGTTAAACAATTTGCGCATCTAATCGAGAAATGGATATGAGAAATGAGCAGCAGTTTATCAATTCGCCTAGAAAAAATAGGTCTGTTTGGGAAACAGCCAAACCTTCCGAAGTTTATTTATTTATTTAAACTTTATTGCACAATACAAAAAAGTACAAATGGCGGACTAATGCCTTTAGGCATTCTTTACCAGTCAACCACTGGGTTAAGCAGAAATATGTAGTCGGTGCAGGATCAAAGGTTACAGACAAACAGTAATACAACACAAATCAATTACCTAAAGATATATATAAGAACATGTCATGACCCCCGTGCCGGGTCATTTCATTTCATTTCATTTATTTATTGCATCCATGGTTACATTTCGATCTTACATTGTTTATTACGTTGGTTTCTCATGGACCCTGGTAGGGTACAGCAATTGTAAGTCAGTCTTAAATCTAAAATAGTTTCATTTTGTAGACATTTTATCATTGGAATAAATATTTGTAGGTAGCAAATTGACAGAATCATATTACAAAAAAAAATTTCTGTTGCAAAGGCTGTAGATCGCGATTCAACGCGGTAATGCAGCGAGCGTGATGGGCACCTTTGCTCCCGGAATGACTCGGGGCGGGTTATTTGATTAATAGGTACTTATTTAGGTTGTGTTAGGTTAAGTGACCGATATAAGAATGTATTTATAATTAATTAATTACCATAAACTTAAACGAATACTTTATATGATATACTTACATACATATATTATGTACCCAAAGTAAAATATTTCGAAGAGAGTTAGGAGGAGAGACTATCCAAAAGATGCTTGCGCAACATGCGCTTGAAGGAGACCTTGCTCTCAGCTTGCCTGATGTTGAGTGGGAGAGCATTCCAGAGGTGTATTGCCTGAACCGTGAAAGAATTGGACATGAAACCGGAGCGGTGAAGGGGGACTACTAGCTTAAGTCTACGAGAAGTACGAAGAGTGCAACCAGGGTGAGCAGTCACAAATTGAAACTTGGATTTGAGATAATTAAAAGTGGCTACAAATCTATACATCCAAGATACCACATCTCTTCCTTTTTTTTAGGGTTCCGTAGCCAAATGGCAAAAAACGAAACCCTTATAGATTCGTCATGTCTGTCTGTCTGTCCGTCTGTCTGTCCGTCTGTCCGTCCGTATGTCACAGCCATTTTTTTCCGAAACTATAAGAGCTATACTGTTGAAACTTGGTAGGTAGATGTATTCTGTGAACCGCATTAAGATTTTGATGCAAAAATAAAAAAATAATAATAAATATTGGGGGCTCCCCATACTTAGAACTGAAACTCAAAATTTTTTTTTTCATCAAACACATACGTGTGGGGTATTTATGGTCTTCAAAAATGATATCGAGGTTTCTAAAATATTTTTTTTCTTAACCAAATAGTTTGCGTGACAGACGCTTCCAAAGTGGAAAAAAGTTGGTCTAACTTCCTCTAACTTCAAATAAAATAAGAAAATGAAAAATCTAAAAAAACATATGATTTACATTACTATAAAAACTACCAACGAAAATTGTTTTGAACGAGATCTAGTAAGTAGTTTTTTTTAATACCTATTAATACCTAACTTTGCACCTAATTTATATGGGGCGCTATACATACCAGGTGCAAACTTAACTAACCGCTTAGGGATGGAAAGTGTTTGTACGGAACCCTCGGTGCGCGAGTCCGACTCGCACTTGGCCGGTTTTTTAAGTATTTATTCTAAACAGAATGCAATCACTAATCAGAACAGGCTGAAATAATTTGTAACAAATCACACATTTTTATTCCTTACTAATTTTTTTTATTTTATACATCCATTTCATTTTCTTATAATATTATACTTGTATTATTTTCTTTATTAAACCGATCCATCTTCACATTATTATCTCCTTTTTTTTATCCAGCGGTTCACTATATAAGGCTTACTGAGGAGAAAGAACCACCAAAAGAAAACTCCTAGACTACCTTTTTTATTATATTATATTATTACGTTTCATTTGAATACATCACAAAAACCCAACCTAGGGTACCACCGGCAGCAGAGCAAGGCCCAGGCTAGCAGTGGTTAGGGATGCAGAGAGAAACCTTATTAGGTTTTAATGTTTATATTAATGAAATGAAATAATTTATTCAGTAAGTAGGCCACAGGGGCACTTTTACAAGTCAAATTGTGAATATACCGGCATTTCGCAAGAGGAGACCGCTGTTGAGAAGAAAGCCGAAAGAAACTCAACAGTAAGTCATTTTTTCGTAAATAATACTTAAAACAATTACATGATACATTTGTGTTGTAACTAATTACACTGGTACACGTATAGGAGATGTAAGATACTCCAAATCAATGTTAAGTAGGAACATTAAAATAAAATGGGTACAATTTAAATGCTCACCAAAATGGCTTTTATACCCCCAAAACTAAATACCAAATAAATTGAATTGCCTCCATTTAATATAAATTCACTCTAAACAGTGCTCCCCAAAAAATATCTTTTTGCTTCCCAAAATGGATGTTTTGCTCACCAAAATGGATGTTTTGCTCACCAAAATGGATGTTTTGCTCACCAAATATTGTTTTCATAAATTAGTGTTTCAGCTAGGTAACCATCTAATCCTGATTACCTTTCAGAGCAGATCCGACTCGGCCGGGTTAGGTTAGGTTAGTTTTTTTTTTATATCCCTAAAAAACGCTCCATAATGGGCGGTAGTCATTATTAGCTCATCATCATTCATCATTTCAGCCTATTGCAGTCCAGTGCTGGACGTAAGCCTCCCCCAGGGTTCGCCACATGGCCCGATCTCCCGTTTTCGCCATCCAGTCACCACCAGCCACTTTTTTCAGGTCGTCGGTCCATCTGGCCGGAGGGCGTCCTACACTACGCTTGCCGAGTCGTGGTCTCCACTCGAGAACCCGTCTACTCCACCGATCATCGGTTCTGCGACAGATGTGACCAGCCCACTGCCACTTCAGTCTGCTACACTTCTGAACTACGTCAGTGACCTTGGTTTTTTGTCGGATAATCTCGTTCCGGACTTTGTCCCTTAACGAAATTCCGAGCATACCCCTTTCCATAGCTCGCTGTGTGACGTGTAGTCGGTGGGCTCGTTTCACTGTCAGGTTCCACGTCTCGGCTCCGTATGTCATGACCGGCAGGACGCACTGATTGAATACCTTGGTCTTCAGGCATTGTGGCAAGGGTGACTCGAAGATGTGACGCAGCTTTCCAAATGCTGCCCAGCCAAGCTGCACTCTTCTGGTGATTTCACTCTCAAAGTTGTCTCTACCCAGCTGTAACTTTTGTCCTAGGTAGACGTACTCTTGGACAACTTCAATGGCTACACCTTCGACGGAAACGGGCACAGGGACGATATGCTCGTTGAACATGACCTTAGTCTTGTCCAAGTTCATCCCTAGCCCAACGCGTCTCGAGGCAGCATTAAGACCGGACAGCATTTCCTGCAGGTCTTGCAGCGATTCTGCCATTATAACTATGTCGTCAGCAAAGCGGAGGTGTGTGAGATATTCACCATTGACATTGATGCCCATTCCATTCCACCGCAGGGTCTTGAAGACATCCTCCAGAGCATTGGTGAAGAGTTTCGGGGAAATAACGTCACCCTGTCTTACACCTCTGAGCAACTGGATGGGTCTTGTTTGGTGGTTCTGCACTTGGACGGACATAGTCGCCATTTGGTAGAGACTTCTCAGCACCTCCACGTACCGCCAGTCGACTTGGCATCGCTGCAAAGACTCCAGAACGGCCCAGGTTTCGATGGAGTCGAAGGCCTTCTCGTAGTCCACAAACGCCATACACAGCGGTTGGTTATACTCCTCGGACTTCTGTATAACCTGCCGAACAGTATGCATGTGGTCCACGGTGCTATAGCCTTTACGAAACCCAGCCTGTTCCGGTGGCTGAAAGGCGTCAAATCTTGATGCCAGACGATTCGTGACGACTCTCGAGAACAGCTTATAGACGTGACTCAGAAGCGTGATCGGCCTATAGTTTTTAAGGAGCGTTTTGTCTCCTTTCTTGAAAAACAATGCCACTACACCTCTGCTCCACGCCTTCGGGGTAGTCCCATTGGTTATTACAGAGTTGAAGAGCCTCTTCAACTCCCCAAGAACAGGTTTACCCCCAGCCTTGAGGAGCTCAGAGGCTACTCCATCTTCACCGGGAGCCTTCCCATTACTAAGCTGTTTGAGAGCCGCCTCGATTTCGTCGACATCTACGTCTGGGAGATCTTCAGTGAAGTGGCGGGTAAGTGAGGCTCTAGGGTCTCTCGCGTCAGGTGTAGGCTTCGGTGCATGCGAAGCATAAAGATGTCCGTAGAAGTCCTCAATTTCAGCCAGTATCCCCGGGACTGATGTGACGGTTTCACCATTCGAGGTAGCTAACTTTGTCAGATGACTCCTCCCCAGTGTCTTGGTAAAGACCTTCGACCCCCGATTTCGCTCGATCGCCTCATGTACTAGGCGAGTGTTCCAGCTGAGAAGGTCGCGTCTCACCAAGCTCCTGATTTTCTTGTGGAGTGACTGGGGATCTGACAAAGTTTCCTCTGGTGTCTCACGTCTAAATCGCATCAAATCCAGGGTCTCGCTAGAAAGTTTGGACTTCCTATCTGACCGCCTTTTCCGAAAGTGCCTCGTTCCCACTTCGCGTATCACCCCAATTAAGCCATCCAGATCCTCGTCAACATTTGCCGGGGTCTCCAGTGCGGCGTATTAGCTGCATTATTAGCTATGCTATATCAATTTGAAATTTTCTCCATACAAATCGTTTTTTTTTTCGATATTTTCCGAATTTGACCGAATTTTCGGACAAGATTTCAGATTCATATTTTTGAGCCCCGAGAGCCCCCCGATACCGAGTTTTAACCGCCTAGCACCAATTTGAAATTTTGAAAAAAAAATCGTTTTTTTTTCGATATTTTCCGAATTTGACCGAATTTTCGGACAAGATTTCAGATTCATATTTTTGAGCCCCGAGAGCCCCCTGATACCGAGTTTTAGCCGCCTAGCACGTATTTAGAAATTTTGAATCGTTTTTATTCGATATTTTCCGAATTTGACCGAATTTTCGGACAACATTTCAGATTCATATTTTTGAGCCCCGAGAGCTTCCCGATACCGAGTTTTAGCCGCCTAGCACCAATTTGAAATTTTGAAAAAAAAAATCGTTTTTTTTTCGATTTTTTCCGAATTTGACCGAATTTTCGGACAAGATTTCAGATTCATATTTTTGAGCTCCGAGAGCCCCCCGATACCGAGTTTTAGCCGCCTAGCACCAATTTGAAATTTTGAAAAAAAAAAGTCGCCATCTTGAATTTTTTTTTCCACAAGTGTAACAACCAATCTTTAAAAACAAAACCTGCTTTTTGTCAAACCAGCCAGCTGTGTGAATGACCTTGTTGTTGAAACCAAAAAAAAGTTACTTTGCAGGCCTAGGCCTGAAAAGCAGTATGAAATCCCTTTACAGTCTTCTCGAGTTGTTGCGCCCAAAAAGCGATACTTCCGAGCCTATTTTAAGGAACGTAAAGACATTTCATTGGATGTTTGAGAAAAAGCCATTTTGGTGAGCATTTAGTTTTATAGGATGTAAGAAAAATAATTATTTGATTTATTTATAGAATAGTTTGGGGTACACTATTTGGTGAGCATTCATCCGTTTTGGTGAGCATTAAGAATTTATTGGTAGTAATTTATCAAAATATTTGGTAGGCGTTTAAACCCAAGCCAATTAAAAATATTAAATATACCCAGAGATGTATAAAGTCTCTGGGTGGCACAACATGCAATAAAATAAAAATTTCTTAATTAATTTAATTCCATAGAGATGTAGAAGGTCTCTAGGCGTCAACGTGAATAATTTACAATCGAAAATTATGATTAAACCTAAATTTCTTAGAGATGTATATGGTCTCTAGGCGTCATAACATGCAATAAAATATTTTAAAATTATTAAATTTCCTCAGAGATGTATAAAGTCTCTGAGTGTCATACTACACTAAGCTGTTTCTTAGAGATGTATACAGTCTCTAAGAGTTCAAAAAGTAAAAATCAACATAGAATAACTTCAATCGAGTACAGGATGAAGTTCCTCACGTTAACTTAATTTACGCTTTATTTAATGCGGTTGCTACATATTTAATTTGGCCCTTGCTAGCATGAACAGACCGGACCCCACAAACGGCACCCGTTCAATAGCTGGCTGTATGTATTTGAACGAGTAGTTTTCTCTTTATTCTGTGTCATAAAACTTATCGTCGGTTAAGAGTGTAAACCTGCTAACGCTAAATTTAGGAATATGATATACTCGTCGTAGGTAATCACTTGCAGGGAAGATGAACGAAACACCAAGTTATTTGCACGGCATTTAATGCAGAACTAACAACTGACATACATACATCCGAGTACCCTACATACAAGAGAAAAACATACTTAAAACTACCCTCCAATGTTTACACATATATCACACCCCTTCACTTAAACTACCCTTAGACTACTTAACTAAATTTAGCTTATAAAGTACAATTAAATCCAACATTGGTACTTAACATAAGTTAACCTGTGCACATGTCCCCTAATATAACAACGGATCGCCATAGTGATCTACTGGACGTATATTCCTTCGGGGCCTCGATATCACAGTTGGCACGGGTGGCATCGGCGGTGGTGCGGGAACCTGAGATGGATCCATCGGACCGGGCCAGGCCAACACCGAAACGGCCGCTCGCAACCTAACTTGGTCTATGTGCCTCTTAAACTTTACCGATAAATCGTTTTCCTTTACCACGAACATGTTTCTTGAGCCTATTAGACTATCAACCTTCCCTTTTATCCATTTCTCCCCCGAGCTATAATCCCTAAACCACACTAGGTCTCCTACCGCGAAATTCCTTTCCGCGCCCCCCGCGTTCTGCACCTGTCGAAGCTGCGCCGCCGACACGCTTTGCTCAAGCTCGCGGCCTGGCCGCAACAGGTCCAGCCTACATCGTAATGTTCTTTTCTGAAGCAGTATGGCCGGTGACCGTCCTGTGGTGCTGTGAGGAGTATTTCTATAAGCCATTAAATATTCCTGAAGAGCCTCCTCTACGTCTAGTCGATCCCTAAGTGCCTTTTTAAGGGCCCTTTTACATAGCTTTACCGCCGTTTCTGCGGCCCCGTTCGATGCCGGATGGTAAGGTGGCGTAAATGTATGAATAATGCCATAATGTTGCATGAACGTGCCCAGTTCCCGGCTCGTAAACGGAGGCCCGTTATCCGTCACTATCTGTTTGGGTAAACCAAAGCGTGCAAACGTCTCCCTTAGTGTTTTCAAAACCGTCTCCCCAGTAGTTCTAGGCATTAAAAAAGCTTCTATCCACTTCGAAGATGCATCTATCAAAATCAAAAAAGTTTTCCCATGCCATGGCCCCAAGAAATCTAGATGTACCCTTGTCCACACCTCCGAAGGGTATTCCCATGGCTTGATGGCCACGCGCGGCGGCGCTGGTGCCTCAGCCGCGCACGTAGTGCACCCCGCGCAGCACCGCTCGATGTCGGCATCGATGCCGGGCCACCATACATAACTTCTTGCAACTGCCTTCATTTTTACTATTCCTAAGTGGCCTACGTGTAGTTCCTGAAGAACTTGTTCTCTAAACACCGCGGGAATAATAATTCTGTAACCCCACATGACACATCCTGATTCTAGATACAATTCGTTCTGTCTTGTAAAATAGGGTTGTAATTCCGCGTGTGGGTTGCAAGAAGGCCACCCGGATTGTAAGTATAACACAATTTTGCGCAATAATGCATCTTTTTTTACTTCATCACAAATCTGTTGATGAGTGATGGGTAAAAAGTTATTAACAAAGTTAATATACGTACACTCCGGTTGCTTCTCCCCTACCTCCGCCCGTCGCGGTAACCTCGACAATGCATCGGCTCCATTTTGACTGGTACTTACATACTGTATGTCATAATCGTAACCCGATAGTATCACAGCCCACCTTTGCATTCTCGAAGCTGCCATCACCGGAATGCCCGACTTGGGCCCAAAAATAGCAACCAGTGGTTTGTGGTCGGTCTTAAGCAGAAACTTACGACCATATAAATATTGGTGAAATTTCTTTACACTATAGATTATAGCCAATCCTTCTCGATCTATTTGTGAATACCCCCGTTCCGCGGCGTTAAGCACCCGTGAAGCGTACGCGATCGGTCTTTCACTTCCATCCGGCATGATATGAGAAATAACCCCGGCTACACCTACGCTGCTGGCGTCTGTCGTGAGTATGAGTTGCAATTGAGGCGAATAGTGAGCTAACACTGTACTACTAACTAATAATCTCTTTACTTCGTCAAATACCCGACTACATTCCTCGGACCACTCAAACTTTACCCCCTTCCTTAACAATACGTAAAGAGGCGCCAACAGCATACTAATATTTTTTACAAATTTAGCATAATACATGACCATACCCAAAAAAGCACGCACTTCCGTCACGCAAGTAGGTGTAGGCACCTGCTCGATAGCCTTTATTTTATCTGGATGTGTATGAATGCCTTCTTTGTCCACTACATATCCTAGGTATGTAACCGACTTGGCAAAAAATGTACACTTTTCTTTTTTAATCTTTAACCCAAATTTTTGTAGTCTGTCTAATACTTTGTGTAACGTCCTAATATGTTCTTGATCATCCTTGCCTGTTAATATAACGTCATCTAAGAACACGCCTACCATAGATAGATCGGCAAACATCTGCTCCAGCTTTCGCTGAAATATTCCAGGACTTGACGATAACCCGTAAATTAATCTATTATACCTATACAGGCCGCGGTGCGTATTAATAACCGTATAAGATCTAGAGCGCTCATCCAAAACAAATTGGGCATATGCTTGCGATAAGTCAATTTTAGTAAACTTCGCGCCCCCATTAAGCTTGGCTAGTAAGTCCTCAACCCTAGGTAAAGGAAAACGATCTACTTCCAAGTATTTATTAAGAGTCGACTTAAAATCACCACATACCCTAATGGTTCCGTCCGCCTTGACTACGGGTACGATCGGTGTGGCCCAGTCCGACGATTCCACCGGTGTGATAACGCCGTCCTTCTCCAGTTGATCCAGCGCGCGCTCCACCGGTTCGCGCAGTGCGTACGCTAGCGGCCTCGCGCGCAGGAACACCGGCTGCGCCCCCTCGCGCACCCGCAAGCTCACTTCGCCCCCCGTGTACCGTCCGAGTCCCTCCGAAAACACGTCGCTATATCTGGAATTAAGTTCATCCAAATTAAACATTTCCTCAGTTTTTACAGTATGACACGACAATTCTTTCCACTCAATTCCTAATTCATGTAACCACTGTCTGCCTAACAACGGTGTTTTCCCTTGATCCACTACATACAACTCCAACGCCTTGCTTATATTTTTAAAAATTACGTTTACTTTTATTTTTCCCATCGGTTGTTTTTTTTCGCCTGTATAATAACACATAACTATATCACTATTGTGCAATGGCAAATCTGCAAACAATTTCACAAACAACTGACGACTTATACATGAAATAGCACTACCCGTATCGACTTCCATATTAACTAATTTCCCGTTTAAACTGACAGCCAATATGAACGGCCTATACCGATGAATATTGTTTACATTAAAAACATTGAAAGATACCTCGTCACTGAAATCGCTGACCGCCTCTTCCTGCACTTCATTGTTGTACGTGCCTGACGTGCCTGTGCCCATTTGTAACCTTGGGCACATCTTCTTTAAATGACCGGGTTGATTGCACACACGACACACGTAATTCGCAAATTTACATCCCGCTGCGTCATGTTGGCGACCACAAACACTACACCCGCTAGATGACGGTGTTCGGCCTGTTTCCGCACGGCGTGGACCCCGCGGTACCTGACCCGCATGCCTGGGCGCCGGTGCCCGCATAGCGCTGTTGCTAGCCGCTCGCGCCGCCCCATTGCTAGCCGGCCGATATGACGTCATTCCGTTCCTGCCTCGGCCTGATTGCGCCGAGACCGCATGACACCCACTCGAAGTACCCGTCACCGCCTCCAATTCCTTCGCTCGACCATCCACCACGGCTGCATTCGCCTGCGCGGCTTCCATGGCCACCGCTACTTGTAACGCGCGGTCAAACGAAATGTCATCTTCCGTGAACAATCGCTGGCGTATCGTTTCTTCGCGAATTCCACACGCGAGCTGATCTCTCAAATTATCTTTCAGCCCGCTCTCGAACGCACAATACTTCGCCATTTTTTTGAGTTCCGCAACGAAATCCGCAGCCGATTCGCCCGCTCTTTGTTTCCGGTTACGAAACCGGTATCGTTCGGCTAGCACACTCGGTTTAGGTTGCAAATGTCCGCTCATCACTTTCACTAGTTCCGTAAACTTCTTACTTGCTGGTTTATCCGGTGTACACAGCGTTACCAAAAGTTCATATGCTTGATTACCCATTACCGTTATTAATGTCGGTACTTTATGCTCCTCCTTTGTCTCGTTGACGACAAAATACTGTTCCAACCGCTCCACGTACGTCGACCAGCTGTCCGAATCGACGTTAAACGCTTCTAATTTGCCAATTGTCATGTTTCGTTGTCAATAGCACTGAGCACCGTAGCGTAGATCCGAAGTCGTCGCCAATATGATATACTCGTCGTAGGTAATCACTTGCAGGGAAGATGAACGAAACACCAAGTTATTTGCACGGCATTTAATGCAGAACTAACAACTGACATACATACATCCGAGTACCCTACATACAAGAGAAAAACATACTTAAAACTACCCTCCAATGTTTACACATATATCACAGTTTACAGGAGAGGCAAAAAACATGATGTAAATTAAAGTAAAATACCTAGAAAAAAGGGAAAAATACTATCAGGTAATTTAATTTTTTCTTCAAATTTCTGAATAAAAGTCGAGTAAAGCAATTCTACACATATTTATTTATTATCACTTTTATAACATAACTGTATTTTGCAATCACGTTACGTTTTTAGTTAGGGACTTAGCAGGTTTTTATGAAAATAAAAGTGTTTGTCATAACAAAAAATTGCGATTACTAATTAATTACTAAGCGAATTATGTTCGCATGTCTTCAGGAAGCAAGGTAATGTAAAAAATAACCACTTCTACAATTTTTTATGGAAAAAAACGAAATACATAACTACTTAAACCCTTCTGAAATTATGAGAAGTATTATCCTAAAAACAAATCACGATTATAACATTTTTTTGATGTATTTATAAAATCAAGTTTTTAATCTTATTGGAATTTATTTTGTCAGTCTCAATATTTTAGTCACACTTAGTCATTAAGTTTTATAAGTAGATACCTACGGGTAAATTACCTAATCATGAGGCAAGCTATCATAATAATCTCGATAATCCTCAGGTAACGTGTTTTTCAAATACTGCAAGTCCTCAAACTTCCTTTTTGTTATTTTTATTCTTGTTTGGTACTGATTTCGTAGGTTTTCGAACGGTATGGCAATTGCTGCCGGTGACTTTCGCTGTGGCAATATTTTCCACGCATGAGTGAACCGGAATTTAAAATATATATCACCGTTCGGTGTATACCGCAAAGCTCGTATATCTGTGACTTTAGGGTCACCTTTAACCCGTCCAGGACGTATGTTTTTATAAAATTGTACCTTATCAAAGTTTTTGAAGAAAGTGTGGTTTAAATATGTTACATCATATGGTTTGGGCTTCCTTCTTGCTGATCTGCAGATAGAGATGTACTCAGCAGGTACATGGATATCTTTATTTTTCAGAGCCCTCTCAATTGTAGAATGCATGCTATCTGCTTCCATCTGCGTATGTCCAACTTCGAGATACTTTTGCTCTATAATTATATTGTGGTTTATTGCCATCAACAGCAAAGCATTAGAGAGCACACAGTTTCTGTTTTGGTAAGTACAACCATCGCTATAAATAATGAGTTTATTTGTTTCTCCTGATTCAATTTGCGGTAAAAGAACCTTTTCAATGAGATTGACCCATATAGACGCGAATTCTTCAGATTCCAAGCCCCCTTCGGTTTCATTCCATAAATAGCAAAACCCATCTTTATTCTTTAAGTTCAAAAAGGTGAGATTGTGGACTTGAAGTTTTGTTCTGTAGTATAAGGAACTAATTTTAGATTTAGGTGCCAAAAGAACAGCCTGCATATCAACCGTAAAAACAAAAGGTTCTTCTGCTTTGTCTCTTTCCTTTTCAGCCCGAGCTTCCTCTTGCTTACTTTGATGTTCTAAATATTCTAGTTCCGAAATTTTTCCAACTTTATACCATGAACATTTTTCACATTGGTCCTTTTTGGGAGCGTATAACCCGATATCGTTAATATCGTACTCTTCATTAAACATTGTGATTGACAGAGCATGCACGTTTCGTGATTTGCACCAATCATGTACGTAAAATTCGTAAAGAGATTGTTTTGATCTCCATTCTGGTAATAAATACTTCTTTTTTGAATCAGCACGACAGTAGTGCGATTCCATCTTTGGCAGTGATTCGAAAAACTTTACAAGTTCCTGGCGTTCTAATCCAAAAAGTCTAGGAGTAGATACTGTAGCATTTGATGGACGAGTGTCTTTGTTACTATTATTGACAGTCACTTGTTTATTTTTCCAATTAAGGACGGTCCATCTTCCGATTCCAAGAGTATTCAGAAACATTGTTCTGCAAACTTTCATAGTCTGATCGTCTTTTTTCAAAAAGTAAAACAAAGATTGAGCTCTTTTAGATTCTGTGGCTGTTTTTCTTCCTCTTTGTCTCTTAACGGGTAAAGATGTGACTAGATTAGAAACCTATAAAATTTTTTTCTGGCCATGATATACTCCAAAATTCTTTAAAAATACTGAGTCTATCAGTTTCTGTAAAAGTCCAACACTTTAGTGCTCCTTTTTGAGTTTCTTTACATTGGCATCTCTTCTTAAGTTCTCTAGGATTCCTTGGAACTTCATAATCCCATTTTTCGGTTTTCTTTCTTCCAAAATACTTTTTCCCAGTTTCCCGTAATTTCCTGTTACGTTCAGCAAACCAATTAGATTTTTGAACTTGAACCCTTTTCTTTCTTTTTTTACTTTTTTCTGGGTAGCTTTCGTAATCAGATTCTGAGTCAGAATTAATTTTGTATGGCACCAAACCTTCTTGGTAACTTTCATCCAATATTAGATCACCTATTTGATTAACTAGGTTTGATGAACAAGGAGTATCCACATTATTAAAGCTTATCATGGGATTTTGTTGACAGTCTTCAGCTTCTTGTTTTTTACTAATTTCTGTTAAATCTTGGGAAACGATGTCAGTACAATTTTTATCCATTCTCGATGAGTTGATCAGGTGTAAATCAACAAAACTTGAATTTAAGAGAGAGATCGTATTGGTATCTGCAAATGAAGCTTGATCTTCTGAGTTATTATTATCAACTTCACAAACAATTAAGTTTGTTTCCAGCGTAACGTCAGAAAATGACAATGTTGGGGGCATTAACTCATTTTGCTTGGGCGGTGAGAGCTGGTCGCGATCGCGATTAATGTGATCGAAGTTTTCGACACCACTAATATTTGCACGAATATTATCAGATTTCAATGTTGGTGACAGGTTAATGAATTCAAATTCAACATTTTGCACAACAGACCATTCTTGGGAACTTGAGGTATTTACTGGCCCTTTTATACTTTTATTACATAAGTCCAACATTTTTTGGCCTCGCCTATGCCGCCTTGAAGACATCTGAAAAATAGATTTAAAAAAAACTAAATACCTGAGACCTGACCTTCATATTACACAAAGTTATTTATTTTTCATGACTGGAATAATATGACATATCATATTATATTGTACGCAAGCTCTTCATATCTCAACTTCTTCACTTATTTTTTTGTATATTTATGACAAAATTCACTAAACATAATGAAACAATTTCACATAAACACAAAAAATACCTGCTAAGTACAACAAGTTTGTGATGATACAAAGACTAAAAACTGCTAACTCCCATTTCTTGTGATGCTACGTTATTTTGACTTTAAAATAGCAAAAACGCTTCTTTTACAGACCAATTTTAATAAAAAAGCAATAATAGTACATACCTTTGCGATATTATACAGCTATTATCCTTCATTCACACCAAAAACACCAGAAAAAGATTTTTTTTGCGAGAGCACTCGTGCAGGCAACTAAAATTCTTACGAATGTGTCGGGTATGTTGGAGTTAGCCGGTAGTTTTTAAACAAAGTGGACTTGACTGTTATACTCATCATTCGATTTAGACAATTTGCAATATTATCTGGTTCTAGCTGTTTTTCTTAGGCGATGTATATATTTTTTTACTTCATGTTGGTGGGTAAAACGAAAAATGGTAAGAAATGGATTTAGCAGGATTACACTCTTAGCCGACGTTATAACAAATTTAAGACACTTTACCATTAGACTTTTCTATAACAGAACTAATAAAATTTGCTATGTTACATTGATCAATCTTTTAATCGTATACTTTCGCTCTACTGCATTTACTTGCGCTCTGCGGGAGCATCCCGTCAATACCTGCTAGTATACATAGTACTTGGTGCCAGCATTACGGACCTTAGGTCCAACAAAAGAATCAATCAGTAATTCGGGTTTCATCTTCCATCAATTCTTGTAATCAACATATAGGCGTGTACCTAAAGCGATGTACGGAGGAAGAAACAACAACAAACATCGATGACTTCAATTTTATTTTCTTATTAAAATTATGGTGTGACGTCTTTTATCACTATTTAAACGGTTCAAATACAATAATTGAAAGAGCGAATAGATCCATCAATCCGGTGTTATTATTTGTCAAATGTTTATTTTCCATATTCGACTCCTTCCATGGAATATAGTAGACTTGATCGTAAAGTGGTGCCCAGTTTAGTACATTGTTGCATGTGTTACGCGACAATTTTTATGTAAAATAAAACATTCGTTCCATAATAATTATGAAATTTATTTTTTTACAGATATTTCATGCATTATAGTGGCTTGTGATGTTAAAGTTGCTGAAGTTTAACAAGGTCGTGAACTGGCACCCAAGTCACAGATTAATATAATAGTTCTTCGAACAGATACCCATGTCTGAATAAAAAGGCAAATACCTACCGCTTTTCATGCCTACTCAATTTAACAATGGAGCGACCTTGAACGCGTGGGTCGTTGGCCGCACGTGCCGGCAAAACGAGGCTAGGGTTGACACCGCTTAGAAATGATTTTATAAAAAGTCAATATAAATGAAAATACTGTTGTGGAGACCGTGGATTACAGTGTGCACTTGTACCGCACGACACGAGACTGCTCTGGAGGCGGAGGGCGAGGCTGGTAGATTGGAAATCATAACGCACCTTTATGCAGCATTGAAGTAAATCATTTATTACTCAGAATAACGAGGCACTTACATTTTGTCAAAGGGTTAAAAGTATAAAATTACTAAAGCTATTCAGAAAGCTACTTGTCGCTATGGCTGACATCTTAGAAGAGGGAAGAGACACAGATTATACATTCCATAGATAAAAATTGCATTCACTTAAGTAGCCTACAGACGATCATAGATTGTGGACAATACACGATCCAACACTTCCCCTTATTGTGCACAATGTACATGCAAACAAATGCTAAATCATTAAATTAAATAATCACAGACATAAAATACAAACTCTATATTATTACATATGTGACTCTACATAGCATTCATACAAATGGAACTAAATTCATAGCTGTGACAAAACGCTCATGCTTTACTTTACCTAAAGGTTTTGTTAATACATCGGCTAGCATTTTGTCAGTAGGCATGTACTTTACACTAGCAATATTCTTACTGCTAAGATCCTTAACATAATGAAACCTTAAGTCTATATGCTTTGTACGCTTATGACAGTATTCATTAACATGCAGTAATCTTTGTGCTGACTGGTTATCATTAAATACAGTATATTCAATTTCCTTACTCTGTCTAGGTAATATTTCTGAAAGTAAATTTTGAATAAATGTAACATCTTTACAAACATCACTTATGGCTAGATATTCTGCCTCTGTTGATGATAAAGCTACACATCTTTGCTTACGGGATTCCCAATTTACCGTATCATTACCTAGTTTGATGACAAAACCAGTATAACTTTTCCTATCGGTTACATCATTTTCGGAGATTTTAACTTATTAGTTGGTGGAGTGTATCGACCACCACATTACGCTTACGAGGATTCAGATAGAATATTATTTGACTTAATTAGAGAAGCATCCAACGGGAATAATACTGTATTTATAATGGGTGATTTCAACCTACCTGATATTGACTGGCCACTAAAAAAAATTGAAGGATACAACATGTTGCATGGGAAGTTTATTGAAATGATTACCGACACTAGTTTGCACCAATTAGTCACAGGAATCACTCGGAAAAGAAATGAACAAGAATCGCTACTCGATTTAATACTGTGTAACGAAGAGAACTTGTGTACCGAGGTTGAGTATCGAGCTAACATTGGTAAAAGTGACCACCTGGTTTTACTTGCCACAATCCAATTCTTACTGCAAGATAAAATAAATAAGGAGAACAACCCACCCAGAAGGAACTTCCTTTCAACCAATTATGATCATATGACGCAAACCTGAGATTACACAAACTAACGACGATTTAGATGCAGTTGATGCCTGGCTCGACTTCACTCAAAAAATTGGAAACGCTATTGGCTTACATGTACCGCTAAAAAAATCAAAACCCGACAAAATCAATAAAAAACCCTGGATAGGACCTGATATACTTCAACTGATAAACGAAAAAACTAAATTATGGAATAAGTATATGCTCGATAAAACATACGATAATTATAGTAGATATCGCAAAATCAATAATAAGATTACGTCAGTTGTACGGAATGCTAGACTTGTTTACGAAAAAGGTGTGGCAGAGAAAGGACCCAAATCTCTATACAGTTACGTCCGAGAGCAACTTTCATCTAAAGTAACCGTCCCGCCCTGTCTGAAAAACGACCTTACCCAACAATTGATAACAGACAGCAAAGAAGTAGCGAATTTATTCGCAATGCAGTTTGAGAAATCTTATGTACGCGAACCCCTAAATGAACCAATACCCGATATCAATGCAACCAGGATCATCAACTCAATAGAAAATGTCAACTTTACATCGGAATCAGTCACAGAGGCAATTTTGAGCTTTATATGCTATGATAACTCTGCAATGGGACCTGATGGAATACCTGCAATCCTACTCAAGAGATGTGTGAAGATTCTTGCTCCTCGCTTAGCCCACATTATGTCACTATCAATGAGCCAACAAAAACTACCCCCAGACTGGAAAAATGCAAATGTCACCCCGATCTATAAAAAAGGAAACAAGCTAACAGCAGGAAATTATCGACCCATAAGTCTTACTTGTATAGCATGTAAAGTAATGGAAAGGATAGTGGCCACAGAATTACGGAAATTTATCACCAGGGAACATGTTATCATGGAGGAACAGCACGGTTTTGCTGAACGGAGATCAACTGTGACCAACCTTCTATGTTGTCTCGATAGATGGACACGTAACTGGAACGAGAAGCTCCCGACTGATGTCATCTATCTGGATTACGAAAAGGCCTTCGATCGTGTCCCGATAATAAGACTCCTCGTTAAGTTAGAACACTTTGGAATTCGTGGTAATTTACTTAATTGGATTAAGGACTTCTTAAGTGGTAGAAATTTCCGTGTTAGAGTTGGTGAATATCTTTCTGAACCCCATGATGTTCATAGCGGAGTACCGCAAGGATCAGTGCTGGGACCGATGCTTTTTGGGATTTTCTTAACGGATATCAAACAAATTATTAACTCAGAACTGTATTTATTCGCTGATGATACGAAAATAATGGGAAATCCACTTACAAGCCACAACACCATACAACAGGATCTTGATCGCATTTTACAATGGACCAAAGACTGGCTCATGACTCTTAATACAGATAAGTGCACGGTACTCCATATGGGGAATAAGAACCCCAGATACACATACAAAATCGGACCTCAAGCCCTACAAAGTGTTACTTCACAGAAGGATCTTGGTGTTGTCGTTGGTGAAAATTTGAAATGGGAGGAGCACATACTCAAAATTACAAAGAAAGCAAACTCTCTTCTATACATGATCCGGAAGGCCTTCTCTTATATGGATAAGAACCTCTTCATTAAGCTATACAAAACATATTATGTGAGACCATTATTGGAATATGCTTTCCAAATTTGGAACCCATATTTCCAAAAAGACATCATCATGATAGAGAGAGTTCAAAGAAGAGCTACAAAAATGGTACCATTTCTGCGCAACAAAACATATGAAGCCCGACTAAAGGAATTAGGCTTAACAACGCTAGAACAGAGAAGACAACGCGGTGATCTGATTGAAACATATAAAATACTCACAGGAGTGTACAATGTTTCTGCGATGAGCGACATCTACACAAGAAATACGAACGAGCGACTGAGAGGACACTCTTTGAAATTGGTATTAACGGCCAGTACTAGCAACCCTAGGCGTCACTTTCTAGCCAATCGCGTGGTCAAAGTGTGGAACAGTTTACCTGAATCCGTGATTAGTGCACCCTCAGTGAACTCTTTCAAAAATAGACTTGACAAACATTTACAAACACAGAACACAAGTGAACAGTGATATGCACGCATCAGCTATAAGCTGCCTGTGCATTAAATAAATAAATAAATAAATAAATCATTGGCCCAGTCCGCATCAGTAAAGGCATTTAAAAACCAATTCTTACTTTTATGGAAACATAAAGAGTACTGAATTGTTCCTGCCAGATAACGCAGAATCCGCTTTGCTGCCAACCAATGAGTCCTATCGAAGCAGTTATTGAACTGGCTAAGCTGACTGCATGCATATGATATATCTGGCCGGGTACACACTACACACAGACAGATACATCAGGCATCCAAGCAGCTGACGATAGTTGTAAATGTCATCCTGTAAACTATCAGCATTTTCAGCTTTCAGAAGTTTACAGTTGACTTCCATTGGTGTAGATACGGCCTTACAATTTTGCATATTGAAACGAACAAGCAATTTACGTATATATTCACTTTGGTCGAGTTTTAAAATGCCTTTAACTCTATCCCTAGTGACATTAATACCTAGACAGCTCTTCAAGATACCTAAGTTCTTTACATTAAATTCCTTTTCAAGGACAGATACTAGCACATGCTTAATAGAGCTGTTGGTACTGTAAAATACATAAAAATCGTCTACATATAGTGCAATTATAACTATATCATTACCATTGCACTTGAAATACACACACGGTTCACATTTAGATTGTATAAAATTGTGTTTACATAATAGACTGTGTATCTGACAATTCCACATCCTGCTTGCTTGTTTAAGGCCATAAATACTTTTCTTTAGCAAACATACTTTGTTAGGATACTTATCACAAAAACCTGTTGGTTGTTCCATAAATATTGTCTCATTTAGATCGCCATTCAAAAACGCTGTAGCTACATCTAAATGATCTATACTTAAATCAAATTGATTAGCAATTGAGAACAGAATTCGCATAGTTGAGTGACGTACTACTGGTGAGAATGTAAGAAAGTAGTCTATACCATGACACTGTGTAAAACCTCTGGCAACCAAACGAGCTTTAAAGCGATCAAATTTACCAGATGCATCATACTTTACTTTGTAAACCCATTTACACTTAATTATATTTCTATCTAATGGCCTGTCTACCAATTCCCACACTTTGTTAGCTACAAGAGCGTCGTACTCACACTTCATGGCTTCCTGCCATTCTTTGCTGTTTGAAGAATTCATCGCCTCATCGTAAGTGAGTGGTTCAGAGATGAGAGCGTTCTCATAAACTAAGAAACTTATGTCAGACATATGATACTGTGAAAATCTCTGAGGTGGTACATTACGTGTAGAGCGGATAGGCCGGCCAGTGTGCGAAGCGACAGTCTCTGCAGCACCAGTCTCATCCCGAGCTGTAGTCTCTGCCAGACCAGTCGCAGCACCGTCTCCAGCTGCAGTTCCACACGGCGTAGGTACAGGCTCGTCACCTGTCTCGCCTGCAGACAAACGAGTCTAAGTCGCACTCATCCTCACTCCCCGTACAGTACACTCCATCTGAAATTGAGATATCATCACTATTAAAATCATTATTTTCATTATTAGATTCATCATTATTATTATTATTACTGACATTTAATTCATCATTATTATTAAAATTCAATAAATTAATGTTTTTATCACAGTTCTGTTGTATATCACAGTCAAAATTAAAAACATTTACTGCCTCGATGTCAGCCTGAGATGGTTTCTGATAGGAATGCCTAAACTTGTTTTCAATAAATGCTACATTACGTGAAACAATGACCTTTGTAGGGCACAAGGGATCAGCAAGACGATACCCTTTTGAAGTCTCAGAATACCCCACAAATATAAATTCCTTCCCCTTAGCGTCTAGTTTATCCCGTTTATTTTTGGGAACAAGCGAATAAGCAGCGCAGCCAAAAATCCTGAGATGGCGGAGGTCAACCTTTGACCCTGACCAAACCTCTTCAGGAATCAGTCCAGACAAAGCCGCTGTGGGTGACCTATTCTTCAAATATATAGCCGTCATAGCGGCCTCACCCCAAAAGCGCTTATCCAACGACGAATGCTGTAGCATGCAACGCACTTTTTCAAAAATTGTTCTGTTAAATCTCTCAGAAACCCCGTTTTGAAATGGAGAATAAGGAACAGTGGTCTGATGGATAATGCCTTCTTTTTGCAAATATCTAGTAAACTTTAAGTTACAATATTCCATACCATTATCCGTACGTAAGCATTTAATAGGCAAATTGAGTTGTTTCTCTACTAAGGCTTTAAATAGAATAAAATAGCTCATTACCTGAGATTTATTCTTCATTAGATATCCAAAACTTTTTCTTGTAAAGTCGTCCGTAAACGCGACTGAGTATCTCGCTCCACCCCAGCTAGCCTCCGGCAGCGGTCCACACACATCACTATGTATGAGCTGTAGCGGCTGTGTTGCCCTGCTTGAGCTCGCATCAGGGACAGGCACGGCCGATGCCTTCCCCTTAAGACAAGCCTCACACTTGTCATGAGCTTCACCCTGAAACACGACACCACAAACATGCTTTCTTAACCTAGTCATACCTGCGATGCTTAAGTGACCAAGCCGTCGATGCCACAAATCCAAATTGGACATGGCAGAGGCAGCGACTGCTGCGCTCGGTGAATCCTGCCTCTCTTGCAGGATCAAAGAGTGCATCTTATTGAGCGAGTTACTCTCACATACATGACCATCTAATTTATAAATGCCATTAGAGGCAACTATATAGTTGATCTTTTTTCACTAATTCCATTCAAAAACATTAATAAAAATCACAGAGTTGAGGTTATGTCAACTGCGTTTGACATTTCAATTGAAGTCTGAGGTACATGTCGTCTCACTCTATCGTATAAGCAAAGTGCGTAGTCATTACATTTCGAGTAAAAAACATCGATATAACGGCGTACCAACATGACGTCAAAAAAATTTGGCTCCTTGCTGATGACATTTAGTTTGACATAGAAAAAAACATACGTCAAGCAAAGTGCGTAGTCATTACATTTCGAGTAAAAAACTTGGACATAACGGCGTACCAACATGACGCCACAAATGTTTGGCTCCTTAAACTTAAGTCATAGCGAAAAGAAATCGAGTATTGCCGGAAATGGCCGACGGTCGCGAAATGAAGAATTTTATGGACATTTCTTTAGCCGATTGTGAAGGAAATACGTAGTGAAAACGGTAATTTTTACGCTCTTATTCTATTCTCATATTTAGACAATAGATTTGAATCGTTGTTTCTGCGGTAACATGCGTCGTATTGGAGAAACGTGATGTAAAAGGACGTCGAGTTTTGTAAGGCGCCATCTCGCTTCCTCCCTAGTGCGTTATCGCGTTCTGGCATTTTCCAACTCCTATCATCATATAAAAAACAACCATTCTCATTAAATTCAACAATAAAACCACTTTGACACAATTTAGAGACTGATAAGAGATTGACTGATAAATTGGGGACAAACATAACATTTTTAAGTGTTCTAACCTGTTCATTAAAAATAATCTGCATTTCCCCAGAACATGTACTGGTCATATGCTGATTATTGGCTGCTGTTATCACTTGCACACTAGTGTCCTTTACTTTTGACAGCAAATTCTTGTTGTTCACTAGATGATTTGAAGATCCACTATCCAGATATACTTCAGTGACGCTATATGAGCCAGGTAAGCAGTAACGGGCGGCTCCTTACTCTCCTTCTTCTTCAACTGATCGCGCTTCAGCTTGAAACATTTGGCTTTAAAGTGTCCAGGTGTACCACAATAACGGCACAGTACTTGTTTCTTACTGACAAAGGCTGTCATTGAAGTTGATGAGTTACCATTCGAGTCATCTTTCCGTTGTGCCTCCTGGAGTAGTCTGGTTCTGACTAGTTCACTAGAAAGCTTCGACGAAAGACAAAGAGTTTCCAAATTTGATACCAGAGGGTCGTACTCCTGAGGTAAACCACTCAGCAAAATTTCAGCAATTTCTTCATCTTCCACAGTTTTTCCGATATCCGATAGTTGATGTACAAGTGACATTACTTTCTCTATATAAGCAGACATTGAGTTGAAGTCGTTGAACTCTATACGATGGAGTTGTCTTAAAAGAAGAACGCGTCGGTATAGACCACGGTCCTCGAACACATCAGACAGCTTCCTCCACGCTTGTCTAGCTGTTGCAGCCTCCCGAACATATTGGTATAGCCCCGGCTTCAAACTTAGACACAGGCGAGCCAGCGCGCGTTGATCGCGCATGACATCCGAGCCCGTGAGTTCAGTCAACTCGTCTCTTTCGATGAGATCCCAAAGACCTTCCAACTTAAGTGTCATCTTCAATACGAATTTCCAATTATGATAATTACCAGCCCCCTCGAGCTTCTCCACTGCGCCTGCTCCGCCCAACAACACCGCCGAGGAATTCGTAGTCATTGTAGAACGTTCCGATTCCGGTATAACCTCAATATTAGAATTGTCGGCCGATGACATGTTAGCAGAATGCTGTGCGCATAAAATCTGGTCGCGCCGATCTTACAAGCGCCGGATGTTTCTCGATTCACTGGGCCCATAACCTGTTGTGGAAACCGTGGATTACAGTGTGCACTTGTACCGCACGATACGAGACTGCTCTGGAGGCGGAGGGCGAGGCTGGTAGATTGGAAATCATAACGCACCTTTATGCAGCATTGAAGTAAATCATTTATTACTCAGAATAACGAGGCACTTACATTTTGTCAAAGGGTTAAAAGTATAAAATTACTAAAGCTATTCAGAAAGCTACTTGTCGCTATGGCTGACATCTTAGAAGAGGGAAGAGACACAGATTATACATTCCATAGATAAAAATTGCATTCACTTAAGTAGCCTACAGACGATCATAGATTGTGGACAATACACGATCCAACAAATACGATAGATTTATTTAAATTTATTAGTCAAATTTAATTATCATTAGGTACCTACTAGAAATAGGTATTCACATGCACTGCGGCACACAATCAAAATCGTTTAAATTTCCGAGTAGGTATATTGGAATCTTACCTACCTATTATATCTGAACATACCAGAAACCTGAAACAAAAACAACTCTCTGTGTAGGTACCTAAGTAACCTTAATATATCCCGATGACAGTAGGTACTTACTAAATAAAGTTTGGTAGGTGCCTATATATAATGTGTTACATATTGTATAATACTAGCATTACAGGCTTCGAAACAGTCACTAGGTACAATACAAGTTGCTTTATAATAATCTGATCACGCGTTTCATCTTTGCGAATGCATTCCTTGCAAAAGGTCTTAAGTGTCAAGAACAACGCCGACTTTTACGCCCTTTTAAGGCCGTGCAATGCACTCTCCCGCCACACGCACTAAACTGATTTGGTAAATCTTAGTGAGTAAATTATTGTCACTTGTTGACATAGGTAGTGGATTTTTTCTATGAATTTAAGTATATTAAGTAGCTAGGTTTATTTATTCAATATTACATGTATCTATTATAACAGTGTATGCAATGCGTTTAGGTAGGTATAGGTGCTTATTAAGTTCTAAGAATTTTTAGTAACATTTCATCGTCTGTCGTGTCGGCAAAGAAAAAAAGGATAAATGTCTGTTGCTTTTATGTTTTTACACCCCGCAACACTGCAGCGCGTTGGTCTCATTCGCGACGAAGCCATTTTTTTGGTGATTTTATAGCGCGACCGGCGGCGTCCGGCCGTGAGCGCGTGTGGCAACCGACTGGCTGAGCGCGTCGACCGCGATGCGCGATGTGTAGGTATCTTTCTCGGTTCCCACGGTACACATGGGGAGCACTGCCCAAGTTACGATTCCATACAAAAATGAGGAGCAAGTCTCTAAGCTTTGTGTTAAAAAAAATGATTTATTGTCTACATTAATTTTTCTGTATAATTTGTAACATTTTAAGTGAAAATGCTCCTGTTTATAATTGCTTTAGTTTTAATAATTTTGTAGCATCCTCGCTTACTAGGCTGGAATACTATTAAGTATTTCTCGATGTGGCCTTTCTTGCTGCATTTTTTACTAGAACGAGTACCTACCTCATTTTATCGATGAGGGAATTGTAACAGTATTTTGTTAATTTCGATTTAATTCTTTTTATAGGCGTTCCAGCAGTATATGTACTTTTTGGTCAGTTTTAGGAGTCATTTTCCAAACAGTTCTAAAGTGATATAAATTTGTTGGCAAAATGTATGATACATATTTTCTGTATAAGCATTTCATCAGAATTCTTATTTTTTTGGTTGAATTTAATCAACACACATATTGTAAAGTTGTCTATCTCTCTTTATCTTGTAGAATATTTCCGCTGAAATTGTAGCTATAAAATTCTATTACTCTCAAGTGAGTGTCCTTTTCTGAGTTATAGTTGAATACAATATCCAATATCTAAATTTGTTTTACTGAGCAATTATTCACACATTTCAGTATCTCTTTACGTTTTGGTTTTTCAATATTTTATATCAAGGTGGTTACTATATAACCACCTATGCCACAATAACCAGCAATGGCTATCTTCTTTGGATATTATCTCTGTAAAACACTAAATTTCCAGATTATATGTGAATAAAACCTTTAAATTAGTAAGGTTGGCACTGATATTAAAATATTTTGTTTTGATTTTTTTTTTTTTTTTACTTTTGAATCCAGCTTTACATTTATAATAATAATTATGTCGATTGTAGATCACTCGGATGACACTATCCTGTCAGCCCAGTCTTAAGAAATGTTCAACGCTGTATAACATCTCTGCTCAGACGAGCTATTCACATTACAGCAGCTGTGAACGGAGTAACTAAAAATAGAAATAGTCTGGGACTGCTGTCATACAAATTTGAATGAATTCAAATGCCGAACATCACAAACATTAGTTCTCACATTTCAAGGGATGTTTTAGGGTTGTTACTACATTTCGGAAAAATATTAATATAGCAGCTGTTATCGTCATTATGAAAACTGTCATAGTTGATTGTACTTATTCGTGGGGAACGTGACAGCTCATCTGACTTCAGACGCTCCTACCTACCAATGAAGCGTACCTATAGGTACATAATGTACCACTTTGATGATTGTTTTTCACTTCAATTTAAACAATAGATTTAACTAAATATTATAGTGTTGAGATTAACAATGTAATATGATTAGTTTTGTTAAGTATTCTCTCGTATTGTCTCGTTCAATGACATCCCTGTAAGTGTGTACGTGCTGCCAATAGATGGCGCTCAGAGTCTCAAAACTAGTGCAAAGTGGAATTACAATTTAGTGCATTATATGGAAGATCAGGGTCTCCTGTCACGGGCATTTACTTTACTTTTAAGGAGAACCCAACCTTTGCAATTATTGTAATCTGTACATTAACAGAAACAGTCATTTATCATTTAAATAAAACAATTTAAACGGATTATATCGCGTATATTAATTATTTGAGCCTCCCTGACGTTTCAGTACCTTTACAGATACCGTTGTCAAAGGTTGACTGAGAAAAACACAATTTTTCTCTGTCAAAGTTACATTTGTGCAAACTACCCATTTTGTAAATATTAATTTAAATAAATAATAAATGCCCTTCTGGCACATGTGTAACTGTCTTTACACATTAGGCCCATCTGGCATGTATGAACGCCTTTATTTTTAAATTAATATTTACAAAATGGGTAGTTTGCACAAATGTAACTTTGACAGAGAAAAATTGTGTTTTTCTCAGTCAACCTTTGACAACGGTATCTGTAAAGGTACTGAAACGTCAGGGAGGCTCAAATAATTAATATACGCGATATAATCCGTTTAAATTGTTTTATTTAAATGTGTGACAGTCGCGGAAACCGAAGAAAATATTAGTCATTTATCATTTTGATTTTAAATAAAATCGTAAGAAAAGGGGCGTTATTCGACCAATTTTAGAGAGATGATGGAGATCTCTCCATTTCATCGCATCCGTCACTTTTGACGTGTCCCTACTTGACTACTGGCGATATCCCTATAACATCGCAACTTCGTCAATCCGGTCGCGATGAATGTGCGTTTCCTTTGCATGCATAAAACTTTAACTTGACCGTGTATAAAATGAGTTAGTTAAGTTTTGTTCAAAACAGAAATTCATATGCATGAATAGCATTTTTGACAATCATTAACGCCTTCGTATTTCCAAAATTGAGATGACATGTCACTTGAACCTCATCGCATTTTAATGACAGTTCAAAGGCGATATTATCACTTTTATCTAATAGAGTTTTTACGATCTTTGCGATCTCTCAAACGGCATTCTCGAATTAGGTCCCAGGTGTCGCCTTTGCAATAACTTTCTTATGTCATTTGGTCGACTGTTAAGAAGAGTGGTTATTTATTTATTTTACTAAATAAGTATTGTCGATTGTGGTTAAATCAAAGAGATTGCGGATTCATATTTTGGCGTACTAGCTGAAGCTTGAACATTTTTGAATTTATAATCAACAAGTTGTTAGAGTCTGACAACTTAAATATTACCAAAATTTTTGGGATTTCAAAAATCTTAAGAGTTGGCCACACCTTGTGTAGGCGGAATCATAGTTTTGATGCTAGACAATATTTTTGATTGTTTGTGCACACGTAAGGTATCCTAAGGAAAGAGAGGTTAAAGATACGTTAAAGTGCACTCAAAGTCAGCTCACATAATTTCTGCCACTATGTACAGTACAGTCACCGACAAAACCTTATGTTTAACACTTTCTCACCATATATGCCATTGTAAACGGGCGAAACATTAAATATGTAAATGAGATGTAGCTCGATAATACCATAATATTAATCAAAAATTTACATAATTACTATGCCAAGTTTCAACTCAATCGGAAACTGTAAAGTGGGTCAAGTTCAACTCACTACATTTGTATGTTTCTTGTTTGCTTGTTTACAAATAAGACAGATACCGGAATAGGTAAATCCACATGAAACTACAAAGTTACATTTAATAATTATGACTAAAATTAATATTCACCTACACGTTTACTAACCATGACCTATTCGCTTTAGTCAAAATCGTTCTCTAAATATCTGGCACACAGTAAAAATAATAGATTCTTTTAAATCGCCCAAAGGGTTCTAAGAGTATGCACTTGTTTTCTGAACACATTATAGTATTCAATTAACCACTCTGTTCTCACACACTTACATTCATCGTCTGTGAACTTCGTTCACTTGTTTGTAACATACACACACAATCATTATTTGTGAACTTTGTTCACTTTTTTTACACACACACGTCTTTTGTGAACATCGTTCACTTGTTTTACACACAGACGTATTTTGTGAACTACGTTCACTTGTTTTACACACAGACGTCTTCTGTGAACTTCGTTCACTTGTTTTACACAGAGACGTGTTTTGTGAACTTCGTTTGCTTATTTTACACACATACGTCTTTTGTGAACATCGTTCACTTGTTTTACACACAGACGTATTTTGTGAACTACGTTCACTTGTTTTACACACAGACGTCTTTGTTTTAGAACACAGACGTCTTCTGTAAACATCGTTCACTTGTTTACACACAGACGTCTTTTGTGAACTTCGTTCACTTGTTTACCACATTATGCCAATTAAATATTCAAGATGTTCACCGTATATGTGTTTCGTTTTTTTTTTTCTTAATTAACTACTGTAAAATAAATTTAATACCCGATTATAATTATGTATCTACATGAATTCATTTCAAGAATTATACGAAGTAAGTGAATATTACGCCCAAAGGTACAAGGATACCTATCGGACAAAATATAATAGGTTACCAATAGGTAGTGATAGTGACTATGTGTATTGCAGAATCTATACGTATAAGTATTTAATTTTTAAAAGTGCTTTTTTTTTAAACGTTTTATTTCCGCCTGTCCCTAATTACACAAACGTTAATTGCTCACCATGACCAATCAATGAACCGAAACACAATAGGTTTATCTGGTGCTGTTTAGGAGTTCTTATACACGTCTCCATCATCAGATCAGCTCCAAGTTACCAAATTATTCTATTGTCACGTGCACTACATATGCATACATCAAAGTCTCATTCCGATGCGACAATTAGAAGTAGGTTAAAAATTTACTACCCTGGTTTGTTTACGTTGTTCTTTGTTTGTTACAACCAACAGAATGAGTTAGTTACAAATGAACTAAGTAAAAGCGTGTTCAAAATTAGGAGTGTTGAGTTAGTAATTTAATATCTTATGAGCGACAAATATTGATATCACATATTATTCATTACTATTTGTCCCAATATGTCAGGGGATGCTTGTGAAATGTGAACGTGCTAAACATTTAATTAGCGTTTTGGCTATTGGCATTCTTTTTAGGTACAAAACGCCTGACTTGGTCTTAGTAGTTCATCAGTCTCACTATTTAACTACCTACATATTGTTTTATGTCTTTGATTGTTATTGTACACACCATAACTATTAGCAATTATATTGTTTCCTTTTCTTTTTTGTGCAAACAATCGGTTACCAATACGCATTAAGATATAATATATTTGCGTTCTAAAGTTAAAACATGTCTAACCACTTAGGTACATTTATTTTGGTACCTATTAAATTTACGTTATAACGAGAAAGATAGGTCTTATATTTATGCATCAACACAATTTCGAATACACATGCAGAGGGTACCAGCATCTAGATACCACACAGCGTTGGCACAATTAAATGTAAACACTGATTACGTTTTATTATTGGCAAAATTAACCGAGGAAACTCAACTTACGCTTTCTCCTTTATTAATTGAACCCTTTTAACAACTTAAAATCCAATCGTATTTGTGGTAGAAATAATGCTATTTTATCTATTTGTACAAACGAAAATCAATTAGATACCTACCTTAAAATCTCAAATAAAGGTACTGGTTTGCTTTGATTAAAGTTAAAGATAAGTACGTAATTATTACTTTTGCTACGCTTTTCATGTTTTCGTTTATACTTTTGCACTTTCACTTTGTTTTTTGTAGAACCCGACTTGATTGGTCACCGAATTGTTTGCAATTTTGTAGGTTATTTTCCTTCTTTGCACGAACTGTACTTACAGTTAATCCTTTTAATCCTCGTCGCCAATTTGTGGTGTCCTCCACAAAGGATTTGGAATTAAACACAGATACCGGGTGTAACCGACGGTGTACCGCAAACTGAAACCATGACTTCAGATCATTATTCTGGGCTGGAAAATCGTGGAAATTTCTTTGAGAAAATTCACAAATTTTCCTCGCAAGTTTTCATTTTTTCTTAATTTTTCCGTTAATCGAACTCTACTGGTAACTATTTTTCATGAAAAATCGCATGAAAATAGCATTTTCCGCAAAACACGCAACGTATCACAAACAGTATTATGTAAGCGTGTGGAGTGGGTCAGATAACGGTACTGGCCGGTCATTGATCCGCCAGTGCGCGCCCGTTGGCCGTTACGGTCGGACGCATGTTTAATGTTTACCTACCCGCACATTTTATTTGCTTTACTTGCTTGAATGAAATTAATAAATATTAAATAAATATTAAGGGACATCTGTGGTTGCGTTGTTTTTGTGGTTGCATTCATTCATGTCATTCGATGCTCATTGGCGTTACGGTATGTTTTGCGCCGACGCGTGAGTGGAGTAGGGAGTGCCTTCAACGGTCGATGCTTGCCGCGTGCCCCCTCCCCGCACGTCTGCACCCGAGAGAATTGGACGCCATACATTGCGCGTCGAGTTTTATAAATTTATTTTAGAAAATCTTATCCTTGAGTTTTCCGAGAAAATGAACACTCGTTTTCAGTTCGTGATTATGGTCTAAAACTACAGTTTTCGTTTTCGGTACGCTGTCGGTTACACCCTGTATATATTTGAGTATACACCGCAGGTTGAGGTGCAACGTCCGTCCGGCGTGAAACCAGATAACGGAATGCTGGAGGGGCGCCTCACCCCGCCTACCCACATACACGTTTATTTATATATATAAAAATCTATACATCCAAGATACCACATGTCCCGAATACAATCACGTGACAATTCCGAAATCATGTTACACACCATGCACAGCTAAAATGATCGTTTGGCGTGATAGCGTTTTCGGTATTATGAAAATTCGGAATAATGACCGTTTCCGATAAATTAAAGCAAATAATTTTTGGGTGTTCCGCGTCATATAGTTATCAGCTAAAAGACGACTGTTGAACAAAGGCGTTATTTACGAGACTAAAACACATCAGTTTTTTACCAAAATTTGTTGCCAGTGATGATAACATAATACGGCATTGAGACGTATCGCTCTCAATGGGCATCAAACTTACTCAAAAGGCAATGGAAGTCGAGAATGAAACCGGAAAATCTCCAGTAAGATTGAGAGAGTTGCGCAATAGACAGACGGCCCGTCTCCCGGATACAATATATACAGCTGGTGACGTATTCAAATGCCGCGACGACGGCATCGGGAAGTGTCGTTGCGGCCGGAACCGGACCGGAATGACGGCCGGCTACTCAAGATTTACGAGACAATTTTTGTTCTGGACTCATGATCGATGCAACATAGTTATTTATTCGAATTCTTATTTAATCGTATGGCATTTTTAACCCCAAGTCAAGTTTCTAATTATAAACATCAAGGTTCTTCATAGGGCGGCGTTTTCCAGGCGTGGATCCAGGATACCTCCATTCAATTTCCGTTTTAGGCAATCATATATTATGTGGTGGATGGATTGTGCAGGTGCCCCACAGTCACACACGAGCGAGTATCTCCAGCCACATTCAAAAAGATAGTCAGCACAACGACCATGTTCCGTGCGGAGTCTGATGAATTGACAACCTTTCCTTCTTGAAGCTGAGAGACCATAAGGATTCTGTGTGACCTCATAAGTAGCGGGGCTTCTACTTGGCGGGTTAGACTTCTATTCCTCCTTCCAGTTTTCTATCAAATAGAAACCGTGTTCGGAAAATCTTAGTGCGGTCTGCTACTGGTATCGAGACATCAATCAGTGCTGAACTGGCTTGATGAACTAACTGGATGAATTGGTTTCTAGAACAGCAGCTGCAAAACAGAGAACGTGGCGAAATTATGTTATCTTCGGTAATCTTGTAAGGATCGGGCAACAGTTTGGTGTGGGACCACTCATCATGCGATTGTAAATTATAAGTGATAAAGCATCCATTACTCACATATGTCTCCAATCTACCGTCGATACATAAAAATCGCACCATACTCAAGTAACTGGATAAACCGTTTTAAGAGGTTTTACTAGATATACAATCCATGAAACTGAACAATAGGCATATTGGGACATATTATGTCCCAATATGTCCTTACTACATGCCTATTGTTCAGTTTCATATCATAAAATGCCAAATTTCTAAATAAATCATAATTTTGTTTTTTTGCCGCTTTTTTAAGTATTTTAATGACATAACCACACTAATTTAATTTTATGCGTTGATTTAAAATGTTCAATTTAATTTTCCTGTATTTTTTGCAATATGGTATTCTGCAACTACAAAAACTGACCAAGTGCGAGTCTGACTTGCGCACCGAGGGTTCCGTACAAACACCTATCCCATCTTAACTGGCCGGGTTAAGTTAAGTTTCCACCTGGTACCTATGTATTGGAAGGTCAGATGGCAGTCGCTTGCGTAAAAACTAGTGCCTACGCCACATCTTGGGATTTAGGTAGCCGACCCCGTTCGAGAATACATTCTCAAAAAATGGGACAAAGGCTAGGAGGATGATGATGATGATGACCTATGTATGGCACTACAGACAAATAAGGTGCAAAGTTAACGCAACCAATCACGTTTGTTGTACGTATGGGAGCCCCTTATTTTTTATTTTATTCGGTTTTTAGTATTTGTTGTTATAGTTGCAATAGAAATACATCATCTGTGAGAATTTCAAGTCTATCACGGTTCATAAGATACAGCCTGGTGACAGACGGACAGACGAATGGACAGCGAAGGCTTGGTTATAGGGTCCCTTTGGGTATGGAACCCTAATTATGCGTAGTTTCAGAGGAAGCTTTGGAATGACGTTTACAAAACCACATGCACTGGGGGTTTTTACCACCCATCCGGTATTTAAACTGCAATCATTTGTCAGTATCATTCAGTAAGTAGTTTATTTCAAATCATCGCTGAGTATTGGTACTTGGACGCTACTGGCAAAAGCGGGTAAGAGATCATAATTTAATATAATATTTCTTTTCAAAGCTAGCTGCATATTTTGCTAGTAACTTTTAATTGTTCTAGAACTTTCATAGGAAAATAATCAATGTATCAACTATGTCGAAGTGTGCATAACAACTGTCTTCATATGCTACTTTTAGGCTAGAGCAGCTCTCATTTTCGTAAGATCATACCTAAAAATATTTGTCTTTTTATTTCAGATTAGCAATGTTGCTGAGACGTGCTTTTCTAATTTGCGTGACGCTGGCGGTGTTTACGGAAGTTTGCTGCAGATCTGTAAGCCGGCACGGAAGTGAAACTAACAATCACGACTCTGATATTGAAACAGCTCAAAAATCTGACGATCAGGAACAGCAAGCATTAGTCGAATCTTACAATGAACAGGAAGCCGTAAATCCATCGGTACCAATGGCAGAGCAATCAACTAGGTCTTTATCTCACGGAGAGTGCCAAAAAGAAATTGAGTTGATCAATCGAAGAGAAATGAATAGATTCATGAACGAGAATAAAACAAATTCTAAAAAATTTGATAACGCGAAAAATGAAAATGATCACACAACAATAACTAAACGGTCAACTAGATCTCTATCTAATGGTTGGGAGACAGATACCAGTGAATATGAGGATTATGAGACGGAGAAAGATTCTGACGAATCCGTGGAACACAGCTATACACCTAACAGTCAATTCTGGGAAAAAATACAAGCAGAACTGGAGGCCCTCAAATGGAAAGAAATGAATGTGTATGATATGAATGATAATAAAGCAAATCCACAAAAATCTGATGACGAGGAAGATGACAAGGATTCTCTTAATTCTGGTGTTCAGGAGATTGAATCAGTTACATCAGTAACCACTGAAATTGATCTGTTAAGCAAAGTAGATACGCATGAGCCTGATGCTTTTGATCATAAAGATGCCGGTTTTCATGGAGCTGATTCTAGAGATGTAGATGGCCAGGAAGAGAAATCAGATCTCCAAGAAACAAACATTGAAAAAAACGAAATGAATTCTCAAGAGTCGAATCAGCAACAAGAAAAGGTAAATATAGATGAAACCAACTTTCAAGGTTGCGGTGATGATGAGCTAGATTTTCAAGAACAAATACAAACTGACAATAGAAACCAAGAGCTAGATGATGAAAAGGATACAAAAGGCTCTCAAGAACCTGGAAACCAGGAATACGAGGAAAATATGCAAGTGGCTAAAGATAAAACTAAGACATGCGAAAAATACCCTCAAGTAATCAATGATAATGACTTAAATAAATCAAGAGATGATAATGGTGCAATTGATTTAAATAAATCCGATCACCAGCAAGAAAAAGTAGAAATTCCAGAGACTGCAAACTCCCAACTGACAAATGAAGCAAAAACTTACGACATCTATCCGAATTCTGTAACCAATTTTCAAAAGCGCGATCATAGTGACAATGAATTTAATCCTAGAAACACCGATCGTAAAGAAAATGAACCTCCTATCGTTGTTGAAGAATCTAATCAGCAGGAAGTCGATGTAAGTGTGCCACGGACTGCAGACAGCAGTCTGATAAACGGAGCAGATACTCACGAATTCAGGGAACAGGAAGCAGGTTCACAAGATAATGATGAATTAGCTATTTTTAACGATTCTGATGACAAAAAAATAGTTGATGGAAGACCCATTAGAAGAAAGCCCCTGAAACACAAAGTGAATTATGAACACATAGATAACCATGACAGACATTTAGTAGATGATGAAGTGAGTTCTCAAAATTTTGAAAACCTCAAGGACGAAGTCGTTGTTTCAAAGATTGATAATTTCTTTAAAAGAGTTTATATTCAAGCGTACAACATGAATTCTCAAATCCCACATGGTGAAGTAGATTCTCATGTCTCCAACGATCAAGACGAAACAAGTTCTAAGGAATCAGCCGGCCGTAAACACAAAGTGGGTTTACTGGTCACAACCGATCCTGATTTGTTTATAAAGTGGCTTGATTCTACTTCGGTGATGGAGTATCCATGAGCATTGAAAATTAATTTAAAAGTTCCATATCCAACACATTTTTTTATTTTGCAAGCATTTGTTTCTGGTAATTATTTGGACATATTAAGTTACATATATATTATTCTTAAAATTAAACGCTTTTGTGCAATGTTTTGAATTTATGTCTTTCTTAGTTATATTATCAGTGAATTATTAAGCAAAAATCTTACTATTATTTTGAGGGCATCATCATAATCACGTCGGTATTGTCGACAAAGTTGAATCTCACTCCCGCCATGACTATTTCCTAGCATGAATTGGAAATCCATTGTTGTTGTTTGTTGTTTCTTAATTTACCTGTGTGTCATTATTTATAAATCCATTGTTGTTTCTTCTTTTAGAATCACTGATCGGCTGCTAAAAATTAAAAACAAGTAAGTAGGTTTTTAGCAATTTTACAGGAGAGCCAAAAAACGTATTTTTACTTCAAAAACCATTTTCTCAAAAAGTACATAAAATATCCAAAAAAAAATTTTTTCATCACGTCATACATTCCTCATTGTACATTATTTGTTTTTTACACGACTGTGGCTGAAACCGTTGAGGATACACAGCTGAAAATTGTTTTTAACTTGGTAAAAATGACAAAAAAATACAAAATAGCCATAATAAAAACAAGTAACTCAAGGATACTTGTTTTTAACGTAGTTGAATAGTACCAAATTGTTAAGTAGTTGTTTTGTAAATTGGAGTTAATTTAAATTATTTGACTGAAATAGTTTAGTTTAGTTTTTTAAACTTAAGAGGCCTTATTCCTTTTAAAAAATATTTTTTTCATATTATGACAAATATATTGATAATATCAACCAACTTCTTGAAGTGAATAATACTTTTCCCCGAGTTCTAGGTAGTAACATAGCTATTTTATGCTTTTATTGCGTGCAGTCGAAAATAAGTTGAAAAAACTAATTTTCCGCGTGAATTTTGTCAATTTAGAGTAGCTTTTGAAGCAAAAAATATCTATGAAAAATTCAAACAGTAGGTTTCCAATTTAAACTAATAAATCCCAATAGCCCTGTCTAGGTAATAACATCAATAATATGTTAAGAAACATGTTTGATCATAGAGAAAAATGTCTAAAGCAATCAGCATTTTAAAAGGAATAAGGCCTCTTAATTTATTAGGATGTTCATCTGCCTTTGTGTTATTTATTTTTTACTGTGTTACGAATTACTTAGGTATGTCTAAAAACACATGGTCATATTTTTTATACTTTTATTTAACAACCAATTAAATTGTCATCATGAAATACCTACTGATCTTCCATCATTGCTTCATCGCGAATCAAATTTCCAACGTGGTCACTTTGGGGCATTTCCAACCAAAAATTTTGTCTGTTAACCGGTTAACGGTAGTAATTTAGATAATATTTCACTTCTTTTTGAAGCACGAACTCAACGTACTTTATCGAGTTTTCTTTTGTTATTAATGCAATAAAAGATAATTCTATATACGCAGTTAAAATAAAAATAAATAAACACAATAGTAGTGTAAATTTCAATCAATAATTTACATCAACTAGTTACATACTTACATTTCGCTTTGCAAACTCAAGGCAACCAACTTTCTTCCACGGCTTAATGTTTTCTTGTTTATTTCCATTTTCAAATCACTACAATCTATTTGATGTTCTTAACCTATCAAAGTTTTATTCTGGGGCCTAATTCGAGTGTCGATCGCCAAACGTCAGATCACCGTTAGATAACAGTCATCTCTCCGTGATCTCGCCTTTGAACTGTCATTAAAACGCGATGATGAAGCTCATCGCGTTTTAATGACACATGTGACATATCTCATCTCAGTTTTGGAAATACGAAGGCGATAACAATTGTCAAAAATGCTATTCATGTATATAAATTTCTGTTTTGAACGAAACGTAACGGACTAATTTCACGTACTACGTGGTCAATTTAAAGTATGCGCCTGTTATTTATGCCGTCACATACAAAGAAAGCGAAAATTTTGCGCGTCCGAATTGACGAAGTTGCGATGTTCTAGGGATATCGCCACTTGTCAAGTAGGCACACGTCAAAAGTGACGGATGGCGATGAAAAGGAGAGATCTCCATTATATCTCTAAAATTGGTCGAATACCCCCCCTGATCTGTCTAATACTACGTCCGTAATACAGAATGTTACTCCAAGTGTAATTTTTATACTCGTATGTATTGTATGGTATCTTTAAAACATCAAACTGATTCGTACAAGTATCTACCTTAAAAAACAAGTAAGTCACCTGTAGTATTCAAGTAAGTCGTGGGTTATACCTTCCTCATCAACTGTCGGGCGACGGTAAAAACAAGTATCTCGCAAAACCAAGTTAAAAACAAGTAAGACTGATTCGACTTACTTGATTTTATCGTAGTTTTAGTCGAGATACTTTGTTTTAACATTGTTGTGTGATCGAATTTGAGATACTTACTTGAAATGTATTTTTACAAATAACTGAAAAACTATGAAGAAAAAAAATAAAATAAAAACACAGGGATATGTATTTTAACACAAGAAATCCAATGGGCCAAAAAACCAAAAATGGCCAAAAAAGGACTTACTTGTTTTTAATTTTGAGCAGCCGTGATATAATTTAACTTTAAATTACCTGAATGTAATTTCACTGAAAACGTAATTTGATATTATTAGGCACCTTTAAAAATTTTGGGAGATAAATCCAATTTTTATGACTTCTGACAATTCAAAAACTATTTCTGGGATTTTATACAACGCCTGTGAAGAGTTATTAATTTTGAGGCTTTCATTCGTCATTTTCGCCATTGAATAATGGTGACACTGCAAAATACTTACTTAAGGAGTTAAACAATAAACGCATCTAATCAAGAAACGGATAAAATTAGCAGCAGTTTATCAATTAGTAATTTTTGGAGTAGTAGGGCCTCGTGCAGGGTCCGTCCGGATTGTTACTACCGTCTTGCCTGCTAACCCACCGCCAAACAGCAATGTTCGCATTGTTGTGTTCCGGTGTGGGGGTAAGATAGCCGGTGAAATTACTAGCATAGAGGCATTCTATCTTCGTCGTCCGGGTAGGCAAGCACTTGTGACTCCTCTGGTGTTGCAGATGTTTATGGGCGACGGTAATCGCTTTCCATCAGGCGATACGTTTGCTCGTTTGCCCCCTATGACATAAAAAAAAAAATAAAAAAATTTGCCTACAAAAATTAGGTCTGTTTCGGAAACAGCCAAACCTTCCGAAGTTTCATTTATACGAACAAATCATTCATCATAAACATCAGTATTCAAAATTTCAATAATTCTCAAAGCGATATCACGCTTAACAGGGTAAGTATTTAAAAATCTCAATATTTCATTCGGAATTATCAAACTACGGAGTGTTTTAGAACGTAGTGTTCGTATTTTTTAGTTCCAATGTGTTTAGTGTCCGATGGAAATTCGACACGAACGGAATATGAATATGACCCTAGCATCCACACGGCTTCGATGATAATTATTACTGTTCGGAAAAAAACTATCCTGATACGATGTAGGATTAAAACATCATCTATAAATATGTATGCTGCGCAGGACCATGACAAAGTATTTTCTTAATCCAACTCAAACTCACAGGAAAATCCATGCAGCGAACACTCAAACTGAAAGGATTAGTTGTTTGACAGCTTTTCGCAACGAAATGTGAAATATGTTGACAGATTTATAATCCCGCTCGAGGGGTATTCGGGGTTCCAATTTTCATTGCAGTACGCCACCATAGCGGTACCGGTAAATTTATTTTATAACTGGAAAGTTCAGGTTGCAACTGCAGGGAAAGTTACGATTTAGAATAGAATTGACATGTTAATGGAAAGTGGGAAGAATCATGAGGTTCTGTACCGCTGTCAATTATATTTTCCCGTTGAATTATTTTACGTTTTAGCTAGCCAGTATATGTAGAAACTTTTCCCAGTACAGGCGAACGAAACGACTTTTATTGTTATTGCTTTTAAATCGAAATTTTAAGAAACTTCCGTTGTGTTACCAAAATCCCAAACAATTTCATAACATCTTTAAAGGTTCGATTCTGTTTTTGGAACCCATTGGGAAATTATGATATTCTTACACAGAAAAACGGATTTACAATTAGGAAAATATCAAATAACATCGTTTTGTCATCGTTTTAGGTTTCATTCCACAAGAAATTATCGTCTGCACTGTAGGTATATTGTTTAAAGTTTAGTTAGTCGTTTGTCAATTTAAGATACGAATGCATAATCATATGGTTAGACTTCCGGTTCGTGACTTAAGATGGCCGCATGCGTTTAAGTTTTGTTGTTCGTTATTTATTAATTTTTGTTATTCAATGTGTAGTATTGATAGCGTATTGTGCAGTGATCTAACGTATGAGTGAATAGCTAATAAAGAATTCAACTTGAAGCGTTCATAGCCCTTCCTGGGTCAAGGCCCGATAGTCCGCGTGGTTTTTTGTAAATCGCTATCACTTTACAAAAAGCAAAACCTCACCGAACAACGGCATGCTCTACGAGCAAACTCGAAATTGGCGAAATCATCATTAACTTTGATGGAAGCCATATTTTAAAATTATAATTAGAATCATATGGCTAATTATATATTTATTTATTACAAAAATCCAAAATTGTATTGAAAATCAGTTTTCTATGACGTGGGGTCATTAGTTTAGGAAAAATACTATCGCCATCTGTTGATAAAAATGGCTGGACAGACTTTAACAAATAAAATAGCTAGAAATGTTAGGAAAAAATTATTACGCGGAGCAAGGAGCGGGCCGCGTAGTAACAAATACAATTAAAATCAACAATTTGATTGCCAGCTTACATCAGTGAAGAAGCAGGCGTACGCCAAGAACCTACCCAAACGGGCCTTATCGGCAACCAACGGGTCTTAGTTATAGCAAGTTATATACTCTATACCATTATAAAACGCTAGATTTGTATTGAGAATCAGCTTTCTATGAAAAGAGGTTATAGTTTCTGGAAAAATCTTATATATTATCGCAATGCAGGATCGTCTTTTGTTTTTTATGAGCGCGCGGTGCTATGACGGTCTGGCACCATCTCTTAGTCAGAATTTCTTGATCACATTAGAATACTGTTTACCGACTACGGTAAAAAAAGTTACGCGAATGAGGGCGCGGAAGCTTACAAGTAGACTAATAAGATAAATGTATCAGTCTCTACTTTAATTTACACTTCAGTGATTGGAGCACCACTACTGCAACGCAATTGAACCGATTGTGCCGAAGTCCTACTTTGTTCCATTGTTGTTCCACCAGACGTTTGCTTAGCTCGGCTTGTTTGGTTTTGTTCAAAACAGCTCGCTTGGCCCAACTGGCGATAAACCCGGCAGAGTGAATTCGAGTTAAGTAGTTTCGTTCAATTATTTGTATAGGATTATTGCATTGGTCGGTTGAAGGCATTGGTGCACTGTCATCGAATCGATGTATATCTACGCATTAAAAATACCATCGACAGACTGTCGCTTGTCAAGATGTCAATGTCATTGTCTTGGCATTGACAAGCGCTTACGCTGCGTTCAGTCTAAGAGTGCAGCCGTGTGTGTGCGGGTCACTGTGGCGTCACCGATAGGTTTCACCGGAAGACCAGCGCTGGTTCCCGGGCCAGCATTTATGCTGAGGTGTGACCTTTTCGTACATTTTATGTCAATTTGAAATCTCTGATTGAATAACATTTTATTGTACTTAACTCAAATTACTTGATACTTCTTTGTTACAATAGTTGTTAAAATTTAATTATTATCACACGGAATGCATTTATCTCGTAATTTTTCTTACACTCCATCGATAATATCACCACAACTGAAACGCGCTTGAATCAATTGTACCGAGTTCTACTTTGTTCCATTGTTGTTCCAGCAGACGTTTGTTAAGCTCGGCTTAGAAAAATAAGTCGTGGTTTATGGTTTCATGCAATGTTTCCGAAGAACAGGTCAGGGACAGGGCGAAGTGGAGGAAAGAGATAGATAAGGACCCCACCACCATGTACAAGACATAGTCAGGAAGGGAGAACTGTGGTTTTACAGTAAAACATTATATTCATTTCTTTGTCTTTGCGTTCACATGATGATACGTTACGTTAAATTAAATTGTCAAATGGAACTTGTCTATCGGACACTTTTACTTACACTTTTTTGGTTAGAGCACCACAGGATCACTGCAATGGAGCCGATTGTAGCGTGTGGTACTTTGCTTCGTAGTTGTTCCAGTAGCCGTTTGCTTAGCTCGGCTTATTTGGTTTAGTTGAAAACAGCTCGCTTGGACCAACTCGCGATAAAGCTAGCAGAGCGAATTCGGGGCTAGTTTCATTCAATTATTTGTGTTTAATGTTTACTGCATTGGTTAAAGTTTAAGGTTATTGTTGCACTATCAACGAATCTTTATGCACGTTCAACTCTGAAAGCAAAAGTTTTATTATCAATATTATCAACAGTAAGCTTACCAATATTTTGCAGTCATGTTTTTATCTTAATGAATCCTTGCATTTTGTGGGACAAAAATGCATAATTATATTCTTTTTATAGTAAATATATTTCATACAGATGGGATAAGGGATAGGGATGGGGTTGAAACAATATCTTAAATTAATTATTTTGTGGAGATTTACTTAAACCAACTTGACTCGAATTAGTAAAATCAGAAATATTTTTATTTTACCCATTGCAAAAATAACTAAATTCTTGCTAATTTAAACGTTGTTAAAATCACACTGTGAAGGAGGACCTACGCGCTCTACAAGCTGAAAACTGGGAGGAGATCGCTCAAAACAGGGTGCGTTGGCGCCATTTCATATCGGAGATCCATCTCGAGTGAGCGACCGAAGCAAATCTCGAGTGAGCGAAGTAAAAGCCAAATGTTAAATCTTCCAAACGTTTCTGTAACACCTTCATTGGCGATTGAAACGTATAAAAATATGTGTACGTTATTTGAAACTTAAATGAATACCAAAATTTTCGCAATTTCCATTTGAATCTCAGTCCCTTTGTAAGCTAACAAAATTAAATATTTGCACCCTACAGCCTACAGCCTAGCACCTAAGACAAAACACACATTAAAACTTATGCAGAACAACCAGAAGTACGATTAAATTTCACGAGCCCGCTAAGTACCATGGCCTTTTTCAAAAGGACGGATACCGAAGGGAAATGCTGCTCAATTATGTCTTTCTGGTATTGAGGGAAGGCTATCCTTCCCTCAATCCCTTCCCCCTTATCCCTTCTTCATTTTAAGGGCTATCCCTTTGGAGGGAGGAAGGTGCTAATTAGGCTTTGTTGACTTTGCACCTTCGTCACAAGCTATATAGATTACACAAAGCCTTGGACCAGGTGGGACGTTGCGTTTTTCACGCATTTTCAGAAGAGCGCCGCACGTAAGCGACCCTACTATTAAAATATTAAATTGTACACTTGTTTTACTAGTAACGCCATCTTACAACCCACGAAACTAACTTAGTGTATAACGTAGTAGTAGTAGTAGTTGCAAATGTTTACCATGCAGTTACCACATGCTCAAAGTGCTCTTGTGAGATCTAATCTCACACACACACACACACACACACACACACACACACACACACACACACACACACACACACACACACACACACACACACACACACACACACACACACACACCACAGTTTTGCACATCAGCGCAGCGTCGCATGAATATTGTTTTGAAAGTAAGTAAGTGTAGGTAATAATCAAACAGATACTCAGTGGATACTCAAGATTAAACCTGATGAAAAACAATAACTATGAACTTATTTTACATAGAAAACTATCGTGAGTCTCAGACATATTAAAATACTTAAACGGGTTTACTCACGTCGTAGAAGTCGAATAACGCTCGACATGTTTCGAATCGGTACGCGATTCATCATCAGGAGAGACGATCAGTTGCGTTTTACTATGAACTTACGAGTAGCTTAACGTGCAAAAGAATTGAGAATGTCAGAAAGAGAATAATATAACAATAAAGGTTTTTTTAAGTTATGGATTATATTATCTTATTTGAATGGCATGAAAAACAAATATGGTACGATTTAAATCGTTTTCATTGACCAACAAATACAAACAAGACCCTGCACCAGATGTTTCTATTTAGTCCAATGGTTGACTGGAAGAGAATACCTTAAGGCAAAAAGTCCGCTATTTGTACTTTTGTATTTTGTACAATGAAGTTTAATGAATAAATAAGATAAACTATTCAATCACGTATACGTAAGTATATTGCGTTACTAAATGATCTTTGTTATCTAATTGACTGCCTAATTGTCGCTCAGCCGTGACGAAGGTACAGTTCACGTTAATTTATAAACAACTGTTTCTGAATTAGCGGAGTTTAGATCCAATCTCTTTTATTGTAGTGAGCCGGCCAAGTTTTAATTAATCGCGCCAACTTGGGCGGCATCGTGACGATTATCCTTATCGCCTATTATGATGAAGATCGTTTTAAGGAATTTGAAGGTCGTGCTGTAATGTTTAATATTATAAAATCGAATATCTGACGTTTCTTAAAATATAATTGTTTAGTTTCTCTTGTATGTCAGCTGAAGAGAGAAATTTCTAAAGGAAATTAATAATTACTGAGCGGAATTTACTTGCGTGATGGAATCATGAAATGAAAAATTTATTGGTACGCGTGGAAATTTTCCTCGGTGAAGCGAAGACGTCACAAACTGGCACGTGTGGTTCTATGACGGAAAGGGGAGGGTGTGATAAAATAGCTCTTCCTCTGAAGACACACACCCTCCCCTTTCTGAACTCATCATGGTATAAGCGATAGAAAATGCTCAGAACCAATGTCCCCACATAATTGAAGGGGTTCGAAGAATCCAGTACTTTCTTCTTCGCCGTGAAATGCGGACCGCCCGCCGCTGCAATCATCGCATTGGGGCTGCCCGTAATGATTGATTTAAGTTATCGAATACAGAAATAAATAAACAAATAAAGCTGTCAAGAGCATCGAGTACATATTGGGCGGAGCCATCCCAAAGATGCGAGCAGTAGTCAGAGCACGACCGAGCTTGAGTCTCATAAAAAAGACTAAGCTGGTCCGGCGTGAAGAACCGTCCCACCCTGTTCAGGATCCCCAGTTTTTTTTTATGTAGTCGTGATCAATGACTCGATGTTTTTCTCGTGTTACTTCGACGTAATAAGATAAATACCCGTATATAAAGGAAAATATGACTCTTATAGAAAACATCACAAATATTTTGCACTCGAAATGTTATTTAAAGTAGTAAACGTAATTTCCTAAATGTCTACTTCTTAAATGTGGGCAGCAGTGGTGTGGCGTCATAGAATTCCCACTGGCATGCCCACTTCAGGGTAGTACAGTATTCTACAACGAAATCCACCCCCGCTTGCCCTGGATTTTTTCACCTGTTTTGACGCCATCGCTTTTGGTGGACAGAGAATATACGCCACAAAATTTTATCTTACCTTTGATAAAATTAAGCGTAATTAATTAGAAAATGCTAATTCAGTTTGTTTCGTAATTCTAAAAGTAGCTTTAGCTATGAAGTATATACTACTTAATACTTATACGTAATTAATTTCAAACTGGATTATCTGATAATATCCCGGCTAAAATGAGAAAGGATTAGATCTTAATTGCTTTACTCAAAGAGGATTAATTAGCAATTAAGACACAGTTAATCGCATTTCGATTGGGCAATAATTCAATGGTTTGCTGTAGGTACTTTCAATTTACTTTCTGGAAACCCCGAAGACCTGTTCTCCTTCACAACTGACGCGGCTAAATTGCTAAGAATCTTGGATATCAATTTGTGACATAACTGTTGTATTCATTTCGATTTCTTGTAATGTTGTTTACGCCATACCATTAAATAAATAAATAATTTACTTTTTTTATGAAAAACCTATGAACGCATAATAGGTCTACTGATTTTTCTTATTTGATCTGTAATTATCTGTATTTAGCCCAAATAAAGGTGTCAAAAACAAACAGTTCGAACATAATATTAGAGCACGCCACCAAAATATGAATGCCACTCTCACAGACACACACTCACAAACACAAAGTCTAATGTTGCGATATATCCACAGTAAAAAAAAAAACATATTATAATGTAACACCATACGATTCGCCTTTTAGAATTGTACGCCCATAAAAATGGAGTAAATTGGTCTTTATGAGATAAAAATCCACAAATCATTACGGTAACGGTGAATCATCTTTAAAGTAGAAATATGTATAATTGTGAAATCTTGGATAGATATCAGTATCAGAGGCTAAGTCGTTTTAAACAGTCTTACTTACGATTGAATTAAATTTATTAACGGAAATTAACCTGATCAGCGGATTAGCGATTAACTGAGGTTAACTCATGAATAAACCGTGCCTACCGAGGAGGACAGATGTTATTTGTCGAGATTTAACATGAATAGGTCAGATACAACTTATTAAACTCGATGTTTTTTATTTACCTTCGTTGCCTGATGTTTCGACCCGGCTTCACGTACTGGTGAAACAGCGAATTGTTATGAAAGAAACAGTGATTCGGGTTTTTTTTGGAAAACGCCCAATCACTACCCGATAGAATGTCTAATAACGCATCGTGATAGACTCGGTTACTAATATCTATAAGTTTTAATTATGTGTACTAACCGCGAGAGTAGGTATGAAGGGACAAAATTTAATGATTTAAGAAGCCTTATTCCTTTGAAAATTTATTTTTTCATATTATGACAAATATATTGATGATTCCAACCAACTTTTTTAAGTGACTAACACTTTTCCCCGAGTTCTAGGTAGTAACGTAGCTATTTCATGCTTTTATTGCGTGCAGTCGAAAAAAAGTAGAAAAATCTAATTTTCCGCGTGAATTTGGTCAATTTCGAGTAGTTTTTGAAACAAAATTTCTCAATGAAAAATTTAAACTGTAGGTTTCTAATTATATACCAATAAATCCCAATAGCCCTAGGTAGTAACATCAATAATATGTTAAGAAACATGTTTGATCATAGAGAAAATTTTCGAAAACAATCAGCATTTTAAAAGGAATAAGGCCTCTTAAGAACATAAACCCGACAATATTAGTGACATAAATTTATGAAACATGTAATGTCTCATTTTTTAATGTGGGTACACCAGAATTTTTATTTAAACCATTAATACAAAAGATCAAAGCTTAAAGAAAAATTGAAAAAGGAGCTACCTGGTGGAAGGGACCGGCAATCGAACCCAGTACCCCTAGCTAGGGTAGCGAAGTGTTTAACGTAATCCAGAGGTACCAGGTTCAATTCCCAGTCTCTTCTACAGGTAGCTCCTTTTTAAATTTTTCTTTAAGCTTTGATCTTTATATTAATAGTTTAAATATAGTGACAGTAAGCATATTTCCATGCAACAAGATAGATCTGAGGCATTGAACACCTCACGATGCAATAGCAAAAATATCGGCGTAGGGGAGACCGGGGAAAAACGGTTAATTATTTCTCTCCCGCGCCCCGCAGTGCGTCTGACAGCCGTCACGCCATATTAAAGGAAAGGATAATCTTAGCAGGGTTCCTTTGGGAAAATCTGATAGAACTTCCTTATTACAACGTAAAGTATTGGAATAAGGTTCAGATTTCAAGAAGCTTATTACGCAAAAATACAGTTAAAATTGTATGCAGCGAAAATTGGTTTAGGGTTTTTTGTGTCTGTTCCGAGGATGGACGGATAGGCCTAACAAAGTAGACATAATTTATATTGGACTCTTTTTATATTTATTTAATAATGTACCCAATTATTATTTTGCTAAGCCTACTAGAGCTTTCTGTGGGACTAGAGCGGTTTGTGTGAGGTTGTCTGTTATTTATTTTCTATTAATAGCGTAATTATTGGAACCAGGTGTGCAATCCATACTACTATCCATACTAATATTATAAATGCGAAAGTGTGTCTGTCTGTCTGTCTGTCTGTCTGTTACCTCTTCACGCTTAAACCGCTGAATCGATTTAGATGAAATTTGGTACATAGATAGTTTCAGTCCCGGGGAAGGACATAGGATACTTTTCATCCCGAATAAATGTAGTGTTCCCGTGGGATGAGCGGGTAACACCGCGGGGCACAGCTAGTAAAGTATAAATAAAAAATTAAATAATAAATATTTAGGGACACTCATACACAAATCGACCTAGTCCCAAACTAAGCAAAGCTTGTACTATGGGTACTAGACGACGATATACATAATATATAAATACATAATATATAGATAACATCCATGACCCAAGAACAAATATTTGCACAAATATTTGCCAAATATTATTGTATTGTATTGTATTGTATTGTAATCTTTAATAGTAAATTTTAAAGTACTTCTGATTGTCATACGAAAATGAAACTGCACGTATATGTAGTTCACGTAACAATACAATAATTTGGTATCTTGGAGCCAAGGACCAGTGCTTATATGGTCCTTGCTTGGAGCTGATCTGATGATAAAAACAGAACTTGGAAATAGGAACTCACAAGTTACAATTATTTTGTTCGAGCAATTGACGTTTGCGCAAGAACCTACAGTCGGCAATAAAAGCATGTTTATAATTATTTTTTTATTAAATTATATAGCTAGAATTGCCGTCGCAAAAGTCGACTCGCGCTTGCCTGTTTCCCGGTTTGTATAAAACCGGCACGGATTTGGTTGAAACAAAATATTCCGCGTCAAGAATTTTGATTGATTGATAGAAATGTAGCGTTCGCCGCAAAGGGGATTTTATGTTATTATGTTACATTTTAATGTAATACGAATATCGCAATAACATCGTAGTACGAAACATAATTTGTTGACATTTCAATATTGGTGTACAAAACATTACATAGTGTTTTTACTGCTTCGAGTTGAGAAATTTCGAAATGCAGTCCTAGTTAGAGAGGACGACGAAATTGACGGTTAAAGAGGTCAAAATCTATAAATTTTAAAGAAAGCCGTATCGAAAGTATTACTTAAAATATACAAGATAAAACAAGATACAAGTACTCTTTATTGCACACCTCATAAAATATACAGGAAAAATACAATGCAAAACATTACAATTAGAGGTAAACAACAGGCGGTCTTATCGCTAAAGAGCGAACTTAAAACATAGTCTTAGTAAAAGAGATAAAATAAGCTCGCTGTCTCAATTATAGTACATAATTACGAAGATAAAAAAACGAATCCCAGGTCTGTTTTGTCTCACTGATAGAGATAATTCAGTGGTAAAGTGTTGGGACATCGGCATGAGTTCCAGCTACGGAGGTTTCTCACTCATCCAGGTCCCACAGTCAAGTATAGTATCATCAAATAAAGTTGTGTCGGCGTCATGAGGCTGCCACTCAAAAAGCCGCCGGTGCCAAGTTAGCGGTGCAAGTTGGCTGACTGTCACTATGAGCAATAGTTTGGACATGTGAAGTAAATAGTTGTACATGTTTTAGTTTTCAGTCAAGCAAACAGGCAATCTATTTTTTTTTATTACAGAGGCTTACGGCCCTGATGGGATAAGCGGTTACCGTAGCCTATAGAACCGTTTTTATTTTCGCTTCATTGTAAACATTCGGTTTACGCTAACCCTTTGAACGCCAAGAGCCACTAAAGTGGTCGTGTGCTGTCGTGCCTACCACGCCAACGACCACTAAATGGGTAATGGCGGATGCTGTCCAAGCAATTCTCCTGCTGACAGAGATAAGGTATATTTTTGCTCTTTCTTTTTTCAAATATTGGCGTATAAACCACATTTTGACATGGGAGGAAAAGCGTTCAAAAGGTTAATAGACGCTACTGCTTTAATAAAAATAACTATTAGAAGACATTCATTTATGTCGATGTGTGTGTTAAGCGAACGAGACCTATGTGAATACAAATATTTGATACGGCTAGGTAGGTAGGGGTCATAATTATTAAGGCGGCGTAGAATTCATCAGGCGCAGACACACATTTGGTGAATAGCTGTTTTATGAAGGTTTCAAAGTTTTTTTATCGATCGCTTCCAAATACACGGAACATAATAACTCCGTAATGTTATCAGAAGGTTTACGAGGCAGTAAACCATGATAACACATTGTTAATAACGACTCGGCGGAGGCGGAGGAATTTCATAATTCACTTTTATGGACTGTGTATAAATTTGTACTCGGATTTTTATTTGATAGAACCGTAAAAGACCGAATTCGGTACAATAGAGGGAGATGATTTAGAGGAAGCCTTACAAAGCCTTAAATTAAAATGCCATAAGCTATAATAGGTAAGTGTAAATTAAAAACTATAATAATATATGCGCAGGATCAAGACTACAACCGATTTTGAAACGAGAGAGAACTGTGGATATGTTGTCTATATAATATGCTGTTTTGATTTTTCTTCTAGGGCACCTTTTAAAGTTTTACAATAGTTTATTTAGTTTGTCAAAGTGTCTCTTTGTTTGTCTGCCTGCAGGTTAAATTTGACTCACTTTCAAAAATCAGAGAAACTTTAACATACAATGTACATAATTTAACTTGGTATTACAACTTGTATTATAACAATGAATCGAACTGATATGATGGTGCCAGAAGATGGTCTTGTTAACTCTGTAACGAAACGACGCAAACCCGCCAGTTTGGGGCTCGCTCGACATGTCGTTTTATCTGGATTTGCGTTTGTGTAAAAACAGTCGGCTATAAAATCATTTCCCAAAAATGTTAGTTACAGCCTCGTTCTTACTCCCCAATCGTTTTCAACACTAGTTGCGCTATAAAAACTAGTAGGTAATAAACATTGTACACCATATTAAAGCGAATGTCTTGCTAAGCAAGCACAACTTCATCCTTGGCAAGCTCCCTTCCCGGTAATTCATAATAATCCCAACAAAACGAGTACCTGAAGGCAAAATTCTGTCTCGCTATTTTCTCGGAGTTTTCTCGCGAGGACGAGAATAAAGGAGCATTTCTCAAAAAGTTTGTACATTTACTTTACGTCTTTGTCCGGGCCGGTTCGAAGCTTGTAATAAATTAAGAGACGATATCTAATATAATCTGACCTTGAAAACTTAAAAATAAGTTTAGTATCTCTAAGATAATATTATTGTCTGAAATCATAATGCATAATATAATTTTATAAAAATATTTTAAAATATTTGGTAGGTCTCATTTGTATGGCAATGCAAATGTCCCCTTAACAAAATTGTAGTTAAATTATCGATTTTCTGTAACAAAACTTAGTGTTTCGGGTTGAGTGTTATGTTTCATTAGAAAAGAAATATCTCAGAATTCATAAAAAATAAGTATTGTTGTCGTTATTTAACGTATTATATTTATAATAAAAGATAATAATTTGTCCTAGAAAAAGTTCCAATTTTGTTTCCGGTGTTTGTTACGCTATTTTCATAGAATTCTGGGGTTTTGTTAATTCAATTGTAGTTTTATAGGAAAGTGGTAACACTAGGGATATTTTTAAGAGTGGCCATCTTGGCATGTTGACAGTCTATCAAACGCAGCGGTAGAAACACGCTCGCCGTTGGTGGCAACCGAAAATTTGAACTCCTTGTTTGTTACGGGATAACTCGGTAAGTTTCACTTTTTCTTCAGTTTTGTTTCAACTCATCACTTAATCATATTATTACGACTAAGATACAGTACATACAATATTCGAGTTATTCATTAAATTCGGTTAAAATATTTTTTAAAACGTCCGAGCATCACTTCGTTACTTTCTTTTTTGTTACTTTTGAATCGTTTCGTATGACTAGGAAGTGAAGGTAACAAAAAAGAAAGTCTAAGGAGTAGTATAGACTATAGAGAATGACGTAATACAATTTATATTATATTTCTCTTTAAAAAAAAAAAATATATATTTTCAAGTTTAATAAAAACATATATTATAAAGCAAAAGTTTCTGATTTTGAGTTAAATAATATTATTGATTTCTTTTCTAGGTGAAGAAAAAAATTAGGCTTTTTTTACGTTTTATTGTTTATTTTTATACTGTACAAACGATATGTTTATTATCATTGGTAATTGTAAATATTAATTGTTAAATAAAACCACTTACGTCACCCTTGACCGTAAAGCGGGATTTACTCCCGCTTCGCGGGACGAAAATCCCACATCCCGGCCAAGGCAAGACGTAAAACTTTAGACAAACCACGGGCGGTAATTCGTAAAGCCCCAGATTGCATATTTATTAGGGTGGGTCATTTTTTTTCTTTTTTAATTTCTAACGGGCACAGTTGAAAAAAGGTGCCATTTAGTGTCATTAATGAATACAATATTGTTATTTATTTTTATATTTCCGTTTTATTGCCTCCAGATTAAGTACTCCAGAAAAAAGTTCCTAATGTATGGAGCACTAAAAAAAAGTGGCCTTGTATGTTTTTTTGTTATATTTTGTTTTGTGATGCCCTACTTATTATACTAAGAATAAAAATACATTTAAATATTGGGCCAAATTTAAAATAATAAAACCAAACTTCATAACGCTCATTTAATATGGGCATTTCTATACTAACTTAAAAAGATTGCCGTGTAGGTACTGTAATACTCTGATTTTACTGTACTTTTTGATGTTTAATTTTATTATTATTTGGATTCTTTATTGTGATCTGATCACGTCTACAAGTAGTAAAAACTGCATTTTGTGATTTATTGTATTGTTCCTATAAAAAATACTCTTGAATAATAACAGAAAATCTCATGTCAATTCTGCTTGAATTGGCACATTATTTAAGCACTAATATTAATCTGTATGATTATTTTTTTGTGATACAAAACTAATAATTATATAGTAAGAAATGTAATTACTATTAAAGTGAGTTGTTAAGCATCTAATTAATATTGTAAGTGTACTAATTGTACACTATGCTTAATAGTTCCGATTTTGTTACCAAGGTTCCTATTATTGTTACTGTCCCTTGAAAATATTAGAGGTTTTTGTTGGTTTTTGTTAATTATTTGTTTAATAACATACATTTAAAACATGTTTAAAATATAATTTAGATGGTCTAATAAATTGTTCTTCAAAGATATTTTAAGTAACTCAATTTAATACGCGTGATATTGTAATTTCAAACCTGAGTTTTGACTAAATGGTAACGTACAAGAGTAGTTACCATTATATCTTTAACTTATCGGTATATTGTAAGCAATTTTTATGAAAAAATATACGCGTATTGGTTATTACTATGTTAACTAATAAATAAATTCAATGTAATTCGTATGTGTTTACTTTATTTCCCGTTTGAATGAAAGTAACAAAACCGGAAATTTTGATTGCCTCGGCTCAATTAAATAAACTTTACAGTTAAAATTACACATCTAATCTCTGTCAAAAATTAATAAACTGAATCCTCACATAACAGTTAAATAATAAGCTACAACAAAATCATTAAAATGTGATATTTTTTCTTTGTTACGCAAATCCGAGAAATGTACAAACTTTTTGAGAAATGCTCAAATTTGAAACCGCACCGCTTCCGGACTTTGGTCTGTCCGCAAATAGTAAAAAGAAAACTTGGCTGTTTGTTATTCAGAAAACTAGTTCGGTGGTTAATGTCGGGACACTTTGCATACGGTCACAGTGTCATTAGGGAAGTAGGGTTTCGTATTTATAATCTTAACCGGGGCAGATTAGAAACTGTAAAGATAATAAAATGGAATGACTTAGCGTGACTGCATTACCCTCAAAATCATCTGGAGATACGAATAAGGCAACTGGGATAAACAGATAGAAAAACGTTCCTAATGAAACTCTTTGGGAATTATATTAGTCCTCCCGCACCAATGTGGATAAGGAGGGGTTCACACTGGTGGAAAGGAAGAGCAAGGCGCGCAGGGTGCCCCGCAAGACTCTGAGTGGCACTGCCGAGCCGGTTGGTTCTGGTCTTCGGATTACCACACCGAGTAAGGCGCTCTATGTGTCGCGCTTGCATCACTCCGCCGTGGCTGACGATGTGGTGGAGTACGTCCGCCGGAAGACTGGCTTCTCGCTGAGGGTGCAACAGCTGCAGTCCCGGCACTACGTGCACTTCAGCTCGTTTGTGGTGCGCGTGCCGCGGTCGCTGCAGGACACCATCGCAAGTGCAGACTTCTGGCCGAAGGGTGTTGTGTTTCGGCAGTTCCGGGGCAATCTGCCGAATCCTGCACCAGATCAGACGACGCAACGGAGCCACGCTGTTACGTCGCCTAAATCAAGTTAGATTTAAGTTTTTTTGTTTTGTAATGTAATTTTGTAGTTCACAGTGCCTTGGTTTCTTTAATGTTATGCTGTGTAACTAATTTAAATAAAGAAATAAATTAATTAATGTCGGTAAAAGAAAATAAATATCGGCAAAAATATATACATATGTAGGTGTAAGCCAAAAGATAAATTAACTAGCGAATATTATACAAATACAATATAATATTATAAATATACGAATACAAATACAATTATACAATTTTAATAATTTCTGGTGGCCCATTGAACATGAGCGTTTTGCTTTGTTTGACAAAACTAATTACGGTCTTTCTTAAGCACCGACAATTCAAATATGGCCAAAATTTTAAAGTTATTGTGACTGTTTTACTACCATGTTTTCACTGTGGGCATTCTAGGTATTACAAATGGGGAAATGACTGTGATATTTTTCAGTTTCCACACTCAGATGTCCGGGCGAACTTCCTGGAATGTCCAACGTTACGACAAACATGAGCTAGAAATATGGCTTTCCACATCATGTTTGTAGACGACTTGAAGGTGCATTAGTCTTAAGTTTTAGGTGAACTAGAGTTACAATGACGATAAATGTATTTATTTTGTGTTTCCTTATTTTTAATTAGGTACCAACATACCAAAGTGACCGACATAGCCCTAAAGATATGCAAGTTGAAGTGAGCGGGGCATTTGTCGTAGAGTCGATGGTCGATGGGGCAGACGAGTTCTAGAGTGGAGAACACGAACGATACGTAGAACGACCTCCTGCCAGGTGGACCGACGACCTGAAAAGAGTGGCGGGAAGCGGCTGGATGCGGAAAGCTGAGGACCGGGTGAGGTGACACTAACTGAGGAAGGCCTATGCCCAGCAGTGGACGACTCCGGGCTATTGATGATGAGGATGACATACCCCAGCATTTTCGATGCAAGAATGATTTAGAACTAGGCCGACAGTAGTTATCAAATCATTAGTGCACTGTAAACCCCCGGGGTATGATGACGAATCACCTCAATCATTGTATTGATCCATTGATACACAGATGAAAGCACAAAGAAAATTTTAAATGCGTAGCCCGGCAGAAGAGACCGGTAATTGAGTCAAAGCATTTTGTTTACCGGTTAGGAATATACGGGTAGATCGCACAATCTGTTTAGTAGCATCAATGTTACTCTCAACTCACCTCGGGGTAGCTGTTTATGTCGACTCTGATTGCCCAAGTGGGACAAGTGGTGCGGTGTCCCGTCCCCCGGGCTACTCGCTACCGGTACTATCTAGACCAGCAGTTCTCAAAGTTCAGAGTCAGGAGCTTCGTAAAACCACGACTCCACTTAAATCTTAGTTTAGTAGCGTCAATGTTGTTACTCTCAAGACTTCAGGGTAGCTGTTTATGTCGACTGATTGTCCGAGCAGTGCGGTGTCCCGCAGTCCCCCGAGCTTCTTGCTTCCAGTATTACCTCGACCAGTGGTTTTCAAAGTGTGCTCTGTTCAGGGCCAAAAAATATTCCGTAGGCTCCACTAAAATAACATCAAATACAAATGTCTATATTATTTTGCTTGAAATATGGTACATAAGTTGGTCAGACAATATTATAGCACAATACATACTTCACCAGCATCTGGCATGCAAATCAACCTGAAATGTCGTGGAATATATTTGTTAAAATATACAACTGAATGGAAATGTTGGAAAAGGAAGGCCTAGACGAACGTTTCTTGATCAGATTGGAGACGTTCTGAAAAAAGGGCAAGTCAAGAGTACTCTTAACCGACGAGCATGCATGAGGAGATTAATTTTAATGTTGATGAAGCGAAAGATGTATGTCCGGACCGTAGCAGGTGGAAAGATGTGGTCTCTGCCTACCCCGTTGGGAAAAAGGTGTGATTATAATATGTATGTTCCATAATGTTCTCACTGACCGGTACATATTTGCGGCGTTCGCTGTTGAGACACTCGGTGCGCTATGAGCAGGAAAATTTAAATTGTTACTGGACACCATATGGCCGGCTCGTTCCTCGCTCAATGAATAGGCATATCTATTCAGAGAGGGAAAGCAGTCAGTCTCATGGGATACCCACGGGTTACGACTTAGAGGATTTAGCTTTAGTTTTAATTTAGCATAGATAAGTTAAAGTTTTATTCATTACAATTTCATATCTTATTTATACTTGACGAAATTTATTTCTGTAATACCTTACATAATTATTCAACCATTTTTTTTTCATTCTGATAAAAGTAGTATAAAACTGTTTAATGTATAATGTAATGTCAGCGTTTCAATAAAGTTCCGTCGCTAGAAAAGTTTGAGAACCTTTGATCTAGACACGAGCTTTCTCGGAGAGTTTGCGATCGTTTCTGCAATTCCGGTCAATGTTGTAAGTCTCTTTGTTCCTGTTGATATCGTAGTTTTACACCAATGCTTGAGACAGAAATATATTACAATGTTTCTACTTAACGTCAGTGCGAAAAAGAGAGACAGCGGACCAACCGCTAATGCTTTCGATACAACATTTGAAATGTTATAACACATACCTAACCTATAGATTAGGTGATATAGAAATATTTTACGGTTTCAGAAAAAAAATGCTCTAACATTTAAACTGTGAAAATAGTTTTGTGGGACGTTGTGCCTAATGTTATACTTGACATTTGTCGAATACCGAAATAACGGCGTCTTACTTTTGCCATCTACCGCGGTTTTCTTATTTTTTGGTTGCCAGTGATGACATACGGTACTGAAACGTGGTCGCTTACAATGGGCCTCATAAGAAAGCTCAAGGTTACTCAAAGGGCAATGGAGCGAGCTATCCTTGGACTTTCCTTGCGGGATCGAATCCGAAATGATGAGATATGCAAGAGAACCAAGGTTGTAGATATAGCTCAGACAGTCGCCAAACTTAAATGTCAGTGGGCGGGGCACATTGCTCGTAGAATCGATGGCCGTTGGGGCAGAAAGGTTCTTGAGTGGCGACCGCGGACCGGAAGACGCAGCGATGGAAGGCCTCCAACAAGGTGGACCGATGACCTGGTTAAGATCGCGGGTAGAAATTGGATGAGGGCGGCGCAAGATCGATCGTTGTGGAGAACTTTGGGGGAGGCCTTTGTCCAGCAGTGGACGTCTATCGGCTGATATGATGATGATAATGAAGAAGTATATCTATATTCTAAATGCAACTATGAACTGTCACCAGCTCGTATGTCATTGGAGTGACGGTACATTTAGCGAGGTGTGTTTATCAAAAACATCGCGACAAAAATGCCACAAACAACAAAAACCATTCGTCTTACTCAAATGGCAGTAAGCTGAGAGTCGGAGCTCGCATTTGACAAACGGACGCCGTGAATCATCGGCAAATACAGCCGACTGTACATTTGTCACGTAGGAACTAGGGGTATACAGAACTTGGACTTGGTCTAATAAACAATTGAATGATTGTATTTTAAGCTACATTCTCATAAATATGTGTTTATGGATGGGAATGATTGGAAATATAGTGAATAGTCTTAAATTACTATTTTATTAAGCCCCGATGAAAAAAGAGGAGTGTTTTAAGTTTTACATGTGTATCCTGTGTGTCTGCCTGTGGAATCGTAGCTCCCACAAACAGATAGACCAAGTGCGTTTTCTTATCGAAAGACATGTCCGTACAGATGGTTCCTAGCTATGTTTGGTGGAAATAGGACGAGTACTTTCCAAGATCAGCGTTAATTGGAACTTGTAACAAGATTTCAGAGAATGTTGAAGCTAAGAATTCCATTTAGTTATATGTTCAATTTTAATGTGGGTCTCATGATGACCAACTTGTGTCAGGGTAGATACATTTTTAATTTAGGTTATTTATAACAAGTACAAGGATAATCCAGCTCCATCACGTATATTTAAATAAGATACTTTTCACCCGACTACGGAAAAGCAAAAGTTAAGCCTTTTTTTACTCAAACCAGTCCCAAATATCTCACATTTTTAGTTCTACTCGTATGTTAAGATTAATCCGATAGATCTTAAGTATAAAGCACATGTACCCATACTCTTCTTCATCTTCTTCAGCCCTATTCGTTATCTGCGTGATTTACTCGCTAGAGATAAATGAAAAACCTCGAGCCCATGAAACATATCGCGTGGCATTTGCTTGCCGGCTCGGAACGAGATTGTGCGTAACAAATGGCGATACCACAAATACTGGAATAACACTTACATTCCAAGGTCCACAAGATGCCTAAAATGATCAATTGAAATCAGTCGTTGCTTTTATTTTACCTATACGTGTAAGGGGTACCTATTATGTATGTAATGAATCGTCAGCAAAAACGCGGCTCTATGCATTGCATACCAAGCCAGTCCTTTTCCGCAACTCGCAAGTATCGCTCGTCTTTACTCATAACTATTGATGTAAATTGTAAACTTGTCCTTGGCAATACCTAACCTTGTGAAACTTACATAAACTTATGTCATTCCATCGCTGCACCTTCCATACCTCGGAGTCAGATCGACCAGCCAACAACATAGATAGAACCTACATAGTGACCTCATATATAATAGGCGCACAAAGGTACATATAGGTACATACGTAGGCTTGGTAAGACTAATTTTCTAGGCCAGTCAGGTGAATTCAGGCTCAAATACTCAACTCCTGATCTAATTTGCCAGCTTGCAGGCTTTTTCGGTTCCTCTCAAAAAGTAACGTTGCCAGTTCACAGTTGGTGCCACTTTCAGCGCCGCAGACACGGACCCGAAAAACCATTTTACTCTTTAGAGATCTATACCGTTTTGCGATCTAATTTAATATCAGCTTGTTTCCCTTGGTCACAAAAGCCAACGTTCTAGTAGACGCCATTTTCCTATTCTGTTTTTAAAAAGTAAAATAATTTATTTTTTGCACTTTTGTTACTTCAAAGTACCTAAAAAGCGTCTAATTAATCTTTAAATTTAGCCGCATTCGTTTTTGAGATACTAAATTTGATGTTAGTGACCCGGAGTATTTGACCCCGGGTGGCCTCAAAAAGCCATTGCCAGTTCACGATCAGCACCACCCAGCGTCGCGGCCCACTGACCCGAGAAACGATTTGACTCTTTGTGCAACCGACTCGATATTATCCTTCAATTTGTCTACTTTGGTGAGTTCATTTGCTATCTGACTTAATTCATTAATTTGTTAATTTTGAGAAAGATTGCTGTATCTTTATATTTTATATTAATTTTCTTGCCACCACGGACGGAACTCGACAGACGCGGTATATACGTTTGTTATTCCTCGAAAACTACTGGTCGATTTCAATGCGGATGTTCGCTCCAGAATTCCAGATCATTTCTCGACTATACGTATGTACTGTGACTGTGTGAATAAACTTTCTAGTTCTGCTCATCTATTTGTATGCCAGGTTTTATTTATAGCCAGGTTTTATCCATATCAAAAAAGAGCTTCGCAAACCGTTAAAATGAAGAATTTTTCTTAGTGTGTTGGAGTGTACTTTTGAACAGTACTGGTTTATGTATATTTTATGTATTTTTTATTAAGTGTAACATTAATGAAATACAAGAAGGGTAGTTATTCCTTAAGTTTAACCTTCATGGCAGATTTAATTCATGTATAAAGATAAGAGCCAGACGCAGGTAACCTACCAACTGCGCAATGAATTCCCGATCAGCAGAAGATCAAGTCACGTATTCGATTTCGAAGAGCGTTTCACTAATATAATGGCATTGTTCTTTTATGAATACTGTAACAGTATGTTCATGATAGTATTCCCATAAAAATTACGTTATGTTAATTTATGATCCAATTTTATGGATTTAGTAATAATATCTTACATAAAAATCGTTAATATTGATGCAGTTCAAACAAAATGTTTTTAAAGAAAAGGTTTAAAAAAATGAAATAAGTTTCTAAGAAACAGAGCTTCCTGAATTTTAGTATTCAAATCATATTTTTTTTATTGCAGTCAATATAAGCTTATTTCTCCTAACATACCATTCGACTCTCCAGTACATAAAAGCACAGAAAAGGCAAATAGGGGCCTTATTCCTTTTAAAAAAATATTTTTTCAAATTATGACAAATATATTGATAATTTCAACCAAATTTTTGAAATGAATAATACTTTTCCCCAAGTTCTGGGTAGTAACATAGCTAGTTCATGCTTTCATGGCGTGCAGTCGAAAACAAGTTGTAAAAACCAATTTTCCGCGTGAATTTTGTAAATTTCGAGTAGTTTTTGAAACAAAAATTATCAATGAAAAATTTAAACTGTAGGTTTCAAATATATACCAATAAATCCCAATAGCCCTGTTCTAGGTATTAACAACAATTATAATGTTAAGAAACATATTTGATCATAGAGAGAAATTTCTAAAACAATCACCATTCTAAAGGAATAAGGCCTCTTAAAAGTATCACTCAACACGAAGCCAAATAACGCAGACTTGACGCCGCTAACTCGATTGAGTGCCAGCGGCGCACTTTTCACAATCGCCCCCCTTATTGCATCAAGGCGCGCTTTGAAGCGACGTGTCGCTGTGATCCGATTTGCGTTAATTCAGTGGTAACCTTAGAACAAAGGTCGCTGGGGAAGGCATCTAAAAGGGGCTTGATATTTGAGCGTTTTTCATGAAAGCCTTTTAAAAATTTTGCATTGAAAGTTTTGAATTAACGTAGCTTGCATTTCTCCGAAATTAGAATAAGTTTATATCACATTACGAGAAACGGCATCCTTCCGAAGCTACGCACGGAAAAATGTACCTCAAATGATAATTATATTCCGGATCGTTTAATTTTATATGAGGTTTTTGTTTAATACTTTTTATTAACGTAAATTGGTGAAGACTAAAAAGTTTACTGCCTTAACTCATAACTTTTTCCGATCGCTTTCTTTCTAAGGCTTAGGTACTAAAAACAAAAAGTTCCGTTGTGCGACAAAAATTAACAACACAATAATAATTTACCTCAAAACAGTACCTTGAGGATTATTCGATGGTTAAATTTGTCTTCGTACAATGGAAAAATTGATACCAATTTTAATTAAGTAAATCAGTTAAGGCAGCAAAATTGGTCTTCACCCAAAAACGAACACGAAATCGAGAAAAAAAATATTTATAGCTAAGTGTTAAATAAGTGGGCGCTAATTATACAAATAATTATATACGTGGAACAGCTGATTTCTTTTTCGTAATTTCGTGACTCCCCATTCTGAAAGTTGCTCAATGTGGACCTCCCTATCACTCCTTTCACTCCTGTTCATGACTCTTGAATACCCTGTATATGAGTCGAAATGTACGTAAATTTTAACGGTAACTTATTATTCCTCATTAATCTCACAAATTCAGCAATGAACGTAACAATTTGTGAAATTAATTGCCAATGTTACTACTTAACAAGATTATCTCAATTTGACAAAGGACCGTCGTAAAACCAATTAAGATTTGCGCGGCTTCGCTGAACAGATAATTACTGCAATGAACGAGTGAATGGGACGAGTGAACGAATGTGTCCGGACATCATTCACTCGCTCGAAATCGTGTTGCAATCAGAGCTCTTGTTGTTTTTAATGATTATGCACTTTCAAAAGGATATTTCGTTTCAGTTTCGTTTTTGATCTTGATTTTATCAGGTTGTTTTATAGTGAAATGTTTGATTGCAAGATTCTGTTTTATATACTAGCTTCGCCCGCAGCCTTGTTACTTTGTTTGTTTAACCAAATTTTGCAAGGTAATTTTTACTCCGCCCTAATGAGATGTTAAAGTTTTAAGCATGTTGTTGTGAACGTAAAATAGGGGTAACCCCTTTTGGGTTAATTTAACTCCTTTGAACATACTCTTTTTTGTTTAACAAATTAATTGAAGGCGTTCTGTACAGTCCGTGAACATTTGGTCTACCACAACAATTATATTTCATGAGTATAACATTTCCAACAGTGGTGGACCACTTTGGCTTACTGTACCGTTGTAACAAGAACTCTCACTGCAACCCAGCAGCAAAATGACAGATTAAGGCCAGGGTAACCCCATCCTGCGATGCGCGAATGTCAAAGTATATTATGATAATATAGATGTCGCTATACGGCTTGCGCCGCACGCTTATACGCATCCTTAATCGCGCTGTTAAGATTTTTCCTGAAATAATGACCTCTTCCATTGAAAACTGATTTTCAATACAATTTTATAATTATTATTTCTTACTTTTGGTCCGCAAACTTATTTGCCATTTCGGCAGAGACTAGAGAATTAAAGGGTGTTTTTTGTTTCCGTTTGCTAGTATATCAAACATTGTGACATATGCTTGATTTTTCTATTGTACGTATCTTTTATTTTCGCATGAAAAAACCGCCTAAGCCAGACGAAAATACTTAGGCAAACACGATTCACTGGAGTGGAAATGTTTCTATTGAACTGTCACGAATAGATAATCCTAAGATTACTAGAACAATTGAAATTCAATAATTGTGGGTAACCCGACGATATTTTAGATAAGGAATATAGTTCAGACAACATTATTTCGCAATAACTTAGGTACTACAAAATCGACAGAATACCACAGAATAAATCCTGTCAAAATCCACTCGAAAGCTGCCGGTTTAGACTCAAGTCGCGCGACATGGCATCGTCCGTCACTCTCTCACAGTACTGTACAGAAAGAGAAACGTATATCTCGCGCGAGAAGAGTTGCGTACACAGTTGTGCTACGGGTGCTGGTATAGTTTGTGTAAACGCGACGGAATCTACAGACGCGAACGCATCAGTGACGCTGGCTACGACATTGAGGCATATAAATAAACGTGGAAGGCGGAGCCTTTATAATATCGACAAGGCAATGGCAGAGGAATTTGGGTACATTGAAATATTGACACAAAGGTTTAAAGACAAAAAAAAACTGCAGCGTAAGCGGGACTCGCTAATATCTATACGATTCTAGATTTTCAAATTCAAATTCAAAATTCAAATTTTGCTAACCGATCATGCGAATGTGGAGATTGACCTGTGTCCCAACCCTAGCGATACGGCCCAACACTATGGCGTCGGAACTGTCAAGAGAAACTCCCGCGCGTCATGTATTATTGTATTTAACCTTGCCTTTGTTTGTAAAGCCATTTATTAATATAAATAATGTATTTACTGATACTTGGTATTTTCAGTCTAACAATACCAAAATCAATATCACCAAAATCTGTTTGAAAGTCAGTTTTCTATGGAGAAGGGTCATGATTTCAGGAAAATTTTCAATAGGGCGATGCAGGATCGTCTTTTATGTTGTATGGGCGCGCGGCCATAAATTGTTTAGTCATAATTTCTTTGTCCTCCCATCACGCCGAAATGGCTGGATCACATCAAAGGATGGTTAGGATATTATTTTACACCCGACTACGGTAAAGAAACCTAAGACTTGCAAGTACCGGGCAGTAGTAGTAGTTGATTAGATATTTACCCGGTATTTATCGGGTATTTACCCATGAGCGCCCATCTCTGCTTGCAACGGGGGTGTATTAAATTCTTAATGTAGGTTATCACAATATCGCAACGTTCATTAGAAACACCAAGCCGACATAACTCTACTTAGAACCCCTTGTATCAAGAATAAATATGACTTGTTTGACTTCACAACTTTGCTGAGTCAACCTCCCCTTAACTGTTAAGGGTTGTTTGCACTTCGGATATACGGATTTGTTGGAGCCCCTCCGAAAAGTTTGATGATACTTTTGTTTAATTGTGATGGAGCCGGTCGGTTTTGTGCTTGGAGTTTTTTAATGATACCGAGAGGATGTGTGGTCCCGAGGAAAACGGTTTCCGTTTTGTATACTTACGAAATGTTTTCGGCAATGGAACAACTTTATAAATTAACTTGAATATGATACATTTTCATTTCATAATTCCGAAACATAAATTAGTCGGATTTAATTACTGTCCCATAATATTTATTTATTTATTTAAAAGGCCTTATTCCTTTTAATTTTTTTTTTCATATTATGACAAATACATCGATGATTTCAACCAAATTTTTAAAGTGAATAATACTTTTCCCTGAGTTCTATGTACATAGTAATGTAGCTATTTCATAAAAAAAACTAATTTCCCGCGTGTATTTTGTCAGTTTTGAGTAGTTTTTGAAACAAAACTGACCACCACCACCGCCAAGTTCACTAAAGAAATAATGCGAGAATTTAAATTATATGACCAACAAAATGAAAGAAAACTTTTTTTCGGGTAGGTGTATAAAAACGAGCAACATCCTTTGCAATAGTTTTAATGATTATAAATATAAATAGTGTCTTTTTGTAAATAATTACACAATTAATTACATGTGTGACTAACTTTAATCACCTACCAGTTGTTTTCACATTGTTTCCTGGACATTTTAAACTTTTTTCTATCACTTCACTGCACTTCAAAAACAATGGCACAAGTGGGCGCTATCGAGGAGTCTATCACGGAGCTGGCTAATGTTTTTCACACACGAATGGACGAGCTGAAGCGTGACCTGGACAAGGCAGGTTCAAGCAACCCTTCTGTGTCTTCGGTAGCAGCAGACTTCAGTGTGTTCAAGGCCTTCATTTTAAAGTCGCTCGACATGCTACAGAGGCAAGTGGAGCTTGTTGCAAAGCAGGTTGACACCATGGAGATGCGCTCGCGTCGCAAAATGTTGGTGTTTCACGGAGTCAAAGCATCCAGTACACAGTCAGGCTCTGAGGACACAACTGGGCTCATTATCAGCAAGCTGAAGCTAATTAAAAGCAGTGTGTCCGCTACTGATATTGGGCGCTGCCATCGCCTAGGCAAGCCTCGAGCTGGGTAATCGCCACCCATCCTTGTGAAGTTCCGGGACATCTCCATCCGCGATGAAGTTTGGTTTGGCAAGGTAGCTCTGAAGGGTTCCGGTGTCACAGTCGGCGAGTTATTAACGAAGCCCCGTCACGAGTAATTCATGGCCGCTCGGGATCGTTTTGGTGTCCGTAACTGCTGGTCTTGGAACGGGGACGTGTTTGTTCTCGATGCGGACGGTCAACGACACTGTGTAACGAGCCTTGGTCAAATGGAGACTATTTCGGTGGCGGCGAAGGCGCCTGCTGCGTCCTCACCGGTCGACGAGGAGGCCCCACAACACTCCCAGGCTGCCACGCAACCGACCAGGCGACCAAAACGAGTACCAAAGGGCCAATCCTAGTTATACGCTTGTTTTTTGTTTTTCCGTTTCTTGGCGTAGCTTGTCTTTTTAATTTAGTTCGGTATGTTGCTCCTCCTTAATTTAGTAGTATTATACTGTTTTATATGTACCCTCTTCTATTTTTCTTCATCAGATTCAAAGTATTTGACTTAATACTTAAAAGTTATGTTGTTCAAATTGTAGTGTTAGACATCTGTCACTGTCAGTGTGAGGAGCAACAGATAAAAGCAATGCTGTGCGTTTTGTTTTTGCTGCGGCAAAGTTTGTTTTCTTTTTTTTTTTAATGTCTTAAATAAATCTTTTATATTAATATCCTGACTGCTGGCGGGTGGAATTTGGACATATTCTATTTTTATTTTTATTTATTGTATTGTATTTATAATATTTTATTATTTTTATGGCACATTTAAATATTAGCACTTCCAGTAGTGATAATGTAAATTTTTTGTCCTGTTCATCTAGTAACGTTAGTGATAATGACAGCTTTCATAGTTTGCCTCCTTCTCTGCACGATTTCTTAGCAGCACAATTGAATGATGTTCCTAAAAATTTTAATATTATTCACATTAACGCTCAAAGTATTCCCGCTCATTTCACGGATTTATTGGTAACGTTTGACCTTCAAAATGTTCATGCGATTCTTGTCTCCGAATCTTGGCTTAAGCCTTGTCTTCCTTCTACTTCATATTCTTTGCCTGGCTTTACTTTGATTCGGAACGATCGTACTTTAAAAGGTGGCGGCGGAGTTGCTATTTATCTTCGGTCTCATATCCCCTTTTCTATTGCTGGTATGTCAGTGGAATCTCCCACTTCCGATGCCGCAGAATATTTATTTCTTGATATAACTATCTCTCATTCCAAATTTCTTCTCGGTGTATTTTACTCACCTTCTCTTAATATCAATTACTTCGCCTCCTTTGAGAAACTTCTCGAGGATATTATGCCTTCTTTTAATCATCACATCATCATGGGAGATTTCAATACATGTCTCCTCAAAGATGACCATCGGTCAAAATCATTGAAATCTGCCGTAGATGCTTGCAATTTGAGCATTCTCCCTTCTAGTGCTACGCATCACTTTCCGAATTGCCTTCCTTCACTTCTTGATCTCTCCCTGACTTCCTCAAAACCTCATGTTGCCAAATTTGGACAGTACCCCGCGGATGCATTTTCGTATCATGACTTACTTCATTTGTCATATAAAATTCGTCCGCCTAAACTTAGACTTAAAACCATATTTCAGCGTAATTTTAGTCGGATGGATGTGGATAAGCTTCGTGATGACGCGTTGAAGGCTGACTGGAGTGTCGTGTTTGCGGCTAATACTGTTGATGAGAAAATTTCATTATTCAATTCGCTTCTTACTCAGCTCTATGACGTGCATGCTCCAGTACGTCCTATCAAGGTGAAACATCTTCCTGCTCCCTGGTTAACCGAGGAAATTAGATCGCTCATAGAGAAAAAGAATTTATCTAAGTCTAGGTTTAAACTTGATCCCTCTGATAAAAACAAAGCGCGTTACCACACTTTGCGGAACCGTTGTAGCACTGTAGGTCGAGACGCTCAAAGGCGCCATATTCATCAGTCTGTTGAAAATGGTGACCCTGCTAAAGTGTGGAAGTTTCTTAGGTCACTCGGAGTTGGGAAAACTCAGCAAAACTCCTGTTCTAAAGATGTCGACACTGATCGGTTGAATCAGCATTTCTCCTCCTCTTCTATCTTCAGTGGCCCAACTAAAGTCAGGACCCTCAGTTATCTTTCATCTATCCCAACTCCTGACTTCAGTCCCTTTTCTCTTACTCAATTTTCCGACAGTGATGTTAAGAAGAACGTACTATCAATTACTTCCAACGCCGTTGGTGTCGATGATGTCAGCCGGAATATGATCCTTCCCATTCTTGACCTCCTCGTGCCTGTCATTACCAGCATCATGAATGCTTCAATTTCATCTAGTATATTTCCTGCTATTTGGAAAGATGCTGATATAATTCCCTTACCTAAAAAGTCCAATCCTACTTTTTCTGATTACCGCCCCATTTCCATTCTTCCTTTCTTATCCAAAGTCCTTGAGCGCTTGGTGTTTCAGCAGCTTTCATCTTTCCTTAATCGTAATGATCTCCTGAATCCTTACCAGTCTGGTTTCAGATCTGGTCATAGCACGACTACTACTCTGATAAAAATAACGGATGATATTCGGTCAGGTATGAGTGAGCGGAAGTTGACGGTGCTAACGTTGCTTGATTTTAGCAACGCGTTTAGTACCGTAGATTTTGACATATTATTGGTGATATTACGTTCTCTTAACATATCTCCTGCGGTTATTGATTGGTTTCATAGCTATCTAACTGATCGTCGGCAGCGTATAAAGGTGGATACTTCCCGTTCTTCTTGGTGCAATACGTTGGCCGGCGTTCCGCAGGGCGGCGTGTTGTCTCCATTGTTGTTTTCTATTTTCATTAAGTCCATTACTAGTAACTTATCTTCTTCTTATCACCTTTATGCCGATGATCTTCAAATATATTCGCAGGGTGTGCTCGGTGATCTACCATCGGTCATAGCCTCGACAAATTGTGATCTGGAGCGTATTTTAGACTGGAGCAGTAGCTACGGTCTGAAAATCAACCCTGACAAGACTCAAGTTATACTCATTGGTAGCCCTAAGATGATCGCTAAAGTTGACTTCATAAACCTCCCACCTATTTTGTTCAATGGCATCCTGATTCCTTTCTCTCATCAGGTTAAAAACCTGGGTGTTATTATGGATCGCACACTTTCTTGGGTGCCTCAGCTTGGTGAGGTTAGTAGGAAGGTGTTTGCCGCAGTAGGTTCTCTGAGGAGGCTTCGTTATTTTCTACCCATTGCTACTAAAATTACGCTTGCTCAGACATTACTCCTCTTTATTTTAGATTACGCTGATATTTCCTATATTGACCTTTCCGAGGAGCAACTTAACAAACTTGAGCGTATTCAAAACATCTGCATTAGGTTCATATTTGGGTTACGCAAGTATGACCATGTTTCCAGTTTCCGTTCACAACTCAAGTGGCTCCCTATCCGTCTTCGTCGTAACTTTCACACACTTTCACTTCTCTATAATATTCTTTTTAACCCTGCAACTCCCCGCTACCTTAAAGATCGTTTTAGTTACGTCACATCAGCAAGGTCCGCTCAAAATTGTATACTCACTGTCCCGGCATCGAAGTCAAAATTTTATTCCAATTCCTTTACTGTGGAACTAGCTTCCGGTGGATCTAAGACAAGCTAAAACTTTGGCAATTTTTAAATATAAACTTAAAGATCACTACTTATCTCTACCGTAGCCTAATCCTTTAATAATTCTATGCTGTCGTTTTTCATTATAAGTCTAATGTTAGCTGTGATATTATTTTCATTCTTCCATTTTGTATGTGTGTACGTTTATGTATGTTTATATGTATATATAGATATTATTTGTGTATGTGTATGACCTATGTGCCTTTAATATTTTGTTTGTCGTTTATTTATTATTTCTCAAATTACTTAAAGTTATTATCTCACCACCTATTATTTTCTGTTTAATTTTGTTTTCTCCGCCACCCAAAGGTTGTCTGGAAGAGATCGCTCTTTAGCGATAAGACCGCCTATTGTCTACCATTATTTAATTTATGATTTCTCATGTAATATTTTTCTTATTGGTTTGCAATAAAGTATTGTTGTATTGTATTGTAATGAAAGCAGCGAACTTACCGGTTGCATAAGATATCATTACTGGAAAGTTGAACGTCACAAAATTTGACCCAGACTTTTTCTTTTCAGAAAGAGGGATATCAAATTATAATCAATGAATAATTTAAAAATAATGTTTTATTCAAAGAAGCAATGTATATTGCGAAATAAAAATTCATTATTGAAAAAAAGTGACAGCCATATCAATGCTAAGGAGAATCAATGTTGGATGGCGTACATTGAAAATAACTTCTATTTAATTTAATTATTGTATTAACCGGTTTGCACTCACGTGAAATTGTCAGGAACGGCCCGAAATGTTCCAAACTCGTATGGAGCTCTTAATCAGGGACTGCAACCCGTACAGCCGCGCGGTAACTTTGTCACTGATTTTTTGATCGACGCGCCGCCCTAATAACGCGCACCGACGGTGTAGGCGCGGGGGGTGTCTGCAAGCCTACAACTTGTCCGTCCGGCTCTCCAACGTCACTATAGTCATCTGCGCACGCTTGACTAATAAAATAACATATATGCGATGTTAGTGTGTCTCGAAGGGTCTTTTTTGTTGCTGAACAAATGTTGTACAGTTTGGAGAGTAGAATCTATGTTTTAATTTATTACTCCTATGACCTGGCCACATCCTGTATATCAAAATAGTAAAGTTTCGTCTCGTGTAGACGTCTTGTTACTAACAAGGGTAGTAAGTGCTTTCCGAACGATTAATTTTCTACTCTGCACCCACTTGAAGCATCTACTCTGTTTGGCCCTATTGGTTGACTGGTAGAGAATGCCATTAGGCATTAAGTTCGCCATTTGTACTGACTTTTGTTTTGTGCAATAAAGTTTGAATAAATAAATAAATAAGTGCTGAAAATCTCCACTCAGTTTCAGTCGCAAACAGTGTTACTGGTCAATCGCTTTCCTTGACTTGCTCCCCGTCAGTGAAATTGCGCCCTAATTTCCAAGCTTCCCTCGTTAAAATCCAATGAAACCCAATTAACCGTTCAAAATCATATAAATATTCTAAAATCCGGTTGAAACTAGTTTGAAACTTACTCCCACATTAACCTGACTGTTACCGGCAGCATTGAGTCGATTACGGATATCCGGAGTTTGGAAAGTTTTAAATGAGCTTCAGAAAAGCTTTTGATAGAGGTAAAAGGTGGACAGTGGAAATAGAAAATAATATCTACAGATACACGTGTCGTGGTATTAACTTTAATTAAAGCAGAATTATTTGCTATACAATGTGGGTCCTGTAACATAAGCAAAAAATTTAAACATAGATCTTAGTCGTTAAACTGAACATTTGGTCAGCAACTTTAAAATAAAGTCAGTTTTCAAAATTGTATTATTCCAAACAATATTATATTATGTCGTCCAACGTTGACATTCCCTGAGCATTGACATAGCTGTCACTCTACAAATATCGGACATTTCGCAATACATTGCTTCTTTGTCTAAACTTTATTCTACAAAATGTCATTTAATACACGTTATTTTCACAAGTTGCTTAATAAATGTTGTGTAGTTGCAAGAATCCATGTTTTAATTTATTGCTCCTGTTACAGGGCCAGCCGGTATAATACTTTATAGTCTTTATACACTCGCGATCTTGTACACATAATTAACACATGACATGATTAATTATGACGGGTCTATCGCGATACTACTTATTTACCTTCATAATCTAACGTCACGCCGTGGTCTCAAATGTACTGGTGAATCAGCGAGTTGTTACTGGAGCTGTCGGCCAAGTGAAGCACTTCCCGACGAAATTGTGTAATAATATGGATGGATAGGGAGATAAATGTTCGATTTTGAAGGTAAATAAGGAATATCGTTAGACCCGTTATAATTAGGGCTCCCGGTATCCGTGTTACACGCGGAAACGTGTACACGGATCCTTAACACCGGCGGTACTAACAACCCGATCTACACGAACCGGCTAGGAAACGTTTCCTTCGGAAACGGGTCGACACGGACCCGCTAGGAAACGTGTCCTCTAGGAAACGTTTCTAAGTTTGGATCCGGATCCGCGGTTCGCGCCTTCACTCGGGTATTGAATACACGTCTGAGCGACCCGCCCGGACCGAACCAGTTATTATTTGAGTTGAAGTTGAAATGAAACGGATAATTTGTTCATTATTGAATGATAAACTGATTTTATATTATTACGTACGGAGTAAAAAAGATCGAATAACGTCATATAAAATATTTTTTTCTGCTTTTTTATAATCACTATTAGGGTACTGATCAGAGATGGGCATTAATCGATTAATTTTTTAGTTAACTAATCAATCGATTAAAAATATCATTCGTAATTTTTTATCGCGATTAATTTAGTTGTGAGAATCTTCGACTAACAATTGAATTAGTTTTAGTTTCAATCGACTAAATTTCACGATGAAATCAATATTAAAACTACGCAGTCGCTCGGTTTTGCATTTTTATTTAACTTGCAATATGTAACTACGAGTAGGTATGTACATTGTAGGTACTCGTATGTTGTATCACTTGTATCTATGTTGGTTTGGGTAGAATCTTGCAACTTATTTTGAAGCAGATATCTTCAACCGATTGAGCTAAAATTATGTATATATTCAAGTTTAATTTGTAACGCTTGAATAACAATGCAATATTATGGGCCATATTAACAATATTATAAGGATAAATAACGAAAAACTGCAATGTTTACAAATCGCAAACAATATAGGTAGTAGTTGGTGCTCTATTAATATTTTGATACTTAAAGTACTAGTTCTAACGATTATTGTAAAGTCCTATACGATACTGAGTAAATTATAGACATAGATATTATCAATATTTTGCTGTCTGTGTCATTAGTACAACTCTGTTTAGTGTCACGCGGCGAGAAAACAATGGGATAATCCTACTTACCTGGAAGTTGTTTGTTGCATTTTGGTGCAAGTGCCGACGAATCTTCTAAAAATAACACGTTCTATTGAAATAAACATCTGCATGTTGTTTATTATCTATTTTGTTGCGGTCTATTTTGTTATCACCGTGTGGTCATTGACAATATTTAAACCTCTTTGTAAAGAAATCTCAGCATTAACTATTGTACATTTTCCTTGCGTCATTCTACATTTAAATATATCAACATGACATATTTTATTTATTAGCGCTATTGCCAATATATATATTGGAGCGGCAGCGAATTGATCGATCAGGCTATTCCATGTAAGGCTCATGCTTCATAAATTCATACTCATAGATGTTTTGAGGTATCTAGGTCATATTATATTATAATCTTGATTCTAGGTTCTGTCATTTTAGATTCTAGGTGATTATTACTTATTATATTACGATGCTCTTACGATTATTATAGCAAATATAGGAAATGGTTTAAGGGCACGGACCCTAGGTAAAAAATAAGAAAGAGAACGATGTACCTATGAAGGAGGAAAAAAATATACCTACTTTACTAATCCATTTTATAGCTTACATAGACATACCTACATTACATTACATTAAAATAGACATACCAAGTTTTTCGTTCAATTTGCTTCTAACATTAGTCGTGGAAAAATAGTCTAACTAATTAGTCGATCACAAAGTTTAGTTGTCCGAAATCAATCGGCAACTAAATTAGTTGCACTCTATACAACTAAGATTGATCAGTCGTCGTTAATCACAATTAATTCTGTTAATTTTAATCGTTAGTTGTTAGTCGATTACATTTTGCCCATCTCTGGTACTGATTAATACCTAACACCTTGCATAATGGATGTAACATTATGGTGTTAGGTGCAAAAAGTTGTCATACCTACCTACCTTCTTACGTTACCTGCTATGGAAACTTTTTTTAAGATTAGATATGAATAGGATTAGGGTTGCACTGCAGCTGCACTTGCAGATAACGACAATACCCATTGTTTATCGTCATAAATTAACCACGACAATTTTACTGATAATACTTACAAGTTGTTTTGACATTAGGCCTGGAAGACCTTTTATTCGTTAAAGTTGAAGGAGAGGCCGCTTTCATTTAATAAAATTAAGCAACAAAAAATAAATAAATTAGCGTATTAAACAAATCGCAAATACAGAAAATATTCTCAGAACATGTTAAGCCCAACCCAATATGCATAATGCAATGAAGGATTAATTTATTATACATATGAGGAAATATCTAACACAGTTGCAATAAATCCTTATATCAGATTATAGTTCATATTTATACCCTCCGAAAAACTTGAGGAATTTACACAATTTTAATAACTGATAAAGTAAAAAATATCGTTTTATTTTTAACGATAACGTCATATTACATAAATTTAAACGTCAATTCTATTATACACGTCGACAAACTAAAGTCGCTGTCGTGTCATTTGACGTTATTGCACCAAAAATGCTAGAAAAAGTACAATCCCTGATTATTATACTCCATTTCTCACTCCATAGCTTTTATAAAGAATAACCGTAAGATGGCCACAACACGTCGACGGCGGGTCGGACCCGCGTGTGATTGAGATCCGTGTACACGGGTACACGGGTACACGGGTACACGGGTCTTAATTACACGGGTCTTTATTACACGTTCCAAACGGGCCAGAAACCCGTTTCCGTGTAACAGAGAAACGGGTACACGGAAACGGGTACACGAAACCCGGACACGACCGAGAGCCCTGGTTATAATTTGTGTTAATTATGATAATCATCAGCTAATTAAACCCAAGCGTTAACACAAAACCAAAAAGTAAAATATATTCGGTTTAACTGTTATTAAAACAAATAAATGAATACGAAATACCCCGTTGTTCAAGCGATTCGGTCAATAATCTTAATTAGCAAAACCTACATTGTTTAAATAAATATAAAACCAGTCAAGTTCATCAAAAGTCATCTCAAGTGATATCTCAAAGTTAAAGTAGATTTGAGACTATTGAATAATTGATGTCGAAGTCGAGAGCTTTCAATTGGATTGCCAAGTTCAGAAACTTAATGTAGATCGATCTCAATACTTTTATAGATGTCAGATGTAATTCGGTTTGCGTCTAGTGAGTGAGAATTCTTTCACCTTGCCGTGGAGCTCGTTACAATCGAAGTGAAATCGAATAATGATATGGCATGCATTTTTTGATCAAACGAATTTGGAAAGCAGTTCGTATTTGTGGTGCAAAAAAAGAACATAATTGACCGAGCGAGCGAGGAGAAGGATGTTTGGATTTCTACACCGATTCTTACGAAATTTTGTGATTAGGTTCGGCAAGTATTTAGATTCTTTTTTTAGTTTTTCGTTTTTTTTTCTAAATAGCGAGGATATGGGGGTTGAAAAGTATAATTTTTTTGGCTTTTCGTAAGAACATGGTCTACAGCTGAGAGAACCACTCATTTAAATGGTAAAAAATGTCCATGACCGAGGAGACACACTTCGAGCTCGAGAGAGAGCGAACCTTCATATGTTAAGCACTTACATCCTACACCTCATTATATTTCGAATCAATGAATGAATTTTTGTTTATACGGGCACAGCCTAGTTCGGGGTCTGCAAGATATTTCCTGTGTATTTTATTCATGTGTGCTTTGTGAAATAAATTTATTCTTATTCTATTCTTATTCTTATATTTAATAATGTAGAGATCCGTAGAAGAACCTGGTTAAGCGACATAACCCGAAGGATAGCCAAACTTAAGTGGCAATGGGCAGGGCACATCGCTCGTTAAGCCGACGGCTGCTGGGGCCATCGAGTTCTTGAGTGGCGACCATGCACCGGACGACGCAGCGTGGGTAGTCTCCCCCACAATGTGGACTGCTGGCCTGGTGAAGGTCGCTGGAGTCTGCTGGGTGCTGGCGGCGCAGGACCGGTCATGGTGGCATTGTCTGGGGGAGGCTTATGATAATAAGATATTATTGAAGTATTGTATTAAACGACATTACCTTTTAATATAATTACTACATAGTGGCAGTTAACAATAAATGATTATCTTATCTTATCTTAACATAAAGTGACATCTCAAAAACTTCGAATTTAGGCTGCAGCCTCACTTAACACGTTAACTGCGTAACAGGTCATTTTGACCCTGTTCTGAACTTTCGCCTGGTGCGGCGACCGAAATACGCGACTTTGCACTGGTGCGAAGGCCATAAAGTTGTGATATTTAATTTTTTTTATAGAGTCAAGTATACATTTAGATTCGTCATTTTACAATCTACCCGACAACATATAAATTAATTAACAGGTCACATATGACCTGTTCGCACTAGATTAAAACTTTTGTTATTCAGTGCGGAACAGGGCATATATGACCTGTTGTGTAGGGCCTTGTACAGCACTGCACCTAAGTGCAGAGTGCATTAGTGTTGTTACCCTGCTATTAGTACGCACGTTTGTTTCTGTTTATACGTAAACATGAATGCTTCTAAAATGCGGTCGCGTAGAATGTTGGACAAACATTTTAAAAAGCTGGAACAAAGACAAAGTTCGCATATTGGAACATGATTCTGTTAGAACCTCCACGTCCCCGAGTGGCAGCTAACCATCGTCGGTGGTTCATATAAGCGCGGAAAACGAATTGAAATAAACCCTCAAACGCATCACAAAAATGACGTATTTACATGAGCCCATCTCATCTGGTTACACATGTAACAAATGTAAAAAAAAATGTTCATTGTTTCGATATATTTATTTGGTTTATCTTTCCCATCACTACTAAATCATCGTCATTTTTATCTGTGCCAGTCCTGGCTGTGCGTTACAAGTCAATTTTGACCTGTTAATTACTTCGTCTATAAGATCTCAACGAACAGTCGTCAACTTCGGCGAAAGCAGTATAAAGTAGACTCATTATTAGACTAAACATTGTTATAATTACATTTCATATATATGTATTTATTTAAATACATTTTAGGTAAAATATAGAACCCCTCTTACAGGCTGTAATTGACTTGTACCGCACAGCCAGAAAGTTCAATACAGGACTTTCCTGGGTTGTAACGCACTGAGAGCAAGTTCACAAAATGAAGCTTCGCATTGAACGTGTTAAACATTAATAAAACAAGCCTTAGAAAATTCTCAACTTCTATTGTATATATTTTAACGAAGTCAATTGAAGTCTTTTTAGCAAAGAGCTCCTTTAGCGTAGTGCGTCAAAGGCTGGGCCGCGGCGACCCAGAATGGCTTTATTTAACACAAATTGTCAATGGGAAAGCCAGGGCTAAAACAATGGATCTTTGTTCCATTTATATTTGGAAATTACAGTCAGGTACAAAAGGGATTCCAGGCAATTCTTACTCAAGATTATATTATGACACTTTATACTCTCGCGGCTTTTGCACATAATTAACACAAATTATAACGGCTCTATCACGATAGTTCTTATTTACTTTCATAATCTTACGTTTTGGCGGGGTTGCACACGTCGTGGTCTCAGATTTGTAGACGTGGTACAAGATTATAATATTTCAATATCAAAGATATTAAAAATAAATAAATAAATATTTAAGGGACAATCTTACACGAATCGAGAATAGTCCCAAACTAAGCAATGCTTTACTATAAAGTTTTTCAATTAATTGAAAAAAACTGGATAAACATGTAGAAGAAGAAACATGAAGTTTCTCATTTTTTTAATGCACCACAATTTTCATATTAACCACCAAGTAACTCATTTTCCATTATTCATTCATTATTAAGCTTTGATCTTTGTATCAATGGTAATAATAAATAACATTTACGAATTCTATAAATTAAATTTTATAATTATTTTCAAACTGTAAATAAATGTCATCCAATTAGTATTTTAAAAATAATTCAATGTAACTTTTCCAATTTGTATTTTAATAATAGTTTCATACTAATAGAAATTAATTAATGCAATTTTATTCTACTTATATTGTATCGACTTGTAGAATGTTAACATTTTATTAATAAAATATTTTATTTGACGACACGGTTGGCTCAGTTTGTAAGCACTTGCCTACTGAGCTGGCGGTCCCGGGTTCGAATCGTGGCCAGGGCAAATACATGTGTGATGAACTCGAATATTTGTGTTTGGGTCATGGTTGTTCTATGTATTTATGTATATATTTATCAATATAAGTATCTATATCGTCGTCTAGTACCCATAACACAAGCCTGCTTGAGCTTAATTTGGGACTAGATCGATTTCTGTGAGGCTGTCTGATATTTTATTTATTTATTATATTAACATGGGGTTCGTAAATTGCGAGCAAAATTCGAGCAAGTGTCTTGGGCTCGTCACGTACGTCATATGTCGTTTCAATCAATTTTGCTCGCATTTTGCGATCCCTGCCCATCATTATGTGGTATGGCAGATATACGTTTGTGTATCGATTTTTATTATTCGAGCTATAGCCCAATACGCGAAAAGTTCTGAACTTCGATAATATACAAGTGCGTATTTTTGTAGTCAGTTAGAGTATATTGAATATTAATGGGTATGAACATTTTCTAACGGATTTTGAGTGTGCGTTAGGTATAAAAAAAGTTTTAGTAGGCGACCTCTGTAAATCTTAGAAAAAAAATTCAAGTGCATTTCTTCTGCACTAGGGCATCGCATTTTACAGTTTTAACATGCCGTATTGTTTTCTAACAGATTTGTCGAGTTGTCTATATTCAGTGACAGTGGGGGTATTACAGATGGCAGGAACTTTATTGTTTACTAAGTTCTCACTTATTGCGTCTCTGACAATGTTTAAGACTACATTAAAAATTCTGAATTCAGAACTTAATACTAGAACATTTATTAAAACGAGCATTAGTAATTAAATCAAGTCATTTTTATAATCAACAAGAGTTCCTTCAGTCTACTGCGTCAGGCTTTAGCGTGTCCTAGGTTAGCTTTATTTAACACAAACAAATAAACGTGGACACGGTAATCAAAAATAAATATTACACATTATTATTTTTTAAATAGTAATGTTTAATGATAGAGAATTACCGAAACCCACTCAAACTGAAATATATATTGTATATACGTTTTATTTGATTTAATATACCATCCTTGTTATCACGTGACCGCGTACTGTAAAAGGGACGTATAAAATAAGGTTGCATGTGACAGAAATGAAAAGGTTAAGATGGATGCGTGGGGTGACGAGAATGGACAGAATAAAGAATAAGTATCTAAGAGGAATTCTGAGAGTAGCACCAATCACAGAAAAGGTAAGAGCTAATCGACTAGAGTAATATGGGCACGTGATGCGTAGTTATATAGCTACGTGAAAAAAAGCTTTAAGGATGAATGTGGAGAGAAATTGCAAGAAGAGGAAGACCAAAGAAAAGGATGGATTGTGTGAGAGATGAAACGGAGAAGGAATTGGAGGAGGAAGGAATATTGACGATGATGATGTTATCACGTGACCGCAAATAGCAGTAATAGCGCGTGACATCACAGTCCTCGAAACATTTAGACAGCTGCTAAGAAAGAAGATTGGCTCGAGCGGCTTGTGCTAAAGTCAATCTTGTTGTTTAGTGGGAGGTGGCATCATAACTAGTGACAGAAGTTGGCATTTTAGCAGGGTATATTAAAATGAAGATTACTTTATATTCTCAATAGGAATGCTGAGGCTGAGACAATGGATCTTTGTTCAATTTATCTTTGAAAAGTACAGTTACGCACAAAAGTGACTTAATAGAGTAAGTACAGCTCCTTTATCAATTTATATTTCAAATTTTGCTTACTTTTCGTTATAACGAAGTTCAGGGACCTAATTCGAGAATGCCGTTTGAGAGATCGCAAAACGTCAAAACTCTACCTATTAGATAAAAGTGATATCGCCTTTGAACTGTCATTAAAATGCGATGAGCTTTAAGTGACATATCTCATCTTAATTTTGGAAATACGAAGGCGATAATGATGGTCAAAAATGTTATTCATGCATATGAATTTCTGTTTTAAACGAAACGTAACTGACCAATTTCACGCACTACACGGTCAAGTTAAAGTATGCGCCTGTTATTTATGCCGTCACATACAAAGGAAACGCAAATTAAACGCGACCGGATTGACGAAGTTGCGATGTTCCAGGGATATCGCTAATTGACAAGTAGGGACACGTTAAAAGTGATGGATGGCGATGAAATGGCGAGATCTCTATCAGCTCTCTAAAATTGATCGAATTTACCTCCTGGATTCTTCTGAATCTGTTCATGAATCTTTATTTTGTGCATTTCGACGGTCACCCTGGTGCTCTCTGGCGCCTCGTCGTCGCTTTTGCTTCCTCTCACACTAATTTTATAATTGCGAAAGTTTGTGAGTGTGTTTATCTGTATGTTTGTTACTTCTTCACGCTCAAACGGCGGGGCCAATTTTGATGAATTCTGGTATGAAGATAGCTGACACCCTGGATTAACACATAGACCCATTTTTATCCCGAAAAATGTAGTGTTCCCGTGGGATGAGTAGGTAACACCGCGCGGCGCAGCTAGTTACATAATACTTATTTTAAAGGCATCTAAGTTACTAAATATTTTTATAGAATCTAAGTTAGTGTTTGATGAAAAGTTTGGCCACGCATATACACACATACCAACACTTTAAGGTACATTGAAACCCGTGACTTCTGATGTTGACTGTACATTTCCCATCAAGTAACGTCCTTTACAGAGCTCAATTATTAGTTATTAGTGAGCTGTTATTGCTGACCTTTGAAATCAAAGTACAAATTATCTGACGCCCTTGTTGTTTGTCAGCGGTTTTGAAATTCAAACAAATTTATAGCAGTGCTTGTTTCTGGAGAATGATTCGATTGAGATATGCGTATAGCTATTACAGTAATATGTCGACTATGCGTTGTCACAATTTGGCCGACGTGTTTTCATTCTTGGTAGACTCGAGGCCTTAGTATAAAGTTTGAGTTTGAGTTTAATTGCTGAAATACTTAATGAAACCGGCTAAATGCGAGTCAGACTCATGCACTAAGGGTTCTGTACAAATACTTATCCAACCTAAACTGGCCGGGTTAAGTTGACGCCACCTTGTATGTATGGCACGGGATACAAATGAGATGATTTTTTTAAAGGACTGTATTTTATTTAAGCATTAAATACAAAGATCAAAGCTTAAAGAAAAATTGAAAAAGGAGCTACCTGGGGGAAGAGACCGGGAATCGAACCCGGTACCTCTGGATTGCCGGTCCAGCGCGTTAACCATTTCGTACTCGTCGACTGTATTTTACTTTAATATTTTATTTTATTCTGTTTTTAGTATTTGCTGTTATAGCGACAACAGAAATACATCATCTGTGAAAATTTCAACTGTCTGGCTGTCACGGTTCATGGGATAAAGCCTAGTGACAGACAGACGTCGGACGGACGGACGGACAGTGGAGTCTTATGAATAGGGTCCCGTTTTTACCTTTTGTGTACGGAACCCTAAAAATGGTATACGCGAGCTGTAAGTGCAAGAAAGGGGAGCTCGGAAGCGGCCGTGATAGGCCATCCGAAACGGTTATTCCCATTCGTCCATGTTCCCATCTCGTTCCCGCCTCTCCTGTAGATGATGCTAGGCTAGATAGCCCTAGGAATGCTAGGGACAACATTTGAACGACGTCAGATTGTCAAAGGCGGTCCACAGTGGCGGCAAAGACTACACCAAAATCAGTGGGCAGGCCACCATATCGCTGGTTGGATGATATCAGGAATGTAGCAAAAAAGTAGTAGCAGAGAAATTGTCGACAGACTGGTACTACAACTGGGAAAGTGATATGATACGAGTAGTAAAGAGGCTTTCACTCAACAAGTGTAGATGTGGACTGAAATGTAGATTATGATGATGATTCGAGTATCATTCATACTTTACGTTCCAAAAACTAACTAAACCACTTGCTATGTGACTGAGACTTGAGAAACTTAGTACGAGAACTACGAGATAAGATCCGTTTGGATTGTTTTAATTAAAAACTTTATCAAATCAAAAGCGAGATCTTTATGAATGTAGCAATTATCTTAGAAACACACGCCAAGCTTTACGTATAATTAGTCTTATAATTATCTGGAATAATGTAATAATTATAATTATTACATTATTCTAGAGGCACTGAACCTTGTATAACTCGAAAACGTAGATACTTAGGCGAATTCTCATTTAAGAATAATGATTAAAACTCGTCACTCAAAGTTCTCCATGACTATCGTTTGTACGCTAACCTCATCCGTCAGCTCCCCATGACATGACCCTGACCAGATCACTTTCCATTCAACGCATCAGCGGACAACCGCCCAGTATTGGACAAAGGCTTCCCCCAAAGTTCTCCACAACGATCGGCCGTGAGCCGCCCTCATCCAATTGCTGCTCACGATCCTAACCAGGTTGTTGGTCCACTTTGTTGGAGGCCTCCCGTCGCTGCATTTTTCGATACGCGGTTGCCACTCAAGAACCCCTCTGCGCCAATGACTATCAGTTATACGAGAAATGTGCCCCATCTACTGCCACTTAAGTTTGGCGACTGTCTGAGCTATATCTACAATCTTTGTGCTCTTGCGTATCTTCCAGTACGCAGTCGCCACTCGATAACTTTACTGCCCCAATAGCCTCGGATTTAAAAGCAATGTGACCCGCCGACTGCCATCTGAATCTGGTAAATCTGAAGCTTGTTTCCATGTGGATCTCCTCATTCTAATGCCATCACGCAAAAGTAATGCGTTAGAATTGCTTTAATTAATAACTTTATGAAATGAAAAGCTAGGATTTCTCTTCGTAGCAACAATAATCTTAAAAACACAAGCCAAGCTTAACATCTACTCATTATTCCAGGGGACGTGAACCTCGAACTCGAAAGGATAGAAAAGCGAATCGCCGGGAATATATTTAAAGTGTTGGATCGGGTTAAACTCCAAAGTAAAAGTTTACCAAAGCTCTGACTCGAGGAGTTTCTGAGCAAAGCTCGGCTCCTTGAGTTTCAGCTTAGCAAGCTCGAAATTTTGAGTTATTCATTTTGTCTGGGCATATGAGTGGGTTCACAACCAGAAAGCCAATTTCATCGTTTTTAGTGACATATCTGAAATCTACGCCACTATAAGGGTCTTACACACTTGCGATTTGCGAGCGAGTTTTCTATACCTACAAATAAGCGTCGCGGTGAACTCGCTGCGTGATCGCCTACATACAAATTTCGCTCGCAAATTACACGTGTGATAAGTCCCTAATCTACACTTTAGCAATGTGCTCAAAACAAAGTAATATTTCAGACATTTTTTTTTTCTTTCATAGAACATCCATTTCAACCAAGTGTGAAATTCAAAATGACAACTTTGTCAATGCAGCTTAAATAGCAAAAATCGCTACATATCCGTAGTAGGGCCATAAAAAATTGCCAAATTAAATATATCACAATGCTTCGTCGAATTAGGGTCGAGGGTTAGTTCGAACCGACGAATATTACAATTTGAGAGTGTACTCGTATAAAGGCTTAAATTCCTTTAATACCTACTAGTTAGGCAGTTTTATTAATATAATAACTTTCCTTTGGGCCTAAAATTGAGTATTATGTCGAGTTCGGAGTTTACGCACTAAAGAGTTTACTCCGTGCATTAAAGCGTGAAAAACTGATTAAAATTTACACAATCTTACCGCAGGTAAGGGAGTGACAATATAAACGAATTATGAACAAATTAATGAGTTAGATGTACTCGATGAAATCCTGTTTGTTAAGTTGCAATATACTAGTACTTTAGGGTGTAATTGTTAAGAGTAACCAGGTGACCCAAAATATTAAAATGAAACTAATCCTACATTGATTATTGAGTTTATATTTTATAAACTTTTTTATCTTATGAATATAATAATTTTAAATTGTAAGTATAAGATTTATTTTTTATTATACTGAAAAAATACTTTCAATTATTATTTTTGGATAAAATTATTATTAGATATTATTACGTATTTATTTTTATCTATAATAAAAAAAATAAGATGAAAATATAAACTAAAATAAAAAGTAATTAAATCTCAGACAGTTCTTAGGTCGTAGTGTTTCTATTATTTTATTCTACCGATTTACCTCAGTACCTAACAACTGATGAAAAGAGACTACGTCGCTTCGTGGCACGATGTCACGTCGTGCCACGATGCGATGTCGTGTAATTACGTTTAGGCCCTAATTTACGTTCTACGACAGTGACGTTAATATCCTATAGATTTATCACCAAAGTTACTGAGAACAGAAACAAATTGATATCAAAATTCCACCACAATGTTAGTCCAATATTTCGAAACAGAATGCCCAATTTGTCCGCTCATAAACCGAATATAATCACTATCAACATTAGGACCTAACTGCCATTCCAATGATTCACAATATCGCAGTTCAGAGCATCATTTGGATGCAAATAGAACCCTAAATACATAGTATATGGTTGAGATTAAGTGAATATCTTTGAGTAAGATACGTGGTTGCGTAAGACGATGAATCTGGTTTAGTATCAGCGCTGGACGGTGAAGCTGGCGTATTGTACTAATTGGTATAATACTGAGTGCCCATTGAGAATTCAAAACGCCTGATTATTTTATCTGTCACAGATGGCGGCAGACGAATTATTCCTTATTCCTAAGCCACATACTCGTAGGTTCGATCGAGTGGTAGGGATATTTTATATATCCTTCGAAATCTTTGCCTTATGGTCCATTATTACTTACATACATTTTGGCAAGGATTGCATTTTTTGCTAGTGTATCAAGAGGTAGAGTCATATGTACTTATAAGAATTTCAATCGAGATGATTAATTGTAAGTAGTTAAGTACCTATTATATGATAAGGGCCCGAAATGCATTTTTTTTTATTTCTTTTATTTTAGCGATCATATTGTGAATACCTATATATATCCCTTTAACTAATGCAATTGTATACAGTTACTTTCGCATGAAATAAATTAAGTCTAATCTAATGCAACTTTCGCGATCGCTATCAAAAAATACATAGTCTCCTGATGCCTTTCGGAAAAAGTCGTTGCTATGACGTTGGAGGTTTTCTAGGACCAGTATTACATACCGAGAGTACAGATTGCAACAGAGAATACAGTTTTGCATAAAAAAATCCATTAACATTTTGTCTCATCAGTGGAACAGCACATTATTTTGCAAAATTGATAGATGAAGTGGGACGGGACCGCATAAGATGCAAAAACTTGAGAAATACATCTTTTAGGATTTCTCCTAAATCTCCCTTAAAATAAGCTACAAGAATGTGTTGTCTGTTCTGTAGGTTGTGGCCTTATCGCCAATTAACTAAACGCCTAGCTTACTATCGGCTGCTAACAACCCGCCTCGCGGGACGAATGCTAAGTGAATGTTCCATCTTCTTGTTCATTGCTTCGGTCCAGACCTCAGAGACATGCTGGCCTTGGGTTGATTATTTACTGATTTTGATAAGAAATCGAATATCCTACTAATACTTAGGGCGAAAAGGTTACAAACTCGGTAGCGTTTTTTTGACTCACGAATTACTTATAAAGTATTTAGACTAGTAGTAAGACATCTATCTGTATACGGTCATTTTCGAAATAGCTGAAATATGATTTTTTGCGTTTTCAGTATCTAGATTTATCTTAACATACGGGGGTGACATAGTCACCGTGTGACAAAACCGCTTTCTAAGTAAAACACAATCGACAAAATCATTCTATATATTCACCTAATTTTACGAGAATCGGTTGAAAAATGCTACCTGTAGGCGAGAACAACCGGAAATCTGGACAAACGGACAAGCGAATGAACGTGTACTGAAGCTGTCGCTCGCTCGCTCGGTCAACGGAACATCCATCAATAGTTGATGTGTAGTTGTAGTTTGCTTGATGTTGGAGGTGTGCAATAAAGAGTATTTGTATTGTATTGTATGTTCATTACATTTCCAGATTAAAACTTAGAATGCCTAATTCCAGGAAAAGTTGCAGATTACTGTGATGTTCTTGTAGACATGGAGTTATTAATGTATGAAACTATTCTGTGACTGAAAATTCTATGAATCGACTACTTAATATAAATTGTGAACCAATGCTTAAAACGTTAATCTTATTAAAACTTTTTATTAGTTTACGTATTTAATTATTTTAATTATGTGTGTTGCCAGTGATGCCACACGGCACTGAAACGTGGTCGCTTACAATGGGCCTCATAAGAAGGCTCACAGTTACTCAAAGGGCAATGGAGCGAGCTATGCTCGTAAATTTCCTTGCGGGATCGAATTCGAAATGATGAGATACGCAAGAGAACCAAGGTTGTAGATATAGCTCAGACATTCGCCAAACTTAAGTGGCAGTGGGCGGGGCACATTGCTCGTAGAATTCTATGGCCGTTGGTGTAGAAAGTTTCTTGAGTGGCGACCGCGGACCGCAGCGTTGGAAGGCCTCCAAAAAGGTGGACCGACGACCTGGTTAAGATCGCGGGTAGAAATTGGATGAGGGCGGCGCAAGATCGATCGTTGTGGAGAACTTTGGGGGAGGCCTTTGTCCAGCAGTGGACGTCTATAGGCTGATATGATGATGATGATTTAATTATTGTATTAAGCGGTTTACTCTCACGTGAAATCATCAGGAAGGGCCCGACGCCCGACTTGTTTCGAACCATTTTCGAACTCGTATGGAGCGTCCATCAAACAATCAGTGACAAAGTTGTCGCGCCGGTGTACGTAATGTTTAAAACATTGTTTATAAAGTTATTATTTCAAAAATTATTTGATTTTTACCACGAAACTGCAAATATATATATATATACTGCCTCATTTCGAAAAACATTATCGTGTTTCGTAATATAGTAATTTTTATGTCGAAAATTGAAATATACATTATTAATTGAAATATACATTATTTATTGAAATGCATCTTTATCTCAGTTTCAAAGGTATTTGACGCGGATTTTATTAATATTTTACAGCCGTAGCTGGTTTATGGTCGGTCGTTTTACGGCGATGGCCGCGGATCCACCGGTGCACGTTGTTCTAACACTTCGTTATTTTGATGACGGTCGTAAATGAGCCGTCTACTCAAATTTAGTTATTATGCGAAAATAAAAATCTGTATGAGTTTTATTTCGAATAAGATTTATTAATTGATAAAATATTATTGAATTTGTTAAAAAAATGTTTATGTTTGATGGAAAAATAAGGTAGGGACAGACAATTATATCCCTAAAACATTGTCTCTGTCATTTATGGTGTCCGTTTGTGTAAATATGGAATTTAAGGACAAATACGTGTTTATTATCATAAAAGTTTATTGGTTTTTGGTGAACCCCATAATCAGCTCAAATGTGTGACTGTGTCTGGGAAAAGGGACCACTTTACCGGTATGGAGTTATTAATATCTCCTAAAACTAGGTAAAATGAGCTATTCAGTAAAAAAATAATCGTTTTCCTAGGTGCATTAATTATTTTTTTATAAAATTTTAAACATGCAGTAGGCAAAATGTACGAGTCGAGAAAATTGATTTTAAAGTTTATGCTCGTGAAAAATACACTTCTACTAGGAAGTTATGGAATGATTGGTACCAAGCTAATCTAGTATTATCAAAGATTAAATTCAGGCATCAATGGTCTCAATAACTATAATGATTTGGAACGTAGTCAAAAAAAAACTTGCAGGAGTGGGAAAAAAATCAAGTATCTTAATTACTCATAATCTTAAGAAAATACCTTTTAAATAATGAATTATTAATTATGGTAATATATTTTAGTCATAATAGAAGGGAAAAAATTAAAAAAGACCAGTATTTTCTATGTTTTTAATCGAAAATACTAACATTTCTATAAATCAGTTCTAATCAGTCTCTTAAACAAAAATCAACTAAATAATATATATTTTTTAAGTTATATCACAAAATCAGCCAAAATATACTTTAGCACAGAGATCCAAACATAATTAACGATACTTAATGCAATATTTAGAGAAATTATCGTGTTTTAAGTTTAGTGGTTTGCCGATCATTTTCCTATGGAAGAATAATTAGGGTACCACTTGGGGGGCTTAGTAAAGTTTAGTGTCACAAGTAAAATAACTACTATTTAACATGTTTTTATAATAAAAAATAACGTGTTGTCACTATGTTAAATAGTAAAGTAAATATTTTTCAACATTAAAGTAAGTTTCTTCTACATTTTATACATTTCTAAGGAAAAAATTAATTAATATACTAAGTCAGGTACCACTTTGTCACTAAACTTTACTTGTTTACAAAAATAAAAAAATCACACACAACAACTTGTCAAATTAAAGTACTTACTATAATCAAAATAAATCACATTTTTTTACTTGGTAAATACAGTTAACTGGATTCAAGGCGCTCATCAAGTTCCCTTTTTTTACAAAAATATACATTATTCCTTTTTTGATTTCTGTGGCCCATTTGACCACAGTAGCCGCATTTGGGTGTTTTTCGTTTTTGGCTTTCCACTACTGTGAGCGCCGACGTCGACGGGGTGGCTGATTCAGTATTTATGAGCGGCATTTCGACGTCAAGTAACGGATCTTCTATAGCACTAATTGCAACGATTTTTATAGGTTCTAGACACAACACATTTTGAGCCTCAGGGGAAACATAGACACGAATTTTTTGGAACAAATACTGTTGTTCCTGCATAACAGCGATCGAAATAAATCAAAATATTTCGCCTGTAAAATATTACCTCAAAGTGGTACCCTTGGTACTAAACTTCGGGACCTATTAGAATATTGAAATATTGTAATTATACAGGTATTATTTTACGCAAAATGATATTTAAGGTATTAATAACCGATTAGTAACAAAAATCCATTTTACATATTTTCGTAAAATTTTGTAAAAATGCATATAACTCGGAAACTAGAATCGTCAAAGTGGTCCCTTTTACTAGACACAGTCACATGTAGCAGCAAAATGGCGCGTTATGGTTAGCCAAGCCGACACGTATAAACGAGAACAAGGGAAGCGAACGAAGTATAAATAAAGAATAATTACCATTTATTTAATTCTTCAGTAATACAGCACATTTTCAGCATACAAACAGTGTCAGTGCCTTTTTTTCTAACACTTGTGCTAAGAGGCACCAATCTTCAAGGAATTAAGAAGATCATATTGCTCTAATTCCATGAAATTTGAGATATTTTTGATATTCGCCGGCAGTCTGTCCGCATTTAGACAATACGTATTAAGCCCTGTCTAAATGGCGGGTTTGGGTGTAATAGGTATAATTGGTAACTTTAGCTTTTGCTGCGATCTCAAGTTTCCGCATTAATTCATATGTGTGTAGGTACTTAAGGAGATTATTCTGACTCGAAAATATATTTTCCCAAGGGCAAAAGTACCTACTTTTTTAAGCCCGTCAGGCTTCGCGATCCCCTGAACCGCTTTACAGCCCTCATAATGGCAGACCTTGGCCGCTTGAACTTGGCCAAGTATCTTTAATTATTCTTTCGTCTGGCCCCGAGCGTCATAGTTGCGACTTTTATTGAAAAACTTGGCCGAAATCTGCTTAAGCGGTTTTAAAAGCTGGTTTCAGGACTTTTAAGGTATGTCTCAAGTTGTAACAGCCAATATGGTCATAGTACATTGCATAACTATTAGGGCGGTGAATTAGATCGCAAGTGGTTGTGCCATAAATATGCGACCAGGGTCTTTACTAATTTATATGCGTTTTCTTCTGCATGGCTTTTAGGGTGCTAGATATCAGTTGGCATACACGGAACTAGAATAGGAATAGGATCACTTTGTTGGCCGTCTCTCCGACTGTCTGTCTGTCCGACCGTCAATACCCGGTTTCTCGGGAACGCGTGGAGGTATTGATCAAGGTGAAATAAATATCAAATGCTCCGTATCTGCTGCCCCTTGGGGTGTCGCCAACCACCTGAGTTGAAGTCTGTATCAGCTCCGCTTCACTATTGTGATTGGTCGATTCCACCCGTCTCCGCTCCCCTTCAGTGGAGATGCGACCTTAAGGCCCCCATACATGACCAGGCTTACCTTCAGTTCCATCTGATCGGACTTAAATCCGTACCGTGTATGAATGAAATGGCCTTAAGATCACCACGCTTTACAGCGGCCGGATGGACTGAAGCGATTCAATCACATTGGCCTGATCAGTTTTTCCTTCCCATGTATGGGGGCCTTTAGAGTCAAAGCAACCAAAATATATAGGTACGAGCGTTTATGCTGCTTGTATTGACGCTCCAATTAACCAAAACTGATAGAGTACTTTTTAAAATTTGGCAAGAAGCAACTGTAGCACAATTATTGGAAAAAGTCCAAGAACCCTTTTTAGAAACAGTTTCATCGATTATTTTATTTCATCATAAGATTTTTTTCTGAAATCATAAAGTAATCCTGTAAAATGTTTAAGTATCAAAATATAATGTTAAAGTAATAACCCGGAATTAATCAATAGTATAATATTTTTAGGGATAAAACCGTCGAGGAAATGAAAATTCGATTAAATGTAACAATAGATAACACGTTTGCCGGTAAAACAAGGCTATCCCATGTATTTGCCGTTACTACAGAGTTGCTCACCATTGGTGTCTATTGACAGTTAGCATCGTGTGAAATTCGCTCCGTTGGTTTGTTTGCGAGGCAAGTGAGAGGCACGTCGCCAATCAATGAAATTCTAGTTTGTTCAACCCGAAATATGTCTATTTTAACGTTGTTAATTTTTCTTTAACGTAGTCGGATAAAAGTATCCTATTACCATCTTTAGATGTCCAGCTATCTGTTGAAATTGGTTAAAATCCGGCCAGCCGTTTCGGCGAGATGAGCGGACAAGAGAATGTTTACCAACAAATGACGCTGTATGGCTGCCGCATGCAAATTGTGCAGCAAGTTGTATTTTTTTAAAACAACGGTCCCTGTTCATCGTGAGCTGATGTTCAATACAATTTTATTTGTTATTATACTAAATAATATGTAATTTTTATAAACCGTTTTTAGGGTTCCGTAGTCAACTAGGAACTCTTATAGTTTCACCATGTCCGTCTGTCCGTGTGTCCGTCCGTCCGCGGCTTAGCTCCGTGATCATTAGGAAGCTGAAATTTGGTAGGAGTATGTGTATGTACGTCGACAAAACGGTAAAATAAAAACCGGCCAAGTGCAAGTCGGACTCGCGCACCGAGGGTTCCGTACAAACACTTTCCATTCCTAAGTGTTTAAGTTAAGTTTGCACCTGGTATGTATAGCGCCCCATATAAATTAGGTGCAAACTTGCAAAGTTAGGTATTTAAAAAAAACTACTTACTAGATCTCGTTCAAAACAATTTTCGTTGGTAGATTTTATAGTAATGTACATCATATGTTTTTTTTAGATTTTTCATTTTCTTATTTTAGAAGTTAGAGGGGGGGGGACCAACTTTTTTCCACTTTGGAAGCGTCTGTCACGCAAACTATTCGGTTTAGAAAAAAAATGTTTTAGAAACCTCGATATCATTTTTGAAGGCCTATCCATAGATACCCCACACGTATGTGTTTGATGAAAAAAAAAATTTTGAGTTTCAGTTCTAAGTATGGGGAGCCCCCAATATTTATTATTATTTTTTTATTTTTGCATCAAAATCTTAATGCGGTTCACAGAATACATCTACCTACCAAGTTTCAACAGTATAGCTCTTATAGTTTCGGAAAAAAATGGCTGTGACATACGGACGGACAGACGGACAGACGGACAGACAGACAGACATGACGAATCTATAAGGGTTCCGTTTTTTGCCATTTGGCTACGGAACCCTAAAAACCAAAAAAAAAACTTTTTTTCGGGTACCTCTGCAACACCTAAAGAGGGGGTTTTTTTTTTCGTTTCAACACTAGTGTGTGGGGTGTCGTTGAATGGGTCTTTTAAAAATAATAGGGGTCTTCAAACATTATTTTTTGATCAAGTCAGCAGTTTTGTAAATATTCGCTCCGAAAATAAAAAAATAGCGTCCCCCCCCTCTAACTTTTCAACCACGGGTCAAACAATTAATAAAAACCGGTCAAGTGCGAGTCGGACTCGCGCACCGAGGGTTCCATACAAACACTTTCCATCTTTAAGTGGTTAAGTTAAGTTTGCACCTGGTATGTATAGCGCTCCATACATATGAGGTGCAAAGTTAACGCAACCAATCCCGTTTGTTGTATAGGAGCCCCCCTTAAATATTTATTTTATTTTATTTTTAGTATTTGTTGTTATAGCGGCAATAGAAATACATCGTCACTTGTAATATGAATTAAGGTAACCGCCAAATGACGATTTTTCAGGAGAGGCCAAAAACGAAATTGCAAATTAAAAAAAGTGCAGTAACATTTTATTTCCTAATCCAATTAAAATGATGTAAAGTAGTTATAGATTAATTTTGTAAGATCTTTCAGTTGATAATGGTCTCAAAAAGGCTGCTATTATAGTTTAGAAAATAGCATGGCGCTTACGTTAATTTTTTTCCAAAAATGAGGAGTTACGTTAACACAACACAACATTGATTTCAAAAAATGAGCCCTAATTTAAAGTAAGTCACAAAAACGTAAAAAAATCTAACGTAAGGGACACACATTAACAAAACGTGGACTTACATTAGCGGAATTCAGCTAAGGAATTTTTAAACTTATCCAATTGTAATAAGGTTTAACATAGAGTTATTTCTTGTTTTTCAGTTAATTAGTGGCAGGATAGTAAGTCGTGATAAAAACCGGTTTATAAGCGGGAAACAGTTTCTTTTTTGTTTATTCAAACCAAAATTGGTAAAGGCACCTTTAGATTTAAAGAGTATTAAAAAAACACTTCATTTTCTTTCCAATCTGATACTTTTCCTTACTGTTTTTCCTCACTTTGCTTTTTTTTCTCCCTTTTCTACAATATTTATGTACCTTTTTTACCTACGACTTTTACTGCACATTCTGCTTTCCCTTTTTCTCTTTCTTTTTAATTTCTTTCTATATAGTTTTCTTCGTATTTATTACCTTCTCTCTGTTCCATTCATCAACTCCCTCCTTTTGATTTTAGTGACTTAAGTTTAAACTTCAGCTTAACGTTGTATAATTTCGTTTAAATAATCAATTTTGTCTTTACAAACCCTCAGTCCTATTTTCAGTGTAAGGCTTGTCCCTGTCTGAAACTAGCCGAATGATCTTTATTTGATTCTTCATTAGTAATTTGACCATTTCCTGGCAAACTGGTGACTAAATGTTTCGTCACATAATTAGTAACTCACTCTCACATCACTATTATGAACTTGAACGTCAAGGGGTAAATTTACGACTGAAATGCTTCGAATACCTTCGCTATTGGGCTTCGACATCTTTTTTATAGAGCTGAAACGGATTTAGAGATTTTCTTATATCTTGAAAGCTGTTGTTTTCTCGCGAACTACTTATTTGAAGCATCATTGATGTCCCGTTATTAGTAGAAAGTATGGCCCAACTCAACGCCTTTCCCTGGCTAAAAAAATAATGGTCAAGGGGCAAGCACATAGTTGACGTATTTTATTGAATCATCGCATCAATACAATGACATTACGTTGGATACGTAGGCTACTGAAAAACATGATTGGGAGTATCTCAATGTCACTAACCTCCACCATATCACTATTACTACCATCATTCATTCCAGTCTCTTGTTTTCTAAAAATAATATACAAGTATATACATTTTATTATGCCTACATGGTAGTGGCAGTGACTGATTTTCACAGTCCGTTTAACCAGACATTTAAGATATTCCCTAAAAACGAAATGCATTAAGCGAGATTGTTTCAATTAAAAGTCCCTAATTCAAGAATAAGACATGATATAAATAGGCATAATAGCTAATTAATAAATAACTTAACTTTAAAAAGCTTAAAACATCAATTTCTATTTGATACTGGAAATCCCGACAAACTTCATTCCGCCTTAGAAGTCCCTTTTGTAGTGATAACAATTTCTATAATACTTACTTAGTACTTATCCTTATCAAATTTCCCTTCATTTTTGAAAGTTTTTTTTTGTATAATATTATTATTTATTAATTTTTTATGTCGTTGAGGGCAAACGAGCAAACGGATCGCCTGATGTAAAGCGATGAATGTACTTAACTCGTAATTTTTAACTGTACTTATTGATATATAACAACGCAATCGCACAATACTGTCCTTATCACGAATTGTTGGAACCAACCGTTACCGGTATTCATAAAAATTACAAAAAAAATATTACAGATTTTATTTGAAATGCCATAACATATAATTAATATATTGGTATAGAACTTTGAAATTAGCTCAGTAAAATAAAGAAATGTGTAATAATAAGCGAAATACCGAAATTTAATACCAGTATTTGTATGGAGTCGAAAACCGGCATCCGATCGCTGGTTGGTACAAACTAAAGTGGCTATCATATCCATCACAACACCAAATCGTAAACAGACGCACGCGGTATAGTTTGTAATTGCTTCCTACAGGCAAATGTATGGTCGTCTCACCGGTATCTACTCATTAACACTGCAAAGGAAAGAGATGGCCGCAAAGTTCCTGGTAACCAAAATAACGTAAGCACCAGGTCCGTCTAAATTAAGTACATAATTTTAATGTAACCGTCATCACTCGGGCCTTGGGAAGACAAATAATATTGTAAGAGGCAATAATTGCTTTAAAAACTACGAAAACTTTAATGTTACTGACTAAATTATATTTTCACCCAGCTTGCAGTAAGCACAATTTGTGACAAGATTAGACTATAATTGACTTTAAATGGTTGCTGTTTTATAATCTCGTTTAATTTTTTTTTACCTATCTAATCTGAGCATTTAAATCATTTATGTACCTTATTATTTATATGATTTGATTCAAAAACTAAAAGTATAACCCATTTAATGTAAGAACCATTTAATATTTTTTATCTAGCTTTGAAGCTAACGTAACAGTCAATCGGTAATAAAGTGCTATAAATTGAGTAATGTAAGAGTCATTTATTTACCGATGAGTCTTACATTAATGACTTTTGTTCAACTTTTGCCAATACTCGTGGTTACGTTAATCTGATATTAAGTAATTTACAAAAATGTGCCATACATCAAAATAAATACAGAAAAGTAAAAAAAACGGTGAATTTTTGTTTAATGTATCCAACATTTTTTTCAAGACATCGTAATTTTAATAACAGCAATGGATAGATCGTCAAATTTACAGACGAACTGTATACTTAACTCAATTTCGTCATTTTGGCGGTTACATTAATTCATATTACAGGTGACGACATCATCTGTGAAAAATTTTGTCTAGCTATCACCGTTCTTGAGATACAGCCTGGTGACAGACGGACGGACGGACAGCGAAGTCTCAGTAATAGGGTCCCGTTTTTACCCTTTGGGTACGGAGCCCTAAAAATGAGGCCTTATCAGTACTTTTAATGAAAACTATATTGAATAAAATTTTGAGTTATCGCTAGTTATTTAAATGACGTAAGTGCCGCGCGGTGTCCTTATACTTCGAACGTTACACATATTCGTTAAGTGCCATACTGTATTTATGCACATTCACATTACGCTCAATCTGGCGTGTATAATCGATAGGTTCCAGAAGGTAATAAGTAATTACAGTTACTTTTGCGTTTACGACCTTTCTTATAGAGCTCGTAATTTAAACCTCGAAGCCCGTCTAGCGTATTGTGAAGAATGGGCAACTACGGAACCCTACACTGCCCGTGGCCCGACATGCTCTTTGCCGGTTTTTATAATCCATACTAATATTATAAATGCGAAAGTGTGTCTGTCTGTCTGTTACCTCTTCACGCTTAAACCGCTGAATCGATTTTGATGAAACTTGGCATGGAGATAGTTTAAGATCCGAGGAAGGACATAGGATAGTTTTCATCCTGGAAATTATCCCTAAAAAGATTGAAAAGTGAGTAAGTAATTCATGATGACATTAATTTATTTATTTATTTATTTAAATAATCTTTATTGCACAAAAGAAAACTTATCGTACAAAATTAATGACCATTATTAATGACCCTGTAGGAAATGTAATGATTAGACCAAAAGCACAATTGCTCTTACATTTCTTAGGCGCTTTTAATAATCTCTTTTATTAATTAAGGTGATTAGGTGGATATCTATCGTGTTGTACGAGGTTGCTTCCATACTTCCAAGTTCCACGTGGACGTAGCTGCGGGCAAAAGCTAGTAATTAATAAGGTGTCTAACGATAGCTTGAATAATATTATAGTATAAGTATGTGTGTTAGATGGTCCGTCGTACTTTTATAAAAAAAACTTTCAGACCAAGTCATAGGTACAACAGAAATTGCTTCTACACCCCATTTTATTTTCTTTTGTCAATCCGTCCTTGAACCTCGCCGTATAACTATCAACAGAACCAATGTAGGTCGAATGAGGGTACCCTACAAGGGCCAAATTGAATCGGATTCCCAGAAAAATTGGAAAAATATTACACTTTGCGTACCGAGCGGTGTTGACAGATTGAAGTTCTAATTCAATGTGTGTGTGTCGGGGACAGTTGTAGTGAAAGTAACATGATGAAATTATAGGAAAACGGAATATTTTATGCCTAAAACCACCTAGAATTTACGTGAAGACGATATACTTATAATGACGCTTTGATATCTATCATAAAATGTGTGCTTTAGTAGATATTGTTGTTCATATCCAGCTGGTTTTCTGTGGAGCAAGACGGATTTTGGATGCACATTTCTTATGCACATAGGTGCACATACACGCATGTCTATGACCTAATATTAAAAATTGTAATAATGTGTTATTTCTGTTATATTCTTATAAATTTATTCCAGCTCTAAAGTTCAGTTCGGTTTTTGTGAAATATGTTGGTGGTTTATTCTATGATTTTAGCCTGAACGACAATGAATCGATAGCACTTGAAGCCGCCGCGTCGTCCATTCCGCCGTATAGGTGCCACGTGCGGAGATTGAACCGAAAACGACGCCATTTCCGCAGCTTTATTATTCAACCCGAGTGTAGTTGCGGCATGCGAGTCTAAAATGTGTTTGCAGTGCGCGGAGCTTCGCGGAGTTCAATGACAGTGGGAAACCTACCGATAACCTCTCAAATTTTTCACAATGCTTTCGAACTTTGCATTGTTTATTTGAAAGGATTTACGTTAACGACTTCTATGTGAATTCGTCAACTTTACAGCAGTGAACGAGCAAGCGAGAGAGGGCGCTGTTATTTATAAATTAAAATATTGAAACATTACAAGTTTAAAAATGTATAAATAGGTGTGTCTCATTCCCATGGCAAGATATAATCAAATGAAAGACATCGTAAAGCAAAATTAGCGTTCTGCTCTGAACTACTCTCCCTCGTGTGACATGAGTAAGAGATCGTGAGCATGGAGTGTAGAAGAGTCGGCTAAATAGTGTTAAATTGGTGGCGCGACTATGCCTTAATGTAATAGTTCCGTTACTTAGCAACAGAAACTTCATTGTGCGTTTTTTCTGTATATGCTTATAGGAAAAAAGTAGGTAAATTTAAAAAAAAAACAATTCTCCGTCTAAAACTTGAATTTTATTCATACTTTCTTGTTACTCTAGCGCTATTGTCGGCATATATTGGAACTATTCTATATAACTATTTATAAGTACATTATTAGATTCACTGTTTACCGCTGGACACTTTTTCAAATATTCTCCTATGAGATATTCCCCTCCTCCCTTTTACACTCCATAACCTAATCTTCCTACGACCGCCCCAGTAAGAAGGGTTTCATACATAAAGTAGGTAACGACACCAACCTTTGAAGTACCTACCTCAAACGTCTCTTCAAATCAAATAAAATATCATGGAACTTAATTAACTTGATGAAAATACTTACGTTTCTCAACACCGACATATTTCCCAATGTCTCTGAATCTTCCACCTAAACCTTGTGTCTTTAGAATTAAATTTTGAATGTAATTTTTTTGGAGTTAGGACTTTGGAGTTGAAGTTGTAAGAACAATGCAGTTTTGTCTGTGCGTTTCTTTGTGTTGCGACAATGGAGAGTGGAATAAATTGATTAACTCGCTTTCTTAATTAGTTATCTAGGTAAACCCTGTTTAATTGGGACGAAAACAGAATTGAGAACTTTTATAATTGGGCCAATTTTTATTTTGTTGGCGATTTCTTTTTTTTTCTCAGTGAGTGAGTTACGCAAGATGTATGAAAATGTATTAACTAAACTTTGTATTTTGTATTTATGCACTTTGGTGAGTGTGCACTAGGACTGCATAAATGAATTCCACCGTCTCCGTTCAGGCAATACAACATTCGGCGCGGACTTGGATTCCATCCTTATGTTGTCGATATAACACTGATTCGTACGAAACGCTTTGCGTCCACTTTTCTTATGAGGACAGCTAAGGAATAAAACTCTTCCTGCGTACCTGTTTCCTGAAAAATATAACTTGGATCTCTTCAAGTCGAGAGTGAATAGGCATCTTCTAGCCAAGAATGCTCCATATTAGGCCTTATTGTAACTTAACGTCAGTTGCAATCGAGGTTAAATGCATGGCTATGTTTAATGAAAAAATAAAAATAAAATTGTACTCGAAATTAAAAGTAAATAAATCTTCAAGAAAATAATAATTGGCCCATAAACCAATTTATGTAATACATTTTGTGGAGAAAAATTTGTAGGACATAGCGTGAAATTTGGCATACTTACTATGGTTAGAAGAAGCAACTTTACAAAGTCACAAAATTTTATTGAAATCAGAGAAAAAAAATCGACAACAAAAGTAAAATTGGCCCAATTTATGCTAAAATTCGTAAAAAAAGGTGTCACTTTCCTACCGATTTAAAAAAAGGACGGAACAATCGAAAATTCGACTGGATGTTTGTTGACCTAAAAAACTCCGTCGTTTATTAAACCGTTTTAGTTCTATTTTTAGATCTATTAAGCTAGATTCGATTTGTTTCATAACAAATTCTCAAAGTCACCTTTCTGAGAAATATGATTTATGGGAAAAATTACGGCTATCACTGTCAGTAATAAAATCCTTATTATATTATTATTTGAAATCTGAAACCCTCATTATTTTGTCTTAATTAAGATCTGACGGTAAATTTCCCGCAGCGTAAAGGCAGCGTTTCTACATCATTCACCAAAACCCGTTAGTAGGCATAAGCCTTGTAGTCCCGTAACGAGGACCTAACCCTCCCAATGGCCGGCCTATCTCCAGTGATCAGCTGTAACTATCCCAACTTCCCCCATACTGGATTAGGGTTATCTAAACTGCTGGGGCGGTTCTAAAACTGTGCTGCGTAGAATGAAAGCTCCCAAGACTTTTGGGAAGCCTCCAAAAACTCAGTCCAAAATCACTTCGTAACCAAAATTTAGGAAACTCATAAAAGTCATTAATCATGAACAATTATTAGTACATACTACACTAGTAACATTCGCCTACATATAACACTGCACAGTCAGCATCAAAAATAGCTACCAATTTTAGTATGCAATTTGACATAAACCAGTAGTATAAACTAAAAATAGTAATATTGCTTTGCTGATCCGCGATATAATAACGTGCCAGTTAATTTGTGCTAACCCGTTATACTTATTTGCGTATTTTTTCATGCATACATGCATTAAATAGTCCCACCCTCCCACCACGATAGGAAAAAATTAAATAAATACGCAAATAAATATAACAAACCGCCACCAAATTAACAAAACTTACTCGACACGTGTTTCGCCTCTCTACGAGGCATCATCAGGAGATGTCGACGGTCTGAAGTCCGACGACCGAATGAGCTGCCCAGACAGGTCGGCCAAATATATAATCTGACCACCCCTATTATGTAAGTGAGGGTAAGATGCAAAAATAAGTAGTAACGGTCATGTAACGACATATTCTGGACAGTTGCACGAAGCTATTTGGATAAAATCTGGCCTGTTCGGCTTCGCTAGCCGTTTTTACATAATTAAATGAATAAGGCGTTACTTTGCGGATATACATATTAACTAAAAATAGTAATATTGCTTTGCTGATCCGCGATATAATAACGTGCCAGTTAATTTGTGCTAACCCGTTATACTTATTTGCGTATTTTTTCATGCATACATGCATTAAATAGTCCCACCCTCCCACCACGATAGGAAAAAATTAAATAAATACGCAAATAAATATAACAAACCGCCACCAAATTAACAAAACTTACTCGACACGTGTTTCGCCTCTCTACGAGGCATCATCAGGAGATGTCGACGGTCTGAAGTCCGACGACCGAATGAGCTGCCCAGACAGGTCGGCCAAATATATAATCTGGCCACCCCTATTATGTAAGTGAGGGTAAGATGCAAAAATAAGTAGTAACGGTCATGTAACGACATATTCTGGACAGTTGCACGAAGCTATTTGGATAAAATCTGGCCTGTTCGGCTTCGCTAGCCGTTTTTACATAATTAAATGAATAAGGCGTTACTTTGCGGATATACATATTAACTAAAAATAGTAATATTGCTTTGCTGATCCGCGATATAATAACGTGCCAGTTAATTTGTGCTAACCCGTTATACTTATTTGCGTATTTTTTCATGCATACATACATTAAATAGTCCCACCCTCCCACCACGATAGGAAAAAATTAAATAAATACGCAAATAAATATAACAAACCGCCACCAAATTAACAAAACTTACTCGACACGTGTTTCGCCTCTCTACGAGGCATCATCAGGAGATGTCGACGGTCTGAAGTCCGACGACCGAATGAGCTGCCCAGACAGGTCGGCCAAATATATAATCTGGCCACCCCTATTATGTAAGTGAGGGTAAGATGCAAAAATAAGTAGTAACGGTCATGTAACGACATATTCTGGACAGTTGCACGAAGCTATTTGGATAAAATCTGGCCTGTTCGGCTTCGCTAGCCGTTTTTACATAATTAAATGAATAAGGCGTTACTTTGCGGATATACATATTAACTAAAAATAGTAATATTGCTTTAATGCATGTATGCATGAAAAAATACGCAAATAAGTATAACCGGTTAGCACAAATTAACTGGCACGTTATTATATCGCGGATCAGCAAAGCAATATTACTATTTTTAGTTAATATGTATATCCGCAAAGTAACGCCTTATTCATTTAATTATGTAAAAACGGCTAGCGAAGCCGAACAGGCCAGATTTTATCCAAATAGCTTCGTGCAACTGTCCAGAATATGTCGTTACATGACCGTTACTACTTATTTTTGCATCTTACCCTCACTTACATAATAGGGGTGGCCAGATTATATATTTGGCCGACCTGTCTGGGCAGCTCATTCGGTCGTCGGACTTCAGACCGTCGACATCTCCTGATGATGCCTCGTAGAGAGGCGAAACACGTGTCGAGTAAGTTTTGTTAATTTGGTGGCGGTTTGTTATATTTATTTGCGTATTTATTTAATTTTTTCCTATCGTGGTGGGAGGGTGGGACTATTTAATGCATGTATGCATGAAAAAATACGCAAATAAGTATAACGGGTTAGCACAAATTAACTGGCACGTTATTATATCGCGGATCAGCAAAGCAATATTACTATTTTTAGTTAATATGTATATCCGCAAAGTAACGCCTTATTCATTTAATTATGTAAAAACGGCTAGCGAAGCCGAACAGGCCAGATTTTATCCAAATAGCTTCGTGCAACTGTCCAGAATATGTCGTTACATGACCGTTACTACTTATTTTTGCATCTTACCCTCACTTACATAATAGGGGTGGCCAGATTATATATTTGGCCGACCTGTCTGGGCAGCTCATTCGGTCGTCGGACTTCAGACCGTCGACATCTCCTGATGATGCCTCGTAGAGAGGCGAAACACGTGTCGAGTAAGTTTTGTTAATTTGGTGGCGGTTTGTTATATTTATTTGCGTATTTATTTAATTTTTTCCTATCGTGGTGGGAGGGTGGGACTATTTAATGCATGTATGCATGAAAAAATACGCAAATAAGTATAACGGGTTAGCACAAATTAACTGGCACGTTATTATATCGCGGATCAGCAAAGCAATATTACTATTTTTAGTTAATATGTATATCCGCAAAGTAACGCCTTATTCATTTAATTATGTAAAAACGGCTAGCGAAGCCGAACAGGCCAGATTTTATCCAAATAGCTTCGTGCAACTGTCCAGAATATGTCGTTACATGACCGTTACTACTTATTTTTGCATCTTACCCTCACTTACATAATAGGGGTGGCCAGATTATATATTTGGCCGACCTGTCTGGGCAGCTCATTCGGTCGTCGGACTTCAGACCGTCGACATCTCCTGATGATGCCTCGTAGAGAGGCGAAACACGTGTCGAGTAAGTTTTGTTAATTTGGTGGCGGTTTGTTATATTTATTTGCGTATTTATTTATTTTTTTCCTATCGTGGTGGGAGGGTGGGACTATTTAATGCATGTATGCATGAAAAAATACGCAAATAAGTATAACGGGTTAGCACAAATTAACTGGCACGTTATTATATCGCGGATCAGCAAAGCAATATTACTATTTTTAGTTAATATGTATATCCGCAAAGTAACGCCTTATTCATTTAATTCAGTAGTATAAATTTCGGGATTTTTCACATACGTACCTATTATATTTCACTACCCAAAGGTTGTCTGGAAGAGATCACTCTTTAGCAATAAGACCGCCTGTTGTCTACCGTTATTTATAAATTGTATTTGTCTTGTTTCCTTTTGTAAACTTTTATTGGTGTGCAATAAAGTATTGTATTGTATTGTATATGTAGTACCTCTACATTTTCCGTCTAGAATTTAATAAAAAGCTTTTCTTTTATTTTCATTAACATTTGCGATATAAAAGCCAATTTTTTGGTCACGCGGTGAACCTTTCTAGATCACCGCATGACTCGCATGAGTAACAAAGAATGATGTGGTGATCCAGAAAGGTTCCATGGCCAGCAAACTTTGAGAATCGCTGTGCTGGATCAGGCGGAGCATTTAGACGGATATCTTCGCTGAGTTTGAGGTCAGGTCTTGAAAACAAACTTGTAAAAACAAAGACGGAAAATGTACGACTACAGCAATAGACGAAAGAATTTTAGTGACTACCTACGTAACAGACAAAGCAAAGTAACCGACATACCTTTTTTTTAAAATGATCCTTTGCAAGTGGGCCTGCGTGTATACGGCCCGTAACTGCATGTCTGAGTAGACCTCTAAGAAGTAGAGACTTAGGTTTCTTTGAGAGAAATGCCAGCCATCTGAGGGATGGACTGCACTTTTGATTAGCTCTCAAGGAGATTTAGTGAGATGTGGTAGCAGCCATCTAAGAGGCTGATAGTCTTAAGAAAGTGTTGGAACGGCTCCCACGAAAGCTAGCGTCTCTGTCGGTCCGTCTGTTGATGTCATGAGTAGTACGGGGACGTGAGGACGCAGGTCTGCGACTGGCCCTGTCAGCCCTGATTTGGGCGAGGAGTCTGGAATCTTCTTCCTCTTCCAGCCTGTGTCTGACGGTGAACAAGTCGTCTGGATCCAGGATGATGTGTTTGGGTCTACGGTAACCATGCCTGGGAGGCATGTCGGAGTAATTCTCGCAGTATGACACGCCTAATATACGTAATAGTCGGGTCCATGTAGCTCATGTTTTTCCTCCTTCTACTTTTGGTATTTGAATAAATATCAAACAAAAATTACTTCCTCCCCTGTTATGATGAACCCTTCACGTAAGGTCACATTAAGTATTGTTTTATGCCGTGCCTCGGGCTTCGCTACTTTTTGTCTCTTGACCTTTCTGAGGTGTGGCGAGACGTGGGTGAAATTCGCGTAAGAAGCGATCGTGACCTTCCTAAAACAAACAACGCTGGATATAATCGCATTACTGAACAGGGAAAAGATACACGTGTAGATAAGGCTGGCTGTCCACTGGAGCAGAGCTGTGTAAAATTTACCAATCACAGAGACGCCTGATTTCTGCTCCGTTTTATCACTAAAGAGCGATCTCTTTCATACAACCTTTGGGTAGTGGAGTTCATCAGTATACACCACACAATGAGTAGGTGATGTAGAAGGTGATGGGTGAACAAAGGAACACGTAACTCCTTTTTATTGAAGTCGGTTGAAAAATAAGTAAGCAAACGGAAAGTTTTCATCGACTATTTTCTTTCAGTGGCGCCACTGAGGCCGCAAACGTAACCAAGTCACCGGCTTCCTGCAGTGCCTATTGGGGCACAGAGTAGCTAAATAACAACTAAATCACTTTATTACAGACAAAGTGAATCTAAGGTCAAAATTCTCAAGCTCGTTTTAACATTACCATCTCAACTTTTTCACTGAAGTTGTTAGAGAAAACATGATAAAACGGACTTTTCCGACAAAATACGATGGAAAATAGTGTTATCCACTACAGTCATCTGTTACAAGTTTTTACAAGCTTCATTTGTAACTTTGTTTGTTTGTTTGTAAGTAACCAACTAATTTTGTGAGTAGGTTCGATAAGTAAATTCTTTTTTTTTTCAATTGACAAATTTCAGAAATTTAGTAACAAACCGAAAAAAAATATTTCACCTATTTCTAAAAATATTCGCGCGGCCTACCTATAGCTTACAGAGCCACTAGTGTTAAGCATTTACAATGATGATTGTCCTTCTTTTGTAAAAATTCTGCCAAGTAATAAATAAATAAATAAATAAATATCAGACAACCTAACACAAATCGATCTAGTCCCAAATTAAGCTCAAGAAGGCTTGTGTTATGGGTACTAGACGATGATATACGTATATAAGTATATAGATAAATATATACTTAAATACATAGAACAACCATGACCCAAGCACAATATTCAAGTTCATCACACAAACATTTGCCCTGGCCGGGATTCGAACCCGGGACCGCCACGGGAGCGGGACTAATCATTTGCATAGAGGCGTATAAAACATTAAACGTGGCTAAGATCTACAATGCTACGACAAAATGTACTGTTTGTTTCATATTTCATAGTAAAATACGGCATTTTACCGTTGCACGGCAGAGATCCTCAGTCATGAAGAAACGAGAAGACAATGCTCAAATAAAGAGGCGAAACATAATAATTAATTCACAGTTCCCGCATCAAAAATCTTATAGACTGCAAATATAAAATACTCGAAGATTCAAGTGATCTTTCTTCTTGTTTGTAAGTCTGCGGCATTCCGGAAACGCTTGGGAATCGAATTTTAAAACCCGCTTTATGTAAATTGCCGGAAAAAACTCTAAGAAAGGGAAGTGAAAAATTTACTAAGAATTTTTCATTGCAAACGATTTATTGATTAGATTGAAGCTCCGGGCTTTTTGAGACTTTACGGAGTGCCGGAAAGTGGCACGGGATGACAAAAAGCCGGCCAAGTGTGAGTCGGACTCGCGCACTGAGGGTTCCGTACAAACATTTACCCCATTTTACTCTCACACTCGCATCTTGTCAAAACGTGACGGTTGTTTTGTCATAGCTTTTATCATAGGCCCGCTGGTATGTATGGCATCGGATACAAATAAGGTGCAAAGTTAACGCAACCGATCACGGTCGATGTATGGGAGCCTTACTTAAATATTTATTTTATTCTGTTTTTAGTATTTTGTTGTTATAACGGCAACACAAATGTATCTATCATCTGTGCAAAATTCAACTGTTTAGCTATCACGGTTTATGAGATACAGCCTGGTGACAGACGGACAGGCAGACAGTGAAGTCTTAGGAATAGGGTCCCGTTTTTTACCCTTTTGGTACGGAACCCTAGAAACCAGTTCCATTATATTGCAAGTTTATGCGGCTAATTATACTTTCCTATACCTAATTTAAACACTGGCGAAATGGATGGAGCAATATGTGACACACACACACACACACACGTCGTATGGAAATAGCTCTATCTCACTCTTTCTTTTGCTGCATCCCTGTCGTCAGTAACTAATTTAGGTAAGTGCAATAGCTGTATTAGTTAAGTGCGTATTTGTTTTTGTATGCGAGTTCAGGAAGAGTATTTAAACGGATTTTACGCAACATGAGATACATACCATACATTGTACCTACTGTATAGGTACAAAATTATATCACCGATCAATTGATTATGTTCCAGTTTTTGTATGATTTCGACCCAAGTTTTTAAGTTGTGATACGGCAAAATAAATTTCGTATGCATTATTTGAATAGGGAAGTGTTCACGATGATAATAAGTTCCTACTCCTGAGATTCTGCAATTGTCTTCCCAGTTGTCTTTTCAACCCGTTCCAGACCTTCCGATCCGATCCGATCCGATGTATCGGGTGAAAGATCCTAACAATTACACTACTCGTACACATGTAAGGTTTATTACATTTGGCAGAAACAATAGTACATTACATCAGAGGCCGGGAAAATGAGGATTTCCGGCCAAGTAGGTATATACCAATATGTAGGGAATCCGTTTTCACGACGAGGCATGTATAGTGCTTTTCTCAAACATACAATAAAAAAATATACTTAACAGAACAAGGACATTTTAGTCTAACAACCAACCTTTAAAAACAAAACCTGCTTTTTGTCAAACCAGCCAGCTGTGTGAATGACCTTGTTGTTGAAACCAAAAAAAAGTTACTTTGCAGGCCTAGGCCTGAAAAGCAGTATGAAATCCCTTTACAGTCCTCTCGAGTTTTTGTGCCCAAAAAGCGATACTTCCGAGCCTATTATAAGGAACGTAAAGACAATATTTCATTGCATGTTTGAGAAAAAGTAGTTTCATCGTCAATTTTTATGACGTTTGAGAGGTGAGCAACGTGGAGCAACACAAAATGGCGAGAAACCGGGCGGTGAACCGGACACTTGGTTTTGTTTAGATTTGGAGCTGATTATTCTAGTATTTGAACTGCTTATACTGTTAAAGCAATTGGTATAAAAATATACGTTGAAGAAAGGATCCTGCGTTATTATTTCAGAGGTTCCTTACACACATTATCCGATTTCATCCGATAGATCGGATCGGAAGGTCTGGAACGGGTTTTCTATTTAAGTCTATTCAAAATTGTAAAAGCTGGTGGTTCACAGAAATAAATAAATTAAATAATTAGGACTGGGTGCCTATGATGGTTGGTCCATAAATTGGTCATTGCCAGTAAAATTCAAATTTTCAATTAAAATACAAATCCGCAATATGGCGTGTGCTGAAAAACGCCCTGGTGGGCTTTAACTGTTTACAGATATTCTGATATTGCCCTAGGTACGAGTATACAACTGTAAAATGGTTGCGATTATCACGTGATAAACAAGTGTCAAAACACTCGCATTTTGTGAAAACGTGACGGCTTTGTCAGTTATTTAGACGACGCGGTTGGCGCAGTGGTTAAGCAACTGCCTCTGCCTACTGAGCCGGCGGTCCTGGGTTCAAATCCCGGCAAGGGCAAATATTTGTGATGAACACGAATATTTGTGCCTGGGTCATAGATGTTCTATGTATTTAAGTATTTATTTATCTATATAATATAAGTATGTATATCGTCGCCTAGTACCCATAACACAAGCCTTCTTGAGCTTAATTTGGGACTAGGTTGATTTGTGTGAGGTTGTCTGATATTTATTTATTATTTACCTATTTATCGCGTGATAAAATAAACCATCATAGGCCCGCTAGAAGTAAATTTATCCTAATGTTTACAATGAAGCGGAAAATTTAAAAATTTAATGGTTCAGACAGGATTCGTACCTGCGTTTCCGACGGCTTTCCGGGCCAACACGGGCGTCCTACCAACTGGACCACCGAACCAGATGTCAGAGCCATTGAATCTTTCAACCAGTTGCTTCAACATGCCTTAGGGTGGCATCGTAGCGCCATCTACCGTAAAGATTTAGACTTTATAGTCGGCACCATCGTCTCAAATTAGTTGAGAATCGATAGTAACGATGTGCTACACCCGAATTAATTATTTTTATTAAAGCAGTAACGTCTGCTAACGTAAACCATTCATTCATTGAATTTTTCGCTTCATTGTTAACATTTGGTTTAGGTACGTTAACAGACGTTACTGCTTTAATAAAAATAATTAAATTTATCCTGTTAAATTAAGTCTTGGTGATGTCACATCACAATGAATGTGTTACATGCTACATATATTATTTAAACCATTCTTATAGGTATTTACTACCGAACGTACTGACTTTTAAATTGCTCACCTCATAAATTCAGAAGGTCACACTAAGTCGCATGTATAGTAACAATAAATCAAAGAACTATTCCAAAATGATTCAGAACTGAACATTTATTGTTTCATAAGTAGATTAGTGGCTATAAAAAATTCAACGGCCCGGGATATTTGGCCGGAATTTAATTTACGTGATTGAGGTTCAATCCCGGCGGGAGTTTGAGGTCGGTGCAAAAAACGGGGCACACTTACTTGATTAATTTATTCCTAAATTACGGTACAGTTACATATAGAACAAAAATTTGCGGTTTACAACAACTACGATAAGGCACATTGATCACAAAATTTCACTTAAAATATTATTTTTCTATAGATATTAACCTTAATGTTTGTTTCTGAACGGAGAACAGAACGCTTCACTCGGAAGTTTTGTTATAGTAGGAATTATTTTTCGAGGCCGAATTCACTTGGCTTTGTTCAAACAAACAATGGGACCCAATGGATATTATGAACATCACTCTTTATCTATAAAAGTAAATATAAAGTAAGTAATTACGACGTATTCTCATTCATTATTTTAAGAAATAATTCCTGGGGCGATTGTGCACTACAATGAATTTTACTGTCCGTCAGTCCGATTTTTTACGGTCCGATATGGCATGAAAAAAAACGGTAAGGGCGATTGTGCACTACAATGAATTTTACTGTCCGGCAGTCCGAGTTTTCATGGTCGATATGGCATGAAAAAAACGGTTTTAGCTTGTGCACTTGTCCGTCTTTTTACTCGCAGGTGCGGTGCAGTTTTCGGTTACCTCTCTCTTTGAAACTACACGCCACGCAATCGTAATTACACTAAGAACGATGCGTTTCTTATGATTTTTTTGCTATACCGCTTAAGCACATGGATCAAGAGGCGACGCGGCTGACCCAGCGGTTAAGCAACTGCCTACTGAGCCGGCGGTCCTGGGTTCGAATCCCGGCAAGGGCAAATATTTGTGTGATGAGCTCGAATATTTGTGCCTGGGTCATGGTGTTATTTGTATTTAAGTATGTATTTATCTATATAAGTATGTATATCGTCGTCTAGTGTCCATAACACAAGCCTACTACTAGAGCTTACTGTTAAGGTAAGTTTATACAGTATTTATACAATGAGTGAGCGAATGAGTTGTTTAGTGAGTATAGGCACAGGGCCACAGAATACTTAATAGTATTACATACAGAATGGACACGCACACCCCCGCACCGAATTGAGCTACCTCACCCCGCAAGGGCACGGAGTTGGCCGGGAGTTGGGGCTTGTGCACAAATCACGTTAGGTTTTTTCGGCTACTTTTTGACCCCCCCTCCCCCCTGGTGATATTTGGTGAGGTTCTTTGCTAACTCCCCCTCCCCCTCACTACGTCACGTGTATTTTTTTCCGCCAAAATTTCGTAAAATAGACTCGCTATTTTGAGGTATTGAACAAGTCAATACTTATTTTTAACAAAACCGAGAAAAAAATATCGACTTTTTCTTAGTTCGTTCACTGTAGAAAAAATACACGTGAGGTCTCCTTATACCCCCCCACCTCCCCCAACGTGATATTTCGTGATTTTTTCGTGACCCCCTCCCCCCTATGGAACCTCACGTAATTTGTGCACAAGCCCTTGGCTACGTAGAAAATTTCGAAAGGGTTGTTTATATCTACTGTGTATATGGTTGTAGATGGGCATTGACTCGTGAAATAGTGATGGTGTTGGTGATGGTAATGACGATGATGGTGGTGACTGGTGGTGATAATGATGATGATGATGATGATGATGATGATGAATATGGTGGTAATGATGATGGTAGTGATGGTGGTGGTGGTGGTGGTGGTGGTGATGAAGGTGGTGGTGGTAGTGATTGTGGTGGTGGTCAGGGTGATGAAGGCGGTGGTGGTGGTGACGTGGTGGTAATGGTGGTGAGCACCATCACCTTTATCACCACCATCACATCACCACCATCAAATCACCACCACCACCACCACCACATCACCACCACCACCACCACCTTCAGATAGAAAATTATCACAACCACACAACAACGGTAGTGGTGGTGATGGTGATAGTGGTGATGATGATGCTGGTGATGGTGCTGGTGGTGATGGTGGTTATGAAGGTGGTGGTGATGATGGTGGTGGTGGTGATGGTGGTGGTGGTGATGGTGGTAGTGGCGGTGATGGTGGTGATGGTGGTAGTGGTAACGGTGGTGGTGGTGGTGGTGGTGGAAAAAAACGGTCCGGAATGGGGAAAAGTAAAATGTCGGATGGTAAAATTACGTATAGTGCACAAACTACTATATACATTTTATGGCGTGCCATATCGGACCGTAAAAAATCGGGCTGACGGACAGTAAAATTCATTGTAGTGCACAATCGCCCTAAGCCATCGTTATAAATATTTCAATTTGATAGCTGTCAAATCATTACGGCTAATAAATAAAAAAATTGTAGGCATATACGCCCGCTTCAAAAGGCTAGCCTTTAGATATTTATGTGCATTACAATTTCTTAAAATAATGACCAGTTGTCTTCGAACTTTTTATTTACTTTCGTCTTCCAATGTTTCGACACAATTGCATCTGTTAAATGACAGTTAGATTATTAATGTCCATCCGCCATGACACCCATGCCATGACGCATACAAAGAATAGAATAGTGCCGAAACGTTAGAGAATAAAAAGTAACCAAAATTTAATTTGACTCTTAAGGTTTGTGTACCTACTGGTTTACTTAAAACTAACACATATATAATAATATTTTATAATTTCACGAGATTGCTTTCTATATTACTTGACTAAGTAATATTCAAGATGGACGGACCTAATTTAATTTCTTTGTAATCTTATAATCTCTAGACGTTAGCTGCGAGCTTGAAGAAGTGTTTTTTTTCTCCATTTTCCTCTAGTTTCTCCGAAACATTTTTTATAATACCTAGGTATTTTTGATGTTAAGTATATAAAAATGTTGACGTTACTATATAAACATAATTCTTTGTTTCTTTTTTAACATAAAGCAAACCCTACTAGTCTCAGCTTTGCGATATTGGCTATGTGAACAACAGACTTAAGAATTCATTCTTGCATTGGAAAATGTAGGTTTGTACATCGATGACTATTTAAGTAGATTTGATATGTAACGGTGTGGTCCATAATGAAAAACAAATGCAATAAAATATTATCTAAATGCGACATTCGATTACCTATAGAATAGAATAGAATGCTTAAAAAATCCTGAAAATATTACGGGTTTCAGGAAAAAAATACTTTCGGATGGATGAAAATTTGGCGAAACTTAACAGATGGGGAACAATGTTTCGAGCTATGACAGGGTACCGACATTCGTTGCCTTTTGGACAACGCGCAGAATAATGTAACCGCTCAAGCCGATCGGGGTCGGGTTCTTTGAATACCTAAGCCACTGGTCACTAACAGCGTTTCGGTGATGATTATACTCCTGATGATAGCGGTATTCCTGGACACGGCGCGCATCATCAGCAGGTTCCTCTCTCTGCAGCCCGACACCACCAGTAGATCAAGGGTCACATTCAGAAGGCGGCACTCCTGGACACGGTGCACATCGTCAAGAGGTTCCTCTAAGCTCTTAAGGTGTACAGTGTAAAAAGGTGTATACGTTCGAAGCCAGCATTATTCCGAATTTTAAAATTCCAAAAAACACGGTCTTATGCTATTAATATTATAATCTTGTCATTACTTAAGGCTGCCATCCATGCTGGGCCTTTCGGCGATCGGCCTGAGGACAGTAAAAACAAGTCGTCTTCGATTCTTTGGTGCTCTCGCGTTGGGTTGCGGGACTTTGTGAAGTTAGGGGCCGTGTAAATGGACCCCATACCTCGTGTGTCCCTAAAGATAAAAAACTGAATATCAAACAACTTTAGCCTAACCTAATTGTATTGTGTCAAATTCCATTCACAACAAATATGATCGCTTATGAAAATTCGGAATAAATATGCTTTCACACAAACTATGAAATTTTTAGGTGTTTCAGTACTTAAGATGCAAGTTGCAATAGTCTGTTTGGTCAGCAGAGCCTTCAGTGGCAGCAATACTGGGTTCTTCAGTCCCTGATATCATCTCCCGTAAGCGGAGGAGTCCCCGCTTAACGGCCGCGAAAAGCAGGATCGATCGATCCACTCAAAATAACAGAAATCCTGCTCTTCGCGGCCGCTCTTTGTACAGTCTGACCAAAAAGAGTAGAATTTTAAAAGTGGGAAGGGGTCGACACTACAGTATTGCCACTTTTTAATTTCTACTCTTTCTGGTCAGACTATATGTGTGCGCATCTTCTGCGACCAGACAAATTGACACAGGTCGCGCGCACACATACAATCCGCGATATAATCTTGTTCAAAGATTCCCTATAGGTTATAAGTTAATATTATTACTGTGATACTGGTCAACATAAGCATTTAGTATGACTGATGAATAGATATCATCTTAAGATTGCAACGGAGTCTGTTCGGCCAGCAGAGCCTTCGGCGGCGCGCTGGGTGTCAGCAAGGCTGCGTTGTTCATTCCTGGCCTCATCTTCTCCCGCCGGCGAAGAAGTCCTCGCTTGGCTGCCACGAGAAGCAAGATGGCTGACGATATGGAGAAGGAGACCACCTGGAATTAAACGGGTACTATATGACACTGATCCAATGATATTTTATAAGTAGATAGATTACCTACTAGCGCTCCAAAAGTGAATCACTTAATATGAGTCAAATGGAGCTCATGCTATGGCAAAGCTTTCAGTTGATCTCCGGAGAGTGACAGATTCGTATATGTGTCAAGTTGTCAGTAACGGTGTGATTTTGGCCCCAAAATACCGTCGTTAGTGCACAGATAACGCTGTAAGTAAGCTGAAATCATTTGATTCGGTTTTAACGTTTAAGTTTTCAAATATAACGCCATTTTGACATCATCATGACGCCGCCTTGGAGAGAGATAAGCTTATGTAATTGACCGTGATCTGAGAAATACATATTGCAGCTGTCATGGTAGTATATAACGTATCTTATAAAACATCCGCACATTGCACGCGATATATATGCTCTATTGGAAGTAACAGTTATGGCATTTTGTTTCTTATTAAGATGAATATACCTACACTATTTTGATAGGTGTAACATTTAAAATGGCCAATCATACTCCTAAATATATCTCTTCATTTCTAATATAATGCGAGGTATTTCTGTATTATAAAAATATCGCAAAGTTACGTCGAATTAGAATTATTCTTCCAAGCAAATAAACTGCCAAACCATACAGAGTGAGTCAGTTTGTATGATTTGACAGTTAATTTGCTTGGAAGAGTTAACGTGGTCTGACTATTAGCTTCTTACAAATTGCTGTAGGTACGGACAGTGCACAGTTAAAAAGTAGATACATTTTTTGCAGCCGACCGGACACAATTCATGTTGTCACTGTTGTAAGTGATAAAGAGGTCGGGGCCATAATTCCATACACGTTTCTGATAGCTCGGAGAGATTTTTGCCAGCCCAGTCGAGGTAAATTTGCGACTCATTTATATGTGACGCCATAGATATAAGGCGCAAACTTAACTTGACCGGGTTGTAACGCGATAACGTAAAATATCATTTTATGCAGCTTGGATCGAAAACATCGTGTTTTAATGACAGTTAAAGACGATGTATTAGCTTATTTGGCGATATCTTATAGTGCACTTGTTTTAGCGCCCAGGGTACCGTAAACATGTATACCTATATACGAGGAAAACAGGCCATTTGGAACATTGTCACATTCACAATAGTTTATACAAAGAAATAAAACACATTAAGAACACAACACACCTAATACTTAAAAAAAAACATTGTTGAGAAAGCGTACCTACTTCTATAATTATTAAGGAATTTATAAACACATTATACGGGCGGTGAAACACCGTTAACAATTTAATTTTTATTGTATTTATATAAATAAAGAGTGTATTTTCATTAATACGTATAAACAGCCTGCTATACAAAATGCCTGCCTGCGCGGCAGATCCTTATATTGTAAACCACCTACTTCACCTTGCCTTATTTGGGTTTAGGTAGTTTAAGGATATGACCGACTTTAGTTGCTTAATTTATCGTATACTATGTAATAGCATTGCAATTTTCATTCATCTTTAACCTCTTTTTAACGTACATATGTCTATAACTTCAACATCTACATAATACAACATACATACATATTACAGTCATGCATACACAGTTAAATCTTTACACGACCATCACAATGAAAACGAAATAACAGTACTCACAGCTGACACTCCAAATGTGGCGATAACTTCGAACGTCAGGAACATGATCGCAAAAAACTATTAAATAGACCAAGTCGAAAAAACGTAAACACGTTTCGCCGTCTGCGCAGATACACTGACTACCAAACGATTGCAGCGGCGTTTTCCAACTGCTAAAACACCACGTGGTTTCGCAAGCGAAAACCAACACTGTGCGACACTGGGTTCTAGTTGACTCAGCCTAAAAACGTCTCTGCTCACAAACTTACATTTGCTGGTAATCTGAGCGCTATAGTCGCGAAATACTAGGCAAGGACATTAGTTTCAGAGTTGACCACGTGTATTTTTATGTTTGTCGTCGTGACGTTTTGCACGGAATGGCAACGTAGTGAATTTATCAGAGCAGTAATGACGATAACAGGTTGTGTCGTCACTCTGCGCTTGCCGCGATAAAAGGGCTTGTATTTCCGTTGGTTTAAAGTGTTTTTTTATTTGTTTCGTAGATATAATTGATAATTTTGATTGTAGAAGGTCAAGACAACGTTTGTGTACTCCGTTAACCCAATTTAGGTTCCGGACTAATATGATCAAGGAGCTTATATTTAAGTATTTACTAGGTCCATGAATATGATTAATCCTAATTAACTAACTAGTGGTTCGGTGAGCGATAGACCATAACTCTGCCATTTTGAAAAATTTCGAATAACTGAATCGAACATCTGAACATGCAAACATCTGTTCTGGACATACGAAAGAATATTGAGCCAAGCTAAAAAGGAGACGCTTTGCTCGCTCTGTCAATTATTATTATATAACTTACCAATGCCCACGTCTTGATTCGTATTAAGTACTAGGAGGTGCTCCCAACTTCGCCCGTGTATTTTTCTTTACCGTAGACGAATAAAAGTATCATAATTTAACCATCTTTGGATGTCCAGCTATCCCTACACCAAATTTGGTTAAAATTTGTCCAGCCATTTCGGCGCGAAGAGAGGACAATGAAAATTATGCCCAACAGATGGCACCAGACTGGCACGGCGCCGCACGCCCATACAAAACAAAACACGATCCTGCATCACGCTATTAAGATTTCCTGAAATCATAACCCCTCTCCATAGAAAACTGATTTTCAATACAGATCTATATTATAATAGTATAGATGTAGGAAACTACTAGTATTGTCTTTCCACCGGCAGACGTGTATTGCCGAATGTAATATTGAATTAAATATACATGATAGTGACATCCCCACTAATATTATAAACGCGAAAGTTTGTAAGTATGGATGGATGTTTGTCACTCTTTCACGTAAAAACTACTGAATGGATTTTTATGAAACTTTACAATAATATAGCTTAATACATCAGAATAACACATAGGCTACATTTTATAAAGATATTGTGTGCTCCCGTAGGATAAGCGGGTAACACCGCGCGGGGCAGCTAGTTAATCATATTTCCGTCGGTCTTGTCAAAAAACTACCGTTCACGAGTTCCACTATGCGGCTGTGACCGTGTTCGTGGTCTCCATTCAAGAACCCGTAAGCCTCATCGGCCAACTCAATAGCCACTGCTAAAATCCAGCCAAATAAAATGATTTCATTATTATTTATTAACCTTATTTTTTAATTTTTATTAATCTTAAGATTTTGCGTAATTAGCTTTGGAAAATTATTTTAATCTGAGTCTCAACCAGCTCTCTTGAGACAGAATGTTGGAGTATTTTGTATTACAAAGGGAGATTACTTATATCTGCTTAGATTCTCTGCTAGAAACACTTTTGCAAACGAATACAAGAACAGTACCTAATGAAAGCAGTAAAGTTTGTATAAACATTTATTTCAGTTTTTATAATATCTGGGTTTAGTAGTACGATGTTATTATAAAATAAATATTGAAAATTATTATTTAAATAATTTGACTAAAACAACATAGACATCTATGTTAGTGAAGCAGTTAGAATCATCAGGAACTCAAATTATTCGAAATACTCTAAGGTACAATATTTGCGACATATTTCATTAAAATTGAGCCATTTAATAGCAATCGCAGAACTCAAGCCAAGAACCATCTGCACTGAACCTGACCTGGCCAGGTCTCGGCGTTGATGTGGTCGATGTACCGCAGGAGTTGTTTGTGATTCTTATTTTAGTTAGCGTTGCGATCCACGCAGTAAGACCTCGCCAGGCGGGCCGTGGTGGCGAGTCCTCTCCAGGTCTCGGCGTTGATGTGGTCGATGATGTGATTCTTATTTTAGTTAGCGTTGCGATCCACGCAGTAAGACCTCGCCAGGCGGGCCGTGGTGGCGAGTCCTCTCCAGGTCTCGGCGTTGATGTGGTCGATGATGTGATTATTATTTTAGTTAGCGTTGCGATCCACGCAGTAAGACCTCGCCAGGCGGGCGGTAGTGGCGAGTCCTCTCCAGGTCTCGGCGTTGATGTGGTCGATGATGTGATTCTTATTTTAGTTAGCGTTGCGATCCACGCAGTAAGACCTCGCCAGGCGGGCCGTGGTGGCGAGTCCTCTCCAGGTCTCGGCGTTGATGTGGTCGATGATGTGATTATTATTTTAGTTAGCGTTGCGATCCACGCAGTAAGACCTCGCCAGGCGGGCGGTAGTGGCGAGTCCTCTCCAGGTCTCGGCGTTGATGTGGTCGATGATGTGATTATTATTTTAGTTAGCGTTGCGATCCACGCAGTAAGACCTCGCCAGGCGGGCGGTAGTGGCGAGTCCTCTCCAGGTCTCGGCGTTGATGTGGTCGATGATGTGATTATTATTTTAGTTGGCGTTGCGAGCCACGTAGTAAGACCGCGCCAGGCGGGCTGTGGTGGCGAGACCTCTCCAGGTCTCGGCGTTGATGTGGTCGATGTACTGTGGGGGGACGCGGAAGTCTTGTCCGTAGCCCGGCAGCTCCAGGGTGTAGGAGAACGGGACGCCAATGTGCTGTAAGGAGAAATTAATTAGCTTGGCTTACACTGAATGTGCTGTAATTATAAATTATATCTTAGAATCAATAACGTAGCAATGATAAATAAATTTTCTTTGAAATCTAAAGACGAAGCGTTTGGCTCGGTTTGTTGAGACCTGCCTACTGAGCCGGTGGTCCCGGGTTCGAATCCCGGCCAGGGCAAATACTTGTGTGATGAACTCGAATATTTGTGTTATGTATTTAAGTATATATTCATCTATATAAGTATGTATATCGTCGTCTAGTACCCACAACACAAGCCTTCTTGAGCTTAATTTGGGACTAGATAGATTTGTGTGAGGTTGTCCGATATTTATTTAATTGAATGAGGATGCTTGTAGGTCGAAGGCTGTTTGCAGAGCCAAATGCTGCCGTATAAATATGGATGAGGATCGGTCAGAACACGCTAGGTTTGCATTTGCACCAGCTAGTATTCGAGAGCAAAATTTATTTCCTGATTACGGAAGGTTGACTGTTCCTAAACTGATCTGGGTAAACGATGAATTGGAAACATATTCAATATTAATCAATATTACATGACCATATTAAATAATTAAATGATCCTTCTTCTTTTACACATTACTTTGTCTTACCTGTCCGTAATCCTGTGCACTTCCCGAAGTTGGATACAAAATCATCGCACTATTTCCAACCATATAGTAACCAGCCTCAGGCAACTTCACAGCATCTATCTCAGCCCCCATAGCGGCACCGACATGATGGATCTGAGCCACATTCGAAGGCAGACTCGTATTACCGAACCCGTACAGCACCCAGTTGCCATGACTGTGGATATTCATGTACAGTTGCATCCTGTCTAAGTTCTCCTCGAGGATATCTTTGACGATTTGTGTCTCAGGTTCGGAGAAGGCCAAATGGCCAGGGTAGACGTCGGAGCAGGGGTTGTCGGAGACGCCGACGGTATTGAAGGACACGTCGAAGTTGCGGTTGGCGTCGACACCATAACAGGTCTCGCTGACCTCGGGGTAGTAAGAGCGCGTGCGACGCCAGAGACGAACCTTGAAAAAAAAATGTCTGAGATGGAGATTACGTAGTCAATGCTGTAATAGACTTCAAAACTCAACAATGTTACAGTATTGAAAGGACGTGGCTAAGCAACTTAAATGTCCCAAAAAAACAGAGTATCCACATTTCTATTTTTACTATAATTTCTGGACATCTGAATCTTGAATATCTAAATCATTTATCGAATGCATAATTGAAGCAGTTCGTTTATACAACGTTGACTATTTAATAGTATGGCATTTAAGTAATAAAGCAATCAAAGTATGGCATTAAGATCTTTAAGCCAGGCAGCTGTGTCAGGTGTCAAATTATTCAGGTCTCCAGCAGGACCGGGTTCCAGCTATCCATGTACCAAAATTGTTTAAAATTTGTCCAGCCGTTTTGGCGTGATTATAAAAACAGATGGCGCCAGGTTGGCACGGCGGCGCGCGCTCATACAAAACAAATAATGATCCTGCATATAAGATTTTTCTTGAACTCATAACCTCTCTCCATAGAAAAAATAATTTCTATACAAATCTCGAATTCTGTAATAGTATAGATTATCCCTGATCACAATCCAGTTTTACTCACATCGGTGTGCGTGTACTCGTAGCCGTCAGGGTTGACCAGGGGATGGATGATCCAGTCGATGTTCTCCAGCAGGTCCCTGTCCTCGTCCCTCAGATCCTCGACGAGCCGGTGGATGCTGTACAGCGCCACGGGGGTGGTGACCCACTCGCGCGCGTGGATCATGGCGTCCATGTAGTAGATGGGCTTCGAGGTGTCAGTGAAGTTGGTGGTCGAGATCTGGGTATAAAGGAGTAGTAGATTACTGCAGACGCCGGGAAAGAAGGGCTTGCCGGGTGAGTAGGTATAGACGGCCGACCGAAGGGAATAGTGTTTTTCTCAAACATACACAACATATCTTTCGTGAGACATATCTAATTATTGTATCAAGCGGTCTACACTCAGGTGAAATTGTCAGGGACACTCCGATATGTGTTTCATCAGGGACTGCTAACCGTACATCGGCGCGGCAACTTAGTCACTGATGAAGAGCTCCGTACGAGTTCGAAATATGTCAGCCGTCCCTGACAGTTTTACGTGAGTGTCAACCGCTTAATACAATAATTAAGGGACTTATTATTATTAAATCGAATGAGTAACACACTAAGCAACTTAAGACCTTCATTTATGTGTACATTGGAAAACAGTTTCTTGGCCGAGATGCAGCATAATAACTTTGAAATTGAAATGCCTTGTGAAAGCTTCCCATTCGATTTTTCGAGAAAATAAACTAATTAGTCAAAAACATTTGAATCTCCTTTTTAAGTCGGTGCCAAACCACTATCCCCTTACTCCTAACCGGTAAGGAGTTACACCTTCCATCATAAGCTCAGCATAGGGAGATGATGACTTTCAGACGCAAATAGGTACATGAACAACTCTAAAATCGCGGACAAACATACATACATAGGGATCAAACTGAGAACCTCTTTTTTGGAAGTCGGTTAAACAATATACAATGAAGCAATAATAGCTACCAAATATTTTAGCGCTCCCAGTAGATCTTTTGTTATCGCTAAGTTAAAACTGCAGTACCGGTCGCTCCCGCATATCTTGATCGAGTTTGAGTGAACGCACGTCACAGCATTGCATGGCATTACGGAGGAGATTTATAAAATTTCATCTTTGCAACCCGTAACCGTATTACTTACATTAAGCGTTTCTTGAATAAACTGTGAAGTGTGAAAGTAAATTGTGAAGGAGTATTCTTCCCCAAATCATAAAAAAATCTTCCCCAAACAGGATAAGTGGTACATTTGAATATCGCAGCGAAATAAAGTATTTATTAGTGTAAGAAATCTTAATCCGACTAAGATGCTTGTTTTCAATGGTAATGACCTAATGACCTTATTCCTTTTTAAATGAATTTTTTCCATATTATGACAAATATATTGATAATTTCAACCAACTTTTTGAATAATACTTTTCTTTGAGTTCTAGGTAGTAACATACTTTAGCTATTTCAAGTTCGAGTAGTTTTTGAAACAAAAGTTATCAATGAACAATTCAAGCTGTGGGTTTCAAATATATACCAATAAATAGTAATAGCCGTGTTCTATGTAATAACATTGAGATTATGTTATGAAACATGTTTGATGATCACACAGAAAAATGTCTTAAACAATCAGTATTTTTGAAGGAATAAGGAGCCTTAATAGTGATATAAATCACCTTTATATTAATTTTTCAAAGTCACGTGTTCCCCTCATTTTAAATAACTTCAAATTGTTGCTAAATTCATTGCAGATCATCTTTTTTTTTTTTAATTTTGATCTCCGCTTATGATTGTGATCATTCCACGGCAACACTGCACACTGCTACAATTTGGGTACTTTTTTGATAACGCAGTGTCCACGCGGATGCTCCCAAAATTGTACTGGACCGCTTCTAATTGTATTTTGATGACGCGTTCCAGGTTCAACGCTCAGTATACCAATTTGGTCGGTATCACCTTACGGCCCGTTATTAACACCACCTCGGATGAGACTACTCTCTGCGGGGTTTGGTTACCCGATCCTGCTGCCCCCCTCATCAGCGGAATCCAGCACGTGACTCCTGGGCTCACCACTTACGGCGTGACACAGGAGAGTACCTAACCGACGAAACCAAAGAACTTGTGTGAATTAAGTGCTCAATCCCGCTCGTTCTAAACTTTACCGGGTCGAGTTTTCTTTGAAATAAATTATTTTTTTGCATGGTAATTTGTGTATCATTTCTACCTCCGATTAGCAGACACGGATTGAACTGTAACATATTTAGCTATTTAGTAAACTCGTTTAATGTATGCATTCATTGTAACAAATAAGACTTCAAAGACATGGACAATGGACATTATTAATAATTATCTACACAGCGATGAATCTAATTTATAATTATTAATATATATTATTTCCATTCCGTGGCGCCACCTAGTATAGTCCCACCGGAAGATCAGCGCTGGCTCTTGCATCATGCTGAGATGAGATTTTTTCGTGGCACACCCATAATAATTATAGTTTCCTATTGTTTTATATTTTATTATTTTTATCACTCCTTTTCTTTCTTTCTTTCTTTGGTAAGAAATATTTAGTTTTTTAGAAATCTTTGAATATCACCTTTGCACGTGACTTTTTTAAACGCGTACCTACATCGTAACTCAAACGTGTAGCGTGAACTTTTATAAAGAGCGTCGTGTGCAAAGCTTCTTCGGTCTTCTACAAAAGTTACCTTCAAGTACTTGATGGCCCTGTTCTCCCAGCTGGTGCCGGCGTTGACTAAGGTGACAATATCAGGATATGCTGCCGCTACTCGCTCCAAATAGGCATCAATCTGTGAGGAGACGTAAAATATAATTAAATATTGTTTTTAAGCTTAGGGTAAAAAAGGAAGTGTAATCTCAAAATCCATGACATGACGTGGCGTACAAAATTACGACAACGTGACACAATACAGCGATATGTAACCAATTTGAGCCTGTATATAACAAGATTTTTTTTTTATTACGGGGCGAGTAGAGTAAGGTAATGTTCGAATCGAACTATAGTCGACCGTTTAAAGAAAACGGTTTAACCTCACGCAACAATCGACTGGAACGGCCCGACATGGTTAGACTCGTCATCGGGGACGGCTATCCGTGTTGCTAAGTGACAAGCGGTCCACAATTTTTACATGAGTTTAAACCATTTTTCAATAAGGAATAAAAATGTCTCACATTAGTTTAAATACGATTATTACTTTCTTTTTTATTACTACAATTGGTTCCACAGTAGAATACTCGTACAAACCTCGGCATAACGCGGATAGCTCTCGAAGAGCATTCTGTTGCTCCTGCCTTGTTCATATCGAGCCGTGGCAGCATCATGCTCTTCAAAAGCTCTGGAATATAAGGTTTTATTAAAAAATACCAAGCTTATTATTATCCACTGTATAAAAATAAAACAATTTAAACGGATCGAAAATTTGAGTCTTCCTGACATTTCAGTAACTATTATAGTTACCGTTGAAAAAAGTTTTTTTTTTAACCCTCAACGAAAAAGAGAGGAGGAAAAAAAGGGAGGTTGTTATAAGTTTAACATGTGTATTTGTGTGTGTGTGTGTCTGTCTGCGATATCGTAACTCTCAAACGGATTGGACCAATTTGATTGCAGTTTTCTTTTTCAAAGTCTTGTTAGTCGAGATGGTTCTTAGCTATGTTTAGTTGAAATTAACCAGTAATTTTAATTGGAACAAGGTCTTAGCCAATATTGCTATTCTATCTCAACTAATAAGCTAAGACTTCCAAGTTTGTAGTTATGTTCAGTTTTAGTAGCATTTTTGATATCACTCAAAGAATATAAGGATCTCATGACGACCAGCAACTTGTGTCCTTTGAAATTTTTAATTTAGGTTATAGACAAAGTCAATTGTTCATCCAGATAGATAATAATGACCCCATGCTCGGAGGGGATGAACTGTTACATTTCAGAGTTATTATGATCACTTTCCATGTGCGTCATCAGATCCGTTTTGTAATATTGCATTGTCGTCAGATTTACGTGAGTTTCTAAAATCGAGTAAACCTGTGAAGTTGAATCAAGAAATTTTGTCAAATTTAACGTTCCTGTTGTGTTAACAGAGACAGAGAGACAGCCCAACACCAGAACAAGTGACAAATAAAATCTTGTAAAAATTCACCTTGCAACATCATCCAAGTGTAAATATTGCTCAGCGTTGTTTTTTTCCAGCTCCTCGAGGAAAGCAGCCTTGTTCTGTGGAGAGACCATAACGAGGGCGTCCCTTTGGCCTACAGCTCCGTGTTGCCATACATCCACGTCCAAGCTCACTTCCAGGTCGTGCAGGAGTTGGACGTGCGACTGGGCGGTGAGCTTCACGCCGTAGACTGAGAATCTGGGAATAAAAGTGGCATACTAATGTTTGCTCTGTATAATTAGGACGGCGACTGTATATAGGACGACGCGTTTGGCTCGGTTGGTAGTCACCTGCCTACTGAGTCGGCGGTCCCGGGTTCGAATCCCGGCCGGGGCAAATATTTGTGCAAAATATTTGTTCTTGGGTCATGGATGTTATCTATATATGTATTTATATATTATGTATATCGTCGTCTAGTACCCATAGTACAAGCTTTGCTTAGTTTGGGACTAGGTCGATTTGTGTATGATTGTCCCTTAATATTTAGGTATTTTTATTTTTTATTTTTAATTTCGTAAAGCTGCGCTATGCTCCAATATACAACATATTTAAAAAAAACGAGGCCTTTTATCGATATTAAAAAATTAAATATTTCCACATTTTTTTGTTGTTAAATTCATTTGAGAAGTTCCTCATTCTAAATGAGCTTAAGCGACCAGTAATTGGCCACAGCGCAGAAAATCTTACAGTCGGGTAGAGAGCCGATTCTTATATGATGCTTTTTAACTTCTTTTAATAGCTTTGGTTTTTGTGATAACAAATTTATAAATGAAATTAGTATAAACTGAATGCTATTTGAAAATTTGAAATGTTGTCTATTGACCGGAAACAATAAATTATTTACCAATTTTTTGACGTTACGTGGAACCGTAGGTTAGGTTATTTTTTTTATATTAAACTACGTTTTCTGAGAATAAACTAGTTAGCTACATAAAACAGTGGTGAAATGAAGCAGTAAGGGAAAAATAAGAAATTTTATATATAAATATATAAATCAATAATCTAGTTAATAAAATAATGAAAAAAAAACTACAAATATCGTAAAAAACATACCCAGAGTACATATCATGTTTTCCAGCAACAACCAGAGAAATGAGAAAAACACTGAAAAGAAAAACTGCTTTAAAGACCGCCATTTTCACGGTTGATCAAAGCTGAATGTGGAGTAATAAATTATTATATTACTATCTACAGACGGTTTACAGAATTACTATTATCTTCAATTTCTATAAAGATTATGGTACTGATATTGTGTTTATCTGATAATTGGTTTATATAGCTGCATATTTTGACCTAATGAATATTACCTATGATGATTAATAGTATTATTATTATGTGGCATAACACGAGATAATTTTATTATGTATGTATGAAATACAAAACATTCAATTAGATTAGCAGAAATTATTAAGATATTAATGGTATACTTATAGTTAAAGAAAAAGTAAGTAAAAAATAGTTAGCATTCACGGTATATCACGGTATCATTTTATGGGGTAGGCCAATGTTTAGCAATGGACATCATAATTATGGCTGATGATGATCATAATGAAAATGTTGATAATAATATTCGTTTGGGCAATATAAGTAATCGGCTATATCACGAACATATTATAACCGTAATATGACTGAGATATTCCACGTTTTAGGTATTAAATTATATCTTAAGGTAAAACTTGTGGCATTGTAAGTTCATGGTAGGTTCATAAATTATAGGTACATTTATTTAATTATATGTTTATTTCGAGAGTGGACGGATGTGTTTTATGTAATTCATACAATAGTGTCCGAAAATGGAGGTTTTGGAAATCTGCGCTATTATTGTTGCTGGTGTAAGTTAAAAGTACATTACAAGTTTGCTTAATGTCAAAATTATACGAAAAAAATATTGTGTGCAACAAGAATAAAGCAAGAATGATTATTTAGAAAAAAATATGTTTACAATGTCACAATACATTTGTGAAACATGTAATGTCTCATTATCTTTAATGTGGATACTCCTCAATAATGAGTATCGATATAAATAAGCTACGCCTACGCCTAACAGGAAACTTCCTGTAAGTACTTTGCTTATATTTCTTAACAATACCTGCCACAAGCCACTTCTACATATAGTTAAACGGAATACCGGTTGATAACCAGTAAATTATATTTTTTTCAGATTCTCATCCTCATGTTTAATTCCTATATCTGCTGTAAAATGTGCTGCCCTAAAATCCCAGCATCCCTTCACCATAACCAAACCCACTTCGTATATTACAACAACCATAACACCGATCAAAAAGTAGATGGCACACAGACAGACACTGTCATCAACGGGGTTCTTATTGATGAAAATTGCCATGGTCATCACACAGGTCATATTATAGGCCATGATAATGGAATTCATCATCACGGAGGCCATGATACAGCAATTCATCGTCATAATATTGGAGACGTGGGGCATGCTTGGAGCGGAGGTCATGATTTTAGCGGTGTATGATTTTAGTTTGGGCACTTACAGGTATGTAATCAAGCTTGAAAATGTAAATTAAGGCGTTATTCAACTGTCACTAACATATAACCATGTGAGTGATATATATCCCATCAAAAACATAAATGTAAAATGAGAGCCAAGTTCAATATCGCGTGCACTTCGCCGACAAAAGAATTGAGATCTGCAAGGGTGCCAAGTTCTTTGCTCTAAAATTTTTAGATACAAGGACATGCGACATACTCAATGCATTTATTTTACTTGGGGAGTAATTCAATATCAAGATTTGACTTGGCTAGTTTTCATAAACTAACTAAATTTTATAAAAGTAACATATTCATAGTCATAGTTCATTATCAAGCTAACAGTATAAGTAACAAGACGTACACTAACTTGCGTACTTACCTTTACGAAAATAGGTTAATGATTTGATTGATTTTGATTTATAATATAAATTTATATTTTAAAACTAGCCAAGTCACGTCTTGATATTGAATTACACCCCAAGTAAAATAAATGCATTGAGTATGTCGCATGTCCTTGTATCTAAAAATTTTAGAGCAAAGAACTTGGCACCCTTGCAGATCTCAATTCTTTTGTCGGCGAAGTGCACGCGATATTGAACTTGGCTCTCATTTTACATTTATGTTTTTGATGGGATATCATTACTTTTTGTACAGAATTTATTATGATGTGTAAATTACTTAATTATTATTTGTTAATTAGTTCTGTGTGCTATTCTAGTACATCTTTTGAAAGTTTTGAACAAACAAAGAATTTTCCAAAACGGTTAGTACGTATTGGATTTTTATGTGCATGTATGTGTAAGTGTGTGCGTGTGAGTGTAAGTATATGCTATTCTAGTATATCTTTCAAACAAAAAAAGAATTTTCCAAATCGGTTTATAAATGACAGAGTTCTGAGGCAACAACCATCAATAATAATAATAATAATAAAAAACATAAAAAAATCACTGTTTTAGATTTTTATATGTATACACACACAATTACTAAGCTGGATGCCAAATTTCACCTTTCTAGGTCACCTGGAAGTGGGTTAGGTTTTTGATTACTAGTCAGTCAGTCAGTCAGTCAGTCAGTCAGTCAGTCAGTGATAAAAATACCGTTTTTTGGACTTTAATATCTCAATAACTATTTAACCTATATTAATGAAATTTGGGGTTCTACTTGTTCTAAAGGATCTTAATACATAAGCCAAATTTCATTTTTTTATGTTAAATAGATTTGGAGTTATTGGGGGGTCAAAAGTGGCTCCAAACGGTTCGTGTAATATAACACACGGCTGCTGCTCGCCAGTTCCTGCGGTGAACTTGGCTGGACACGCTGCCGCGTGTCTAGATCAATGACTAGCTTTTGCCCGCGACTACGTCCGCGTGGAACTTGGAAGTATGGAAGCAACCTCGTACAACACGAAAGATATCCACCTAATCACCTTAATTAATAATGAGGGAGGCGATGGCTGAGATATGCGTCATGCTCGTGAACGGGTGCCGTTTGTGGGGTCCGGTCTGTTCATACTAGCAAGGGCCTAATTAGTTGTGTAGTAACTGCTTTCCAGTGTTCAATGAACTGACGTGAGAGACTTCATCCTGTACTCGACTGAAGTTATTTTTTTACTTAGAGACTTGGAGACTGTATACATCTCTAATAAACTTAGTGTACTGTACAATGACGCTCAGAGACCTTATACATCTCTGAGGAATGAAATTTAACTATTATCATATATTTATTATTTATATTTTTTTATTTTGTAAATTGTGACGCCTAGAGACCATATACATCTCTAAGAAATTTAGTTTAATTATTTATTTATTTATTTTTTCTTTTGTATCGTTAGTTTCTTATTCAGTCCTTAACTTTTCTAAGGATTTAAATTAATTTATTTTGTTTTGCATGTTGTGACGCCTAGAGACCATGTACATCTCTAAGAAATCTAAATTAAGTACTTAATTATTTTGTTGCATTAGTTATTGATTTTGACTCCTTGAGACCTTATACATCTCAACGGAATTGAATTATTTCATTAATTAATTATACCTATCTATATTGCGTGTCGTGACGCCTAGAGACCTTCTACATCTCTGAAAAAATCACTTTATTTTATATAATTTTTAGTGTAAACATTGATTTGGAGACTTGTACATCTCCTCTAACATATATGTATCAATTACCTAGCTATAATATAATTGTATTAGTTTTTAAGTATAATTCACGAAAAAATGACTTACTGTTGAGTTTCTTTCGGCTTTCTTCTCAACAGCGGTCTCCTCTTGCAAAATGCCGGTAGACTCACAATCTGACTTGTAAAAGTGCCCTTGTGGCCTACTTACTGAATAAATTATTTAATTTCATTTCAAAGAGCGCCTAAGCAAATGTAAGAGCAATTGTGCTTTTGGTTTAATCATTACATTTCCTACAGGGTCATCAATGTCATTATGAATTAGTTACTCACTTTTCAATCTTTTTAGGGATAATTTCCAGGATGAAAACTATCCTATGTCCTTCCTCGGATCTTAAACTATCTCCATGCCAAATTTCATCAAAATCGATTCAGCGGTTTAAGCGTGAAGAGGTAACAGACAGACAGACAGACACACTTTCGCATTTATAATATTAGTATGGATATATACGCATTTAGTTTATGTTGTTAGTTGACATTTAATCGCTAAATCAGACATATTATCTCGGATAATGTATCGAATGAACATGCAACGTGGATTTTTTTATAAAACAAGCAAACAATAAAAATAATGTCATTGAAATTGCTTGCCAAAGGCATATTTTGAATTTGAATAGATTGCAATACTACATAATTATTTATAACTTCATTTCTTTTGTTCCATGTATGATGTATGATATTATTAGAACAGATCAAGTTATGTAGGTACTACAATTTTGAACGTCCCACATCTGTAGGTACTTAGCTAGGTTCTGCTCCATAGGAAACCCAATGATGTAATAAGTCTACAATTCCATTGTGTTATAAGCAGCGCTTTAAAATTACATGTTTTCCTTTAAGAGTTTCCGGTGACCATAACACGGTAAGCGGATTTGCATTAATTTCGCACTGTAGCCGACACCATACCACATGTCTAGCAAAAGGTCTTATAGCTGACGAAATCTGTATTAAACATAGCTGTTTTAGCTCTCGGAGTGTCGTGTATCGTGGCCGCAAGTCGATCCAATGTTATGACACATCTTCAATAAACAGGAAAGCGTGTTTTTCTATCCTGCGACTCAATGTGGGCATTTTAGACACGACACTCAGTTGGTAAACACAGCGACGCCAGCGTTGCGTTCTGTTCGAGCAGAAACGATTTCCATCAAGTTTCATTGGATTACATCATTGGAATCATATTGATCAACACTTTATTGTGATTGTAATAAGTCTGACAGTTGTTTGATGAAAACTTGTCATAAAATTGGCACAATCTGGTATAAGTTGTTTATGTGATTGTTTATAAAGAAACGAAAGTATAACCTGCGAAGATTCGACGATAGTTTTGCTAAACTTGTAAGCGAAAACGAAGACTGAGTAATTAAAAGTAGTGTTCAATCAAATATATTTACCAGAATGGAAGCTATTGGGATTATTTTCTTTGCTTGCTTGGCATTTGTGAGTATTTTCTCTTTTGCAGTTCTAACCGCTTATAATGGAACCAGTAGTGAGCCGTTTTGTCCAGTTTTGGGGACTCTCCTAGTTATCACAACTTTTTCTATTTTGTTTAGTGCTAAATACGAGTTCGTTAAAAATTACTTTCTAACAAAAAAAAAACACTATGCCAGACAGCGATTAATTGTGCTGTACTTATAATAAAAAGAAATGTTATTCAAACCGTTACTTTTATAGTTATTGATGATAATGTGTTTAGTATTTCATTTCAGTATTTCATTATGTTTTTGTTTTTGTTACAGGCAATAGCAATATTGATATTAATTACCTGCTGCTTCTTCAAAGTAAATGGTGGCAAGGATTCAAGAGACGTCGGAAGGGATAGATCAGACACCAATAGCCGCTTGAATCAAATGGCTTACAACAAGGCCAGGAATGAAAACCAATTATCAAATCATAGCCATAATGTGATTCTATTTTTGAACAAAAAAGACAAATACTCGAGTGAATCAAAACAGAATCTTACAAGAAATGACCGTAATCGAAGTTATGATGATGCAGATGAAATTAACAGTGGATACCAAACGGATGACAGTCAATTAAATAATCATATTCAACCAATTGAAACTACAAATTGCCATTCAAGTAATGGAGTCAGCAGTGCACAGACTCATGGATGCTACGGAAATGACACGAGTAATCATGTTCAGTTTGAGTCTACAGGTCACAACCATGGACTGAGTAGTCATAATCACGGAAGTAGTCATGACAAGGGAGGATTTCAAAACCATGATATCAGCAGCCAAAGTAGCCACGGGTTTGGACATTGTAATGGTGGATTCTCTAGTAATTTTAGTGGCAGTCATAGCGACTGGGGTCACCACAGTGGGGATAATGGCCATTTTGGTGGTCATGATGGTGATGGTGATGGAGGTGGGGATGATTGAATAAAATGATACTAGATGACAGATAAGCATGGTATATATTAGGCTGGGTAATTATTAATTTATCTTCGTTTTTTAAATAACTCAGTAGGAATATGGTGCCATGCTGATATTATGTTGAAATTGTAAACATTTTAAAATAAAATTTTAGTTCGTATAGATTGTGATTAACATTAGGTTTTGTATGATAATGTATGATACTGCAAAAAAACAATATTTTTCCACCTTTAGTGCATTGGTTAAGCATTAATATTATAATTAAAACAGAATCACCTACCGATTACTTTAATGCTTTTAATGTAGAGATCATAAGTTTGGGTAGGTTTGTTTTAAGTAGGTATAACAATCCCGTAAAGTTGCAAAAAATAGATTTTTGGCAAATGAAATTATAATATTTTAAAATTCGGGCTACTGAGATATGTATCGATCTTTGTCAAATGCACTGCACTGCCTTTAATACGTGTACTCAACACCTTTGTGTTCATCTTCGTCACAGATTATAACTTTCAATGATAATTTTTATATTTACATTAATTGGTCCTTAGTTAATTACGTTCTACGAGTATTATAATTTCTGTTGGAATCATATTTTTTTATTTCGTATAAATAGTGTACCTCTGAAAAATTACGCGATCGAGAAAAATATATTAAATTATTTAGTTTATTTTGTATACTTTATGCCTATAGTGATAGCTGTATGCCTATAGAAAAGCGATATTTAAGGCCAATAATTAAGTGAAAAAAAAATATTGTTTGAAATATTGTAGTAAAGCTAAAGTTTTGTTTAGAGTTACCATTCCAAAAATAAATCGTTGAACAATACATGTTTTATACTAAGTATACAAATACATACGTAATAAAAAGTAAGCAAATTAAATCTCATTACATATATTATAATTGTACAATCAGCTGCAGATAAATAATTATTATGTCCCCTGGCAAACATTTTTTGTGGCAGGCGGTCATATCAGCTGACTGAAATTGGTATCTTTTAAGTATATCGAGTAGTGTTGTCTTCCTAGCGTGCAACAGAATGTGGTGTAGTCGTAATTCATCTACTTTTTTGGTAAAATATTCCTTTTTTTAATATAATAAACTTTATACATTTTCTATTTGATTTATTTTTGTAATATTTAGGTAGTCCTCCTTTCTTTGTGTGCTCACCATTTTAATAACCTGATCAGAGATCACATATAATAAGCTGATTATATAAAAATATACACATTTTTTCAAGAGGAACGAAAAGAGAATAGAACTATACCAAAGGTTGTCTCAAAGAGATCGCACTTGAGCGATAAGACCGCCTGCTTTCTACCTCTATTGTACATTAAAGTTTATTTCTGTATTTATTTCGTGTTGACTATTCTATACACTTATAGAATACCCTATATTTTATGCTCAGACCTTCAATTTTTAGGGTTCCGTAGCCAAATGGCAAAAAACGGAACCCTTATAGATTCGTCATGTCTGTCCGTCTGTCCGTCTGTCCGTCCGTATGTCACAGCCATTTTTTTCCGAAACTATAAGAGCTATACTGTTGAAACTTGGTAGGTAGATGTATTCTGTAAACCGCATTAAGGTTTTGATGCAAAAATAAAAAAATAATAATACATATTGGGGGCTCCCCATACTTAGAACTGAAACTCAAAAATTTTTTTTTCATCAAACACATACCTGTGGGGTATCTATGGATAGGTCTTCAAACATGATATCGAGGTTTCTAAAATATTTTTTTTCTAAACCGAATAGTTTGCGTGACAGATGCTTCCAAAGTGGAAAAAAGTTGGTCCCCCCCCCTCTACCTTCTAAAATAAGAAAATGAAAAATCTAAAAAAAACATATGATGTACATTACTATAAAAACTACCAAAGAAAATTGTTTTGAACGAGATCTAGTAAGTAGTTTTTTTTAAATATTTTAATACCTAACTTTGCACCTAATTTATATGGGGCGCTATACATACCAGGTGCAAACTTAACTTAACCACTTAGGGATGGAAAGTGTGTGTATGGAACCCTCGGTGCGCGAGTCCGACTCGCACTTGGCCGGTTTTTAATAGTAGGTATAGATATTAATAAAATAAGGTGGGCACCTTCGTACTCGCGAAAGAGGAATTCATATCATAGCTGTCATAAACCTCTTTTCTGGTTTTCCGTAGTCGGTAAAAATTGTCCTTGATAAGGCTGCCTTCATTCACTAAAGCGGAGCGTAGAAAATGAACCGACCAGGATGCATCATTGTGAACCCCAAAATAAGTGTATTTCAATCTGAGGAATTTGATTGGTCCATTTTACAGAGCTCAGCTCCAGTGGACAGACAGCTTTTTTAGGATTTCTAAGCCCCTGTATTATAAATAGGTGAAATCGGTTCGTTTAGGCGCGATGAACGTACGACGACACAGTCATACATATTAAAATACAGAAAATCGTAAAAAAGTCGAGTCAGCATAACTTATTTTCTCATTGACTCACTGATGATCATCAAAATGCTAAAGGCACTTCCTTATGTTATAGAAAGCTGAAATTTTGGTATTTTAGTTAATATTAGTACACAGAAACAAAAAAAAATATAAAACGTTGGAACCCAACCATCTTTTATCCACCAACCCCCCTAAGATCCCTGAGGGATGGAGGGATGGTTTATGAGACTTCCGCAAATTTTACGCCAGAGGTCTGAAAATAAATAACCATGTAAACCTGTATAAACAACAAAAAATAAAATAAAATAACATTGTCATAAGCTTACAAAAGGAAGTAAAATCCCATCAACAACATTTTCATGTAAAAAGATGCCAAGATGAGACCATATGACTCGCACTGCCAAAAAGTTATCAGATCTCATGTAGAACCAAGCTTCTGAATCTAGACCCTCTAACTCTACAAACAAGGCTTAACTTCACAAACTTTACACCTTCAATATACGTATCTTGGCTTTTGTTACTACAAGAACTAATGGGCAGTAATTTTTTTTCACCTCGTGCCCATAATTATGAATATAGCGAAATGGTCAAACCACATTTTTTATTCAGGTGTAGAGTTAGAGTTTTCAGAAGCTTGGCTCTACATGATATCTGTTTTTTTTTGACAGTGCGACTCATATTATTATGGTCCTGTCTAGGCATTATTTTACAAGAAAATGTTTTTCGTGGGATATAATTATCTGCACTGAAGATAAACAAGGTTTCTGCATACACTAATGTGTGTACAAGTTAATTACAATATAATTATATCGTAAAATATTATTTAACACGAAACTAGTGACAGGGGGGACGGACTTGCTGTTTTTCGTCCGTTGTTTTGGATGCTGCGCGGCGATCTAGTGCGTATAGTCTTGTGGTGAAAAAACAGGCCTGACAGGACGCTAGAGGCTTATTAAATTACCCCCTTGGGCTACTTACAGAATGAACTTCATTATTTCATCAGTTTTATTACGTATCAAAAATCCCGTCTTAATAGGTAAGTCAGCCATTCGAATATACGTATTAATCTTACTTAGTTACGACGTTTCCTTAACCTATGACTAAACAGGTAATATTTTCAATAAATACAGCAGTATTGAACTGCCATTCAAATATAACATTTAATAGGTTGACTTAAGGTATCGACCACGAAAGGGTAAAAGAAACTGCTACTACGTGAGCAAGATCTTCTAGTTCAGCTAGCTAGGCATTGTATTGTATTTTAGAACGGATAGCAAGGAACCAAGACTCAACTTTGCAAATAAAACATTTAATTGAAATATTATATTTTACTAAGGAAATCCAAAGATGACAAACCCTATGAAAATAAACATGCTCGTACGTTAACTGAGTCACTCGATTGTTTTTTCTCTGTTGGGTTAGTCGTGTTTGTAGACTGAGATCATTATATTTTGCAAAGTAAGATGAAGAAGACTTGAGGAAATATGTGGTCCTATTCCTATAGAAACAACAGATGAAACAAGCACTAAGTTAAACGGAAGCAATAGACAAAATGACCTGGTTTTATTGGTTATGGCTAACCTTTGCTGCCATTATATTTATAATTGTAAGTATAAGTACTTTATCTTTACTCGTATTGTGTTCTTCTTGATTGGTGCTTAACAAGTGCAATTTTACTTTGTCTTCTTTTATAATTTCATACAAATTTAAACCATATTTTAAAATAAGAACGTTTTTCACTCGACGTGAGTGTTTTTTTGTGTTGTTATCTCGGAATTTCGTTATTTAAGAAATAATATTATTTATGACAAAGCTTATTTAAAGGTGCTCAAACAATTTGTTATTATGATTTCCCTGTTCATCAGTGATAATTAATGATAAAGCATCCGTCACTTTTAGACTAATAAAATTAGCGTGTGTGTTATAAAAACTTTATTATTTTTCAAACACGCGATAATCCGCGACCATCATAAGGCCACTGGCTATTGAATTTTTAATATAACCAAACTATTTTTATTTTTTTCAGATATTATGGGTCATAATCCATAACTTTCGTATATACTTGAATACCAACAACAGTGAGATTCTTTGCCGGAACCAGATAAACTATAGAGCAACGCAAAAGAGTGGTGACGTGGAAAATGGTGGAATGGTTCAGAGTGATTGTAAAACAGAACCTATAGCACAATCTACGGCGTCGCTTGCTAGTCTGCCTACGCCTGATGTTCCGCCTGCCTATGACCAAATTTTAGGGCGCAGCAGTCGCATGGACCAGGAAGCACATCATGGCGAGAGGAAATAACCCAGATCAACTTGTATCCATATCGGATCAGATGGTGGCGGGCCCAAGCCCAAGTGGCAAGAAAAAATACTGAGCTCAAGTGACTTATTTGAATTGAATGTTCATTTCAATTCTATTTGGTTTTGATTTCGCTTAATAAGAACCACTCTAACTTTTTTTATGACCATTGTCGTTTTATACGTATATTTTTGAATTGTACTTAATATAAATAAAATATTATGAATTAATGAAAGTCTTTAATTGTTTATAAAATGTGGTACATTACATAGATGGCATACATTTAGAAGCTTCACACGTTTTACCAGTATCAGGCGGGGCGCACTCCGCGATTAACGTTTCCCGCTACAAGTACATGCCGGTGGCCGCATGCATGCGGACTATTCAGTGGCTGACACGCTCTGTCTCGGAACACACGTACCTCCACGATTTTCGCGCGCGTCTCGCTGACGATTTACGTCACAAGTGAACGTTCCGCATTCATCTGTTGATACCAGTGTTATATTATAATAGTGTTTAAATGAGTAAAAAGACAGCGAAAAGATATTGTATCGCAGCGGGTTGTAGGAACAATGATCGAAATTGGAATCACGCGTTTTTTGCTCTCCCAACATGTCCGAAGGATGCCGAAAGGTAAGAAATTGAACATAATATATAATAATTAGTTACTGAATAATAATAAAAAACATATTGCAGGTGTATCTACTTCTATATTTAACACTGGTAATACTCAGAATAATTGTAATTGTTAAGTACTTATGTAATTTTGAATTGATTATTTGCTGCTATTTGTCAATTTAAATTCTAGTAAAATAAATATGTCTACTACTAAATCAACAATCATAAAGGTTTTTATAATAATATTTGATATCACGTTTGTAAAATTACTAGTAATGAATAAAAGATTGAGTGATAGTTTGATAGGTAAGTATATAAAATATATAAATAATGAGTTAAAAGAAATGTATTGGAAGAGATCCTTAATAGGGATAATTTCGCCTTTGTACATGTTTTATTTGTTACTAGCGACCCGCCCCGGCTTCGCACGGTGCGTCCGTGCGTATTTTTAAAGATCTAAGCATACATAGGGGCAGACAGACAAACAGGCAGGAAACGACTTTGCTTTATACTAGGTATGTAGTAATGAATATATATATATAGAAGCACCGGGAAAGGCAGCAGAACGATCGACAGAACGTCCGTCATCAGTATCACTCATTATGGAGTCAAGATGCCAGAAACACAGAAATAAAATCAGTTTAATCACAAATAACAATCACTGGTTTTATTTAAACACACTCGGAATCAAAATAAAGAAAGATTAACAAGATAAACACTGATTGAGAGCCAATAGGTTAGTATGCATGCACACTCGTGCCCAGCTGTCCGTCAAGTGACCAGCTGTCACCGATTGGCGCCTGCCTACTACCCTATTCGGGGTGCCCCGCTCTTATTTCAATATACCTTCAACATTTTTATTAATGTCAAGCATTATCTAAAGTTACCCTCAACTATTTCATTGATGTAAACAACACTAGTTACTATTACGATTTACAATCTTAAAATCAAATTAACCGTTTAAATTACACATTAAATCGGATAATCAAATCAAACTATTAATAACCAGCATCATATTTGCCTGCGCGCCGTCACGGCCGTCCTGCGTATTCACACGTCCTCGTGTGCAGATGTATGTGCCTCAACACTTTCAGCACCTGCGGACAAGTAAAAGACAATGGTTGACTTTATTCACTACTCGGTCACCCTGACCCAATGTTTATCACACACAGTGGTCAGATGTATGCTAACGGCTAGTCAGGAACAGGCCAATCGGGGCCACACAGGCCAGTCGGTGCCACAAAGGCCAGTCGGTGCCACACAGGTCAATCGGAGCCACACAGGCCAGTCGGAGCCACACAGGCCAGTCGGAGCCACACAGGCCAGTCGGAGCCACACAGGCCAGTCGGAGCCACACAGGCCAGTCGGAGCCACACAGGCCAGTCGGAGCCACACAGGCCAGTCGGAGCCACACAGGCCAGTCGGAGCCACACATGCCAGTCGGAGCCACACAGGCCAGTCGGAGCCACACAGGCCAGTCGGAGCCACACAGGTCTGTCGGTGCCACGCAGGCCTAGTGAGTGTCACACATACTAGGTGGATCCACGCAGGCCCATCGTTGCCACATAGGCGTGACGGTGTTACACATAAACAAAGATGGGGGCGTTATTACAAGCAAGCATGGTATTTGAAATCACAATTACTAACCATCGCCGTCATCGGCACATTCTGTCTTAGCCTGATTAATAGGGCCTTCTAGTCCGGCGCTCAACTCTAATGGAACATAACACTGGCATAGCACGCACGCGATCGTGTGCGTACTTGTAGATTCTATAAGAATTGAGAGCCTTTAGTAGGTATCAATCGCCAATGGCCATCCAACAACTCAACCACCAAATATGGCCCTTAAATTTTGAATCTAATTTTGTTTAGTTACGCTCGTGGTTTCTAAAAGTACGTAATCACCTACTTTAAACTTTTTAACATTGGCTTTGGTGCTATCGAACCTGCCTTTATCGTAAGAAGCACTAGTTTCTATGTCTCGTGCTGACTGCTCTCTAACAGAATCTAAGTCTATGTCCGGTTACATCAGTCTCTAAGCTGTCAAAATTATCCACTTTAAGGCCTACGTCACAGATCGAAACAAAATGAAAACTTCTCACCAGATTGCCTCATATGGTGTGTCGACGCCATACACGTTAACTCTTTTCTCAGTGAAGTCGCTGGCCTGGCAGTTCTTTCCGTCACGACTCGTACCGTGGCAGATGAAGCAGACGACCCATGGCGTCACTGAGAACTGCTGCTAAGTTCACGTATTTTTTCCTGAAACAGAAACTCCAAGCACAGTATCACAAAGCTCGGTCATTCTAACCTTAAATCCAAAAAAAAGGAAGCTCAAATCAATCTAACAAAGTTACACTTAAATTATGATACGATGAGAATATCTAATCCACGACGTAGATACAAGAAAATATTTTAATTAAATCATTATTAGCACTTAAATAACAAGCTTTACTTTGTATGATAATTTTAGGATTACCAAGACTTTACCGATTATGAAACAGTGAAAATGATAAATCAAACTTCAATTTCAAATTCTTGTGTCCTAACATTTTCCTAATCCTATTAGTGTCTCCAGTTTAAATATTTTAGGCTATAGCGATCACCACAGTTAAAAGTAGCACTGGGATCGTTTAAACAAATCTCAAGCTCACCAGCTCATACGGAAGTTACAGGCGCTAAAAACTATACGCCAGATAAAGTACACCGAGTAAGAAACTATTCAAGACGTCAACAAATTCAATTCTACAGAACAATTGGAAAATCATGAACAGAGGGTAGATTATTAAAGCAGCCGCTCCTACTACTAAGTACTGTGTATGATTGATGCACCCTCATAGCGCAATTTTTAAATGATAAACTTTAATAATGGTAAACTGCGTAGTGGTCATATTAATCAACACTAAATCTGTAGAAAAATTTCGCGTTCGGTCATATTATATCACTACGAAAACAATCGTTAGAAAAACGTCCAATAAACTTTCTTTCATGATTAGTAATACTTTTTTTGACAAATACCCACTAAACTGAATAAGTCTAACTTAAGTCTACCCCCGAATCTGGCTACACTTTTATTTGTGAACACTATATCGGAATACTAGTGACCAGTTAACGACTGACCTGACGCGATTTTGAAATCTGTCGGTGTCACGCGTCGCTTGTAGATCTCCGCCGCTTGTGGGTCACTTCCACTAGTGCAACGTCTGACGATGTGTCCCGCTGTTCTTGAGGCAAATAACGATCTTCGATGTGGTTTGCTGTTGACTGCTGGCTTTTGTCGCCGAGGTGGTAAGTTGTAACCCCGGTGATTTCTCTTTTATATGAAGTAAACAATCGAATTTTTCATGTCCGTTTCTCTCGCAATTAAAACAGTGCAAACATCATTTGTTTTCATACGTTTTCGTATCTGTGACGCTGTTAGCTGTGTTTTAATGCCTCTGTTCCCTGATTTAGAGCCGTCAGGTTCGTAGTATTTCGAAAATTAGCCACAAATTTTTGGTTGTTTCATTGTCTTTGCTTCGAGTTCCATCTTTTCGCTCCATGGCCCGTAGGTACTATCCCAACTTCTGATATAGAAGCACCGGGAAAGGCAGCAGAACGATCGACAGAACGTCCGTCATCAGTATCACTCATTATGGAGTCAAGATGCCAGAAACACAGAAATAAAATCAGTTTAATCACAAATAACAATCACTGGTTTTATTTAAACACACTCGGAATCAAAATAAAGAAAGATTAACAAGATAAACACTGATTGAGAGCCAATAGGTTAGTATGCATGCACACTCGTGCCCAGCTGTCCGTCAAGTGACCAGCTGTCACCGATTGGCGCCTGCCTACTACCCTATTCGGGGTGCCCCGCTCTTATTTCAATATACCTTCAACATTTTTATTAATGTCAAGCATTATCTAAAGTTACCCTCAACTATTTCATTGATGTAAACAACACTAGTTACTATTACGATTTACAATCTTAAAATCAAATTAACCGTTTAAATTACACATTAAATCGGATAATCAAATCAAACTATTAATAACCGGCATCATATTTGCCTGCGCGCCGTCATATATGAATAAATAAATGAATATCGGACAACTAAGCAAAAACAAAATGAAGCTCAAGAATTTAATTGCATGTTAAGGTAACGCATTCGTTACATTATTTTATTATATTATACGTATTAAAATGTTTAAAAGTAAAGCTAAAATGTTTTGCGGCCTGGTGGTGGATTCAATTCGTCCAAATTCTGAGATTGTTAATTTTATAGTTATATAATGAAATTATAAATATAAAGTATGAAGATTATAAATATATTGCTCTCTATATTGAATGCAAGAAATAAATGGGAAATACATTTTTATTTTTAGTCGTTGACAGCCACAGATCACCTCCACTAGATAGCTAATGTTGATAGTATTATTCGCGACTCAGTTCACCACGCGGCGAGGAACGACGGGGAGAGCGGGTGGGCGTTACCTGCGTCATGATTGGCCGATTCCTAATGCGCACGTGACCATAGTGATGCGACACATTCATTGGAAGTGTCTAAACCGGTATTAAATATTATTGCTCGTACACAGTTGTACTAAATAGGAGATATTAATTATAAAAAATATTTAAGGTAAACAAACAAAGTTATAGCAGATTACGGATATGTAACTAAAGGCATTAAATAATTTCATATAATATAAAGTTGATAATATTTAAATACAAATACTCTTTATTGCACACCTCAAGGAATACCTATACAACACAACATGAGATACATTAAAATAACAGGCAGAGGTAAACAACAGGTGGCCTTATCGCTAAATAGCGATCTCTTCCAGACCACCTTTAGGTAGCGGAGTAGTTTAAAATATACTTCTAGAAATTACCTGGTAATTTATTATTATAATTATTTTGAGGGTTAATTAATAAAAATGTTTTTCGACCGACTTCAAAAAAAGGAGGACATGTATGTATGTTTGTCCGCGATTATCTGGCGTTTGGCTGAACCGATTTTCAGAAGAGTAATTACTACACTTAGGAGAAGGTTTTGGAATTTAAACCGACTTAATAAAAGAGAGGTTCTTATACGTATGTTTTTCCGAGACTGTAAAATTATAATAATTATATAAATTATTATAATTATATAAAAAAGTAGAAAAATGCAAAATACCATACTTAACACATTCTCTGCTGTTAACGCACTTCACATTAGTACAATTGCATTCGTTGGTACATGATTCGAAAGTGAATGGTTTAAGAAAAATAATAATACAATACAATACAACAATACTTTATTACATACCGATAAAAGTTTACAAAAGGAAACAAGACACATACAATTAAAAAATGTATCTGCTAAGATTATTCGAGTCTTCGACAAAAATATCTAGAAAGCCCCATGCTACTTATGCTACTCAGTACAAACGGCTTTTTTTTAACAAGGAGATTAGACTACTTTTATGGCTTTGTAATGGTCAGGTCTCACCGGAAGATCAGCGCTGGCTTTCGATTCGAGCTAGTATTATGCTGAGGTTTGAGTCCCACCCCACTTCCTCCAAGTCCATCATCAGGTCCATCTTGTGACACTGGATTTAATTGCTCGCTAAGAGGAATCGAGAAACCGAAACAGCATAACTCTATGTCAAACCAACTCCGAGATCCGTCGCACTTCCTCCAAGTCCATCATCAGGTCCATATTGTGATACTAGATTTAATTGCTCGCTAAGAGGAATCGAGAAACCGAAACAGCATAACTCTATGTCAAAACCAACTCCGAGATCCGTCGCACTTCCTCCAAGTCCATCATCAGGTCCATATTGTGATACTGGATCTAATTGCTCGCTAAGAGGAATCGAAAAACCCAAACTGCAAAAGTCTATGTCAAACCAACTCCGAGATCCGTCGCACTTCCTTCAAGTCCATCATCAGGTCCATCTTGTGATACTGGATCTAATTGATCGCTAAAAGGAATAAAAAAACCGAAACAGCATAACTCTATGTCAAACCAACTCCGAGATCCGTCGCACTTCCTCCAAGTCCAACATCAGGTCCATCTTGTGTCACCGGTTCTAACGTCTTGCTGCTAAAAGGACTTGTAAACTCCAAACAACATGATATCTCTACAAAAACAAAATAATATGTACGTGCATTTACCGATTTAATTTCAAATTTTAAGAAATACATAATATTTACTCAAACTAAAAACATCTACAAACTAAATAAAACTACCGAATTACTACTCTAAATTACTATAATACAACAATAAAAATAAATATTAATACTTTATTAATAAAATACGCTACAGCCAAAAGTCGATTTGGTATTGTCTGCAGTACATCACTAACGATACACGTGCTTTCGTAAGAACCGGTAGAAAAGGATAGCTCAATTGCATTTTTTACTTGATCAAAAGGGACAGATATGCTTCACTACTTCCGAGCGACGTTCGTTAGTTCCAACTGACCAGTATAAAGAGAGCTCCGGTCTCCGTGGCTAGGAAACAAAAATTTCGTTTTATACAGTAAAATTTACTCACCTATGGAATGTTATACCATCTTTATCATAGCTAAGTCCTAGAAGTCTTCCCACACCACTTAACGCTACAATTTACCATTTTTCGTTGATATTTGATATTATTTTTCGTTGCCATTCGCACGGGTCGAAAACATGGACGCAACTAAACGGTGGCGCCCGTGTTGATACTTTTATAAGATCGCAGTACCATACCGTTGGTGCGCGCGGGTCGCCTTACATGCTCCGTCTAGTGGGGGTTGTCTGTGTTGACAGCCCTCGCTCTCGGCGACGCGGCAAGCGAGCCAATTCATTTTCACCGTTGGTACGCAGCTTTAACGTTCCGTTTGGCTTGCGCTGGGGACGACGACTTTAGAAGGGCCATAAATCATATTTTTTCGGCTAAAAAAAGCGGCTTTTGTAAAGATCAAAGTAGTGTGCCTTCTGTACTTGTACTATTATCTATTCTGTGCCAGTATCTGGTATGCATTATTATTAAATAAAACAACGGTTTTGCTTCGGGCCGGGAGAAAATATAATATTACTTTTTGTGGATTCTATTTTTTAAATTACTACAAAATGATTAATAATATCATCTTCATGCTCCAAATAATATGATTCGTTTTTCATTTCTAATAGTTTTTTTCAGTCTCAAAGACACGTAACGTATAATTTTTTTTTGAATAAGGATCATTGTTCCCGAATTTGTTATTGAACTTTAAGAAATCTCTTCGTTTGTTTGTAGTTAACTCCATAATCATAGAATCTAAGCTTTTGGGACTATAAAACACTGTACCGTCTAGATACGCCAATGCGTAGAGATTTTTTTTGTTGCAAAAGTCACACCAGCCTTTGTACCTCTACTGACTGGCGTTAAAGTCCTAGGAATGCTAAGATTTGGTTATCGTTGTTATTGGATTTACAACTCTCTAAGAAAACAAAGTATTTAGGCTTGAAAAATTAATATGGTGATATTGGAAGCAAGTCGGTCGATAATCTTCACTACCGACATCCCTTACACCTGCGAAACAAAATAACAATGATAAATTTGGACCTCAATTCGCTGTTTCACACTCACAATACTGACATCTATTCATCTTTCCACTATATGTGTTACAAAGCGGCTAAACTAGCTGCAGCATGTACATTTTGATCTCGAAATCGTAACCAGACTGCTAAGGAGAGGACAATACTTTACAAAAGGCAAGCCCGATAGAATTGCAGATCAAGTTAGAACGCAAGTGGGATGCTGTCGTTGCGTGACAGCGTCCCTGTAAGTAGAGTACACGAGCCTTCAAAAATTACTGCGTCGTTATGAAATCATAACCTGGTGCAGGATATCGGCAACTCTTCCACCGCCACAGTATAGGAACGGAACCCTACCAAGATTGAGTCAGGACTATCATAGTAAGTTGCTGGAGTCCGGTCGAAGGACCGGTCATGATGATGTTCTTTGATCGAAGGTGTACATTCACCAGTGGACGTCAGATAATAAATGTAAAATCGGCCCAAAGAATTCACACCATAGAAAATGGATTTTTTTGTATTTATTATTATAGTGGTTAGTAAACATACATAGCATACTGAAAATTAGAGCCTAAAATATAGCAAATCCTGAAAAACACAAGTTGTGCAAATATTACGGTTGGAAAGATATAGCCCTGAGACAGACTTACTAATTAACACCCACATGAAAGTAAAAAAAAACTAGGTTGAAACATTCAAAAATAATTGGTCTTCACAAAATGTTCCTCCGACTATAAGGCATTAGCGGTTTTCTTCAATTACTACTTCGTTATTTTGTTTACAGTGTAACTAGCTTTTCGTAGCTAGCGGACATCCGAAGTTGTTACGAACTTATATTATATAAACTGTATAAGTTGCTACTTACATTTCGTTTTTATCCCAAAACACTGCTGTGAATTGATTTGATTATTCAAATGTGTATTAATTATTAATAAATACTAATTAAAGTATGAGATATCGGGTTCAATTCGCGGTCTCTTCCGCCAGTGCTTTGATCAATGGTTTCAGTGAAATTATAAATTAAAATTATTATTTAGTAATTACCCTTCGGAAATCCAAAGTGAACTGTAAATAGAAGAAGTTGTTATCGATATATATTCAGTTTTAATTGAAACAAGTTACAAGATCTCGGCCAATATTGAAGTTACGAATTGCAAATTTTGTAGTTTTGGTCAGTTTAGCTTATCAAAATAATCAATACAAAGAATAACTCACACAGTATAAGGACACATTCGAAAGGTCCTGTCGTTAGGGTGGTCGGAAGCTTGAGACGATAGACCAGCAAAGGTAGGTTAGAGGTAAGGGGTTCGATACCAGGTCAGTTCCGCCAGGTGATGCATTTTTTTTTTCTTTGTGCTTTGATCTTTGTATCAATGGTTTAAGTGAAATTTTAATGCATTTATATAAAAAAATCGGCCAAGTGCGAGTAGGACTCGCGCACGAAGGGTTCCGTACAATTATCTGTAAGTTTGTTGTATGGAAGCCTCCCTTAAATATTTATTTTATTTTATTTTAGTATTTGTTGTTATAGCGGCAATAGAAATACATCATCTGTGAAAATTTCAACTATCTAGCTATCACCGTTCTTGAGATACAGCCTAGTGACAGACGGACGGACGGACAGCGAAGTCTCAGTAATAGGGTCCCGTTTTTACCCTTTGGGTACGGAACCCTAAAAATACCCGTGGGGAATCCAAGCTCCTGAACTGAAAATAGAACCAGGAGTGAAAGTATGAGGTACCGGGTTCAATTTGCTGTCTCTTCCGCCAGGTTTTGCATTTATTTTTTCTTTGACCTTTAATCTGTATCAAATGGTTTAAGTGAAACTTTAATTTATTCATTAAATAAATACCCTTTGGTAGTCCCAGCTCCCGAACCCTGCGCTTGCGCGCGTTCTCCAGGCCTGTAAACCAAGGATATGTCGTTAACATTCCGTTTTTAAACCAACAAACAGAGGGATAGATTTACGAAATTTGAAACTTAATCATTATTATTTTTATTCACTTTTACTGTCGTTACGATGGTCGGAAGGTCGAGACGATGGACCAGGAATCCAGAAGTACCGAGTTCGATTCCCGGATACGTCCTAATACTACGACGGTGGTAAAAAAGCATGCGGCCAGCCAGATGTTAAGCAGTTACCGCCGCCTCTGGACGCTTGCGATGCCAGGAGCATGACACGCGCGTTGCCAACCCTTTAAGAACCGTGAAATACGCCAACTTTGCCTGCACAGGGAACTTTGCCCAAAACGCTACTTAAAAATAGAAACGTTACTGTAGACAATTTCAAGATGATTATGGCAACACTACTATTTTTAGTGGAAAATAGATTATATCTGTGGTATCACTGGGAGTCACATTTGTGCGCAACTTCATTCCGTAACGTGTTGGGACTAGTCGAATAAGGTGCGTGATTTGGCGGGCCAATTCTAGGTGAAGTTCTGGTGTATTTTTTACAGAATGGGGAAGCCTCAGGTGAATGTATCTTATTGCTTGTTATAAAATAAGAACTGTAGATCATTTTTATTGTAGTTTGAACTAAAAATACTTATTAAAAACGGAGTTATGATGGTGGGCAATGTTATCCAGTAACTTGCTAGCCTATGAATGCCAACATTGCCCAGACTAAAAAAAGGGTTAGGGTACCTTGTCGTAATTTTACCTGACTGCGTAAATAAAGGACGGTTATGTATTTAAGGTAAGGTAAGTTATATTTCTATTAAGCCGTTGTACTTTTAGCATTAGCTGCATGTCATGTCATGTCATGTCCATAAAACAAAAAAAACATAGAATATTCAATTATGACAATTTTTATTTAGATTATTCTAAAGTGAAGTAATAAAATAACTGCCAAACTATTAGTATCGAATATTAAGCATACATTTTTCATTTTGATAATGGTATTGGTAAAAATGGTTTACTCAACCAAAAGTGACAACCCTGACAATTTCAAACTGCTTGATTCGGCTTGTATGGAGAAAAACAAAATACCTATGTAACATTGCCCACCGATATTGCACACGTGTTTGTACAGTTAAGATCAAGATATTAAGTAGAACGCCATTATTACCCCAGATTTTATACTGATCCTTATCTTAACGTTGTAGGGGCTATAGTTACGAAAATAATCGATTTGGGCAATGTTTGCAAAAGTTTAGATAACTTTACCCGAGGTGAAAAATGATAAAAAGTGTGTGTGTCAGCTCCGACGCACGACTGGAGTTTACTCTTCAGGCCAGGCGCGCACCACGATTTTTTTTAGTCGCGCGATAATTTTGTCGCAGAAATAAGCTTACTTATGGGTTTATGAAAATCGTGGTGCGCGCACTCTCATATAAATAAACCCATAGACGCTGACGGAACAATTCTACGGGTATGGCTACGCCGGGATTAAGAGCCGTCCAGGCCGTCAAAGCATCGGAGGCGTAAGGAATGATAGCCTTGTCACCATCAAAAGATAAAATTTGAGTGACAAGGTCCACCACCCCACACGCCGAAGCCAGGAATGCCGGGAGGCTCACATCTCGCGCGCGACGCACGCCCAAACCACGAGTTCGAATCGGCAGAGAAACCTGGTCCCATTGACCTTGGTTAAGGGAGACGTTCAGCACCTTTTCCAAACTCTCCTTCAACACGAAGTCAAAGGAGTCTGTCTGGACAGGGTGCAAGAAATATGTCAGCTTAGGCACGGCAAAGCAAACTCGCAACATAACGAGGGCTACGAGAGCCGAAAGTTCATTCAACCTCTGCGCAGCCATCAGCAGAAGCAGCTTTCTCTCCTCGAAGGCTTCAGGAATGGCTTCTGGGAATATTGGGGACCCCAAGAGGTTGAAAGATCTCGCCGACAACACTTTCAGTCCGGGGAGCAGAGCACTGAATAAGGGGAAAGAATCGTGTGAGTTGGTACTGCAGGGGAAAAATTCGCATTTGCTGAAATTAATATCTAAACCCAGAGCTTTTAAACGAGGCAGGAGCATGAGCAAGTCTTGTTCCACTTCTTCAGGTTTACCACCTAGGGTACCGTCATCTAGGTACCAGATATTCAATGGGGATTTAACCTCTGAAATTACCTTTTGTATGGCCAGACAGAAAACTAAAGGGCCTAGCGGATCCCCCTGCTGTGCACCAACTTGGGAAAGAACAAGAGGACCATTGTAGAAAAGATTAGAAGCGGAAGAATATACTTGGAAAATGAAGGGGTAGAGTGATGGCACTTTATCCTTCACTTCGGACAGTAAAACATCACGCTCCACTGAGTTAAACGCGTTTTTTAAATCAATTTTAATTAATAATAATAATAATGAAATAATGAACTTTATTCTGCAAGTAGGCCACAAGGGCACTTTTACATGTCTGAGTCTACCGGCATTTCACAAGAGGAGACCACTGTTGAGAAGAAACGCCGAAAGAAACTCAACAGTCAGTCATTTTTTCAGAAAGCATAAGTACTTAACTATTACAATGATATGAACTTAACTATACGTATTAAAACGGATTCTAAGTTTTTGCTATCTACCGAAAAAGCCCGCGTAGCGTGAATTGCAGCCTCGCAGCCCAATCTTGTGCCAAACCCTAATTGGCAAGGTTGCAGATAAGCTGCCATTTCTTCTCTCACTGCACGGCATCCTAGCTTTGCCGTTAAGCGGCGGAAAGCGCTGCCTATGGCAATGGGTTTTATACCACCGTCTTTTTTTGACAGCGCACATAAGGAAGCACCATAAATATAGGAGCAAACTTCAGGGTTTAATTGACCACTGAGCAAAAAATTACAAAGCTTGGCCAGATGTTCCAGGAGCCGAAAATCGGCGTCTCCCGCAGATGCAGACGTAAGCTCCTTAAGATGAACAGGGCGGATACCATCCAAACCGGCGGCCGAACTATTGTTGAAAGAGCTGAGTGCCTGCACCACTTCCTCCGGCTTAACAGTTAAGGCAGAAATAGATATGTCAGGTTCCGGTGGAAGTACCAGCGGCCGGGACGGGGCTGGATGCTTCGACTGCAGCGTAGCTAAAGTCTCAGGGCTCGACGGCGCCACGCCCTCATCCGACATAAGCACTCGCACTGCACCTGAGATCCCCTTCATGTACTTTACGCTCAATTGTCTTCAGTATGGAGTGTGATCTCAAAGGCGTGGTCTCTGCACCGATGTTCCCACTGATATCAAAAGAAGCAGAGTTAATATTTCTCTTAACTTTCGTGGTTAAATTGCCCGTGGCCGACGCTTCAGGCGATTTGAGTGCGGAATAGGCAAAAGACAGTAAACTAAACCATTCGAGAGTGCCATTGGAGTCGATACACTTATCAATGAGGTCGCTCAATTTGGCCGCTGCCAAGTTTCGCGCTCCTTTGGGGATATGCCGTAACACACGTACTGACTGCTTTAACGTAGCTAGATCACCAAAATCTAGATGAATGGGGTTGTTACCATGAGCTTGCTGTGAAACCGACAGTCTAGGGTTGGAGGGGATGACTTGGGGAAAATGTTTATGCATGTGCCCTATATGCACTTTAAGTCCATGAGGGGTAAAAGTTCGAGTTGAGTTGGGACAATGGGGACAGCGCAAGGATGAAGAAGGATCACTCATATTTATAACTAACACTTACAAATAAAAGTAAAAATACAAGCAATTATAATAAAAAAAAGATACAATTTAAAAGCCAACATCAAAAACATAACAATTTCGATTTAAACTTCATAGCTTCTTGTCGGTCGGCAAGACTCCCGTCTAGAAAATGAATGGCTCGGTTGTGTTGGATCCTTGATTTATGTATGTATTTATCCTGGAAAGTTTCACGAAATCAAAACCATTCTGCGGCTGAATGCAGGAAAAAGCAGTGGTGATGGAAAAGTATTCACGCCTTCTCTATTTCTAAGCTTAAAGCTGAGTCACAATTAAAGCGGTCTCTCTCTCTACAGCAAGACGTCTTCTTCGATCTTAGCACCATACAAGCACGGCTTAAACACCAAGAAAACACGGTCATTGCATTGCACGTTATAAAAGTTGTAATCTTGGATATCACAAAAATTCGTTAGGTTTGTTTGGGAGCTGAAACGAACACGTATCTTTTAGCCGATTGTGTGACGGGCGCTATTGTTTCAAAAGCAGCACATTTTACCCGTTAAGCGTAGATTTTATTAAATTTTATTTTATTTATAAAATTTTGTTGACACTCGACATGAAGTTGACATTGACAATTTTATAGTTTGTTTATGTGAACATAATGGTAGTTTAAAAAGTCGTATCTCAGTATACGATCGGGGTAAAAATACGACTTCTTAATTTAGCAGGTTATGCGTTAAGCGTTATAGACTAAGATCCCGATATAAAACGACCTTCACCGAGATGTTTATTTGATGAATATATTTTATATTTAGTTTAATATGTCAATAAATATATTGCATATGGGTTGCCTAACAATTTTTAGTCCAGGGTATGTTTAGTAAAAAATAAAAATATATATTTTTTTAACATTTCACCGATTTGATTATTAGATAAATTCATAATTAAATAATCTTTAATTTTATTCAGTTTCCGTTGTTATCCAGACCGTTGCAAAATGCTAGTAGGTATAGATTTACCTGTTTATACCTGGCTACCCGATAGTTGTGACGGGAAAAGAATAGGTAACCTAACGTTTGCATATTCTATGGGCTTCATACTTTCGATTGGTATAGAATTTATCTAATATTAATCAAACCGGTGAAATGTTTAAAACATTTTTTTTTTATTAATTAAACATACCCTGGACTAAAATTTGTTAGGCAACCCATATGCAATATATTTATTGACATATTAAATTGATTATAAAATACATTTCATAAAATAAACATCTCGGTGAAGGTCATTTTATATCGGGATCTTAGCCTATAACGCGTAACGCATAACCTGCTAAATTAAGAAGTCGTATTTTTACTCCGATCGTATACTGAGATACGACTTTTTAAATTAGCACGGCAGATACGTTCGATTTTATACCCCATATTTTTCATACCCCGGGCTTATATATGAAAATCGATTCTTAAGGAGTAAACTCCAAAAAAAATGGTTAAATGTAGATAAAAAAATTGTTTCTCGTAATAAACGCATGCATATGAATACGATGGATGCGTTAGACAAAAAAAAACTTTATCCCGTCATAGAAAAAATGAGAGAAATTCGGGTTTTTACGAAAAAAGCGGGCAAAGTTGGCATGTTTCACGGAACCTATTTACCCCCCTCATGAAGAACCGCATATGACGCAGGACTTAGTTTCGTCCGTGTCCGTGTTTCATCTGCCACAACGCAATGTCACAAGTAAAACGTCTTTATCTACACCCATCTTGTAAAATTCCTATAACAAGTTAAGATATTATAGGTAAGGAACTACAATACTAGGCAGCGACCAATATCAGAGATGTAATTTCATAACAGTACCGCAGCCGCCGCGAGGGTGAACTCTATTGATCAACATTGATACTGTAATGGTGACCTCGACCCCGCCGCGCGAATCACCTCATGTGTTTCTCTACTCCGCGGACTGACTGGCAGGACTGAGTGTTTCATATTTTCATAAAATAAAATCTATGATATTGATTATGAATATGTGTGTAGATAAAGAAGTGTATGCAACTGTACATAATTAGGTCTTAAACACTCGTGTGACCCTATTTTAAAACTCGCTTACGTCGTATTTTAGAACCTCTCATTATGCAGCAGTTGCATAACTATACTATTATGCCTGGTTCGTAGATACGCACACATAAAACCAAAACCGGTTTCATCTTTAAAGAATCTGTTGTATAAAGACTCTTGTTCCAGACATATTTATTCTAAGTGGATCGCATACTATTTCGTCTTGATAATGAACAATATTATCACAAAACGGGACTCAATCGCGTTCAAAAGTATGTTTGTTTGATTATCACGACCTTTTATCACGTCCATGGACGTAACATTACATCCGAAACATCTAGGTAATTGAATAAACACCTTTTTTAAAAGCAATTAAGTACCATTTTGTTATTTATAATGTGTGAAAGTTGTTATTTATAATGTGTGAAAGTTGCGTAAGTTTCAATCAATATTTCATAATCAAACTTGGAACCACAGAATAAGTCAATAGGGACATACATTGGTACTCAAAATTAATAATTTGTGAAGTAACGTTTGTTAAATAAATCTATTTCAATTGTGAAAAGTTGACCGACGTAGCCAACCTCGTTAGGTGAACCTAGCGAGGTTGGCTACGTTGGTCAACCGTTGATAACGGTAACTGGAAAGCTACCGAAACGTCAGGTAGGCTCAAATAATTAATATACGAGATATAATCCGTTTAAATGGTTTTATTTAAATGCGTGACTGTCGCGGAAACCGAAGAATGAAATTATTACATACCTTGCGAGCGTGAGCCTAATGTGCTTATCTAATGTGTATACCTTATGTACTGTACATACAACATACATACCCTACGTTATTGTCCTCAGCCTGTAATTAAAGTATTTATTTACTAATAACCGATTCACCAATTAGACACCGCAAGGTTACCGGAGCAGAGGCATACCGAAAATAATGGCGGGATGACCTGGATGCATTTAGTAACGAGTGGAGGGAGCATGCAGCCAATAGAGACAAGTGGCACAAGAGAGGGGAGGCCTTTGCCCAGCAGGGGGACACAATTAAAGGCTAAGAAAAAAAAAGGCACCACCAACTTTAATTTGTAGTAAAGTAGACAATTCAGCCACGAATAAGTACAGGAGGAGATTGAAAATGATAAGTTTATAATTTAAACGTTCTCGCTAGCGATTGCGTAAATGTTCTGTATGGAGGATTGTAGTTCTATAATGTAACGATAGGGTCACAGTACTATTCTCCATACAAATTCTTACGCTGTTGCTAGTGCGGTCAGGTTTTATCATGGTAATGGGTACTGTTTCGGTGCCCAATCTTTATGGACTATAATAAATTTCAATAAGTTTCTGTCAAAAATTACATTTTAGTGGCAAGCTTTTATAGCCGACTGTACTTTTCTTTGGATATCCATCAAATGCTCACTGAGACGATTCTAAAGAGCCCAAGCTTGGTAGGATTGCTTTTTCTATTATAGAGTTCCTATGGCCACCTTCCGGCTCCATCATCAGCCCCATGGTACCATATTATTGTATTGTCATCAAAGTTAAGTGAGTATGCAAAATTTCAGCTCAATCGGTTGACGATATCTGCTTCAAAATTGAGTTGCAAGATTTCACCCGAACAAACATACTTAGATACATACATACATACATACAATGCAAGTTAAATAAAAGCTTTAAAAACGGGGAGTGAACTGTCAAATACATAAATTTATGAAACATGTTATGTCTCATTTAAATTTTCCTTTGAGCTTTGATCTTTGTATCAATGTTTTAATATGTCAATTGTGGTGAGTACGCACATAAAACAAAGTTAGACATTACATATTTCATAAATATATAAATAACAGTGCCCTCTCTCGCTTGCTTGTTGTAAAGTAATGCAGTAAGACGCGAATATTAACGTATTCACATATAAAGGTCGCTAAGGTTGAAAGCCTTTCAAATACACAAGAGAAAGAGCGACACACAAATCATAAGGAAAAATTCGAAAGGGTATCTGGGCGTTAGGGTGGTGTAACGGTTAACATGCTGGACCGGTAATCCAGAGGTACCGGTTTTGAATCCCGGTGTTTTCGCCAGGTTACCCATTTCAATTTCTCTTTGAGCTTTGATCATTGTATCAATGGTTTAATTATGTCAAATAATTCAAACAAGTGACTTTGGGAAGTTGAGCTTAATTTTTAATTGACATAACCTCGTACCTGCACGGTGGTGAAGAAGGCCATGGCCAGCAGAACGGTGGCGATCAGGAAAACTGCTCCACGAATCATTGTCACTGGAACTGCGGGGGTTAAGGGTTCAAATAGAAAATGGTCAAAAAAATACATTATATTTTTAGAAGTATAAGATCTCTTATTGTCTACCTTTATTGTAATGATGTGTTATCCGTATTTGTAGGTGTGCAATAAAAAGTATTCTATTCTAATTCTACAGTTTTTAATAAGAAGTACCAAGACCAAGTGGTATCCATAAATTTATATAGTGTCTATAGTCTATAGTGGGGCCAAAAATCTACAATAAAGTCCTCGTCAATATCAAAGATATTAAAAATAATGTAACGTTCCTCAATGTATTAAAGAAATGGCTAACAACCAATGATTTTTACAACATCGAAGAATTTTACAAATTTAATAATAAAATAATATAATAATAGGTATTAATAATGTAACTAAACTACCTATTCCAATTTGTATTTAATAATTAATATTTTTATATTAATTTGTATTTTAAAATTTTAGGGTAATAGAAATGATGTTTTTATAATGTATTGACGTGTTAAATGTTGACATTTCATTAATAAATGAGTATAAGTATGAGTATAATAGTTACAGATTTTTCTGCAGCTTTGATCAATAAAAAAAATTACAATACCATCTATTTGTCTTTTTGCGTTCATTCCGCAACACGGCTGGACGTTTTATAACCAAAAAGGTTGGACATACAGAAATAAATAAATATTAAGGAACAAACTTACACAAATCGACCTAGTCCCAAACTAAGCAAAGCTTGTACTATGTGTACTAGACGACGATATACATAATATATAAATACATTAGTTAAAGGATCCGTTTTACCCGACACGTTAAAGAAAAACTAAACATAAGAAACAGCGTAAGAATTAGGCCCTCAGTAAGGTGGGCTGCCGTGAAATACGCCAACTTTGCCTCCACAGGGAACTTTGCCCAAAACGCTACTTAAAAAAAGAAACGTTACTGTAGACAATTTCAACATGATTATGGCAACACTACTATTTTTAGTGGAAAATAGATTATATCTGTGGTATCATTGGGAATCATATTTGCGCGCAACTTCATTCCGTAACGTGTTGGGACTAGTTGAATAAGGTGCGTGATTTGGCGGGCCAATTCTAGGTGAAGTTCTGGTGTATTTTTTACAGAATGGGGAAGCCTCAGGTGAATGTATCTTATTGCTTGTTATAAAATAAGAACTGTAGATCATTTTTATTGTAGTTTGTACTAAAAATACTTATTAAAACCGGAGTTATGATGATGGGCAATGTTATCCAGTAACTTGCTAACCTATGAATGCCAACATTGCCCAGACTAAAGAAAGGGTTAGGGTTGTCACCTTGTCGTAATTTTACCTGACTGCGTAAATAAAGGAGGGTTATGTATTTAAGGTAAGGTAAATTATATTTCTATTAAGCCGTTGTACTTTTAGTAGTAGCTGCATGTCATGTCATGTCATGTCCATAAAACAAAAAAAACATAGAATATTCAATTATGTCAATTTTTATTTAGATTATTCTAACGCGAAGTAACAAAATAACCGCCTAACTATTAGTATCCAATATTAAGCATACATTTTTCATTTTGATAATGGTACTGGTAAAGATGGTTTACTCAACCAAAAGTGACAACCCTGACAATTTCAAACTGCTTGATTCGGCTTGTATGGAGTAAAACAAAATACCTATGTAACATTGCCCACCCATATTGCACACGTGTTTGTACAGTTAAGACCAAGATATTTACGTGGAACGCCATTATTACCCCAGATTTTATACTGATCCTTATCTTAACGTTGTAGGGGCTATAGTTACGAAAATAATCGATTTGGGCAATGTTTGCAAAAGTTTAGATAACTTTACCCGAGGTGAAAATTGATAAAAAAAATTGTTAAATGTAGATTTAAAAATTGTTTCTCGTAATAAACGCATGCATATAAATACGATGGATGCGTTAGACAAAAAAAAACTTTATCCCGTCATAGAAAAAATGAGAGAAATTCGGGTTTTAACGAAAAAAGCGGGCAAAGTTGGCATGTTTCACTAGGTGCGTGGAAAACTTTGGAGGAGGCCTTTGTCCAGCAGTGGACAACTGTCGCTTATTACGATGATGATGAAGAAAGTATATGGATAACGAACCTGTAGTTGTCTCGGAGTACTAAATTAAACGTGGACTGCCGATTTGCTGACGAAGGCAGCTTATATACAAAAAGGCGACACGGTGGTACCATGGTGTGTCAAATGAAGTAAATGGAATCGTTATAAATAATTTTATACGGTTTGCTATAATATAAACAGATTTCACACCAACCACTAAACGACATTAAAAAAATCGGCCAAGAGCATGTCGGGCCACGCTCAGTGTAGGGTTCCGTCGTTGCCCATCCTTCACAATAGACGGGCTTAAAACAGCGGTTTTAAGGCCAAGGTTCAAATTACGACAAAGATCTCAAGCTCTCTAAAAAGGTCGTAAACGCCAAAGTAACTGTAATTACTTATTACCTTCTGGAAGTTATCGATTATGCGCGCCAGATTAAGCGAAATGTTTTAATACAGTAGGCACTTAACTAATATGTAAAACGTTCGAAGAATAAGGACACCGCGCGGCACTTACGTCCTTTTTTAAATAAACAAGTGCCAGCCCGACTCGCGCATGAAGGGTTTCGTACCTGTACCGTGAAACAACTATCTTTGCCCGCTTTTTTCGTAAAAACCCGAATTTCTCTCATTTTTTCTATGACGGGATAAAGTTTTTTTTGTCTAACGCATCCATCGTATTCATATGCATACGTTTATTACGAGAAACAATTTTTAAATCTACATTTCACCATTTTTTTTATCAATTTTTATCTCGGGTAAAGTTATCTAAACTTTTGCAAACATTGCAAAAATCGATTATTTTCGTAACTATAGCCCCTACAACCTTAAGATAAGGATCAGTATAAAATCTGGGGTAATAATGGCGTTCTACTTAATATCTTGGTCTTAACTGTACAAACACGTGTGCAATATGGGTGGGCAATGTTACATAGGTATTTTGTTTTTCTCCATACAAACCGAATCAAGCAGTTTGAGATTGTCAGGGTTGTCACTTTTGGTTGAGTAAACCATCTTTACCAATACCATTATCAAAATGAAAAATGTATGCTTAATATTCGATACTAATAGTTTGGCGGTTATTTTTTTACTTCACGTTAGAATAATCTAAATAAAAATTGTCATAATTGAGTATTCTATGTTTTTTGTTTTATGGACATGACATGACATGACATGCAGCTAATGCTAAAAGTACAACGGCTTAATAGAAATATAATTTACCTTACCTTAAATACATAACCCTCCTTTATTTACGCAGTCAGGTAAAATTACGACAAGGTGACAACCCTAACCCTTTCTTTAGTCTGGGCAATGTTGGCATTCATAGGTTAGCAAGTTACTGGATAACATTGCCCACCATCATAACTCCGGTTTTAATAGGTATTTTTAGTTCAAACTACAATAAAAATGATCTACAGTTCTTATTTTATAACAAGCAATAAGATACATTCACCTGAGGCTTCCCCATTCTGTAAAAAAATACACCAGAACTTCACCTAGAATTGGCCCGCCAAATCACGCACCTTATTCGACTAGTCCCAACACGGTACGGAATGAAGTTGCGCGCAAATGTGACTCCCAGTGATACCACAGATATTATCTATTTTCCACTAAAAATAGTAGTGTTGCCATAATCATCTTGAAAATTGTCTACAGTAACGTTTCTTTTTTTAAGTAGCGTTTTGGGCAAAGTTCCCTGTGGAGGCAAAGTTGGCGTATTTCACGGTACATATATATAATCTATAACAAGTTTGTTGTATGGGAGCCCCCCTTAAATATTTATTTTATTTTATTTTTAGTATTTGTTGTTATAGCGGCAATAGAAATACATCATCTGTGAAAATTTCAACTGTCTAGCTATCACCGTTGTTGAGATACAGCCTGGTGACAGACGGACGGACGGACGGACGGACAGCGAAGTCTCAGTAATAGGGTACGGAACCCTAAAAAAATATGAAATTTTGCGATAACTCAAAAACGGCTTGACTAATTTTATTCAATATAGTTTTCATTGAAAGTACTTGTAAGGCCTCATTTTCATGATTTTTTCCATAATTTTTTGACCCGTGGTTGATAAGTTAGACGGGGGGACACTATTTTTTTTTACTTTACGGAGTGAATATTTACAAAACTGCTGACTTTATCAAAAAATAATAATTGAAGACCCCTGTAATTTTTGAAAGAAATATTCAATGACACCCACAGACAAACCCCACTAGACGGAGCATGTAAGGCGACCCGCGCGCACCAACGATATGGTACGGCAGAACATTAAAGTATCAACACGGTGGCCACCGTTTAGTTGCGTCCTTGTTTATGATCCATGCGTACGTCAACGAAAAAAGAAATTAAATAAATAACATGGTAAATTGTTGTGTTAAGTGGTGTAGAGAGACCTCATAAACATGGACGCAACTAAACGGTGGCCGCCGTGTTGATACTTTAATGTTCTGCCGTACAGTAGCAGGCAAACAACTTGAACCAAAATGGCGGATCTGCGCATGTAAATTTGTACGTAAATCGGCTACTTCGCAGTCAAGGTCACGCTCAAGTTGTTTGCCGGCTACTGTACCATATCGTTGGTGCGCGCGGGTCGCCTAATACTCGCCTTACATGCTCCGTCTAGTGGGGGTTATCTGTGATGACATCCCACACACTAGTGTTGGAATGAAAAAAATAATCACCCCCACTAGGTGTACGGGAGGTACCAGAAAAAAGATTTTTTTTTAGTTTTTATTTTACCGTTTTGTTGGTGTGATACCCTATGGTACTATACTTGTAATTGTCATACACATAGTCATACCAAATTTCAGCTTTCTAGTACTCATGATCACGGAGCTAAGCCGCGGACGGACAGACAGACGGACAGACGGAGATGGCGAAACTATAAGGGTTCCTAGTTGACTACGGAACCCTAATAAAATTACAGTTAAGGAAATTGATACACGTACCTAATTCGCTCTTGTCACAATAACAATAAGGATCAAAAAGGTACTGCTGGACAAAGGCCTCTTGGTTACATCTTCATAACTCCCTATTGGCTGCTGCTTCCGGCCAGTTGCTTAGGAATGCATCTAAATCGCCTGCCATTTCCAACTCATACCTTGACGTCGCCGCCCATCTTACGGCACCCACTTACTTGGTGACTATGTAAGCCCACCTGTCCTGGTGCATGAGAATGAGAACACATAATTTAATGATGAAAAGTAAGCTATTTAAAATGATGAAAAGTAAGGTGTAAAAGGTGTAGACGGCACCACAAAAAGATGGGTTCGGAGTATGCTCTCCAACAGAACAGCAATACTAACCCTAAATGCCACCACGTATGAATTTCACACCACAAGAGGATGTCCACAGGGAGGGGTGTTATCACCACTTCTGTGGACTCTAGCGGTTGACCAACTCCTTGTTCGAATGGCGGCCAACGATTATGACTTACAAGGATATGCCGACAATATCGTAGTCATAATCAAAGGACCTTGTCTTAACACAATCTCGAACATCATGCAAGGAGCTCTCAACACTATCTGTATATGGTACAGAGAAAACGAATTGTCTATCAATGCAAACAAAACCTTTATAGTGCCCTTTAGCAAATAAAAAGAAACTCGACAAGCTCAATACTTTAAAGCTAAACGGACAAACTATACCACTTTCAAATGAAGCCAAGTATCTAGGGGTCACCTTTGACCAAAGGCTAACTTGGAACACGCATTTGAACAATATAATCCAAAAAGCGAAAATGGCACTGTGGACATGCTGTCGAATGGCAGGAGCAAGATGGGGCGTAAGTCCCAACATTGCTATGTGGCTATACACAGCAGTCGTGAGGCCTATAATAACTTATGCCTCCGCTGTCTGGTGCAATAAGGCCAACCAAAAGACAGCGATCCTAAAACTAAGCGGCCTACAACGCACTGCCTACATTATTGCAACAGGAGCCCTGTCAACGACGCCGGGCGCGGCCCTGGACGCACTGCTCGACCTAACACCTCTGCACCTACAGGTGCGGAAAGAGGCCGAGCAGTGCATGTACAGGCTCTGCACTCTGTCCAAGACAAAATGGCGCTCACAAGCACTGAACAAACTAAAGGCTTCAGTGTTTGAAAACAAACTACTGTGCATGCCCTCTGACGACATGCTCACTGAATGTATCTTTACGCAATACTACTCAGTGGAACTACCCTCCAGAGACGAATGGCTAAACGACCAAATATCTCTCAAAGAGGGCTGCCACATCTGGTATACGGATGGTTCAAAAAAAGGAAAAGATGTAGGATGTGGGGTCTATGGACAGAGACCAAAGCTCAATGCAAGCGTCAGCATGGGCACAGAGGCCTCAATCTTCCAAGCGGAGATCTTTGCCATAAACAAATGCGCAGAGATAATCCTTGACAAGAACATAAGACACTGCCACATATACATCAACTCGGACAGCCAAGCTGCCCTGTTGGCACTGGAATCACTAGTGGTCAAATCTAGACTAGTCCAACTATGCAAAAACAACTTAAATGCCCTAGGCGAAACCAACAAAGTCACTCTTAGATGGGTACCAGGTCACTCCGATATTGACGGTAATAAAAGAGCAGATAAACTCGCGAGAGATGGCGCGGACAAGCCCCTTGTCGGCCCAGAACCGTTCTGTGGAATCACAAAACGCCAGGCTTACTCTCTGCTCAGCGAGATACACAAATCTAAGGCGATCGAGATGTGGGTGGCTGTGAAAGGACAAAATCACTCGAAAGCCCTTATAAAAGGCTTTGTTCAAAAGTTATCTAAAGAGTTACTACAGCTCAAAAGGTTACAAAGTCTGTGCGGTGACTAGAACTCTGACCGGTCACTGCAAGCTGAAAAAACACTTGTTCCTAATGGGTATGGTACAGGACGCAACGTGCAGGTTCTGCCAAGAGTCAGAGGAGGCAGCTATGCATATCCTCTGCTCCTGTGGACCACTTATGCACAAAAGAAGTATCCACTTAGGGCAACTTCTTGTGCCCCCAGAGGAGATACAATATCTCACTGCCCAAAGAATCTGGGAATTCCTGGACTCAACGGGTCTCAGCAGTGAGCTTTAAAACAGGGATGCCACAATAGATCAATTATGGTCGATGCGGCACACAAAAGGCCCAATTGCTAATAATAATAAATAAAGCTATTTAAAAAAGATTAGGATACGCTTTCATTGTATACTGTATTTTCTTGCAGAAACGTTAACGGCTCCAAATGAAAAACATCATCATCATCATTATCATCATCAGCCTGTATCAGTCCACTGCTAGACATAGGCCTCTCCCATGGCACGCCACTGAGCTCGATTTTCAGCTCTCGTCCTCCAGTTACCTCCCGCTGTCCTACGACTATCGTAGCTCCGCCTTGTTACAGGGCGCCCTACACTAGGCTTACTGATTCGTCGTTAAAATAATCAAATTTGCCCAAACATGGTGTGTCTATTTCGTGAAGATTAGAAAGCGCTAGGAAAGAGATAATAAGATCAGCTATCGCTGTACCAAAATTGGTTTGAAGCCGTCCAGCCGTTTCGGCCTGATGAGAGAACGATACGACACGGGCTCATATAAATCCTGCGTTGCGCTTTTTTTTCCTCCTCTCCATAGAAAACTGAATACTTAATCCTTTAGATGTAAGTATGTTAGATTGTAAGGTTATGGGCAAGTTGATGCCTGAAATAAATATTTTGAATTTGAATCCCTATACTATACGCTTTCCCGATGATGATGATAATTATTATGGAACCCTAATAAAAGGCAAATAAAAAACTATCAAACTGCTTTTAACTATTAAGACAGCAGTGATTTTTATGAAAAATCAATTTATACATATGTATAATCGAGCAGAAAATTTGCAAGTGAAAATCATTTGTTACTAGAACGTGGCGAATCGATATTGTGTTACCTATGTGCTTCATAATTTATTTATTATTATTATTGTTACTCATACAAAAACTTCAAGTCGATCTAACAAAACCTATAATGACTAAACGCACACCCGAAAATACATTTTAAATTATAGTTTTTAAAATAGAAAAGAAATAAAAAACAATCAGTCTTGGCCGTTTCCGCGAGCGAGTCTGGCCACTGGCTGCACGCCCTTCCCTCGCGTAATATCGGCACTGTTCTAGATCTCAATTGCTTAAGGATAGCAACTGGTTCAAGACTCGGAGCTAGAATATGTATGTGTCGTTCATACGTGCGCCTGTGGTAAGAGCGTAGATCAACTGGGACGTCATGGGCTTTCTTGCGCAAGAAGTGCCGGCCGCTTGTACCGCCATGGCACATTAAACGATCTGTTCCGCCGTTCACTTGCCACTGCCTCTGTGCCTGCCATCCTAGAACCCATTGGGATGGCGAGAGACGACGGCAAGCGTCCGGATGGAGCAACGTTGGCTCCATGGAAGCTTGGGAAAACCTTAGTGTGGGATGCGACATGCGTCGACACGTTTGCCACATTGCACATCCAGGTAACTTGCACACAGGCTGGAGCGGCGGCTGACCAGGCCCAGACCCTGAAGCGCCGGAAATACTCATGCCTTTTAAAGGATCATGTGTTTGCGGCGCTGGCAGTAGAGACTTCAGAACCTTAGTCAGCCGACATGAAAAGCTTCTTGAAGGCCCTGTCGTCGCGGCTGGTCGACGCCACGGGGGATCCAAAAGCTGGCGCTTACCTCTCGCAAAGGATCAGCCTTGCAGTTCAGAGAGGTAACGCCGCCAGTGTAATGGTGACCATGCCACAGGCAGAGCTGTTGGAGGGGGTGTTCTTTTTATAATCCTATTATTTTTAATTTAGTATTAGTAGTTCATTTAGTATTTATCAACTCTTTTACCACTTATCATTTGTATATTGTAAATATGTTTTTTTTGTTTATTTTAAAATAAACTGTTAAATCACGGACATCCGATTTTTTGATAAACGTACTCTTTCTTAAACAAAATATTTCCACAACGATTACTAGTAATGTGACAGAGTATGCCTAATTACTCGTAAGTCATCATCATCATCATCATCATCATCATTATGTAAGCCGATAGAATGTTCATCTCAAGGAACTAAAGAATTTGAAAATGAATTAAATTTAAAGGAGTTACTTAAACAACGTGAATCCATTAGGTCGGTTGACTAACGTTTGAAAATTATCTTTTGGATTTTAGGAGTTTACCGATCAGGGTAACCATCTGCAGCATGGTAACCATCTGAACGCACTGAATTATTTCTTGGCCGAGGAATGATCTGGCTCGATGATCTAACAAGCATTCTGTTAGTATGTTTTTATTGGCCTGTTGACGTTTGGGCTTGAACTTCCATTTGGACCATTCTATTTATAACGTCTTGCTTTATTAGGTATACAAATACATATTTCCAAAATACGGTTTTGAACATACCACTCAACTACAAACCTTACATTAATCGACTTAAAACTCATTTTATATTATTTGACTCTGTCTGTCTGCCATTCAAAGAGAGCTCGTCAGGCATTGACTTAAAGGCGCTAGTCATAAATCGTTAGCGTTAACTATAGTTATAACTACAACTCGTTGATGTAGTCATTACACCTTCGCTTTTGTTGAGCCGTAAGTAAAGGATCGCCATTTTAAGACGTATGCTGTGGAGATAAGAGATGAGTATCACAACGTTTTTTTATTGGGGAATCGCGGTCGGGGAAGGTCGGTGTAAAATATTATGGTGCTCCTGCTTTTGATTTTATTCAATTGAGAGTAGCTGCGTTGATCGGATGTTAATTGTTTTTTGAGAGTATATTCTGATATTAAATATATTTATTTAGACTTTTATTTTACGAGTAGATCGGCGCGCGGCCGCCATAGTAAAAATATAATATCATTAATAATATAATAGCGTCTTGCTTGCGTCTATCTGAAAAATCGATATTTTCAACAACATTTTTCTAATTAATTTGATTTCTACGCATAGACAAGACGCTGTGAACGTTTTGTTGGCCGGAGACCGCCGTGCGGGCCTGAATTTCTGCACCGAAGCGCCGGGGTGTTCTTGACAGTTAATAAGTGACGGATAAAACCTAAAACCAAAATGGTCTGTGGCCAAAACAAAATAATCAACAATCCGTGCCTGCTTACCATCTAAAGTGTGCTTAAAACTTAAAGAATATGCAAGCGAAATCAAGAAAACATTGAGTTGCACCGAAACAATGTACCTTGTTTCGACAAGTCTTTGGTGAATTTTAGTCTTGCTATATTTACTACTTGTAAGTACTTTCCTGCGTGTTTTAACCTTCTGTGCAATCAAGTGAATCCGCAATCCAGGACAATATCGTGTTATAATGTTATTAAAACTATCGTGAGACATCTTTACTAATTATAAAAACGGTATAAACGGTATAGACGGTGGGTCGCGAGTCGCGTAGCAGCACGAATAGCTACCCCTGATGAAGAGCTCCAAATGAGTTCGAAACATGTCGGGCCGTTCCTGACAATTTTTACGTGAGTTTATACCGTTTTTATAATTAGTAAATATCGTGTTACCTATTTTTATCCTTTTTTTTTGTATTTTTATAGTAGCTTACCTTAACCTTGTAAATATAATGCTATCATGTAAATTTCATAAGTGAATGCCCTCCAGGTCATGTCGCAGACTGCTTCTACCTCCTCAGCCAACCCGCTCTCCAGCAGCAACGTCCCTGGAGATTTTAAACAATGTCCCCTTTGCCCTCAGCCCCGTTTTTTTAGGGGGAATAAAGGCCTTAATGTACATAACGCACGCGCACACAACATTAAAGCATCTCAATCACCGCATCATCCAAATTTCCATACTAACTAGATCATCTCTACAAAACATATCTAACGGTTCCTTTTTCGATAACTTCCCTGCTTGGCTTGATTCGCAAAAACAAGCAACACCGGTAGTAAAAATAATCCCAAGGGGGGCTCGCATAGCTGTGGCTAATGCTCTGAACCAAGCCATAGCTAGGGTTGTTATAGAAAACTCTTACGAAAGCTAGACGCAACTCCTTTCTTTCTCTTTTAGAGTCCTCCACACAAATAGCGATAATTCGGTTTCCCTGACTCAAAAAATCAAGCACAACTGTCAAACCCCATCACACCGGTCTCCATTCAGCCACAACTCCATACTCAATCAAAAATTTCAAGTGAGTCCAAACTTTTGAGAAAAATGGAACACAAAATCATAGACGGAGATATTAAGGGAACTGCCCAACTACTTTTCTCCAGTGACGTTGTTGCGCCTGATAACCCTGATACCGTAACTGCCCTGCAATCCAAACATCCACTTCCAGCTGCAACACTTCGCCTTCCCGGTCCGCCTGACCCTGCTGCGCCTGACCTAATTGCAATAAAAAAGGACGTGCTTGCAGCAGTGATGTCGTTCAAGAACGGGTCCGCCGGTGGTCTGGATGGTCTCTCTCCGCAGCACCTAAAAGACCTACTGGGAAATAGCAGTGGTGACGCTGGCGGACTCCTTCTGGACAACATCAGCTCATTAACCTGATGCTTTCTGGTAAAGTCTGCAGTGATGTACTAAGTGTCCTTTATGGAGCTAATCTCTGCGCTCTAAAAAAGAAGGACGGAGGAATACGACCGATCGCTGTAGGCTTTACTTTCAGGCGAATTTGTTCCAAAATATGTTGCAGATATATTTTTGAACCCTTGACCAAGAAACTTCAACCCATTCAGCTTGGTTTTGGCAGTAAAGGCGGTTGCGAAGCTGCTGTTCACGCAGCGCGCGCCTTTGTCAATGACGATAGTTGCGAAGTGCTGCTGAAAGTGGAAGTTGGTGACATGGGAAACCAGAACAATAGAGGAAATGTGAACCGAAGAGACCGAAGTGGTGGCATGAAAGTAAACCGGAATTGGGAAAATCCACCTACTTATGAAGAAATCGCGAACAACCGAGAACAACCGCGGTTTTATTGATGACACTGGGACGTAGGTACATTGTGATACCTATGTCCGTGAAGTTAGCAGATCAAGAAATTATTGGAGTTCAATTGCTTGCAACATATTTCTATAGTTCCTAAAACTTTTAAGAAATGATTCTGATATAATATAAAAAAGCGAGCCCACAGTGGAGCATATGACAAAGGAGGAAGTTATGGGTGTTTGTGACAGCCGTGGAGGAAAAAGTGGCGGTAGTCAGTCAGGGAAGGTTGTCACCTGGAGGAAGTGGAGGTTGAGACGAAATAATAAACTAACTAAATAGAGTGTATTTCTTAATTTTTTTCTTTATTACATAACATATTGATTTATCTGGGAACACCCAAAAATTCCGAAGTTTCATTTATCCCACGAATCCATCATAATTCCGAATTTTCATAATACCGAAAGCGCTATTACGCCAAACGATGATATTTGCTGTAGATGGTATGTGACACAATCTAATTAGGTTAGGTTAGGGTTATATATTATCCCAAAAAAGTCAATATAATTCACCAGAACATGGTTTTCGGAATTATGAAAATTCGGAATAGTGATGCATTCGGACTTATAAAATGTCGGAGTTTTGTAGTGTACCCGATTTATCTTTATTCATATACTACAGTATGTTTTAAGTTAACACCAGTCATCATCATTTATATATTATGTGATGTGATGGCGCCGGCTTCACGCTGACACGCTGACAACAGCCGCCGTTGGTGTGACGGCGGCGCTGTTGCGTTGAGGCCACGTTGACGCTACGCGGGCGCCGACAGGGCGCCGAACAGTATACGGAAACATTCAAAAGGTCTCCTGTCGTGAGGATGATCAGGAGGTCGAGACGTTTATTATTATTATTATTTAAGTGAAATTTATATTTATTTATTAATTAAATACCCTTGGGGATATCCAGAATCCTAGCGAACCCTGCGCTTGCGCCCGTTCTGCACGCCTGTAAACGAAAAATATATCGTTAACATTTCGTTTTAAAACCAATAAACAGATGTTAAGCAGTTACCGCCTCTTCTGGACGCTTGCGATGCCAGGTGCATCACACGATTCACACGCGCGTTACCGACCCTTTAAGAACCTATTTACTCCCCTCTTGAAGAACCGCATACTGTAGCCCTCGGGGAAAACCTCGGCAGGGAGCTCATTCCACATGCGGAATTAGGTTATTGAATGATGTATTCAGGAACCCTAGGTTCAGATCAATATCGTACATACACTTGGGGCGGAGAATTAGTAGGTGTGCATCATAAATCTGCGATCTAGGGTTTGACTAATTTCCCCCCTTGGTTTGTTTAAAGTTTTACGTCTTACCTCGGCCAGGAAATGACGAATTCTCCCAGGCAGTACATCCCACTTAAGTATTTTGTGCCTCATCTAGCTTCGGTTCGGGCTACAGACACCTAAGATCTATGACGGCACCGCCCTGAGTATGTAAAGAATTATAACCTCATTATGGATACGTTTTTTTTTACTTACTGACGTAGGCGCCAATGCCAGTCATCCCTGCCCTGGAAATTGCATAGTTTTCAAATTATTTATATCAATAAACTTATAACTGTTAACGTTATAATTATATCGATGGCAAAAAGCGAGAACGTAGTAACCGCCAAAATGCAAACTTTACACCAGAGCCAAAAAACTTTTCGATTTCGAGAAAAAAAATCATAACTCTTTCATTTATGAACGAAAATGCTTGATATTTGGATCTGATTCATAACTTATAGTTTTCTTTCAACTGGCATATTTAATATTTAACAAAAAAGGCTGGTTTACGACTTAGTGGCGGTTACGACAATTGAACTCTTTTTTTCGTTACGCGAAAACGCTGTAAACGCCAGAAACAAATGTACTAAAATGGTGAAACGAGTATTATTTCCATAAAGCATAAATGCTGTAACCAGATGCATATTTATTTTAAGATTCAATAATTTTGACGTAAATGTTATTTCGTTCTTTATAGGACTAACTGAAATGTGGTAAGTGTCCACCGGCAAAAAGAAACTGTGAAAATAAAACGACTTAAGTATCAATCAACTTTTATCAAAATACTTTTTTAAAATGTTTCCAAATTTTAAATGCAGGTTTCTTACAAATTAAAAGCTCAGAAGCAACAATTACCGTCTTAACATATCAAATACTATCTAGTCTCAATTTCTCTGTATAAAAACATTACGAAAGTTACTTAAAACCTCCGTTGCTTATAACATTTCAAAAGGCTAATAAAATCTCTCATATTATAAAATCACAACCTTGTACTTATCGTGCTAAAAACAAACATAAATATTCTTAGGGTTAATCAGACTATAATATTGTTATCCGCTAAAACTAAATATTATAGGTAATGAGGTTTAATATTCCCGTGAACACTTTAAAACTCTCTACATTTTATCTTCAGTTTTGGCATTAAATTGTCTTTTAAGTAATTTTTATTGATATAAAACTCACTACCTATTAAACCCACTAACTATAAAAGATGTTTTGAATGTAAGTATTACTTATTATATAAGTTTTCAACATAATTCTTAAACAATTGCTTAACACAACTATCACCTCAATTATAAAAATATTTCTTTGAACTAATCTCACTGAACCATTTATATTTAACTTAAATAACTAGACGTTATATTACTATGGTACCGTACAAATTAAAATTGTTATTATTTATTTAAATAAAAACTCGGAGTCATTTCTCTTAGGCAGAATATCAATTGACATTAAAATAGGAACCTAAAAATTGAATTCCAATGGAATTCGTTTTCATAATAACATAATTAAAATAACTGTAAAAAAATACTAAATATTCCACTCTAAAATGCATTGTTTTATAATAACACTCCTCAAAATGTTTGTCATAATTAACTCAAAAAATCGCCCTCTAAAGTAATGAAAATTAGTGCAATAGTGACTGATGGACATGTGCATTCTTCCAATCCTGACATACGGAGCGCAGACTCGGTCTTTGACAAAATTTCAGAAGTCCACCCTCAAGGTTTGTCAAAGAGCCATGGAACGCAGTATTCTGGGCGTAAAACTAACTAACAGAATTAAGAGCACAGTACTGCGTTCCAAAACGCTGGTAGCTGATGTAGCTCAAGCAGCCGCAAAGCTGTATATTATGTCCGTGATAAAACGAATGACTGAGCCGACGGTCCTGGGTTCGAATCCCGGCAAGGGCAAATATTTGTGTGATTAACTCGAATATTTGTCGAATAATATATTTGTGCCTGGGTCATGGATGTTATTTGTATTGCAGTATGTATTTATCTTTACCAGTATGTTCACTTGTGTCCAGAACACAAGCCTCCTAGAGCTTACTGTGGTACTTGATTACTTTGTGTGAGGTTGCCCGATATATTTTTTTTATTCATTTATGCCATGCGTATGGTTATTGTGAAAATATTAATCGAATCAGGCACCAGTTAACCGGTAAATTTTAAATACATGTACAGTTGTTTATCTACCGCAGCTCAACAAATTTAGTGCTTATCTGATTCTAGCCCTTGGACAATAAAGATGCGGACGTGACACCCCAAACTAGTTTGATCCGGCTTGAGTCAGCTTTTTAGGGTTTAGACCAACTAACTCTTAATGGTTGTAGTGAAACGTAGTAGATTACAGCAAAACTTTCTTCTAGCGATTACAACCGTAAACTAGATATACATATATTATACTAATTAAAAAAAAAATTATTTTAAATCGAAATCAAAATTTAAATGTATACCTATTCTGTAAGTAGGCCACTTTACATGTCTGAATCTGAATTTATCGGCATTTCACAAGAGGAGGCCGCTGTCGAGAAGAAAGCCGAAAAAAAGTAAATATTTTTTTTATTTTTTTTTAATCATCATGCGAGCGTTTGCTTGTATCTTTTGATTGCCTTTAAGCTGAAGATAAGCAGACCTTTGATGATATTTGATGTTAATTCCAGCTTTATACCTATACGCGTTCCTGAGAAAAAGGTCTCGACAAATAGATAGGCACAAAAGTGATCCTATTTAAGTTTAGTTTTTGGCGATTGAGGCACGGAACTCTCAAAGCTGCCGCGTCCCGCGCCCCAACATCGTTATTTTCTTCCAACAAAATGTAATAAAAACATTTTTGCTGTCCTTTCAATATTAATGAAGCAAATAAATATGCTAGTTATGTTTTATCCCAATATTCATATTTTCCAATAAACCCGCAACATAATTTTACATCCAAAAAAAGGCATGTACACAGACTACGCACACCCACTCGCTCCGGCGATCGCCGATAGACTAAATCACATGTCGTATTCACGAGCCACATCGCCGCGAGCGCACATTTTTATTGCTGTATCTTCAAGCACTACCCACTTCACGTTGTGTTTCAAATGTCGTTACTGTAGCTTTCTGTTAATTCATTTTCGAATGAAATGTAGTAAGCGTCAATCATAGATAATTTATTTTAGGATAATTGCAGTAAGCTTGGTTCGTAATTTTTTCACTACATGCATAAATGCTGCAACCGCCACGGAACAAAATTTCGGCAACGCTGTAACCGGCACACCCTTTGATTTATGAAAGAACAAAATTAGTGTAAATGTACTCGTTTAGAAAATTGCTACTATTTGGGTGTTTACAGCAATTAGATGTGGGCATCGTCAAAAAAATACATTCGTTTTGCAACGTAGTCCAGTTTTTTCTAAGCGTCGTAGAGCCATGGGACCCAGACCAGTCGACGCAGAAAAATTCGCTGATTCCGAATATGCAAAAAAAAAATTTTTGACCAAGTGGCGGTTACTACGTTCTCGCTTTTTGCCATCGATATTATAAGAAGGGAATATTAATTCAATAAATGGCTTATGTTTAACTGATTGCACTGGAAGCGCCTCGTCGCATCGAGACGATCTACAGGTCGAGGCAAGATCTTTCGATTCCGCACTTTGCATTAAAATGTCTTGTCTTGCCTTTCAATTCAGTATCCGTTATTGATAACAAAAAAAAATTGCGTTCGCTGCTCTCGGGTTTTTATTTCTTTGTGTTATTACCCGCCCCTCAGGTCAATTTTTAATTGCGCTCGCTGCGCTCGCGTTTTTTTTTCATTGTATTACGATTGCATGTCCCTATATGATATGAGTATATAAATAAATTAATAATTTCTTTAGTATGACTGCTGTGTTTTAGTGGTGCGAAGCCTTTAATGCGCCAGCTCCACTCGAACCTGACCAGTTTTTTATTTCTAGGAATGGGACGCTTCGCATGAGCTCGCGCAGCATCCTCAATATGCGAGTTTGGCCTCGCGAGGCAGCGTTGCCGCAGAAGTACGAACAAGTCATTAGAAGTTCCCCTAAATCACCATCCACGTCGATCGAACAACGCCTCAATGTTGCTCCTTTTATTTTTACCTTCGAGCATGTCCCGATTACTGAGGCTCGGTTTCCGAGGCACGCGAAGCAACGTGCGCAACGGCCCTCGAAGCACGTCCATACAGACCGAGCATTTGGTTCGTGAGGCTGTCGAGCGAGAGATGTATGTTACGAACCTGCACAACTGTGACGAAGGACATCACCAGCAGAACGGTGACAAACAGGAAAAGTGCTCCACGAAACATTGTCGCTGAAACTGCGTAATAATTGACATATTATATGGTAAAAAAAATGTATAGTAACGAGTGCTGAAATTCTAAGACGGTAAGTTAAAAGTCAAAATATTCTTCACTCAAGTAGGTTTTTTTTACATTGGGCATGCCTGCGTGCATCTCGCCAAGCCGGGGGTCTATAGCGGGTATGACGAAATAACCGAGCCTCGGACTACCATCTAAAACTCCTCCTCCTCTCCTCCTTTGGTTCCAATTGATGGCACACCAGATAAGCCGATTATAATATGCGGGGCGACAGTTCCACGGGCGTCCCCTAACTCCAGTAAATAGGCCTAGCAAACTAAGCATATCATTTTGTTACCCAGATGTTTCTATCTAAAAGTCCATGGCGAGCGTCCTGAAGAGCTATTTTCTCTTATCTCACCCTCCCCTATCGTCGCTTCACCGTGGAAATTATTCCCACACGTACCAAAAACTTTAGCAATTCCTTCATCTGCCGAACTATAAAAAAAAGGTACTCAGAACATGAGAAGGGTCCCATGACACGGGACCCTTCAATCGAAGCGTGAAGAAGCATCTCTCGGACCAGCCTGGCAGTGTCAACTGATAAGGCACCGTTGGTTTCTTGTCAGTTGCCATTGCGACTTGGGCTCCTCTTTTTGCTTACCATCAGGCAAAGTAGAGCCACTATGTTGTGCCGTTATAAAAAAATAAAAAGCTACGAAATGAGAAATGTGACTTTGCCAGCCATAAAAATGCCTCGATTCTCGAACACGAGGCAAGAAATAAAAATAACAACATTCTTAACGGAATATCTACTTTATAAATATACGGTTTTTTGGTGAAACGAACCTGCTCGCTGTCTCGAAGTAATAAAGTAAACTTGAAGACCGTGCCGATTTGCTGACAGAGAACCGTTTATATGCAACCAGGCGATACGGTATACGTCAGTTTGTCGCCTCAATCAACCAATCACTTTATACGGTACTTGACTGTAATAAAAAGAAATTATTTCACACAACCCGCTAAATCGATGATTTAAAATACAGGTAATAATATGAACATAACATTTATATAACAAAAACTATTCCAACGAAGAGCTTTTATGGAGCAAACGCGTGAGTTTAGATAAAAAACGTCAAAATTTCCGTTACTTGTTTCTTAAAAAAAATATGAGTTTTTCAACTGACAAAATGACTGACTGTTGAGTTTCTTTCCGCGTTTCTTCTCAACAGTGGTCTTGCGAAATGCCTTGGACTCAGACATATAGAAGTGCCCTGGTGGCCTACTTGCAGAATAAAGTTCATTATTTCATTATAACTCTTCTTCGGCTTTTTAGGCCTAGGTTAAAAATGGCAATTTTTAGTTGGGGACGGCTTTCATGTCTTCTCCAGAGATGTCGATTCCGGGTCGTCGCTGAGTCTACGTATCCACTTTTTCCAAGATTTTTTGATTCCAGACATCCATGTAAGACGGAGTCATCCATGCTTTCTCAGTTTTCCGAGGAGGCTCGCATGACAAGACCAAACCATCAAAGTCGTGCGGTCGTGCTTTTATCAGCTTGCCCTGGGGGCCTATGATGGTTGCGTTTATCACGTGATAAATAAGTGACAAAGCATCTGTCACTCACACTCGCATCTTGTCAAAACGTTACGGATGCTTTGTCACTTATTTATTGCGTGATAAAATCAACCAACATAGGCCCTCTGTACGGTACGGGTCTTAATTTAAATGTGTCTCTTATCTATCGAAATAAATAAATGATAATACATGTGTGTTATGGTTGAGCACATTATCCAAATCCGCCAAACCTGGTTGTCTGCTGCCGCTCAGATGAAAATGCTAAGTCAAGGGGCGACGTCATGGTTCCTAAGAACATATTTTGTGTGTCACTATCTCTTATAGTTTGTGACTTCTCCCTACTCACCCATTTGGATTGATCACCCTGTGTATATATATACTAGCTGCGCCCCATGGTTTTACCCGCGTTCGGGATGATGAGTAGCCTATGTGCTCAGTTATTCCAGCGTGTCAGCTACCTTCATAGCGAATTTTATCAAAATTGGTCCAGCCGTTTGATCGTCAAGAAAGTAACAAATGTATAGACATACTCACAAACTTTCGCTTTTATAAGATTTATGTTAGGTATCTTTATTGCACTAATAAATAAACTTTTCGTATAAATGACGGAACAACAGACAACCATAATTATAATACCATCAATAAAATGCAATTAGTGTGATATATCCAAACTGTAATAAAATTCTAGATTCGTATAGAAAATCATTTTCTATAGAGAACGGTCATGATTTCAAGAAAGGTATGGTGTCCTCGCATCACACCGAAACGGCAAGACAATTTTTTTACCAATTTTGGTACAGGGATAGCTGGACTGGACACCCAAAGATGGATATTGGATACCCCTATGTTGCCATTTTAGACTAATTACAATGTTCCGTAAGAATGTCAAATAATGTTCGTTGTGATGTTGTCTTCGACTTCAGAGAGCTCACTTGGAAAGCATTTAGGACGACGCCCTTGGAGAAATAGTCTAGAGACTAGACTATTTTAGCGTGACCGTACGGCCAGCTGCAATGTGCGAGGCCCAAGGCCGATGGACGGCCGGGGTAGGTAGCCAGGGACCATTCAGGCCGTGTCTTTGTTAAGCTCAAAATAAGTGCATTAACATCTGAGAGACGTGTGATAGTGATAGGTCCATTTTACTCCGATCCACTCCGCTACGAAAAAATAACTTCGGTAGGTACTGTTGAGTTTCTTTCGGCTTTCTTCTCAATATAATTCACTCAATAATGTCTTAGTTATTTAGTAGTTGACTGGTAGAGAATGCCTTAAGGCATTAAGTCCACCATTTGTACTTTTTTGTATCGTGCAATAAAGTTTAAATAAATAAATAGGCATATAAAATTTCAGCTTTATTGTTGCCGTGTTTCAGTGAGTCAAATGTAACTTGAAAGATTTGATTACACACCAGTGTCGTGACTATTTTAGAGTATTTCTGCCATATTACGGTAAAAGGTCGTATCTTTATACGGATGGCATAGTAAGATACGTCCTTTTACCGTAGCATGACAGATTTGAGCACCCTTTACCCCGTAAAGAAGAAGTATGTTCTCGCTTGCATAGGGATGTCTTTGACGCGATGTCATTGTTGCACACAGACACACAGACCGGCAGACACTGGGCAGGTGGAATTAAATAAAAGCTTGTAATATATTCAGGAAAAACGTTTAATCATGAGGAAAAAGCAGCTCGTTGGATAAACTTTCCTATCGTAGTTCCCCGTACCTGTTAAACAAATGTTCAGTATTAAATCTGATAGCGTACACATATATATATATTCATATATCCTACCAACTGTCTAGATTCTACTTCAAGAAGTAGTACACATATTTAAGTATTCTGATAACGTATAAAAACTATAATTATCAGTTAACACTTACATTTTGTATTTACCCTCGGCCTCTGTAAATCAAAATTGAACAAGTTAATTTCTGTTCTTATATGAACTTAAATACACTGCTTGACCCAGAGCGCCCAATAAAGGCCTTTAAGTTTATACTTACCGTATTTTAATAAAAGTATTAAAAAAATGCTGCATGCGGGATTTGAACACACATTCCCACATTGCGAATCAGGTTATTTTAACCAACTTCAAAAACGAGTCAGTTTTCAATCTCCCCACTGCATTCCCGAGTAGCATATACGCTGCAAAAGTACGTATGCAGCCTTTATACAGCTTAAATTAGAGTTATAATGGCTTTATAAGCTCTTTGCTGTCTGGCTTGTCATGCGATTAACAGACAGAGGGAACACACAGGAAACCGGATCAAGCGAAACGAATGGTTAATTTTGTAATTTTTTTACCCCATATCTACGCTTTTTTTAAATTTTCCAAAAAACTTAATCTACTTAAAAGTTATGTAATTAACGAATCTACTTATAAATTTATAAAATTAAATGAGAGTCGGTTGAGAAATGGGACCTCTGGGACAACCGGAAATCGTATGGAAGAATCTTAGGCCAAGCTGAATCGGAGTCCCCTCGCTCGCTTAGCTCGATCGGTCGAAATGCCAAATAGTTACCCGTAGCGGTGGGCACCGTAGGTGTGCTGGTACTGCTGTCCCCTGTAACGCGGAGCTCCTGTGAAGGGCCTGTAAACCAAACATAAAAAATAAGTATAAATAATATCAGACAACCTCACACAAATCGATCTAATCCCAAATTAAGCTCAGACGACGATATACATACTTAAGTATACAGATACATAATATATACTTGTCGGCGCGGGGCGTTTTAAGTACGTTGCTATCGAGACCCGCGAAGGGCGACGCGCATTCAGTTCAATGTTTATGTTAGCGGCATTGAGCTTTAGGTGATATTTGACGCATAGCAAAGGAACTCTTTGTTCATAGAAGCGGGGCAGTTTTATGATGTTAATGTAAACACTGCCGAACGTAGCCGTGGGTCTGAGAAATGTAATTTGACTAAGTTGTTATGTTCTAAGTTCTGGCTTGGGTGCCGGACGATGATTCGGCTTCGATCTATGGTTGAGACAGGACGTGTACCATGCCGACCGTGCCGTGTGAAGTGCCTCTTGAGTTGACCCACGGATTCGTTTCCGTTTCATTTAGTTTGTTCTCTGAGTTAATTTACAATTATTTAGTGTAGCGATTTAGCGATTACAGACTTATTCTGTTACGTTAGTGATTTAGTGACTTTGTTTGTACTACTGACACTATTTGTGACTTTACTGTCATTTGTTTGTGCGTGTAGCAGTATTGTGAATTTACTGTGCTTGTGACACTATTTGTCACTGTTGTGTTTGTGTTGTGTAACTGGCCTTGCGGGCGTGATTGTACCCACTGTACCGCCCACTAAAGATGAACCTATCTGATGTTCAGAAGGCCTCTGCCGCTTATGCCCCGACATACTTAAATACATAGACCAACCATGACCCAAGCACAAATATTCGAGTTCATCACACAAATATTTGCCCTGGTTGGGATTCGAACCCGGGCAGGTCTCTACAAACTGCGTCGTCAAAGAGCCGACACTATTAAAAGAGCCGAGAGGCATGACAAAATTTTTTTTGAAGATATCAATCGAGATGACGACGCGTTTGACTCGGTTTGTAGACACCTGCCTACTGAGCCGGCGGTCCTGGATTCGAATCCCGGCCGGCGCAAATATTTGTGTGATGAACTCGAATATTTGTGCTTGGGTCATGGTTGTTCTATGTATTTAAGTATATATTTATTACGTAACGCTATATCTGAATGTAGGTCAAGTGACACCTCTAAAATAGTCGCATGTCACGGTGCGCAAAATGTAATCGGCGGTGTTAACGCTGACGCCGTGGAATCGGATGCGTCGCTGGTTGCTGACCAAGCGCCGCCAACCCCGCGCCCTGCCGCTCGCTCGCCTGCTCCAGCGGAGAGGTCGAGCACGTCACTTGTGAGTACGTCGACCCCGAGACATGTTTACGCCGAAATTGTCAAGTGCCCAGCTGCTCCGAAATCCAGGCAGCCGTCATCTCAGGGGTTGCAGGAACCCGTAAAAAAAAACCTGCCAATGCCGGCTCCAAGAGAGTCCCGATGCGACAAGGATGGCTTCATGAAGGTCGAAAAAAAGAAGAAGCCAGCCTGTCGAAATCAGTGCGGTATCGCACCGACTGGACCGAAACATTTGCTACGACGCTGCTTTATGTGTCCCGACTACATTACACTACGAAGGCTGAAGATATTGCAGAATATGTAAGGGTAAAGTTCGGTGTCATCCTGAGGGTCGTAAAATTGGAGTCTCGCCACGACGTGAGTTTTAATTCCTTCGTGCTGAGAGTTCCGTTCCGACGGACCAACTAGCGACCTTCAGAAAGGAAGAGTACTGGCCGAAGGGTGTCATGTTCCGGCGTTTCCGTGGACGACTACCTGACACTTCGAACACGCGTAACACGTCGCTGTTCAAAAATGTGACCTAGTTTAGTTACTTATGTTTTTATTATTATTTATACTTATTTATTATTTTATTTTTTATTGGGATCAAATGTCTATATGGGAATAACTGCATTTAGACTGCATACATATATTTACACACTTTTAAAATGTCTATCTAATATAAAAAAATATAAAGATAAATACGGATGTTTACAACATGGGATGATGGACGGACTAGTTCAGGACTTAAATAGCATACGCTTGAAAGCTACCTTACTAGGGGTCTAATAGGCATTTGAGTCCCACTTATAATGCAGTGAATCGCCTAAGAATTAATTCCCCTGGAAACCTGATCAGCGTTTGAAAGTTAAGCCAGTTTTGGTAAGCCACGGCCCGCCACGGATTCGTCCGTGTGCGTGTTTCACTGCCACAACGCAATGTCACAAGTAAAACGTCTTTATCTACGGTTCCATATTGGGTTGCATAAATTTTAAAGCCATAATGTCGGTGTGCATAACCACTTTTATCATAATAATCTTTCCGCATAAGTGTGTTAGTCATTAATTGATCCGCATACATTTTATGACCATAATGTCTGTACGCATAAGTAAGGAATGCCATATACTTTTGGAGCATATGAACCTAAATAATAATCTTTTAACGCCATAATGTTTTTATGCATATCATATTTTGGCGCATAATACTGAACAACATACATACCAATCTCCATAATTGATATATTTTTAACCTAACCTAACCTAACCTACTTTTCTGGCCGATGTTCGTATTTATAGGTTCACAGTTCTAACCTAACCTAACCTACAACCAAGAGGTCAGTGTGGAGAAGGGTTTCTTAATGCGGGGGGCTTCGCCCCCGGGCCCCCCTTGTGGGGGGCTTCGCCCCCCGTCCCCCCTTTTTGTTTTTCTGCTCATGTAAGTTTTGTATCATTATTTCATATGTTATATTTGGTACATGTGATATAACTTATACTATAATGATGTCTATTGCCATTAATTTATGAAAACCATAATTTATGCGTTGCTCTTCTTCGTACTATCAATTATTATGACATTCAATAATATGATTTGAAATTTAGTGCCATACTAAATTATGCTTATGAAAACCCTGCCAAACAACAATTATGACATATAAAATGTTATGCAAATAATAATTTATGACAAATAGCATGTATGAGAAAAGCCATTATGCGAAATGAGTTATGACAATCAAATTTATGACAAGAATTTTTATTCCACTAGAGGTGATCCCTTTATCTTCACCCATCTTGTTAAATTCCTATAACAAGTTAAGATACTATAGGTAAGGACTAAAATACTAGGCAGCGACCAAAATCAGAGATGTAATTTCATAACAGTACCGCAGCCACCGCGAGGGTAAACTCTATTGATCAACATTGATACTGTAATGGTGACCTTCGACCCCGCCGCGCGAATCACCTCATGTGTTTCTCTACTCCGCGGACTGACTGGCAGGACTGAGTGTTTCATATTTTCATAAAATAAAGTCTATGATAATGATTATGAATCTGTGTGTAGATAAAGTAGTGTATGCAACTGTACATAATTAGGTCTTAAACACTCGTGTGATCCTATTATAAAACTCGCCTACGTCGTATTTTAGAACCTCTCATTATGCAGCAGTTGCATAAACTACTATTATGAGTTATGACTGGTTCGTAGACACGCACACATAAAACCAAAACCGGCTTCATCTTTAAAGAATCTGTTGTACGAAGACACTCGTTCTAGACGTATTTATTCTAAGTGGATCGCATACAATTTCGTCTAGATAATGAACATTATTATCACAAAATGGGACTCCATCGCGTTCAAAAGTATGTTTGTTTGATTATCACGACCTTTCATCACGTCCATGGACGTAACATTTACATCCGAAACATCAAGGTAATTGAATAAACACCTTTTTTTAAAGTGTGAAAATCGCGTTAGTTTCAATAAATATATTTCATAATCAAACTTTGAACCATAGAATGTCAATAGGGAATACATTGGTACTCAAAATTAATAATTTGTGAAGTAACGTTTGTTAAATAAATCAATTTCAATTGTAAAAAGTTGACTACGTTAACCTAACGAGGTTGGCTATGTTGGTCAACCTTTGATAACGGTAGCTGGAAAGCTACCAAAACGTCAGGTAGGCTCAAACAATTAATATACGAGATATATTCCGTTTAAATGGTTTTATTTAAATGCGTGACTGTCGCGGAAACCGAAGAATGAAATTATTACATACCTCACGTGCGTGAGCCTCATGTGCTTACCTAATGTGTATACCTTATGTACTATACATACAACATACATACCCTATGTTATCCCTATCTTCGTCGTTGTAAGCCTGTAATTAAAGTATTTATTAAAGTAGTTATTAGTAAATAACCGATTCACCAATTAGACACCGCAAGGTTACCGGAGCAGAGGCAGACCGAAAAGAATGGCGGGATGACCTGGATGCATTTAGTAACGAGTGGAGGGAGCATGCAGCCAATAGAGACAAGTGGCGCAAGAGAGGGGAGGCCTTTGCCCAGCAGGGGGACACAATTAAAGGCTAAGAAAAAAAAGGCACCACCTTTAATTTGTAGTAAAGTAGACAATTCAGCCACGAATAAGTGCAGGAGGAGATTGAAAATGATGAGTTTATAATTTAAACGTTCTCGCTAGCGATTGCGTAAATGTTCTGTATGGAGGATTGTAGTTCTATAAAGTAACGCTAGGGTTAAGTAACGGTAGGGTATAAAGTAACGATAGGGTCACAGTACTATTCTCCATACAAATTCTTACGCTATCGCTAGCTAGTGCGGTCAGGGACCTAATTCGAGATTGACATTTGAGTGATCGCCAAACGTCAAATCTCTATTAGATAACAGTTATATCGCCATTGAACTGTCATTTAAATGCGATGAGCTTAAAAGTGACATATCTCATCTCAATTTCGGAAATACGAAGGCGATAATGATTGTCAAAAATGTTATTCATGTATATAAATTTCTGTTTTGAACGAAACGTAACGGACTAATTTCACGTACTACGCGGTCAATTTAAAGTATGCGCCTGTTATTTATGCCATCACATACAAAGGAAACGAAAATTTTGCGCGTCCGAATAGACGAAGTTGCGATGTTCTAGCGATATCGCCACTTGTCAAGTAGGCACACGTCAAAAGTGACGGATGGCGATGAAAAGGAGAGATCTCCATTATATCTCTAAAATTGGTCGAATACCCCCCCAGGTTTTATCATGGTAACGGGTACTGTTTCGGTGCCCAATCTTTATGGACTATAATAAATTTCAAAAACGGGGAGTCAACTGTCAAATACATAAGTTTATGAAACATGTAATGTCTCATTTAAATTTTCCTTTGAGTTTTGATCTTTGTATCAATGTTTTAATATATCAATTGTGGTTAGTACCCACATAAAAAAAGTTAGACATTACATGTTTCATAAATATATAAAAAACAGTGCCCTCTCTCGCTTGCTTGTTGTAAAGTAATGCAGTAAGACGCGAATATTAACGTATTCACATAAAGGTCGCTAAGTTTGAAAGCCTTTCAAATACACAAGAGAAAGAGCGACACACAAATCATAAGGAAAAATTCGAAAGGGTATCTGGGCGTTAGGGTGGTGTAACGGTTAACATGCTGGACCGGTAATCCAGAGGTACCGGTTTTGAATCCCGGTGTTTTCGCCAGGTTACCCATTTCAATTTCTCTTTGAGCTTTGATCATTGTATCAATGGTTTAATTACGTCAAATAATTCAAATAAGTGACTTTGGGAAGTTGACCTTGATTTTTAATTGACATAACCTCGTACCTGCACGGTGGTGAAGAAGGCCATGGCCAGCAGAACGGTGGCGATCAGGAAAACTGCTCCACGAATCATTGTCACTGGAACTGAGGGGGTTAAGGGTTCAAATAGAAAATGGTCAAAAAATACATTATATTTTTAGAAGTATAAGATCTCTTATTGTCTACCTTTATTATAATGATGTGTTATCCGTATTTGTAGGTGTGCAATAAAGAGTATTCTATTCTAATTCTACAGTTTTTAATAAGAAGTACCAAGTGGTATCCATAAATTTATATAGTGTCTATAGTCTATAGTGGGGCCAAAAATCTACAATAAAGTCCTCGTCAATATCAAAGATATTAAAAATAATGTAACGTTCCTCAATGTATTAAAGAAATGGCTAACAACCAATGATTTTTACAACATCGAAGAATCTTACAAATTTAATAATATAATAATAGGTACTAATAATGTAACTACCTATTCCAATTTGTATTTAATAATTAAATTTTTTATAATAAATTGTATTTTAAAATTTTAGGGTAATAGAAATGATGTTTTTATAATGTATTGACTTGTAAAATGTTGACATTTTATTAATAAATGAGTATGAGTATAATGGTTACAGATTTTTCTGCAGCTTTGAACGATAAAAAAAAATACAATACCATCTATTTGTATTTTTGCGTTCATTCCGCATCTCGGCTGGACGTTTTATAACCAAAAAGGTTGGACATACAGAAATAAATAAATATTAAGGAACAATCTTACACAAATCGACCTAGTACCGAAAAAATATCCATAAGAAACAGCGTAAGAAGGTCCTCAGTAAGGTGGGCTGACATACTAGTTAGGTGCGTGGATGTGCGGCGGCGTGGAAAACTTTGGAGGAGGCCTTTGTCCAGCAGTGGACAACTGTCGCTTATTACGATGATGATGAAGAAGTTATATGAATAACGAACCTGTAGTTGTCTCGGAGTACTAAAGTAAACGTGGACTGCCGATTTGCTGACGAAGGCAGCTTATATACAAAAAAATTGGGCAAGTGCGAGTCCGACTCGCGCATGAAGGGTTCCGTACCTATATATATGTATATATAGGTATAACAAGTTTGTTGTATGGGAGCCCCCCTTAAATATTTATTTTATTTCATTTTTAGTATTTGTTGTTATAGCGGCAATAGAAATACATCATCTGTGAAAATTTCAAGTGTCTAGCTATCACCGTTCTTGAGATACAGCCTGGTGACAGACGGACGGACGGATGGACGGACGGACGGACGGACAGCGAAGTCTCAGTAATAGGGTCCCGTTTTTACCCTTTGGGTACGGAACCCTAAAAAGGCGACACGGTGGTACCTTGGTGCGTCAAATGAAGTAAATGGAATTGTTATAAATAATTTTATACGGTTTGCTATAATATAAACAGATTTCACACCAACCACTAAACGACATTAAAAAAAACCGACCAAGAGCATGTCGGGCCATGCTCAGTGTAGGGTTCCGTCGCTGCCCAACCTTCACAATAGCCGGGCTTAAAACAGCGGTTTTAAGGCCTTTCAAATTACGACAAAGATCTCAAGCTCTATAAAAAGGTCGTAAACGCCAAAGTAACTGTAATTACTTATTACCTTCTGGAAGTTATCGATTATGCGCGCCAGACTAAGCGAAATCTTTTAATACAGTCGGCACTTAACTAATATGAGTAATATGTAAAACGTTTGAAGAATAAGGACACCGCGCGGCACTTACGTCATTAAAAAAAAAATGAAATTTTGCGATAACTCAAAAACGGCTGGACCGATTTTATTCAATATAGTTTTCATTGAAATTACTTTCATGATTTTTTCCATAATTTGTAGACCCGTGGTTGAAAAGTTAGAGGGGGGGGGGGGGGACACTATTTTTTTACTTTACGGAGCGAATATTTACAAAACTGCTGACTTTATCAAAAATAATAATTGAAGACCCCTATTATTTTTAAAAGAGCTATTCGATGACACCCCACACACTAGTGGTGGAATGAAAAAAAAATTCACCCCCACTTTAGGTGTACGGGAGGTACCAGAACAAAAAGTTTTTTTTTTTAGTTTTTATTTCACCGTTTTGTCGGTGTGATACCCTATGGTACTATATATTATGTCATACACATAGTCATACCAAATTTCAGCTTTCTAGTACTCATGATCACGGAGCTAAGCCGCGGATGGACAGACAGACGGACAGACGGACATGGCGAAACAATAAGGGTTCCTAGTTGACTATGGAACCCTAATAAAATTACAGTCAAGGAAATTGATACACGTACCTTTTTCGCTCTTGTCACAATAACAATACCTAAGGATCAAAAAGGTACTGCTGGACAAAGGCCTCTTGGTTACATCTCCACAACTCCCTATTGGCTGCTGCTTCCGGCCAGTTGCTTAGGAATGCATCTAAATCGTCCCGCCATTTCCGACTCGGTCTGCCTTGACGTCGCCGCCCATCTTGCGGCACCCACTTGGTGACTATGTAAGCCCACCTGTCCTGGTGCATGAGAATGAGAACACATTATTTAATGATAAAAATTAAGCTATTTAAAAAAGATTAGGATACGCTTTCATTGTATACTGTATTTTCTTGCATAAACGATAACTGCTCCAAAAAAAAAACATCATCATCATCATTATCACCATCAGCCTGTATCAGTCCACTGCTGGACATAGGCCTCTCCCATGGCACGCCACTGAGCTTGATTTTCAGCTCTCGTCCTCCAGATACCTCCCGCTTTCCTACGAATACCGTAGCTCCGCCTTGTTACAGGGCGTCTTACAAAAGGCTTACTGATTCGTCGTTAAAATAATCAAATTTGCCCAAACATGGTGTTTCTATTTCGTGAAGATAAGAAAGCGCTAGGAAAAAGAGATAATAGATCAGCTATCGCTGTACCAAAATTGGTTTGAATCCGTCCAGCCGTTTCGGCCTGATGAGAGAACGATACGACACGCGCTCATATAAATCCTGCGTTGCGCTTTTTTTTCCTCCTCTCCATAGAAAACTGAATACTTAATCCTTTAGATGTAAGTATGTTAGATTGTAAGGTTATGGGCAAGTTGATGCCTGAAATAAATATTTTGAATTTGAATCCCTATACTATACGCTTCTCCGATGATGATGATAATTATTATGGAACCCTAATAAAAGGCAAATAAAAAATATACATATGTATAATCGAGCAGAAAATTTGCAAGTGAAAACGTGGCGAATCGATATTGTGTTACCTATGTGCTTCATAATTTATTTATTATTATTATTGTTACTCATACAAAAACTTCAAGTCGATCTAACAAAACCTATAATGACTAAACGTACACCCGAAAAAAAATTTAAAATTATAGTTTTTAAAATAGAAAAGAAATAAAAAAAATCAGTCTTGGCCGTTTCCGCAGCGAGTCTGGCCACTGGCTGCACGCCCTTCCCTCGCGTAATATCGGCACTGTTCTAGATCTCAATTGCTTAAGGATAGCAACTGGTTCAAGACTCGGAGCTAGAATATGTGTCGTTCATACGTGCGCCTGTGGTAAGAGCGTAGATCAACTGGGACGTCATGGGCTTTCTTGCGCAAGAAGTGCCGGCCGCTTGTACCGCCATGGCACATTAAACGATCTGTTCCGCCGTTCACTTGCCACTGCCTCTGTGCCTGCCATCCTAGAACCCATTGGGATGGCGAGAGACGACGGCAAGCGTCCGGATGGAGCAACGTTGGCGCCATGGAAGCTTGGGAAAACCTTAGTGTGGGATGCGACATGCGTCGACACGTTTGCCACATCGCACATCCAGGTAACTCGCACACAGGCTGGTGCGGCGGCTGACCAGGCCCAGACCCTGAAGCGCCGGAAATACTCATGCCTTTTAAAGGATCATGTGTTTGCGGCGCTGGCAGTAGAGACTTCAGGACCTTGGTAAGCCGACATGAAAAGCTTCTTGAAGGCCCTGTCGTCGCGGTTGGTCGACGCCACGGGGGATCCAAAAGCTGGCGCACCTCTCGCAAAGGATCAGCCTTGCAGTTCAGAAGAGAGGTAACGCCGCCAGTGTAATGGTGACCATGCCACAGGCAGAGCTGCTGGAGGGGGTGTTCTTTTTATAATCCTATTATTTTTAATTTAGTATTAGTAGTTCATTTAGTATTTATCAACTCTTTTACCACTTATCATTTGTATATTGTAAATATGTTTTTTTTGTTTATTTGAAAATAAACTGTTAAATCACGGACATCCGATTTTTTGATAAACGTACTCTTTCTTAAACAAAATATTTCCACAACGATTACTAGTAATGTGACAGAATATACCTAATTAAGTCATCATCATCATCATCATCATCATTATGTAAGCCGATACAATGATCTTCTCAAGGAACTAAAGAATTTGAAAATGAATTAAATTTATTAAAGGAGTTACTTAAACAACGTGAATCCATTAGGTCGGTTGACTAACTTTACTTACTTTTGGATTTTAGGAGTTTACCGATCAGGGTAACCATCTGCAGCATGGTGACCATCTGAACGCACTGAATTATTTCTTAGCCGAGGAATGATCTGGCTCGATGATCTAACAAGCATTCTGTTAGTTTGTTTTTATTGGCCTGTTGGCGTTTGGGCTTGAACTTCCATTTGTAACATTATATTTATTACGTCTTGCTTTAGTAGGTATGCAAATACATATTTCCAAAATACGGTTTTGAACATACCACTCAACTACAAACCTTACATTAATCGACTTAAAACTCATTTTATATTTTTTGACTCTGTCTGTCTGCCATTCAAAGAGAGCTCGTCAGGCATTGACTTAAAGGCGCTAGTCATAAATCGTTAGCGTTAACTATAGTTATAACCACAACTCGTTGATGTAGTCATTACACCTTCGCTTTATTGAGCCGTAAGTAAAGGATCGCCATTTTAAGACGTATGCTGTGGAGATAAGAGATGAGTATCATAACGTTTTTTTATTGGGGAATCGCGGTCGGGGAAGATCGGTGTAAAATATTATGCTGGTCCTGCTTTTGATTTTATTCAATTCAGAGTAGCTGCGTTGATCGGATGTTAATTGTTTTTTGAGAGTATATTCTGATATTAAATAAATAAGACTTTTTTTTTACGAGTAGATCGGCGCGCGGCCGCCATAGTAAAAATATAATATAATTAATAATATAATAGCGTCTTGCTTGCGTCTATCTGAAAAATCAATATTATCAACAACATTTTTCTAATTAATTTGATTTCTACGCATAGACAAGACGCTGTGAACGTTTTGTTGGCCGGAGACCGCCGTGCGGGCCTGAATTTCTGCACCGAAGCGCCGGGGTGTTCTTGACAGATAAGTGACGGATAAAACCTAAAACCAAAATGGTCTGTGGCCAAAACAAAATTATCAACAATCCGTGCCTGATTACCATCTAAAGTGTGTTTAAAACTTAAAGAATATGCAAGCGAAATCAAGAAAACATTGAGTTGCACATGAGTTGCACCGAAACAATGTACCTTGTTTCGACAAGTCTTTGGTGAATTTTTGTCTTGCTATATTTACTACTTGTAAGTACTTTCCTGCGTGTTTTAATTTAACCTTCTGTGCAATCAAGTGAATCCGCAATCCAGGACAATATCGTGTTATCTATTTTTATCCTTTTTTTTGTATTTTTATAGTAGCTTACCTTAACCTTGTAAATATAATGTTATCATGTAAATTTCATAAGTGAATGCCCTCCAAGTCATGTCGCAGACTGCTTCTTTATCTACCATCTCCTCAGCCAACCCGCTCTTCAGCAGGAACGTCCCTGGAGATTTTAAACAATTTTCCCTTTGCCCTCAGCCCCGTCTCTTTAGGGGGATTAAAGGCCTTAATATACATGTAGGATTTAAATTTTAAAACCACCGGAATATAGAATATCTCACTTTTATTAAAATAAAATAATATCAAAAAACTAAAACACACTTCATCATTTCCCCGTCCATGACAATCTCCCGAAACAAAAGCTATCTTCTCAAGTTATTTTTTTAATCAGTAAAAAGTTTTTAATCCTACAACTCGGCCATTCTGATGTTGTATGGCCCCATACAACCAATTTAACTTACACTTGAAATCAACTTAAAGTACTCAGTAACTTAACAATATAACCGTCACTGTAAATTAGACATTTAACTTTATCTGTACTGTATAAATTACAAATGAACCATAGCTTTTAAGTACATTAAGTAACTAGTTAATAAAAATATGTACCTCTCACTGAATTGAAAATAATACATAAAACTTAGGCATATCTACCTTGCCTTTACATTTCTCCATGAAAAATAAGAAGCTAATTACAAGAAACTACTACATAAATTAAAAGGGAATAACATATCAATTCACTGCATTCATATTACATTATAAGGAATGCAATTTTATTTACTTACACCTTTTTATTCATTCATTCATTCATTAATATAAATTCAAATAGTGAAAATAACATCATTTTAACGTCCTGGCCAAATTTCATCATTAAAGGACCTTTTGCTCAATACAATCTGCATTAATAAGCTTATCAAATCATACTAAAACATATTCATCAAACTTAACTTCATAGACATGTACAACTATCATGAAACAATAACATAAATAAACACAAAGAACAATTTCACAATAATATCTTACACAGAGTATAGCAATATACCTGCTTAAATTATACCAAATAAATACGCCACAACATTGGCATCTTAATTACTATTCTGCTTAGTAAAATTTTAAACAAGTTAGCTTTGTGAAAGGAAAATAAGAATAAAATTTCTATCGGCTTTGATATAGAATAAAATAGCAACATGCTCCTCTATATTTCCATGTCGAACAACACTCTTACGTACAGAACCTCACTATATCTCTGTTATCAACTTGATACAACTTAAATATGAAACCAAACACAAATAAAAACAATAAAATAATAAACCAACTATAAATGTCTTTTATATGCTGGTACTCATATAAATCACCCAACCATTCAGGCAAATGAAATGTTACCTAAAATAAACCAGGCTCAACACAACAAAAACCAAAAACATCCATTGTTATACTAGAATGCTCACAAATAATATTTATTATATAACAGTACTCACCAACTTCTTTCAAAATTAAAATGCGATGTGGTGTAAGCAAGTGCATCGACTTAAAATCATAAATAATATAAAAGCAAATACAAATAAAAACAATAAAAGAAGAAATCAAATACCAATGCTTTATAAACATGGATTAAACCATTTGAACCTTTCGATAAGTTTAATTTCATTGATATTAAACACTTTGACCACTTCACACTGGTGTTTACACTATTTTCAACAGCGGGCAGACAAAATCCACTCTCTGAACTAAAACCATTTGCATGCTCTTCCACATGATGTTCCTGAATAGTTACACACATAGAACTTGTCACAGCTGATATATTGTCCGTCAAAATATTGGCTGTGAGGCTAGGACATTTATCTATTTGTATTAAGTTATAGAGCATAACCTTCTCTTGCATTCCATCAACTCCATCATTCACACAACTCACCTGCCACTCAGACATTGAACATAAACTATTGGGAAACTCACCTTCACAGCGAGGGGTCACACAAACTATACCATTATCGAAAACGACTGTAGCTACATCAAACAATGGTCGACCGAGTATCATTTTAAATGGCATCATATCTTCAGGCACAATATGGAATACCAACTCATAAATACATCCATCTATTTGCAAAGACGTCCTAAATTTACCTACTGAAGACACTTTTACCAAACCAACTGTAATCATTGTGTTGACCTTAACATACGAAGTAACATTTAGATCAAAAAATGACTCAATCGACACTAAATTCGTGTCACAGCCGGAATCCACAAAACAGTCAATTTCGACACCACAAACATTTATTATTTTATTTGAAATTACTTTAGTTACGTCCTGAATTTTAACTTTATTTACAAGAAAACACCGGTTGTTTGAATCTTTTTGACAATGACGCTTTTGACAGTTATCACAAACGTTCCGTTCATCACCAGCGTCGTTCGAGGTGACCGCTTTCATAGACAAAACGTGCGATTGCTGCCGTTCCTGGACGCGCGGTAGCGCTGAGCTCACGACAGCGCTATGTGGTTGTTTCTCGAACTTTTCGATGTCACCGTCACCGTCATTCACCTTTCCATAGTACGTCAATTTTGAACGTTCGCAATCTGGAGCGATATGACCATACAAATTGCATTTATAACATTTTACTCCATTGACGCATAAATTCGCAATATGCCCCTTTTGTCCACATTTGTAGCAATGGCGTTCATCTTTTTTCGTCTCATAGCATACTGGAGGGATTCGCTTTTCTTTCGATTTTATGCGTTCATAAATAGCGAGTTTCTCCTTCAATGTAGCAAATGTTTTTGCTCCGTATAACATCACCTTATTAATTTCGCTATCAACAATACCATCAATAATGTATTCAATTGTCACATAATCTGGAAACTGCCCACGCTTGCCCAATTCCTTCATTATCAACATGTAATCATAACACGACTCATCCTGCTGTTTTATCCGTGACGCCATGATTTCGTGTATCTCCTTTACATTCACATTATCAGGAAACTCTGTCAACAACGCCGTCTTCAACTCTTCGAATGTTTTAAAAATCTTTTCTTCAAACACTTTTAAAAACATGCTTATTTATTGTTCTTTCTTTAGAGGTATCAGTCATTCACATCGCTTGCCAAATCTCTGAGTTAAGGGCTAAATACTAAAGTTAGGGAGCACCTTTAATAAAACAACGTGAACTTTAATTTTAAAACTTTAGTAACAAAATCAAAGTAAAAACTTTAATCACATGTTCAAAATGTAAACCAGGATTTCTTATACAGGAACGGGCCCTTTTCCGCACTTCTGTGGTAGTTATTTTTAGTTGCATCTCCTCCCTCATGATAACAAAAGCTTCGCGAATCCTTGTAATTAACTCCTCTTTTGTTGCGATTGCTGAGGTGTACACAAGTCCTTTGGCCCGTTCCCAAACAAAAAAGTCCAAAGGAGTTAAGTCAGGGGATCGAGTGGGCCAAGGAATGGGTCCATTTCTACCGATCCAGCACTCCGGAAGACAGTTGTTAAGGTATTCTCTCACAGCCAAAGTCCAGTGTGCCGGGCAGCCGTCTTGCTGAAAGATGATTTCTCTTTCCGCTTCTAATGGTACTTCGGCTTCCTCTAGGAGGATAGGAAAATCGTTTTGTAAAAACTGGAGATAATTGGGTCCGGTCAAAATATCGAGCAGAAAATGTGGCCCGATCAAAGTTCTGCCAATAACTCCAGCCCACACGTTAACTGAAAACTTCTTTTGAAAGGAGACCTGCTTCATCCATTGAGGATTTTGCGTCCTTGTCAGCCCATTCATGAAAGTTATGAAAGTTTGTGATCCCCTCTCTTGAAAACTTTGACTCATCTGTCCAAATGATAGATTTTAAAAATGACACGTCGTCAATGTCGCTGTTTAATAAGAATCTCCAGAAATGTATTCGTCGCACGGGATCTCCTTCTTCTAAACCCTGCACCCCCACCCCTCGAAAAGGAATATTTTTTCTCCTTATGCATCGTGTTCCAAACCTTCTGTAGACTTTGGCGTCAATTGCTTTTGGATTTCTGATTTTGTGATGCTTGGTAGATGACTGGATGATTGAAGAATGAAGTATGCAGTAACTTTTAAACGATTTTAATGCAAAACCGAGGTCCGGCGGCCGTAAGATAAGGGTTCCTTAACATGCCCCCCGGCGTTGAAAGTCCTGGCTTTCAACAGGATCATTATCCAATGGAAGAGGACAGATTCGATTGAAGGCTCTTCTGATGACGCCTTTATTCGTTTGGATATCAGCTACTCTGTTCACTCCATCGATCCCTGGATGCACGCTCACGATACGTCCGAGACTCCATTTTAAAGGTGGCAAAGCATCTTCTTTGACGACGACCATCGTTCCTGTGTCGAGGTGTCCCTTGCACGATCTCCATTTTGTTTTCTGCTGCAATTCTGAGACGTATTCCTTTTGCCATCTTGTCCAGAAGTGCTGGTGAATTTGTTCAATGCGATCCCATCGTTGTAGTCTGGTCGGATTTATATTCTCTAGCGGAGGAACTGGCAGAGCAGTAAGAGGGCGTCCGACCAAAAAGTGACCTGGAGTTAGTGGGTTAAGATCGGATGGATCTGATGACATGGGTGATAAAGGTCGCGAATTAAGTATGGCTTCTATTTTGACTAGAACTGTATATAACTCTTCGTAAGTAAGATGGGAGTCGCCTATGACTCTGGTTAAGTGGTATTTAAATGATTTAACTCCAGCCTCCCATAGCCCACCAAAATGAGGCGCATAGGCTGGAATAAACTTAAATTTAATGTGCTCGTTTGCCATAAACTCGGAAATGGATGAAGAGTTCTGTTTTAAAAAGGCGTTAAGCTCATTTTTAGCCCCCACAAATTGAGTACCATTATCCGAAAAGATAAGCGCTGGTTTTCCGCGACGCGCAATAAACCTATGTAATGCAGCAATATAGGCCTCTTTTGTTAAATTTGTGACCAGCTCGAGGTGCAAGCACTTAGTGGTGAAGCACACGAACACTACGACGTAAACCTTTATTAATTTACATCCACGTCCTTTACGGTCAGCAGCGAGAAGTGGTCCCGCGTAATCTACACCCGTGGTTTGGAATACATAACCTGGATTGAGGCGCTGCTCAGGCAAATGACCCATTATAGGGTTGACTGTTTGAGCCCTCATCCTGAAACATCTCAGGCATTTGTGTGCGACAGATCTGGCCAAGTTGCGACCACCTATAGGCCAAAACTGTTCCTTTATTGATGCTAATAATAATTGGGGCCCGGCATGCATTAAACGAATATGTTCTTCAACAAATATGAGTCGTGTCAATGTGTGCTTAGATAAAAGCAACATTGGATGTCTTTTATCAAATGCAAAATTTGAATTTTCTAATCTACCGCCTACTCGAATCTGTTCTAACTCGTCGATAAACGGAGATAGCATTAACAGTTTATTTTTATTTGGTAACGATTGTTTTATAATTATAATTGATCATATTCTTGAAATGATTGTTTTTGAGACAATTTAATGAGTAATGTGAATGAATTTTGTATTTCGTCTGTGGTGAGTGGACCAGATTTTTTACTGTTTTTGTTTCTACAATTATAAATAAATCGCAACGCATATGCTATAGCTCTTTTCAACTTTAATAATTTAGAAAATCTTTCGAAATCGATTAAACTGTCATTTACGTGTAGAGAGACTGTTGTAATAGTTACCATTTCTGGTATTTCAAGATTGTTTTTTACGAAATCACTTTTAGGCCAATTAGATTCATTCTCCTTTAAAAAATCTGGTCCATTCCACCAAAAGGACAAATTGTGTAAATCTGACATATTTACTCCGCGAGTCAGCATATCAGCTGGATTGAGAGCTGTTGGCACATGGCGCCATTCATGATTAGCTGTGAGCTCTTGAATTTCGGCAACGCGATTTTTAACGAATTGTTTTAGTTTGCTAGGCTGCGTTTGTAGCCAACCTAAACAAATAGATGAGTCAGTCCAAAGAACACATCTCTTTACTGGTATGCGAATAGATTTGAGTACTTTCTCAGACAGACGCGCAGCGACAAGGGCGCCGCACAGTTCCAGGCGCGGAATTGTGGTCGGTTTTAAAGGCGCGACTTTAGTTTTGGCACATAGCAAGTTGACCTCCACTTGTCCGTTACATTCCGACCTAACGTACAAGCATGAGCCGTATGCGTCCTGGGACGAGTCACAAAAAGTGTGAATTTCGATCACACTATTTGGATTGTCTTGAATTACACAGCGCGGAATTTTTAAATCAAGTACATGACGTAATTCGGATGTAAACTTGTGCCATAAATTAACAATGTTTGAAGGTAAAGGATCATCCCAAGATAATTTTAATAACCAAAGCTTCTGTAACATGATTTTAGCTTGAATGACGCATACGCTTAATAAGCCAAGCGGATCATATATCTGTCCTATGGCGGACAGAATAGACCGTTTGGTTGGATTTTGCTCAACAGTTTGCTTTATGGAATAATATAATCGATCATCAGGTGGTGACCAACCTAGGCCCAAGGTGTTTGGCAAACCTTGGTCGCCGAGGTTCAACATCTGGCATGAGTCTGACTGAGATAGTTTTATATTGGATCTGATTTTACGAAGATTGAAACAACCTGTGGATAAAACTTTACAAACGCCTTCTTGTATTTTGAGTAATTGCTCCTTTGTTTGAGCACCCGTGACTAAGTCGTCGACATAAAAGTCTTCGGAAATAATATTAGCTAATTGTTGATCTTGACATTCTAATGCAAGTTGTTTCAAACATCGCACGGCTAAAAAAGCCGCAGAGGCGGTTCCGTATGTAACCGTATTTAATTTGTATATCTTTAATTCCTGAGTGGGATCATCCCGCCAAATGATTTGTTGTAAATGTCTTTGATTTTCATGCACTAAAACTTGCCGGTACATTTTTTCAATATCTCCGGTCAAAACGTATCGATAATGTCTGAATCTTAAAAGGATGGATAGTAAATCACTCTGTATAGTGGGTCCAACCATTTGGAGGTCGTTGTATGAAACCCCTGAACTCGGGGCAGCACTAGCGTTGAAAACAACACGAAGTTTCGTGGTGGCGCTGTTGTCGCGCAAGACTCCATGATGTGGAAGATAAAATGGTTGCGTGTTTGTTTGTTCGTGTTGTTTCGTCTCCGCCATGTGCCCTAATTCAATATATTCTGACATGAAGTCTGTATACATTTGTTTTAATTGTGGTTGTTTTGCTAGCCTACGCTCAAGCGATAGGAAGCACTGTTTTGCGCGTTCGAATGAGTCACCTAAGCAAGATTCTGGTTTCTTGAGAGGGACTGCGACTGAGAATCGCCCGTCTGGCATTCGAGTATGATTTTCTACGAAATTCTCTTCACATAAACGCTCCTCTACAGAATACACCAGCTTAGAATTGTCCGGAACCTCCTCAAGAGACCAGAATTTAGCTAACTGTTCCTGTAATGAATTGTTCGCGATCAGATTACATTGTACTGTTTCAAATGAATTTCTGTATTCGTGATTTAGCCCACTGGTAGGCCCAGAAACTATATAGCCGAGTTTTGTGTGCTGTAATATTGGACAGCCTGTACCTAAACGGACTTGACCCTGTTCAAGCAGGTCCCAGAAGATGTCTGCGCCGAGTAGAATATCTATGCTCGACGGATTATAGTATTCCGGGTCTGCCAGTACTACATGTGTAGGGATGTCTAGCTTAGGAACGCTAACTTGATTAGTACAAAGCGTTGCAATGTTCGGTAGAATCAAGAATGATATATTGGTTTTGTATTGGTTAGTTCTTGATTCGATGAATGCATTGCAGCGTTTTGTTATCTTTGACACTGTATTGTTTATTCCTACGACGGATGATTGTACTTGTGTATGTTTAATTTTTAATTTACGTAACAAGGAATCCGTCATGAAAGAGGCCTGGCTCCCGGAGTCCAGGAGGGCTTTCACTTCATGGCGGTGGTTGTCCTTGTCATACATGTGGATCACGGCAGTTGAGAGCAGGACTCGCCCTGTCGGCTCGACTGAGAGCGATGTCGCACCCACAACTGATGGCTGAGATGACCCTGACGCTGTATCTGAATGTAGCACTGAATTGTGTTTTTGTGAGCATTTCATGCATGGGCCCAATCTGCAAACGCGAGCCTGATGACCGGGGCGGAGGCAGTTCTCGCATAACTTGAGCTTCCTCACCGATTCTGCTCTCTCGTCAACAGATTGTGCCAAGAACTGCTCACATCTATAAATGCGATGGCTTTGCTTGCACAAGGGGCAGCTGTAATTGTATGTTGCATATTTTGGTTGCTGTGTATTAGTGACTGCTGCGAGACCCTTAACGTACTCGGCAGATTTCTGTCTGTCCGCTCTGGCGCTGATATTTGTATTATTATTACTCATGTGTAACGTTTCAAGCAAGTCAGCTCTGTTTTTTAAGAATGAAGTAAATTGATCTAATGTAATAGATTTTAAATCGGATTTATGTTCTTCCCATTCCCGCAATGTCCTAACGTCTAATTTTGTACTCATAATATAAATGATAAGTGTATCCCATGAAGTGGTGGGTTCCCCGAGTGTATCTAAAGCTCTCAAGTTTTTTGTGAAAGTATCTATAATTTTGCGAACTGATTGATATGATTCTTTTTTATTTTGCTCTAAAGTGAACAATGCCTGAATATGATTTTGAATAAGTAGCCGTTTATTGTCATACCTGTCGCACAACAAATCCCAAGCGATTCTATAATTGCGGGCTGAAAACTCTAAAGATTTGATTACCTGCGCAGCGGCCCCCTCCAGGGATGCCCTTAAGTAGTGAAACTTTTGTACATCGGAGATTGACGTGTGTTCACGTATCAACGACACGAATAAATCACGAAATTCCAACCACTCCTCGTACTGACCGCTAAATTTCGGTATTTGAATCGTCGGTAACTTAATACCACGAGTGCTCGTGCGAACCACCTTACTACTCCGTGCGTGCTCCTCAGCGTCACCTGAAACGTACGAGGCACTGGAAGAATTATCGTCATTTTTTACAGGTTTATTAGCGTTTAAGATCTCCTGCGCGAGCGCAATATTCGCGTAAAACAAATCCTCAAACTCTGTGCGGGCGGCGGAGTGAACGATCAATTCATTTTCATCAACTAAAGTATCAATTTCAGATTGAATTTCCTCAAATTGTGTATAAAGAGCATCCATTTTGCTTAAGCGAGCTTGAAGTTCAATTACTTGTAATGACGTTAACGAATCTAATTTTTCTAGGTAGTTGATGAAATTGGTTAACCTCCCCTTAACTGCGCCACGCTTACGTATTAAATCCTTTAAATCTACTGACATTGTGTCGGGCTATGGGAATATAGGTTAAATCCTTTAAATTGTATTGTTTTAAATGGTTATAAACTATAAATATTGATTTTTAAAATTGTATATGAATAATAATTGACTTGTATAAAATAATGTATTTAAATTAACTTTTAAAACGTATATGATTTGATTATTTAAAACACTTTGTATAAGTTATAAACATGTAAATAAGTAAAATACGATTGCAATTCACAAATAATTCTAATGAGATATTAGTTGCATAAGTTGTTTACTTAAAAATGCAGCGTACCTACGAGCGGGCCGGCTAGTAACAGCGCGCACGGAAACATGTACCTATGCAATGATAATGATAAACAACTATTGAACTCGATTTTACCTTAACTATACGTTATTTGCTTGATGATCACGTAAATATTAACTCAAATGTTTGATTTGCAATCACTATTACACATAAAGAAATGTAATAGTGTTTTAAATGTTTACTACTCAACACGTACCGTTAAGTTTCACTGTAAATGTTATTAAATATTGTATACAGTTATGATAAAATGCAATTTTTACGTACCTAGTAGTATAATTAGCAATAGATGATAACAGATTGGAACGGACTCACTCTTAATCACTCGTTTCGGCCTTAAATTCCATTGCAATTCGACCAATTCTTTTCACTTTCGTATAAGTATGTAGCTTAGTATTCCGTAAACAATAAATTACTTGTTTTGTTATCTTTGATTTGTGCACTTAACGGCTTCGGTTTCACGTAGATGTATGTACTTAATCTTCGCATCAATAGCTGAATACTTGTATGAATGCTGTATAAAATGTATTGACTCTTCGGTTCAGCTTGTTAAACGTCCTGGATTCCTTTTAGGGCTTGATTCTTCTGTATATTCGGCTCGATGAAGGACCATGTAGACTTTGGCGTCAATTGCTTTTGGATTTCTGATTTTGTGATGCTTGGTAGATGACTGGATGATTGAAGAATGAAGTATGCAGTAACTTTTAAACGATTTTAATGCAAAACAACTTCAGTACATGCAGTTTATACTATATAGACTTATTAACTATGCCACTTGAACACTAATTTTGAGTTTTGAAAAGGGCGTAAGTCTGTGTGCGCACGCTAACAGCGAACGGCGAAGAGTGACATGCAAATTTGATGCAGCTGCCTCCCCGCGCGGTGCATTCCCCTCGGAGGTCCGGCGGCCGTACACTGTTAAAAATTATGTGATTTTACACACAAAAAAATTACAGAAACCTGTATAATTCCCTCAAAACCTGGGAAAAGTACCAAAATTTTGTTTTTTTTCCATAATTTTTGGTAATTTTAAATATCTTCGTTAAATTCAACGATTTTGATGTCTTTTTACAAAAAAAATATGTAATAATTAATAATATGTGTACGTTTACATAAAATCTGTAAAATTCCATAGAGCGTCTGGGACAAATACATTTCAATATGTATTTATAACGCTTAAAACTGTAATTTTACATACATAAGTCGTCATTCTACACATCTTCAGAAAAAACACATTTTTATGTGAAATTACATAAGTTTTTTGTAATGATCATAATAATTTCAGTAGGATTACGTAGAATATTAAGTAAATTTTCAGTTTTTTCTTTATTTTTCAATATATCGTGTAGTTTTCAATTTAATTCTGTGTTTTTACATAAACAATATGTAATAATCATAAAAAAAATGTATATGTACATAAACTCTGTATAATTACATGGAATGTTTGGGAAAAATACATTTCAATATGTATTTATAACGCTTTTATTACATACGGAACTCGTCATTTTACATAGTTTTGTAATTTTCCCAAATGTATCAGTAAGATTTCATAAATATTCTGTAATTATACAGGTTTTTCTTTATTTCACAAAATATCGTGTAATTTTCAATTATTGTGTGTGTTTTTACATAAAAGACATGTAAAAAATCACTAAAAACTTGGACGTTTACATAAAATCTGTATAATTACATTAAATGTGTAGGCAAAGTACATTTAGACATGTATTTACAACGATTGAAACGGCTATCTTACATACGAAACTTGTTATTTTACATATCTTTCTGAAAAACACATTTTTTTGCAAATTTCCTGTACCTTTTTGGAATTTTCCCAAAAGTATCTGTAAGTTCTCATAAATATTCCGTAATTATACAGGTTTTTCTTTATTTCACAAAATATCGTGGAATTTTCAATTATAGTGTGTGTTTTTACATAAAAGGCATGTCAGAATCACTAAAAACTTGGACATTTACATAAAATCTGTATAATTACATTGAATATATGGGAAAAGTACATTTAGATATGTATTTACAACGATTGAAACGGCTATTATTACATACAATACTTGTTATTTTACATTTCTTTCTGAAAAACACAGTTTTTTGTATATTTCCTGAACCTTTTTGGAATATTCACAAAAGTGTGTGTAAGATTACAAAAGATACTATGTCATTGTACAGTTTGTACTTTATTTTTCAAAGTATCGTGTAATTTTCAATTTTAGAGTGTGTTTTTGCCAAAAAAAATATGTAATAATCACCTAAACATGGACGTTTACATAAAACCTGCATAATTACATAAAATGTCTGGAACATTTAAATAAATAAATAAATAGATTAATATCTTGTGACTATTTACACCAATTGGCCTATAAAGTCCCAACCTAAGTAAATCTTGTACTATGAATACAATCGCCGTCAATAATTTTACAAGAGAGATTGAATGGCATTTATATACAGTTCAACAAGGTGTTCACAAATATCTGAACGATATAGTCGTATATAGCCTGGTGACAACCAAAACTCACTAAAATTTCTGTCACTACTCTTCAAAACCTCGTATCTAGTAAGTAGATTGACACTTAGATACGAGCTTTATATAAGTAGGTATTTGTTACTTATAGTGTTTTGGTTGTCAACAGACGGTATATCCATGAAATAGGTATAGGTAGCTACCGTTCCTAAATTACTATTCTTATTTTTATTACATTATGGCTCATTTTGGAAAAAATCTACGTGCGCGTAAAATTAAGAAAAAATATTTTTAGGTTTCCGTACCTCAAAAGTAAAAAAAACCGGTCAAGTGCGAGTCGGACTCGCGCACCGAGGGTTCCGTACAAACACTTTCCATCCTTAAGTGGTTAAGTTAAGTTTGCACCTGGTATGTATAGCGCTCCATACAAATGAGGTGCAAAGTTAACGCAACCAATCCCTTTGTTGTATGTGAGCCCCCCTTTAATATTTATTTTATTTTATTTTTAGTATTTGTTGTTATAGCGGCAACAGAAATACATCATCTGTGAAAATTTCAACTGTCTAGCTAGCACCGTTCTTGAGATACAGCCTGGTGACAGACGGACGGACGGACGGACGGACGGATAGCGAAGTCTCAGTAATAGGGTCCCGTTTTTACCCTTTGGGTACGGAACCCTAACAACGGAAAATGTAAAATGTAAAATGTGCTCGTGGCCTCCTAACAAAATAAAGTTCATTATTTCATTTAGTTATTCAATTAAACTCGATTGTATATTATATGATTTCATTTGCTAAAAAAATAGAAGTGTTTCGAGACGGTGGAGGGGGCCCCAAATGCCAAGTGCCTAGGGGCCCTGGCCCTCTAAGTCCATGCCTGAATACTGCATTTGATGACAAAACAAACCACTTTTGAGTCAAAAAAACCAAGCAACAGTCTGTATCTCCTATATAAAATAATAAACCACAGGTAACGCGACATTAATATTGCTTTAAAACTGTGTGCGTCAGAATGATTGGTTGACTGTTGAATTCCGCATTGATTGCTTACGTAAAAATTGCTACCTATTTGCTAGTATTTGCTACCATTTACCAAATAATTGCTACCTCAGTATAATAAAAGATATCACATATTTTTTTTGACCAGTCATTCTGACGTCAGGATGTTTGGACAAAGTTCATATTTTGCGAAGGACGCACAATTTTCATGTTCTTTACTAACCAAAATTTGCTACCTAATTGCTACCTACATTTACCTTAAAATCAACTCTGCAGCGTTACAGATCAAAAAGTTTCGCGTATAATTATTTTTTGGACTACTTACAACATGAACGCCTGTGCGTATCAGCAGAGCAATCCAAATCTGTGGTGTATTTATGTTTGTGTCAGGCGCTAAGTAGTCAAAAAATAATTATACACGAAACTTTTATTATACGTGAAATGTTTTTGGAAGGATCTCATTTATAAAACACGAGGGCATACGTTCACTACGAGAGATAAAAACCGATTAAAACAGTGGCTTGTAGCTATTCGCAGAGATAAATTTACTCCAACGAAAAATAGCCTCGTTTGTAAAAGCCGGATTCAGTACTGGAAAAACGTAAGAATATTTTCAATATTTATGATAATTTTACTTAATCACTGATTATCTCAGTTCTCGACCAAACTTCAATGATGAATTGCAAACATTTATATATTTATCTAATTATTATTTCAGCCAGACCAGTGTTAAAAAAAAATGCAGTGCCAAGTCAATTCCCATGGAATGTACAAAGTTCTAGTAGGGATAGGAATGTACAAAGCCAATAACACCTCCAAATACACTAGAATTTCAGTAAACAATACGTTCAGTTCCTACGAGTTTATCCTATTTGACAGCTGTTTGGACCGCCAGGTAGCGCCGCCTGGTGGCAGAAAAAGTATCGAAAACCCTCATTGTCAGCTATTTTTAACCGACTTCATTGTGTATAACAAACAATAGGGAAGATGCAGATATAGTATATATCAATATTTTGTGGCTACAATGTAAAAATAACGCGAAAGAAAGGCCATTGCTACATTTTTATTTTAGTTAGTATCGATTTTTAACAATAATTATGAATTAAAGTAACGTGAAACGGAACGTTTTTTTCATACACCAATCAACGTGTTTATCTCTGCATGTCAACCTGACGTTGACGTCTACTTATTTAATTCACGGCATAGTTGAGATTATAAATATTTTATTTTATTGTGAAAATGTATTGCACATTTCGAATAAAAATGGAACTTGGGTTCATAAAAGCAGACTCCAGGAATCTGCCGGAAGTTAGTGTTGACATGGTCATACATTTTCTTGATGAAAGTGCAGTTTTCAAGTGTTGAAATGAAAGGGACTAAGTTATTGCGGTGGAAAACGCAATCGATTACGTACAAATAAAAAGAAATGGAGAACTGTGTATTATAAAAAGTCGAGTTACTCCGGAGCACAAAATAAAAAAAGTTATCGCGTGACAGCCATTGTAAACGAAATGCAAGGTTTGGTTCAGTCCTGCCAGTGTGAAGATTGTGCAAAAGTGCAGGTTCTGAAGGTAACAGATTATAACAACTAAAAACTATTTCCAATGTGCAATGTGCTTCCGGAAAATCATTCATAAAAGCCAAAGAAACGGGTCACATTCCGGTCACTGATAGTTTCTCTCAAGTAATCAGTTCTATATACTTATAGACTTACTTTTACTGTTTTTATTTAGTGAAATAATGCAATCTATATTATATACCTACTACATACTTACTAATGTAATACATTTTATAAAAATTTTAGGTGGATATTTTAAATGAATTTCTGAATGCTGTAAAGGAAAAAGATTGTGAAGCAAGTATTGTACTCTACTTTCAAGAAAAACAAAGCAATATAAGCATTCATAATCTGTGTTCAAGCTTGGTTGGAAAGTTGGACTCACCACAACAATTTCTTGAAATATTGTCAAAGGAAAATGATGGCTGACAAAATGCAAATGATTTTTTCCACCATCAAAATAATGTCAGTGATTCCCCATTGTGGTTCGAGTTAAGTTATGATGTATGGCTTAGAACTTAGTTTTATTCATATTATGCCATATTAAGTACATAACAGAGTTTATTAGGTATAATTTTATTTTAAATATGTGATTTTTTTTTTCTATATTTGCAGGTATATTTGGAATGATCACTGGCTCAACTCTTTATGAAGCTGCTCACTATAAAACTAAAAATGGTTCTCTTCTGAAGAAAATTATGGGGCAAGAATCAAAATTTACTTCTGTTGCGATGGAGAGGAAAAAACTAGAGGGAAAAACTACAGAAAGAAGTTCTTAATGTTCTGGGCAAAAAAGAAAAGGTAAGATCATGTGATGTTTCACAGTTCTGTTGGGAGAAACAAACTGACCAAACTGTAGAAACCAGATAACTATGAGTATTGTTTTCGTGTTCCACAGACAAAACCTGGTGATGGGCGCGGTGGTGCTGCCCAATGAGCGCCCGCTGCGTCTCGGACGCTACATTCACCACCATCTCCTCTTGCGGGCCCGTCGAAGGGTCAGTATCCTTGCTTTGTCGGCATACACACCAGTGTTGGCAGCATCGCTAGAAGTACTCATTATATGAGTAAAATTGAGACAATAAACAAATGTTTCTTTTTACAGCATTTTGGATGAAGGCGTTTACAAGTTCTACAGCATTCCAGCCACCACCACCTACGACCTCGCACTCGGGTCACTCGGATCTGCTGCGGAAGAAGCACTTCAACTGGACGGCCGAGCTCATCGAGGGTTACGCCAACGACAGCGTGCTCGGCGACAAGAAGATGACCGCCGCCGTGTTCCAAAAACTTCAACAAGACGTACTCGGGCCTGGTGGCTCGGGCTCGGGGCTGGCCGCCGTGGGCTCCGACGTGGAGGCCATCCTCGGCACGTTCGACTCGGAGGTGGTGGACAGCAGCTGTTCTACTACTACGTGTGGCAGGGGTACCTGCCGGGGCCCGAGACCGGGCTGATCGCCGTCGGCCAGGACATCGTGCCGCGGTACGCTCACGTGGACTAATTGGACGACGTTTGTTGCGTCACGTACGGTTTGGCCGGTGAGACGTCTTCGCCGCTTCTGATACTCGATTATTTTCTTATTGTTTTTATTGCACGCATGAACATGTGCACGTATTTAGGTATAGACTTGTAAAAATGTTGATTTGTTTTCTTTTACTTTTCGTGAGGAACTATATTATCCATAGTACTGATAGATACCGGATTCAAATCAGATTTACCATTAGATAGCAGCATAGATATACCATTTGATAGATGTACCATTTGATAGCAGCATTGTGTCTGTGCTGTATTAAAAGATATTTATAATATTTAACCATGCTTTTAATTTTTCCAAGATATTTTTATAAACATTCATACTATACATCTGAAAGTAACTTTGTCCGTCGGTCGCCTATTCACCCTTAAAATAATGAACCGATTCAGATGCTGACGACATGGTACTGTTGAGCCCATCGGTCGGTGGTATAAGAATACTTCTCGAGAAGTGTGAGTCATATGCCCGTAAGCACAATTTGCAATACAATGTAAAGAAAAGCCAGTATATGATTTTCAAGGCGGGTACCAAGTGTCCATCTCATGTCCCACCCATTCGATTGAATGGCGAACAGCTCAAGAGGGTAAATTCATTTAAATATCTGGGTCACTTGGTCACCGATGACTTGAGAGACGATTCTGACATTGAGCGGGAACGCAGGGCGTTGGCCATTATGGCCAATATGATTGCTCGCAGGTTCAGCAGGTGTACAGCGCAGGTTAAAATAACATTATTTCGTGCGTATTGTACTTCTCTGTACACCTGTAGCCTATGGACGAGGTACACGCAGCGTGCCATGAACACTATGCGTGTACAGTACAACGACGCGTTCCGGGTGCTGTTGCGGCTGCCGAGGTACTGCAGTGCGTCGGGCATGTTCGCAGACGCGCATGTGGACGGTTTCCACGCGACGCTGCGCAAGCGCTGCGCCGCGACGCTCCGCAGAGTGCGCGACAGCCGCCACAGACTGTCGTGGCGGAGAGATGGGACAGTGCCCTAATCAGGCACTGGACCTCTCAACACATTAGTTTAGGCACTAACATAGTTATTTAAGTTATTTTTGTAATACTAACAATATATGGATTAATTTGTCTGAAATAAATGCTTTTTATTTTTATTTTATTTTTTTTATTTTTTTTAGAGCCACCTGTACACACTTGTCATACACACAGCATACATTTATATTCTGAGGGTGAAGAGTGTCTTGGATTTCTGAATCTTCAGAGTTGGATCTGAAATGTAAGAAAAGAACATTTCTTAATTAGAGAGCATGATATCCATACTATAATAAAAGGGAAGATTATAAGTAGGTACACAGACTAAAGGTATCTTTAGTCTGTGTGTCTGTACCCACAAGATGCAGCAGCTTTTGTTACATTAATAAGTAACATCATTATTACATATACCCCAACAGAATATGAAAAATCTAGTATCAGTCATTATACAAAAAGGCTGAAAATGCAAACCCAGCATATATCACTATTATCTCAATGGAAAAGTATTTATTTATTGCACAAAATACAAAAGTAAAAGTACAAATTTTAGACTTTAATACCAAAAGGCATTCTCTATCAGTAACCATACGACTAACTAAACAGACACATTTGTATTGTGCCTTAATTCTATAATCTGTTACCTACATAAAACCAATTATTATTATGCATATTAATTAATACTTTATATACCTACATAAACCTATTCATGAATACTTATACACAATTTTGGTATCATTGTAGACACTTGGCGAGTGTTATTGTAGACACTTATAATGTCGCCTGATTCATAGTCATTAATAGACAAATAAGTACTTAGGTATTCCTGAAAATAAATACTTACTGTCCAGTTAAACAAGATGACTGTGTTAATTACTACCCAAAGAATTGTGAAATAATAGATCGAAACAAAGGCATACCTGATGCATTTTCAATACTTACAAGAATTTCACGTCTGTTACTTTTGAGTAAATATTGCTGATGTAGGCTTTATTGGCATAATTCTATTTTGGCACTCAAAAATGTGTGGTACCACATTTTTAGGGTTTTTTAGATAAAGATTTTCAACATCTTTCTCCAGCTGTAAAATATAAAGAAATATTGTATGTGTCACAAAGAAGATTCATTAGTAAATTAGGTACTTAGCTAAATTAATTTTAATCAGAGCGTACTACCACAAGCAAAACATGTACTTAAGCAATAATATTTGCACTTACATCGGTGATCTTCACAGCATCGACTGACAGTCTTTGGAGAATAAGTGTCTGTCCTCTTCGCAGCTTGGAACTACTTTTTTCTCCATTTCGATAAGATAAGAATATTTTATTTGGAAACCGCTGAAGTTGAACTGAACACACAACACGGCTCTTTATATCCGAACATTGGAGCCATCGTTGTGATTTCCTGATGTTGACGGATAGTCCATTTTTTATAGTTCATTTGACCCTAACCTATTTATTCAAGAAAGCCGGATCCTTAACACCTTCCATGTCGATATGTTAAGGTTTTGAGCTACTGTTCGGATGCTTGTCGTAGGATCAGCTTCAAATGCGTGACTAATTTCTTCCTCGGTATCCACATCGTATCTTTCAGGATTCACTCTAGTGGCCGGACGATGGATCCCATTTTCGCTAAGACGACGAAACGTGTTCAAAAACATCCTGACATTGGGTAATCTGCGATTTGGATAATGCTCCTGATACATTCGCCGTGCCAATGCTCCATTACCGTCTGCCCTTCCGTACATTAAGATAATGTTAGCATAATCTTCGTTGCTAAAACCATCGATGTTCATAATGTTTAATTACAAAATGAAAAACCGCTTCAACCGTTTATTCAATTTTCATAGAAGAACTAAATTTGCAATTGGCTATCGTCAAACCTTAAAACAAAGGCAATTCAAAACATTCCAAATGTGAAAATTCTTATTCTTAAAATAACGTGTTCCAAATTTAAAGCTGTGGTATTTAGTTTAGAGCTTTTTTATAATCCTCCTCGGACTTTGGTGTATTGTGGAAAATGGTACTTGCTATTTATTCATTTTTATTTAATTTATAAAAATTAATTAACTTAGAATGAATTAATTACTACAAACTTTATTGTTTTATTTTTTACACGTTATTTATTAGCTAGGTACCTACTTAAAGTAAAATTTCAAGACTAGTACAGGGATTTGGAATTCTTAGGAAGTGCTCCCTAACTTTGGTATTTAGCCCTTAACTCAAAGATTTGGCAAGCGATTTGAATGACTGATACCTCTAAAGAAAGAACAATAAATAGGCATGTTTTTAAAAGTATTTGAACAATTAAAAAAAAAAAAAAATTATTTTTTTTACGGCACATCAAAATTATGCTCGTGTCAACCTACAATTTTTTTTAAAGTTTCGTATGCCTTCATTTGGTTTTAGAGGCCATAAATACACTTAAAAGTAGCTTTATTTCGTCCGACATAGTACATTAAACTATCAGAAACAAAAGAAATTGTTTACAAAATAACGCGTATTCGGGCACTATAAACTCGTTTCTACCAAATTCTGGGTATTTTTCAAAAATTCTTAAAATTTCAATTTAAAAAAAAAATATCAAATTTCGTCTACAACTTATATGGCTAGAAATGTTTTAAAATACCTCCTCTATCACCTCCTTAAACCTTTGCATCTAGCCACCAAACACCCTGTATAACGGTTCCTTTTTCGATAACTTCCCCGCTTGGCTTGGTTCGCAAAAACAAGCAACACCGGTCGTAAAAAGAATCCCCAAGGGGGCTCGCATAGCTGTGGCTAATGCTCTTAACCAAGCCATAGCTAGGGTTGTTATAGAAAACTCTTACGAAAGCTAGACGCAACTCCTTTCTTTCTCTTTTAGAGTCCTCCACACAAATAGCGATAATTCGGTTTCCCTGACTCAAAAACTCAAGCATAACTATCAAACCCCATCACACCGGTCTCCATTCAGCCACAACTCCATATACTCAACCAAAAATTTCAAGTTAGTCAAACTTTTGAGGAAAATGGAACACAAAATCATAGACGGAGATATTAAGGGAGCTGCCCAACTACTTTTCTCCAGTGACGTTGTTGTGCCTGACAACCCTGATACCGTAACACTTCGCCTTCCCGGTCCGCCTGACCCTGCTGCGCCTGACTAAAAAAGGACGTGATGCAGCAGTGATGTCGTTCAAGAACGGGTCCTCTCCGCAGCACCTAAAAGACCTACTGGGAAATAGCAGTGGTGACGCTGGCGGACTCCTTCTGGACAGCATCACGCAGCTCATTAACCTGATATGTTGCAGGTATATTTTTGAGCCCTTGAACAAGAAACTTCAACCCATTCAGCTTGGTTTTGGCAGTAAAGGCGGTTGCGAAGCTGCTGTTCACGTAGCGCGCGCCTTTGTCAATGACGATAGTTGCGAAATGCTGCTGAAAGTGGAAGTTGGTGACATGGGAAACCAGAACAATAGAGGAAATGTGAACCGAAGAGACCGAAGTGGTGGCATGGAAGTAAACCGGAATTGGAAAAATCCACCTACTTATGAAGAAATCGCGAACAACCGAGAACAATCGAGAACAACCGCGGTTTTATTGATGACACTGGGACGTAGGTACATTGTGATACTTATGTCCGTAAAGTTAGCAGATCAAGAAATTATTGGAGTTCAATTGTGTGCAACATATTTCTATAGTTCCTAAAACTTTTAAGAAATTATTCTGATATAATATAAAAAAGCGAGCCCACATTGGAGCATATGACAAAGGAGGAAGTTAGGGGTGTTTGAAACAGCCGTGGAGGGAAGAGTGAGGAAGTGGAGGTTGAGACGAAATTATAAACTAGCTAAATAGAGTGTATTTCTTATATTTTTTTCTTTATTACATAACAATACATATTGATTTATCTGGGAACACCCAAGAATTCCGAAGTTTCATTTATCCCACGAATCCATCATAATTCAGAATTTTCATAATACCGAAAGCGCTATTACGCCAAACGATGATATTTGCTGTAGATGGTATGTGACACTATCTAATTAGGTTAGGTATATTATCCCAAAAAAGTCAATTTAATTCACCAGAACATGGTTTTCGGAATTATGAAAATTCGGAATAGTGATGCATTCGGACTTATAAAATGTCGGAGTTTTGTAGTGTACCCGATTTATCTTTATTCATATACTACAGTATGTTGTAAGTTAACATCAGTCATCATCATTTATATATTATGTGATGTGATGGCGCCGGCTTCACGCCGACACGCTGACAACAGCCGCCGTTGGTGTGACGGCGGCGCTGTTGCGTTGAGGCCACGTTGACGCTACGCGGGCGCCGGCAGGGCGCCGAACAGTATACGGAAAGATTCAAAAGGTCTCCTGTCGTGAGGATGATCGGGAGGTCGAGACGTGTATTATTATTATTATTTAAGTGAAATTTAAATTTATTTATTAATTAAATACCCTTGGGGATCCTAGCGAACCCTGCGCTTGCGCGCGTTCTGCACGCCTGTAAACGAAAAATATATCGTTAACATTTCGTTTTAAAACCAATAAACAGAGGGATTACGGAATTTGAAACTTATCATTATTATTTTTATTCACTTTTACTCCTGTCGTTACGATACGGGAGGTCGAGACGATGGACCAGGAATCCAGAAGTACCGGGTTCGATTCCCGGTCACCACCTAATACTACGACGGTGGGAAAGAAGCATGCGGCCAGCCAGATGTTAAGCAGTTACCGCCGCTTCTGGACGCTTGCGATACCAGGTGCATCACACGATTCACACGCGCGTTACCGACCCTTTAAGAACATATTTACTCCCCTCTTGAAGAACCGCATACTGTAGCCCTCGGGGAAAACCTCGGCAGGGAGCTCATTCCACATGCGGAATTAGGTTATTGAATGATGTATTCAGGAACCCTAGGTTCAGATCAATATCGTACATACACTTGGGGCGGAGAATTAGTAGGTGTGCATCATAAATCTGCGATCTAGGGTTTGACTAATTTCCCCCCTTGGTTTGTTTAAAGTTTTACGTCTTACCTCGGCCAGGAAATGACGAATTCTCCCAGGCAGTACATCCCACTTAAGTATTTTGTGCCTCATCTAGCTTCGGTTCGGGCTACAGACACCTAAGATCTATGACGGCACCGCCCTGAGTATGTAAAGAATTATAACCTCATTATGGATACGTTTTTTTTTACTTACTGACGTAGGCGCCAATGCCAGTCATCCCTGCCCTGGAAATTGCATAGTTTTCAAATTATTTATATCAATAAACTTATAACTGTTAACGCTATAATTATATTATAAGAAGGGAATATTAATTCAATAAATGGCTTATGTTTAACTGATTGCACTGGAAGCGCCTCGTCGCATCGAGACGATCTACAGGTCGAGGCAAGATCTTTCGATTCCGCACTTTGCATTAAAATGTCTTGTCTTGCCTTTCAATTCAGTATCCGTTATTGATAACAAAAAAAAATTGCGTTCGCTGCTCTCGGGTTTTTATTTCTTTGTGTTATTACCCGCCCCTCAGGTCAATTTTTAATTGCGCTCGCTGCGCTCGCGTTTTTTTTTCATTGTATTACGATTGCATGTCCCTATATGATATGAGTATATAAATAAATTAATAATTTCTTTAGTATGACTGCTGTGTTTTAGTGGTGCGAAGCCTTTAATGCGCCAGCTCCACTCGAACCTGACCAGTTTTTTATTTCTAGGAATGGGACGCTTCGCATGAGCTCGCGCAGCATCCTCAATATGCGAGTTTGGCCTCGCGAGGCAGCGTTGCCGCAGAAGTACGAACAAGTCATTAGAAGTTCCCCTAAATCACCATCCACGTCGATCGAACAACGCCTCAATGTTGCTCCTTTTATTTTTACCTTCGAGCATGTCCCGATTACTGAGGCTCGGTTTCCGAGGCACGCGAAGCAACGTGCGCAACGGCCCTCGAAGCACGTCCATACAGACCGAGCATTTGGTTCGTGAGGCTGTCGAGCGAGAGATGTATGTTACGAACCTGCACAACTGTGACGAAGGACATCACCAGCAGAACGGTGACAAACAGGAAAAGTGCTCCACGAAACATTGTCGCTGAAACTGCGTAATAATTGACATATTATATGGTAAAAAAAATGTATAGTAACGAGTGCTGAAATTCTAAGACGGTAAGTTAAAAGTCAAAATATTCTTCACTCAAGTAGGTTTTTTTTACATTGGGCATGCCTGCGTGCATCTCGCCAAGCCGGGGGTCTATAGCGGGTATGACGAAATAACCGAGCCTCGGACTACCATCTAAAACTCCTCCTCCTCTCCTCCTTTGGTTCCAATTGATGGCACACCAGATAAGCCGATTATAATATGCGGGGCGACAGTTCCACGGGCGTCCCCTAACTCCAGTAAATAGGCCTAGCAAACTAAGCATATCATTTTGTTACCCAGATGTTTCTATCTAAAAGTCCATGGCGAGCGTCCTGAAGAGCTATTTTCTCTTATCTCACCCTCCCCTATCGTCGCTTCACCGTGGAAATTATTCCCACACGTACCAAAAACTTTAGCAATTCCTTCATCTGCCGAACTATAAAAAAAAGGTACTCAGAACATGAGAAGGGTCCCATGACACGGGACCCTTCAATCGAAGCGTGAAGAAGCATCTCTCGGACCAGCCTGGCAGTGTCAACTGATAAGGCACCGTTGGTTTCTTGTCAGTTGCCATTGCGACTTGGGCTCCTCTTTTTGCTTACCATCAGGCAAAGTAGAGCCACTATGTTGTGCCGTTATAAAAAAATAAAAAGCTACGAAATGAGAAATGTGACTTTGCCAGCCATAAAAATGCCTCGATTCTCGAACACGAGGCAAGAAATAAAAATAACAACATTCTTAACGGAATATCTACTTTATAAATATACGGTTTTTTGGTGAAACGAACCTGCTCGCTGTCTCGAAGTAATAAAGTAAACTTGAAGACCGTGCCGATTTGCTGACAGAGAACCGTTTATATGCAACCAGGCGATACGGTATACGTCAGTTTGTCGCCTCAATCAACCAATCACTTTATACGGTACTTGACTGTAATAAAAAGAAATTATTTCACACAACCCGCTAAATCGATGATTTAAAATACAGGTAATAATATGAACATAACATTTATATAACAAAAACTATTCCAACGAAGAGCTTTTATGGAGCAAACGCGTGAGTTTAGATAAAAAACGTCAAAATTTCCGTTACTTGTTTCTTAAAAAAAATATGAGTTTTTCAACTGACAAAATGACTGACTGTTGAGTTTCTTTCCGCGTTTCTTCTCAACAGTGGTCTTGCGAAATGCCTTGGACTCAGACATATAGAAGTGCCCTGGTGGCCTACTTGCAGAATAAAGTTCATTATTTCATTATAACTCTTCTTCGGCTTTTTAGGCCTAGGTTAAAAATGGCAATTTTTAGTTGGGGACGGCTTTCATGTCTTCTCCAGAGATGTCGATTCCGGGTCGTCGCTGAGTCTACGTATCCACTTTTTCCAAGATTTTTTGATTCCAGACATCCATGTAAGACGGAGTCATCCATGCTTTCTCAGTTTTCCGAGGAGGCTCGCATGACAAGACCAAACCATCAAAGTCGTGCGGTCGTGCTTTTATCAGCTTGCCCTGGGGGCCTATGATGGTTGCGTTTATCACGTGATAAATAAGTGACAAAGCATCTGTCACTCACACTCGCATCTTGTCAAAACGTTACGGATGCTTTGTCACTTATTTATTGCGTGATAAAATCAACCAACATAGGCCCTCTGTACGGTACGGGTCTTAATTTAAATGTGTCTCTTATCTATCGAAATAAATAAATGATAATACATGTGCGTCTAATGTTATGGTTGAGCACATTATCCAAATCCGCCAAACCTGGTTGTCTGCTGCCGCTCAGATGAAAATGCTAAGTCAAGGGGCGACGTCATGGTTCCTAAGAACATATTTTGTGTGTCACTATCGTTTGTGACTTCTCCCTACTCACCCATTTGGATTGATCACCCTGTGTATATATATACTAGCTGCGCCCCATGGTTTTACCCGCGTTCGGGATGATGAGTAGCCTATGTGCTCAGTTATTCCAGCGTGTCAGCTACCTTCATAGCGAATTTTATCAAAATTGGTCCAGCCGTTTGATCGTCAAGAAAGTAACAAATGTATAGACATACTCACAAACTTTCGCTTTTATAAGATTTATGTTAGGTATCTTTATTGCACTAATAAATAAACTTTTCGTATAAATGACGGAACAACAGACAACCATAATTATAATACCATCAATAAAATGCAATTAGTGTGATATATCCAAACTGTAATAAAATTCTAGATTCGTATAGAAAATCATTTTCTATAGAGAACGGTCATGATTTCAAGAAAGGTATGGTGTCCTCGCATCACACCGAAACGGCAAGACAATTTTTTTACCAATTTTGGTACAGGGATAGCTGGACTGGACACCCAAAGATGGATATTGGATACCCCTATGTTGCCATTTTAGACTAATTACAATGTTCCGTAAGAATGTCAAATAATGTTCGTTGTGATGTTGTCTTCGACTTCAGAGAGCTCACTTGGAAAGCATTTAGGACGACGCCCTTGGAGAAATAGTCTAGAGACTAGACTATTTTAGCGTGACCGTACGGCCAGCTGCAATGTGCGAGGCCCAAGGCCGATGGACGGCCGGGGTAGGTAGCCAGGGACCATTCAGGCCGTGTCTTTGTTAAGCTCAAAATAAGTGCATTAACATCTGAGAGACGTGTGATAGTGATAGGTCCATTTTACTCCGATCCACTCCGCTACGAAAAAATAACTTCGGTAGGTACTGTTGAGTTTCTTTCGGCTTTCTTCTCAATATAATTCACTCAATAATGTCTTAGTTATTTAGTAGTTGACTGGTAGAGAATGCCTTAAGGCATTAAGTCCACCATTTGTACTTTTTTGTATCGTGCAATAAAGTTTAAATAAATAAATAGGCATATAAAATTTCAGCTTTATTGTTGCCGTGTTTCAGTGAGTCAAATGTAACTTGAAAGATTTGATTACACACCAGTGTCGTGACTATTTTAGAGTATTTCTGCCATATTACGGTAAAAGGTCGTATCTTTATACGGATGGCATAGTAAGATACGTCCTTTTACCGTAGCATGACAGATTTGAGCACCCTTTACCCCGTAAAGAAGAAGTATGTTCTCGCTTGCATAGGGATGTCTTTGACGCGATGTCATTGTTGCACACAGACACACAGACCGGCAGACACTGGGCAGGTGGAATTAAATAAAAGCTTGTAATATATTCAGGAAAAACGTTTAATCATGAGGAAAAAGCAGCTCGTTGGATAAACTTTCCTATCGTAGTTCCCCGTACCTGTTAAACAAATGTTCAGTATTAAATCTGATAGCGTACACATATATATATATTCATATATCCTACCAACTGTCTAGATTCTACTTCAAGAAGTAGTACACATATTTAAGTATTCTGATAACGTATAAAAACTATAATTATCAGTTAACACTTACATTTTGTATTTACCCTCGGCCTCTGTAAATCAAAATTGAACAAGTTAATTTCTGTTCTTATATGAACTTAAATACACTGCTTGACCCAGAGCGCCCAATAAAGGCCTTTAAGTTTATACTTACCGTATTTTAATAAAAGTATTAAAAAAATGCTGCATGCGGGATTTGAACACACATTCCCACATTGCGAATCAGGTTATTTTAACCAACTTCAAAAACGAGTCAGTTTTCAATCTCCCCACTGCATTCCCGAGTAGCATATACGCTGCAAAAGTACGTATGCAGCCTTTATACAGCTTAAATTAGAGTTATAATGGCTTTATAAGCTCTTTGCTGTCTGGCTTGTCATGCGATTAACAGACAGAGGGAACACACAGGAAACCGGATCAAGCGAAACGAATGGTTAATTTTGTAATTTTTTTACCCCATATCTACGCTTTTTTTAAATTTTCCAAAAAACTTAATCTACTTAAAAGTTATGTAATTAACGAATCTACTTATAAATTTATAAAATTAAATGAGAGTCGGTTGAGAAATGGGACCTCTGGGACAACCGGAAATCGTATGGAAGAATCTTAGGCCAAGCTGAATCGGAGTCCCCTCGCTCGCTTAGCTCGATCGGTCGAAATGCCAAATAGTTACCCGTAGCGGTGGGCACCGTAGGTGTGCTGGTACTGCTGTCCCCTGTAACGCGGAGCTCCTGTGAAGGGCCTGTAAACCAAACATAAAAAATAAGTATAAATAATATCAGACAACCTCACACAAATCGATCTAATCCCAAATTAAGCTCAGACGACGATATACATACTTAAGTATACAGATACATAATATATACTTGTCGGCGCGGGGCGTTTTAAGTACGTTGCTATCGAGACCCGCGAAGGGCGACGCGCATTCAGTTCAATGTTTATGTTAGCGGCATTGAGCTTTAGGTGATATTTGACGCATAGCAAAGGAACTCTTTGTTCATAGAAGCGGGGCAGTTTTATGATGTTAATGTAAACACTGCCGAACGTAGCCGTGGGTCTGAGAAATGTAATTTGACTAAGTTGTTATGTTCTAAGTTCTGGCTTGGGTGCCGGACGATGATTCGGCTTCGATCTATGGTTGAGACAGGACGTGTACCATGCCGACCGTGCCGTGTGAAGTGCCTCTTGAGTTGACCCACGGATTCGTTTCCGTTTCATTTAGTTTGTTCTCTGAGTTAATTTACAATTATTTAGTGTAGCGATTTAGCGATTACAGACTTATTCTGTTACGTTAGTGATTTAGTGACTTTGTTTGTACTACTGACACTATTTGTGACTTTACTGTCATTTGTTTGTGCGTGTAGCAGTATTGTGAATTTACTGTGCTTGTGACACTATTTGTCACTGTTGTGTTTGTGTTGTGTAACTGGCCTTGCGGGCGTGATTGTACCCACTGTACCGCCCACTAAAGATGAACCTATCTGATGTTCAGAAGGCCTCTGCCGCTTATGCCCCGACATACTTAAATACATAGACCAACCATGACCCAAGCACAAATATTCGAGTTCATCACACAAATATTTGCCCTGGTTGGGATTCGAACCCGGGCAGGTCTCTACAAACTGCGTCGTCAAAGAGCCGACACTATTAAAAGAGCCGAGAGGCATGACAAAATTTTTTTTGAAGATATCAATCGAGATGACGACGCGTTTGACTCGGTTTGTAGACACCTGCCTACTGAGCCGGCGGTCCTGGATTCGAATCCCGGCCGGCGCAAATATTTGTGTGATGAACTCGAATATTTGTGCTTGGGTCATGGTTGTTCTATGTATTTAAGTATATATTTATTACGTAACGCTATATCTGAATGTAGGTCAAGTGACACCTCTAAAATAGTCGCATGTCACGGTGCGCAAAATGTAATCGGCGGTGTTAACGCTGACGCCGTGGAATCGGATGCGTCGCTGGTTGCTGACCAAGCGCCGCCAACCCCGCGCCCTGCCGCTCGCTCGCCTGCTCCAGCGGAGAGGTCGAGCACGTCACTTGTGAGTACGTCGACCCCGAGACATGTTTACGCCGAAATTGTCAAGTGCCCAGCTGCTCCGAAATCCAGGCAGCCGTCATCTCAGGGGTTGCAGGAACCCGTAAAAAAAAACCTGCCAATGCCGGCTCCAAGAGAGTCCCGATGCGACAAGGATGGCTTCATGAAGGTCGAAAAAAAGAAGAAGCCAGCCTGTCGAAATCAGTGCGGTATCGCACCGACTGGACCGAAACATTTGCTACGACGCTGCTTTATGTGTCCCGACTACATTACACTACGAAGGCTGAAGATATTGCAGAATATGTAAGGGTAAAGTTCGGTGTCATCCTGAGGGTCGTAAAATTGGAGTCTCGCCACGACGTGAGTTTTAATTCCTTCGTGCTGAGAGTTCCGTTCCGACGGACCAACTAGCGACCTTCAGAAAGGAAGAGTACTGGCCGAAGGGTGTCATGTTCCGGCGTTTCCGTGGACGACTACCTGACACTTCGAACACGCGTAACACGTCGCTGTTCAAAAATGTGACCTAGTTTAGTTACTTATGTTTTTATTATTATTTATACTTATTTATTATTTTATTTTTTATTGGGATCAAATGTCTATATGGGAATAACTGCATTTAGACTGCATACATATATTTACACACTTTTAAAATGTCTATCAAATATAAAAAAATATAAAGATAAATACGGATGTTTACAACATGGGATGATGGACGGACTAGTTCAGGACTTAAATAGCATACGCTTGAAAGCTACCTTACTAGGGGTCTAATAGGCATTTGAGTCCCACTTATAATGCAGTGAATCGCCTAAGAATTAATTCCCCTGGAAACCTGATCAGCGTTTGAAAGTTAAGCCAGTTTTGGTAAGCCACGGCCCGCCACGGATTCGTCCGTGTGCGTGTTTCACTGCCACAACGCAATGTCACAAGTAAAACGTCTTTATCTACGGTTCCATATTGGGTTGCATAAATTTTAAAGCCATAATGTCGGTGTGCATAACCACTTTTATCATAAAAATCTTTCCGCATAAGTGTGTTAGTCATTAATTGATCCGCATACATTTTATGACCATAATGTCTGTACGCATAAGTAAGGAATGCCATATACTTTTGGAGCATATGAACCTAAATAATAATCTTTTAACGCCATAATGTTTTTATGCATATCATATTTTGGCGCATAATACTGAACAACATACATACCAATCTCCATAATTGATATATTTTTAACCTAACCTAACCTAACCTACTTTTCTGGCCGATGTTCGTATTTATAGGTTCACAGTTCTAACCTAACCTAACCTACAACCAAGAGGTCAGTGTGGAGAAGGGTTTCTTAATGCGGGGGGCTTCGCCCCCCGAGCCCCCTTTTTGTTTTTCTGCTCATGTAAGTTTTGTATCATTATTTCATATGTTATATTTGGTACATGTGATATAACTTATACTATAATGATGTCTATTGCCATTAATTTATGAAAACCATAATTTATGCGTTGCTCTTCTTCGTACTATCAATTATTATGACATTCAATAATATGATTTGAAATTTAGTGCCATACTAAATTATGCTTATGAAAAGCCTGCCAAACAACAATTATGACATATAAAATGTTATGCAAATAATAATTTATGACAAATAGCATGTATGAGAAAAGCCATTATGCGAAATGAGTTATGACAATCAAATTTATGACAAGAATTTTTATTCCACTAGAGGTGATCCCTTTATCTACACCCATCTTGTTAAATTCCTATAACAAGTTAAGATACTATAGGTAAGGACTACAATACTAGGCAGCGACCAAAATCAGAGATGTAATTTCATAACAGTACCGCAGCCACCGCGAGGGTGAACTCTATTGATCAACATTGATACTGTAATGGTGACCTCGACCCCGCCGCGCGAATCACCTCATGTGTTTCTCTACTCCGCGGACTGACTGGCAGGACTGAGTGTTTCATATTTTCATAAAATAAAGTCTATGATAATGATTATGAATCTGTGTGTAGATAAAGTAGTGTATGCAACTGTACATAATTAGGTCTTAAACACTCGTGTGATCCTATTATAAAACTCGCCTACGTCGTATTTTAGAACCTCTCATTATGCAGCAGTTGCATAAACTACTATTATGACTGGTTCGTAGACACGCACACATACCAAAACCGGCTTCATCTTTAAAGAATCTGTTGTACGAAGACACTCGTTCTAGACGTATTTATTCTAAGTGGATCGCATACAATTTCGTCTAGATAATGAACATTATTATCACAAAATGGGACTCCATCGCGTTCAAAAGTATGTTTGTTTGATTACCACGACCTTTCATCACGTCCATGGACGTAACATTTACATCCGAAACATCAAGGTAATTGAATAAACACCTTTTTTTAAAGTGTGAAAATCGCGTTAGTTTCAATAAATATATTTCATAATCAAACTTTGAACCATAATTATAATGTCAATAGGGAATACATTGGTACTCAAAATTAATAATTTGTGAAGTAACGTTTGTTAAATAAATCAATTTCAATTGTGAAAAGTTGACTACGTTAACCTAACGAGGTTGGCTACGTTGGTCAACCTTTGATAACGGTAGCTGGAAAGCTACCGAAACGTCAGGTAGGCTCAAACAATTAATATACGAGATAGGTACTCGTATATTCCGTTTAAATGGTTTTATTTAAATGCGTGACTGTCGCGGAAACCGAAGAATGAAATTATTACATACCTCACGTGCGTGAGCCTCATGTGCTTACCTAATGTGTATACCTTATGTACTATACATACAACATACATACCCTATGTTATCCCTATCTTCGTCGTTGTAAGCCTGTAATTAAAGTATTTATTAAAGTAGTTATTAGTAAATACTTAACCGATTCACCAATTAGACACCGCAAGGTTACCGGAGCAGAGGCAGACCGAAAAGAATGGCGGAATGACCTGGATGCATTTAGTAACGAGTGGAGGGAGCATGCAGCCAATAGAGACAAGTGGCACAAGAGAGGGAAGGCCTTTGCCCAGCAAGGGGACACAATTAAAGGCTAAGAAAAAAAAGGCACCACCTTTAATTTGTAGTAAAGTAGACAATTCAGCCACGAATAAGTGCAGGAGGAGATTGAAAATGATGAGTTTATAATTTAAACGTTCTCGCTAGCGATTGCGTAAATGTTCTGTATGGAGGATTGTAGTTCTATAAAGTAACGCTAGGGTTAAGTAACGGTAGGGTATAAAGTAACGATAGGGTCACAGTACTATTCTCCATACAAATTCTCACGCTGTCGCTAGTGCGGTCAGGTTTTATCATGGTAATGGGTACTGTTTCGGTGCCCAATCTTTATGGACTATAATAAATTTCAATAAGTTTCTGTCAAAAATTACATTTTAGTGGCAAGCTTTTATAGCCGACTGTACTTTTCTTTGGATATCCATCAAATGCTCACTGAGACGATTCTAAAGAGCCCAAGCTCGGTAGGATTGCTTTTTCTATTATAGAGTTCCTATGGCCACCTTCCGGCTCCATCATCAGATCAGCCCCATGGTACCATATTATTGTATTGTCATCAAAGTTAAGTGAGTATGCAAAATTTCAGCTCAATCGGTTGACGATATCTGCTTCAAAATTGAGTTGCAAGATTTCACCCGAACAAACATACTTAGATACATACATACATACATACAATGCAAGTTAAATAAAAGCTTTAAAAACGGGGAGTGAACTGTCAAATACATAAATTTATGAAACATGTTATGTCTCATTTAAATTGTCCTTTGAGCTTTGATCTTTGTATCAATGTTTTAATATGTCAATTGTGGTGAGTACCCACATAAAAAAAGTAAGACATTACATGTTTCATAAATATATAAAAAAACAGTGCCCTCTCTCGCTTGCTTGTTGTAAAGTAATGCAGTAAGACGCGAATATTAACGTATTCACATAAAGGTCGCTAAGGTTGAAAGCCTTTCAAATACACAAGAGAAAGAGCGACACACAAATCATAAGGAAAAATTCGAAAGGGTATCTGGGCGTTAGGGTGGTGTAACGGTTAACATGCTGGACCGGTAATCCAGAGGTACCGGTTTTGAATCCCGGTGTTTTCGCCAGGTTACCCATTTCAATTTCTCTTTGAGCTTTGATCATTGTATCAATGGTTTAATTATGTCAAATAATTCAAATAAGTGACTTTGGGAAGTTGACCTTGATTTTTAATTGACATAACCTCGTACCTGCACGGTGGTGAAGAAGGCCATGGCCAGCAGAACGGTGGCGATCAGGAAAACTGCTCCACGAATCATTGTCACTGGAACTGAGGGGGTTAAGGGTTCAAATAGAAAATGGTCAAAAAATACATTATATTTTTAGAAGTATAAGATCTCTTATTGTCTACCTTTATTATAATGATGTGTTATCCGTATTTGTAGGTGTGCAATAAAGAGTATTCTATTCTAATTCTACAGTTTTTAATAAGAAGTACCAAGTGGTATCCATAAATTTATATAGTGTCTATAGTCTATAGTGGGGCCAAAAATCTACAATAAAGTCCTCGTCAATATCAAAGATATTAAAAATAATGTAACGTTCCTCAATGTATTAAAGAAATGGCTAACAACCAATGATTTTTACAACATCGAAGAATCTTACAAATTTAATAATATAATAATAGGTACTAATAATGTAACTACCTATTCCAATTTGTATTTAATAATTAAATTTTTTATAATAAATTGTATTTTAAAATTTTAGGGTAATAGAAATGATGTTTTTATAATGTATTGACTTGTAAAATGTTGACATTTTATTAATAAATGAGTATGAGTATAATGGTTACAGATTTTTCTGCAGCTTTGAACGATAAAAAAAAATACAATACCATCTATTTGTATTTTTGCGTTCATTCCGCATCTCGGCTGGACGTTTTATAACCAAAAAGGTTGGACATACAGAAATAAATAAATATTAAGGAACAATCTTACACAAATCGACCTAGTACCGAAAAAATATCCATAAGAAACAGCGTAAGAAGGTCCTCAGTAAGGTGGGCTGACATACTAGTTAGGTGCGTGGATGTGCGGCGGCGTGGAAAACTTTGGAGGAGGCCTTTGTCCAGCAGTGGACAACTGTCGCTTATTACGATGATGATGAAGAAGTTATATGAATAACGAACCTGTAGTTGTCTCGGAGTACTAAAGTAAACGTGGACTGCCGATTTTCTGACGAAGGCAGCTTATATACAAAAAAATTGGGCAAGTGCGAGTCCGACTCGCGCATGAAGGGTTCCGTACCTATATATATGTATATATAGGTATAACAAGTTTGTTGTATGGGAGCCCCCCTTAAATATTTATTTTATTTCATTTTTAGTATTTGTTGTTATAGCGGCAATAGAAATACATCATCTGTGAAAATTTCAAGTGTCTAGCTATCACCGTTCTTGAGATACAGCCTGGTGACAGACGGACGGACGGATGGACGGACGGACGGACGGACAGCGAAGTCTCAGTAATAGGGTCCCGTTTTTACCCTTTGGGTACGGAACCCTAAAAAGGCGACACGGTGGTACCTTGGTGCGTCAAATGAAGTAAATGGAATTGTTATAAATAATTTTATACGGTTTGCTATAATATAAACAGATTTCACACCAACCACTAAACGACATTAAAAAAAACCGACCAAGAGCATGTCGGGCCATGCTCAGTGTAGGGTTCCGTCGCTGCCCAACCTTCACAATAGCCGGGCTTAAAACAGCGGTTTTAAGGCCTTTCAAATTACGACAAAGATCTCAAGCTCTATAAAAAGGTCGTAAACGCCAAAGTAACTGTAATTACTTATTACCTTCTGGAAGTTATCGATTATGCGCGCCAGACTAAGCGAAATCTTTTAATACAGTCGGCACTTAACTAATATGAGTAATATGTAAAACGTTTGAAGAATAAGGACACCGCGCGGCACTTACGTCATTAAAAAAAAAATGAAATTTTGCGATAACTCAAAAACGGCTGGACCGATTTTATTCAATATAGTTTTCATTGAAATTACTTTCATGATTTTTTCCATAATTTGTAGACCCGTGGTTGAAAAGTTAGAGGGGGGGGGGGGGGACACTATTTTTTTACTTTACGGAGCGAATATTTACAAAACTGCTGACTTTATCAAAAATAATAATTGAAGACCCCTATTATTTTTAAAAGAGCTATTCGATGACACCCCACACACTAGTGGTGGAATGAAAAAAAAATTCACCCCCACTTTAGGTGTACGGGAGGTACCAGAACAAAAAGTTTTTTTTTTTAGTTTTTATTTCACCGTTTTGTCGGTGTGATACCCTATGGTACTATATATTATGTCATACACATAGTCATACCAAATTTCAGCTTTCTAGTACTCATGATCACGGAGCTAAGCCGCGGATGGACAGACAGACGGACAGACGGACATGGCGAAACAATAAGGGTTCCTAGTTGACTATGGAACCCTAATAAAATTACAGTCAAGGAAATTGATACACGTACCTTTTTCGCTCTTGTCACAATAACAATACCTAAGGATCAAAAAGGTACTGCTGGACAAAGGCCTCTTGGTTACATCTCCACAACTCCCTATTGGCTGCTGCTTCCGGCCAGTTGCTTAGGAATGCATCTAAATCGTCCCGCCATTTCCGACTCGGTCTGCCTTGACGTCGCCGCCCATCTTGCGGCACCCACTTGGTGACTATGTAAGCCCACCTGTCCTGGTGCATGAGAATGAGAACACATTATTTAATGATAAAAATTAAGCTATTTAAAAAAGATTAGGATACGCTTTCATTGTATACTGTATTTTCTTGCATAAACGATAACTGCTCCAAAAAAAAAACATCATCATCATCATTATCACCATCAGCCTGTATCAGTCCACTGCTGGACATAGGCCTCTCCCATGGCACGCCACTGAGCTTGATTTTCAGCTCTCGTCCTCCAGATACCTCCCGCTTTCCTACGAATACCGTAGCTCCGCCTTGTTACAGGGCGTCTTACAAAAGGCTTACTGATTCGTCGTTAAAATAATCAAATTTGCCCAAACATGGTGTTTCTATTTCGTGAAGATAAGAAAGCGCTAGGAAAAAGAGATAATAGATCAGCTATCGCTGTACCAAAATTGGTTTGAATCCGTCCAGCCGTTTCGGCCTGATGAGAGAACGATACGACACGCGCTCATATAAATCCTGCGTTGCGCTTTTTTTTCCTCCTCTCCATAGAAAACTGAATACTTAATCCTTTAGATGTAAGTATGTTAGATTGTAAGGTTATGGGCAAGTTGATGCCTGAAATAAATATTTTGAATTTGAATCCCTATACTATACGCTTCTCCGATGATGATGATAATTATTATGGAACCCTAATAAAAGGCAAATAAAAAATATACATATGTATAATCGAGCAGAAAATTTGCAAGTGAAAACGTGGCGAATCGATATTGTGTTACCTATGTGCTTCATAATTTATTTATTATTATTATTGTTACTCATACAAAAACTTCAAGTCGATCTAACAAAACCTATAATGACTAAACGTACACCCGAAAAAAAATTTAAAATTATAGTTTTTAAAATAGAAAAGAAATAAAAAAAATCAGTCTTGGCCGTTTCCGCAGCGAGTCTGGCCACTGGCTGCACGCCCTTCCCTCGCGTAATATCGGCACTGTTCTAGATCTCAATTGCTTAAGGATAGCAACTGGTTCAAGACTCGGAGCTAGAATATGTGTCGTTCATACGTGCGCCTGTGGTAAGAGCGTAGATCAACTGGGACGTCATGGGCTTTCTTGCGCAAGAAGTGCCGGCCGCTTGTACCGCCATGGCACATTAAACGATCTGTTCCGCCGTTCACTTGCCACTGCCTCTGTGCCTGCCATCCTAGAACCCATTGGGATGGCGAGAGACGACGGCAAGCGTCCGGATGGAGCAACGTTGGCGCCATGGAAGCTTGGGAAAACCTTAGTGTGGGATGCGACATGCGTCGACACGTTTGCCACATCGCACATCCAGGTAACTCGCACACAGGCTGGTGCGGCGGCTGACCAGGCCCAGACCCTGAAGCGCCGGAAATACTCATGCCTTTTAAAGGATCATGTGTTTGCGGCGCTGGCAGTAGAGACTTCAGGACCTTGGTAAGCCGACATGAAAAGCTTCTTGAAGGCCCTGTCGTCGCGGTTGGTCGACGCCACGGGGGATCCAAAAGCTGGCGCACCTCTCGCAAAGGATCAGCCTTGCAGTTCAGAAGAGAGGTAACGCCGCCAGTGTAATGGTGACCATGCCACAGGCAGAGCTGCTGGAGGGGGTGTTCTTTTTATAATCCTATTATTTTTAATTTAGTATTAGTAGTTCATTTAGTATTTATCAACTCTTTTACCACTTATCATTTGTATATTGTAAATATGTTTTTTTTGTTTATTTGAAAATAAACTGTTAAATCACGGACATCCGATTTTTTGATAAACGTACTCTTTCTTAAACAAAATATTTCCACAACGATTACTAGTAATGTGACAGAATATACCTAATTAAGTCATCATCATCATCATCATCATCATCATTATGTAAGCCGATACAATGATCTTCTCAAGGAACTAAAGAATTTGAAAATGAATTAAATTTATTAAAGGAGTTACTTAAACAACGTGAATCCATTAGGTCGGTTGACTAACTTTACTTACTTTTGGATTTTAGGAGTTTACCGATCAGGGTAACCATCTGCAGCATGGTGACCATCTGAACGCACTGAATTATTTCTTAGCCGAGGAATGATCTGGCTCGATGATCTAACAAGCATTCTGTTAGTTTGTTTTTATTGGCCTGTTGGCGTTTGGGCTTGAACTTCCATTTGTAACATTATATTTATTACGTCTTGCTTTAGTAGGTATGCAAATACATATTTCCAAAATACGGTTTTGAACATACCACTCAACTACAAACCTTACATTAATCGACTTAAAACTCATTTTATATTTTTTGACTCTGTCTGTCTGCCATTCAAAGAGAGCTCGTCAGGCATTGACTTAAAGGCGCTAGTCATAAATCGTTAGCGTTAACTATAGTTATAACCACAACTCGTTGATGTAGTCATTACACCTTCGCTTTATTGAGCCGTAAGTAAAGGATCGCCATTTTAAGACGTATGCTGTGGAGATAAGAGATGAGTATCATAACGTTTTTTTATTGGGGAATCGCGGTCGGGGAAGATCGGTGTAAAATATTATGCTGGTCCTGCTTTTGATTTTATTCAATTCAGAGTAGCTGCGTTGATCGGATGTTAATTGTTTTTTGAGAGTATATTCTGATATTAAATAAATAAGACTTTTTTTTTACGAGTAGATCGGCGCGCGGCCGCCATAGTAAAAATATAATATAATTAATAATATAATAGCGTCTTGCTTGCGTCTATCTGAAAAATCAATATTATCAACAACATTTTTCTAATTAATTTGATTTCTACGCATAGACAAGACGCTGTGAACGTTTTGTTGGCCGGAGACCGCCGTGCGGGCCTGAATTTCTGCACCGAAGCGCCGGGGTGTTCTTGACAGATAAGTGACGGATAAAACCTAAAACCAAAATGGTCTGTGGCCAAAACAAAATTATCAACAATCCGTGCCTGATTACCATCTAAAGTGTGTTTAAAACTTAAAGAATATGCAAGCGAAATCAAGAAAACATTGAGTTGCACATGAGTTGCACCGAAACAATGTACCTTGTTTCGACAAGTCTTTGGTGAATTTTTGTCTTGCTATATTTACTACTTGTAAGTACTTTCCTGCGTGTTTTAATTTAACCTTCTGTGCAATCAAGTGAATCCGCAATCCAGGACAATATCGTGTTATCTATTTTTATCCTTTTTTTTGTATTTTTATAGTAGCTTACCTTAACCTTGTAAATATAATGTTATCATGTAAATTTCATAAGTGAATGCCCTCCAAGTCATGTCGCAGACTGCTTCTTTATCTACCATCTCCTCAGCCAACCCGCTCTTCAGCAGGAACGTCCCTGGAGATTTTAAACAATTTTCCCTTTGCCCTCAGCCCCGTCTCTTTAGGGGGATTAAAGGCCTTAATATACATGTAGGATTTAAATTTTAAAACCACCGGAATATAGAATATCTCACTTTTATTAAAATAAAATAATATCAAAAAACTAAAACACACTTCATCATTTCCCCGTCCATGACAATCTCCCGAAACAAAAGCTATCTTCTCAAGTTATTTTTTTAATCAGTAAAAAGTTTTTAATCCTACAACTCGGCCATTCTGATGTTGTATGGCCCCATACAACCAATTTAACTTACACTTGAAATCAACTTAAAGTACTCAGTAACTTAACAATATAACCGTCACTGTAAATTAGACATTTAACTTTATCTGTACTGTATAAATTACAAATGAACCATAGCTTTTAAGTACATTAAGTAACTAGTTAATAAAAATATGTACCTCTCACTGAATTGAAAATAATACATAAAACTTAGGCATATCTACCTTGCCTTTACATTTCTCCATGAAAAATAAGAAGCTAATTACAAGAAACTACTACATAAATTAAAAGGGAATAACATATCAATTCACTGCATTCATATTACATTATAAGGAATGCAATTTTATTTACTTACACCTTTTTATTCATTCATTCATTCATTAATATAAATTCAAATAGTGAAAATAACATCATTTTAACGTCCTGGCCAAATTTCATCATTAAAGGACCTTTTGCTCAATACAATCTGCATTAATAAGCTTATCAAATCATACTAAAACATATTCATCAAACTTAACTTCATAGACATGTACAACTATCATGAAACAATAACATAAATAAACACAAAGAACAATTTCACAATAATATCTTACACAGAGTATAGCAATATACCTGCTTAAATTATACCAAATAAATACGCCACAACATTGGCATCTTAATTACTATTCTGCTTAGTAAAATTTTAAACAAGTTAGCTTTGTGAAAGGAAAATAAGAATAAAATTTCTATCGGCTTTGATATAGAATAAAATAGCAACATGCTCCTCTATATTTCCATGTCGAACAACACTCTTACGTACAGAACCTCACTATATCTCTGTTATCAACTTGATACAACTTAAATATGAAACCAAACACAAATAAAAACAATAAAATAATAAACCAACTATAAATGTCTTTTATATGCTGGTACTCATATAAATCACCCAACCATTCAGGCAAATGAAATGTTACCTAAAATAAACCAGGCTCAACACAACAAAAACCAAAAACATCCATTGTTATACTAGAATGCTCACAAATAATATTTATTATATAACAGTACTCACCAACTTCTTTCAAAATTAAAATGCGATGTGGTGTAAGCAAGTGCATCGACTTAAAATCATAAATAATATAAAAGCAAATACAAATAAAAACAATAAAAGAAGAAATCAAATACCAATGCTTTATAAACATGGATTAAACCATTTGAACCTTTCGATAAGTTTAATTTCATTGATATTAAACACTTTGACCACTTCACACTGGTGTTTACACTATTTTCAACAGCGGGCAGACAAAATCCACTCTCTGAACTAAAACCATTTGCATGCTCTTCCACATGATGTTCCTGAATAGTTACACACATAGAACTTGTCACAGCTGATATATTGTCCGTCAAAATATTGGCTGTGAGGCTAGGACATTTATCTATTTGTATTAAGTTATAGAGCATAACCTTCTCTTGCATTCCATCAACTCCATCATTCACACAACTCACCTGCCACTCAGACATTGAACATAAACTATTGGGAAACTCACCTTCACAGCGAGGGGTCACACAAACTATACCATTATCGAAAACGACTGTAGCTACATCAAACAATGGTCGACCGAGTATCATTTTAAATGGCATCATATCTTCAGGCACAATATGGAATACCAACTCATAAATACATCCATCTATTTGCAAAGACGTCCTAAATTTACCTACTGAAGACACTTTTACCAAACCAACTGTAATCATTGTGTTGACCTTAACATACGAAGTAACATTTAGATCAAAAAATGACTCAATCGACACTAAATTCGTGTCACAGCCGGAATCCACAAAACAGTCAATTTCGACACCACAAACATTTATTATTTTATTTGAAATTACTTTAGTTACGTCCTGAATTTTAACTTTATTTACAAGAAAACACCGGTTGTTTGAATCTTTTTGACAATGACGCTTTTGACAGTTATCACAAACGTTCCGTTCATCACCAGCGTCGTTCGAGGTGACCGCTTTCATAGACAAAACGTGCGATTGCTGCCGTTCCTGGACGCGCGGTAGCGCTGAGCTCACGACAGCGCTATGTGGTTGTTTCTCGAACTTTTCGATGTCACCGTCACCGTCATTCACCTTTCCATAGTACGTCAATTTTGAACGTTCGCAATCTGGAGCGATATGACCATACAAATTGCATTTATAACATTTTACTCCATTGACGCATAAATTCGCAATATGCCCCTTTTGTCCACATTTGTAGCAATGGCGTTCATCTTTTTTCGTCTCATAGCATACTGGAGGGATTCGCTTTTCTTTCGATTTTATGCGTTCATAAATAGCGAGTTTCTCCTTCAATGTAGCAAATGTTTTTGCTCCGTATAACATCACCTTATTAATTTCGCTATCAACAATACCATCAATAATGTATTCAATTGTCACATAATCTGGAAACTGCCCACGCTTGCCCAATTCCTTCATTATCAACATGTAATCATAACACGACTCATCCTGCTGTTTTATCCGTGACGCCATGATTTCGTGTATCTCCTTTACATTCACATTATCAGGAAACTCTGTCAACAACGCCGTCTTCAACTCTTCGAATGTTTTAAAAATCTTTTCTTCAAACACTTTTAAAAACATGCTTATTTATTGTTCTTTCTTTAGAGGTATCAGTCATTCACATCGCTTGCCAAATCTCTGAGTTAAGGGCTAAATACTAAAGTTAGGGAGCACCTTTAATAAAACAACGTGAACTTTAATTTTAAAACTTTAGTAACAAAATCAAAGTAAAAACTTTAATCACATGTTCAAAATGTAAACCAGGATTTCTTATACAGGAACGGGCCCTTTTCCGCACTTCTGTGGTAGTTATTTTTAGTTGCATCTCCTCCCTCATGATAACAAAAGCTTCGCGAATCCTTGTAATTAACTCCTCTTTTGTTGCGATTGCTGAGGTGTACACAAGTCCTTTGGCCCGTTCCCAAACAAAAAAGTCCAAAGGAGTTAAGTCAGGGGATCGAGTGGGCCAAGGAATGGGTCCATTTCTACCGATCCAGCACTCCGGAAGACAGTTGTTAAGGTATTCTCTCACAGCCAAAGTCCAGTGTGCCGGGCAGCCGTCTTGCTGAAAGATGATTTCTCTTTCCGCTTCTAATGGTACTTCGGCTTCCTCTAGGAGGATAGGAAAATCGTTTTGTAAAAACTGGAGATAATTGGGTCCGGTCAAAATATCGAGCAGAAAATGTGGCCCGATCAAAGTTCTGCCAATAACTCCAGCCCACACGTTAACTGAAAACTTCTTTTGAAAGGAGACCTGCTTCATCCATTGAGGATTTTGCGTCCTTGTCAGCCCATTCATGAAAGTTATGAAAGTTTGTGATCCCCTCTCTTGAAAACTTTGACTCATCTGTCCAAATGATAGATTTTAAAAATGACACGTCGTCAATGTCGCTGTTTAATAAGAATCTCCAGAAATGTATTCGTCGCACGGGATCTCCTTCTTCTAAACCCTGCACCCCCACCCCTCGAAAAGGAATATTTTTTCTCCTTATGCATCGTGTTCCAAACCTTCTGTAGACTTTGGCGTCAATTGCTTTTGGATTTCTGATTTTGTGATGCTTGGTAGATGACTGGATGATTGAAGAATGAAGTATGCAGTAACTTTTAAACGATTTTAATGCAAAACCGAGGTCCGGCGGCCGTAAGATAAGGGTTCCTTAACATGCCCCCCGGCGTTGAAAGTCCTGGCTTTCAACAGGATCATTATCCAATGGAAGAGGACAGATTCGATTGAAGGCTCTTCTGATGACGCCTTTATTCGTTTGGATATCAGCTACTCTGTTCACTCCATCGATCCCTGGATGCACGCTCACGATACGTCCGAGACTCCATTTTAAAGGTGGCAAAGCATCTTCTTTGACGACGACCATCGTTCCTGTGTCGAGGTGTCCCTTGCACGATCTCCATTTTGTTTTCTGCTGCAATTCTGAGACGTATTCCTTTTGCCATCTTGTCCAGAAGTGCTGGTGAATTTGTTCAATGCGATCCCATCGTTGTAGTCTGGTCGGATTTATATTCTCTAGCGGAGGAACTGGCAGAGCAGTAAGAGGGCGTCCGACCAAAAAGTGACCTGGAGTTAGTGGGTTAAGATCGGATGGATCTGATGACATGGGTGATAAAGGTCGCGAATTAAGTATGGCTTCTATTTTGACTAGAACTGTATATAACTCTTCGTAAGTAAGATGGGAGTCGCCTATGACTCTGGTTAAGTGGTATTTAAATGATTTAACTCCAGCCTCCCATAGCCCACCAAAATGAGGCGCATAGGCTGGAATAAACTTAAATTTAATGTGCTCGTTTGCCATAAACTCGGAAATGGATGAAGAGTTCTGTTTTAAAAAGGCGTTAAGCTCATTTTTAGCCCCCACAAATTGAGTACCATTATCCGAAAAGATAAGCGCTGGTTTTCCGCGACGCGCAATAAACCTATGTAATGCAGCAATATAGGCCTCTTTTGTTAAATTTGTGACCAGCTCGAGGTGCAAGCACTTAGTGGTGAAGCACACGAACACTACGACGTAAACCTTTATTAATTTACATCCACGTCCTTTACGGTCAGCAGCGAGAAGTGGTCCCGCGTAATCTACACCCGTGGTTTGGAATACATAACCTGGATTGAGGCGCTGCTCAGGCAAATGACCCATTATAGGGTTGACTGTTTGAGCCCTCATCCTGAAACATCTCAGGCATTTGTGTGCGACAGATCTGGCCAAGTTGCGACCACCTATAGGCCAAAACTGTTCCTTTATTGATGCTAATAATAATTGGGGCCCGGCATGCATTAAACGAATATGTTCTTCAACAAATATGAGTCGTGTCAATGTGTGCTTAGATAAAAGCAACATTGGATGTCTTTTATCAAATGCAAAATTTGAATTTTCTAATCTACCGCCTACTCGAATCTGTTCTAACTCGTCGATAAACGGAGATAGCATTAACAGTTTATTTTTATTTGGTAACGATTGTTTTATAATTATAATTGATCATATTCTTGAAATGATTGTTTTTGAGACAATTTAATGAGTAATGTGAATGAATTTTGTATTTCGTCTGTGGTGAGTGGACCAGATTTTTTACTGTTTTTGTTTCTACAATTATAAATAAATCGCAACGCATATGCTATAGCTCTTTTCAACTTTAATAATTTAGAAAATCTTTCGAAATCGATTAAACTGTCATTTACGTGTAGAGAGACTGTTGTAATAGTTACCATTTCTGGTATTTCAAGATTGTTTTTTACGAAATCACTTTTAGGCCAATTAGATTCATTCTCCTTTAAAAAATCTGGTCCATTCCACCAAAAGGACAAATTGTGTAAATCTGACATATTTACTCCGCGAGTCAGCATATCAGCTGGATTGAGAGCTGTTGGCACATGGCGCCATTCATGATTAGCTGTGAGCTCTTGAATTTCGGCAACGCGATTTTTAACGAATTGTTTTAGTTTGCTAGGCTGCGTTTGTAGCCAACCTAAACAAATAGATGAGTCAGTCCAAAGAACACATCTCTTTACTGGTATGCGAATAGATTTGAGTACTTTCTCAGACAGACGCGCAGCGACAAGGGCGCCGCACAGTTCCAGGCGCGGAATTGTGGTCGGTTTTAAAGGCGCGACTTTAGTTTTGGCACATAGCAAGTTGACCTCCACTTGTCCGTTACATTCCGACCTAACGTACAAGCATGAGCCGTATGCGTCCTGGGACGAGTCACAAAAAGTGTGAATTTCGATCACACTATTTGGATTGTCTTGAATTACACAGCGCGGAATTTTTAAATCAAGTACATGACGTAATTCGGATGTAAACTTGTGCCATAAATTAACAATGTTTGAAGGTAAAGGATCATCCCAAGATAATTTTAATAACCAAAGCTTCTGTAACATGATTTTAGCTTGAATGACGCATACGCTTAATAAGCCAAGCGGATCATATATCTGTCCTATGGCGGACAGAATAGACCGTTTGGTTGGATTTTGCTCAACAGTTTGCTTTATGGAATAATATAATCGATCATCAGGTGGTGACCAACCTAGGCCCAAGGTGTTTGGCAAACCTTGGTCGCCGAGGTTCAACATCTGGCATGAGTCTGACTGAGATAGTTTTATATTGGATCTGATTTTACGAAGATTGAAACAACCTGTGGATAAAACTTTACAAACGCCTTCTTGTATTTTGAGTAATTGCTCCTTTGTTTGAGCACCCGTGACTAAGTCGTCGACATAAAAGTCTTCGGAAATAATATTAGCTAATTGTTGATCTTGACATTCTAATGCAAGTTGTTTCAAACATCGCACGGCTAAAAAAGCCGCAGAGGCGGTTCCGTATGTAACCGTATTTAATTTGTATATCTTTAATTCCTGAGTGGGATCATCCCGCCAAATGATTTGTTGTAAATGTCTTTGATTTTCATGCACTAAAACTTGCCGGTACATTTTTTCAATATCTCCGGTCAAAACGTATCGATAATGTCTGAATCTTAAAAGGATGGATAGTAAATCACTCTGTATAGTGGGTCCAACCATTTGGAGGTCGTTGTATGAAACCCCTGAACTCGGGGCAGCACTAGCGTTGAAAACAACACGAAGTTTCGTGGTGGCGCTGTTGTCGCGCAAGACTCCATGATGTGGAAGATAAAATGGTTGCGTGTTTGTTTGTTCGTGTTGTTTCGTCTCCGCCATGTGCCCTAATTCAATATATTCTGACATGAAGTCTGTATACATTTGTTTTAATTGTGGTTGTTTTGCTAGCCTACGCTCAAGCGATAGGAAGCACTGTTTTGCGCGTTCGAATGAGTCACCTAAGCAAGATTCTGGTTTCTTGAGAGGGACTGCGACTGAGAATCGCCCGTCTGGCATTCGAGTATGATTTTCTACGAAATTCTCTTCACATAAACGCTCCTCTACAGAATACACCAGCTTAGAATTGTCCGGAACCTCCTCAAGAGACCAGAATTTAGCTAACTGTTCCTGTAATGAATTGTTCGCGATCAGATTACATTGTACTGTTTCAAATGAATTTCTGTATTCGTGATTTAGCCCACTGGTAGGCCCAGAAACTATATAGCCGAGTTTTGTGTGCTGTAATATTGGACAGCCTGTACCTAAACGGACTTGACCCTGTTCAAGCAGGTCCCAGAAGATGTCTGCGCCGAGTAGAATATCTATGCTCGACGGATTATAGTATTCCGGGTCTGCCAGTACTACATGTGTAGGGATGTCTAGCTTAGGAACGCTAACTTGATTAGTACAAAGCGTTGCAATGTTCGGTAGAATCAAGAATGATATATTGGTTTTGTATTGGTTAGTTCTTGATTCGATGAATGCATTGCAGCGTTTTGTTATCTTTGACACTGTATTGTTTATTCCTACGACGGATGATTGTACTTGTGTATGTTTAATTTTTAATTTACGTAACAAGGAATCCGTCATGAAAGAGGCCTGGCTCCCGGAGTCCAGGAGGGCTTTCACTTCATGGCGGTGGTTGTCCTTGTCATACATGTGGATCACGGCAGTTGAGAGCAGGACTCGCCCTGTCGGCTCGACTGAGAGCGATGTCGCACCCACAACTGATGGCTGAGATGACCCTGACGCTGTATCTGAATGTAGCACTGAATTGTGTTTTTGTGAGCATTTCATGCATGGGCCCAATCTGCAAACGCGAGCCTGATGACCGGGGCGGAGGCAGTTCTCGCATAACTTGAGCTTCCTCACCGATTCTGCTCTCTCGTCAACAGATTGTGCCAAGAACTGCTCACATCTATAAATGCGATGGCTTTGCTTGCACAAGGGGCAGCTGTAATTGTATGTTGCATATTTTGGTTGCTGTGTATTAGTGACTGCTGCGAGACCCTTAACGTACTCGGCAGATTTCTGTCTGTCCGCTCTGGCGCTGATATTTGTATTATTATTACTCATGTGTAACGTTTCAAGCAAGTCAGCTCTGTTTTTTAAGAATGAAGTAAATTGATCTAATGTAATAGATTTTAAATCGGATTTATGTTCTTCCCATTCCCGCAATGTCCTAACGTCTAATTTTGTACTCATAATATAAATGATAAGTGTATCCCATGAAGTGGTGGGTTCCCCGAGTGTATCTAAAGCTCTCAAGTTTTTTGTGAAAGTATCTATAATTTTGCGAACTGATTGATATGATTCTTTTTTATTTTGCTCTAAAGTGAACAATGCCTGAATATGATTTTGAATAAGTAGCCGTTTATTGTCATACCTGTCGCACAACAAATCCCAAGCGATTCTATAATTGCGGGCTGAAAACTCTAAAGATTTGATTACCTGCGCAGCGGCCCCCTCCAGGGATGCCCTTAAGTAGTGAAACTTTTGTACATCGGAGATTGACGTGTGTTCACGTATCAACGACACGAATAAATCACGAAATTCCAACCACTCCTCGTACTGACCGCTAAATTTCGGTATTTGAATCGTCGGTAACTTAATACCACGAGTGCTCGTGCGAACCACCTTACTACTCCGTGCGTGCTCCTCAGCGTCACCTGAAACGTACGAGGCACTGGAAGAATTATCGTCATTTTTTACAGGTTTATTAGCGTTTAAGATCTCCTGCGCGAGCGCAATATTCGCGTAAAACAAATCCTCAAACTCTGTGCGGGCGGCGGAGTGAACGATCAATTCATTTTCATCAACTAAAGTATCAATTTCAGATTGAATTTCCTCAAATTGTGTATAAAGAGCATCCATTTTGCTTAAGCGAGCTTGAAGTTCAATTACTTGTAATGACGTTAACGAATCTAATTTTTCTAGGTAGTTGATGAAATTGGTTAACCTCCCCTTAACTGCGCCACGCTTACGTATTAAATCCTTTAAATCTACTGACATTGTGTCGGGCTATGGGAATATAGGTTAAATCCTTTAAATTGTATTGTTTTAAATGGTTATAAACTATAAATATTGATTTTTAAAATTGTATATGAATAATAATTGACTTGTATAAAATAATGTATTTAAATTAACTTTTAAAACGTATATGATTTGATTATTTAAAACACTTTGTATAAGTTATAAACATGTAAATAAGTAAAATACGATTGCAATTCACAAATAATTCTAATGAGATATTAGTTGCATAAGTTGTTTACTTAAAAATGCAGCGTACCTACGAGCGGGCCGGCTAGTAACAGCGCGCACGGAAACATGTACCTATGCAATGATAATGATAAACAACTATTGAACTCGATTTTACCTTAACTATACGTTATTTGCTTGATGATCACGTAAATATTAACTCAAATGTTTGATTTGCAATCACTATTACACATAAAGAAATGTAATAGTGTTTTAAATGTTTACTACTCAACACGTACCGTTAAGTTTCACTGTAAATGTTATTAAATATTGTATACAGTTATGATAAAATGCAATTTTTACGTACCTAGTAGTATAATTAGCAATAGATGATAACAGATTGGAACGGACTCACTCTTAATCACTCGTTTCGGCCTTAAATTCCATTGCAATTCGACCAATTCTTTTCACTTTCGTATAAGTATGTAGCTTAGTATTCCGTAAACAATAAATTACTTGTTTTGTTATCTTTGATTTGTGCACTTAACGGCTTCGGTTTCACGTAGATGTATGTACTTAATCTTCGCATCAATAGCTGAATACTTGTATGAATGCTGTATAAAATGTATTGACTCTTCGGTTCAGCTTGTTAAACGTCCTGGATTCCTTTTAGGGCTTGATTCTTCTGTATATTCGGCTCGATGAAGGACCATGTAGACTTTGGCGTCAATTGCTTTTGGATTTCTGATTTTGTGATGCTTGGTAGATGACTGGATGATTGAAGAATGAAGTATGCAGTAACTTTTAAACGATTTTAATGCAAAACAACTTCAGTACATGCAGTTTATACTATATAGACTTATTAACTATGCCACTTGAACACTAATTTTGAGTTTTGAAAAGGGCGTAAGTCTGTGTGCGCACGCTAACAGCGAACGGCGAAGAGTGACATGCAAATTTGATGCAGCTGCCTCCCCGCGCGGTGCATTCCCCTCGGAGGTCCGGCGGCCGTACACTGTTAAAAATTATGTGATTTTACACACAAAAAAATTACAGAAACCTGTATAATTCCCTCAAAACCTGGGAAAAGTACCAAAATTTTGTTTTTTTTCCATAATTTTTGGTAATTTTAAATATCTTCGTTAAATTCAACGATTTTGATGTCTTTTTACAAAAAAAATATGTAATAATTAATAATATGTGTACGTTTACATAAAATCTGTAAAATTCCATAGAGCGTCTGGGACAAATACATTTCAATATGTATTTATAACGCTTAAAACTGTAATTTTACATACATAAGTCGTCATTCTACACATCTTCAGAAAAAACACATTTTTATGTGAAATTACATAAGTTTTTTGTAATGATCATAATAATTTCAGTAGGATTACGTAGAATATTAAGTAAATTTTCAGTTTTTTCTTTATTTTTCAATATATCGTGTAGTTTTCAATTTAATTCTGTGTTTTTACATAAACAATATGTAATAATCATAAAAAAAATGTATATGTACATAAACTCTGTATAATTACATGGAATGTTTGGGAAAAATACATTTCAATATGTATTTATAACGCTTTTATTACATACGGAACTCGTCATTTTACATAGTTTTGTAATTTTCCCAAATGTATCAGTAAGATTTCATAAATATTCTGTAATTATACAGGTTTTTCTTTATTTCACAAAATATCGTGTAATTTTCAATTATTGTGTGTGTTTTTACATAAAAGACATGTAAAAAATCACTAAAAACTTGGACGTTTACATAAAATCTGTATAATTACATTAAATGTGTAGGCAAAGTACATTTAGACATGTATTTACAACGATTGAAACGGCTATCTTACATACGAAACTTGTTATTTTACATATCTTTCTGAAAAACACATTTTTTTGCAAATTTCCTGTACCTTTTTGGAATTTTCCCAAAAGTATCTGTAAGTTCTCATAAATATTCCGTAATTATACAGGTTTTTCTTTATTTCACAAAATATCGTGGAATTTTCAATTATAGTGTGTGTTTTTACATAAAAGGCATGTCAGAATCACTAAAAACTTGGACATTTACATAAAATCTGTATAATTACATTGAATATATGGGAAAAGTACATTTAGATATGTATTTACAACGATTGAAACGGCTATTATTACATACAATACTTGTTATTTTACATTTCTTTCTGAAAAACACAGTTTTTTGTATATTTCCTGAACCTTTTTGGAATATTCACAAAAGTGTGTGTAAGATTACAAAAGATACTATGTCATTGTACAGTTTGTACTTTATTTTTCAAAGTATCGTGTAATTTTCAATTTTAGAGTGTGTTTTTGCCAAAAAAAATATGTAATAATCACCTAAACATGGACGTTTACATAAAACCTGCATAATTACATAAAATGTCTGGAACATTTAAATAAATAAATAAATAGATTAATATCTTGTGACTATTTACACCAATTGGCCTATAAAGTCCCAACCTAAGTAAATCTTGTACTATGAATACAATCGCCGTCAATAATTTTACAAGAGAGATTGAATGGCATTTATATACAGTTCAACAAGGTGTTCACAAATATCTGAACGATATAGTCGTATATAGCCTGGTGACAACCAAAACTCACTAAAATTTCTGTCACTACTCTTCAAAACCTCGTATCTAGTAAGTAGATTGACACTTAGATACGAGCTTTATATAAGTAGGTATTTGTTACTTATAGTGTTTTGGTTGTCAACAGACGGTATATCCATGAAATAGGTATAGGTAGCTACCGTTCCTAAATTACTATTCTTATTTTTATTACATTATGGCTCATTTTGGAAAAAATCTACGTGCGCGTAAAATTAAGAAAAAATATTTTTAGGTTTCCGTACCTCAAAAGTAAAAAAAACCGGTCAAGTGCGAGTCGGACTCGCGCACCGAGGGTTCCGTACAAACACTTTCCATCCTTAAGTGGTTAAGTTAAGTTTGCACCTGGTATGTATAGCGCTCCATACAAATGAGGTGCAAAGTTAACGCAACCAATCCCTTTGTTGTATGTGAGCCCCCCTTTAATATTTATTTTATTTTATTTTTAGTATTTGTTGTTATAGCGGCAACAGAAATACATCATCTGTGAAAATTTCAACTGTCTAGCTAGCACCGTTCTTGAGATACAGCCTGGTGACAGACGGACGGACGGACGGACGGACGGATAGCGAAGTCTCAGTAATAGGGTCCCGTTTTTACCCTTTGGGTACGGAACCCTAACAACGGAAAATGTAAAATGTAAAATGTGCTCGTGGCCTCCTAACAAAATAAAGTTCATTATTTCATTTAGTTATTCAATTAAACTCGATTGTATATTATATGATTTCATTTGCTAAAAAAATAGAAGTGTTTCGAGACGGTGGAGGGGGCCCCAAATGCCAAGTGCCTAGGGGCCCTGGCCCTCTAAGTCCATGCCTGAATACTGCATTTGATGACAAAACAAACCACTTTTGAGTCAAAAAAACCAAGCAACAGTCTGTATCTCCTATATAAAATAATAAACCACAGGTAACGCGACATTAATATTGCTTTAAAACTGTGTGCGTCAGAATGATTGGTTGACTGTTGAATTCCGCATTGATTGCTTACGTAAAAATTGCTACCTATTTGCTAGTATTTGCTACCATTTACCAAATAATTGCTACCTCAGTATAATAAAAGATATCACATATTTTTTTTGACCAGTCATTCTGACGTCAGGATGTTTGGACAAAGTTCATATTTTGCGAAGGACGCACAATTTTCATGTTCTTTACTAACCAAAATTTGCTACCTAATTGCTACCTACATTTACCTTAAAATCAACTCTGCAGCGTTACAGATCAAAAAGTTTCGCGTATAATTATTTTTTGGACTACTTACAACATGAACGCCTGTGCGTATCAGCAGAGCAATCCAAATCTGTGGTGTATTTATGTTTGTGTCAGGCGCTAAGTAGTCAAAAAATAATTATACACGAAACTTTTATTATACGTGAAATGTTTTTGGAAGGATCTCATTTATAAAACACGAGGGCATACGTTCACTACGAGAGATAAAAACCGATTAAAACAGTGGCTTGTAGCTATTCGCAGAGATAAATTTACTCCAACGAAAAATAGCCTCGTTTGTAAAAGCCGGATTCAGTACTGGAAAAACGTAAGAATATTTTCAATATTTATGATAATTTTACTTAATCACTGATTATCTCAGTTCTCGACCAAACTTCAATGATGAATTGCAAACATTTATATATTTATCTAATTATTATTTCAGCCAGACCAGTGTTAAAAAAAAATGCAGTGCCAAGTCAATTCCCATGGAATGTACAAAGTTCTAGTAGGGATAGGAATGTACAAAGCCAATAACACCTCCAAATACACTAGAATTTCAGTAAACAATACGTTCAGTTCCTACGAGTTTATCCTATTTGACAGCTGTTTGGACCGCCAGGTAGCGCCGCCTGGTGGCAGAAAAAGTATCGAAAACCCTCATTGTCAGCTATTTTTAACCGACTTCATTGTGTATAACAAACAATAGGGAAGATGCAGATATAGTATATATCAATATTTTGTGGCTACAATGTAAAAATAACGCGAAAGAAAGGCCATTGCTACATTTTTATTTTAGTTAGTATCGATTTTTAACAATAATTATGAATTAAAGTAACGTGAAACGGAACGTTTTTTTCATACACCAATCAACGTGTTTATCTCTGCATGTCAACCTGACGTTGACGTCTACTTATTTAATTCACGGCATAGTTGAGATTATAAATATTTTATTTTATTGTGAAAATGTATTGCACATTTCGAATAAAAATGGAACTTGGGTTCATAAAAGCAGACTCCAGGAATCTGCCGGAAGTTAGTGTTGACATGGTCATACATTTTCTTGATGAAAGTGCAGTTTTCAAGTGTTGAAATGAAAGGGACTAAGTTATTGCGGTGGAAAACGCAATCGATTACGTACAAATAAAAAGAAATGGAGAACTGTGTATTATAAAAAGTCGAGTTACTCCGGAGCACAAAATAAAAAAAGTTATCGCGTGACAGCCATTGTAAACGAAATGCAAGGTTTGGTTCAGTCCTGCCAGTGTGAAGATTGTGCAAAAGTGCAGGTTCTGAAGGTAACAGATTATAACAACTAAAAACTATTTCCAATGTGCAATGTGCTTCCGGAAAATCATTCATAAAAGCCAAAGAAACGGGTCACATTCCGGTCACTGATAGTTTCTCTCAAGTAATCAGTTCTATATACTTATAGACTTACTTTTACTGTTTTTATTTAGTGAAATAATGCAATCTATATTATATACCTACTACATACTTACTAATGTAATACATTTTATAAAAATTTTAGGTGGATATTTTAAATGAATTTCTGAATGCTGTAAAGGAAAAAGATTGTGAAGCAAGTATTGTACTCTACTTTCAAGAAAAACAAAGCAATATAAGCATTCATAATCTGTGTTCAAGCTTGGTTGGAAAGTTGGACTCACCACAACAATTTCTTGAAATATTGTCAAAGGAAAATGATGGCTGACAAAATGCATATGATTTTTTCCACCATCAAAATAATGTCAGTGATTCCCCATTGTGGTTCGAGTTAAGTTATGATGTATGGCTTAGAACTTAGTTTTATTCATATTATGCCATATTAAGTACATAACAGAGTTTATTAGGTATAATTTTATTTTAAATATGTGATTTTTTTTTTCTATATTTGCAGGTATATTTGGAATGATCACTGGCTCAACTCTTTATGAAGCTGCTCACTATAAAACTAAAAATGGTTCTCTTCTGAAGAAAATTATGGGGCAAGAATCAAAATTTACTTCTGTTGCGATGGAGAGGAAAAAACTAGAGGGAAAAACTACAGAAAGAAGTTCTTAATGTTCTGGGCAAAAAAGAAAAGGTAAGATCATGTGATGTTTCACAGTTCTGTTGGGAGAAACAAACTGACCAAACTGTAGAAACCAGATAACTATGAGTATTGTTTTCGTGTTCCACAGACAAAACCTGGTGATGGGCGCGGTGGTGCTGCCCAATGAGCGCCCGCTGCGTCTCGGACGCTACATTCACCACCATCTCCTCTTGCGGGCCCGTCGAAGGGTCAGTATCCTTGCTTTGTCGGCATACACACCAGTGTTGGCAGCATCGCTAGAAGTACTCATTATATGAGTAAAATTGAGACAATAAACAAATGTTTCTTTTTACAGCATTTTGGATGAAGGCGTTTACAAGTTCTACAGCATTCCAGCCACCACCACCTACGACCTCGCACTCGGGTCACTCGGATCTGCTGCGGAAGAAGCACTTCAACTGGACGGCCGAGCTCATCGAGGGTTACGCCAACGACAGCGTGCTCGGCGACAAGAAGATGACCGCCGCCGTGTTCCAAAAACTTCAACAAGACGTACTCGGGCCTGGTGGCTCGGGCTCGGGGCTGGCCGCCGTGGGCTCCGACGTGGAGGCCATCCTCGGCACGTTCGACTCGGAGGTGGTGGACAGCAGCTGTTCTACTACTACGTGTGGCAGGGGTACCTGCCGGGGCCCGAGACCGGGCTGATCGCCGTCGGCCAGGACATCGTGCCGCGGTACGCTCACGTGGACTAATTGGACGACGTTTGTTGCGTCACGTACGGTTTGGCCGGTGAGACGTCTTCGCCGCTTCTGATACTCGATTATTTTCTTATTGTTTTTATTGCACGCATGAACATGTGCACGTATTTAGGTATAGACTTGTAAAAATGTTGATTTGTTTTCTTTTACTTTTCGTGAGGAACTATATTATCCATAGTACTGATAGATACCGGATTCAAATCAGATTTACCATTAGATAGCAGCATAGATATACCATTTGATAGATGTACCATTTGATAGCAGCATTGTGTCTGTGCTGTATTAAAAGATATTTATAATATTTAACCATGCTTTTAATTTTTCCAAGATATTTTTATAAACATTCATACTATACATCTGAAAGTAACTTTGTCCGTCGGTCGCCTATTCACCCTTAAAATAATGAACCGATTCAGATGCTGACGACATGGTACTGTTGAGCCCATCGGTCGGTGGTATAAGAATACTTCTCGAGAAGTGTGAGTCATATGCCCGTAAGCACAATTTGCAATACAATGTAAAGAAAAGCCAGTATATGATTTTCAAGGCGGGTACCAAGTGTCCATCTCATGTCCCACCCATTCGATTGAATGGCGAACAGCTCAAGAGGGTAAATTCATTTAAATATCTGGGTCACTTGGTCACCGATGACTTGAGAGACGATTCTGACATTGAGCGGGAACGCAGGGCGTTGGCCATTATGGCCAATATGATTGCTCGCAGGTTCAGCAGGTGTACAGCGCAGGTTAAAATAACATTATTTCGTGCGTATTGTACTTCTCTGTACACCTGTAGCCTATGGACGAGGTACACGCAGCGTGCCATGAACACTATGCGTGTACAGTACAACGACGCGTTCCGGGTGCTGTTGCGGCTGCCGAGGTACTGCAGTGCGTCGGGCATGTTCGCAGACGCGCATGTGGACGGTTTCCACGCGACGCTGCGCAAGCGCTGCGCCGCGACGCTCCGCAGAGTGCGCGACAGCCGCCACAGACTGTCGTGGCGGAGAGATGGGACAGTGCCCTAATCAGGCACTGGACCTCTCAACACATTAGTTTAGGCACTAACATAGTTATTTAAGTTATTTTTGTAATACTAACAATATATGGATTAATTTGTCTGAAATAAATGCTTTTTATTTTTATTTTATTTTTTTTATTTTTTTTAGAGCCACCTGTACACACTTGTCATACACACAGCATACATTTATATTCTGAGGGTGAAGAGTGTCTTGGATTTCTGAATCTTCAGAGTTGGATCTGAAATGTAAGAAAAGAACATTTCTTAATTAGAGAGCATGATATCCATACTATAATAAAAGGGAAGATTATAAGTAGGTACACAGACTAAAGGTATCTTTAGTCTGTGTGTCTGTACCCACAAGATGCAGCAGCTTTTGTTACATTAATAAGTAACATCATTATTACATATACCCCAACAGAATATGAAAAATCTAGTATCAGTCATTATACAAAAAGGCTGAAAATGCAAACCCAGCATATATCACTATTATCTCAATGGAAAAGTATTTATTTATTGCACAAAATACAAAAGTAAAAGTACAAATTTTAGACTTTAATACCAAAAGGCATTCTCTATCAGTAACCATACGACTAACTAAACAGACACATTTGTATTGTGCCTTAATTCTATAATCTGTTACCTACATAAAACCAATTATTATTATGCATATTAATTAATACTTTATATACCTACATAAACCTATTCATGAATACTTATACACAATTTTGGTATCATTGTAGACACTTGGCGAGTGTTATTGTAGACACTTATAATGTCGCCTGATTCATAGTCATTAATAGACAAATAAGTACTTAGGTATTCCTGAAAATAAATACTTACTGTCCAGTTAAACAAGATGACTGTGTTAATTACTACCCAAAGAATTGTGAAATAATAGATCGAAACAAAGGCATACCTGATGCATTTTCAATACTTACAAGAATTTCACGTCTGTTACTTTTGAGTAAATATTGCTGATGTAGGCTTTATTGGCATAATTCTATTTTGGCACTCAAAAATGTGTGGTACCACATTTTTAGGGTTTTTTAGATAAAGATTTTCAACATCTTTCTCCAGCTGTAAAATATAAAGAAATATTGTATGTGTCACAAAGAAGATTCATTAGTAAATTAGGTACTTAGCTAAATTAATTTTAATCAGAGCGTACTACCACAAGCAAAACATGTACTTAAGCAATAATATTTGCACTTACATCGGTGATCTTCACAGCATCGACTGACAGTCTTTGGAGAATAAGTGTCTGTCCTCTTCGCAGCTTGGAACTACTTTTTTCTCCATTTCGATAAGATAAGAATATTTTATTTGGAAACCGCTGAAGTTGAACTGAACACACAACACGGCTCTTTATATCCGAACATTGGAGCCATCGTTGTGATTTCCTGATGTTGACGGATAGTCCATTTTTTATAGTTCATTTGACCCTAACCTATTTATTCAAGAAAGCCGGATCCTTAACACCTTCCATGTCGATATGTTAAGGTTTTGAGCTACTGTTCGGATGCTTGTCGTAGGATCAGCTTCAAATGCGTGACTAATTTCTTCCTCGGTATCCACATCGTATCTTTCAGGATTCACTCTAGTGGCCGGACGATGGATCCCATTTTCGCTAAGACGACGAAACGTGTTCAAAAACATCCTGACATTGGGTAATCTGCGATTTGGATAATGCTCCTGATACATTCGCCGTGCCAATGCTCCATTACCGTCTGCCCTTCCGTACATTAAGATAATGTTAGCATAATCTTCGTTGCTAAAACCATCGATGTTCATAATGTTTAATTACAAAATGAAAAACCGCTTCAACCGTTTATTCAATTTTCATAGAAGAACTAAATTTGCAATTGGCTATCGTCAAACCTTAAAACAAAGGCAATTCAAAACATTCCAAATGTGAAAATTCTTATTCTTAAAATAACGTGTTCCAAATTTAAAGCTGTGGTATTTAGTTTAGAGCTTTTTTATAATCCTCCTCGGACTTTGGTGTATTGTGGAAAATGGTACTTGCTATTTATTCATTTTTATTTAATTTATAAAAATTAATTAACTTAGAATGAATTAATTACTACAAACTTTATTGTTTTATTTTTTACACGTTATTTATTAGCTAGGTACCTACTTAAAGTAAAATTTCAAGACTAGTACAGGGATTTGGAATTCTTAGGAAGTGCTCCCTAACTTTGGTATTTAGCCCTTAACTCAAAGATTTGGCAAGCGATTTGAATGACTGATACCTCTAAAGAAAGAACAATAAATAGGCATGTTTTTAAAAGTATTTGAACAATTAAAAAAAAAAAAATTTATTTTTTTTACGGCACATCAAAATTATGCTCGTGTCAACCTACAATTTTTTTTAAAGTTTCGTATGCCTTCATTTGGTTTTAGAGGCCATAAATACACTTAAAAGTAGCTTTATTTCGTCCGACATAGTACATTAAACTATCAGAAACAAAAGAAATTGTTTACAAAATAACGCGTATTCGGGCACTATAAACTCGTTTCTACCAAATTCTGGGTATTTTTCAAAAATTCTTAAAATTTCAATTTAAAAAAAAAATATCAAATTTCGTCTACAACTTATATGGCTAGAAATGTTTTAAAATACCTCCTCTATCACCTCCTTAAACCTTTGCATCTAGCCACCAAACACCCTGTATAACGGTTCCTTTTTCGATAACTTCCCCGCTTGGCTTGGTTCGCAAAAACAAGCAACACCGGTCGTAAAAAGAATCCCCAAGGGGGCTCGCATAGCTGTGGCTAATGCTCTTAACCAAGCCATAGCTAGGGTTGTTATAGAAAACTCTTACGAAAGCTAGACGCAACTCCTTTCTTTCTCTTTTAGAGTCCTCCACACAAATAGCGATAATTCGGTTTCCCTGACTCAAAAACTCAAGCATAACTATCAAACCCCATCACACCGGTCTCCATTCAGCCACAACTCCATATACTCAACCAAAAATTTCAAGTTAGTCAAACTTTTGAGGAAAATGGAACACAAAATCATAGACGGAGATATTAAGGGAGCTGCCCAACTACTTTTCTCCAGTGACGTTGTTGTGCCTGACAACCCTGATACCGTAACACTTCGCCTTCCCGGTCCGCCTGACCCTGCTGCGCCTGACTAAAAAAGGACGTGATGCAGCAGTGATGTCGTTCAAGAACGGGTCCTCTCCGCAGCACCTAAAAGACCTACTGGGAAATAGCAGTGGTGACGCTGGCGGACTCCTTCTGGACAGCATCACGCAGCTCATTAACCTGATATGTTGCAGGTATATTTTTGAGCCCTTGAACAAGAAACTTCAACCCATTCAGCTTGGTTTTGGCAGTAAAGGCGGTTGCGAAGCTGCTGTTCACGTAGCGCGCGCCTTTGTCAATGACGATAGTTGCGAAATGCTGCTGAAAGTGGAAGTTGGTGACATGGGAAACCAGAACAATAGAGGAAATGTGAACCGAAGAGACCGAAGTGGTGGCATGGAAGTAAACCGGAATTGGAAAAATCCACCTACTTATGAAGAAATCGCGAACAACCGAGAACAATCGAGAACAACCGCGGTTTTATTGATGACACTGGGACGTAGGTACATTGTGATACTTATGTCCGTAAAGTTAGCAGATCAAGAAATTATTGGAGTTCAATTGTGTGCAACATATTTCTATAGTTCCTAAAACTTTTAAGAAATTATTCTGATATAATATAAAAAAGCGAGCCCACATTGGAGCATATGACAAAGGAGGAAGTTAGGGGTGTTTGAAACAGCCGTGGAGGGAAGAGTGAGGAAGTGGAGGTTGAGACGAAATTATAAACTAGCTAAATAGAGTGTATTTCTTATATTTTTTTCTTTATTACATAACAATACATATCTAGACACGCGGCAGCGTGTCCAGCCAAGTTCACCGCAGGAACTGGCGAGCAGCAGCCGTGTGTTATATTACACGAACCGTTTGGAGCCACTTTTGACCCCTCAATAACTCCAAATCTATTCAACAGAAAAAAATGAAATTTGGCTTATGTATTTAGGTCCCTGAGAACAACTAGAACCACAAATTTCATAAATGTAGATGAAATAGTTATTGAGATATTGACGTCCAAAAAACGGCATTTTTATCACTGACTGACTGACTCACTAGTAATCAAAAACCTAACCCACTTCCAGGTGACCTAGAAAGATGAAATTTGGCATTCAGCTTGGTAATTGTGTGTGTACACATATAAAAATCAAAAACAGTGATATTTTTTAGTTTTATTATTATTATTATTTATGCTTGTTGCCTCAGAACTCCGTCATTTACTAACCGATTTGGAAAATTCTTTCTTTGTTTGTAAGATGGCACTCTCTCTCTCACACACACACCACACACACACACACACACACACACACACACACACACACACACACAACACAGACAGAGAAGGTTAATAAATTGCCGTGGCGCGGGGACGGATAGCGAAGCGCGGGAGCGCGGCGTGGCGAGGAGCGGTCCGGCCCCTCCCTCTACCCCGCGTCACTCTAGTCAAGACAGGTGGGGCGTCAATTCAAATTTCTGTACAAAAAGTAATGATATCCCATCAAAAACATAAATGTTAAATTAGAGCCAAGTTCTCGCATGCAACGTTGTCGACTTCGCCGACAAAAGAATTGAGATCTATATGGGCGCCAAGTTCTTTGCCCTAAATTTTTTAGATACAAGGACATGCGACATACTCAATGCATTTATTTTACTTGGGGTGTAATTCAATATCAAGATTTGACTTGGCTAGTTTTCACAAACTGACTTAATTTTATCAAAGTAACATAGTATTATTATCAAGCTAACAGTATAAGTAACAGGACGTACACTAACTTGCGTACATACCTTTACGAAAATAGGTTAATGATTAGACAAATGTAATATACATTTATATGTAAAAACTAGCCAAGTCCAGTCTTGATATTGAATTACACCCCAAGTAAAATAAATGCATTGAGTATGTCGCATGTCCTTGTATCTAAAAAATTTAGGGCAAAGAACTTGGCGCCCATATAGATCTCAATTCTTTTGTCGGCGAAGTCGACAACGTTGCATGCGAGAACTTGGCTCTAATTTAACATTTATGTTTTTGATGGGATTGATTTATCTGGGAACACCCAAGAATTCCGAAGTTTCATTTATCCCACGAATCCATCATAATTCAGAATTTTCATAATACCGAAAGCGCTATTACGCCAAACGATGATATTTGCTGTAGATGGTATGTGACACTATCTAATTAGGTTAGGTATATTATCCCAAAAAAGTCAATTTAATTCACCAGAACATGGTTTTCGGAATTATGAAAATTCGGAATAGTGATGCATTCGGACTTATAAAATGTCGGAGTTTTGTAGTGTACCCGATTTATCTTTATTCATATACTACAGTATGTTGTAAGTTAACATCAGTCATCATCATTTATATATTATGTGATGTGATGGCGCCGGCTTCACGCCGACACGCTGACAACAGCCGCCGTTGGTGTGACGGCGGCGCTGTTGCGTTGAGGCCACGTTGACGCTACGCGGGCGCCGGCAGGGCGCCGAACAGTATACGGAAAGATTCAAAAGGTCTCCTGTCGTGAGGATGATCGGGAGGTCGAGACGTGTATTATTATTATTATTTAAGTGAAATTTAAATTTATTTATTAATTAAATACCCTTGGGGATCCTAGCGAACCCTGCGCTTGCGCGCGTTCTGCACGCCTGTAAACGAAAAATATATCGTTAACATTTCGTTTTAAAACCAATAAACAGAGGGATTACGGAATTTGAAACTTATCATTATTATTTTTATTCACTTTTACTCCTGTCGTTACGATACGGGAGGTCGAGACGATGGACCAGGAATCCAGAAGTACCGGGTTCGATTCCCGGTCACCACCTAATACTACGACGGTGGGAAAGAAGCATGCGGCCAGCCAGATGTTAAGCAGTTACCGCCGCTTCTGGACGCTTGCGATACCAGGTGCATCACACGATTCACACGCGCGTTACCGACCCTTTAAGAACATATTTACTCCCCTCTTGAAGAACCGCATACTGTAGCCCTCGGGGAAAACCTCGGCAGGGAGCTCATTCCACATGCGGAATTAGGTTATTGAATGATGTATTCAGGAACCCTAGGTTCAGATCAATATAGTACATACACTTGGGGCGGAGAATTAGTAGGTGTGCATCATAAATCTGCGATCTAGGGTTTGACTAATTTCCCCCCTTGGTTTGTTTAAAGTTTTACGTCTTACCTCGGCCAGGAAATGACGAATTCTCCCAGGCAGTACATCCCACTTAAGTATTTCATGCCTCATCTAGCTTCGGTTCGGGCTACAGACACCTAAGATCTATGACGGCACCGCCCTGAGTATGTAAAGAATTATAACCTCATTATGGATATGTTTTTTTTTTACTTACTGACGTAGGCGCCAATGCCAGTCATCCCTGCCCTGGAAATTGCATAGTTTTCAAATTATTTATATCAATAAACTTATAACTGTTAACGCTATAATTATATTATAAGTAGGGAATATTAATTCAATAAATGGCTTATGTTTAACTGATTGCACTGGAAGCGCCTCGTCGCGTCGATACGATCTACAGGTCGAGGCAAGATCTTTCGATTCCGCACTTTGCATTAAAATGTGTTGTCTCTTTTTTCAATTCAGTATCCGTTATTGATAACAAAAAAAAATCGCGTTCGCTGCGCTCGCGTTTATATTTCTTTGTTTTATTACCCGCCCCTCAGGTCAATTCTTGCGCTCGCTGCGCTCGCGTTTTTTTTCATTGTGTTACGATTGCATGTCCCTATATGATATATGAGTATATAAATAAATTAATAATTACTTTAGTATGACTACTGTGTTTTAGTGGTGCGAAGCCTTTTATGCGCCAGCTCCACTCGAACCTGACCAGTTTTTTATTTCTAGGAATGGGCTCGCGCAGCATCCTCAATATGCGAGTTTGGCCTCGCGAGGCAGCGTTGCCGCAGAAGTACGAACAAGTCATTAGAAGTTCCCCTAAATCACCATCCACGTCGATCGAATAACGCCTCAATGTTGCTCCTTTTATTTTTACCTTCGAGCATGTCCCGATTACTGAGGCTCGGTTTCCGAGACACGCGAGGCAACGTGCGCAACGGCCCCCGAGGCACGTCCATACAGACCGAGCATTTGGTTCGTGAGGCTGTCGAGCGAGAGATGTATGTTACGAACCTGCACAACTGTGACGAAGGTCATCACCAGCAGAACGGTGACGAACAGGAAAAGTGCTCCACGAAACATTGTCGCTGAAACTGCGTAATAATTGACATATTATATGGTAAAAAAAAAATTATACGAGTAGTAACGAGTGCTGGAATTCTAAGACGGTAAGTTAAAAGTCAAAATATTCTTCACTCAAGTAGGTTTTTTTTTACATTGGGCATGCCTTGCCTGCGTGCATCTCGCCTAGCCGGGGGTCTATAGCGGGTATGACGAAATAACCGAGCCTCGGACTACCATCTAAAACTCCTCCTCCTCTCCTCCTTTGGTTCCGATGGATGGCACACCAGATAAGCCGATTATAATACTCGGGGCGACAGTTCCACGGGCGTCCCCTCACTCAAGTAAATAGGCCTAGCAAACTAAGCATATCATTTTGTTACCCAGATGTTTCTATCTAAAAATCCATGGCGAGCGTCCTGAAGAGCTATTTTCTCTTATCTCACCCTCCCCTATCGTCGCTTCACCGTGGAAATTATTCCCACACGTACCAAAAACTTTAGCAATTCCTTCATCTGACGAACTATAAAAAAAAGGATCTCAGAACATGAGAAGGGTCCCATGACACGGGACCCTTTAATCGAAGCGTGAAGAAGCATCTCTCGGACCAGCCTGGCAGTGTCAACTGATAAGGCACCGTTGGTTTCTTGTCAGTTGCCATTGCGACTTGGGCTCCTCTTTTTGCTTACCATCAGGCAAAGTGGAGCCACTATGTTGTGCCGTTATAAAAAAATAAAAAGCTACGAAATTAGAAATGTGACTTTGCCAGCCATAAAAATGCCTCGATTCTCGAACACGAGGCAAGAAATAAAAATAACAACATTCTTAACGGAATATCTACTTTATAAATATAAGGTTTTTAGGTGAAACGAACCTGCTCGCTGTCTCGAAGTAATAAAGTAAACTTGAAGACCGTGCCGATTTGCTGACAGAGAACCGTTTATATGCAACCAGGCGATACGGTATACGTCAGTTTGTCGAATTGAGTAAATGGATTTATAATAAATCACTTTATACGGTACTTGACTGTAATAAAAGAAATTATTTCACACAAACCGCTAAATCGATGATTTAAAATACAGGTAATAATATGAACATAACATTTATATAACAAAAACTATTCCAACGAAGAGCTTTTATGGAGCAAACGCGTGAGTTTAGATAAAAAACGTCAAAATTTCCGTTATACTTGTTTCTTAAAAAAATATGAGTTTGTCAAGTGACAAAATGACTGACTGTTGAGTTTCTTTCCGCGTTTCTTCTCAACAGTGGTCTTGTGAAATGCCTTGGACTCAGACATATAGAAGTGCCCTGGTGGCCTACTTGCAGAATAAAGTTCATTATTTCATTATAACTCTTCTTCGGTTTTTTAGGCCTAGGTTAAAAATGGCAATTTTTAGTTGGGGACGGCCAGCGTGACCGTACGGCCAGCTGCAATGTGCGAGGCCGAAGGCCGATGGACGGCCAGGGTAGGTAACCATCAGGGACCATTCAGACCGTGTCTTTGTTAAGCTCAAAATAAGTGCATTAAAATCTGAGAGACGTGTGATAGGTCTGTTTTACTCCGATCCACTCCGCTACGAAAAAATAACTTAGTAACCTAACTGTTGAGTTTCTTTCGGCTTTCTTCTCAATATAATTCACTCAATAATGTCTTAGTTATTTAGTGGTTGACTGGTAGAGGATGCCTTAAGGCATTAAGTCCGCCATTTGTACTTTTTTGTTTCGTGCCATAAAGTTTAAATAAATAAATAGGCATATAAAATTTCAGCTTTATTGTTGCCGTGTTTCAGTGAGTCAAATGTAACTTGAAAGATTTGATTACACACCAGTGTCGTGACTATTTTAGAGTATTTCTGCCATATTACGGTAAAAGGTCGTATTTTTATACGGATGGCATAGTAAGATACGTCCTTTTACCGTAGCATGACAGATTTGAGCACCCTTTACCCCGTATGTTCTCGCTTGCATAGGGATGTCTTTGACGCGATGTCATTGTTGCACAGAGACACACAGACCGGCAGACACTGGGCAGGTGGAATTAAATAAAAGCTTGTAATATATTCAGGAAAAACGTTTAATCATGAGGAAAAAGCAGCTCGTTGGATAAACTTTCCTATCGTAGTTCCCCGTACCTGTTAAACAAATGTTCAGTATTAAATCTGATAGCGTACACATATATATATATTCATATATCCTACCAACTGTCTAGATTCTACTTCAAGAAGTAGTACAGTACGATTAAAATCAGTTAACACTTCGGCTTTTCTCGGGTATCATCGCCTAAATCCGGAGACGGAAATGAAACGAAATACATTACCGCGATTTCTTTTAGGTAGCATTCAATTTGAAGTATCATAAACGCAATGTATACTCGTAGCACCTGCCAAGATGACATTACTAACCGGTAGACCTAAGAAATTTATTATGCAGAAGCGACATGAATTTTAACATTCTTGTAGGTACACAATATATAAAAAACATATATAAGTCAATATTTTACTGTTCGATGTAAGTAGTACCTACGATATTACGTCGGATTAATAATTAATAATAATCACCAAATAAAAATTTAAAAAAACCGATTTCAACCGATTTTTGTTGATATTTCATAAACTGCTTGACCGATTTTGATAAAATTTACATGGGACCATTTTGGAAGTATACCCTATCAAATACGAAAATAATTTTGTAAATCAGTCATATCTGTAAATTGATAACTCTATGTGAGAGATGAGGGATTCACGACAATTACCGAGGTTGGCCGAAGTGTTAACTGATTTTAATCGTACTGTACACATATTTAAGGGCTTATTATTTTCGCGGCGACAGAAAAATTAAAGAGCAGCAAACTATTTGCAACTAAAATAATAACTTGTCAGCGATTAAATATTTTGGCAATCATTTATATTAAATGAGCTTTAAACTAAGGATATTTTAAAATTCAAATAATGGCAGCTACTTTAAGGTAGCAGAAATAATAAACAAGATTACTGAAATCATAGGCGAGGTACTATAAATAATGACTTGGCGACTAATATTAGCAGAAGATCCGACTCGGCCGGGTTAGGTTAGGTTGTTTTTTTTTATATCCCTAAAAAGAGCTCCTTTTATTTTTTTATGACCTTGATTTATTTTATATGCAATCTCCATTGAACAATTAGAGTAGGCCATTTTCAACTTTTTATCCGCTGTCATGTTTCCTCTTAATTAGTTAATTCAGTCGCCATAACTCGATGCTAGTTTATATTGAAACAAACCCGAAAATTGATTACTTAGCTGCTACTTTTTACTTTATTAGTCCGCAATTAGTCGCCAACTTATTATTTTTGCTACACCCTTTAATTTTTTATAAATCCCTACATCAGATTAATTTGTCACCGCGTTAAATACATGCCATATTTAAGTATTCTGATAACGTGTAAAAACTATAATTATCTGTTAACACTTACATTTTGTATTTACCCTCGGCCTCTGTAAATCAAAATTGAACAAGTTAATTTCTGTTCTCATATGGACTTTAAATAGACTGCTTGACCCAGAGCGCCCAATAAAGGCCTTTAAGTTTATACTAACCGTATTTAAATAGAAGTGTAAAAAAAATGCTGCATGCGGGATTTGAACCCACATCCCCACATTACGAATTAGGTTATTTTAACCAACTTCAAAAACGAGTCAGTTTTCAATCTCCCCACTGCATTCCCGAGTAGCATATACGTTGCATAAGTACTTATACATCCTTAATACAGCTTATATTAGAATTATAATGGCTTTATAAGCTCTCTGCTGCCTGGGTTGTCATGCGATTAAGACAGGTTGATTTTTGTAATTTTTTTACCCCCATAATTATCTACGCCTTTTTTTAATTTTCCAAAAAACTGAATCTACTCAAAAGTTATGATATTAACGAATCTACTTATACAATTAAATGAGAGTCGGTTGAGAAATGGGACCTCTGGGACAACCGGAAGTCGTATGGAAGAATCTTAGGCCAAGCTGAATCGGAGTCGCCTCGCTCGCTTAGCTCGATCGGTCGAAAGAAAAAAAGGAAGAAAGAAAGAAAACACATTTATTGCAGCGAAGAAGACGCACCACCATTACAAAGAACTTAAAAACTAAATCACTTAACATACAATAACATAAGAAAGGTAAATAGTTACCCGTAGCGGTGGGCACCGTAGGTGTGCTGGTACTGCTGTCCCCTGTAACGCGGAGCTCCTGTCGAGGAGGACCTGTAAACCAAACATAATAAATAAGTATAGATAAATATCAGACGACCTCACACAAATCGATCTAATCCCAAATTAAATTCAAGAAGGCTTGTGTTATGGGTACTAGACTAACCATGACCCAAGCACAAATATTCGAGTTCATCATACAAATATTTGCTCTGGCTGGGATTCGAACCCGGGACCGCCGGCTCAGTAGGCAGGTGTCTAGAAACTGCGTCGTCAAAGAGCCGACACTATTAAAAGAGCCGAGAAGCGTGACGAAAAAAATCTTTCAGGATATCAATCGATTCTATTTTATATTGAGATCAAATGTCTAAATGGGACTAACTACATTTAGACTGCATACATATATTTACACACTTTAAAAATTTATATCTAATATTAAAAAGAAAGGCTCTAATAGGCATTTGAGTCCCACTTATAATGCAGTGAATCGCCTTAGAATTAATTCCCCTAGAAACCTAATCAGCGTTTGAAAGTGAAACCAGTTTTGGTAAGCCACGGCCCGTCACGGGGTTAGTTTCGTCCGTGTCCGTATTTCATCTGCCACTACGCAATGTCACAAGTAAAACGTCTTTATCTACAGCCATCTTGTTAAATTCCTATACCAAGTTCAGATATTATGTAGTAGTGTATGCAACTGTACATAATTAGGTCTTAATCACTCGTGTGATCCTATTATAAAACTCGCCTACGTCGTATTTTGGCACCTCTGATTATGCAGCAGTTGCATAAACTACTATTATGAGTTATGACTGGTTCGTAGACACGCACACATAAAACCAAAACCGGCGTCATCTTTAAAGAATCTGTTGTATGAAGACTCTCGTTCTAGACGTATTTATTCTAAATGGATCGCATACAATTTCGTCTAGATAATGAACATTATTATCACAAAACGGGTCTCAAACGCGTTCATAAGTATGTTTGTTTGATTATCACGACCTTTCATCACGTCCATGGACGTAATATTACATCCGAAACATCAAGGTAATTGAATAAACACCTTTTTTTAAAGCAATTAAGTCCCATTTTGTTATTCATAATGTGTAAAAATCGCGTAAGTTTCAATAAATATATTTCATAATCAAAGTAAACTTTGAACCACAGAATAAGTCAATAGGGACATACATTGGTAATCAAAATTAATAATTTGTGAAGTAACGTTTGTTAAATAAATCAATTTCAATTGTGAAAAGCTGACTAACGTAGCCATACGTGGCCATGGCGTTGGCTGGAAAGCTACCGAAACATCGAAATTAATATACGAGATATAATCCGTTTAAATGGTTTTATTTAAATGCGTGACTGTCGCGGAAACCGAAAAATGAAATTATTACATACCTTACGAGCGTGAGCCTTATCTGCTTAGCTAATGTGTATACCTTATGTACTATACATACAACATACATACCCTATGTTATTGTCATCGTTGTAAGCCTGTAATTAAAGTATTTATTTACTAATAACCGATTCACCAATTAGACACCGCAAGGTTACCGGAGCAGAGGCATAGGTACCGAAAATAATGGCGGGATGACCCGGATGCATTTAGTAACGAGTGAAGGGAGCATGCAGCCAATAGAGACAATCGGCGCAAGAGGGGAGGCCTTTGCCCAGCAGGCAATTTTATTTTTTCTAGTCGATTTTGTTTTTTTCTCAGATTTCAATAAAATTTGGTGAGTTAATAAAGTTGCTTACTCTGAACAAGGTAAGCCCAATTTCACGATATGTCCTACAAAATTTTCCATTGAGTTACAAAAAATGTATGGAATTTTTTTAACTAAATTTCGTGTTTTGTACTAAAATTTAGTACAAAATGAGGACCTCGAAATGAAAAATAAATAATTCGACAGCAAAATAAAAATTGGCCCATTCTCCATACAAATCCCTTACACTGTCGCTAGCAAGTGCAGGCAGGTTATCTCCTGGTAACGGCACCCAATCCTTATAGCCTATAATAAATTTCAAAAATTGGGCAAGTGCGAGTCCGACTCGCGCATGAAGGGTTCCGTACCATAATCTATAACAAGTTTGTTGTATGGGAGCCCCACTTAAATATTTATTTTATTTTATTTTTAGTACCTATTTGTTGTTATAGCGGCAATAGAAATACATCATCTGTGAAAATTTCAACTGTCTAGCTAACACCGTTCTTGAGATACAGCCTGGTGACAGACAGACGGACGGACGGACGGACAGCGAAGTCTCAGTAATAGGGTCCCGTTTTTACCCTTTGGGTACGGAACCCTAAAAACGGGGAGTCAACTATGTCAAATACATAAATATGTGAAACATGCAATATCTCATTTAAATTTTCCTGAGCTTTGATCTTTGTATCAATGTTTTAATATATCAATTGTGGTGAGTACCCACATAAAAAAAGTTAGACACTACATGTTTCATAAATATATAAATAACAGTGCCCTCTCTCGCTTACTAGCATTAGCTAGTTGCATTAGCGCGTACTAAGTAATGCGGTAAGATGGGAATATTAACGTATTCATATAGAGATCGCTAAGGTGTAAAGCCTTTCAAATACACAATTGAAAGATCGACACACATAAGGAAAAAAATTAAAGTCGGTAACTGGGCGTTAGGGTGGTGGTACGGTTAACATGCTGGACCAGTAATCCAAAGGTACCGGTTTCGAATCGCGGTGTTTTCCGCCAGGTTACCCATTTCAATTTCTCTTTGAGCTTTGATTTTTGTATCAATGGTTTAATTATGTCAAATAATTCAAATAAGTGACTTCGGGAAGTTGACCTTAATTTTTAATTGACATAACCTCGTACCTGCACGGTGGTGAAGAAGGCCATGGCCAGCAGCACGGTGGCGATCAGAAAAACTGCTCCACGAATCATTGTCACTGGAACTGAGGGTTAAGGGTTCAAATAGAAAATGGACAAAACATTATAGCATTATATTGCCTACCTCTATTGTAATGAATGATAAGTGTTATCCTTATTTGTCTTTCTTTCTTCTTGAGGTGTGCAATAAAGAGTATTCTATTCTAAGTTTTATAATAAGAAGTACCAAGTACAGACATACAGATTTTTCTGCAGCTTTGAACAATAAAAAACTGATAATACTATCTATTTGTCTTTTTGCGCTCATTCCGCATTATTATACAGAAATAAATAAATATTAAGGAACAATCTTACACAAATCGACCTAGTCCCAAAGTAAGCAATGCCTGTACTATGTGGACTGGACGACGATATACATAATATATAAATACATTAGTTATAGGATCCGTTTTACCCGACAAGTTAAAGAAAAAATATCCATAAGAAACAGCGTAAGAAGGCCCTCAGTAAGGTGGGCTGACGTACTAGTTAGGTGCGTGGATGTGCGGCGACGTGGAAAACTTTGGAGGAGGCCTTTGTCCAGCAGTGGACAACTGTCGCTTATTACGATGATGATGAAGAAAGTATATGGATAACGAACCTGTAGTTGTCTCGTAGTACTAAAGTAAACGTGGACTGCCGATTTGCTGACGAAGGCAGCTTATATACAGAAAGGCGACACGGTTATACCTTGGTGTGTCAAATGAAGTAAATGGAATTGTTATAAATAATTTTATACGGTTTGCTATAATATAAACAGATTTCACACCAACCACTAAACAAAACATTCAAAAATAAAAATACAGTCAAGGAAATTGTAACATGCACCTTTTTCGCTCTTGTCACAATAACTATAAGGATCAAAAAGGTACGCGTTACATTTTCCTTTCCTGTACTTAATAGAAATAAACTACCCGAGTCCTGATAAGTTAAATAAATTGAAAAACTGAGGCAAATATGTGAAAAAATGAATTGGAGAACACATTTCTTTTTAAGTTATCCTATTTGAGTGTCCCACTGCTGGGCAAAGGCCTCTCTGTTAAATCTCCACTACTCCCTATTGGCTGCTGCTTCCAGCCATTCGCCTAGGAATGCATCTAAATCGTCCCGCCATTTCCGACTTGGTCTGCCTTGACGTCGCCGCCCATCTTGCGACACTTACTTGGTGACTATGTAAGACCACCTGTCCTGGTGCATGAGAACACATTAGGGTCAGGACCAAAAAGTTGGATGAAATTAAGTCGTAGTTAGCGAGGAATTAAAAACAATTGAGAAAGTTAACGTTGCAAACTTTTTGGTCTTCACCCATTATTTAATGATAAAAAAGAAGCTATTTAAAAAAGATTAGGATACGCTTTCATTGTAGACTGTATTTTCTTGCAGAAACGTAAATGGCCCATGGCACGCCACTGAGCTTGATTTTCAGCTCTCATCCTCCAGTTACCTCCCGCTTACCTACGAATACCGTAGCTCTGCCTTGTTACAGGGCGCCCTACACTAGGCTAGGCTTACTGATTCGTCGTTAAAATAATCAAATTTGCCCAACATGGTGTGTCTATTTCGTGAAGATTAGAAAGCGCTAGGAAAAAGAGATACCTAATAGATCAGGCTATCGCTGTACCAAAATTGGTTTAAATCCGTCCAGCCCTTTCGGCCTGATGAGAGGACGATACGACAGTTGCTCATACAAATCCTGCGTTGCGCTATTTTTTCCTCCTCTCCATAGAAAACTGAATACTTAATTCTTTAGATGTAAGTATGTTAGATTGTAAGGTTATGGGCATTTGATGCCTAAAACAAATGTTTTGAATTTGAATTCCTACACTATACGCTTCCCCATCCTCCTAGCCTTTGTCCCATTTTTAGGGTTCCGTAGCCAAATGGCAAAAAACGGAACCCTTATAGATTCGTCATGTCTGTCTGTCCGTCTGTCCGTCCGTATGTCACAGCCATTTTTTTCCGAAACTATAAGAGCTATAGTGTTGAAACTTGGTAGGTAGATGTATTCTGTGAACCGCATTAAGATTTTGATGCAAAAATAAAAAAATAATAATAAATATTGGAGGCTCCCCATACTTAAAACTGAAACTCAAAAATTTTTTTTTCATCAAACACATACGTGTGGGGTATTTATGGATAGGTCTTCAAAAATGATATCGAGGTTTCTAAAATATTTTTTTTCTAAACCGAATAGTTTGCGTGACAGACGCTTCCAAAGTGGAAAAAAGTTGGTCCCCCCCCCTCTAACTTCTAAAATAAGAAAATGAAACATCTAAAAAAAAACATATGATGTACATTACTATAAAAACTACCAACGAAAATTGTTTTGAACGAGATCTAGTAAGTAGTTTTTTTTTTAATATTTTAATACCTAACTTTGCACCTAATTTATATGGGGCGCTATACATACCAGGTGCAAACTTAACTTAACCACTTAGGGATGGAAAGTGTTTGTACGGAACCCTCGGTGCGCGAGTCCGACTCGCACTTGGCCGGTTTTTTATTGAGAATGAATTCTCAATCGGGGTCGGCTACCTAAAATCCCAAGATGTGGCGTAGGCACTAGTTTTTACGCAAGCGATTGCCATCTGACCTTCCAACCCAGAGGGGAAACTAGGCCTTATTGGGCTTAGGTGGTTTCCTCACGATGTTTTCCTTCACCGAAAAGCGAGTGGTAAATATCAAATGACATTCCGTACATAAGTTCCGAAAAACTCATTGGTACGGGCCGGGTTCGAACCCGCGACCTCCGGATTGAAAGTCGCATGCCCTAACCACTAGGCTACCACCGCTTCCGCCACACTATACGCTTCCCCGATGATGATAATTATTATGGAACCCTAATAAAAGGCAAATAAAAAACTATCAAACTGCTTTTAACTATTAAGACAGCAGTGATTTTTATGACAAATCAATTTTTACATAAAATGTATAATCGAGCAGAAAATTTTGTAAGTGAAAATCATTTGTTACTAGAACGTGGCGAATCGATATTGTGTTACCTATATGCTTCTAATTTATTTATTATATTATTGTTACTCATACAAAAACTTCAAGTCAACCTAACAAAACCAATAATGACTAAACTTACACCCGAAAATACATTTAAAATTGTAGTTTTTAAAATAGAAAAGAAATATAAAAACAATCACGGACATCCGATTTTTTGATAAACGTACTCTTTCTTAAACAAAATATTTCCACAACGATTACTAGTAATGTGACAGAATGTGCCTAATTAAGTCATCATCATCATCATCATCGTCATCATCTTCATCATCATCATCATTATGTTAGCCGATAGAGGGATCATCTCAAGGAACGACTGAATAGGAAGGAAGAATTTGAAAATTAATTAAATTTAAAGGAGTTACTTAAACAACGTGAATCCATTAGGTCGGTTGTCTACGTTTGAAAATTATCTTTTAAATTATAGGAGTTTACCGATCAGGGTAACCATCTGCAGCATGGTAACCATCTGAACGCACTGAATTATTTCTTGGCCGAGGAATGATCTGGCTCGATGATCTAACAAACATTCTGTTAGTTTGTTTGTTTTTATTGGCCTGTGGGCGTTTGGGCTTGAACTTCCATTTGAACCATTCTATTTATAACGGCTTGCTTTGGTAGGTATACATTATTTCCAAAATACAGGTTTAATATACCACTCAACTACAGATCATACATTAATCGACTTAAAACACATTTTATATTATTTGACTCTGTCTGTCTGTCTGCCATTCAAAGAGAGCTCGTCAGGCATTGACTTAAAGGCGCTAGTCATAAATCGTTAGCGTTATCTATAGTTATAACTATAACTCGTTGATGTAGTCATTAGACCTCCGCTTTTGTTGAGCCGTAAGTAAAGTATCGCCATTTTAAGACGTATGCTGTGGAGATAAGAGATGAGTATCACAACGTTTTTTTATTGGGGAATCGCGGTCGGGGAAGGTCGGTGTAAAATATTTTGCTGGTCCTGCTTTTGATTTTATTCAATTGAGAGTAGCTGCTTTGAGCGGATGTCGATTGTTTTTTGAGAGTGTATTCTGATATCAAATAAATAAGACTCTCTATTTTTATTATAAGTGTCACAAAGCTGAAGTGAAATTGTAAATATGGATGCTATCTGGTTGTTGTGGTCGATATTGGCCTTAGTTGTTGCTCTGGTGTCGCTCGTAAGTTGAGTTTTATTATCACTTTTGTTTAATTTGTTTTGTCATTATTAATTACTCAATATATCATTAACTATTTATATAGTCCCGTTGGGAGCTAAAAACGTTGTCGAATAAAAAATAATAACAACGACGTTCTTAGACATAATATATTATGACCGGTTATAAGTGCAAGTCGAATTCGCATTTCACATGTAAAAACGTTTTAGGTTTTTTTTGCGAACCCTATTCCACTCAACTTTGAGTTTATTTTACATAAGACACTAATATTCTAAAGGCGATAATTTGTGAGTGTGTTTATATGTTTGTTGCATTTTCACGATTAAATGGCAGGACCAATTATCATAAAATTCGTAACAAAGGTTGCTGACATCCTGGATTAATACAGATTATTTTTTTTTTCTGATTAACCTGGGCAACACCAGCAGCTGCAGCGTAACAGTTAATAATATTTGCGTAATTTGATCTTTCTCTTAAAATGTATCAAGGTTTTAAGATAGAGCCTCGTGTCAGGCAGACAGACAACCTAAAAAGGTTATGTCATTAATATCCATGTACGGAACTCTAAAATGATGAATTCTATTAAATCCTGCTAAAAATGACTCATTGACATAGTGACAACTGAGCTTTTTTTCTTTCAGATATTATGGACTGCAATAATTCGAGTATGCATATCGTGCAGTAACTACCGACCTCAAACCAAGAACAGGACGCGTTCTTATCCCAGAAATAAAACTAGACATATCGCGAAGCAAAAAAATAGAGGGATTGTGAACCGCGAACATGTGGACAGTGGTGACATGGAGAACCAGAGAAATAGAGAAAATATGAACCGAAAAGATAGCTTGGACAATGGTCACATGGAAAACCAAATAACTGTGGTCGATGTGGAAAGTGGTGGAAAGGAGATTCAGAGGAATATGGGAAATGTTAACCGAAAGGATGGCATGGAAAGTGGCGACATGGAGAAACAGAAAAATATAGGGAATGTGAACCGACAAGATGGCGTGGAAAATGGTGACATAGAGAACCAGAAAAATAAGGGCAATGTTAACCGAAAAGATGGCGTGGAAAATGGTGGGATCGATAAGCAAAAAACTAGAGAAGATATGAACCGAAGAGATGACGAGGAAAATGGTAACATTAAGAATCAGACAAATGGAGGATATGTGAACCGGAGAGTTAACGTGGAAGTTAGTGACATGGGAAACCAGAGCAATAGAGGAAATGTGAACCGAAGAGATAACGCGGAAGCTAGTGACATGGGAAACCAGAGCAATAGAGGAAATGTGAACCGAAGAGATAACGTGGAAGCTGGTGACATGGGAAACCAGAGAAATAGAGGAAATCTGAACCGAAGAAATAACGTGGAAGCTGGTGACATGGGAAACCATAGCAATAGAGGAAATGTGAACCGAAGAAATAACGTGGAAGCTGGTGACATGGGAAGCAATAGAGGAAATTTAAACCGAAGAGACTTAGAAGGTGGTGCAAGCCAAAATTGGGAAAATCCACCAACTTATGAAGAAATATTTGGAAGCCATAACAACCGCGGTTTCATTGATGACACTGGAACGTAGGTATTGTGTATTGCGATACTTAAGTCAGTGAAATTAGCAAGTCAACTTCCAGCAGATCACGAAATTATTGGAGTTCTATATTCTTGCAGCATAGTTCTATAGTTCCTGATACTTTTTAGAAATAGTTCTGTTGTAATAACGAAAATAGAGCCCACAGTAGAGGATATGGCAAAGGAGAAGTTAGAGATGTTTGTAACAGCCGTAGAGAAAAACGTGGCGGAAGTCAGTCAGGAAAGGTTTCAACAGTGGAAGTTGAGATACAGTCATAAAGTTAATGAGATGCCTTTTTAGGGTTCCGTAGCCAAATGGCAAAAAACGGAACCCTTATAGATTCGTCATGTCTGTCTGTCTGTCCGTCTGTCCGTCTGTCTGTCCGTCCGTATGTCACAGCCATTTTTTTCCGAAACTATAAGAGCTATACTGTTGAAACTTGGTAGGTAGATGTATTCTGTGAACCGCATTAAGATTTTGATGCAAAAATAAAAAAATAATAATAAATGATGGGGGCTCCCCATACTTAGAACTGAAACTCAAAATTTTTTTTTTCATCAAACACATACGTGTGGGGTATCTATGGATAGGTCTTCAAAAATGATGTCGAGGTTTCTAAAATATTTTTTTTCTAAACCGAATAGTTTGCGTGACAGACGCTTCCAAAGTGGAAAAAAGTTGGTCCCCACCCCCTCTAACTTCTAAAATAAGGAAATGAAAAATCTAAAAAAAACATATGATGTACATTACTATAAAAACTACCAACGAAAATTGTTTTGAACGAGATCTAGTAAGTAGTTTTTTTTTTAATACCTAACTTTGCAAGTTTGCACCTAATTTATATGGGGCGCTATACATACCAGGTGCAAACTTAACTTAAACACTTAGGGATGGAAAGTGTTTGTACGGAACCCTCGGTGCGCGAGTCCGACTCGCACTTGGCCGGTTTTTTATTTAATTCATCGTGTTTTGTTAAACGTACAATAAAGTGCAAGGAAAATAAATGATCTCTTATTTTCACTATCACTTTTCCTGTTAAACAACTACCCAAATAGGTACTCGTAACTCGTAAGTTACCTATTTAATTTGTTACAACAATGCACCGCACTTGTGACCGCAGCTCAGTTGGCTCAGTATCTTCTTTGCTTGACTGTATTTTTTACACATAATGAATTATTTATAATAATAACTGAGTTCATCGAGAAGCCGGTACGTGGTCTCCACTCGAGAACCTTTCTGCCCCAACGGCCATCGGTTCTTCGAGCTATGTGCCCTGCCCATTGCCACTTCAGTTTGCTAACCCTGAAAGGTTCTCGAGTGGAGACCACGTACCGGCAAGCGCAGCGTAGGACGGCCACCCGCAAGGTGGTCGGACGACCTGGTCAGGGTTGCGGGGACTCGCTGGATGCGGGTCGCTTCTATCCGGCCCATGTGGAAGTCAATTGAGGAGGCCTGTGTCCAGCAGTGGACGTCCTATGGCTGAAATGATGATGATGATGATGATGATGATGATCGAGAAGAAATGATATTTTTGAAGACAATGAATAGTACCTTGCTGCTATTAAAAGTCTAGAATATTCGCCTATAATTATTAAATATTTAAGGAATTTCTTCAATTCCAGAAATAATAAAATCAGAATAAACTAAATATTCAAATGGGGCTCCGATACAACAAACGTGATCGGTTGCGTTATCTAACTTTGCACCTCATAACTTAATTTAACCGGCCAGTTAAGATGGGTTAGTGTTCGTACACTCGGTGCGCGAATCCGACTCGCACTTGGCTGGTTTTAGCTAGCTATCAGTACATACATTACACACCTAGGGCGGTGAATACGTGAATGTCCCAGATCGCAGATGTTGATATGCGATCTAGGGCTTAAGGAATTACCGCCCGTGGTTTGTCAAAGTGTTTCGTCTTGCTTTGGAGATTTTCTCCCCTCATACCAAGCAAAAAATCCTATTTACGGCCTAGGGTGATATAAAATACTGATGTCATTGACCTTTTATTTACATATACGTAACACTAAATTAATAAAGAGTTGACGTCAGGTATTTATCTTGAATCGTAATCAATTTCTCAAAGCCAATTTGAGCGAACAGAGAATGTAGATAGATAACAAAACTGTAAAAATACTGATGTAATGACTAATCAAAATTACCGACTACGACAACGAGGTTCATGACTTTTTGCCCTCTTGCGCAACGTGCGCATTTTATTGTATTTATTTTTTAGTTTTTTTTGTTAGCCTAAAGGCTGTCTGACGCTTCCTCCGACCAGTTGCTGAGATATGCGTCATCCCGCTATCTCCGTCTGGGCCGGCCCCGTCTACGTCACCCATTTTGGGGCACCTTGGTGATATGCTTTTTTGGGCCATTATGTTAAGTAACTAAATAAGATTCGATTCATTGCATATTGCATTAACATTCGGTATGCGGTAAAATCTTCGCGACTGGCTTGACGTAGATATTTTCGTCACTCGATCGTCAGTACTCTTGTCTTGCGGTCGTGAAGAATTATTTATAAACATACTGTTTACTGACCGATTTTAAACTCATGGTTTCATAATTAATTAATAACTAAGAATTAATAATTATAAAAACGTGAAATTGTCAGGAACGGCCCGACATGTTTCGAACTCGTATGGAGCCCTTCATCAGGGACGGTTGCCCGTACACCGCCGCGGCACACTCGTCACTGCTGATACTTTGACCGACGTTCCGCTCTGTCTGAGTGTAAACCGCTTAATACAATAATAAAATATGTCTCACGAAAGTTTTAATAAAATTATTATAAAAACGGTTTAAATTAACGTAAAAATGTCAGGAACGGCCCGACATGTTCCAAACTCATATGGAAGGCTTTGTGAAGCCTTTGTGTTTTTGAAAACTGAGGAATGTAATTATTGAATGGACCATTTTACACAGATTCGGTTCTCCGCCTCAGTGGACAAGCAGCGTTATTGAAGTTATTGATTATTGATTGGACCATTTTACACAGATTCGCCTCTCCGCCTCAGTGGACAAGCAGCGTTATTGAAGTTATTGATTATTGATTGGACCATTTTACACAGATTCGGTTCTCCGCCTCAGTGGACAAGCAGCGTTATTGAAGTTATTGATTATTGATTGGACCATTTTACATAGATTCGCCTCTCCGCCTCAGTGGACAAGCAGCGTTATTGAAGTTATTGATTATTGATTGGACCATTTTACACAGATTCGGTTCTCCGCCTCAGTGGACAAGCAGCGTTATTGAAGTTATTGATTATTGATTGGACCATTTTACACAGATTCGGCTCTCCGCTTCAGTGGACAAGCAGCGTTATTGAAGTTATTGATTATTGATTGGACCATTTTACACAGATTCGGCTCTCCGCCTCAGTGGACAAGCAGCGTTATTGAAGTTATTGATTATTGATTGGACCATTTTACACAGATTCGCCTCTCCGCCTCAGTGGACAAGCAGCGTTATTGAAGTTATTGATTATTGATTGGACCATTTTACACAGATTCGGCTCTCCGCCTCAGTGGACAAGCAGCGTTATTGAAGTTATTGATTGGACCATTTTACACAGATTCGGCTCTCCGCCTCAGTGGACAAGCAGCGTTATTGAAGTTATTGATTATTGATTGGACCATTTTACACAGATTCGCCTCTCCGCCTAAGTGGGGTGGACAACCAGCCTTATGATACGTGTGAAAGAATTAAGAGGGTGATATTAACAATAGTATACGAAAATAAATTAAAAGTAAACAATGGAACTTGAACTTCCCTGGTTTATGTGGCTACCAATGGCTTTAACTATGCTTGTAATGATAGCTGTGTAAGTTTATTTTATCATTACTTAAGTATTACATTCAATAAGTTCCGTGAAAAAGAGGGTTCTCTATCGTTTGCCCGAATTTCAAATGCCATAATCTATCACTTGCCATAATATTCATTTGCCATATGTATATATATGGCATATATATATATTTTTCAAAACAAACCTAACCTAACCGAATGATTTCTCCATGAATAGTATTAAAGAAACCCCAAAGTGTTTATGATTTAAAAAAAAAATTGGGCAAGTGCGAGTCCGACTCGCGCATGAAGGGCGCGCTTAAATATTTATTTTATTTTATTTTTAGTATTTGTTGTTATAGCGGCAATGGAAATACATCATCTGTGAAAATTTCAACTGTCTAGCTATCACCGTTCTTGAGCTACAGCCTGGTGACAGACGGACGGACAGCGAAGTCTCAGTAATAGGGTCCCGTTTTTACCCTTTGGGTACGGAACCCTAATAAAACGTTTATGGCAAATGAACATTATGGCAAGAGATACATTTATGACAAATGGAATTCGGGGAAGTGAAAGGCTCCCGAAAAACAGACGTGATGGGATTTTTTGGAAAATTTATTATTTAACATTGTTTTCTGTGTCAATAGTACATTTCTGCAGACGCCAGGAAAGAAGGCTTGCCGGGTGAGTAGGTTTAGATCGGAAGTGATACGAAGCGGGCAAGCCCTTTTCACGGCTAAGGCATGTATAATTGTTTTTCTCAAACATATGCAATGAAATGAAATAAATAAATATACCACTCAAAAAATGTAGGTATATTTTTTTTTTCTGTTTAGCCTGTTCATGAACACAGACGCCACGTTTATAAAAAAATACTTCCGGCATAGGCCTTTATTTTGTTCCGCCCGAAACATGATACTTCGAAGCATGTTATAACGCACGCAGTTTGAGAAAAAGTACTTTAATATACGAGTAGAAGTATACTCGTAATTAGTTTAGTACGATTTAATACTTAAAAGTAAAAGATTAACTGGCCTCATCCTTCTAAGTAAATATAATCCTTTGAAATAATTGAACTGAATGTCGGTTTTCTTTTTCAGATTATTGCGCCGGAGTATGGAGCGCATGTAAACAAAGTAATCTGAAAGCCAGTAGAAGACAAGCCTACGTAGAAAACTAATTTTTTGACGCGTGGTTGAAAAGTTAGAGGGGGGGGACACAATTTTTTTTATTTTCGGAGCGAATATTTACTAAACTACTAAATTTATCAAAAAATAATGTTTAGAGACCCTATTAACGACTCCCTACACACTAGTATTGGAACGAAAAAAAAAATTCACCCCCACTTTAGGTGTACCCGAAAAAAGTTTTTTTTTTAGTTTTTATTTTACCGTTTTGTCGGCGTGATACACACACATACTCATACCAAATTTCAGCTTTCTGGTACTAATTATCACGGAGCTAAGCCGCGGACGGACAGACAGACAGACAGACAGACCGACGGACAGACGGACAATGGCGAAACTATAAGGGTTCCTAGTTGACTACGGAACCCTAAAAAGGGTATCAATCTGTCTGGCCGTTTTGGCGTCAAGAAGTAACATACACATACACGATCAAAAGAAGAAGAAGTATAATCTGACAAAAGCCCCATTAACGTACCTCTCATATTTGCAAAACCACAGGTAAATGTCACAATTTTATTAATTGGGGCACTATACTTGATCAGGAAAACATAAACATGTTCAATGTTAAAACTTTAGTTTGTATAATAGGAGGATTCTCATTGTGAGAATCCTCAAGCCTCAGGTAAGGTTTGGATTCAGCGTTGGGTGAAAACTGGAAGGTTCTTATTCTTATCTAAATCGAGTAAGAGTGAGCGAGACAGATATAAAACGCGAATTGCATTCAGACAGCAGCTCACGCACTGTAAAATATCCCAAACCATCGCGTCTGTTATGAGTCGGTAGTAGTTGGCAGACAAGGTAAGTATGCGTGTATCGCCGTCTCACAACAGTAAGTTTTGTCGATGCAATTTTACAGGAAAAGAACACAGTTACTTGAATATAAGTCTTCTTCCATTGACTTACGGTTCATTCAAAACCATTTTAAAACTGCATTCTGTTCACTCAAACTTAATAGCCTGTCATTCGAAAATACTCTTTCATAAATTGACTTAGAAAGCTTATCATGAATTACGAACACTTTACAAAGCGCAAACAGTTGTTACACTACGTGTAGCCTAGCCAACCGGTTGGGTCATTCTCTTCTCTTTAGGTCATAAGTACAGAATGATGTCAAAATATTTTAGATCGTCTGATGAAAATGTAAGGTACACATTTGTTCGCATATTATCATACATATTGTGTTTCTGGGAATCCCGAAGTTATTCCCATGATATAAGAAAACAAGGTATGGCATTCCGGAATGACAGGCCAGACTTATGACGTCATCACGCTATGATTGGTTGGTTCTGTTTCTGTCAATCCATTTCTGTGTTGCCACTAGTATATCATATTACTTCCCCTTGGAACCTGTATGAATGTCTTAAAATCAAGAGTGTTTAACATCAATTAATATGACAAAAAAACCTTAATTCAAAGAACATGACAATTAAAATGCAATTTTTTGATGATTGAACATCTTTTCCTTATAATTATTTTGTTAGCATAAAGCGGCAACTAGTCACTCTAATCAGTGACAAGTCAGTGACGTAGAAAGCTACCTTGTCAGGGACTCCCAGGGCGCAAGCGCGGTCATTTGTTAGATTCGTTTCACCGCGTACGCAACTTAAAGAAGTGGTTTTTAGTGTTAATAAAACTCATAATATTTTAATATCAAATATAAGTTATATTTATAAATACTAGTGATGAACCCAGTTCACTGTTGCATGGACCTTGGACCTTCTTGAATGCTACCATGGTGAACAAACCTCCGTGGTTTATTTGGGCGCTTATGGGACTCGTCATATTTGTTATGATAGTCGTAAGTTTATTTTTATCATAATTTAATAATTGAGATTTTTTTTCTGATATTAGAAAATCTTTATGTGAAGATGTCTGGTTTTAACCAAGTGAAATTATAAAATAAAGGTTAGTTAGACTGGTTTTGTGCTTGTTCCGAATCTTTTTACATTTCTGTTCCTAAATAAGAAACAAACGGCACAATGTGCTTTTGAAGGTTGATGTTTTTTTTTACATAATTACTATGAAACTTTAATGAAAATTTGAAATTACCAGAGATATCTCACAAGTTATTTAAACTGCGGATTCAGAAATAAAATTTATTTCGTTATTAATTATCTTAATAATTGTTAATTTGGATATACACGATAATATTTAACTATTGTTATTCCTTAGTCCGTAGTTTAAATAAATTGGGGGATATGTCGTACCTTAAATTGTAAATATCTTGCCTGTGCAAAGTTTCACAGAAAAGTGTCACACTGACTCCTTGCTGTATTTTTTCACAAGAAACTACAAATTATGGAGCAATAAAGTTTATTTACTAAACATGGTGTTAAAGCTATAATCCTCAAAATGAGATGTTTTCACATTAGTAGTATGATTTAAAGTTTTAAATTGGTAAAATAATCAAATAACTAATGTACATATTTCGTTTTACTTACCTGAGTAACTATGAAAACAATGAAGAAATCCCTATATATTTTTATCTTCCTGTACCATAGTTCTGAAGTTTGACATACAGAAATTTATAACACAAGCTTAAAATTTCAACTTGTTGGTTTGAAAAAACTATGTACTAATAGTACCCCCTTTTTCAGATAATTTGCATCGCAATTAGGTCGGGCTGTAGCAGCGATAAACCAAAAAAGAACAAACACACGAGGAATAACCGCAATATGAACATGAGATGGAGAAACGTGGAGAGGGGGGGCATGGGATATGGTCGAAGAGTGTGGGATACGTCACTACCATATGATTATTACTTCACAAATGACTACGGGCATCACGGAGGACATGACAGTGGCGGAGGAGGTGATAGTGGCGGAGGCGGTGACAGTGGCGGAGGTGGTGACAGTGGTGGCGGTGGTGTTTGTGACAGTGGCTGGGGAGGTGACAGCGGTGGCGGTTGTGACAGTGGCTGGGGAGGTGACTGCGGAGGTGGAGGTGACAGCGGAGGTGGCTGTGACAGTGGGGGAGGTGGAGTTGATTAAGTTCTAAGCACTCATTATGTTAATAAGTATTACGCTTAGTTAATTAGTAGCATAGACGATGATGCGTGTTGGTGGAGAAAAATACAAAATAATATAACATATTTGCAAGAAACTAGCAGTCTGAGCTCGATTTTCAGCAAAGGCTAGATTTTAACTGCGATAATTCAAATTGTGTAATACCAGTATAGATGAAATGTTTCATAATAATATTTGATGCTAAGGGTTTTTATTTATATACATAAAATTGTCATTGATTTGCAGAATACATTTTTAATGTACTTATTGAGTAAAACATTTAATGAAAGAGAATTATAGAACTTTATGTATTTAAATATTGTAATGTATTAACTGTGATAAGTATTCGTAGGTAGAAATGGTACTTCATAATTTAATGAATTTACGTAATAGATAGTTTTACTAAAGCACTTTTTAAGTTTTTTTTAATGTTTATAATAGTATATACTCAATTGGCTGTGATAAAGGAAACATAGTATTTTAAAGACACAGCTATTTATAATTTCAATGCAATAGAATGTTTTTTTTTAATGCAACTTATTTATGATTAGGTACAAAATTCTTATTTCAATTCTTACATGCGCAAGTTTAAAGATAAAATATTATTGTAAATTATTATAAAATTAAAGCTTTTTTATTATTTAATATCACTATTATATTGTTTTAATTTGTTGTATATTAAAAAAATAAAAAGCGGCCTACTTTATTCAGGGGTTATTATTTAACCAATAGCTTACATTATATTACTATACCTTATATTACAGGTATTTTTTATAAGCATTGTCATCAAGATTGTTATTAAAAATTCCATTATCTTGTTTTCTTTAAATGGATGATAATAACTATGTATGCAAAAAGTACCACCAGCTTTTGAACAGACCATCGTTCGACGTAGACAGCGTATCAGACCTGTACAGTCAACCAGTCTAGGCTATTATAGAACCTTGTCACAATGACAATGATATGAGATTTCAAGCGGCTTTCATATTGACGTTCACTGTGACAAGGTACGAAATGGCCTAAGAATCACGTTGGTTGACTGTACGTGGCTACGGAATAAGCTGTAAGCTGTAAATGACTTTTCTCAAAAATTGCATGTAATGTTGCCTTACCATCGCTAGATAGACTACAGTAAGTGGAACATACCGAAGACTTTTTAGAAGTGTCCAGTAAACAGCGAGATTTTAAATTTGGAATCAATATTTGTCCAGTAAGTAAGTATGTAATTCCTATTACGTATCAAGATATTTGAATATCGAAACACGATTTACATCGTCACCGACCTATAAAAAAACTAAGGATGTGAAGGCGATGAGGTCGTATATAAATGTAAAAAGGATGCATTCCACAATTTTTTTTAATTATAAGTACAGTGCGAGAGCAAATTGTAGAAATTAAAAAGTGGCGTCCCTTTTTCATAGATTAAATAGAAAGAGACGACATTGCAGTATACACTTGCAATTTACACTAAGAGCAAATGTAAAATAAAAAGAGGTTAGTACTATTGGCAGTATAAACGTAACTCAAGATGCATATTTAAAAAAAAAAAAGTAGCGACAAGGTTTAGTGCGGAAGTTTGTATGCAGCGTTTAGTTCATAATTGTGCTGTGTAAAATGACAATGATATTTCGGAATTCCTTCCTTTTTTGTGTCGTTTAGAAAAAACCTCGAAGTTAAAATTGAAGGTAAGCTTTATGATATGAAAATTAGTTAGAAAATACAACAATGTATAACAAATGAACAATAATTAAATTTTATCTTTAAGACTTAAATTTGTAAGACAGTGCAAATAATTAAACGCAGTATTTATAAAAAAAGAAATTAAGGCCGGATTTAAATTAAAAGACAAAAATTTCAAATTCGTTTGTGTGATCTATTACAATAATTCAGCAAAAATGAGTTCAGACGAGTCTGATTTCGAATAGACGGCACTCCTCCATACTTAAAAGCGGAGGCAGAGTTAGCTAAAATAATTTACTTCCGACTAAATCCAAGGAGATATAAAAAAATACAAAAGATTCATTAAATGGAAGGAAGAAAATCAAGTTAATAGTTGGTCAGATAATGTGTGATAAGGTCTGAATATTTCAACAATCTTTCTGAGACAATCGGATGGCTACAAAGGAAAGAAATCACAAATATTCAGCAGCTAAATATAGAAAAGTTCTTAAATCAAGCTCTAGATGATAAACAGTTTGGCGATGAAGGTAAATAAATGCTGCCACTATTTGATAACGATATAACTATATCTTTTATCCAAGTATAAACTCATAATTATTTTTGTTATAGGTTGTTATCATGGGAGTTAATGGTGCCTGCGACGACGAATATCACAATGTGTAATAATAAAAATGGGATATAACAAAAATATTCATTGGAAAATGGCCGAATATGAATGTCACCAATAAAATATAATTTTAATCTAATTTTCTTGTTTAATTTTTGAGAAAAGCACTATACTTGCTTCGACCGTAAGAGCCATCCTGGCCTCGTATTATATCCGGACCTCGCCTACGGCTCGGTCCGTCTAATTCCTACTCGGCCAGTAAGGCTTACTTACTGGTCTCTGCCGTAATGTACTATTTTAACGTGGGTTTGAACCTGGTTCACTATCCTATGGGAGCCAGGCTGATTTTCAGGAAAATAGTAACCTACGTGTTAAGTAAGCGTATCGACTATCTTTGTCCCACGTTTCATCCAATTCTGTTCGGCCGTTTCGGCGTAAAAAAATAACAATAATACATAATCAACAAGTTTTGTTTTTTATAATATTATAAGTGAGATAGGGGGATTCCCATTATAAAATATCCCAAACCATCGCGTCAGTTATGTTTGATTCTGTAGTACTTGGTAGACATTCAAGGTTAATATGCATCTCGCTTACTCATTATAGATACGAGACAGAAAAGTGAACAGTGACTTTACTCGATGCAATTTTAAGAGGAAAATGACAGTCACTTGAATACAAGTCTTCTTCCACTTACTTAAGGTTCATTCAAAACTTATTATAAACTGCATTCTGTTCACACAAAATAATCTCTGTCATTCGAAAATACTCTTTCATACATTGACTTAGAAATCTTATTATGAATTACGAACACTTTGCAAACCGCAAACAATTGTAACGCCACATGTAGCCAACCGGTTGTGATGTTCGCGTCGCTTAAGGTCGTAAGTACAGTATGACGTTTATATTTTAGATCGTGCTGCGACACTATAAGGTGTCAGTTTGTACGCATGTTATCATTCATATGCCGTTTCTGGGAATCCCGAAGTTATTCCCCCTTCTAGTTCCGAAGGCGTTAGCGGAGTCATTTGTTTGATTCGTTTCATCGCATACGCAGCTAGACAGGATTTTTTTAAACCAATGTCGTATACCTTGATATCGAATATAAATTATATTTAAAGATACCTACTAGTGATAACCCACTGAACACAACACTGAACTTATCAGTGTTGTGTGGACCTTAAAATCTACAATGGTGGACGGACCTCCTTGGTTTTTTTGGCTGTTTATGGGAGTCATCGTATTTCTTATGATACTCGTAAGTTTTTTTATTATTATCACAGTTTAATAATTGAGTATTTTTAATATCTCTGGTACAAGTCTTTATGAAGGGTTTTCTTTGGTTTTAACCAAGTAAAATAAATAAAAATAATTTAGAAGTGCCTTGCCAAAGTTTAACTGCAAATTATCACACTGACGCGTTGCTGTATTTGGTGAAAATAGAAACACATTCTTATCTCAAGATTTACATTTATAGAGGAAATCTGCTGTTTCCGTATAACTAATATTATTTGTCTATTGTATTTAATTGTCGACGTGGATCTACCTGAGTAAAGTAGCAATTTCGTTATATTTACCTTAGTAACTAGGTATAACGGAATATCTTTTTAAGAAAAAAAAATGCAGGTTTAGGCCAATCAGGTACACTTACAAGGTATAGTGATAATTACTAAATAAGACGCGTAAGGACGTAATCAAAATGTACCATAATTCTGAAGTTTTGCATATTGATATCTGAAATTTGAGCTTAAAAATATTAACTTTCTCGTTTGACTATTTACTAAAAGTACCTATTTTCTTTTTTCAGGGAATTTGCATCGCCATCATAAAAGCATGTATATCGGGTTGTAGCGACAAACCAAAACGCAGAGACATGAGGAACGGGAAAAACCGCAATATGAACACGAGACGGAGAGACGTGGAGAGTGGAGGCATGGGGGTTGGTCCAAGCGTGTGGGATACGTCACCACCACCTGATTATGACCACGCATATGACACCGGTGATAATGATATACACTGGTCACATCATGGTGGATCACATCATAATGATATTCATACTGGATCGCATCATGACAGCGGACATCACGGAGGACATGACAGTGGCGGAGGAGGTGACAGTGGTGGCGGTGGCGGTTGTGACAGTGGCGGGGGAGGTGACAGCGGAGGTGGAGGTGGCTGTGACAGTGGGGGAGGTGGAGATGATTAAGATTAAACACTCATTATGTTAACACTCATTAGTGTTACGCTAAGTTAATTAGTAGCATAGACGATGATCCGTGTTGGCGGAGGAAATAGGTACAAAATGATATAACATATCTACATATTAGAAACTAGTTCGATTTTCTGCAAGGGCTATAATTTAATTGCGATGATTTAAATTGTGTTATAACAGTAAAATTGATCAGATATGTTTTTGTTAACTATTTAGTTAAAATTATGTTATATAGTAAAAATAATAGAAATAGGTGGTATTTACTAAATTTGGCAAAGGCTAGATTTAACTGCGTTTAAAATACCAGTAAACCGATAAGGCATATTTTCGTTAACTGTTCAGATTTATATGTAATTAAAATTTTATGAGATTTTAGTACGTAATTTATTAGGTATTATTTTCTACGGATGTCAATATCGATACGGATGTAAAGTATTTAAAATAATTTAATGTTTAATTGAAGCAGCTTATCTTATTCAGTTTTATGAATAAATGGGTTTATTTATATGAACGAGCAATTTAATTACAAGTAGACAACATTTTGGTCATAAATTATAAATCAAATATGAGGTCCGAACCATCTACCGTAAAGATTCAGACTTTACCGTCGGCACCATCGTCTCAAATTTGTTGAGAATCGATAATAACGATGTGCTACACCCGATGTGATGACACTATTCGGGGCAAAGCTCCTAACCTGTGATTTACAAATAAATTGATTCTATTATATTCTGTTCTCTTGATCTTCCCATAAGCAAAACCTACTCCACGCGTTTCCTGGGGATAGAGTTAGACCCATATCTGAGATGGCACAATCACATAGATTACTTGAGTAAGAAACTAGCAAAAGCTTGTTATTCCCTAAAAACTATGGCTAAGTTACTTGATAAGAATACGTTAAAAACTATCTATTTCGCATATGTAGAAAGCCTCATTCGATATGGAATTGAAGTATGGGGCAATAGTACGAACATAAATAAAATTCTCGTAATTCAAAAAAAGTGCATACGTTTTATAGAGGGATATTTTCCTGACTCACATAGACCTTTTTTTACCAAACACTGTATTAAAACAGTGATTGCAATGTACATTTTATCACTTGTCAATTTACGTCTATAAAAATATAACTTTGTTTAAGTCGATTGGCCAAACACAAAATTATCCGTTACGCCGTAATCTCGATCTTGCACTGCCCAAGTCAAATTTTGTGTATTACAAGAAGAGTATTAACTACTTGGCAATTAAAATTTACAACAATCTTAACGAAGACATCAAAGAGTCCGAAAACCTGAGATTATTTACAAAGAAACTCAAATCATATTTAATACAAAGGCCCTTTTACAGCCTACATGAGTACTTTGGAAAACTACTTGAATAATTATTGTGACTTGTGTTTTAGATTTAAGCATTATTTGAATTAATTGAAATTTTGACCATTTTTGAGCACTTGACATCGCATTTTAATTGTTTTTACTGTTGTTTACACTTAGTTAATTAGTTATAGTATTCTTTTCTGACTTTATGGTTGTATACTTGTTATTTGACTATGTAATTTTATTTTATTAGGATTTTTGATGTTTAGTATTGTATTTCTGATTGTGCTATTTTAATTTAATTTTCGATTGTGTATGTTTTTACTCTGTATTGCATGGTTTTCCTAATTGGCAATAAAATGAATTGAATTGAATTGTTCTATTCTGATAAGTTGAATATTAGACCTAATTCACTTTTACCGAATTTGATGTATTGAAATGAAAAGTTACAAAATTATAATTTTTAGTGAAATATTGATGCAATTTTTGACCAACATCAATGTATATGCAGCGCAATTTACCTACCTACCGGTATCAGTTTACGATATGTATGAATTAATAATGCACAACATCACAATGAAATTTGTCATAAGATTAAAACATAAAATGGCGCGTTTGATGCTATAAAGTATAAATGTAAAAAAGTATAAAATTTATTTGATATAGGTAAACAGCTAATTTTTATATCAAATAAATATCTGTAGCCAATAATTGTTAAATTAGATAGAATATAACCACCAATGCCAAATGAATAAGATAGTATTTCCACATACAATAGGTATAAATAAATATATTTTTTGCCCGAGCGAGCAAAGCGTCTCCATTTCAGCTTGGCTTAAAATTTCGTATGTCCGGATGTCCAGATGATTTCCAGCTTTCTCACCTAGAGGTAGCAGCTAGAGATAAATAAGTGACATGAAATAACACTCATATAATCATCATACTAATATTATAAAGGGGAAAGTTTGATTTGATTCGATTTATATATTTCATAATAACAAATTACATAACAAATTATCCTAAGTTAATTTACATGAATCTTGATATTATGATCGTCAATAGCAACATAAAAATCATTCAATTAAGTCAAATACACCATCATAATATTTGTGAGTGTGTTTAAGCGTATGTTACTTCTTCACGCTCAAACGGCTAGACTAATTTTGATAAATTTTGGTATGACGGGAGCTGGCACCCTGGATTAATACATATACTACTTTTTATCCCGAAAAAATGAAGTGTTGCCGTGGGATGAGCAAGTGGAATGAGAGAACACTGCGCGGTGCAGCTAGTGCATTTTAAAACTCTAATTAATAATGTAAATCAGGAAAACAATGAATTAACTAATTCTTCGGCTTCACACAACCTTGATGTCATCGGTCGAACCAGTTTATTTGAGGAGCGTCCGCATCATCATCGGACGTGTTTTCCTCCCTAGTGAAGAAAAGTGAATTTGTTGCCGTTTCCAGCAGACCGCGAAATTTGTGATTAGTTATGGGTTTCATGGTTGTGATTTATTTGTTACTGGCCGTGATCGCCGCTGTTGTAAGTATTTCTTTTTTATTGCTATTGCTACTTTAATTGTGTTCTTAATTAATAGCATCGAAACATATTCAAATATAAATGAGTCATTTCCAAAAAAACATGTAAGTACATAGTTAAAGGCTTAATAAAAACAAAATCACGATCGCTTCTTTTGTGTTACGAAAGTTACTCATACAAAAGGTAGCCTTAACTATGTACATATGTATTTTGAAAATGACTCAAATAATAATATTATTAATAAAAACACACATACTTCTACATGTTATAAAATATTCAAATATTGATATGGAAGTGAATCAATATTGATCCTATTTTTGTGGTGTGTATAGAAATGTGGTATTCCTAACTTTTTGTAAATTTCAAATTTTATGTACAAGGGATAAATAAGAAGCCATAATTGTTGTATGTGATCCACTGCAGTGCTTGAATCTATATACAAATATTGGTTTTGCTTTGTAAAGGCATCGAATCGCTTTCAGTTTTGGACAAATAAAAAATATTGCATAGATACGCGATTTCAGTCGCTAGCTTTATTTGAATTTCGAGCAACCTATTTTGTATACCAGCACAGGATGTAACTACAGGCTACATTATAAAATCCAATTCACAAAATAAATCCTAAATTGACGAATATGTTTACCTTGAAATTTAAAATAAATGCCAGCGTCAAACGTTAAATTGATGCTTATATTTCAATTATTTATATTATATACACCGTATTTTGACAATCCCTTAACGAGATATTCTTATATTGTAACCAAATTTAACTGAATTATAATTATGACATGTAAATATCTTTTGTTGCAATCAATTGTTATGATTTTTACTATTATTATATTATCTCATTTTTATTTTTATGACGATAATAGTATAAATGCATGTAAATTGTCTTAGCGTAATTTATACTGACATTTTATATTATGAAATAGGTAAATCTATCTAAATAAATGGAATCTAATCTAATCTATAGCCTATCAAGTGTCGGTCAAGACCAGGGATAGTGACGCTACAAACAGCTTTCAATGGCAATAATGTGTATACGTCATATATAATTATGTATTAAAAAAGGTCAATAACGGCATTTCATCAACAAAATTCAACACATTGTTTACCAGAATGCTGCTCAATCTTTCGTTCTTTTTCTATAGTAAATATTGAATCATATTAAAATAAACTTGACTTTCATCACTGTGGATAATTTTGCCTTTATCATGCAAAAATTACTTGAAATTTGTGGAATATTTAGTCCTGTTTCCTCTTGGTTTACATCAATGACATTCACTGACTTTCAACGGCAGTCTCCGAAAATTTATAGTGGCCAGTAAAATACGAGTACCACAATAAAATCCACAATATGGACCCGATATGCGTGGGCTGAAAAGCACCCTATTGAGCTATACCAATACGTCAAAATCAAAGTCAAAGTCATTTATTCTGCTTAAAACGTGGTACATAAGATGTTCAGACAGGTAGATAGAGAAACACACATTTCACCAGTAACTGGCATGCAAAATGGACACATGAAACAATAGACTACGTCTCTTTCTAATTATTCAAGAAATGAAATAGTTCACTCAGTAAGCCAGAATATGAATCTACCGTGACTTGGGAACACTTCTAGAATTATTGCGAACTGTGATTTATCAAAATATCCTACGACAAAGGCATTATTTAACCGTATACCATTTCCTTATTTACAGTTAATAAGCTCGTCTCTATGGCAATGCTGGATGTGGCACAAACACAAACAACTCCGAGCCCGAGTCGAAGCCGAGGCAAATGATCACAATCGGATGATGGCAGTGCTATATGATGGCTCAACTATCACCGTTAAAGATGGTAGTAAAGCTTAGTGATCACAAAGGAATGGTTCTGTATGATGGCTCCACTATCACGACTAAGGGTGGTAGTAAAGTTTAAAGTGAAATGACTACAACGAAATAGTGGTATTAGTGGTAACGCTTTGTGATGGTCTCGCTATCACCCTGACTAATTATGATAGTAAAGTAAAACTGTATGCAAGGAGAAATGTATAATCGGTCAATCGACGATGACGTGACGGGGCTACTACGACAATTATAAATATCAGCTGCCTTTATGGATCACCAGACTAGCTATTACTCTACATAGTATGGTAGTGTTGGACGTGGCATAAACACAAACGCTGAGGCAAATAATCACAATAACAAAGGATGATGCGGTTCTTTGGTTCTTTCTGATGGCTCCACTATCACAACTAAGGGTGGTAGAAAAGCTTAAAGTGATCACAATGAAATATTTTATGAAAAATAGTGGTAAATGCTGTGTGATCGACTAATTATGATAGTAAAGTAAAACTGCACACAAGGAGAAAATGTGTAATCGGTCAATCGACGACCATAAGAACCATGACAGTAACTTATTGGTGACGGAGCAACTACGACAATGATAATTATGGTAGCCTTTATGGATCACCAGAATAAGAAGTACTTTACCACTACGGCCGCCAATGCAAAATATAATAGTTTATATAGTAAATAGACTCATCTCTATCGCAGTGTTGGACGTGGCAAAAACACAAACGACTCCGAGCCCGAGTCGAAACTGGTGGTAATGCCACAGGTAATTGTGGTGGCTCCGCTATCACGGCTAAGGGTGATAATATAATAAAGCTCAAAGTTAATATCATCATATTATTATTTGAATAGTAATACTTTGTGATGGTCCCACTATCATTTTGGATAACTATCAGCATCATAACATTATATTTTATTTTTTGCTGAAGCAGTAACGTCGGCTGGCGTAAATTAAATGTTTACAATGAAGCGAAAAATTATAAAATGTAATTGTTCAGGCAGGGGTCGAACCTGCGTCTCCGACAGCTTATCAGGCCAACACTGGCGTCCTACCTATAAGACTACTGAATCTGATGCGAAGCGTAGGACGCGCGCGTTGGCCCGGAAAGCCGTTGCAGATGCACTGCCCGAACCATACATTTTTTAATTTTTCGCTTCATTGTAAACATAATATAGGCATAAAACAACGTACCTAATTATAGGATGATGTGATAATTACAAGGAGATAAATATTATATGACATCATTTTGTTATAGTCCTACTACTACCAGGCTTTATGATGGCATTGGTGGTCCCAGAAGCACAAAAACTAAAAATGTCAGTCAAGTGTAAAGTTAGAAAATTATGATGGTGTATTTTGTTGGCGTGGAAGTGTAACTTGTGATCTCAATACAACAATGTCAGTGATTTGTGATAGTCCCATGGTCAATATCACAATATCCCGTGATATTAAAGTACTTATATTTCGAAATGTTATAATTCACAGGATTTACAGGCAAATAGTGTATATGGCCAAGAGCGCTTATATGTGTGATAATTAAATATGAAATTGTGTGATAACATAGTAGTAATAATTAATAAAACAGAGGTAAATAAAATGTAAAAAATAAGATAATCAGTAAAAATATTGATACATTGATTGTGCGTTGTTTATATTTTAGTTATGAAAAATAATTATTGTACGATTTGTTTTGCTGTTGTTTATCAAAAAAAAAGCAAAGAACGACGTTCGATGAACTACATAGAAAAGCTTATTTATTCGTTCCAACAACGTCTACATACAAGTTCTCTGTTTTGCCTTAGGGACTACTACACCTCTTATACGATACACTTTCTTTTTTACAAAAGCAATGATATAGAGATATAGCAACCTACAGTCTATTAATTCTAAGTTTACTCACTTCGTGAAGATAAAAATTAAAAACATTAAATTGACTTTCAATGAGAAATAAAACTGTTTTTAGGGTTCCGTAGCCAAATGGCAAAAAACGGAACCCTTATAGATTCGTCATGTCTGTCCGTCTGTCCGTCTGTCCGTCTGTCCGTCTGTCCGTCTGTCCGTCTGTCCGTCTGTCCGTCCGTATGTCACAGCCATTTTTTTCCGAAACTATAAGAGCTATACTGTTGAAACTTGGTAGGTAGATGTATTCTGTGAACCGCATTAAGGTTTTGATGCAAAAATAAAAAAATATAATAAATATTGGGGGTTCCCCATACTTAGAACTGAAACTCAAAATTTTTTTTTTCATCAAACACATACGTGTGGGGTATTTATGGATAGGTCGTTAAAAATGATATCGAGGTTTCTAAAATATTTTTTTTCTAAACCGAATAGTTTGCGTGACAGACGCTTCCAAAGTGGAAAAAAGTTGGTCCCCCCCCTCTAACTTCTAAAATAAAAAAATGAAAAATCTAAAAAAAGCATATGATGTACATTACTATAAAAACTACCAACGAAAATTGTTTTGAACGAGATCTAGTAAGTAGTTTTTTTAATACCTAACTTTGCACCTAATTTATATGGGGCGCTATACATACCAGGTGCAAACTTAACTTAACCACTTAGGGATGGAAAGTGTGTGTACGGAACCCTCGGTGCGCGAGTCCGACTCGCACTTGGCCGGTTTTTTTTTAGCAAGAAGATTTCATTTGATGTACAAAACTGCATGAGATTCAAAGAAGTTACTCGGTTTACTTCAATCATGGGATAATCTCGGTTTTCACCATAGAGTCATACAAGGGTTAGAATCTTCACTAGATATAGTATAAAACAAAGTCTCTTCCTGTTTTCTGTCTGTCTGTTTGTCTGTCCCTATGTATGCTTAGATCTTTAAAACTACGCAACGGATTTTGATGCGGGTTTAATAGATTGGGTGATTCAAAAGGCAGTCAAAGTCAAAATATTCTTTATTCAAGTAGGCCTAGCTACAAGCTAGCTATAATATAAGTACATAATATGCGTAATTGTATTACGCGACTGATTATGATCAAAGGAGATATAGCCAAGTTCAATATATTGGCGTAGGTTGTTCATTATCACAACCGGTTTTCAAGGATGCGGAAAATCCTCACAAGTTACTCCACAGTTACTCTCACTGTGTCAGTCGTGTGATCATGGTGGTCCACATCTAACGTTACCTGAGACAGACGTCTAGAGTTACAAATGTTACACTTTGTTTTCAAATGACAAAAATATATTTATTATTTGTTTCATAACTGACATTGGTTAACAACCAGTATTATACACCTAAATGTGGCTTTAAAAAGGAGTGACGAAGCATAAAAATGGATTTTCCTGCCATTCTCTACGTCGTTTGGGTACTTCTGGCCATTGGGGTAAGTTCTTTATTATTTATTTATACCAACTAGTAAAAAGCGTACCTATATATGCACATGTATTTTTTCTACCTCAGAACTCTGTCAATTATTAAATTGTTAGTTGTACTTATTAAAAGTTTTTTATATTTACTTCTATGTAGGTTTCTTTTAAGACTGCGCCGAGCGAAATGTGAAAAATAGGTAGTTGCCGTTAAGTAGACAACGTCAACACTAGTTATTTAATCCATTTCTAAACTATATATTTAGCATTTCGAGGAATGTGTTAACAACTCCGTGGAAAAATGATAAGATTATTTATATTTTACCCTAGAAAACCAAGTAAAGTTGGAAGAAAAGTGTAAAATTGTAAGCAGGCCTTAAGTGTTTTTTTTATACTTTAACAATGGAAATCTATTCTGATTTTCAGTTCAAAAAAAGATGAATGTTTACATTACAATTTGTCCGCATCAAATATTTCAATTATTGTTTGGTATTAAAGGTCCAAATTTATCAAAAAGTGCTTTTGATTCTCCATACATTTTTACTATGGCGGCCGCGCGCCGATCTAAAATACGCATTCCCGCGCTCATTGATTGTAAAAAAATTAGATACATGTTAGAAAGTTCGCTTGTAAATTGTATTCGAGTGTTTATAATTTATTTTTGACGACTCGGTTGCAGCAGTGGTAGTGCCGGCGGTCCTGGGCTCGCATCCCAGCGAGGCCAATCATCTGTGTGATGAAATGGAATATTCGTTCCTGGGCCATGGACGTTTTCTATTTATTTAAGTATATATTTTTCCAAATATATATATGGGTAAAGACCAATAGGTAGGAGGCCTTTAACTCATTTTATTAAAATTTCTATAAATTTTCCATTGTACGATGACAAATTAACCATGGAATAATGTACCTTAAGGTACTGTTTTGAGGTTCATTATTGTGTCGTTAATTTTTGTCGCACAACGGAAATTTTTAGTTAGCCTTAGAAAAAAAGCGATCGGAAAAAGTTCCGTTGTGTGACAAAAATTAACGACACAATAATAAACCTCACAACAGTACCTTAAGGTACATTATTCGATGGTTTATTTGTCACAATGGAAAAATTGTTACTATGTTAATTAAATGAGTTAAAGGCAGCAAACTGTTTGGTCTTCACCCATAAGTATGTATATCGTCGTCTAGTGCCCATAACAAAGGCTACTAGACTTACTGTTACATAAGATCGATATGTGTGAAGTTGTCCGTCATTTTTTTAACTTTTTTTTACAGATAACCAGTTTTATCGCAATTACCATCCGGGCCTGCATCTATTGCGTACAACGACGTAAGATAGACAACAATGACGACAAGAACACTTATCACTACAACAATGACGGCTTTACTGACGTCACCTCCCATACTGGGCACGGGATGGATGTTGTTGGTCATGGCCATGATGGTGGGTTTGGTGACTCTGGTGGATGCGATGGCGGTGGAGGCAGTTGCGGCGGGATTGACTAATCATCGTAGCACCATGATTGTATTATTGGACCAAAGAATTTCTACATAGTCCGGACGTGCTCTGAGGCATTGTTCGGATTGATCCCTGCCGCATCTTTCCGCCATCGTTCATCCTCACCACTTACATAGTTGGCAGTCCGCCACTGTGCGTTTTTCTAGACATTTCCTGCCTCGCACGACTGCATTGTGGAATGAATTGTCGCTTGCGGTATTACCGGTCCGATACGAACTTCAAGAAAAGAGCGTACTCTCACCTGAAAGGCCGGCAACGCACTTGTGACTCCTCTGGTGTTGCAGGTGTCTATGGATAACGGTCGCTGAATTTTGCGAAAGTTGCAGTTTCCTCCAGCTACCATCAGGCGCTCCGTTTGCCCACTATGACATAAAAAAAGTGCGTTGCACTCATACAAAGGTTTATTGTCACCTTGAGGATTGTTTATCTATCCTGTCAGCGATTTCTTCGATCTGACTGTTGTGTAGTTGTTAGAAGTAATAAAGAACATTTTTAAGGAGGTTTGTAAATATATAAATATCAAGTAAAAAGGTGAAGTAATCTTATAATGCGAAGTGGGAATCAGCAATAAAACGTGACTATACTCGTAGAGTCTCATCTATTACCCACTATAGAGAATGGGAAAAATATTGTTGGGCTGTGGACGGAAACAGCTTTAAATCCTTAAGTTAGCATATTATATTTAAAGGAAACACTGTTATGTATGTTGAAAAATTAACAAAACTTTATTTAAATATTTTGAACGATAAAAATGAGTCGTGCCTAGATTCAAGTATGCGCAACAGTCATAGATAGAATTTACATGGTCTTTTATGTACAGGAATGTTGTGCAGAAAACATTACTATCAGTGAATCATTCAAGCTTGGTAGTCGTTATGATATAAATTGTGTTATTAATCTGTATATTTTTACGACAAATGATAAAGACGGATAAATACATAATAATGAGCCTTATTTTCGAAAATTAATTGCATAAACGTCATCATTCGTTGATATTTGGTATCGATATCAAATCATTATATTTTTAAGGTGACGATTATTGAAGTGAAACTTCTAATGCGACTTCCAACAAGGTTGCGTTAAACGTTTATCGTTTAACGCTACCGTGGAGGGGGTAGGAAAGCACTGTTGCGTTAAACGTTCAACGCAACAATGCCACCGACAATGCGACGGATTGAAGGTTATGTCAAGGTACGTCTCCTGTGAATATCAATTGATTGTTAGGTTTTCTCTTTTGAAATTACAATTTCTACCCCTTCCTATTTTCATTTCCACATTACAAAGTTTCACTTCATCCGCGCGGAGGGCCTCCACGCACTATTTTTTTACACATACCTACTGTACTGTACTGTCCATCTGTATCAGCCCTTTGCGTTGATTAAAAGAGAATAGCTTTTGTAGTGTTATATTTTGCTACTGACTCATCATAGTACGAAGTATTGATAAAAATGGGGCTATACCTACATTCTGTTCCAATCATTCAACCGAAGTATGTAGTCATCCACTCGTAGTGACCGAACTATGACAGACTTGTGCAGTGTTTTGCGGATGAAAGTGTTGTGACAGTTCTGAAATGGATTTAACTATTTACCTCTGGATTGCTTTTCTAGTAAGTATTTTTTTATCATTTCAGCATAGTTCAATAAGTTATTTTAAAATATAATTTTCAGTTGATCAATGCGGGATATTAAAATCCCACCAAAAACATTTATATGTAAAATGATGCCAAGATGAGACGTGACTCGCAGTGTCAAAAAGCTATTAGATCTCATCTAAAGCTAAACTTCTGACTCTCCACGCCCTAACTCTACAAGACCTAACTTCAGAAACTAGTCAAAATATGTAGCTTGGCCATTGTGCTAAGTACATTCACATAGGCGTAAGGTGAAAAATTCATTCACTGTTCATTACTTTTCTGTCATACAATATCTCTTGTAGTAACGTAGGATGGCCAGCCGCAAGTTGGTCGGACGCCTGGTTAGAGTTGTCGGGACTCGCTAGATGCGGGTCGCTGTTATGTGGAAGTCTATTGAGGAGGCCTGTGTCCAGCAGTGGACGTCTTATGGCTGAAATGATGATGATAATGACGTTTTACAGAATAAGCACATGCAAAAATAGGACAAGGAGCTAGAATAGCACTAGTTTGTTGAAACTATTTTTTTTTCTCTTGTTAATTTCTAATCTACATAATTGAACTTGCGCTTAATCACATTAGTCCCGGATGGTGTAGGTCAACCAGTATTGTGATTAGCTTGCGCCTGATGCCTTCTGACTGATTAATATTCTGTCTGCGCGTTGGTATCAGCATACGTAGGTATTTGATACGGACTGTATTATTACTTAGGAATAGAAACAGTGAATCTGTGCTATTCTAAATGTTTCTGATGAGATATGTCTGAGATCTACTAGCCACTATGTTTACCTTACGAATGTTATCGTTTCGAAGTAAACATTATGTCATTTTCTTTCCCATTGAGATAAATAATGCTTGCCTGGTTTCGTGAGGCGTATAATTCAAGATGGCGAATCATGTTGCTCAACAACAAATGACAGGCGCGAGCAATTCGGTCTTCATATTTTGTATATCAACTTGTGTTCAACTTTTGCAGCTATATTACATACTAGCATTAACCCGCGGCTTCGCCCGCGTTCCTATACAATAAACATTATCCTACGGGAACGATGCTCTTTTTTTCAGGATAAAAAGTGGGCTATTTGTTAAAGTTAGCGTATAATCTGCTTATCCCTCATGCATATCCGTCTAGCCGTTTTATTGTTGAAAAGTTTGAATGCATATATTACGGCTGCAGGAGGTATCCCGATGACTACTCCAGTCTCGCCGCGCCACCCGCACTGGCCTTGACGACAATCGAAATGGCACCAAATACAAATTTAAACATCTATTAGGATAACGGGACTCATTCCATACCTCAAAAGCAAAAATAAAACCCTTATAGGATCACTTGTAGCTGTCTGTGAGTCCGTCTGTTACAACCGATTTGCTGCAAAACTACTGCACCAATTGAATTGCAATTAGGCACAAATGCTTTCAAGAATTTTCATGTCCACAAAATGTCCCAAAAAAACATGAAAATGACACCCATATTCATATCACCCACAATCATAACGTCATCGCACCGCCACAGGGGAATGGTATTTCACGTCCGCTACGTTGAGTTTTAAAATAATTGTTGTACCCGTAATCAGCGACCTGATAAATAATAAAAATAATACCCATGTTGATTTTCAGACTTTGTCAACACATTTCCCCCTTTTAGGGCTTCAATGCTTGAAAGGCCTGAAAAGCGTGTTTACTCATATTCTTAGAAATACTCCTGTGAAGTTTCGAATAAAATAGTCTAATCTTGTTTCCCCATACAAACTTTGGATCTCTATTTCACCCCCTTTAGAAAAATCGTTTATTAGTGCGCCCCTATACCCTATAAGGAACCTACGTTCTAAATTTAGACTCTTTAGAATCAGCGGTTTAGGCTGTGCGTTTAAAAACGACACCCATATGTTTAGACATATTTAGACATTTCTACCCCATCGCACCCTAACATGAGAGATGGTATTACACGTCCGCCATGTTGAATTTTAAAATCGTTCTTTTTTTAGTAATCAGCGACCCGATAATCCATAGAAACCAACTCTTCCCTCTTCCCCTTCCGGGATACAGGGTACCAAGTTATCTAATCTTGTTTCCCCATACAAACTTTGAATCCCCATTTCACCCCCATAGGGGGTGAATTAAAAAAAAACCTTTCTTAGTGCACCCCTACACCTTATAAGGAACCTACGTGCCAAATTTGGACTCTCTAGAACCAGCGGTTTATTATTTAGACATTTCAACCCCATTTCACCTCAACAGGGGAGATGGTAATTCACGTCCGCCACGTTGGATTTTTAAATCGTTGCGGTTTTCGTAATCAGCGACCCGATAAACCATAAAAACAATACCCATATTGATTTTCAGACTTTGTCACCACATTTCTCCCTTTTAGGGGTTGAATTTTCAAAAAACCTGAAACACGTGTTTACTCATTTATCGTTAGAAATACCCCTGTGAAGTTTCAAATAAAATAATAATAACCAATCTTATTTCCCCATACAAACTTTGGAACCCCATTTCACCCCTTTAGGGGGTGAGTTTTGAAAAATCCTTTCTTAGCGGATGCCTACGTCATAACATCTACCTGCATGCCAAATTTCAGCCCGATCCGTCCAGTGGTTTGGGCTGTGCGTTGATAGATCACTATGTCAGTCAGTCACCTTTGAGTTTTATATATATAGAAGATTATAAAAAAGTACAGAGCGGAGGAGGAGTGGCGGAGTTAAAACGTCTAACTTTTTTTTTGTTAAAGAATTCATAAATAATAATATCATAAATAATAAATACTTTAAGGCTAATGGTCGACGTACACCGTCCCGAAACAGCATTCTTAGTTAAAAAGTGCAGTTGTTAACTGAATCGAGACTGCACTTTTGTAGCCAGTGTAGCCAAAGTGCAGCCCATTTTTGTCTGGCTATAAATTGAATGCCTGACAAAAAATCCTACTTTGTGGCCCTTGTAAAAATTAAAATTTTGTTATCTAATAACGTCTGCCAGTCCACTCACTCCCCATTATCCCACAGTTACAGAATTCCATTACGCATGCAAATATAATATACTGATTACAGGTTATATTCCTTCTGACAGTATATTGCTACTGTTGGTGCAAGAGATTCCATCAAGAGATCGCTGAGGAGAACGGCATTGAATCCAGACACAGAACCAACAGCGACCACGACTTCAGCTACTGGGCCAACGGCTGGCCGGTGAGCTATCCTGACAGCTCAGGCCATCGTGAACTTGGTCAAACAAATGACCACCATTGCATCAACAGTTATCAAAATGGTGGAAAGTCTAACCATAATAACGAGTGTCATATTCATTTTGGTAACCATTATTTGTGTGAGAGCGAATTACCTAGATAGGGATTTAGTGTATGAAGTTCTTGGAATATCTAATAAAATTCTATGTTCGTCAAAGTTAACGCCATTCACATGTATGTTGACAGTTACCAAAACAGAGGTTATGAATTTAGTCACATTAATATTAATTATACCCTAGAAGGATTTTATTTCTTGACCCGTTCACGGGTCACGGACAGCTAGACACAGGACCATTTTGAAAATTGCATGTTGTGGCACAGAAAAAACTCATGCTGAAAAATTCAAACCAAAAACAAATCCTTTCCTTTATACAGGGTCAGCAATCCAAATGGGTCAGTAGAGAGAACTCGCAAACTAAAAGGGATAGGGAAATCTGTTCTTAAGAACCATGGCGTGATTTCACATTTTATAAAAACTGCATTATTATTAAACCATTTGATACAAAGATATTTTTTTTTTGTATTTTTTTTATCGCATACAGAATTTCAAACATAACCTGGCTAAAACCGCTGTAAAGAATGTTACATTACAATACGACATGCGTTTACTTACAAATTTTTAACCGAGTTCAATTCCACGTTATTTAAGACATTTATAAAAAAAATGCAGTCTTTATTAAATCTTAAATCGACGCCATGGTTCCTAAGAACAGATATCCCTATCTCTTACACTTTTCGTTTTCTCCCTACTGACCCATTTGGATTGATCATTCTGCATAAACACTGTGAGAAAAGATAGGCTGTAAACGAACTAAACGAAGTGGCAGTCTTGCGAAGATAAAAGTCACCGCCCATAGACGTAGTGCCGTAAAACGAGTGCTAATTTACGTCCTTCGACTGTTCGTGAAAGTGTTTAAGTTATTGGTATCCTAATGAGTTATAGCTATAATTTGTTATAAAGGATGCACTATTGGCATTGTTCAATTAATTTGTTTGTCACCAATATGCACAGTACACTGTATGTTTGTTGTTATTTCGTTTATTATTATGTTCTAGCTTTTACGAGTATTATATCTTGCCTTAATACCCATTGAACGCCAAATACGGCAAGTCGTGTCGACGGTCAGCACGGCGTCACCCATACAGCGACATCTGGTGAACTTTTCTTTGTCCTCTCATCATGCCGAAACGCCTGAAGGGATTTAAACTCATTTTGGTACAACTATCATAATATATAAAATTTCTAGGGCCTATTGCCGGCAAACTTTTTGAACAAAAATGGCAGATCTGCGCATGTACATTTGTACGTAAATGGGCTACTGCGCAGTCAAGGTTATGCTCAAAAACTTTGCCGGCAGCTGTACCTTCTAGATATAATAAAACTTCGTTTTAAATCAACAACTGTATGAAGGCGAATTTGTTTTTAAATTTAATCTCTAATAATCAATAAATTTTATTTTTGCATGTATAATAAAAACTAAAACTCTGCGTCATGTCCGCTAACCGAGGACGCAGTGATAACTAAAATCAGGGAACTCCCTTCCACTTGACTGGGTACAGTACAGTGTAAGTAAACAAATATTGGGTTAGTCATTGCTGTAAACACACCAGTAGTTACCAGTGCAGTGTTTTGAAGTGAGTTGCGTTAAAAATATATTAAAATGGATATTACAACAGTTTACATTTGGATGGTTCCAATGGTAAGTTCGCTAACTGCTCTTTTCTTGTGGTCTTTTAACTGTCTTGTTTATCAGAAACTTAGAGAATAGAAAACAGTGCCGTGGTGCCAACACAACCCGATTACCACTGGCTTGTCCCCTTCAGGACAATTAGCCATTTTCTATTAATACTGAAAGAGTAAACCAAAGCTACCCCGGCTTGCCCTGAGAGTTTGTTTGACGCCGCGACTAATAGAGTGTCACTATCTAAAACACAATAGACGAAGTTACTTTCCATACAATACTTGTATTAAGATTATTGAGAATGACAAGAAATAAATCTTGATTCAAATAAGATGAAGTAAAAACAAAATGAACATTGCAGAAACTTTGTACACAGAGCAATGAAACTTAAGAATAAATCAAGTTGAATCATTCATTAAAACTTCTGACATAAAGACAAAGTCACTTTGATTTAAGTTTTACTCATATGACATACGGGAGACATTATTAAGATCCGATTAGAACTATAATTTTACTGTCTCTCTTAACGTTTTCTTTGACGGTAAGACTTGTACGAGTTTTACTTACTTACTCATTTTCATTATCTGACCCGCCCACCACGTTGACGGTGTTTTAACCGAACGAGCAAGGCGTCTTTGTTTCGGATTGGCCAAAACTCCTTTCACATTTCTCCGAATTCCGGATGTCCGGAATTCTCGTCGCCAGATCGCATTTCTCAACTGATTCTCATGAAATTCATGAGTATATACATTTTTTGTTAAGTAATTTGAAATGGCGGATGCACGAATGAAATGGGGATTGGAAACGTTAAACAATAAATGAATAGTAGATGGGTGGATGGATAGATAGATAGCAAACTTGCAAGGTCTGCAGCTCTCAGAGCTACTAGTATTTCTCCAAACACACATTTATGACAAAGACAAAAAAAATTTGGAAGTACCCATATCATCATTTGCATTTCTTGATTTCAGTTAGCAGTAATACTGTTAGTATACTGTTGCTGCTGGTGCGTGACGTTCCACCAAGACACTGCGCAAGAGTATTCAACAAGACGCGGAAATAGTGACCATGAAACAGGTCATCAGGTCAGGATCTGGCCGGTCATTGTACAGACTTATGAAGACTATGGAATATCCTCACGACTATGGAACAACCAGCACTAATCAAAATAGCTCTCAAACTGTTGTTGGTCACTATCATGTGGTGATGTAATTAAGGAATTAGTTTCTATCATCATCATCAGCCCGTATCTATCCACTGCTGAATCAGGGCCTCCTCGTGCATTTTCCATTCGCTGCGACTCCGGGCCACACGCATCCACTTCCTTCCCGCGACCTTAACTTCGTCTCTCCATCTAGCGGGGGGTCTGCCCAAGGTTCTTTTTCCCATTCGTGGTTGCCACTCCAGTAGCTTTGGAGACCAGCGTCGATCTTCTCGCCTACATACATACAAGCCCCGCCCATCTCCATTTTAGAGTAGCGGATTTCCTAGCGATGTCGGTTACTTTATTTTAAGTAGAAATAGTATGAATATCATAAACTTACACCCCGTTATCTAATGCTCTGTTTGGGGGCAAGTGATGGGGGCAGTTGCGATAATAGATTATCGATAAAAAATTAAGTTGATTTACTCACTTAATAACATATATCAAAAGATCTAATTCATTCGCCTTGTGGTTTGGCAGAGGATGAACATTAGCGATAAGGTTTTGTATTGAATAAACGTTACTATTATTATTATATGTAGTGTGTTTTCCTTGAATTTATAACTTTTATAAGTCAGCTCGTATCTATCTATCTATCTACTTGACAAAGCTCTGCTGTAGTGTTTTTTTTAAATTGTTATGAAATAAATGATATTTATTTATGTATTATTTATTTCATCATAAATTAACATTTTTTTTTTTCAAATTATAATGAAGGTAAACTTCGTCACGTGCTTGTAAAAATCCATTTCAAAAATGAAAATGATTTTTCGACCTCTTCAGATGAAATTGGCAAAAACTGTAGTTTTTTGTAATGCTCTATGCAACTTTTGTTTACAGCGATGTTATCAATTTGAACTTCCTTATTTTATAACAACTGATTTATAATTTAATTCCAGATAGACTATACAACATTAGGCACCTAGTACCTAGTAAGTCGTCTCTGTACCATTCCATAATTGTCATTGTCCTATCTGATTAAAAAGATGGAATGAATGAGTTATCTCTAGAGCATTCGCAAAAGAAGAATTTTATTTCGACAAATAACACTTCATAGATAAATATGAATCGACTAATTATGTGAAGCAACATCACTATTTTAGTTTGCCTCCAAACTGAGCATTAGATAACCGGGTGTGCCGGATAAACATAAAAAATGCAACATTTATGGTGTATGAAGTTCCATCAAGACTAGCCGTGAATCGAACCTCCAGTCTATTACTCGTAGTTCGGCCGGTATCCACACCACTACGTAACAAGTGCTCATAATTTGCCGTGTCAAACAGCCCACAGTTAGTACACTAAATTCAAAATAAAAAAAACCCGATCCGATACTAGCAGCTGGTCATCATGAGGCTCTCATTGAATGCGTGGGATAAAAAATCTACTAAACCTGAACAAAACAACAAAATGTTTACAAATGAAGCGAAAATTGAAAAATTCAATGATTTGGACAGGATTCGAATCGAACCTGCGTTTCCAACGGCTTTCCGGGCCAAGCCGTTGGAAACGCAGGTTCGAATCCTGTCCGAATCATTGAATTTTTCAATTTTCGCTTCATTTGTAAACATTTAGTTTACGTTAGCAGACGTTACTGCTTTAATAAAAACAACAAAGTTTGGAATTGTTAGCTTCAATATTGACTGAGATCTGTCACTTGTTCCAATCAAAGCTGAATATCTTGGAAACTGTTGCAGGTATTTTTTACCAAAAATAGCTTTGAACTATTTCGACATTTGTAAATTATTAATATTATTATTATTTTATAAACGCATTTTATTGACATTTAATTATTAATTGTTATGAATAAATGAATATGGAATTATGGACAGATAAATCTTTCGATAAAAATCCGCTCCATCGGCCCATCCGTTTCGAAGCTACGTTGCCACAGACAGACATACAGATGCACATGTTAAACTTATTTTTCGTTGGGAGTTAAAAATAAATTCTCTAACCTTCAATTTTATTCAAATCCACGTTCTTTTGTTTATCTTCAACTCCCGTCGCATTTTTTGAAAAGAGAAAAGAAGACACAAACGGGTCATTGTCAGTTCAAAAAACAAAATTTGTCCCTTCAGTGGTCAAAAGTTAAGAGCTTGTATGAATCTAGGTTATGTTGCTATTACATCGGATTATAGAAGAGGGAACGTTCTATATTCTTTTATCAGAAAATTAGGCCCTGGAATCCTTAATTTCGACAATGTCCACAGGAAAGACGCGCACCTAAATCTGACTATGACCCAAACATTTATTCAATGAAGATGAAAAATATACAGCCGAAAGTAAAAGAGATGGCGCTGAAAGAAGTCACAATTTTTTTTTTATTTTTTTTTTATGTCATAGGGGGCAAACGAGCAAACAAATCGCCTGATGGAAAGCGATTACCGTCGCCCATAAACACCTGCAACACCAGAGGAGTCACAAGTGCTTGCCTACCCGGAGGACGAAGATAGAATGCCTCTATGCTAGTAATTTCACCGGCTATCTTACCCCCACACCGGAACACAACAATATAAGTATTCTGACTCAGAAAGCTGTGATGCTAATTTTCGGTGGTGCCCTAGAACTGTATGATAACGTAAACAGTATCGTATTTGCTTTAGACTAAGGTTCACATTGTCGGTATTGGGTATTTGAATTTTTAGTGGCGTTAATACTAAGCTATTCTTAGCGATGTTTTGATCTAGACCGATTCGTTTACAGAAACAAAGAAAATGTAGTAGATTACTGTCAATGACAAAGTAACCGAACTTATAATAATGGCAATTGGAAACTTATGTTTTGTATAAAAGGATAAAGTGTATTTTTAGTGAAATAGACATGTTCATTCTAGCATTGAGCTTGGTAAGTGAAGTGCAAATATGTTGCATAGTATTTTTTCCCTCGATCGTTGACAATTTTGTTCCATAGAAATCAAATAAACTGTAACTATAAATGTAACTTTGGAACAGTATGAACAAAAAATATTACATTGATATTAGCATCTGAACTGGCCATAAAAGTATTTACAAAAATTGAATAATAAACTATTATTTTTAACTTGTCCTCAGGGATTCATTGGGATATTTCTCTGTGGATTCTGCCTCTGCTTATATTCGCAATCAAAACAAATGAAAGACCACCAGCGCAGAGCCAACCTTCAGACATTCACACACGCTGATGTATGGAACCAATATTCCACAATTGATCATAGTTTCAACCCATATCCTAGTAATGAAAATAATGGACATTGCCTCGCTAGTATTACAGTTTGACAGTCTTGACACTGACAGCGCGTGTGCGTTCAGGTTAACGCATCCTAAACGCGATCAGCACTCGTGCGTGCATCTTTCCGTGGCGCCACCTATGATCCCACCGGAAGATCAGCGCTGGCTCTCGAGCTAGCATCATGCTGAGGTGGGGCACATCCATAATATTATATTTATATTATAGTTGCCTAATATTGTTTTATATTTTAATATTTTTGTCACACCCTTTATGTAATAATTATATTTTATGGTAACGCCACGAATAAATGAAAATATTTCTTTCTTTCTTTCTTATTGCTCGTAACCACAATCTAGCTGATCCAGTACAGTGCGCTTTTGGGATCGGTCCGGTATAAAAGTGACGAAAGCACACAACACAGGCTTGGCTGACTTGGACGGTAGGGTGGTAAAAAGAGCGTTCCACGGCAAAGCGGCAGGTCGTCGTCCGGTACGTCGTGCTAGATATCGGTGGGCAGATGTGGTGTAATAGGTTTGTTTTATAGACAAAGGTTCATCGAATTTGCATTGCATAGAAATGACATTTCACCGAAAGCACATTTTTTCTAAAACCATTAAATATTTTGGAATGTTATAACAAAAATCTAACCTATGCTTACCTAGTCTGTAGGTTGACAATTTCAAGATGTATGACTTCCGAGGAAAAAATGTCTATGAAAGTGTGAAGTGTTTTTCTAGGATCCTGGTAAAATATCCACAGTTAGCGTCAAACGCAGTCTTATATCTCAGATTTGAATTTTAGCGCCATATCTGATTATACTTTTTGACATTGTAATAAAGAAATCGGAAAGTAATATAATAATTATCTTGGATTTCGTTAGTTGCTAACCGATTAAGAGCCTTACGCTACAGTAGATAGGTCTCTTCTATCTACCGAGGTAGACTCGAGCGGCGAGCGAGAACCGGTTATCATTCCAAGGTCACCGTTATCAATGCATCGAAAACTGAATGTTGATGGTCAGTTTTTGTAATATAAATTATTTCGCGTTGGTTACAATCACATGTATCTTCTAAAGTATGGGCCCGAATTTCTTTATACTTCGTCAACGGCTTCAATTTAAGTGTTCTTTTAAATTCACATGAGATTGATCCAATATCCGTGTAGTTTTACTTACACATTCAGAAAGTTGGTAACTATTTTATTAAGAAAAAATAATTATTTTGATTCAAGTGGCTGCGTTATAAAATCCATTGGTCGCTCACACACACTCCTCGCACCGAATACCCGTCCGTAGTTGCAAACGGAGTTGGACTCCTCCACAGAGGGCACATAGCCATGTGGGGTAGCCATTCCAGGGCCCTGTGGGGTAGCCCTCTGTGGTGGAGTCTAACTACGTCCGCAACTACGGACGGGTATTCTAGTTTTGTCCGTTCGTCGGTGTCTTCGGTTGAGACACGTTGGCCTTTCAGCGGCTTAGATGAGATGGCCTTTGAGCGGCTTTGTGGTATCCTGGATTTTTCAGGGAACCCAACCGGGGGGCACAAGCTCTCCCTGCAGAGCCCTGCCCCTTCTGTCTGATGGACGAGTGTGGGGCTGCGTTATAGCTGGACAGACTGCATGTTTGTCAGTTTTTTTGTTGCTGTGTGAATGTAAAATATAAGTTTCCTTAAATAATTAATGGCATTCAACTGGGAAAGGTGTGACCTTTCGTTTTAGGTAATCCAAAAAGCAGAATCGTCGTCGCGGCAACGAACACTCAAGCTATTTCGGTTGTTTAATTAAGAATTGGGACTGTGTACAAAACACCATGACGTCATGCAATCGACACGCGAACACCACCGAAAACTCTACACACTGTGTCAAATATTCGCTGTGCAAATCACACACCGACATGTACCAACGTATCTGTTCAGTCGTTGGTGTCGCTAGCGTCAATGCGTACCTCGTATATCGCTAATATTGCTTGGTTAGTTCGCAATTTGCCCACCTAAATAAATATAAATTTGTGGCTCTGAGTTTTATAGTTGGAAACATTTTTTTGATGTTTGTGCTGAATAATGAATGCTGCATATTTACGTCTAGGTACGCGGTTGCGATGTAGTTTTTCGTGGATGGTTGCGTTATTTTATTAGTCTAAATCAAAGCGTATTAGCAGTGACCTAAAGTTGATAATAAAAATATTTGCGTGACATTAGTACAAAGTGGTCATTAACGTAGTTCACAATTGTTTTGATGGCTCGATCGGTTTTCAATTAAACAACCTCAAGGGCTCAAAGTAGAATTATCATGCAGTTTCGTGGATAATTGCATAGTGCAAATTGTACATGGTAGTACATCAATTTTGGTGTTAGTTGTGCTTTAATGATACAAAAAAATGGAATTCATTTACATCTTTCTAAGTCTGGTAAGTTTTTTTAAAATCTTAAGCTATATTATATAATATTTATAATGTAATTAAAAGATGGTTTCTTTCATTTCTTACAAATGTCAATAATCTGTCATTGTATTTTTTTTTTTTTTGTAATTTATTTTTAAACCTTCAATCGAGTACATATTTTGAATTAAGACATACATTATACAATAATTCGTCAATGTTTGAACTCCTATTGTTGTACTGGTATGTTTGTTGTGACTCTATAAAAAGCCAAGTGCGCGCCGTCCATACTATTAATTTACTCAAGGGCAATTTTGTTATCGTATGAAATAGTGGTTACCGTATTATCATTATCATATCGCTTTATTAGTTAACAAATAAAAATATTGAACATTTTGGCGTAGGATTTTAAATTAAAATAATTAATTTACCCCCAGATTCTCATCGCCACATGCATCTGGGGCATTCGCCTCTGTTTATTCTCTGAAGAATCTAAACCAAAGAAGACCAACGTGAGACGCCAACGCCGACCTAAGCAGACTTACTACACGAGTACACACTACAATCATCAGAATCAATATCTTCACGTCACAGATCTTAGCAGCCATAATATAATTATTAACGATTTTCCTGATATAAGCAATGACATAGAACTACTAAAAAACTTTGTGGCACCTTCATTTAGCTATCTCGATGATACAGAGGGAATGAATAATCAAGATGGCGTTAGGTGTCATAACGATGGTACTCATGGCACATATACTTGTGATACAGATGGCGATGGCATTTGTTACACGGGTGATTGTGGCACGTATACTTGTGATACAGAAGGCGATGGCATTTGTGATACGGGTGATTGTGGGGGTTATGATTATGACAGTGGCGGCTGTGATACCGGTGGCGGTGACAGTGGATGCTGTGACAGCGGTGGCGGTGATGATGGTGGATGTGATCCCGGTGGTGAAGATTAGTTTAAAAAACCTTATAATACTTATGGGAAAAAAACTATATTCACTTTATACTGCGCTCATACATTTATAAACATGTACAGATGAATTTTTGTGTCGTTAAATAGAGATAAAGATTAAAACCATATATAAGACAACTTATCGCTGTTTTTTGCTAACAATATCCTTGAATAAATTGTATAAGAAAATAGATAATATTCGAATAGGGTAGACATGGAATGTGATATTTTATACGCGTGTATTCAAATCTGAGCAACAATGTGTAAAAACAGTGTAGTGTTGTGTGGTTATGATAATTATATTTATGGGTAACTAAAGTACCAACTAGCTTTTGCGATGGGTCTGAGGCAGCCCTGTGTGTCTTACACGCATACATTGGTAGTGGTATTCAAGATTTCATTTTTTCTAGTCTCTGTTCGCCGTGTGGTTCAGGTTAGGACTGTGTAAAAAACGCCGTGACGTCATTCAAACCCGTCACGAACCCCAACCAAAACACTCTAGACACAGTGTGTAGTATTCGCTTTGTTAAACCACACACCTACATCTACCAATATATCTGATCCGTCGTTGATGTCTCTAGTGTCAAAGTGTACTCATATACCTTTCATACGGCCACGTCAGTTCCTAATAAGTCCTCCGAAATGTATGTTTGTGGCCCTGAACTTCGTAGTTGGAAATCAATTTTTAACATTTTGTGCTACATTCAAGTCTACGCTGTTTCGTTATAGTTTTGAGTGGATGGTTTTGTTATGTTATTAGTTTAAATCAAAGCGTATTAGCTGTGAGCTAAAGTTGATATTGTTATGAGAATATTGACATGATATTAGCGTTAAGTGATCCTAAGCGGAGTTATCAAAATGTTTTGTTGGTTTGATCGGGGGTTTTTAGTAATAAAACAACCTCAAAGTGGAAATAACGTGCAGGAATTTCGTGGAAGTAATAGTATAATTAAAATTTCAAATATTACATTAAATTGTTTGGTGTTTGTTGTACTTTGAAAATACAGAAATGGACATTATTTACCTCGTCCCGGTTTTAAGCTCGGTAAGCTTTTTTCTGATCCTCTATTCCGTATTTAATGTTTTTGTGCTTTAAGCTATGTCTTTTTATTTATTAAATAAATGTCAAGAGTTTTTTATTGATTTCCATTGTTATTGTTATGAACAATGATGATAGTGTTTTAACGTGAGGTAAAAATCCTTCAGCAGTAACGAACTCCTTGCCGGCTCATGTGTTTCCTCCTTCTTATAACTTGGGACCCTTCAAACGAAGCGTGAAGAAGCATCTCTCGGGCCAGCATGGCAGTGTCAACTGACTTGGCACCGTTGGTTTCTCGTCAGTTGCCATTGCGACTTGGGCTCCCCTTTTTTCTTACCATCAGGTGAAGTGGAGCCACTATGTTGTGCCGTTATAAAAAAAAAAAAAAAGTTATATAGTTTTTTTCCTATATAGGTAATTCGACAATTTTTATTTTTTTATTGCACAAGAGAGAGACCGTCCTCTCAATCTCAACCTGAGTATGATATTAGTAACTCTATTGGTATACATGTTTTGCACCTAAAAAAAATACAAGAGCATAATAATCCGCCAGATATATTTTTTAACTACTAGTAATCTTGTTCTCTTGTTAACTTCTAGTAATTTTACTTTAAATGTTCTGTAATTTTGTAATTTTAACGATCATGACTAGTATTATTATTGTTTTTTTGATCCTATGACATTGTACTAATTCCTTTTTTATTTTCAATTTTTATTCTGGTTTTATTGTTAGTAATCTTATTTTATAATGACGAATTAATTAATGTAATGATTTTGTGTATATTCTAATGTGTAAGTGTTTTGGTTTTGCACTGTAAACTTGCGCATTGTTTTGATTAAATAAATTCAAATTCAAATTCTCGTATGATTAGGTTATTTTCGTATTATCACGTTTATTAGATTACAAATAATCATTTTAAAAATAATAATAAGATTGGTTTCGTTTTTTTTCAGTTATTGTAAAATAAGTTATTTATCCTCAGGTATTCTTCGTGACATGCGTCTGTGGCATTTGTCTCGGTTTATGCTCTAAGGTGAAACAAACCACCGTACAGCAGAAACGCACAGCAAACCAGATCTACACTATAAACAATGATGATCACAATTCATATTCTAACACCATCATTAATCACAGCTGTCCTAATATCGACAATGGCATTAATAAGCCTTTAAACAACTTCGAGACCCCTCCACCTAGCTACCTCGAAGTTACAGGAGGCTTTTATTGTCAAGATTTTAGACACTCATCATAATTTGTGATAGTGGCATTGGGTCTCAAGTCGATGGTGTACATGGTACGTGTGATAGCAAAGGTGATGATACTCGTGATACAGATGACGGTGACACTTGTAACACGGGATGATATAAGGGTGGTGACAGTGTCGACTGTGATAGTAGCGGCTGTAATACTGACTGAGTTGAAAATGGGGGCTGTGATACCGGATATGATAGTGGGGGCTGTGATACCGAAGGTGATAATGGGTGCTGTGATACAGGAGGTAATAATGGGTGGGTGATGTGACTGCGGTGGCACAGATTAGCTTTTAAAGATTTTATAATATTAAAAAGAATGTTTGTATTCACTTTATACTGCGCTGATATTTTTGTAAATGTGTAGATGAATTCTTGAGTCTTGTAGTGATAGAAACTAATAATTATTAGCAAACAATCCATATTATAAAAAAAATATGACTTTTTATTAATCGTATTCATTAATACTCTGCTAAATGTGATTTAGAGTTATAAGGGCTTATTTAATAAAATAAAATAAAAGAAACATGTTTAAAGTAACCTTAAAGTAAGATATACTTTAGTTAAGATGAACATTTGATCAATATTAAACATTTGTACAACATATGGTGTTACCTACTATTCGTATTTAATATTTCTTTTTAAACCTATTAATTTCGCACTAGTAATCAGCTGTTACCGGAAATAATTATTTCGGCTGTTTTTTTCCGATTAAGTTATGGAACCCTAAAACCGGAGTATGTGATGCCCCTTCTTTGTCTTGTACTATAAATATCTCCGTCGTGATAGATTGCTAGTAAGTACTATCAGGCGTAGATATTGCTATATGATAACGGAACGTAATAATATGGTATGATAGCCGTGTAGTTTTACCTTCACCTACCCTACCTAGAGTTGATTCAGAACATTGGTAACGATTTTTATACAAATAATAAGTGCCATAACTAAAGTGTTTGTAGATTTTTCTGTTGCTTTGTAGATGTGAACTTATCATTGCCATATTCAATCTATAAGTTTATGTAATGGCATTCAACTGGGAAAGGCCAGCCACAGCCCTAACCCTAAAACAAAAAGCAGTATCGTAGTCGCGGCAACGAACACTCAAGCTTTTTCGGTTCAGTTTAGGATTGTGTACAAAACACCATGACGCCATTCAAGCCCGACACGAACCCCATGCAAAACTCTCTAGACTAGACACTGTGTCTACTATTCGCTTTGCAAAACCACACACTGGAAAGAACTACTATATTATTTGTTCAATCGGTGGTGTCGCTAGTGTCATCGTGAACTAATGAATCATTCATATGGCTACGCTAGTTCTCAATTCGTTCACCTAAATGTATAAGTTTGTGGTCCTGAATTTTGTAGTTGGAAAACAATTTTTGATGTTTCTGCTACATTCCAGTATACGCTGTTGCGATGTAGTTTTGCGTGGGTGTTTGCGTTCTTTTATAAGTCTTAATTAAAGCGTATTATCAGTAAGCTAAAGTTGATATTGTAATGAGATTTTTTTGCGTGATATTAGCGTTAAGTGGTCATTAACGTAGATTACAAATGTGTTGATGGTTCGATCGGGGGTTTTCAGTAATAAAACAACCTCAACGTGGAACAGGAATTTCGTGGAAAAAGTCGCATAGTTAAAATAGCATATGTGACGTTACATTTCGTGTTAATTGTAATACGATAATACAATGGACATTATTTACCTCGTCCCAGTTTTAAGTTTGGTAAGTTTTTTTTCTATTGTGATTTGTATTCAATTTTTGAGCTTTAAGCTGTTTCTTAAAACATGTAATTTAAATGTTTTTCTTTTGACATAAATACAATTCGTCAATTGTTTAACGTGTATTGTTTAATGTGTGTGTGTAACGGTCGGGCCAGACATAATCAAGCTGCCGATGGAATCATAAACAAAAGCAGGATCCCTCGCTTGCGCTCACAAATTTTTCAAAAGAGCGAGAGAAAGGTCAGATAAAAGATTTGTAACTTTTAGTAATGTGTATGTTTGTTTTGGCCCCATAGCTAGCTAAGAATAAGGCGTCCGTCCAATATTTTTTTTATGTGTAGCAATTTTGGTTTTCGTATTAAATAAGTGTATATATATCGCGTTATTAGTACATGAGTAAAAATTTCAACTGAAATAAATGTGTCCGGTTTTCCAAATTATCGTAAAATAAGTCATTTATCCTCAGGTATTCTTCGTGACATGCGTCTGTAGCGTTTGCCTCTGTTTATGCTCTAAAGCAAAACAGGCCAACGTAAGGCAGCAACAAAGAGCAAACCAGATCTACACTACACACAATGATGATCACAACCCATATTCTACTACCATCATTGAACACAGTTGCCATCCTATAATTATAAACAATTTCAACCATTGTCCTTATATCGACAATGAGTTTAAGCCATTGAACAACTTCGAGACCCCTCCACCTAGCTACCTCGAAGTTACTGGAGACCTTTATAATCAATATTCTAGACATTTTAGTCATCATATTTGTTATAGTGGCGTTGAGTCTCATAATGATGGTGTACATGGCACGTGTAGCAAAGGTGATGGTCGTGATACAGATGGCGGTGGCACTTGTGACACGGGTGATAATGGGGGTGGTGACAGCGGCGGCTGTGATACTGGCGGAGGCAACAGTGGGTGCTGTGACACCGGTGGCGGTGATGGAGGTGGATGTGATTCCGGTGGCACAGATTAGTTTGTAAAGATCTTATATTATGTTTTATGAAAAATTATGTCTGTATTCACTTTTTATTGCGCTAATATTTTTGTCTAAGTGCTTAGATGAATTCTGGTCTCTTATAAATAGTGATACCAATTAATATGATTAGCAAACAAACTGTAAAATTCGAGTAATATTCATTAAGAGGAACTGTAGATCGTTTAATCACTACATCCGTAAAACACACGGTGTTACCTCCTATTCGTTTAACTAACACGAATGATCTGCCGCTACCAGCAACTAGTATGTGTTCATGGTGATACCTTCCTGACCGAAACTAACACGAATGATCTGCCGCTACCAGCAACTAGTATGTGTTCATGGTGATACCTTCCTGACCGATTTCGGTCACAGCGACGGTGGAAATCTGGCGTAAGTCATATGACAGTAGGGCGTTGTTGTTCCGCCATAATTTGTTGCGTTCTCTGATGGCTTGCATACCCAATTTTGGTGGCGAAGGTACGAGCACATTAAGGGCACGTTAGTACCCCACATAGAAGTTATTATAAAATAAGGCGGTTTGCGGATGGATCATAATTTCTTCGCGTTGGTTATCGAGCTCAACCCGACGCTCAGCCTCAAAGTCGTGTTGATTCATGAGTTATTATGTAGTCATTAGTGAAGCCAGCAATTGACCCTCTTATGTATAAGCTAAACAAACAATACGTTACAAATAATTACGTTTACTTTCATATTCTGCTAAATGTCATTAATAGTCGTAAACACGTGCAATTTTTGTGAAACATTTTATGTTTCATTTTTATTAAATATGGAAATATCATAATCTGTAGATTTAGATTTAGATGTATAATTTATAATCAGTATTTTAATTTCTGTAGTACTTCGTGTTATTTATACGTAGCAGAAATTGAATAATAAATTTATACTAATGACGAAATAAATGTTTCAGAGAAAATAACATTTTTTTATGAAGAAAGAGGAGTATCTTTTTCATTCCGATTTCATAATTCTCAGGCTTTCTTGGTGTTGTTTACACTAATGCTTTGAAACTAAGCCGACAATAGACGCCAAATCAATCGTGAACCGAATACTCCCTCTCTCCTCATCTCTTAACCTCCCGTCATTGAACGCTACCATGGTAAAGCAGTGGAGTAGGGCTCCCTACTCCTGTTTCTCCATGGCAGCGTTAAAATCTATAAATTTATCAAACCAGCCCGTCTAGCATATATATAGTATAGCATCATCTGTCACTTTCTGACAGTGCTGTACAGAAAGAGATAGGTAGTATATCTCGCGCGAGAAAGAGTCGCGTGTCACAGTTGTGCTATTGATGTAGTGGTGGTGGTGTAGTGCTCACATAATTTCACGAGAATAGGTTGAGAAATGCGAGCTGTAGACGATACAGGACGGGGCCGCCTAGATACGGACGCTGAGACTGGTCCACAGTTCGAGCCCTGTGAACGGATTTTTTTTTTTGCTTTTATTTGTTTATGTTTTACCTAAACTTGGACTAAGCTGAAACGACGACGTTTCGCTCGTTTGCCCAATTATTTGTCTATAATATTTATCAATAACAACTTAGTGGCTTACCACATTTTTGTATGGGTTAGCTGGCGACGCCAGTCGCCACCATTGTGTTCCAGTGTGGCAGGGCTCTTACGATTCTTAGACATTCAGTATCTTTATCATGAGTTAACGTGACTGTACTCGCTAGCAACAGCGTTGCAACGTTAAACACGTGCCAATCATCAACATACACATCAATAGTTTCGAAGGCAAAGATCCCTTTATCATTGAGAAACTGTCAAATTGGCGATAAATAAAAACGGAAAAAGTATGGTAACAAATAAATTATCTTCAGTTAGTAGATCCTTACAGCAAGGACTATCGAAATGAAATATAATTGAATTGTCTTCCAAAAATTGTACCAAATTGTAATTAAGTATTTTTTTTTCTGTTTCTGCTCTTAAAAAAATACAGTCCAGAGTGGAGAAACAAAAAAAAAAACATGGGTTCGATTCCCGGTCTCTTCCCCAGGTAGCTCCTTTTTAAATTTTTCTTTAAGCTATTCTTTGTATTAAAGGCTTAAATAAAAATAAATGTGATGTACCCACATTAAAATAAATGAGACATAAAAACTTTCATAAATTTATAAATAAAAAAACAATCACCCATTATTGAACAACACTCGTAAATCGTAACAAAATGTTCACAGTCATAAATAATACTGAAAACAGACTAGAACCTAAATCATGGCATTGGCCGTAAATCAATCATGGCGCCCGTTCGTGTAACCAAAAGGTCGTAACTCACTCGACAATTTTAGGCATTTGAGATTTTCTGCGTGTAAACGGCGGCGTTGTGAAGATTAACTGCTGTAATATTGGGCTTCAAATGTACTATACCTGAGTACTGTCACAGATTAAATAACTTGGAATATAATTAAAATTGCTGTTTTAAATATTTTTATAATATTATCTTTCCATCGATTCTATTTTTTTTCATGTGCCGTACTACTTTTTTATTTTATAAATATTGACACAAAGGTAAATTATGAAAGAAAAATTTTACGTGATCTACTACAATCTAAGCAGGACTCGAACCTGCGACCCTACGTTTACGGCGTAATGTCTCATTTATTTTTAATCGTATGGTTTAATTTAAAAATTGTGGCGTATACCCCACACCACAATTTTTAAATTAAATCGTTGATACAAAGATCTAAGCTCAAAGGAAATTGTCGGGTTCGATTCCCGGCCTCTTCCACCAGGTCCAGGTTAAGGTTCCAACTCATTTCAATTTTTGTTAGAGCTTTGATCTTTGTATCAATGGTTTAGCAGCTAAGGGGCATATTGCTCGTAGAACCGATGGCCGTTGGGGCAGAAAGGTTCTTGAGTGGCGACCGCTGACCGGAAGACGCGGCGTGGGAAGGCCAACACAAGGTGGACCGACGACAAACGAAATTGGATGAGGGCGGCGCAAGACCGATCGTTGTGGAGAACTCTGGGGGAGGCCTTTGTCCAGCAGTGGATGTCTATCGGCTGATTATGATGAGCTAAAATTTGGGCTACTGTTTAAAAATCTTTTTTTTGAGTGCAGGTTGATATTTTATATCATCCTCATCCTCCTAGCCTTTGTCCCATTTTTTGAGAAAGAATTCTCAATCGGGGTCGGCTACCTAAATCCCAAGATGTGGCGTAGGCACTAGTTTTTACGCAAGCGACTGCCATCTGACCTTCCAACCCAGAGGGGAAACTAGGCTGATATTTTATATATCATTCTAATATTATAAATGCGTGAGTTTGTGAGTGTATTTGGATGTAATTTACGCTCAAACAGCTAAACCAATTTTGATAAAATTGTGATGAACCTATTTACTACCCTCTCGAAGAACTCCATACTGTAGCGTAGAGCCAAATACATCACAAAATCCGATAAACCGCTTTTATCTCTAACTATAAATTTTAAAGAAAACTTTAAAATTGCGCTACGGACTGTAACAGAATCTCATCTTGTGTCTCTTTCTCACTTGATGGTGACGTGTATTGTTGTCGCTGTTGCACAGATTCGCGGATCGTGCTCGTAGCTCAAGGAATTGACCTAATTCAGAAACTTTAAAGCATGGCACCTTATAGTCGGTCTGTATTAGACTGGTATCTGGTTCTAAATTCTATTTATGATGGTCATAATAACAAACCTAGCGTTAAGCCCGTCTATTGTGTACCTTTAAATTGTAATTGTAAGTTTTTCCGTGTTTGTATTTCTTTCTTGTTGAGGGATGCGATATTAATATTTATTTATTTACTAGGAACTTTTAAATTTTTCTTAGGTCTAAAACAATGTCCCACGAAACTAGTGGCTGCTGGTTTGATTGTGGGATCTCTGCAGGAAATCTCTATTTTAGGTACATAAATATGTTTCTTATTCTAAATAAATACAAAGGTATATTATTACGGTATAGTAATGTAAAAAAGTGTATTGTTTTTTTTCTTGTTTGGCTCATGTCTTATTTCCTGCGGTAAACTATTGGATGAAGAGTATTCTATCTATATATCTGGGACTCTGGGTTATTGTTGGTGGAGTTATTCCCATGTCTCATGATCCTCAGTTTTGAGACAGTTTCCAAATAACAGCTCTAAAGATTTAGTAATTCTAATTAAGAAACTGATATAAAATAAGATATGGTGTCACTTTTAACTGACATCAACAAAATTAATTATCTGTTGTCTGGAAGGGATCGCTCTTTAGCGATAAGACCGCCTGTTGTTTACCTCTAATTGTAATTTTTTGCATTGTATGTTTTATGAGGTATGCAATAAAGAGTACTTGTACTTGTACTTGTACTTGTACTTGTACTTGTACTTGTACTTGTACTTGTACTTGTACTTGTACTTGTACTTGTACTTGTACTTGTACTTGTACTTGCACTTGCTTAGAATTTCTTACAGTTCTTTCCTTTCTATATGCCTCTATAATAAATTATGTGTGTATAGTACGACAAGGCTGTTTATTTGTTTTGCCCTCCTTTTATTCCGTCTTCTCTTCGCTAAACTTCTTTTCAGCATTAGCTTGTATCACATTTTAATCAAGCCATGAATATTTCTCCCATCATAATATATTCTGCAGATTCATAATTATTGCTGTTCTCTTACTTTCTGCAACGCGTGCTACTAAACTAGATTGGTAGCTCAAGTGACTGATTTATTTATTTAAATGCTGATGCGTATAGGTATTTACCTATATGCATCAGCATTGCGATTCAGGGAGGAAATACTTCCAGGGCTTCGGGACCATGCCGCGTTTTTTTCGAGTTATTTTACTTACTTACTTACTTACTACGATGGCTCAGCGACCCGAAGCGAATCTTGGCCTCCAACACGAGATCACGCCACTTTTCTCGATCCTGCGCCAGCTCTTTCCAGTTGGAGGCTTGGAGTCCGCGCAGATCCGCCTCGACCATGTCCTTCCAACGATATCTCGGGCGCCCAACCGGTCGTCTTCCTATTGGGTGCCCCAGGTATGCTCTCTTGACGCCACGACCCTCTTCCATTCTCTCCAGGTGGCCAAGCCAGCGGAGTCTGTGGGATTTTGTTTCCCCTAGTATATTGGGCTCAGCTACCATGTCCTCTATTTCCTGGTTCTTGAGTGCTCTCCAGCTCCCATCCGGTGTGCGTTTTGGACCGAGGATTTTGCGTAAAATTTGTCTTTGTCGAGTTATTTTAGGTGTATTTAATTTATTTTAGATTTTATTTCTTTAGTTTTATCTTTTACTTAAGGTTTAGTTTTAAATTGATTGTCTTCTTCTTCTTCCTCTGATTGCTAATTCCTCATTTATTCTCTTCTTCTTCTGCCTCCCTCCATTTCTCTTTGCCTATTTAAAAAAATCTAAGTCCGTCCCGGCACGGCATGCCCAGAAATATTGTTTCACGCACGTTTCACGCCACGTCATTGTAAGTAACTTAAGTAAGGTATCAATATTAGCTGACTACTAGCAGTTAATTAACACAAATTATAACGGGTCTAACGCGATATTTCTTATTTACCTTCATAATCTAACGTTTCGGCGGGGTTGCACACGCCGTGGTCTCAGATGTAGATGTATGTACGCATTATGAAGTGGCCAAATCCTTATGAGCAGACTGTAATTGTGAAAGAAGGGCAAACTGCTCGACTCCGATACAACACGCTGGAACAACGTGATGCACTGTCGAACGAGGACAACTATACCCCAACATAGAACGCCGCAACCACCACGCCGGTCTTACAAGAATAGGGCATTTCATCTTGAAAGGAAGTAGTGATGGATAAATAGAAACATTCAATATGAGAGACAAAGTTCTTTAGGCGGAACGAGAAATACGATACTATTTATGTTTCTAAGACCGACTTTATTGCATTTTAAAACTGAAGAATAACTACTAATTTATCTACGATCCATGCAGCAAAATTCGAATGCATCTGTTCGTTTGTGTGTACCTACTTCAATCCGACTGGCACTTGGCCGGTATTTTATATAATCACCGTATCTAAGATTATTATCTAGATAAAAATCTGTTGCGATTAAGGCTTATTGTAGAAGTAAATTAAACTTTCTTTATCCGGATAACAAATATCATGATTCTAAAAAAATACTAAACATGTGGAAACAGATTTGAGATACGAATCAGATACGAGTAAGTAGGCTTAGGGAAGTAGTCATTAAGATTTTATCCTTTACTCATCGCCAATCTGATACATCATTATGTACATATCAAAGAAATTAAAATTAACATTAAAATATTGGCAAACAGTAATTAGAGCATTTACGTCCGTTTATATAAAAAAAGAAAAACGAGAATAAAGTAGTAAGATTATTTTATTAATAATTAATTAGATGAATATGATCACAGTTAATAAAATCACTAACGCAACACCAACAATCTAAGATGCACATTTATTATGGACTAGTCATGCCCCTGGGATCAAAAATCGGAGATTTTACTGTTGTAGATGTTTTAGTTGCCTCGTTTCAACTGTTGTCATTGTGTGTGTGTGTGTATGTAATTAATGTACTAAAACATTTAGGATAGTGGAGTGAGTTAGGATTTAAAATTTGTATGAAATCAAATCGTATAAAAAGCGGACTTAATGTCATTGGACATTCTCTACCTAAAAAACTCAAAGAACCCTTCTTGCATGTAATAGATAGCAAACCTGTAATCGAACTGTATGATATTTTTGCTAAGGTGAAACGTCAAATTGTCTTTACTAACATTTTATTACTACAAGAAGGGCCTGCCTTAAGTTTGTTATTTTTAATTTACAGCTTTACAGGTCACGTAGCCGCACTAGCCTCCACAGCGACTGCGCTTTCAACTGCGGTTTCCGCTGCGTCAACTGCGGTGGCGGTTCCGTCCGATGTGGTAGCGGTTGTGACAACTGTGGAAAATGAAAAGGAAAATGATAGGTCAGCCTGCCTGTTATCTAAAATAAAGATGCCCCTGAAAATGCCCACTATCAAGTATTAACATCGTCATCATCTTTTTAGCCTACATCAACCTATTGATGACTAAGAGTCTTCACCATCAATTCCATCTCGGCATTTATTCGAACGAGGTAACAGGGTAAGTTAAGAGTAAGTCAGAGGCTAGAGGACAGAGCACCAGCTCGCTGGTCGAAATGTGGTAGCAGAGAAATAGTTGATCAGATCAACACAAGACCTTTTAATATGTAACACCTTCATTGTTCAAAGTAGTATCGGTCTCCATGTTCAATCTCGGCTGGCTCACGACTGGAACCAAGAAAACTGCAGTGGGAGTTTACTGGTTAGCTTTGATCTGCTTCGGTCTTGGACAGTTTACTGCTTTCTTTCTTTCTCAGGTTGAATTTTAGTAAGTATGTAAGAAGTATGCCTACCTAAACTACTGTCTTTGACATCGTCCACACTCATTTGAGCCACGACTGGAACCACAACTACTGCAGTAGGGTCTGCTGGCAAGCTTTCATCCGCTCCAGTCTTGGACAGCTTACTGTTCCTTTTCTTCTTCATGTTGAAACAAGTCATACCGAACACTATCTGCAAGAAAACGCATTTATGCTATACTAGGAGGTGCCCACACTGTACTCGATTGAGTTAAGTTTGCACCTAAATGTTATGGCGGTACTGAGGAATGCGGTGCTGCACATTTTTATGTGCTACGACTATCGAGTACCCTGATAAACTAATAGATGGCGCTGAAATTAATATGTTGTGACATGAGGAAGCCACTAAGGATTCTACCAAATTAATTCTATGTTTAGAAGAGGGGGTACGGATATCAACAAATTTAATTGAATTATCGCTGCTACGTAGCTGCCTGGTGGCAAAACGACTCGCACAACTTTCAAGATCCCAATAGATTTGGACAGCACGGAAAGTCCTGTCTGCGGAGTATAGTAGTTAAATGGTTTACTTACGAATGCAGATACTGTAAGAAACCCCGTTACAGTCATCATAATGGAACCAACAGGTATCCCCTCCAACGGCATTTTGAATCACAATTTATTTCACCAAACAAATTAAAAAAAAATGTCTTTTTATGTGACTTGAAGCTGAGAGGAGTAGCGATTGGATCAACACATATTTTTTCAATAAATCGGTGCAAAACAATTGGCGTGATATCGGGGTCTAATTATTTTTAATCGCTTATCGGTGAGACGATATTTATAAATACTTAAGATAAGTTGATTGGTGGTAGAGGTGATACTGATAAATCAAGATATCAGAAGAAATAGCTAAGATTGGACGAAAAGCAAAATACATATAAAACTTTATCAATAAGTACATCAATTATGAATGAATTATATCGTCAGCCGCTAGTATATTGTACCCAATAACTAGACAGAATGAGTCATATTTTCTACGCTAAATACTATGCGCAAGAGGGCCGCATTCCTGGTGCGCTGGGTGCGCGGTAGTCCCAACAACATCCTGAGAATGATCGGGGATAGGATCGATTCCCCATATTTATTAAATTGCGACAAACTGCACGTCCCCAGTGTACATAAGGCAAAGTAAATGTTACTAACAATTAGTTTTAAGTCTTACTACCTGTATATGAGTGTAACTTACTCGAAATAAACATTTTATTATTATTATTTATTATATACAGGTTTCAAACAAAATTCATTGAAGTGAGGGTCGACACTGGATGTAATACGTCATTTAAATCGATTTTGCTCGCATTTTACGATCCCTGCAGTGCTCTTATACATATCGATGGCAAAAAGCGAGAACGTAGTAACCGCCACTTGGTCAAAAATTTTTTTTTTGCATATTCGGAATCAGCGAATTTTTCTGCGTCGACTGGTCTGGGTCCCATGGCTCTACGACGCTTAGAAAAAACTGGACTACGTTGCAAAACGAATGTATTTTTTTGACGATGCCCACATCTAATTGCTGTAAACACCCAAATAGTAGCAATTTTCTAAACGAGTACATTTACACTAATTTTGTTCTTTCATAAATCAAAGGGTGTGCCGGTTACAGCGTTGCCGAAATTTTGTTCCGTGGCGGTTGCAGCATTTATGCATGTAGTGAAAAAATTACGAACCAAGCTTACTGCAATTATCCTAAAATAAATTATCTATGATTGACGCTTACTACATTTCATTCGAAAATGAATTAACAGAAAGCTACAGTAACGACATTTGAAACACAACGTGAAGTGGGTAGTGCTTGAAGATACAGCAATAAAAATGTGCGCTCGCGGCGATGTGGCTCGTGAATACGACATGTGATTTAGTCTATCGGCGATCGCCGGAGCGAGTGGGTGTGCGTAGTCTGTGTACATGCCTTTTTTTGGATGTAAAATTATGTTGCGGGTTTATTGGAAAATATGAATATTGGGATAAAACATAACTAGCATATTTATTTGCTTCATTAATATTGAAAGGACAGCAAAAATGTTTTTATTACATTTTGTTGGAAGAAAATAACGATGTTGGGGCGCGGGACGCGGCAGCTTTGAGAGTTCCGTGCCTCAATCGCCAAAAACTAAACTTAAATAGGATCACTTTTGTGCCTATCTATTTGTCGAGACCTTTTTCTCAGGAACGCGTATAGGTATAAAGCTGGAATTAACATCAAATATCATCAAAGGTCTGCTTATCTTCAGCTTAAAGGCAATCAAAAGATACAAGCAAACGCTCGCATGATGATTAAAAAAAAATAAAAAAAATATTTACTTTTTTTCGGCTTTCTTCTCGACAGCGGCCTCCTCTTGTGAAATGCCGATAAATTCAGATTCAGACATGTAAAGTGGCCTACTTACAGAATAGGTATACATTTAAATTTTGATTTCGATTTAAAATAATTTTTTTTTTAATTAGTATAATATATGTATATCTAGTTTACGGTTGTAATCGCTAGAAGAAAGTTTTGCTGTAATCTACTACGTTTCACTACAACCATTAAGAGTTAGTTGGTCTAAACCCTAAAAAGCTGACTCAAGCCGGATCAAACTAGTTTGGGGTGTCACGTCCGCATCTTTATTGTCCAAGGGCTAGAATCAGATAAGCACTAAATTTGTTGAGCTGCGGTAGATAAACAACTGTACATGTATTTAAAATTTACCGGTTAACTGGTGCCTGATTCGATTAATATTTTCACAATAACCATACGCATGGCATAAATGAATAAAAAAAATATATCGGGCAACCTCACACAAAGTAATCAAGTACCACAGTAAGCTCTAGGAGGCTTGTGTTCTGGACACAAGTGAACATACTGGTAAAGATAAATACATACTGCAATACAAATAACATCCATGACCCAGGCACAAATATATTATTCGACAAATATTCGAGTTAATCACACAAATATTTGCCCTTGCCGGGATTCGAACCCAGGACCGTCGGCTCAGTCATTCGTTTTATCACGGACATAATATACAGCTTTGCGGCTGCTTGAGCTACATCAGCTACCAGCGTTTTGGAACGCAGTACTGTGCTCTTAATTCTGTTAGTTAGTTTTACGCCCAGAATACTGCGTTCCATGGCTCTTTGACAAACCTTGAGGGTGGACTTCTGAAATTTTGTCAAAGACCGAGTCTGCGCTCCGTATGTCAGGATTGGAAGAATGCACATGTCCATCAGTCACTATTGCACTAATTTTCATTACTTTAGAGGGCGATTTTTTGAGTTAATTATGACAAACATTTTGAGGAGTGTTATTATAAAACAATGCATTTTAGAGTGGAATATTTAGTATTTTTTTACAGTTATTTTAATTATGTTATTATGAAAACGAATTCCATTGGAATTCAATTTTTAGGTTCCTATTTTAATGTCAATTGATATTCTGCCTAAGAGAAATGACTCCGAGTTTTTATTTAAATAAATAATAACAATTTTAATTTGTACGGTACCATAGTAATATAACGTCTAGTTATTTAAGTTAAATATAAATGGTTCAGTGAGATTAGTTCAAAGAAATATTTTTATAATTGAGGTGATAGTTGTGTTAAGCAATTGTTTAAGAATTATGTTGAAAACTTATATAATAAGTAATACTTACATTCAAAACATCTTTTATAGTTAGTGGGTTTAATAGGTAGTGAGTTTTATATCAATAAAAATTACTTAAAAGACAATTTAATGCCAAAACTGAAGATAAAATGTAGAGAGTTTTAAAGTGTTCACGGGAATATTAAACCTCATTACCTATAATATTTAGTTTTAGCGGATAACAATATTATAGTCTGATTAACCCTAAGAATATTTATGTTTGTTTTTAGCACGATAAGTACAAGGTTGTGATTTTATAATATGAGAGATTTTATTAGCCTTTTGAAATGTTATAAGCAACGGAGGTTTTAAGTAACTTTCGTAATGTTTTTATACAGAGAAATTGAGACTAGATAGTATTTGATATGTTAAGACGGTAATTGTTGCTTCTGAGCTTTTAATTTGTAAGAAACCTGCATTTAAAATTTGGAAACATTTTAAAAAAGTATTTTGATAAAAGTTGATTGATACTTAAGTCGTTTTATTTTCAGTTTCTTTTTGCCGGTGGACACTTACCACATTTCAGTTAGTCCTATAAAGAACGAAATAACATTTACGTCAAAATTATTGAATCTTAAAATAAATATGCATCTGGTTACAGCATTTATGCTTTATGGAAATAATACTCGTTTCACCATTTTAGTACATTTGTTTCTGGCGTTTACAGCGTTTTCGCGTAACGAAAAAAAGAGTTCAATTGTCGTAACCGCCACTAAGTCGTAAACCAGTCTTTTTTGTTAAATATTAAATATGCCAGTTGAAAGAAAACTATAAGTTATGAATCAGATCCAAATATCAAGCATTTTCGTTCATAAATGAAAGAGTTATGATTTTTTTTCTCGAAATCGAAAAGTTTTTTGGCTCTGGTGTAAAGTTTGCATTTTGGCGGTTACTACGTTCTCGCTTTTTGCCATCGATATACAGTGTGGAAAAATGTGATGGACGCTGAGGGATACTGCCTTTAATCCTTCAATTTCTTCAAACAACACGTGTCGCAACATGAAACAAAAATATTACTTAATTTTAGAAAACCTTTGAATACCTTTGTGTTTCATTTTAAAAACCAAAGAATGTGTTCATTAAGTCAAATGAGTCAACTTCAAGATTGAAGACATTTTCCCTCCAGGGCCCATTAATATTTTCCACACTGTGAATACCGGGTGATCAATCCAAATGGGCCAGTAGGGAGAAGTCACAAAACTATAAGACATAGAGAAATCTGTTCATAGGAACCATGGCGTCGATTTTAGATTTCATAAAACTGCATTTTTTTTATAAATCTCATAAATAATTTTATGCATAATCCGGTCAAAATCTCTGTTACAATACGACATGCGATAACTTACCGAATTTTAACCAGGATGAATTCCCGGTTATGTATAAAATTTATAAAAAAAAATGAGTATTGTTTCTGTTAAATTTAAAATCGACGCCATCCATGGTCCCTAAGAAAAGTTTTCCCAATATCTTATAGATTTCGTTTTCTCCCTTCTGACCCATTTGGATTCATCATCTGTATGAAGCCCTAAAAATAACGCAAGCTAATCCAATTCACACGCACAAACGCCAAAACAAAGTTATTGTTATAGCTCCATTAAATGTAGTTAATTAATTAGCGAGATCGCTGTGGAGGAAAACGCGAGCGAACCGCACATAAAACGTTTACCGCCCGTTAATAGCACCTACTCAGCGGGATCACTCTTGATAAACAAAGCCACAATACAAAAACATTTTTATTGGGTGCGCATTTTATCAAATAAAAATTGATTGTTCATAACGTATTTTGTCATAAAATCTTTAGTCATAACTCTAAAATTATTAATTTTATTAGAGTTTTCAGAGTAAACCCATCAGCTTAGGTTAGGTTAGGTTAGTTTAGTTACCCCCCCGACGGTGTCCACCTTGTCGTGGTGGGGGGGCTCAGTGCCTGCAGTTGGGCGCGGGGAAGCCAAGAGACACCAGGGAGGGGGCCTAGGGGCCAGCGGGCGAGGGAGACCGAGAAGGAGACCGGCGGGGCACGACTCGGGTGGGCACTTCGGTGTTTGTGATGGACTTCACCTCCGTCGGTGGAGGAGACCGAGAAGGAGACCGGCGGGGCATGACTCGGGTGGGCACTTCGGTGTTTGTGATGGACTTCACCTCCGCCGGTGGAGGAGACCGAGGAGGAGGCTGGCGGAGCATGACTCGGGTGGGCACTTCGGTGTTTGTGTTGGATTTCACCTCCGTCAGCGTTGAGGGACCCACGGGGTAGGGGCTTCTGTCCTCCCTTGGCGTGGGGAGTGTGTCGTGGGGTAGGGGCGTTTGTCCTCCCATGGCCGGCTGAGGGGTAGAGGCATTTGTTCTCCCTCAGCAAGGAGGGTGGGACCGAAGCACCGTGTGTCGGTGGCGGTCCCCGCTTCCTGGGGGCTTGGGGAAGTGTGTGAGGGTAAGGCACACTGCTATGCTACAGTGTGTCTTTCGGTGTGGGTTCGCCTTAGGGCGTGGGCGTCGCTTAGAGAATGACTCGGGTGGGCACTTCGGTGTTTGTGATGGACTTCACCTCCGCCGGTGGAGGAGACCGAGAAGGAGACCGGCGGAGCATGACTCGGGTGGGCACTTCGGTGTTTGTGATGGACTTCACCTCCGCCGGTGGAGGAGACTGAGAAGGAGACCGGCGGAGCATGACTCGGGTGGGCACTTCGGTGTTTGTGATGGACTTCACCTCCGCCGGTGGAGGAGACCGAGGAGGAGGCTGGCGGGCATGACTCGGGTGGGCACTTCGGTGTTTGTGATGGACTTCACCTCCGCTGGTGGAGGAGACCGAGGAGGAGGCTGGCGGGCATGACTCGGGTGGGCACTTCGGTGTTTGTGCTGAATTGCGACCCCGTCGGCGTTGAGGGACCCACGGGGTAGGGGCTTCTGTCCTCCCGTGGCGGGCCGAGGGGTAGGGGCGTTTGTCCTCCCTTGGCGTGGGGAGTGTGTCGTGGGGTAGGGGCGTTGTTCTCCCTCAGCAAGGAGGGTGAGACCGAAGCATCGTGTGTCGGTGGCGGTCCCCGCTTCTTGGGGGCTTGGGGAAGTGGTGAGGGTAAGGCACACTGCTTTGCTACAGTGTGTTTTTCGGTGAGGGTTCGCCCTAGGGCGAACGTACCGGTGGTGTCGTGGTGACTGTTCGCGATCCCATGGCATCACTATTACGGCACGGGTTGGCAGCATCCCAGAGTTTTAGTGGGTAGGCTAGTCCTTCGCGGATTAGAGAGCCCCACATCACCAATGCGTAATATTTGACTCTACCCCCGAGGGCCTCATGTTACGTAGTGGTATGCAATTCAATGCATTTCTCCGGGTAAAAAAAAAAGGTTAGTTTAGTAAGGTTAGTTAGGTTCTTTGTATTTTAACAATCCTGAAAAGTTATTCTATTCAGAGAAAAGTAGAAATTATGTCTACGAAAGTTATGAGTAATGAAATGACCGTTATGAATAAGAACTTTATGTTAGCCAATATGGAGCCATCTTTATTGGAAACTGAATGGTGCCCGCAATTTCATCCGCGTTTTTTTTTTGTTCAACTTGATCGACGTGAGTAGACCAGTTTCTATTTTAATTTGTCGGAGACTCCCGGTAGTCTTCTATGTAAAATTGTAAGTATGCTTCACCTACTCTTAATTATTGTTTTCCGTATTTATCCTACTAATTAACAATACTTTATTTATTTCCTGTTCCTGTGTACGACACAGCTCACTGAACTCATTGCTAATTTCCACAACGAATTATACTAATAAGAGAACCACGGCTCTTATGCCGTTCCTGCTATGACTAACGTAACGTGTCGACTTACAAAAGGGTCTATGTTAATGATATGCCAGTGACTTATACGTCTTCTTGTGCATTATGTATTTACCTCCCGCTTATTTCCAAAAGGGACTATATTACTAGAAATTCGTTGACGTTTACGTCTCTTTGCGTTAATAGAGAACTTTCACATCGTGTGTGATAAACGTGCGCTGGTAATGGTGCGACAAATTAAGTTTTACCAGGGCTTATTGGATACTGTGAGTAATGGATACATTACATGTTAGTGCAGGTGTGCGGGATGGCGAAAAACTGTGGTTGCTGAAATGAAGCCTTGTTGGTGTGTTTTTTTCATAAAGACTAAGTTTTTTCTTCTCTTAGAACTTAATGTTCTAGTTTTCGTATTTTTTTCTCAAGATGATACAATAACGTGGACTTCTATGCTATCGTATCGGTTTACTAATGTTTCACAGAAAACTATTTTACCAAACGTTATGTTTCGAATAATCGTTATTCTACGGACACCATTGGCTTCTCTGATAAGTTACAAAATAAACCTAACTACTAGCCCTATTTATTAGAATACATCAAAATATCTAAACATATTTGTCGTTTCAGCTAAAGAAATTTTCAGTCAAATGAGCATTACCTTATGCGAAACATTACGTTCGGTTAAACAATTTTCTGCCAGGTGACCCATGGGTACTAGATCTATAAATACATATATAGATAACATCGATGACCCAAGAACAAATATTCGAGTTTATGACGACGCGTTTGGCTTGATTTGTAGACACCTGCCTACTGAGCCGGCGGTCCCGGGTTCGAATCCCGGCCAGGGCAAATATCTGTGAACTTGAATATTTGTGCTTGGGTCATGGTCTTCCAAAGGTCCAAAGGTCTTCCAAAGTGTTGAGTCTATTATCGATTCCCTTAATGATAGTGTTGTGATCGTGGGCGACTTAAACCTAAATCCTAACTATACGCCGACTAGTGTCTTAAGCTATTATTGTTATTTCACTTCTGTATGTAATCTGCGAGAGATGAATGAAGTTTTAAATGCGCATGGAGGAGTGCTTGATACGGTGCTGGTGAGAGAGTCTGGCCGCGGTGCAAGTGTAATTGAGTCTGAGGAGGGACTGGTTCCGCATGCCGATGCATATCATCCGCCGCTAGAAATCTCCATCCCTTTTACTTGCGCTCCCTTTAATCCAGGAAACATTGAACCCAGCAATATTGACACAAGGTGCGATTGGAATTTTCCTAGAGGAAATTACGAACTTCTATATCAATTATTCTGTAATGAGTCCTGGTTGAAAGTCCTTGAATGTCGTGATGTCGGTATTGCTGTTGATCTGCTTTATCAACAGTTGTATTCTTTTTTCGACAGGTGTATACCTAAAAAAATAAGACCCTTAAAACCCGCTAGGCGTTATCCAGTGTGGTTCACGGGTGATTTAATCAAGGATATTGAACGCAAATCCGCCCTTCATCGCGACTGGAAACGTTCAGGTGATACAGAGGTTTATGCTCGTTTTTCTGGGCTTAGAGCTGACATCAAGTCGCGAACGACAAAGGCCTATAAAGATTATATTCACCGCGTTCAGTCTAGAATTACTTCTGACCCTCGAGCCTTCTGGCAGCACGTCAATAGTCTGAAATCCAAGGGTGGTTTTGAGTCACAGGTTTCCTTAAACGGGAAAACTTATGAAGGTCCGGATGCTGCACAGGCTTTCGCTGACTACTTTTCGAGCGTATTTTTGCCCAACAACCCTCTTCTTGATTGTGACAGGATCCTTCAAGATGATCTCACGAAAACCGCTAATTATGTCCATATTAACCGAATCTCAGCCCTAGACGTTGAAGTTGGCATTAAGAACTTGAAACCCCAGAGCTCTCCTGGCCCGGATAATGTCCCTGTATTTGTTTTAAAAGGATGTAAGGAATCATTACTTTTGCCATTGGTTCACATTTTCAACTTAGCCATTGACTCGGGTAAGTACCCTTCTCAATGGAAAGTTACGCGCGTACGGCCTATTCCAAAGTCCGGTGACACGGCTAATGTTGACAATTATCGTCCAATTGCGATTCTTTCGTCGATCGCCAAGCTCTTTGAGTCCATCTTACGCAGTCACATAACTCCTCAGATAAAGCCGCACCTCAATGACGCTCAGCATGGTTTCAGGTCTAATCGGTCTGTAGATACGAATCTTCTGACCCTGGTGGACTCGATTTCAGAACACTTGGATATGGGGATTCAAGTAGACGTGTTGTATTTTGATTTTAAAAAAGCATTTGATCGCGTAGATAATGATGTACTCTTGAGTAAATTGAGTTGTATCGGCTTCTCATCCAAACTACTAAGATTTTTTAGCGATTATCTACGCGATCGACAACAGTTTGTGCAGCACGGATGCTTTGTTTCTAAATCCTACAATACCCGTTCCGGAGTCAGCCAGGGTTCCATCTTAGGCCCATTATTATTTGGGATTATGATTGATGATCTCGCGTCGGTACCCAAGAATGCCAAATGTCTGCTCTATGCCGACGACCTGAAACTGTTGTATGGTATACAACAGCCCTCAGACTGCAACTCACTTCAGGAGGACATTAATTTGATGCATCAATGGAGCATCAATAACAAGTTATTGTTTAACTTCGAAAAATGTTCTGTGATGTCTTTTGGTCGCTCCCTTAATCCACTGTATGCTCAATATACTCTAGGGTCGGAACAGTTATCTCGTGTAGACACAGTGAAGGATTTAGGCGTCATCTTCGATTCACGCCTTACCTTTCACGACCACATAAAAACCTTAGCAGCGAATTGCTACAAAAGGTTAGGATTCGTGATTAGGAATGCGCGTGATTTCGACAGTCCTAGAGCAATAAAACTCGTGTTTTCTGCCCTAGTTCGAAGTAAACTGGAGACAGCTTCTATAATTTGGAATCCGTATGAAGCATCTTACGCTTTGCTATTGGAGAAAATCCAAAAAGCATTTTTGCGATTTTTATATAAAAAAATGTATGGATACTATCCATTTTTGTATCCAACAAAATTCTTGTTAGGTATTTTAGGGTATAATTCCCTCGAGGTTAGACGAAATTATGTGCTACTGACCAGTGCTTGTAAAATCTTGCGAGGATGTTCTGCTGTCCGGAGCTGGTCAGTCAGGTTATCCGATTGTTCGTCCCTTCTAAATCGAGGTTCAATTTTCGCCCACGCTGCCGGCTGCTGTTGGCTGCTCCTGAGGCGCGAACCATAGCGCGGAAAAACTCTCCTCTAGTTCGAGCCTTACGAGAACTTAATGCGCTTCTCGCATCAGCATCGGATTTGGACGTTTTTGGAAGTAGCTGGATAATTGTGTGTCGTGAATGTTTAAGGTACTGTGAGGCGATGGATGGATGTAATTTTTCAGTAATTGAATCTACCTAATATGTAACATGTTATGTTAAATTATTTTTGTAATTCACAGTGCATTAGTACTAACTGTAATGCTGTGTAATTATTTTAAATAAATAAATAAAATAAAAAAAAATAAATGGTTATTCTATGTATTTAAGTATATATTTCTGTGGCTCTAGTGAAAAGGGGTTAAAGTGCACTTACGACCTTTTTGCGTTATATACACCAAAATACACAAAAAAAAATTACGCATCTTTTGGTGTAATCGGAGCTAAGTTATCTTTTAAAATGACAAAGTTAGGATTGTGCCAAACGATATATCTGGTGAATTATGTTGTGAAATATGGTGCAACTAAAGATAATATTGAACAATTTGGTGTTTTGCATGTGTAGAACGATTTAAGTTCATTTGTCTCTTTTGACGCATCCTGTGTTAAAGGATCAATGTTTACTTATACCTTTTTACAAAACAAGATTACAAACCTTAAAGAATATAAATCGACTTTAATCTGTATTCACTACTTAATGTTAAACATTAATGGTATAAGTCGAATTGTATCTCTTATGAAATCTGGTATTTAATGATCAATGTTTACTTGTACCGATGTGCACCAGCAATTTACCCATAATTTATAAAAATAAATCGAAATTAATCCATATTCACGAATAAATATTTAGCATTTATGGGTGTATATAGACTTATACCAGTGAGATGTATCATTTTACACCACGACGATTACTTGTATCAAGAAGTTTGTATTATAAAGTCTCTTCGCTGTCGTTTATTTTTAGTACACTTGAATCTAATAAATCATGCCATTATAAAATTTGGCTCACCAGTTAGACTGACCTACAGTAGTGATGTAGGCATTTTCTTTAAGTTGTTTAACTTGCAATGTATGACTATGTTTGTTCGGGATATTGCAATTCAATTTTGAAGCAGAATATCTGCAACTGATTGAGCTGAAATTTTGCCCAAGTACCTACTTCCTACTTAAATATGACAATATAATAATATGGTACCATGGGACTGGTCTGGTGCCCGGGAGGTGGCCCTAGGATTAAAAATATTTTTTAGTTTGTTACACAGAATGGCAGGCCGATCTCGAATCGATAGAATGCTCAAACTTGTTGAGGAGAAAGGTGACAATAATTTTGTCGACTCTATTAGCAGTCCTGAAATAGGCAAAACGTAGTGTTCACTGATTCTGACTCAGAAAATTAACGAGAAACGGAAGAAACCGAAATGGCAGAAGAAGCAGAGCAACTTTCGTTTTGGGGCAGATTCGGTCAAGGACGAAAACGACAACCTAAAAAAAGTGAGAAAATAAACATAGGGAGAAAAGGAAAAAGAGGAGACATTTTGGTTAATAGTATGAAACAAATAGTATGAATGCAAAAAAATAAAGGAGAGAGTTTAGATGCTAGGAAAATTTTAAAATGAAATGCGCAATAAATATGCAAGAAGAACTCAAAAAAATATATTTGAGAGTTAATAGGGCTTTAGGAGAATATATAACAAAAGGGTTCAGTTCATTGTTAATTTTATTGAATTAAAGTTTAAAAACACAAAAGTAGACGCAACAACAAAGAAGAGACAGTTTGCCAATTATTTAAAAATAAAGACGAGATTGTTATCGCATTTGCAGAGGCTGGTAATGCGATAACCATTTTGACGAAACATCAAAGTTTGTTCCAGGAGTAACTGAAAAACTTAAAATCAGTAAGGAACTTGTCCTAGATTTAGCGTGATGGATAATGCTGAGTACCACAAATATAAGTAAAAGTGGATTGAAAGCCGTCGAGGAACATATTTCATTATTTCCTGTATATGAAAGATTTACAGCGGTCCAATACGGATATCGGTAAAAAAAACAGTTTTTTGTTAAATTTGATAAACCCGAGTGTAAGATCTTTTACGAAAAATTGTTATGTTTAGAAGATGTGGTAGATTCCCATCCTTTGGCGCCAACAGAGCACAGGCAAGAAATGATTTTATACAAGAATTGAAATTTTACAAGCTGACCCTCAAAACATGATGCTTTCCGTGTCTAAATATTCACAATTGCGATAAAATTTTAGTATAAGGTCTCATACTAAAAGTTGTTCGTAATTGTAAGTCAACTGGAAAAACTAAATTTTGTACTTATCTCGTTTTAGGTACTTATCATCTTGTATCGCTTAAGAAAGTTGATTACTTAATATTTTATTGTTTTTGATGAAAGTCCAAAAGTTAAAAACGATGAGAATAATTTTATATGCTAATATTGATTTTTTCTGTTATTTTTGTAATAAAGAATAAATAAAAATGAAGATTTTTTATTTTCACTGCACCGCAAAAAATGATATAACTTCAAAAAAACCATTGGTAAAAGTGTGTTTATATTACAGTACACCTAAATTAATTGAGTGCAAAAGGGTAAAAGTTTGTTTTGTTAGGATTATCTCTGAAATAAAGCTCTTAAATGATAGGTTTCGTTTAGTTAGGTATTTCTTATTTAGGGTGTTCATGTATTTTTCCTTTATAAAAGGAGATAACTTTAAATAAACCGAACAGCAAGTCCATTTACACTTTCTAAAATAATGGTGAAAATTGATATAAGTTCAGTTATGTTCCCGGGTAGTGTAAGTGTTATGGGTGAAAAGGGGTATAAAGTAAGTTATCTCCTTAAGAACACGTTTTGGCACGGATATAAGTCACATTTTTTTTTAACCGTTAACTTTGGAGAAGTAAGAATATTACCCCGTGAAAGAGGATTTTTTAAATATTAAAACTGCATTTAAAGTTTATTTGTAAGTATAGTGGTTGAGGTACAGTGATCAAAAGTCTGAATAATTTTAAGCCGCAACGGTTTTTTGAGTCTCCTGTAAAGTAGTGTTTTTCGAGTTTAACCCCTTTTCACTAGAGCCACAGATTTATCTCTATAAGTACGTATATCCTCGTCTAGTATCCATAACACAAGCCTTCTTGAGCTTAATTTGGGACTAGATCGATTTGTGTGAGGTTGTCCGATATTTATTTATTTATATCACACAAATATTAGCCCTGGCCGGGGCTCAAACCTGGGACCGCCGGTTCAGGAGGCAGGTGCACTACAGACTGCGCCAACCGCGTTGTCACAAAAGTAAACCAACTCTATTTAACCGACACGTACAAAGATCAAAGTTCAAGAAAAATTTAAATGCGTAACTCGGTGGAAGAGACCGGGAATCGAACCCGGTACCTCTGGATTCCCGGTCCAGCGCGTTAACCTTTCCGCCACCCTAACCCCCAGGTAACTTCGAATTTTTCCTTATGCTTTTGTGCGTCGATCCTTACATTAGTTTATTTGAGGCTTCATGGTTTATTGTAAAACTTGTGGTGTGTGTATATTACATGTTTCATAAATCCACCTCTATTTTGTAAAGTCGGTAGTATATCCGCAAAGCGGGTCACTAGTATTTACTAAACGTTGGCCCGACCCGGTTCAGCTGTAGCCTCGTTTTTATGAAAAGGGCTGCAGAACCGCGGTCAGTGGCGTTTTTAACCTCTTTTTACTTTATGACGCCGTATTGGACCCTGCTCCATCAACGTCGGTCTATGGGACTCGGAGGGGCACATAGTGTTAAGAGAAGCGAATTTCAATAAACTTATCTATAAGGGCAAAGCTAGACGCGCGTATTTTGAGTCGCCCCATGAACACGCACTAAGTATGGTGCGACCGAAATTACGCGACTCAAATTACACTCGTCAGGCTGCACCCTTATGCCTATAAAACGGAAAGCAAAGCTGCCAGAGAATCTCGAGCTGGGTGCCCTGAAAAGCCTGCGATCCTGCGTATAAAATGCTGCTTATAAATAAACTGCGTATAAATTATAGACTGCATACACCTCACTCACCCTACGACTCTTAAGATAATAATATATCATCAGTCCAGCTAGTTGCAGGCCGTTAAACGCTAATCTTTATTTTACTGTCCCAATGGCTATGATATCCCAGTAATGAAAATATAATGCGAAAGAACTATGCTCGGAGTTTCTTTCGTAACAGAATAAGAAATGAGGATGTGCAGAAGAACCTAAATAACCGACATATCGTGAAGGATTGAACTGTTAAAGTGGCAACGGGCGCAATTATTGGTTCTAAGAATTTATTTATAAGTTCACAATGAAATCAACACTTATAGTATATACCAAGCATGCTGATTAACTTAGTATACATAAGTACTTATAAAAAGAAAAAAGAAAGATTAGCAGCAATTGAGCTACGCCTATCTAAAGACTCCGAGTAATGGCCAGTGATTGAGGCCATGAGCCATATATATCTGCTATCGCTTTCCCCTGCTGATGTATCCTCACCCTGTTGTAATCCGTCTAGTATGCTTTATTAAAGTGTCGCGCGAAATCCGCGCACTCAGCTGCGTCGGATAAAGGTTAGCGTTTCAATCACTATTAAACGCGTTTTACGCGTTTTTGTGGACACTTAGTTTAATCAAACTGAGGATTTATTATCTGTATTCAAACAAATGAAATTAGCTGAATGGCTTTAACGCGACGATGTTTTACGGTGTATTTGTAATTGAGCAACATATCAGCTTTTTCTCGGCGTCATATTGATATAGATATAATTAACAACATTTCATATTTCTAACAGGTGAAAATTGATATAGAAATCGAGAGAGCTTTTCGTGTACACCCTAAACATTTATTTAGATTAATTTTTTTGTATTAAAATATATGCAAGAAAATATGTATAAAATATCCAAAATTTACGACAACTGTGCCTGCATAGAGTTGTAGGCTTCGTCCTATCCGCGAAAAAATAAGCTGTCAATAATTTCAAGCTCAACGTCATTCATTTTTTAGGGTTCCGTACCCAAAGGGTAAAAACGGGACCCTATTACTGAGACTTCGCTGTCCGTCCGTCCGTCCGTCTGTCACCAGGCTGTATCTCAAGAACGGTGATAGCTAGACAGTTGAAATTTTCACAAAGGATGTATTTCTATTGCCGCTATAAAAACAAATACTAAAAACTGAATAAAATTAATATTTATTTATTTATTTATTTAAACTTTATTGCACAATACAAAAAAAAGTACAAATGGCGGACTTAATGCCTTTAGGCATTCTCTACCAGTCAACCACTGGGTTAAACAGAAATATGTAGTCGGTGCAGGATCAGAGTTACAGAGAAACAAAATAATTAAAACACAAATCAATAATATAAGATATATATAGGAATGTATATATAATTGCCATAAACGTACACGAATACTTTATATGATATACTTACATACATATTTTATGTACCCAAAGTAAAATATTTCGAAGAAAGTTAGGAAGAGAGATTGTCCGAAAGATGCTTGCGCAACATGCGCTTGAAGGAGAGTTTGCTCTGAGCTTGTCTAATGTTGAGTGGGAGAGCGTTCCAGAGGCGTATTGCCTGAACCGTGAAGGAATTGGACATGAAACCGGAGCGGTGGAGAGGGATAACGAGTTTAAGTCTACGAGAAGTACGGAGAGTGCAACCAGGGCGAGCAGTCACAAATTGAAACTTAGATTTGAGATAATCTGGAGTCGTAGGATCGAATAAGATTGAAAAGAGAGTGCAAAGAATTCTTTGAGACCTACGTTCACGTACAGAAAGCCAGTTTAATTTTCGACGAAAGTCAGAAATGTGGTCGTACTTACGAAGGCCAAAAACAAACCTGATACAGTTGTTCAGCAGACGCTCCAGCTTATTCAGGGAGGCCTGGGTGAGATTAGAGCAACACACATCAGCATAGTCGATAACGGGGAGGACAAGAGCTTGGATGAGAAGAGTCTTAGTGCTCACCGGGAGACAATTTTTAAACCTGTAAAGCGATCTTAACGCATATGTCACCCTGCGACAAACACCAGACACCTGAGGATCCCACGTAAGGTTACTGTCAACAATCAAACCCAAATTTTTCACTTGAGATTCAATTGGTATGACTACGTCCTCGTACACTATCGGCTTCATGAGTTCCACATCTATTGACGCACGCAAACGAGTGCTCCCGAGCACGATGGCCTGACACTTCGTTGGATTGACAGCAATCCCGAAGCGATGCGACCAAACGGAAATACGAAAGAGATCATTATTGATAGTCTCGATTGCTGCGTCAACATCTTTAGGATCAGTTTGGGTGTAGAGTTGTAGATCGTCAGCGTAAAGATGGTAAGAGCATTTGATGTTCGAAGTTAAGAGATTAATAAAGACAGAAAAAAGGAGAGGAGAGAGAATACCACCCTGTGGAACCCCAGAAGTGAGATCGCACCAGTCAGAGGAGGATCCATTCGCTCGAACAGATTGACGTCGACCTTGAAGATAGGAAGAGAACCACGCAACTGCTGATGATGATATATTCATGTAACTGAGGGTAGATAGAAGAAGTTCGTGATTTACGGCGTTAAAAGCATTAGAAAAGTCAATCAAAACCAAAACAGTAAGTTGATGAGATTCCATGCCTTGTCTCACATCTTCAACGACCTTAAGTAGGGCAGTAGACGTGCTGTGTATTTATGTGGGGCTCCCATACAACAAACTTGTTATAGATTATGGTACGGAACCCTTCATGCGCGATTCGGACTCGCACTTGCCCATTTTTTTTATTAGACACCAGACTAAAGTAACCTTTCCATTATGTCACAGTTTTGGAGTTACTACATTATAGAATCAGTAAATTTTCATAAATTAATAATACAATAATTAGTAATCTTATAAAAACAGTGATTTTACGTCCTCTTTCTAAGCGGAATACAGAAATGGAGTTTTAACAATTTGAAACCTTGTCAATATTTTCATAGCTGCATTGAGGAGGATTATTAAAAATAACCGGTCAAGTGCGAGTCAGGCTCGCGCACCGAGGGTTCCGTACAAACACTTTCCATCCTTAAGTGGTTAAGCTAAGTTTGCACCTGGCATGTATAGCGCCCCATACAAACGAGGTGCAAAGTTAACGCAACCAATCTGGTTTGTTGTATTTAAGCCCCCCTTAAATATTTATTTTATTTTATTTTTAGTATTTGCTGTTATAGCGGCAATAGAAATACATCATCTGTGTAAATTTCAACTTTCTAGCTATCACAGTTCTTGAGATACAGCCTGGTGACAGACGGACGGACGGACAGCGAAGTCTCAGTAATAGGGCCCCGTTTTTACCCTTTGGGTACGGAACCCTAAAAAATGGTACATCGGTCCATCAAATACAGGAAAAATTATTATTGATTGACCACGAATCAACGCAGCGTGAATTGGCCAGAAGTACCTAGGTAGAACAGACAATTAATAATTAATGCGAGTTTTATTATTTCGTCGAAATCACATTTCGTTGCTTATCAAGAACAACGGCACAATCCGAAATGTGCCGTTACTCAATTAAAAATTATTTTTCAACAATTTAGGCTTTATAATCGAATAACGTCACAGTTCAAACCGCGCCGCTGATCTTGATAATCATTGATTTGTGTTTCTGGTTACAAATATTCCTCTTCAGGATAGAGTGAAACGCAAATAACAGGGCTCATAAAGAGAGCAGGGCTTTCCCGAGTGCAGGTGACTCTCGAACCGTCATATGGACTCAGCATCGGCTTACATGAAGCATGGAAAACCGGTCAAGTGCGAGTCGGACTCGCGCACCGCGGGTTCCTTACAAATACTTATCCCATCTTAACTAGCCGGGTTAAGCTAAGTTTGCACCTGGTATGTTTGACGCTCGGTACGAATGAGGTGCGAAATTAACGCAACGTTTGTTGTATGGGAGCCCCCTTAAATATTTATTTTATTCTGTTTTTTTTAGTATTTGCTGTTATAGCGGCAAAATAAATCGTCTGTGAATATTTCACCTGTCTAGCGGATTACGGTAGATGAGAAACAGCCTGTCGACAAACAGACAGACGGACAGTGTAGGTTTAGTTTAGGGTCCCGTGTTTTAGTTTTTGGGTACAGAACCCAAAAAATGGCGATGATAAATTGGGGCTTGAAAACGACAAAAAAAAACATATTTCACATTTATGAAAGAAATCACGAGGTACAACTTACAGAACCACTATATATAAAATCTATTGAGCAATTTTCGGCTGTAGACGGAGTTGAGAAGAAAAAAGACGTCGTCCACTGACGTGGTGGTATCACGCGGGTCCTAATTTTCTGTCCGTGAAAGTGTGAAAGAACAAAACTGAACTGAACGCCAAGATTTGTAATTCTTAGCTTCAATTATACGCGCCGTGCCTTTGCTCTGAGTGGACGTGCGTTACGTTAATTTTGTTCTGTTTATTTTGTTTTAATATTTTGAAGTTTCTCAAATTCTCGGTGCCTCCTTCTCCTTGTCTCCCTTGGGGTATCCTCCATTTCGGCTGGCGGCCATATTGCACTGTGTCGGACCTTTCGCTCCAACTACGGAGGAAACTGTGAACTGTGAGTGTTGTAGTGTCGATATCAAGCATTTTGTTTGCGGGCGCAAGTGAATTAAGGAATCTATCTTTTTGCATATTTTTTTCCTGTTCGTGCCGCTGTGAGATTTGAACCCACGCTCGCTGCGCCGGTGTCCAGCGCTTTACCGCGGAGCCACGGTGGTTGAAGGAGCGCGGCCGAAATTAGTCATCGGTATCGGCGGGCGTCGTCGCTACAATCGAACTACAACCTTATTGCACTTTATATAAGATTGGCTGATATTATTTGAAAATGCTCTGTGCAGCTTGCAATAAAGCCATTGAAAATGACGAGACGGATCGCTTGGTGAGGTGCACAGGCTGTGGAGGAACCTATCATCGCCGCTGCCTGAATCTAAGTACGGGTCAATCAGAAAACATAGATAATATTACCACCTCATGGATGTGTTCATTCTGTACCTCGGTGAATAGCCGCCGCCGCAGAAATGAATTTACACCAGTGCAAGCAGAAATGTCTGCCGTGACATTGGATGACTCCGTTATGTCTTGTGATGCCACATTAGACGAATCTAGGCTGGCTGCGGACACGCACGGTACAAGTAATCTGGATAGTGGTGCAGGCTTACGCACTCCTCCTAATAACTTGATCTCAGTGAACGACGCTTCCAGGATGTCTACGCACCACGCGGAGTTACTAAATAGTATCCTTCTCAAAGTATCCGAACTACAGATACAATTCTCTGCTATCCAGACTATACAGGCAGATATCAACCAAGTCAAATCAGATGTAACGGATTTGAAGAATAGTTTGGATTCGAGACTGGAGGAGATGGCCGGCCGACTCGATGCCATCGAGTCCAGAGTGTCAGATTTAGAAAATTGTAAAGCCGAGGTCAACAGCATTGGAACTATTGTTAATGATATAGGTTCAGATATGCGTAGGAATGAGCAGTGGGTCAGGCGGTCTAATATCCAGATTAACGGGGTACCAGAAACCAGCGGTGAAAATCTGTACACGATTTTAAATTCTCTGGCAGGTAAAAGTGGCTATCCGCTTAACACTGCGACCGATATTGACTTTGTGACCCGCGTCGCCGTGAAGAACGACAGCAACAGAAACAAGCCCAAGCCCATCATCGTTAAGCTACAAGCACGCTACAAGAAAGACGATTTTATCGCATCTTTACGTAAATTGAAGAACTTGAAGGCATCGGATCTAGGCTTTTCTAATAACGATAATCGAATTTATATAAATGACCATCTGTCCGGCCTTAATAAATATTTGCTTAGGGAAGCTCAACGTAGAAGAACTCAAAAGAATTATAAGTGGTGTTGGGTACAAAATTGCACTGTAATGGTCCGAAAAACAGACGATTCGCCTATTCTGTTCATAACGTCTGAAGAAGCTTTAAACAAAATAACATAAGTGCAAACCATGCCACTTATTCATTTTGTCTGAAGTTATTATTGCTTATTAACATAAATATTGCTATAAAACTCTTTCACTGCAGAAACAAAATATTGCACTTAAATTTTATTTTATTTTGGGTTTTCATAATTATGAAGAAATTTGTAATATGTTGGATACATGTCTATGTTTATTTTGCATTAGTTAATTTAGGTATCGACAAGGAGTTCAAACGAATACTTACATATAAATATATTACGCTTTTTAATATATTGAGTGTTAAACAGATTAATTATACTATACATTTAGTTGTTGATGCTACTTAGTTTTTATTACCAAAATGCTCGTGGGCTCCGTACTAAAACTATTGAATTCTTACGAAACGTGTTAAATTCAGATTATGATTTCATATGTATCACTGAAACTTGGTTAGTGCCCGGAATTTTTGATTCTGAACTGTTCGATTCTCGATACAATGTGTATAGGTATAGGACCGATCGGGATTGTGAGAGAATGGGGGTAACAAGGGGCGGCGGTACGCTTATCGCCGTACGCCGCGAGCTTCGGGCGGACGCGAGCGGCGCGACGCCCGTGGTGGCGCTGCCGGACGCCGACATAACGTGTCTCGTGGTTCCCCTCACTCAAGGCCCCTTGATTAGGAAACTTAGATTGTTTGTTTGCTATTTTCCCCAAGGAAAAGAGCAAGCAGACTCTCAGTTGTTATTTTTTGAATCTCTGTCTAATTTACATACTGACTTTCCTGATGATGAATTTTTAGTTATTGGCGACTTTAATATAGGTGACGCGACCTGGGTCCAACCCGATCCTGGTACACAGGCCCTTAAATTGGATAACCCTAATTTTAATAGCCTTACAAAACAATTAGCTGCATTCATGCACTTTTGTAACTGGCAACAGTTTAATTGGATACCTAATAAAAATTGCAGGCAGTTGGATTTAGTTCTTTCTAACCGTAATTGTGAAGTCAAAATTGTAGACCCATTAGTACCCATTGACACTCATCACCCAGTCTTTTGTGTAACGACTGATATAGGTTCGATGGAGCGTCATTTAAAACCAGCATCTCGTGTTATTCGACGGTTTTATGCGGCTGATTATGACCAGATTAATTTAAATTTAAGCCAGGTTGATTGGGAGTTACATTTAGACACTTCGGACATTGAAATGGCGGTGGATAGTTTTTACTCAATAATTAATAAGATTATAGATGACTTCGTTCCATCTAAAACAATATCCAACAGCAACAGTAAATATCCTGTATGGTTTTCCTATTCTCTTAGATTAATAAAGAAAAAAAATAAAACACATAAAAAATGGAAAATTTATACGAGATTATCGGATTACGAAGCTTTCTCTAGTCTACGTTATCAAGTGAAATCTATGGAAATTTCGTGTTATAATCTTTTTATATCTAGGTCTGAAAGTAACATTAAATTTAATTCCAAATACTTTTGGTCATTTATAAAGTCAAAAACTGACAGAAACAACACTGGTTTACCCGACACTCTATATTTTAATGGTAGATTAGCGAATGATGGACACAGCGCGGCTAATTTGTATAATGAATTTTTCCAATCAGTATTTGAACCAGTTGGAATTGGAAATACTTCAAGTTCAAGCGACCCCGGTTGTAATCCTTCAGCGATTGCAATCAGTAATGTTGAAATCACATTGCCTTTAGTTGAGAAATATCTGAAAACATTAAATGAGTCAAAAGGATGTGGTCCCGATGGTATTCATCCTATATTTCTCAAGCGTTGCAGTGGAACCTTAGCTTTACCGATATGTATATTGTTTAATAAAATTGTTCTTTAAAATTAGGTTTGTTACCTAAAGTTTGGAAGCAATCAATTATAGTACCTATCTTTAAAAATGGTGACAAACACGACATAAAAAACTACCGAGGCATATCAAAATTATTAGTTCTTCCCAAATTACTGGAAAAAGTAGTGTATGATAGCTTATATCCAACAATAAGACCGACGCTAATAACGCAGCAGCACGGTTTCATCAATAAGCGGTCTACCGAATCAAACCTGTGTGAATACCTGGATTATATTATGAGCGCAATGGACGGAAATTATCAAGTTGATGCCATCTATACTGATTATTCCAAGGCTTTTGACAAAATTTCCCATTCCACTTTGCTAAAAAAGATAGAACATTTCGGCATTCATGGCGATCTACTGCGGTGGCTTACATCTTATCTGCGGGATAGGACTCAGGCCGTCACTGTTAAAGGTTTTACATCCACTTTCGTTCCGATTACATCAGGTGTCCCTCAAGGTTCCCATTTGGGACCACTTTTATTCAATATATATACCTATTAATGATGTTATTACCTGTTTTCTTCACTCTAACATTCTACTTTACGCAGATGATACTAAGATTTTTACAGCTATCAAGTCAGGAGCTGAATGTCTAAAGTTACAAGAGGATCTGGATAGGCTAAACAACTATTGTCTAAATAATAATCTATATATGAATTTTGATAAGTGCTCCGTGATCACCTTCACGCGGAAAAATCAGCCTATTGAGTTTAACTACATAATTGGCAGCCATAAACTTAAGAGGGTATACGAGGTCAAGGACTTCGGGTGTATATCTGGATAGCGAAATTAAATTGACATCCCATGTCGATAAGATCACGTGTAAAGCCTACAGAATGCTTGGGTTTATTTTGCTCCAAAGCAAAGATTTTAAGAACCCCAACACACTGGTCCTTCTTTATAACGCATTTGTTAGGTCATATTTAGAATATGCATCCATTGTTTGGAGCCCTTTCCTTTCAGTTCATATTAACACAATAGAGCGTATACAAAAAAAGTTCCTTAGTTATCTTAAATATAAATTCAGTTCCTTTGCCCGTGAGAATATTGAAAGCCTTCAGATGCGAAGAGAAAAAAGGGACGTTACATTTTTATTTAAATTGCTGAATAACATTGTTGACTCCCAATATCTTCTAAGTAAAGTATCGTTTCGATGTCAAAGCTTTCGAACGCGGTCCACGGATCTATTTTCAACTCCGTTTAGTCGTAAAAAATATGTAAATAATAAGTATTTAGTAAGAACATGCAAAATTTACAACAAGAAATATTCACATATAGACATGTTTCAGTTAAATCAACGCAAATTTGTTTCTGCACTGAAAGCCTAAACCGTAAAAGTCTACTTTCTATAATTTGTAATACTTAGATCTATTTTTAATTATTTCATAAAAATCAAGATTTTACTATTGTATTCAACTTTAACTTGTTTCTTTTGTTCATATATTAGACTCAAAATTTAAAAAAATTAATAATTTTATTAGACATGCACATAACCAGTTACTTAACTTAAATATGTTTAATGCATGTTTTCTGTACTCTCAGAGCAATAATGTTTGAACCATTAGTGGAAACTGTTTTGGCTTCTGTGTTATCTATTTTTGTTAACTCTAAGTGTGATTGTATGCTGTTTGTTTCCCATTACAATAAATAAATAAATAAATAAATTATGTCTGAGAACCTGTCACTTGCACGAATAAACTGAATATCTTGGAGTCGACGGCTTTTTTCCAACAAATACAGCTAGGGGCAGATTTTCGATTTTAAACGATCACTCCTTTTTTTGCAGAACAAGTACAAACCTAAATACTTAACCTACTGACTTAATCGTAGAAACGATAAAAAGCCCACATGCAAAAGGCTGATTGTCTTCAGGGGTTATGATGGTTGCGATTACCACGTGATAAATTAGTGACAAAGCATCTGTCACACACTCGCATTTTGTCAAAACGTGGCGGATGCTTTTTGCACCTATTTATCGCATTATAAAAGCAACCATGATAGGCCCCCAGATGGAATTTCTTGATTTATAGCTAAGAATACTCTCGACTCGACCAAGTTCACTTCTAAAAATAAATGTAAATTTTCTTCGGGTTATCCATTAAGGGGTTGTTCTTGATTGCCCTCTTTTTCGGAACCCCACTTGGGCCACTTGACTGATCTTTCTCGTTTCTTTTTAGTGTTTATTTATATTGTGATTATGATTTAAATTAACCACTTCTGTAATTGTTAAACATCTTTACAACTTTCACGTTCATCATATCCCTTGGTGGACAAAAACTTCCACCGTACTCATCTAATGGCTTGTCGCGATTCTAACAAGTTCGTTGGTCCATCTGACGACGCAATTGGCGCAGTGGTTAAGCAACTGCCTACTGAGCCGACGGTCCCGGGTTCGAATCCCGGCAAGGGCAAATATTTGTGTGATGAACACGAATATTTGTGCCTGGGTCATGGATGTTCTATGTATTTAAGTATTTATTTATCTATATAAGTATGTATATCGTCGCCTAGTACCCATAACATAAGCCTTCTTGAGCTTAGTTTGGGACTAGATTGATTTGTGTGAGGTTGTCTGATATTTTATTTATTTATTATTTATTTAAACTTTATTGCACAAAACAAAAGTCAGTACAAATGGCGAACTTAATGCCTAATGGCATTCTCTACCAGTCAACCATAGGGCCAAACAGAGATGCTAGATATTTATTATTATTTATTATTTATTTATCTTCTTTGCGGATCTTGTCACGCTCGTCTTCTAGTGAGCGGTTTCGACTCAAGAAGTTTCAACCGTTTTACATTTTATGAAATTAGGAAAGGGTCCTTTACTCATGTGAACCTAGCTTTGCTCTTTATAGAGCACGCACAACATTAAGGGCAGCCCTATTGTTTGAGACATTGTCACCCTACTTATGATCTCAGCGACAATATTACACACACCCCTACCACGCAATAATAAGCCTAATAACCAACATTATACAACCTAAGTCAACTGTATAATAAACATTGCCAAGCCAAAATTGCTGTTACTGACAATTCAAGCGAGTTTAAGCTTTATGTCAAGGAAATAAGTACACTGAAAAAAATATTTAACCTAACTACTTCGCTTATTTCATCAATAACCATAATTCGATAAGGCGTAATTAAAGTTAATTTGATTTAACATTTTGGTTTGTCTATATGTAATAAAACAGTTAATGTTATTTTAGGTTGGGCTATTCGCAATCAAATGCTTGTTTGCGTGTAACAATAAAACAGTAAACAAACCCAAGTGGTTATAGGTAAATAAACCCATTGATCTAATTTCAAGCGTAATCATTGAAAATATGTAACAAAATCCAAGTTCAAACTTCGAGCAAATGCGATGGCTAGCAATAACATAAGTCTCTTTTATTATATAACTCAACATTGATTAACTATTTTAGACTATTTTTTGTTACATACAACCTGCTTTGTTTGGTAAGTAGAACCAACCTACGGTTGAGCAACTTTAGCAAAACATTAGCATTATCTAACCACAACTTAATGCAACGTCTAACCAAACGAAGATTAGTGTATAGATAAAACCTTTGCTTACGTGTAACCGAACGCTTACCCCCCGCTCGCAACGGAACCCCTTCCTGCTTCACCGCACTAGGGCTGCCACTTGCCAGATTGTATAATTGGATACAATAAAACGGTGTAATTGAACCGCTGATGTACAGTGCGACACAAAAGAGTAGAAAATGGATGAAAAAGGAATAGGCTAGTTGACTCATGTCAAATTGTAATAAACTAATGTTTATTCCGTATAGTATTTAGCAAAGGAAACCTAAATATATATTTTTCAATTCATAAAAGTGAAAGATGGCTGAAAAAATTGAATTTGAAAATATGGTTTTTAACCTATTGACCGCCAAGCGGTCTAGCAATTTACCGTGCCACTGACGCCAGAGTAAAAAAAAAGATGTGCCCCAAAATCAACAGGGATTGAAAAATACTTATAGCGGTTAGAATTACAAAGTTTTTGATCATTGATCCTGTGGCCGACGTGGCGTCAGGGGCACGATTTTTTGTTGACGGCCACAGCCGACTGTGGCGCTCAAAAGGTTAATCTGTATTTTGAAATGCTTAAAACGCTGTCCGCCATTTTCGCTTATGATAGTCACGTCATCGGTCATGTAAACAAAACTGAAAGTCTACTTTGACGACTTAGAATAGTACCGTCCCTCTCGATCTCCTGTCAAAGTATATTGGAGTGAGCGGAATGGCACTATACGACGGTCGAATTTCGAATATTTACAGGTAATTCTACGTCACGCCACAGATTAGCAAAAGGCAAAAATGGTGGACGGCATTTTTGACTGTTCATGAAATTTCTAATTTTCAATTGATAAAATTAGCTTTCTAGCTTTCACAAAAATACAAGATATTTTTTTAGAGCTAGTAAGATCATTATTAACCATTTGAAATATATTTCAAAACTGGGTCTACTAGCCTCAACTTTTCATACAAAATTGTTACCATGTTCAAGCACTACGTCAAAAATGTGGCAGTTGCGAAGGAAGGGGCGCCCTCATTTTTATTTTCTACTCTTTTATGTAGCACTGTATCCTGGACCATCTCGTATAATTGGATACATGAATTATTTTGATCCAGAAAACTCAATTTTATTCCGAGAATATCCGAGTCTGACCAGTGAAAGTCAGATCACAAAAGAACAGCGATACATTTGAAAATGTTGCAATATTTTTTTGTGGTAACAGTTTATTTACCAATGACTATAAATCTAAAGGCTGTCTGGGAAAGATCACTCCCTAGTGATAAGACGAATTCTCTTGTCAAGTCAGTACGTAAATGTAACCTATTTGGGCTCTGAACATGAAAGCTGTATTTAGCGCCACTATCCCAAGGTCCAATCGCAGCATGTCAGGCTATACTTATAATTTGACAGCTTGCTTATTAGGTAAAATTGTTGCCATATAAAGAATTTGAGTAATGGGCAGATTTTTATTTTGTTGTGTATTTTGTTTTTTACTCAGAAATCAATAAAATTTGCTCAGTTGGTAAAGTTGCGTATGCTGAACAAGGTAGGCCCAATTTCACGATATGTCCTACAAAATTTTCCATTGAGTTACAAAAAATGTATGGATATTTTTTTACTAAATTTCGTATTTTGTACTAAAATTTAGTTGAAAATGAGGAGCTCGAAATGCAAAATAAATAATTCGACAACAAAATAAAAATGGTCCCATAAGTCAATTTCTGTCATACGTTTTGCGTAACTCAATGGAGAAAAATTTGTAGGACATATCGTGAGACCATGGTCAGAAGAAGCCTTTACCAACTCACCAAATTTTAATCTTATTAAAACTTTCGTGAGACATATTTAATTATTGTATTAAGCGGTTTACACTCACGTGAAATTGACAGGAACGGCCCGACATGTTTCGAACTCGTATGGAGCTCTTCATCAGGGACGGCTGCCCGTACACCGCCGCGGCAACCTCGTCACTGATTCTTTGATCGACGCTCCATACGAATTCGAAACATGTCGGACCGTCCGCTTAATACAATCACCAAATTTTATTGAAATCTGAGAAAAAAAAATCGACAACAAAATAAAAATTTGCCCTAACATCCTTGGGGCAGGCTCTAAATTGAGTAGAATTTTAATCTACGCATTTAAAGAAATGTGTGACGTACATTCATGCAATTTAATAATTTTCATCACTTTTTGTATTCTGACAACCAATTTTGTATAATTTGGGACTCGCGGCTGACTAATGGTAAAAAATCTGTTGGCACTGTTGGCAGCCCTGCGCACGCGTCGCCGGCCGGTTTCCCGCTTCGCAAACTCGTTCATTCCTGTTCGGCCGGCCGCGTCCGCGTACAAACGTCAGCAGTTCTACGTTACGTTACGCCTTTTAAATAAGTAATTCAAATATTTCTTACTTAAAGTTAATTGTTAATGAAATTATAGATTCAGTGTCACTATTTTACCTACTTGTATGTATGTAAAACTTTTAAAATTTAGTAAAATGGATGTGGGGAATCCGTCTCCGCCAGACCCTCTCGAAGACCTACGAGAATGGGGCCTAGACATCTACATTAATCAATTTAAAGGTAAGAAACTAAGCACTTATCTAATTCTTTTTTACATTCACCTTCGCGTGAAATTGTGCATGAAATGTAGCTTTTATTTTAATTACTGATTTCTCGCATATTTTTTTAGAACAAGCTATTGACATGGAAACCTTGCAAATGCTTTCCGAGAGCGATTTAAAAGAATTAATACCCATAATTGGCCATACGGCCAAATTAAACGAAGAAATTCAATTGCTAAGAACTTTGACTGCATCCGAAAATGGTGGCGGAACTGGCGGAACTAATATGGCTGTAAGTTAATATATTTTTTACACGTGTTCGTCGTTGTCTTGTTATCAATTACAAAGCAAGCGGATATGTTTATAGAACGACCTCTCAGTAATAGAAATATTGGTGAAAAAACGACTTCAATCTCATAAAAACTCCCCTAATAACAGCAATGTTAATAGCACATTTTTGGACTTTCCCAAAAAACGCGCCATACTAAAGCCTACAAGCATTGGGGAAATTAAGAACTTTGTGCTGAAGCTATATTAAAACTTGCGTTTATCGAATCGGTTTCATAACACTAGGCTTATATTTTATGGGTATTGAATGGTATTATTAGTATTTGATATTTTCATAAAATGGACTTTCCCACCCAACAAATGCTCATAAAATAAGCTACACATAAGTTATCGAACTCAAAATGTTGAACTTAGTTCCTTGTTTTTTCTTGTTTCATCAGTATCTCATATAATTTTTACGTATTTTGAGATTATTCAAATACCGTAAAGTGGTCTATAAATTAATAGGCATTGAAAAACACTTGTAGCGGTTACACCCATACTCAATTCATATTCATAATAACAAAATATTATTCTATGATAAAGAAAGAAATGAAGATAAGGATTAGAAAGTCCCTAATTTCTACTTAAATTTATTTTCCAGATCTCTGATCAACCTTCTACTTCGGCACAGGGCTCAGTGACGACATATGTGCTGCAACCATTTGAATTGGAACCAGATGTACATGATTCAGTGGTACAATTAACTGATACTGAAATAATACCTCCTCCTGACACATTATGTGTAAGTCACTAAATCCTTACCTAGGTATTTTGTGAACAATATTGTTAAGTATCTTCTTAGGGTTCCGTACCCAAAGGGTAAAAACGGGACCCTATTACTGAGACTTCGCTGTCCGTCCGTCCGTCTGTCACCAGGCTGTATCTCAAGAACGGTGATAGCTAGACAGTTGAAATTTTCACAGATGATGTATTTCTATTGCCGCTATAACAACAAATACTAAAAATAAAATAAAATAAATATTTAAGGAGCCTCCCATACAACAAACTTGTTTTATGGTACGGAACCCTTCATGCGCTAGTCGGACTCGCACTTGTGATTTTTTTTTTTCTTAATAATATGACATTAGCAGGTACAGTCAGCTGCAAAAGGATATACACGATTAGTCCTTTAAAAAACTCAAATACTAACCTAATTTATTATTTCAGGAATTGTTTAAAATACTACAATCTTCGAATGAAGGTAAAGAGAGATTGACCGAATTAACAACGGAAATGACAGTAGATGACTACTTAAAAAAATATAAGCCCCTAAACCAGCCTGGTGGTGTCTTGTTGGTAAGTTATTTGTTTTGCATTATATTTATTTAAGCTTCCATGCTTACAAAGCTAGCGGTCCCGGGTTCAAATCCTGGTAAGGAAAGATTTTTGTGTTATGAGCATGAGTATTTGTTCCTGAGTCTAGGCTATTTTCTGTGTTTCAAGTTTATGTGTATTTCTCTATATAAGTATGTTTATCATTGTCTCGTACCCATAGTACAAGCCTACCTTAGTATTAGACTAATGGGATAGTATGGGAGGAAGTCAATTTGTGTAAGACTGTCTCCATATGTCCAAAACATTTTATTTGAGTCGGGAACCTTTAGGAATGGGTCCTAGAATAATTAGTTTTAATTATTATTATTAATTTTATGTGAATGTGTATTTACAATTAATTAATTTATTATATTAAAGTTTTTTTTCTTATTAAATATTTTAATTTTTTACACAACTGTCCAGAAATGGTGTATTTAAATATAAAATGCATAATTAAGTATTTCATGTTAATGAACTCCAAGATATTATTAAATATATATAAAATTATTATTTTTCAGCTTTTGAAGGATTTCAAAAGTTTGTATCCTCTGTATGATAACAAGTTGTACGAGAACTGGTTTGTGATTAGACCAAAAATAATAGAATACTGCCGTAAACGATAAGATACAAGTTTAAAAGAAATTTTAAGCTATTTAGAAAACGATGGTAAGTTCACATAAATATACCTATATTTAAAAACACATATACATACTCACTACATGCATACTTACAACATTAATATCAACATCATAAGTTGTTATAGCGATGTTTTGTGTGTGCGTGTGTGGTGTGTCTCTTTGGCTGTCTGTCTGTCTGTATGTGTGTGTGTTCGTGTCTGCGTGTGACTGTGTGTGTGTGTGCGTGTCTGTGTGTGACTGTGTGTCTGTCTGTGTCTTGTGTGTCTCTCTGTCTGTGTGCGCGTGCGTGTCTGTGTGTGACTGTGTCTGTGTCTGGTGTGTCTCTGTCTGTGTGTGACTGTGTGTCTGTCTGTTTATATGTGTGTTTGCGTGTGTTCGTGTCTGTATGTCTGTGTACCTGTCTGTGTGTCTGTCTGTTTGTGTAAGTGTGTGCGTGCGTGTATGTAATATAACATTATATTGAAAGTCTTCTTACCCTCTCGACAAAGACCGAAATCCTGAGTAGAGAGTGGTCTTAGGAATGCTCTTACAGTAATTACCATGCATTAACCAACAGGATGTTCCGAGGTGTTAAATCGTAAATCTGTTATTTTGCCTTAAATACTTTGTTGCCGTTTGGTACGAGATTAAAAACACGTACTTTTCTTTGTCGAGAGAACACGTGTTATATTAATATTTCAAAATTGTTTATGGCCATCGCTACCTGCGCAGCCATCGCGTCGCAAGTAATTTATAATAAGCACGTACTTCTGTTGCAGATACTGACGAGGTCCTCAACACGGTGGCATTTATGTCATTGCCATTTTTAATGACGACTTCCATGGTTAAAGTCAAAGCTAAGACAAAAAAACAATGGACACCTTCAAAACATGAAGTTCTGGAAGGTTTTATTTGTCATTTGAAGAGTGCAGCTGAGACAGACGAGACCATTCAACGGCGGAAGACAAAGCTGCATGAATTGGGTTTGACGTTACAACCATTTATAATTTTAGTGGGTCCCTCATTAAAGGAGATAACTGCAAGGTACATAATTCTTAACCATTTACGATATGAGATAACAAACATTGTGACATCTGTTGATGCATGTTTCAAAATTATATTCGTATTAAATGCAGAGTATCCTCAAGAATCCAACCACATGTGGCAATTTCTTCAAAAAGCTGTATTTAATTTAAATACTAAATACGACAAAGTATTTACTACTGTTAGAACTCTATTTACTGACCTTGGATTAGAAGTGCAATAGGAAACAATTTTGAACATGATTACATGTTTTTTATGTTTTGAAAAATGTTGTAATGTACGAAACTTGTTCAAGCATTTTGTTGTAGCTCATAACAAACATAATTTTTCAGTTTACCATTGTATAGACGAAGGTTGTGATCGATCATTTTATTTAAAGAATACTTTTGCTAAACATTTGAACAAGTTTCACATCTGTAATTCAGATAATGAAAATCGAGCATTGTTGGTTGATGTTAATAACACAATAGGTAATTTACAATCAGGTAGTGATAATAACAATTCAAGAAATGATTTTGTCACTAATTCTGGTTATACATTGAATCAAATTAGAAATGTGGCCACATATAGTGAATAGTGTACAATTCAAAGGACAAATAAAATTAAAAATCTTTATTGAATATCATAAGGTTACAATAATCTGCACTGGTGCCTCTTTTTAAGTATACGTGAGACTCCGAATCCGAACTCTTGTCGCGATCACTTGATAGTTAGGGTAGTTTGGGGAGAAAATTCTATTGTGTTTATTAATCGCATTAAATAAAAAAAAACCGAAATAAAACAGTTTAACGGAATACAGTATAAGTGAGCATTTACGATACAAATTACCTAGTCAATAAAAATGATTGGGTGTTTATATAAAACACAACATGTCTAAATTTTTTCGCGGATTTGACTTATTGGTACCATAGTGTTAGTTATGTTGTTTTTTAAACATCCCTTCGATTGACTGGGTAAATTATATCGTGAATGTTTGATTATAAATTTTATTCAGTTGAACTACTTTATTTCGGGCTTCGAATTTTATTCGATTAATAAACACCATACCAGTTTCTCCCCAAACTACCCTATTATCACGAGATCGCGACTAGAGTCCGGAGTGATACAAGTATCACACATACTTAAAGAGACAATACGTATTCTTAAAAAGAGGCTAACAATTACATAACTAGTAGGTACTTATAATATATTACATTAACATTGAAGAACTAAAATTAAAAACGTATAGACTGATTATTAATTATGTTAAAAATAAACGGAATATTTTTTTGTTAATTTTCTAAAAGTAGGTACGTAACAACCAGGGGTCGGACTAATCATCGCAAAACAAGAGTTAAGAAAAAAAATAACGGAAATACTCACTAACTTTTGGCCAAAATTGGTTTTAATATATAATTCATATGTAATATTTATAAATGAAACCCAAAATTGGCCAAAAGTTATTGAGTATTTCCGTTATTTTTTTTCTTAAGTCTTGTTTTGCGATGATTAGTCCGACTCCTGTAACAACCTATACTCGGATTTCTAATTCAAGACCAAAAAATCTACGACAGATACGTCACTGTCAAAATTGACAACATTTAAATGACATCTGAGTTTGTTTCTTGGCTTGCACCAAATTCACAATGTTACAAGTACAATAGCAGATTTTGTACCAAAAATCTCCGATGCTTAAGTTTTTATTATCTCCTCCCGTAATTATTTAATAATAAATATTTCTAGTTATTTTGTTAAAACATAGAGTTAAAGTTACTAATAAATAAATTATTTTAGCGTGTTTAAAAAAGAAAAAGGAATTTACTATTGTAAAAATATTTTATTGTAGTGGCAACCTTGTGGTAGATTTTTTGGTCTTGAATTAGAAATCGTAGTTTAACAAAACGTCTACTTAAAATAATAAGAGGCTAAACATTGCAAGAGTAGTTGGTACTTATACTATTTGTAATACATTAACATTCAAGAATTAATATTAAAATTAAAGATAGTAATTATAATGTATAGATAGACTGATTATCACTATAATAAAATTATGTTAAAAATACACGAAATCTTTTTTGTTCATTTTCTTAAAGTAACAACCTCTTTTAACCCTTAGAAGCAAGTATCAAAAATATGCTACTGAACTAACGTACGTCGAAATCAAGTAAACGCCAAATGTAACTTTGAAAATGCCAATTGACACTTGGACTTTTATTTTTTTGGACGGTTTATTTCAAGTTATTTAAATCAATTATTAGTAAGAAATAAATTGTGGTACATTTTCGATACCGTATGCATTTAAGGGTTAAGTACCTAATAGGTAATGGGTCAGTAGGTCTCATCTTCTTTTTTCTTCGATCATAATATGCCAGCCATGACTACAATTATGAAACGTTTAGTTTACGATGAGATCTATTGCGATCCTGTATAGAAATATCTCAGCCTTATTTAGGCTACATAGGCGCTAGGCGGCCAGTGAGATCTATGACAGCAAAACTTTTCAGTTAGGTACTTATAACCAAAACCTTTGTAGGCTAGGCACTAGGCGGCCAGTGAGATCTAGCTGTCGTTCATAAATATTGAATATCGCACGCATCTAACGAAATCAGGGGGTTTACTATATGACATACTGAAGCAGTTCAGTTTGGTTTGAGAGAAAGGGACAAAGACGTATAACTGCTATAGCTCTGTCCCTTTCTGTCAACCTTAACTGAACTGCTTTAGTATGTCATAGAATATAACCCTCCCGATGTCGTTAGGTGCGTGCGATATTCAATATTTATGAACAACAGCTAGATCTCACTGGCCGCCTAGTGCCTAGCCTACAAAGGTTTTGGTTATAAGTAACTGAAAAGTTTAGCTGTATATAGACAAAGTAATTTTACCGCATAACCTATTCGTTTGGTTACATGCAGACAAAGCACATTGTTAAAGCTAATGAAACAATTTGGTTATGAGTAACTGAAAAGTTTAGCTGTATATAGACAAAGTAATTTTACCACATAACCTAATTGTTTGGTTACTCGCAGACAAAGCACTTTGTTAAAGCTAATGAAACTATTTGATTTTAAGTAACTGTACAGTTTTGCTGTATATGAACAACGTAATTTTGCCACATAACCCAATCGTTTGGTTACATGCAGGCAAGCACATTGTTAAAGCTAATGAAACAATTTAGTAATAAGTAACAAACAAGTTTTTCTGTATAGGAACAAAGTAATTATGCCATATAACCTAATTGTTTGGTTACTTGCAGATAAAGCACTTTGTTATAACTTATTGAACGATTCGGGTATAACAACATTTTTATTTGATTACATATAATGAGAAAGCTATTTTAGTCATTACTGAACGGCTTGGTTAGGTACAATACATCAATTCACTAAAGTAAGTTGAAAATACAGTAAGGTTTAGACAAACAGTTAATCTGTTGTCAGCATACGGTATGTCTATATGTTAAAAAAATATTACTTAAAATAAACAAACCTTTTCACAAGATATAGCTAATATTGTGAAACAATATACAACACAATTGATGGGTTAAAAAAATAACTCAACTGATTTTGGTAATATATTACCATAGTTTTGTAGTCACTTTTTTTAAGTTATAGGTAGACGAAAGTGCAGTTACATTTAACAAACCTTTTTTTTCAGTGTAGGAAGTGATGTGTTTGTCGTGAGTTGGCGTTTCGACAATAGGGTTGTCAGTTGACAGACTGACAAATGACGTCTAGAGTGTTGTTCGGTACAGTCAGTGCTGTAATAAGTATAGATTGTATTTATGTACATTGACGTAGATACCGAAGGTTGAAGCAGAAAGGTTCACGAGTGGCTACCGCTGATCTGGTAGGTCTTCCAATTTGGGGTAAGCACCGCCACCACCCAAGACGGACCGGTAAACTGGTTAAAGTTTGCGAAATTGTTACGTGCGATGAAGAGCTTTGGGAAAATTTGTCAAATGGTCACCTCGCTTGTAGAACCGACGGCCGCTGGGGCGTGGCAACTATGACACCATTAAACGGTTTTTGGATGTGGGTAGATAGTATCTGCTAGACTCCCTACTAGATGCGGGGAGGTGAACCGTTTAGTCAACGAGGTTATTAGGAAAAGAGAAGGAAGAACGGGAGGTATGGAGGTTACTGTCCAGCATTCGATCGTTCTACTTATATGGATGTTCTGCAAGTAAAAAATATGTCCCCAATTACTACATCCAGTCGCTATTCGAAGTTATTAAACAGTGTCGACAGCGCCAAAATGTTTACTACCACTTCCTATATTTTTTTTAAACATGACTTGAACTGTATCAGTGCTGTATAGCCCTCACTACCAGTGAGTCTGACTTTGTGTGGGAGTATAACCTGCTAATGGGATTATCTCCTTAACACAGGAGTGATGTACCACTTCCTCTAAAAGTCATGTCCAATGAGATTGATTTCAAAGTTCATGTACTCTCTTGCGCACTTTATGTACAAAATAAAGAAACAAAGAAAAGAATAAAGTCGTTTTTCCGTTAACTGATTGTTTGGGGAAGTTTCTATAAATCTCGTTTGAGTTATATGTTAGTCTAAGTGGTCATGGTGCAATGCTGATTGGCTGAGAGGTTGGCTGCAATCCAGCTTAGTAGGTAATCGATGCTACAGTGATAGGAAAAGAGTATTACAATGTTATCAAATATTTGTTATTTGAAATATTTTCTCCCGGATTGCTCTACTTTTTTCGCTCTACGAAACTTCTAAAAAGACATCTATATAAATAGACTGATAATCGGAAAATCTAAATAAATCTAACCGGTGTCAGCAAACATGTCGGCAGCCAGCGATCAGTAGACATGTCGGCATCCCCTTGCTGAGTAAGCAATAAGTACCTATAACAAAAATATATTTTTATTTTTAAAGATAAACGTAAATAAAAAAATAAGTTAAAACCAATTTCAGGTTAAACGGTTTTATTGAAAATAAAGATTAAAATGATGTAGACAATGTACTAAAAGGTTAACAATAATTCGGTAGGTCATCTTGAATTTAAAATGTATCAAATTATATTGTCATCAAAACTAAAGGTGCATACCAAATTTCAGATCAATCTGTCAACAGGAAAGGGGTAAAATTTTAATTACTAAAATTGACCCAAACAAAATAAACAAGCTAAATAAAACCGTTTAATAAAAATGCGCGTGCGGCACATTCATAACTAATAAAACTTATCCCTACTAGGGATAAGTTCATATAACATAGCAAATCCTCAAATGTTAGGCATTGTGCCTATAAAATTTGAGGAGTTACTTCGATTCCTCGTGGACCGTGGACCTCGTCGTTAATCTTCACCAAGTTTTATTGGACAAATTGAGATAATTTTATTAATTTTAATAAATGTCGGTGCTATGATAACAAACATTAACAACAAACAACCAAATAGAATGATGCATTTCAAAGTTATTATTTATTTTCTTTTGATCCCCGTTCATTTTAATCTGACGATATAGCACACTAAATCTGTATTTCCCAATCCTTAATTCCTTGAGGCTTCTCCCCGCCCCTGGTTAATAAACGTCTGCCCACGAACCATAGCTCTGAGCCTCAATTAGTGAGTATCGACTACCTCGGATGGCTTAGACACGGACGGCCCGGTGGGATCGTTACTCAAGTCGGTTATGTTAGTGGTTAGTTGAAGAAACGCAACGCGATTGATGCATTTAAATAAATAAATATATATTATGGGACAATCATACACAAATTGACCTAGTCCCAAACTAAGCAAAATATCTACTATGGGTAGTAGACGACGATATACATAATATATAATTAATCTTACTAAGACGTATAAGTGAAGTACTTTGAGACAGAAAAATAATCTAAATTCAGTCCAACACATGTATAGATAACATCCATGACCCAAGAACACACAAATATTTGCCCCGGCCGGGATTCGAACCCGGGACCGTTGGTCTGCAAACTGCGCCACCCGCGTCGTCAAATGCATTTTCGTTTCAGCTTCGGCAAAAATTCTTTTGTATGTCCATTTGTACAGATTTCCAGTTGTTCGTCTACAGGTCGCATTTCACAGCTGATTCTCGTGAAATTTTTGGGAAGGTTCGATAGTTTTATAGAATTTTCCGAAACTTTAATTTATCATGTTTTTATCCGTTTGGGCACCACGATGGCACAGACAGACGCACAGACACACAGACCTGCATCAATCATGATAAAAAGAGTCAAACTCTTGTCGGTGTAAACGATGAAGTATGTAATTGTCTCCATCTAATTATATCTATAGCCAATAGCCACCTCTATGACTTCCCTATACGACATCATGTCTACCTTCTCTTTTATATTAATGGCCGGTTTGCTTAAATATACGGCATTTGATCGGAAATTCTCCTTTAGCAGGAAGATCCATCTGAACTCTAAGAACATTTTAAGAAGCAGAGATATCTTCATTTCAAGTGAAGGAGGGACTTCTTTCAGAACAACAAAATGTCAACAACCCATACATTTTTTTATTACGTTTTTCAGGTTTCAGAAGGTTCACCCTATCAAAGGAGAACACCCTATCTTCAAACGCCGTATAGTACATTTATATGTCGTGAACGCTGTCCACAATTAGAAACACACGTCAAATTTATAATTCCCCGCTTTACCTAGGGGATTAAACTTCTTCCCCTGGGTACGATTGTTATTTATTTTATTAATTATAAAATTTAATCTAAAGTTTCTAAGTCCGGCTATCGCAAGAGATCAAAAGCCACGTGCCTCACACGAGAAAACTACAAGTACATTTTCTTAATGTAGGTAACAATAACAGTATGACTTCCCCACCAATCTCAATTAAAACAATGTCATATTCCAATTAGAACACACATAATTACACTTTAACACGGTTTCGGCAACAGCCGGGAATGGCGCAAATGTCGTACGCGAGAAACAAAGCAAGTTGTGGCATTAAGTCAACTTCCGAAGTCCGTAATAGAATGCTGAACAAACTCGCTACATTTGCATTTTAGGACGCGGTCACACTACACAATAAACGGCTGGGCAGCAAAATATTACGTATAATATAATACAAGCCTTCTTGAGCTTAATTTGGGACTAGGTTGATTTGTGTGAGGTTGTCTGATATTTATTTATTATTTATTTATTTACAAGTATTGTACGCTTTATTTCACATATTTACACAAGAAATTAAATACAAAGCAAATAAAATAAAAAATTGGGCAAGTACAAGTCCGACTAGCGCATGGAGGGTTCCGTACCATAATCTATAACAATTTTGTTGTATGGGAGCCCCTTTAAATATTTATTTTATTTGATTTTTAGTATTTGTTGTTATAGCGGCAATAGAAATACATGATCTGTGAAAATTTCAACTCCCAAACAACAAACTTGTTTTATGGTACGGAACCCTTCATGCGCGAGTCGGACTTGCCCAATTCTTTTTAATTAGACTTCAGACTAAAGTCACTTTGGAATTATAAATGGGTCAATCAACTTTTTTCTGTTTCTTGTTGCCATGGTGATGTCCCCTGGGTTAAAGCTCCGATTTTCGGCGGCAATATTCAACAAAAATGTTGTAATTGCAGCAGTTATTAAGCCCATTCTTATTTAGAATAGGTACCTATCTCTTGAAAATAGCAATATTATAAATTATCAACACTTTTCTAAGAAGTTTAATCACCAACATTGTCTTCTGGGTGACCGGACAGAATAACAACAAGAAAAAGTTGATGCACCCAAATTCATAATAAAGTAATTAGTAATCTTAGGAAAAATAAAAAACAGGGATTTGGTCCTCTTTTTAAGCGGATTACAGAAAAGTTATAAAATTGTAGTATCAAAAATATGAAGTGTTGTAGGTAAATTTAGACTTAACTTTTAAGGAAGCTCAGAGTCACTCAGTGAGCTATGGAAAGAGCTATGCTCGGGATTTGTCTACGAGATCGAATCAGAAATGAGGAGATTCGTAGACGAACCAAGGTCATCGATATAGCAAGCCGTGTAAGCAAGCTGAAATGGCAATGGGCGGAGCACGTAGCTCGAAGGACCGATGGCCGTTGGGGCAGAAAGGTTCTCGAGTGGAGACCACGTACCGGCAAGCGCAGAGTAGGACGACCACCCGCAAGGTGATCGGACGACCTGGTTAGAGTTGCGGGGACTCGCTGGATGCGGGTCGCTGCTATCCGGCCCATGTGGAAGTCTATTGAGGCCTGTGTCCAGCAGTGGACGTCCTATGGCTGAAATGATGATGATGATGGAAATTTAGACATCCTCCATCGCATAGTGTGCACGCGCCCTAAGGCTCACCCAAGCTTTAAAACGCAGTAAGGAAGGCATTAGAAGTTTCGGGACAAAAACACTTGGACAGTTCTGCTTGTGAAGTTAAAAGTTTGACAGAGACGGTTAGTCTAACATGCTCCGAGCGGGTTTTAGCCTCATCTGTTATTTGAATATGAAAAGTTGCCGCATTACAGCTATCAAAATTTTTTGCTAGCACTTTTTACTCAGACTTTTGTTTGGATGTTTTTTAGGGTTCCGTACCTCAATCGGAAAAAATCGGAACCCTTATAGGATCACTTTGTTGTCCGTCCGTTTGTCTGTCTGTCAAGACCTTTTATTAAATACTATATACTCAAGTCTACGGTCCCTTAGCGCTGTGAAAAAACAAACTTCTACGTTCACGTGAAAAAAAGATATGGGCGTGTTTAAATCACAAAAAATGTACATTTCGACACTCTCAAGGGAATCAAAATTATACGGTACTTCCCGAAGACCTAGAATTATGAAATTTGGCCAGTAATATCGTCACATACTATAAATACTTATAAAAATCTGAAAACTTTAAATTTGTAATAAAATCATTAAAAATATAGTCCTTTTCAAACATCATATTTGGAGAACTCGCCAAAGAAGAGCAGGCCAATTAAGATGGGATAAGTGAAAGTTAGTACGGGACCCACGGTGCGCAAGTCAGACTCGCACTTGGCCGGTTTTTATTTATGTTAAATATTGCGTGTTTTTGGAGGTTTTTTTTTTTTTTGTGTAGTTATCAATGGAAGCCTATTACCTATGAAATGAAATGAAATGCAATAATTTATTTAGTGAATAGACATTTCTCAAGAGGCGACCGCTGTTGAAAAGAAATCCGAAAAAAACTCAACAGTTAGTACTTTTTTCGTATGTGATACCTAAAACAATCAATTACCTACATTTATGTTATAACGGATCACATAGTACAACAACTATTGCACCGTAACAGTGTATAATGGTCGGTCCATCTTATTTGGCACTTCACCACGCTGCGCCCTCCAGAACGTGGTTTTATAATAGCGATATCTACTAAAATCAATATGCCTGATATCGGGTTCATTAGACAAGAATTGTGGAAATCCAACAATGATTTTTCGTCGAATATATCTGAGGCACTAAGTAAAGGTTTTACGATTACAGAAAATCTGATTCAAGTAAAACAGAAGTGCGAATTACAGTAACTCCTGTGTATGTAATAACTGTAGTTGACCTAAAAGGAGTTTCCTCTTTGTAAAAAACCGGGAATTTTTTTGATAAAAATAAAACTGTTTTTAGTTTTTAGATGATATCGGATCGGATGTTAAAGTGATAATGTTACCGAAATTAACTTATAAGAAATCCTACTTTATTTGACGACGCGTTTGGCTCGGTTTGTAGACACCTGCCTACTGAGTCGGCGGTCCCGGGTTCGAATCCCGGCCGGGGCAAATATTTGTGCAAAATATTTGTTCTTGGGTCATGGATGTTATCTATATATTATGTATATCGTCGTCTAGTACCCATAGTACAAGCTTTGCTTAGTTTGGGACTAGGTCGATTTGTGTATGATTGTCCCTTAATATTTATTTTATTTATTTAATTATTTTAACTGAAAAAATTACTTAAACTTAGTAACGCGTTTAAAAAGGATAATATTGAACAAGTAGATTATAATATTTATTAACAAACAACCTCAACATAATTTCGATCTAAGTAAAAACACAATATACTACAGCAAAGTTGATGTACTTATCGTAAGAAAATCTTGTCGTTTTCTCAGAAAGTTTCGTGTAATCTCGTGCAACCAATGAAGAGCAAAGTTACCGCATACTGCGATACAAAAACAGACTCCGCCGGGTTACAGAGCAAAACAGCCGAGTCACTTTACTTCACAAGTAATCATGACTATGACAGACGGTTCAGCCGTTTGAAAACCATAAGCTTTTTTGTTATTAAAATTCATTTATTTCGAGTAACATATATACGAGTCCTATCGTAATCATAACGCAATTCATAATATTACCATAATCATGAAATCATTTACATTACACTTACTTATTATGTTTCGACATGACATAAGTCTGGAAATAGCTGAAATGAAATCGGCATTTTGTGTGGAGAATTTCATCGCAACCGGTTTTTCCATAAATTCAATTATTTTACATTCAAACCTCATACAGAAAAGTAGATAAAAATAAATCTAAACCATACATACATAATAATATACACAGATTAAAGCTTAAAGAAAAATTGAAAAGGAGCTACCTGGTGGAAGACACCGGGAATAGAACCCGGTACCTCTGGATTTCCGGTCCAGGATTCTTTATTTAGTTATAAAATGAAATAACGTTGACATTTCACGTCACGATGCCTTATTGAGAATTTAAGGCGACACGATGTAGTTTGTTACGTCACTAGGATGCAACATTATATCGTACGACGATGTAAAATTATGTTTACTGTACTGGGCCCATAACCTTATAATTTAATATAACGTTGATATTTGGATTATACCACAGACTGAATATATATTTTGAATAATTTACGAATAAAATGCAACCATAGATAGGTTAGATGGCACTAGTGGTGTTTATGTTGATAACAAACCTCAACTGCACCATAAAATGTTTCTGTTTAGCTCAATGGTTGACTGATAGAGAATGCCATATGGCATTAAGTCTGCCACAAATGCAAATGCCAAATTTGTACACATTTTTTTGTGGAATAAAGTTTAAATAAATAAACAGGCGAAGACAAACTTTTTGTATTAAAAAGGTGTATTACTCTGTCGAGGAGTTCCTTGATGAGTGAGTGTGTCGAGTCTTTTTGGTGTACATAATATATTATATTATGTAATTGACATGTTAATTTTTATTTTGATAACTGCTGCATTGGTTTCTTTGTGTACAATTGTTATTTTATTTCATTTTCTTTAGACAATAGTATTATTATTATTTTTTAAGACTGAAAATGTAATTGTTGAATGTTTGACAATGTAAGTTCATAACTAATAAATTATTATATTATATTCTATTCTATTCGTATGGAATGAACTAGCTTTAAGTAAGTTCGCTGTTAGCTACGGCTATGCCGTGTAAAAGTTTGAAGGCCCGCGGCAAAGCTGAGCTACTGCGTCAAAAGCAACCAAGATAATGTCTTACATACAGTCTGAATACGATTTTGTTGCATTCGGGGTTGAGACCCTTGGTCCGTGGGGGCCCAGTGCTCATCAACTTTTTAGGCAGATCTCAAAAAAACTGGTTGACATCACGGGGGACCGAAGATCTGGCAGCTTCCTCGCTCAACGCATTAGCGTTGCTATACAGCGAGGAAATGCTGCCAGCGTCTTCGGGACTATGCCAAAGGGGTCCGATTTTTTAAGTCTTTTTTAATATTAAATTTGTTCTGTTTTAGCCTTTTATTTTAGTTAGTTAAGTTCTTAGTTTATAGTTAGTAGTTAAATCTCTGAGTATGTACAATAAATTAATAACAATAAATAGGAAAGTTTGTCATATAATTATATTTAGGTAATACATATTTATATAGGTAAACTTTAACAACTCTAAAAAACAACTTTAAAACTCTAAAGTTACCGCGCCGGAGTACGGATAGCTGTCCCTGATGAAGAACTCCGTACGAGTTCGAAACATGTCGGGCCGTTCCTGACAATTTCACGTGAGTATAAACCGCTTAATACAATAATTAAATATGTCTCACGAAAGTTTTAATAACACTATTATTAAAAAAAAAAAACATTTATTTATTTACTAAAATAATCAACAATATGAGATAAAAAATAACTAAATTCTAAGAAAAACAAGGTTCAACCACCGCCCCATGTCGTTTCTGGTCCCAAGATGTAACGCTCGCAGCATTTCCACGCTGGATCGCAATGGACAGCCTTTGTACCAGAAACGACTCAGAGCGGGGGTCTTCCCCCTTTTGTCTGAGTCTACGGCCTACGTCGCGCACAAAACTTTCAGCACCTGTTCCACAGCAACCCACCGTCTCCAGCGCAAAGGGAACAAAAATATAAGATGAACAAATACATACACTATTTACTAAGATATACATATCACTTACAGACTAATCCTACACCACAACGTTCTCTATGTCTTGTCATCTCTTCTAATCTCTCTTTTTTTTTAGGGTTCCGTACCCAAAGGGTAAAAACGGGACCCTATTACTGAGACTTCGCTGTCCGTCCGTTCGTCCATCCGTCCGTCCGTCCGCCTGTCACCAGGCTGTATCTCAAGAACGGTGATAGCTAGACACTTGAAATTTTCACAGATGATGTATTTCTATTGCCGCTATAACAACAATTGCTAAACATAAAATAAAATAAATATTTAAGGGGACTTCCATACAACAAACTTGTTATAGATTATGGTACGGAACCCTTCAAGCGCGAGTCGGACGCGCACTTGCCCAATTTTATTTTATTCTATTTTTAATGTTAGGTGTAGGTATTAGTAAGCCCCTTATCAAATAAAAAATAAACCTGCGATCTGAGAAATTCAGTAATTCACAGCCCTAGGTATGTATGTACCAGATGAAACACAAATACGAATGACTACCTTATTTAACAATTAAAATTACATTGCTTTGAAAAGGTACTCAATATCTCATACACATTAGAAGCATACCTATTTATCTTTAATACATACTTATAAACAAAAGAAAGTGTTTAGACGAGAAAAACGCCTTCTTAAATTCTTACCATGTGTACAAATTTAATCCTAAATTATTCCGTACTTCCTAATTCATCTTGTATGTAGCCTTAAGTATCGTAAAGTAAGTCAGACAAAGTCAATAAAACCTTTTAACCAACCTTCGACTTTATTTAGATAACTCGAAAGAAAAAACTGCGATTTACAATCGCGTGAAATCGGTAGCTTTTCGACATCCAATAATATTTACCCATCCACTCCGCCGCCGCCATGCTTTTCGTGGAAATAAATTATTCAGAACAAATCGACGATTCACTTCAGCAACCTCCCATCTTCGATTCCCCAGGAACGTAAAATGGACTTTCCTTCCAGCACCACAAATGCAAATTTTAGGTGAGGCTTTCAAAAGATACAATGTTGAGAAGGCGAGATGCAAAATTCAGAAGCAAATCTCGTGACGAGTCGAACACCTGAAATTTAAACTCAGTTTCATTTCTGTACGACTCAAGTTAGATTAAACCCTGTATATTTTATTGGTAAACAATTTAATACAGATTGGGTACCATAGAAGCTTTATCTGGTTTGGAATAAGGTTGTGAATGGGGCTGACTTTGTGGTTGGTAGCGTTTATGTAGGCATCATGGCTCGATTAAACGAATTGTTTTTGCTTGTTTGGGATTAGATTGAATAAATTTGTTCTATCAATAATTTCAGTGTAATTTTAATAGTAAGTATTCCCTTTCTAGTCGTCTCACTCTTATCTTATCGTGGTCTCGATGATGGTGTATTTGTACGCATCTGATCTTCGTCCTCGGTCCTCTCGACTCAGGTGGCCGCCTTCGCAATTTGTCTCCACTTTACTCTATTAGCAGCATTTCGAGAACACTGAAATGCTAGTGTCTTTCGCTGTCCTTATCAGATCCGTCCATCGGGTTGGAGACAGCCTTCGAGACCTTTTGCTCTTAATCTGTCCTTGCACCACTAGATGCTCCACATGGATTTCTGGTTTCGGGAGATATGTCCTTTGTCGAAATAATCTTGAATCCGCAATAGTAAGTACTATCACTATCAGTATATGCATTTAAACTAAATCCATCCCGAAGGATCGTATCTATCTTTATTTTAACGACTTTCCTTGGTGTAGGAAATGTAACAGGATTTCGCTTAGTGGGTAGAAAGTCTTTTGATATATCATATTTATTACATGTACTGTTTTTAATACAATCTGTTAAGTATATTCATTTAAACTTACACGATTTTCACACACCATTATAGGGTTCTCTATCGTTTGCCCGAATTTCATATGCCATAATCTGTCATTTACAAAAATATGAATTTGCCATAAATTTATTCTTCTCTTTAAGCTGAAACTTTTAAGGATTTTCATAAAACAAACCTAACCTAATGATATCTCTATGAATAGTATTAAAGAAATCCCGAAGAGTTTATGATTTATGAAATAAAAAGTTTATGGCAAATGAAAATTATGACGAGTGATAAATTTATGACAAATGTAATTCGGGGAAGTGAAATGCTCCCCCCTTCAAGACCATGAACGTAACATCATCATGATTTAGTCCCGTTTTGTTATAATAATACTGTATGATTATTTTTGCAATTTCACAAGTAGACGTATTTGCTTTGATAAAAAAAAATTACGTAGTTATTTATCCTTATGAGACATGACGCTTTTATAAAAACATATTTAGGGGGAAAGTCCGGTACCACCCTTAGAGTCGTAAAGTCGGAGTCGGCCACAACATGAGTTTAAAATCCTTCGTGGCGAAAGTTCGGACGTACCAACTAGTAACCTTTACAAAGGAAAAGCAAGTCGATGTGTGTCAATGCTTAAAGCTAAAAAATCGGCCAAGTGTGAGTCGGACTCGCGCACCGAGGGTTCCGTACAAACACTTTCCATCCTTAAGTGGTTAAGTTAAGTTTGCACCTGGTATTTATAGCGCCCCATACAAATGAGGTGCAAAGTTTACGCAACCAATCCCGTTTGTTGTATGGGAGGCCCCCTTAAATATTAATTTTATTTTATTTTTAGTATTAGTTGTTATATCGGCAGTAGAAATATATCATCTGTGAAAATTTCAATTGTCTAGCTATCACCGTTCTTGAGATACAGCCTGGTGACAGACGGACGGACAGCGAAGTCTCAGTAATAGGGTCCCGTTTTTACCCTTTGGTTACGGAACCCTAAAAATAAAAATAAAAATATTTTTCAGTAAAATCCGTTTTGTAAACTTTACTACTTACTTCTTAAGCCTGTTTCATATACATACAATGATAAGTATATCTCTAATAAGGGACGACGCTGTTGGGGCGGTTTGTATTGCACCTGCGTACTGAGCCGGTGGTCCTTGGGTTTTTAATCAAGTAAATAGTCAATTTTTACGTTTTCAACCCCCATACCCGCCATTTTGAAAGACTTCGAAAACTGACTCGCCAAAAAAAAAACTTATCGAACCAACTCACAAAACTTCATAAGAATCGGCTGAAAATTGTGGCCTGTAGGCAAGAACAGCCTAGAAATCCGATCATCCAAACATCCGGACATACGAAAGAAATTTTGGCCAAGCTGAGACGCTTCGCTCGCTCTGTCAATATAAATAAAATTGGGCAAGTGCGAGCCCGACTCGCGCATGAAGGGTTCCGTACCTATACATATATATATTATATAATCTATAACAAGTTTGTTGTGTGGGAGCTCCCCATAAAATATATATTTTATTTTATTTTTAGTATTTGTTGTTATAGCGGCAATAGAAATACATCATTTGTGAAAATTTCAACTGTCTAGCTATCACCGTTCTTGAGATACAGCCTGATGACAGACGGACGGACGGACGGACAGCGAAGTCTCAGTAATAGGGTCCCGTTTTTACCCTTTGGGTACGGAACCCTAAAAACCAACCTGCATTAACATGCACCCCGTAATAACTTTAATACGTTTAACCGTAATTATACCCGATGTCGACTGAACCGAACTTAAGGCAAATCCTCCGCAAAATTGCTTTCAAATGTGTTAAATTTAAGTCCAACCGCTTACCCGTACTGCTGCCGTCTCTGTCTTTCGCACTAGGTTTGAAAAGGCCGGCGATTATGTGACACGGTACTTCGTTTATTACGAATTAGTGGCGTGTCGATGGAATGAAAATTTAGACACGGTTTTCCTATATAAGTAACTTACAAAAACACAATCAAAAGACATGAACCGATTACAATTTGGATGATAAAGATTTATTAAAAGCCTGATTATCTATTTCAAACCACACCTAATAATTGGATATAAAATCAAGGTGGCCCATTTAGATCGGACAGTATGGGAAAGTCTAAAACTAAGACATACGAAGATCTATTCTATTCTTAGGAACTATGTCATCGATTTTAGTAGCAAGTAAATCTGCATTCATAAATTAAAAAAACCTGTACTCAGCTCGGGAATCGAACCCGGACGTTTTGAAAAATAACACTAACATTATTTCTACTTAGATATCAATTATGTAGGTGGGCCATTTTTTCTAGCGTACACTTTTGTACACCCCACTTTTTTTTTCGTTATTTTGGGTATTTTTTACTCCGACTAACGAGCTCTTTCGATCTAATTAGGAGAAAAAAACTGTCCCAATAATATTCATACATTTTTTGTTTTTCCATTCCGTTACCGCTGTAGTAGGTTATACTGAAATGGTAACGGAATGGAACGAAAAAACATAGGGACAGTTTTTTTCTCCTAATTAGATCGAAAGAGCTCGTGATTCTGAGTAGAAAATACCCAAAATATCGAAAATAAAAAAAAGTGGGGTGTACAACTTTAGAAATAATGGCCCAGGTTGTGGATATATATTATGCAGTGTATGTAACAAGTTGCAACACCATCGAAAGAGCTACAAACAACCATAGAATAAAATTACGCACCTAAACTCGTTGAATATTGTATTAAAAAATTGGTGGTTATTTCGAAAACTTAGGTACTAAAATAAACTAAGAAATATGAAAACAATGCATTTTATTCATTTAAGACATCATGTGTCATAATAAAATTTACTGCTTAAGACCTGCACAATTGATATGTACCTACGTATAAGTAAAAATATTGTAAGTGTTATTTTTCAAAATATCCGGGTTCAACTCCCGAGCTGAGTACAGGCTTTTTTTTAATGTATGAATGCAGTTTTTCTTGTTATTTAAATCGATGGCATGGTTCCTAAGAACAGATCTTCGTATGTCTTATAGTTTCAGACTTTCCCATACTGACGAACTTATTATTATAAAATGTGTGTAGTAAGCGTCTGTTTTAGGCCAAAATTCCGCCACAAACGGACGCCTAGTACACATATTCTATAATATTTCCTTCCTATTCTGTTCCTAAAATTTGATAAAGATTGGTTAAGTTTTGGAGCAGGAAACAGACGAGAACGAAATCTCGAGTTGTATAACCCGCATACGTTAATTTTGGACCTCATTTGTATCCGATGCCATAGTTTCCTCGTGAAAACTTCTCGTAAACTGAATGTATGGGCAAAGGAGCAGTGATATATGTATGTACCATCACTGTAATGCAATACAAAAACAGCATCCTAATGACGTCATGAATCTATGTGCAGACATTATGCCCGGGTAGTAGTACACAACTATACTACATTATGTTTGCTATAAAATTTTAATGTGTTCCTAATTGTGTTCTTTGTAATTGTAATTGTCTTCAATGTAATTTATTTCAACTTATTTGTATCTTTTGATATGGACTTTGTCTGTAATAAATGTTTTTTTAGGGTTCCGTACCCAAAGGGAAAAACGGGACCCTATTACTGAGACTTCGCTGTCCGTCCGTCCGTCCATCCGTCCGTCTGTCACCAGGCTGTATCTCAAGAACGGTGATAGCTAGACAGTTGATATTTTTACAGATGATGTATTTCTATCGCCGCTACAACAACAAATACTAAAAATAAAATAAAATTAATATGTAAGGGAGGCAACGAATACTAAAATAAAATAAAATAAAATAAAATTAATATTTGTATGGGAATACAACAAATGTACAGATAATGGTACGGAACCCTTCGTGCGCGAGTCCCACTCGCACTTGGTGTATTTTTTTGTATACATCGGATATTCAGAAATCTAAATGCCTTATCTATTATTTAATTGCATCTACCAGTTTGCAATCACGAGGCAGTTCGCGGGTAGTATGATAATCCCGAGGGGACGCGGTTACAAGCGAATTATGCCGTGTGTGATTATTTAACAAGGTTTCTTACGGGGAATTAAATTTATATCAGATTTACCAGCAATTAGTATATGAGAAACATTAATGTTTGTTTTATAAGTCTACGTCGTTCAATGTAGCAATTTAGGAAGAAGACGCGCTATGAAACGTCGTAAGTCAAAGGTCGAGTTTTCCTGACTCGTATTTCGAATTCAGTAATAAAACTTCAAAACTCTGTTTGTATAGGGTTGGTAATTTTTTTGGAAGGCTAGGTATTGAATTACATTTATTTTCAATAGCCCTTGCTATACGGATCAACAAAATGCGGCTCCATAATTTTATTTATCACGGATTTTCAAAAATACTATCATCACTACATATAAAACAAAGTCGCTTTCTCTGTCCCTATGTCCCTTTGTATGCTTAAATCTTTAAAACTACCCAACGGATTTTGATGCGGTTTTTTTAATAGATAGTGATTCAAGAGGAAGGTTTATATGTATAATACATGCATAATTTATCAGCATTTCACCCGTGCGAAGCCGGGGCGGGTCGCTAGTTTAGTATAAAACAAAGTTGCTTTCTGCCTTCTGTCTGTCTGTTCCTATTGTATGGTTAGATTTTCAAAACGACGCAACGGATTTGGACACGGTTTTTTTTTAATAGATTGTGAATTAAAAAGGATGGTTTATACGAGTATGTATAATGCATGCATAAGATAGCATTGCACCTGTGCGAAGCCGGGGCGGATCACTAGTATTTCTTTTAAATTACTATTTGAGAGTTCGCAATATTATTGGCTGAAGGGATATTTACCTTCGAAACCCGATAAAAATGTCGATAGTCGTCACTTGTCAATGTCAAACTGTTAAAATTTTGATATATGTCAGTCTCAAACCATTGAAATGCTTATACATAATTATGCAGTGTAAATGCGTTGAAATTTTGATACTTAACTTGACGACCCGGTGGGCGCCGTGGTAGTATAGTCGCCTACCGAGCCAGCGGTCCCGGGTTCGAATCCCCGCAAGGCCGCAAATACCTATTTGTGTGATAAACAATTAGATTTGTGCCTGGGTCATAAATGTTTAGAGTAATTATCAATATAATTGTGTATATCGTCATTAAGTGCTCATAACCATAAAACAAGCCTTAGGGAGCTTTAGTGCTTACTGTAGAATTCATTGATATGCATGAGGTTATCCGTTTAATAATTTTATTTAGTATTGACTGACATCCGGTCTGTTGTTTCAAGGAAACCCGAATATTTTAAAGATGACTGCTCCCATTTTCAACAAACATAGCTAAGAACCATCACGACAGACAAGGGTTCCTATTAAATATACAGCATACTAATCGGTCCACCCGTTTGGAAGCTACGATGGTACAAGCAGATACACAGATACACACCCTCGACGAAAAAAGAAGGATATTATAACTATAATATATTCAATTTATAAGTTAAAGTTATATCATCTCTCCTTTTTCGTAGAGGGTTAAAAATTAAAGCCGAATTTAAAATAAAATGTCAACAGCCAGTAAGTATCAATTACAGTGTTACATTAACGTTCGAAAGCAGCACTTTGTCACAGCAACGTTGTTTGGGGGTTAATTGGGGTGTCTGCAAATGCACTAATGAGCTACAGCGACAAGGTTCCAAAATGAAAATTATCCTTTGTTCGGTTCAGCCAACGATATACTTTGATGTTTGTGTCGTAGTGTATTTCATTTTGGCATTTAAGTTAAATAAATTGTGGAAACTGACGAGTTCAGGGACTCAATTCGAAGTTTATAAACAAATTAGGTAACCGTGATGTCAGCGTAAAAAGTATCCTATTACCATCTTTAAGTAGTCGGGTAAAACGTATCCTATTACCATCTTTAAGTGGTCGGGTAAAAAGTATCCTATTAATATTATTTTTGTTTTCTACATTTTGGCAACACTGACTCATAGTCAGTGTTGCCAAAATGTAGAAAACAAAAATCTACTACTTGGTTTCTGCCGCGGTAAATTGAATTTGTACCATTCATAACCTGTCCCTTTCATAGCACTTTCCCCCTATGACTGACTCAAATTTCGACCCAAATTTATCTAAAAATATCCCATAAACAAATTAGCTATCTAAAAACAAACATCGCCCTCTGAGACTTCACGTAAAATTATTATACTTTAATATTCGCAAAACGTGCTCATAAGCAAGTTAATTATTCCGAGCCTCGAAGGTTTCATATTTCCTCAAAGAAACACCTTATAAATTAAAATAAACGACTTTAATATTCAGCAAAAGGCAGTCTGTCACACCGTTGCGTAATTGGTAAAGTGCCGTGGTAGAATAATATTAGATTAGATTAGATTTATTTATTTCATAATAACAAATTACATTATAAATTGTCCTAAGTTAATTTACATGAATCTTGATATTACGATAAGAGTAGGCAATTCGAATTCTGAATGCAACCCACTACAAAACCTACGTTCGTCAAAATGCTGAAGGGAAAGCAAAACCTGGTTGGTTAGGTTAGTAGTGGTGATGGTGGTTTAGTAGTTAGGTTGTAATTTTCTTTCTGGTTTCTGTGTTGAATACTGTCAAAAACAGCGTAGTATAAATATTTAACTTTTAAAGTTCCAATCTAATTTGCGACATTACTCGAAGTTAAATCTGCTATTTTATTACACAACACAATCGGCACACTTATACAACACCGTCAATAAACAAAATAAATCTATTTATTCATTACAACTATTTATATGTAAAAAAAACAGTCATAGAATGGCTGATATAGCTACGATAATACTGAGGCACTTCTACTATAATAAAATAACCTCATATACTTTTTCTTACACAAACACACACACACACTTACATTTGCTGATATAAGCACATACTAACTAATACACACATTTTCTGAAAAACGTAATAGCGGAATGTTTTTTTCCATTGTTTTTGTTGTCCTAGTTTATTTACGTTTGTTTATTATTTTTAGTTAATAAGTACATATTATGTACAATCGGTTGAATAATTAAATTACCATGTTGTTTCTGGAAGAGCTGACAAAAGTATATTTTACTTTATAGGAGGACCCAATCCCAACAAGATGAACTTGTATAGTTTTAACCTAATAAACTTTTTAATTTTTCACTTTTAATTTTTTTGTCATTACCAGCCTAAAACCTAGAACTATAAAATTGAATGTACCCGTGTATAGTTATGGACACTTTCTAGTAAATACATAGAAAATCTAGTGCGATAATTTAATCAGGCATATATGAGTAAACGAGTACCTTATACATATAGTCATTGGTCAATGGACGATCATTAACCTTTTGTGATATTAAATTTTTAATTTTATTATTATCTATCGTTTATCTACGGTGCGGTAAAACTGTCGTACAATAACAATTATTTCCTCACGAGTGGTCACGTAATTACCAAGTGCCTGACTTCTTTTTTCCATTATCAGCCGCATTTTTGAAGATTTTTGGATTTGTTCAGGCAAAATCAGAACACGTTCATTGCCAGTCGTAACGACACACAGACATCGATCGGTAATGTCTCCACGCCCTGAAACTAATTGTTTCACATTTTACACAAACAATCAACAAGACCATTCCGGCTTTTAATTAGATTAATTAAGTACATTTTGTAGTACCTAGAGCCATAACAATAAATGTATTGTGCTTAGAGCATTTCTCAAAAAGTTTGTACAAAATTAAGACTTCATTTAAGTTCAATATAATTTTCCTATTTCGTTACCAATTATTTTAGTACATTTATATTAATGTTATATATAAATAATCTACAATAATTACAAACATGTTTGATAATAAGTATATAATTGAAAATTAGTTGACGTCTTAATTTTGCACAAACTTTTTGAGAAATGTTCTAATCTATATTGTGGCGGTAACAGCGACACGGTGTTTTTTATTTTATTTTATTTATTTTTATTTTATTCATTCTTAACAAATAATATTGTGTTGAATGTACATAAAAGTATATAATTCTAATTAATCTAAGTTTTACTACAATAACAAAAACATAAGTACGTAGAATAACACACAATTTCAAATAAATACAAAAAAAAACATTATTATTATTTTCCCTATGAATCCATTAAATTAGATTACATGTCATAGGTATGCTACAATTACATGTCAATTAAATAACCTACTAAAGAAAAAAATATATTTAAATTGAAAGAAAAAATAAATAATAAGTAATAATAAAATTATGTGCTTGTTATAAAATCGTCTACTGAATAATATGCTTTTTTTAAAAGGAACTGTTTGAGTCCTGCATTGAATATTTTGCTATTAGTAATGGATTTGAACTCCATTGGCAGTTTGTTAAATAGGAATACGGCCTGATAACTCGCGGCGTGCTTCATAATATTAAGCCGAGGGATAATATTACATTTTATGTCCTTACGTCTAGTTAACAGCCTTATTTCTCTTTCCTCTATGCTCTCATACTTGTTTAAATGCTTTACTAAGTCTGTTAGGAGAACAAGAATGTACAGAGATGGCACCGTAAGGATGCTAAGATTAATAAAATAATCTCTGCAAGATTCTCTCTGCGGTATGCGAACAATGATCCTTATGGCTCTTTTTTGGAGTCTGAATGCAGCATCGATATTATACTGATAACTGTTGCCCCACTGTTTAATACTGTAACGTAGCTTAGACTCTACAAGTGCGTGATAAACTACTCTTAGCTGTGGAGTATGAATTAGATCTCGCAGGCAGCGAAGAGCGTAGCACGCAGAGCTTATCGAATTTGTGAGAGCCTGCAGTTCTTGCTTCCAATTCAATAATTTATCAATATGCACTCCCAAAAATTTTACGGAATCAGTTGGCACAATTTTGTTTCCCTTTAGACTAATGCTTAGTGTATCTGAGTGGTTCGATGTAGCGGAAAACAAAATTACATTGGTTTTTTTTGAGTTCAATTTTAAATTATTAGCTATGAACCACATGTTACAAGTCACTAGGGTGGCATTGGCTCTGTCGTTTAGCTGTGCTATATTATCAGCTGTAACTACAGCGTTTGTATCGTCCGCGAAACATACCAGCTTAGTATTCGGTACAGTATTTTCTATATAAGGTATGAGGTCATTTACGAACAGTATAAAGAATAATGGGCCAAGTATCGAGCCCTGAGGAACACCACGACCCATTTTCACAGTCTTTGACCTGACCACCTGTTCAGTGTCACCCACAACTGATCTTAACTCAACAAATTGCTTTCTGTTCGTCAGATATGATTTAAACATTCTAAAAACATTGCCTCTAATACCGTAATGCTCGAGCTTCTTTAACAAAATATTGTGATCTACGGTATCGAATGCTGAACTAAGATCTAAGAAAATTCCTGCTACCTTTTGTCTATTATTCAAATGTGTTACCACATCTTGAATCAAAGTGTCTATGGCTTCGCTAGTGCCGATGCTTTTTTGATACCCAAATTGCCTTTTGTTTAGTACATTGTGGGCAGTTAAGTGTCTTAGCAGCCTGGATTTTAAAATTTTTTCAAAAATCTTTGATATCGTAGGTAATAAGGATATCGGCCTATAATTCAGCGGATCACTTCGACTACCCTTTTTGTATATCGGCAACACTTTGGCAATTTTTAACTGATCTGGGAACGTGCCCGCCTCTAAACACTGATTAAAAAAGTGCGCAAGTGGTTCCGATAACAATTCAATATTTTCTTTGATTACCGTTATGGGAATTCCATCATGTCCTGCCGATGTTTTGGGTTTCATTGTATTAATAATTTGTAAGACTTCTTGTGGCGTCACAGAATCGCATATCATTGACTGCTCAACCCTTTTTGTATTGTCTCCTAATATTTTCAATGCAAGATCAACATCACTTGTAACATCGCTTCTGCCATGATCAAATATATTGGAAAAAATGTTTGCCTGCTCTTGTGGATCTTCTACGGCCTTGTCTGTTTTAAGAATTAACTTATCATTGTCCTTTGCTCGTGTCTTGTTCCTGTGCCTATTTACGATTTGCCAGATACCTTTACTGGTATTATTAGCTTTGTCTATTTCCAAGCTTACAGCATATCGTTTGGCATACCTAACTACACGCCTATAGACAGATATATACTTATTTCGATATGTCTCTATGGAGGCGTTTGAGTTCTCTCTATCATATGTACTCAGGAAGCGCTTCATTTGGCTTGCTATTTTTATACCTTTAGTAATCCAAGATTTATTCGCGTATCTTTGGCTAATTTTTATTTTCCTTTTTCTAAAACTACTTTTATATAAACCACTGAATTTACTAAGGAATGTGTTGATACCAATATTGTTCCAGTTTTGCTGTAAGAGCTTTTTTCTGAAAACCAACTTATTATTTTTAGTTAGCGGGCGACGTTCAGTGTAATTTACCTGTTCATCCATCTTGCTTCCTACACGTTCTAGGATTAGATCACAGCCCAGACCCGCGTGTCCGTCGGCTAAACCATTATGATCAACCCATGTGTTTTTAACACAATCAGAAGATACATTAGTCAAAAAGTTGTCAATACAAGACTCCGACTGTTTCCTTATGAATGTTATATCACTAACAAGAGTCACGAAGTTATAACATTTAAGTAGGGTTAGAAAATCAGCAGACTTATTGTCACTTTTTTGTATGTTAATATTAAAATCTCCACATATGATAGATTTTTTACAAAAACAAAAATCGAGTAGTTGCTCCAGTTTATCCAAAAAGCTAGACAAATTACTTTCAAGCGGACTGCGATAGCAGCAAATTATACAAACATTGGTCTCACAGTCCTTGACTCCACACACCTCAAAACATCCTGTCTCGTAAAGAGATTTACAAAAGGACAGTTCTTCTGTCTTTCTGCTAGATTGTACCAGAATGAGACTACCACCTCGTTTTTTATTTGCTCTGACATTGTGTGCAGCCAAAGAGTACAAAGGAATGTTAAAAAGAGCTACTGAAATATTATTTAAAAAATGTTCACTAAGGCAAATAAAATGAATTTCTTTGGTTAATGTGCTTAAATAAATTTGTAATTCGTCCTTCTTATTAGAAATACCACAGACGTTCTGGTGAAATATATTAACGCTCGTTAGGTCTCTGTCTGTGACTTCAATGGAGTGGGAGTCAGACCTAAAAAAATTTTTTGATGGTCATTAGCGTCCTGCGATGTTACATTTAATTCTAAGTTATCTACATTGTCTAATAGCATATCAGATTCACAGTCTAAAATATACATATTGTCCTTAAGCCAAAGTTTCAAGTCGGCGAAAATCGTAGATAAACCGACATTATTTATATGACCCGACCGAGTCCAAAACATTTTATATGAGTACTCTAAATTACTGTTTGAATCAAACAGCAAGGCGTACCTATGTTTGAGAACGTCTGAATGTAGCATATTGTTGAAGATCTCAACTCTTTTATTAAACAGAGTACAATTTCTTTTTAACTTATACGTCGGCGTACAGATAATTATATTGGTATTAGTTATTTGGCTAAGTTTATTTCTAATTAAAGTTATAATTGATGCATAATTATTTGTCATTTTAAAGTCTTTGTAGCCTATTAAAAAGATACACAGGTCGCCCTCAGAGTAATTTTGTAGTTTTGTGTCGATTCCCTCCAATAATTGAGACACCCCGCCGTTCGTGTAGAGGTGATGGCAGATTTGATGATCACCAAACATCTTCTCAGCTGTCTTCAACACCGTATTTCTGCCGTTGCTGCTAATAATGCATAATTTCGGCAGCACCTGCCCATTATTTGGAGAGATAGTTTGTACTGACTTAGGCTCATCCATGCAACTTCGTTTAATTACATAGCGTTCCTTTGTTTCTGACCTATTCTCCGCAACACGCACATCAGGTTTTTTCGGAGTAGACGCACTCAAATTGTGATCCTTGTTATTACTAAAAATTATCGTGTCATTCACGCTGTGTTGCGATGCTGAAGTTATTGAGCCCTGCTCGGCAGAGCAACTTGACGTTTGAAGAGTCTCCAAAACCTTACAGACTGAGTTAGACCTCTGGATGCTCGACGTTCTTATTGTACAAAGTTGGTTAATTTTTCTGTACGTTGGTGTGGAAGACATCCTGGAAAGTATCCTGGGACTGCCTATCCTGTGTTTGAGGACTTCCGAAGCTGTGACGGTTTTGTATAAGGCTAATTTACTTTTGTATAGCTCGTTTGAGCTCCGCAGCTCAGATATTTCCAGCGAAAGTTTACATATCTCCTCATTTGCGATGTCAAGTTGTTTACGCAAATTTTTACCTTGTATTTTTAAGTCTTCAAATGAAGAGGAATCTCCGTTGTGCACATTCGGCAAACTCAGTTGACTGCAGTTTAGTATGCTTTGCGATTCCGTTATAATTGTACTGTCCGAGTAATTTCGTCTCAATACCGGCTTCCTGATCGTGACATTATCAAAAGAAGAAGACATGATGTCGATTTGAACGTTCGTTAGTAGGTAAATAAATAAATAACAACGTTTATGCACAAAGTAGGCCTATTTTAACGGCAAGTTGCAATATGCAGTGGGCGGAGCTATTGTTGTTGTTCTGTTGAAGTCGCAAGCGCACGCGTATTGTTGTCCTTTTCGTTCTCACTGTTACCCATGAGCATGTCGCGCTCTAATTGATAGTGATCCCTGCGGCTCACTAGATGGCGTTAGTAGTTCGTAAACTGAATAACTTGTCGATGTTTTTTTTTTTGTAGATTATCGTTGTTGATAAGTATCACAAATGCACATATAATTGCGTTAATAGCAAAAATAGACCGAACAATAAACCAGGTCCACACAAATGTACGTAACAGAGGAGTTCCTAAGTTAACAATTCAAAGTCACTTAGCCGTTGATACACTGCATAGTTTTTCCAGTTTTTCACTATTACTTTCACTGCCTATCACTTTGATAATAAGTGAAGAAGGTGTGACAGACCTCCCGTATAATACCATCCATGTCCTCACGAGTGTCGAGTGGTCACGTAATTATAAACCCGGCGATTGCCCCGACGTGTTCCTCCCATTATCAACCATTTTCGCGCTGATCTCTTAAATAATTTAGAATACATACGCTTAGAACGAAAGTTCATACAACAGATTTGCGAATGATGAAGCCGGTTTTGGTTTTGTGTGTGCGTGTCTACGAACCAATCATAGCGACGTTTTGCTTGTGACATTGACTACAATGATTTACAACAATGTAAACAGGACTCAAAACTGCGACCCTACACCCTGCTTACACTGTTAGTAGATCACATTGCATTTATTTTTCTTTAATTTACCATTGTGTCAATATTTATAGATTGTGGCGGTTACAGCGACACGGTGTGACAAAACTCCCGTATAATGCCATCCATGTCCTCACGAGTGTCGAGTGGTCACGTAATCACGAGCCCGGCGATTGCCCCGACTTGTTCCTCCCATTATCAACCATTTTCCCAACGATTATTGCCATTTTTGACACTTTCCGGCGTTTAATTGGTTCAGTAATGGCGCCGATTTGTTTAATGCGCTGTTAATGTGGCGTCTTTAGTCTTCTATAATTTACTTTTGGGCAAGTCAATTGTATGGGCAAGTCTTTTTATTTTTACAAAGGAGATCGTAATTAAAACTTATTAAACCGGGTCTATCGCAAGAAATATTGAGTTTTAATATTACGTGGACAAACCGCGAAAGTAGGTATAATGTATTGTAATAAAAAACATCGTTTTCAGAAAAATTGCAAATGGTGAAAATTGCTTGCAGTTTCATCCTAAACATTTTAATATCCTAATTCGTTTTGGTATCTGTTAACCTTTTATAATAAGATTAATAAGTTACGCATGTTATATAAAATGTCTCATTATTTCTCGAAAATTATTAAAAGTACATCAGCAACCTAAAGACAGAATTCACTTATGTTCGTACACATTTCCTCATAATGACATTTTATACTCTTACGGTTTGTACGGATAATTAACACAACAGGGTGTATGAAGATATTTCTTAAATTACTTGAGAATACATACGCCTAAAACAAAAGTCCGCGTACACGGACGAAACTAAGCCGGCGACGGGCCGTGGCTTGCCAAAACTGGCTTCACTTTCAAGCGCTGATTAGTTTTCTGTAAATCTATCTATACATATAATAAAGCTGAAGAGGGTCAAAAGTCTGCACATGGAAGATATTCGAAAAAAAAGTTGGCGGGGGATACTTAGAATCGATAACAGAGCACGTTCCAACAGTTTTCAGAATTTTTGTCTGGTTATCTGTTTGTCTGTTTATTTGACCGCGCATCACGTAAAAACGACTGAACGGATTTTAATGAAAACATCATAAATCTGTCGAGAAAATCCCCAGCCATATTATAGACTATAAAAAAATTACCAATAAAAGAGGGTGGGGGGGATTGGCCACTACACTCGATTGAGTTAGTTTGCACCGGAATCTTATGGCACTACTTAGGAATGAAGTGCAAACTTTTTTCAAACATGAGCTACGACTATCAAGTACCCTGATAAACTAACAGATGGCGCTGAAATTAATATGTGGCTGCCTCGTGTCAAAACGGCTCTCACAGCTTTCAAGATCCCAATAGATGTGGACAGCACGGATAGTCCTGTCTGCGGAGTATCAAGAAACTGTGATAAAGCAAAACTGACACAGACGGATTTCCACGCGTGCGCGGCCGCAGGCACAGCTAGTAATAAAGTAGTAGTAGTAAAGAAATATCGATAGACCCATTATAATTTTTGTGAATTACATTTCCTCATAACACAAACACACAATAAAAATATGAGTTGATAAGATGTTTTGAATAGTGTGTTCAATAGAATTTACAGCAAAACGAGCATAATTATATAGCTACGTAGTAATATTCCTTAAATTACTGTTTCATATTCAGATTCTGGTTTCAGATTTCATCTTCAACAACAAATGTTTAAGAGGATATAACTATCACTGCTCCCTTAAACACTCTTAACAAAATTTTAGAAGATGAATAAGAAGGAAATTTTCAAAAATTATGAATTTATGAACTAGGAGGCCGTTAGCGGCCGAATTGCCCAAAAACAGACGCCTAGTACGCAAATTTCAAAATAAGAAGCGCAAGAATCAAAATGGAATCGACAATGAACAATTCCTTCTCATTCATTTCCTAAAATTTCGTTATGATTGGTTATGTTTTGGAGGACGAAACAGACAAAAACGAATCCTCGATTTGTATAGCCCGGTTACGTTAAGTTTGGTGCTAACTAAACGTAAACTGATAGTCTGGGAAAAGGAGCATTAATAGGTATATCCTCTTAAACAGGATCAATTGAGTAGTGGTATTTCCTCGCAAACTGTACCACCTTTTGAAAATGCATCTTGACCTTTCCAGTACCTATGTTTTTGCCGAGCTGATTCAGTATCGAACTCGGCTCCCCACCGCGGTGCACATCGCTAATTCAAATTGCTCGTCGCTACCTCTCGTGGGTTTATTTTCAGAATTACGAGCCAAGTCATTAAGTTTATAAGCGATTTAAACACATTAAAAAGGTAGAGGAGAGAGTTAAATGTAGAGTACTCGCTGCAGTTATCACAACATTATTGCTCTTATCCGACTTGGGTTTGTGACATCCCTAACTCAATATTAGGGATGGCGACTTATGTTAAATTCTACAGCATGTTGTAGTTATATGAATAAAATTAGCTCAATTTGCCATGAAACAATAATAAAAAAACCGGTCAAGTGCGAGTCGGGCTCACGCACCGAGGGTTCCGTACAAACACTTTCCATCCTTAAGTGGTTAAGTTAAGTTTGCACCTGGTATGTATAGCGCTCGATACAAATGAGGTGCAAAGTTAACGCAACCAACCCGTTTGTTGTATGGGAGCCCCCCTTACCTAAATATTGATTTTATTTTATTTTTAGTATTTGTTGTTATAGCGGCAATAGAAATACATCATCTGTGAAAATTTCAACTGTCTACCTATCACCGTTCTTGAGATACAGCCTGGTGACAGACGGACGGACGGACGGACGGACAGCGAAGTCTCAGTAATAGGGTCCCGTTTTTACCCTTTGGGTACGGAACCCTACCCAAAGACATCATAATATTTTATGATTTTTGTTTTTATTTAAAAAAAAATTTGAAACAAAACAAAGCAATAGTTTAACGACAACCATGAACTGAAACGCACTTTTTCACGGTGAAAATGGCAAATCACTTATTGTCCCACCCAACCCAACCCACAACTGACGTTACATGTAGGTGGCCATTTGTATATAGCGTTTTTAGCGCTCCGTCACAGATTAATATAATAGTTCTTCAAGCTGCGTAGGAATGTTACACGTTGATTGTTATTTCTGACTTTAAGAGCAGTCTAAGTCTAGTTAGTCCCATATAGGCATCTGATCCTAATAAAAAAAAAATCGATTGACATCCTCGAAAGAAAAAAAATCATGCCTATTTAACGTGGGTTTGTGACATCCCTAACTCAGTAATAACACGACCATTATAAAGTAGGTAAATAAGTATACTCTTTATTGCAAATAAAAATATAACAAAAACATAAAATAGTGATAAAATATATCTTAGGCCTGCAGAGTTCAGAAGGTGCTTTATATTGTGATTTCACAACAGCCCTTTGAAAAGGCTCATCAACCAATCTCTTTACTAGCCTCTGCCAATATTTATTCATCAAATGGTAATGTTAAGAACCCTTGGAATACATTAGAAGCTAATTATGCACATTATTCATCGCAAACGGAATCGCGGAGCGCTGTTACAGCTAAAAACACAATAGTGTTTGTTCTCAGGTCAGTGCAATTTGTTCAAGCTGACTGCAATTTCAGTTTTACATAAAATATGGCTTGAGATGATTAAAACATAACTAGTGGCCCTGTGGGCTGTACATAGACTTAGAGAGTCTGTTTTAATGGCTAAAATATTATTTATTACCTACGTTGTTACGTACCAGCGTATCTCCGCAATTTTGAAATTCTGCGGAAAACTGAATAGACTACAATATTACATGGAGCTAGCTGCGCCGCGCGATGTTACCCGCTCAGCCCACGGGTACACTACATTTTTCGGGATTAAAGTAGCCTATGTGTTAACACAGGGCTATCTTCAAACCAAAATTTATCAAAATTGGTCCAGCCGTTTGAGCGTAAAAAAGTACCAACAACAATAATATTAGTAAACCATTGATACGAGGGTCATGCCAAAAGAAATTAGATACTCAAAAATCATAATGCTTATTATTCATTAATTTTTTTTTTTTTTAAGTATTCACCGTGAACACGTATACACTTTTCCATCCGTCTAAACCACTTGGAAAATACATAGACCACTCTTCTTTAGACACTTCAGAAATTTCATAGTAATAAGCTGCCAGGGCATCTTCTTTGCTTTCAAATCGCCTTCCTTTTAATTTGTCTTTGATTTTTGGAAACAGATAAAAATCACATGGTGCTAGGTTCGGTGAATATGGAGGATGAGGCAAGATAGTGACGTGTTTGGTACTAAAATAGTCTAGTGTTCTAGTAGAAGTGTGCGGGGCTGCGTTGTCATGGTGCCAAAGCAGTTGCTGGGTTCCTGACTTTGGCCGCTTATCACACCAACCTGATAATACTTTTGGGGCACAAACTGTCACGTACCATTCCGAATCGACTGTTTTTTGATCTTCTAGTACCACAGTAGCAATAAGTCCCGTTTTGCAGAAAAACGAGGCAACCATATGTTTCTGTGTGCTTCGCGTTCGGCGACATTATTGTTGGTGTAGGTTCATCTTCAAAGCACCATACTGTTGACTGTCGCTTTGTTTCAGGATCATAGTTATATAGCCATGTTTCGTCACCTGTGAGTATATCATAAACATTTTTTTTTTCACCGCCATTAAATTTATTTATCATAAATTTGCACCAATCCACGCGACGTTCCTTTTGCAAATCATTGAGCTTGTGCGGCACCCACCTTGAACAACGCTTGTGGAGGGATAATTGTCCGTGAATTATAGTTTGCAACGCTGCTGATCTAATACCCAGTTCTCGCTCTAGCTCTACGTATGTGATTCGTCGGTTTCCACGAATCATTTTTCCACAGCTTGCACATTTTCTTGAGTAACTGCGGATGGCGGCCTACCTGACTTCGGATCATCTTCAAAACTCGCCCGTCCTCTTTTAAATTCAGCAAACCAGTTAAAAACTGTTGCACGTGAACATGCAGACTCACCAAAAGTCGTGACTAAAAGTTCAAAACATTCTTGAGGCTTCAAACCTTTTTTAAAGTCATAATACATCATAACCCGAAAATCACGTCGTGTCAGCTCCATGGTCGTAGACAATTCCCGCCAGATTTAATCAGAAAAAAAATCATAAAAAAGAATATACGTAGTTTTGCCGAGTGTTCCATTTTTAAATTTATAAGTATATAGCCAGCCTTTGTGGTGATGTATTACTGGCCAGTATCAATTAAATGAGCAAGGAGTATCTAATTTCTTTTGGCATGCCCCTTGTACAAAGATCAAAGTTCAAAGAACAATTGAAATGCGTAACCTGGTGGAAGAGACCGGGAATCGAACCCGGTACCTCTGGATTTCTGGATCGGCACTCCAGAGATAGCGGGTTCGATTCCCGCATTTAAATTTTCATATACCATGATGCGCATAAGCATTTTAAACACATATGACGCACAAAGCGCTCCAGTAACGCAGAATTATGGATTTGGATTTGGTGTGATTGACCTAACGATGTGATAAAACTGTTTCAGATGAGTTGGGAGAGCACTGGAAGTAGGGTTGCAGATTCGAGTCCTGCTTACATTGCAGTAGACCACATTACATTTTCCTTTCATTATTTACGTTTTAAAATAATTAAATGAATAAGGCGTTACTTTGCGAAAATATAAATACATAATAATAAATAAATATCGGACAACCTCACACAAATCGATCTAGTCCCGAATTAAGCTCGAGAAGGCTTGTGTTATGGGTACTAGACGACGATAGACATACTTAAATACATAGAACAACCATCATGACCCAAGCACAAATATTCGAGTTCATCACACAAATATGTGCCCTGGCCGGGATTCGAACCTGGGACCGCTGGCTCAGTAGGCAGGTGTCTACAAACCGAGCCAAACGCGTCGTCAAAAAATATATATTAACTAAAATAGTACTTTTACTATTTTAGTTTACCTTTGTGTCAATTTTTGAAAAAGAAACAACTGTCCTAAGTCCGCCGTTTAGTAAAGATTGTATTAATTTAATAGATGGTCGTGACGAGGGTCGCGATAGCCACCATTAATATTCCTCCGTCGACGCCTAATTGACGAATCTATCTCCTGCCGGCAGGTGAAATTAAATTTGTTGTGATATTGACGGAAAGTTTTTGGGGAGTCAGCGTTACTTGCGTTTACAACGCAGCCTCGTACCTAGATATATTTTTGTAAAATACCAATTTATGAAAATATTCTCAATAAAATTATAATAAATCCCAAAAAGAACCGGTCAAGTGCGAGTCGGACTTGCGCACCGAGGGTTCCGTACAAACACTTCCATCCTTAAGTGGTTAAGTTAATGCTAAAGTTGTTAAAGTTAATAATGGTGTTTGCACCTGGTATGTATAGCGCCCCATACAAATGAGGTGCAAAGTTAACGCAACCAATCTCGTTTGTTGTATGGGAGCCCCCTTAAATATTTATTTTATTTTATTTTTAGTATTTGTTGTTATAGCAGCAATAGAAATACATTATCTGTGAAAATTGCAACTGTCTAGCTATCACCGTTCATGAGATACAGCCTGGTGACAGACGGACGGACGGACGGACGGACGGATGGACAGCGAAGTCTCAGTAATAGGGTCCCGTTTTTACCCTTTGGGTACGGAACCCTAAAAACAGTAACACACACAGTCACACACGTTTAATCGACAAGTGCCATAAAAATATAATTTTACGTTTTCAAATGCGCGTAATGTTACAAAAACTATGTATGTAAATCTATAGGTATGGTCGCCGTTTTACGCTGTGATCATGACGTCATTTGGCTATGTAAACAAATATGCCGATCACTTGATAGTTCAGACAGTTGACGACGATACGGAACTGATGAATGAACCGATAGATTACTGACATAACACATGGCAGCTAGGCTAAAACTATGACTCTCAGATATATTAGTCCTCGCGCAGTTCGCTCGACCAAATAATCACTTCGTGATATTAATGGCTTTATTTTAGCCCCTTGACAAACAATCTACTAAGTATTTAGATTTTTACTCATAGAGAGATATCCATGTGGCTCCATCTCCCGCCTTTATTCGTGCGAATTCGGAATGCATTCGTAGCCAGTCGTAGTGGCACACACGCATCGGTCAGTCGTGTCGCCACAGATAACAAATTGTATCGCATTTTTCACAGGCAACCAATTAAATACAAATATTTTTATATCAATCAAAAACGATCCTCACAAAACCCATATCGATTTGATGAAACAAAAAACAGTATCTTGTTATAAAAACCAATATTCAAAACCACATAACCACTCGACCAAAGCAAATTCAACTCACAACCGCTCCACCTGTCCAATCTAAAAACCAAATGTTACATATGTGCATCCTTTTTGAAGTGAGTTATGACTTTACTCTCTTGAAGGGGCCGTTTTAATACAGAACAGAAAAGGTGTTATGTGCCTACAATTTGTTCTGCAGTTAAGTTGTTCTTCGATTGATGAAGGATATTTGTCCACGTGCCATATAAATGTGGTCTTTCGCATTCACCGCAGACTTCCGAACTAAATATTTACACATTCTATTGCATTATTTAGGTTGCAATATCGGAGTCGGTTTTGCAATCTAGTAAAAGTTGATTGGAATTTTGAATTTTTTCAAACTTGTAGAACGCAACACGAACGTTGGTGAACCTTTCTGATTGAGTAGAGAGCAAAAAAACCGGCCAAGTGCGAGTCGGACTCGCGCACCGAGGGTTTCGTACAAACACTTTCCATCCCTAAGTGGTTAAGTTAAGTTTGCACCTGGTATGTATAGCGCCCCATATAAATTAGGTGCAAAGTTAGGTATTAAAATATAAAAAAAAAACTACTTACTAGATCTCGTTCAAACAATTTTCGTTGGTAGTTTTTATAGTAATGTACAATATGTACATCATATGTTTTTTTTAGATTTTTCATTTTCTTATTTTAGATGTTAGAGGGGGGGGGGGACCAACTTTTTTCCACTTTGGAAGCGTCTGTCACGCAAACTATTCGGTTTAGAAAAAAAATATTTTAGAAACCTCGATATCATTTTTGAAGACCTATCCATAGATACCCCACAAGTATGTGTTTGATGAAAAAAAAATTTTTGAGGTTCAGTTCTAAGTATGGGGAGCCCCCAATATTTATTATTATTTTTTTATTTTTGCATCCAAATCTTAATGCGGTTCACAGAATACATCTACCTACCAAGTTTCAACAGTATAGCTTTTATAGTTTCGGAAAAAAATGGCTGTGACATACGGACGGACAGACGGACAGACAGACAGACATGACGAATCTATAAGGGTTCCGTTTTTTGCCATTTGGCTACGGAACCCTAAAACCATATTATCTAGTTTGCGTCACCGTATCGTAGAAATTTGCGTTATGAATCGTGTAATTTCACGACATAACGGTGTCACGTGGAACACGGTGTCACATGGTTACGAAAAGATTTCACGTTGTGTTGACGAAGCGTGGAAGTAGATTAGTGTAAAACGAACAGAATACAGAATACAGAATACAGAATTTATTGGTAAAAATTACATTTTACACGTCATTAATTATACAGATATTCATAATACAGATATGTTACATTATTAAACGAAATCCATGCTTAATATTATAAATGCGAAAGTGTGTCTGTCTGTCTGTCTGTCTGTCTGTCTGTTACCTCTTCACGCTTAAACCGCTGAACCGATTTAGATGAAATTTGGTATATAGATAGTTTCAGTCCCGGGGAAGGACATTGGATACTTTTCATCCCGAATAAATTTAGTGTTCCCGTGGGATGAGCGGGTAACACCGCGGGGCACAGCTAGTAGGTTCATAAAGGGTCGGCAACGCGCGAGTGATGCTCCTGGCGTTGCAAGAATTCATAGGCGGCGGTAACAACTGCTTAACATCAGGCGGGCCGCATGCTTGTTTGCCACCGTCGTCGTAGTATAAAAAAAAAAAAAAAAAACGAATTTTCTGCGTTTAAAAAGATAAAAAATGTATGTTTTAACTTTAGTTGTCGCAACGTCATCGTAAGAATACTCTCTGTTATGCAAAGTACAGTGCCCTTACCATGAGTTTACGTGACAGTACTTGCTGGCGGCAGCGTAAGTAGGGTGACCGTAAGGGTAGGGGGAAGTCCCCTAACTCCGGACGGCACTTAACGCCGGACACTCGAACTATCTCGGGAACTGGAAGCTCGGCAACTGGAAGCTCGGCAACGGCAACTCGGCAAGTGGAAGGGGCGCGGGGGACCCCCCCTTCCCTTCCACTTGTCCTTGATTCGCTCGCGTTGCTAGTTGCCGAGATAGTTCGAGTGTCCGGCGTTAGGTGCCGTCCGGCGTTAGGGGACTTCCCCCTACAGTAGTAGAGCGAGCGACATTCCGAGTTTTTCTACGCAACATTCCCATTTCAATAAAATTTAATAATCGTGCAATTGATCGCGAAAACCGAAAAGAATATTATAATCAGTATCATTAAGAGTTAGAGTCATCAGTGTACCTACGCGATTATCCCTCCATACAAGTTACCGTCGAACAATATTCATTATGCCTAAGCAAACATGCAAATTGAGTGAAATTGAATTAGTTCGTGACAGGTTATTCGAATATCCTGACGGCTCAGTTACTAAAGTTCATATTAATGGACGGTCCGTTTGAGTAAGGCCACGCCTTGGTTCCAGCGAAGCGATAAATGAAAGGCTCACAATTCGCGCTACGTAAATCTGCGCCTGGATTTACCCTTTACACTCATATCTGCTACTTTGAAATCTATAGCACGACTGTAGTTACGATCAAAATCGTTTTCCGTTTCCGTCTCCTTACTATGAATAGCCTCGTATTGCGTTTTTTTAATACTACGACGGTGGCAAACAAGCATGCGGCCCGCCTGATGTTAAGCAGTTACCGCCGCCTATGGACGCTTGCGATGCCAGGAGCATCACACGCGCGCTGCCGACCCTTTAAGTACCTATTTACTGCCCTCTTGAAGAACCGCATACTGTAGCCCCGGGGAAAACCTCGGCAGGGAGCTCATTCCACATGCGGAGCGGTCGCAGTAGGAAATTCCTCCGAAACCGCACAGTTCACCTTCCACACTAGAACAATAGTGCGCACAAATTGTGGAATTAACACACATGCTACAGAAGAGCTTATACAGCCTTTATTCAGCTTATTAAAGCTGTTTAAGGGCTGTATAACCACTTCTACAGCATGTGTGCTAATTGGGAAGATATTAGAAGCTCTGCAGTCACGACCACAGCCTGTCGTCACCGTCGATTAAGCAACTGATGGCAGTTCGGGCGATCAGCGTTTCAAAGCACAAGTTCACTTGAGTGTTATAATGACTTGTACTCAGTAGCTACCCGCAGTAAAGACACAACTTTCCACGATTTGCCTTCGTAGAGTTTTGGAGCTCATATTGCCAGAAAGAACGGGCACAATCTTGAGCAACTAATGGTCACCGGCAAGATTGAAGGAAAAACATCGAGAGGCCGCAGCCCAACCAGATGGTCAGACCAGGCGCGCTCTTCGCTGAACATCAAACTGCAAGATGCACTTCATGATGCAGGGACAGACATAAGTAGCAGAAACTTATCAAGGAAAAAATACTACATCCGAAGAATCACAACCCTCAGTAAAGAGGAACACGACGCAAGGTGCCCTAAGTAGCTAAAAAAAGCAATAATATTATAAGCGTAAACAATGAAGTGATGATATTTGAACGATAAAAGTAAATAGTAATAGGCAGACGAATAGAGCAACATGCATCGGTGAGCTACCAGACGCATAATAGATTGTAAAACCGTGATTTCATCCAAGTAATTGGCAGTGAAAACTCTTTAGGCAATACTACAGCCTTTCGTTAACGCTTGACCAATTAATCGGGTAGTCAATAAATTAGAGTGATCAGTAGGCGTTAAAATGTACGGGTTGAATACAGTGTGTAAATAATGACGTTGTTACAACAAAGCAAGGGACAAAATACGATAGAAAACTATTATTAACTATACAGTCGAGTTCATTTACATCTACACACCTACGAGAACAAAAATATCTGAACACGACCCTATTGTCAGGACCATAAAATCGTGTTCAGATATTTTTGTTCTCGTAAATGTGTAGATGTAAATGAACTCGACTGTACATCTGTACTGCAGTCTCACGTCACTTTCGAGTAATTTGTATGTTAAATTAAGGGTACGTAAACTATTCTAAAACTTTAGCGCTATAGTGAAAAGCGCAGATTCATTTGTATGAGCCCAATTCCGTCTGTCCTAATCTGAGACTTTCTGCAAGGCATACCCAATCTTTGATATCGCCTGGTAACACAGACAACCAAAACTCACTAAAATTTCTCTCACTACTCTTCAGAACCTCGTATATAGTTTGTAGATTAATACTAAGATACGAGTTTTGGTTATCAACAGACGACAATAATTATAAACCTCTCTCAACAACTCTCATTGCTGATTTCAATCATTAGCCTCACATTATTAAGTTAGAGAAACATGCTAGCATGGACCGTGAAATAGCCACAATCTATGCTGTTGCACTTAAATATATACTAACGCGATTTTGTTCACTTGCCTTTATTACACGAAGTTATGAAATGATTACCTGTAGTATCTATCAAAGATTATTTATACAGCTTCCAATAGTTCCAATTTAGTGCGGTATTTACGTCCATGGCCCGATAGGTCAATAAATGTTAGCTTGAGTCATGATATTGTGCACCGTCTGCTGTCACCGGGGCTTAGTCGGCTCAGTCCATCCAGCAGAGGCCGCGGCTCGCTTCATCACGCTACCTACGGACTAGGCCGTTCACGCTTGTACCAGTATTTGGGAAAGTTGGCCAAACTGTTTGTGAAGGTTTAGTTCACATTGATCTTTTGTCAATTTTCTAGCTCACCACTGCCACGACGTGAATTCATTAATAATTCGGAAATAACGCTCTACATATTTCTAAATAAAAAAACACCTCTACAAGATGGGGGAGAATTAAACTAGAAAAGTTGAATCATGTCATCATAAATCCGTCAGAGACCACAAATTGAGGTTGAATCCTTATTTTTTTAGTATTTTAGTATCCTTGTCGAAGTTCCAGTGCGAAATTGTTGATTTCCCTTTTGTACCACATTCTTAACGTTTAAAGATAGATTTAATTTCTTACGAGTCCTACTAGACTTAGAATTAGGGGGGCCGACGACTCGAAACTCGAACTCCAAAGGGCTGCATTTATTGATCAATTAACTAGGTACTTGCTTCTTTTTAAAGTATAGATCCCACCTTTTCCAAGGGTTCTTGCGCACTTATAGCACTGCATTTAGGGCTTTATGAATTTACAAGTGACCTAATCGGGTTGAAGTACGCCCTGCAAACCTTCCATAATAGTTGGCCAACATCGTTGCAAATATTGGCGTAACATGTTAAAGTATATCGCGATTTTGTTGATAGCTGCATTAGCCTAGACTAACCGAAACGAGAATAAGCCCCCGTTAGTTAAACTAATTAGCTTACGTAGGTATTTGGCAAATTTAAGCCCCTTTTAGAGTTTAACAGGATTAGTTTACGCTAAACAGGCTGGTTCCTAGTAATGGTTTAATGGTTGCAGATTGCATTTATAAATTCTAACCTTACTATACTAAACTATAGTGCGCACAAATTGTAGAATCAATGCCAAATAGTATGCCAGTCACCGATAGGGCCAAACAGAAATTAATGTTTTTTCTTTTATGAAATTTCTATCGGTTTTTGCGACTGTCACATATTTAAATAAAACAATTTATACGGATTATTACACACTACAAGTAATAAAAAATACTGACGCTTTGAGTTTTACGTTTAGTTAAATACCTATCCGGATAGAGTATAGTCTGTGGAGGTTATATTTTATATTTTAGATTGTTATTAGTCTTTGCAGTCTTAAAATATACTTAGAACTGATTAGGTTCAGGCAATTGTACACATTATTTCATTAATAATTATCCGTTCTTGTATTTAAAAAAAAAACAATCACAACTGTATCGTGATTGATATTGATACTATAATATTTACAAGGGATTAATATAATATTTATCAATAAAGGCTAAAAAGGGATCTATTTTCTTTTCCATTAAACCTAATTTTAAAACCGTTAAATAAGAATAAGAATTCATTCCGTAATCCCAAAACATTTCTTCAAAACACGGTACGGTAGCAATTCCAAACGTTTGAACTGAATGTCAAAATATTGAATGGCTGTCAAAATGCTTGGCAGCTGTCAAATATGGAGATAAGAGATCAAAGGGCAGCCTTTGCGGGGTCTCAAACAGGTAAGATAGCGTTTTGGTTTGAATTCAATACAAGTTTCCTTTTAATATTTGTGTACCGAGGAAAATTTTATTGAATGTATGAGATAACCACAAAGACGATAGTACTCAAACCAGATACACACACACGCGCGCTCACACATACACACACACACACATACACAAATGCGCGCATAACATAACATGAAATAAAATAAAACAAAGGAAAACAAAACCTACTAGATATGTAATCAATAAGCACTTAAAAAACTTAGCTTAAGTTAGGATAATAACTAAGTTAGAAAAAAAGAACTGTAAACAACAGATTAGTGGATTGTTTAATCTTCTATTTTTGGAAGAGCGAGACATCCCGACACAGGTATATATATACCTACTGGGAAGCCTCAACCTTGTTTTGTTTGTAACCACTGCTTTTTGAAATAAATAAATTATTATTATTATTATTATTATTATTATAGATTAATATTTATAGGCTCGAGGCTCGACTAATTCAATTGATAAGTATTTTAAGCAACCCATTCAGACAACAAAGAAAATTTATCTATTAATAATATTATGAAATAAGTACTAAAAACGTTGTTTGTACTTTCATCACGCCTGAACGGCTAATCCGATTTCAACAATTTTTGGTATACGGGTAGATGGTCATAAGCAACTTTTACCCGACTACGGAGAAGCAAAAAGCAGGGTTATGACTTTATCTTCCAAGCGGACAATTTATGTTCGTGTGCACTTTCTTGTTCTATTAAAACCTGTTAACCTGTAGAACAAGACGTTCGCGTCAGTGGTGCATTTTCGGTTCAAAGCCACAGCTGACTATGAGACGTTCAAACGGTTAAGATGAAACGTTGTACACTGTAACTATAAAAAAGTTGTGAAGTTACAATCTACATATTTAATTATCGCGCGCCATCGAATTTGCCAGAACAAAGCCGAAGAACCGCGCACCCAGGTGCACTGGTGAGTAGGCTACGTCAAGTGGAAATCGTGAGGTATAGTGACCCATCTTGTGGTCGTATTAATATACGAATAGAGGTGTGTCGTTCGCGAGTTAGTGAATCAACCAAACTTTATCTTTTCATTCATGTCAGTAATTCAGTCACTGAAGGATAAACCAACTCGCTATATCAGTATATCTTACGTTCGCAACCACTCACTCAATATGACCTGAACTGAACAATGATGCTATTTGACATTATGACTCACATTTCCAATGGCTATGTCATTAATATTAATCTTGTATACTTTCTTAATACTTCTTACGACGCATCATTCAACTGAACCACTGAACGAAAATTAAAGACTTGAACGAAATGAGTAGGGTTACCTATCGTAAGTCCGAATTATTGTTTCCCACATATCACATATTGAAAACAAAGTTTCGGAGTTACCAATTGGAATACCAATGAGAAGGTATGAGGATATGATGGAGCAGTTTGAGTTTATAGATCTACTGAACGAAATGACATGAATCTATCTTCTTCGTTTGACTGTCATGATCTCGCAGGAATACATTGTTATTCTTCGGCTATGGTTGAGCGAGTACGGCAAGTTTGCCAAATTGGCCGGACAATGCAAATACGGCCAACACATCGCCAAGCGTGCAGTAGTGCAATGGATTCTATAGTCTGTACACTATTAATAGGAATTTACAAGATTTTCACACATGGTCACAATAAAAATGAAACATTATTTCGAATATTCTTGAATTACCTTGCGCTGCTAATTTTCCGGCATTTTCGACGGCTCCTCCTGACCCTAGTTTGGGAATCACTATAGTAGGTTTCAACATCTAAACGTGACCTTGTTGAAACTACCGTACTTATTAATTACTTATTTTCTTAATTGTTCTAGATATTGTCTTAGATATTTGTGGATGTATACGCAAATATTTCAAATTCATTGTGTGTGAAGAAGTATTTGAAAACCATGTATGCAGATATTAATGTCAAGTAATGACGACGCGTTTGGCTCGGTTTGTAGACACCTGCCTATACTGAGTCGGCGGTCCCGGGTTTGAATCCCGGCCGGGGCAAATATTTGTGTGATGAACTCGAATATTTGTACGTGGGTCATGGTTGTTCTATGTATCTAAGTATATATTTATCTATATAAGTACGTATTTCGTCGTCTAGTACCCATAACACAAGCCTTCTTGAGCTTAATTTGGGATTAGATCGATTTGTGTGAGGTTGTCCGATATTTATGTATTATTACTTATAAAGTTATAATACTTATTATTTAAGGTAGACGTTCAAATACAAATGGCAAATAAGTCACGTACAGATTTGTGTGAGGTTGATCGTTGATCATCGACTGGGAAACTTTGGGCTCTACCTGACTCAAAGGTGAAAATGGTTCACTCTAATTCAAGGAATATCTCTAATTCTCTTGGCATGTGCATACAATAAAATCCCTAAGGCAATCTTAATAGTTTAAAGCAATTTAAGAATAATCTTAAAAATGTCTTAATACATAAGGCTTTACTACACTGTCCAAGAATTCCTTAATTAAAATGAAATTGACGTAGAAAATGCTGATACATAAGATTAATTTAATAATCTCAAATTCTGATATTGTTGCTATTAAATGTATTCTATTATTATTTTATTTTAACATTGTTGTATACATTTTCATGGTTTGAACCCACCTAGTATGTACTAATATTTAAAATCTTTTATGTACAACATGAGTCGCAATAAACTGAATTTGCACTTGAAAGCCAATGTCGTAGACAAAGCACAGAGAGTTTCCAGAATTTGTGACAAGGGTGGGGCACGTTGGTTGTAGGACTTTTTGGAGCAGAAAGATGGTGACCACGTAGACACAGCGTAGAAAGGAACCCTACAAGAAGATAAAACACGCCGAAGATCACTGGATTCAGGCAGCGCTGGACCGGTCCTGTTGGTGTTATTTACGGGAAACTTATGACCGGCACTTAATTTGACCTTTTTTTGGATGATGATGATTTTATTCTTCAAAACACTGCAATGCAATGCAATTCAATTCAATGAAATTCAATGCAATGTTATGCAATGTAATGTAATGCAATGATATGCTATGCTATGCTATGCTATGCGATGTAATGCAATGTAATACAATGCGACTGGATTTATAAATCATAACGTTAACGTTCTCTACTGATACTTCTATTCACAGCTAGAGAATAATTACCTACACAAGCAAGAGCGACCCGCTTTGATAACATCCGACTGTTTACTTTCCCATCCTCACCGCCATGTCGCTTACTGCTGAAGCGGACTTTAATTATATGCCAGTAAGATAATATGAAATCTTTTAGTTACGAGATTTCAAAATTTGAATCTTTATTAGTTACTAGAACATGTCCTTAACATCAAAGTAAAAGATAACCCTTTTATTTACTTCTAAGTAGTCCAGAAATAGTACATTACTGCAGACGCCGGGAAATAAGGGCTTGCCGGCTGAGTAGGTATAGACGGCCGACCGCAAGGGAGGCCGTCTAGTGATACGAAGCCGGCAAGCCCTTTTCACGGCTAAGGCATGTATAGTGCTTTTCTCAAACATATGCAATGAAATAAAAAAATACACCACTCAAAAAAACATAATTCAGCTGTTCAGTCAGTTCATGAACACAGACACACAGACGCCATGTTGAAAAAAAGTATTTTTAATTTTCCCTCCAATCCCTCTACATTTTTTTTTCTTTAATAAGTCCACGTGTGTAGTGTGCGAATATTAGGGCCATTATACACAACCTGATAATAAATCTTAGTTTCTATAATAAGTAAAATAAAGGCAGAGGATTTTTAATATTGTCTATGGTCTCTGGTGACTTACGTTTAGAAGGTATTTTCAGTTCGTTACATTACTACAGAGGCCGGGAAGTGAGGGGTTGCCGGCCGAATACATATAGGATACCTATCCTCCTAATATACTCATACCTATGAGGCTGGCAACCCCATTTCTCGCCGAGGTGTGTATAGTGCTTTTCTCAAACACGCAACGAAATAAAAAACACTTCAAAAAATCATAAATTTATTTCTATAGATAGACATTATAAGTAAGCTACCAAAAACTATAACTAACACGTATTAACACTATTTCTTTGTCGGTATTTTCGTCGGTATTTTCATCGGAACTCATATTGAATTATGAATATAAGACTATTTTCCAGAATTGTTAGGAATCCACCATAAATAAACTCAATTGTGTTGCTCTGTAAACAAAAGATTTTTTATTTAACCAAAAGTTTACATTAAAAACTAAACTTATATAACTTTATACACACTAAAACACACCTGTAAACAAAAGAAACGACATTTAAAGTCTATTAATTGGCATGTCGATATCCATTATTCACTTTTACTATTTAATTTGTTGTATTTTAATCTCTCGTAACATAACCTCATGACAGTACATTCGCCATTTTTATTCACCCTCATGTCTTTACCGACAGACAAGCTATGGAGGTGACAGCGCCATCTGTTATCCTACTAAGTAAACTTCTGCTTTACCGACAGATCCGTGCGCTGTAGAATATTCAAAGAAACTTTATTTCTTTATTAGAATACTAAAATTAACAACGCACAACAAAACTCATAAAACAATTACAGAAAAAATATCTCAAGTTTCCCTCCGAAATTATAAAAAAAAATCCTACGCGTTTTTTTATGGTTTGAGTAGACAATTTTATCGCTAATATTTAGATGAAATATTTTCAATTTATATTTTAACAATTAATAGAATTAGTTAATTATGTGTTATTTCTTAAGTTGATCAAAAGATACCAAATCGCTAATTGCATGAAAATACACTACTTTAAATGCTTCCATTTAATTTTTGAGCCTGTAATGAGGAATAGTTTAGTAAAATCGTTTTTTCGCTCTGCTGTAAAATTTATCCCAACTGAGTTACTTGAATTCTGTTTAGGGCAGCCGCGTTCCTGAGATACAGCCTGGTGATAGACGGAGGGACGGACGGACGGACAACGAAGTCTCAGTAATAGGGTCTTGTTTCTACCCTTTGGGTATGGAACCCTAAAAAGTATCGAACACGTGGCTCAAAAAATGAGATAATAACTTAACTGACACTTTGGAACTTGTTAGGTTTTCTCATTTTCCTGGTGACAATCTCTCTTTATGTACAAGTGAACATTGGTGATAACTTGACGTACCTATGTGTTACACAATTGAATTTGTCTTTCGAAGTGTCCTTTCAAAAGGGCTGATTTCTCTACGAAACTCATACAAAAATAAGCCCTCTTGATAAGACACTCCTCATTTATGATCGCCATTTTTTTATAGGTAGGATAGCGCAAGAAATGCAATAACCCAAACAAGGTAATCGTAGACTGTATTCTGATGAAGGGGATACAAGCCTACTGGATACATACTAGAGGAGGCATGATGGTACATTGTTGTATTTTTTGGAAAAGGATGTTTGTCTTCAACAGTAGATTTATAAATTTATGAAACATATTTGTAATGTCTCATTTTTAGGGTTCCGTACCTCAAAAGGAAAAAACGGAACCCTTATAGGATCACTTTGTTGTCCGTCTGTCCGTCCGTCTGTCAAGACCCTTTTTCTCAGGAACGCGTGGACGTATGAAGCTGAAATTTATATCAATTACTCAGGTCTACTGTCCCTTGAAGCTGTGAAAAAATCAAACTTCTAAGCCAACGCAATCAAAAGATACAGCCGTTTATGCCGCAAATTTTCGACACTTGCAAGGGAATCAAAACCTACAGGGTGCTTCCCGTGAACTCAGAATCTTAAAATTTGGTACGAAGCAACGTCTTATAGCATAGATAAAGGAATAATTACGAAAACCATAATTTTTTTTTAATACCTAACTTTGCACCTAATTTGCAAATTTTCGACACTTGCAAGGGAATCAAAACCTACAGGGTGCTTCCCGTGAACTCAGAATCTTGAAATTTGGTACGAAGCAACGTCTTATAGCATAGATAAAGGAATAATTACGAAAACCATTTTTTTTTTTTTAATACCTAACTTTGCACCTAATTTATATGGGGCGCTATACATACCAGGTGCAAACTTAACTTAACCACTTAGGGATGGAAAGTGTTTGTACGGAACCCTCGGTGCGCGAGTCCGACTCGCACTTGGCCGGTTTTTTTTTATGTGGGTATCACCACAAGTTTTAGGGTTCCGAACCTCAAAAGGAAAAAACGGAACCCTTATAGGATCACTTTGTTGTCCGTCTGTCCGTCTGTCAAGACCCTTTTTCTCAGGAACGCGTGGAGGTATGAAGCTGAAATTTATATCAATTACTCAGGTCTACTGTCCCTTGAAGCTGTGAAAAAATCAAACTTCTAAGCCAACGCAATCAAAAGATACAGCCGTTTATGCCGCAAATTTTCGACACTTGCAAGGGAATCAAAACCTACAGGGTGCTTCCCGTGAACTCAGAATCTTGAAATTTGGTACGAAGCAACGTCTTATAGCATAGATAAAGGAATAATTACGAAAACCATAAATTTTTTTTTTAATACCTAACTTTGCACCTAATTTATATGGGGCGCTATACATACCAGGTGCAAACTTAACTTAACCACTTAGGGATGGAAAGTGTTTGTACGGAACCCTCGGTGCGCGAGTCCGACTCGCACTTGGCCGGTTTTTATATTAAACTATTGATACAAATATATCAAAGCTCAAAGAAAAATTGAAATGAGTTACCTAGGGGACGAGACCGGTAGGTGCCTCTGAATTGCGTTAACCACTTCGCTACCCGAACTCCAACCAACCTTTCGAATTTTTCCTTATGGTTTTCCTATGGTTGGTTATGGGTGTGTCGATCTTTGTATTGTTTCATTTGAAAGGTTTTTACACCTTGGATTTATGTTTGTTTATTCGAAGACATCTTTTTAAAAATATTGTAATTCGAAGCCATCTTTTTGATTCTTATCAACGCAAAACAATTTTTGTCTAATTTATATTGCGTCAAAAGTATTTCCTGTAACTGCTTGTTACAATACCTATTTCCGTGTCATAAATCCTGTATTATCTCACCCGGATTAAAGGGCATTGTTCCACGTAAACTTAAAGCGGTATGAATAAAATATGGCGCGGGCAGCGTCTACTCATGCCCTGAGTGACCCCTATTTGTTGTCAAGATGGATGGCCAGACCCTCGTAGTATGGAAAGTAGACCTACACTCAGGCGTAAAATAAAAGGAGATTGTACTCTCTTATGCTTATGAAATTTTATTAAAGCAAACTGTCTACACGTAAAATTCATTATTTTCGCAAAAGCAAGGAATTATAAAATTGGTTTCCAGCTAGATTCGAACCTGTGTCTCCAAAGAGCCTTCGGGCCAACATGGAATCTGGTTCAAGGTATTTTGCACTATTTGATTTTCTTAATAAATATACTACTTATTATGAAAATGAAATAGTTAAAAATGTGTCACTTCAATATGTAGATTGAAAAACAAAACTCTTATCACATGGAAAATCTCATAATCAGCGAGTTTATCAAAGCCTATCGTTTTATTTGTATTCAACGATATCAAGATCAGATGATGCATCGTCATTATCAAATCCAAAATTCCCTGGTGACATGTTGAGTTATTATATACAGAGCAGAATTATAAGATTTAGCCAAGCATCAGATATATTTATGTTGCCATGGTGCTATAATTATTCTGACTATACAATGACAATATCTTAAGTCTGGAATTACCACTGTTCCCACCTAGAAGTCGCATATATCTCAATCGATTCTCATCAAATTTTGTCTTTACGTTCGATAAGTGTTTTTTGTCAGATGTGATTTTTCGAAAATATCATAATGGCGGAGATGAAGGGGGTAGAAAAGTAAAAAAAAAATGGGCAAGTGCGAGTCTGACTCGCGCATCAAGGGTTCCGTCGTACCATAATCTATAACAAGTTTGTTGTATGGGAGCCCCCCTTAAATATTAATTTTACTTTATTTTAAGTATTTTTTGTTATAGCGGCAATAGAAATACATCATCTGTGAAAATTTCAACTGTCTAGCTATCACCGTTCTTGAGATACAGCCTGGTGACAGACGGACGGACAGCGAAGTCTCAGTAAAAGGGTCCCGTTTTAACCCTCTGGGTACGGAACCCTAAAAAAACAGGCATTTCGAAACATACTCGGGAGGTCTAAAGCTCATTTAGAGCCATACATACAAACAAAATATACAAATACATTCATTGAACCAACGTAATATGTATACAGAGCGGTACGGCTGACTTATAATTAATATAATACACAATTTAATTAAAATTTGATATAACCTGTACTAGGAAAAGTCGTAAAACAATGTCAGATACGACTTTTCTACTAGATAATCATATATATCATATCATTACTTAGTCATTGAATAAATCAGCTCCGATAAGATAAACTTCTGAACTACTTGACTTAGTGGTATTGATATGGTGCACAGTCAGGAGTTGTGAAACAGTATTATTATTGTTTGCTTTGGGCCATTTGTGTGCTGCGTCGACCAGAGCTGATCTATTGTGGCAGCCCTTCATAGAGTGCACTTCTGAGTCGTGCCATTTACCTGCTGCTTTATTCGCTTACGCAAGAATATAAACCTATCCTATGTTTAAATACGTGACCGGATCTTTCATTAATTATCGGAACCCCTTGGATGATTGTTTTTGTTTTAAACTTTACGCTGCTAGCGTAAGTATGTTAGTGCTTGAATAAAAATAATTGGTTTGAGTGTAGCACATCGTTACTATCGATTCTCTACATAATTTGAGCGATGGTGCCGATCATAAAGTCTGAATCTTCACGGTAACTGGTGCTACAATGCCACCCTAAGGCATGCAAGAAGCAACTGGATGAAAAATCAATGGATCTCGCATCAGGTTCAGTGGTCTAATAGGTAGGACGCCCGTGATGGACAGCCCGGATGGATCTGGAAAGCTGTTGGAGACGCAGGTTTGAACTCTGCCTGAACCATTTTTTTTAGCTAGCCTATAGGATTGTCCCACTGCTGGGCAAACGCTTTGATTTCCACAGGTTCCTATCCGACGCTACCTCCGACCAGTTGCTGAGGAATGCGTCTATGTCATCCCGCCATCTCCGTCTGGGCCGGCCCCGTCTACGTTGCCCATTTTGGGGCACTCACTAGGTGGCTATGCTAGCCCATCTTTCCGGGTTCTTACGGCAGACGAGCCCTGGCCAATCTTACTTGAATCATTAACATTTTAAAATTTACGCTTTATTCTAAACAACGAATCTTCGGCATTTCGGTAGACTCCCTATCGAAGGCGAAACTCCTGTCCTAATTCTGTAATGGTCATGGTTACTGTAGCATGCCATACTGGTACTGTGCCATATAAGATAACGTGTGGCGTATGTTTTGCATACATCAGAGTCAGTTACAATCTTCGCCTCAAGTGTGAAGACGACCCAAACGCCTCCTTACTTTGTTCCAAAGATACATTTTCTACTGTTAATGTGATAATACCTATAACAGCATAAACCTGTGATCGACTCAACTGATTTTTATCGAAAACGTTCGACTTTTGGGTCACAAGCCAAACAGAACGTGAGTATCACTTTATTTATTTTAATTTTATTTATCTTTATTTATCTTATCTTTCTTTGTCTTTGATTTTGTAGTTTAAATTGTATAATTATTGTAACTATACAATCATGTTTATATGATTTTGATATTTTAAATTTCCTATTTTTTTAAACCCCCTTAAGAGATAATTTCCGAGATAGAAACTATCCTACATCATTCCTCGGGACTTAAACTATCTCTATAACAAGTTTCATCTAAGTCGTTTCGGCGGTATAAGCGTGCAGACAGACAGACCAACTTTCGCATTTATAAGTATGGATTACATTGTATCGACCTCGGAACGATCATGACTATGACCGTAACCTTTGTGACGGAGTTAATTAAAAGTAATAATTGAACGTAATAAATCTCGTTTGTATGATGTTAATTAATAAAATAATTTATTTATTTGAACTTATTGCACAAAATACACAAGTAAAAGTACAAATGGTGGACTTAATGCCATAAGGCATTCTCTAACAGTCAACCATAGGACTAAACAGAAACATTTGTATGGTGCAGAGTCTTATGTAAGCTGTTACATGAAACAATTACTTCGGATTCGGAATTTTATATATTTATATAACTTATTGATAAAGAAAATAAGTTAAACATTATATCGCGTATATTTAATTATTTGTAAAGATTAATTTTTTAATTAATATACGCGATATAATCCGCTTAAATAGTTTTATTCATAAGAATTGTTGAAAGGCGCGATTTATTCTTGGATATGACTACCTGTCACTCTGTCACTCGCCGACTGCGGACTCTACGCGGCGTGGGAAAGCTCCCTCAACAAGGTGGACCGACGACCGAGTCAGGATCCCTGGCAGAAATTGGATGAGGGCGGCGCAAGACTGATCGTTGTGGAGAACTTTGGGGGAGGCCTTTGTCCAGCAATGGACATCTACCGGCTGATATGGATGATGACTCTGTCACTTCCCATCCAATCTGGTTTAGAGCGTCATGTCGGTTAATGGAGCAACGGTATTCAATCTTATATATATAGATGCAATTAATTATCCAATTAGGTCGGATTGTTATTGCATTAGGCCATTAGTTCCGATAGCCATAAGCCTAGTTATTAGCCGGAATTGTATTACGGACTTAGGTATATTATGTATTTCAATATTAGTAGAGTCGAGTGCATATTACAGTCTAAAATGTTTTATTGGTTTATTGGACCTACATAAAACTATACATAAAATAATATATTTCTATTTATTTTTATATTTCAACCTGTGCTACCCCACTGCTGGGCAAAGGCCTGTCTCTCTTTCTTCCAGTCTTCTCTGTTTAGGCAGCAACAGATCGATCATTTTGTAATGTGTCTAGCTCTTCCCGCCATCTCGGTTGTGTTCTTTTAGGTGGGATCCAGTCAGTGGTATTCTTAGCCCAAAAAATATATTTTAGGCAAATATTGCACGTTATCAGAGTTTTATTATATTCTAATGTTTAGTGAAATATTAGTGCCTAACAAAACACATTAATAAAACCACTAATCATTCTGAAATTACAAAAGGGAAGGAACATCTTAACGCCTACGGTTGTAATATGATATGGTTATCTAATCGCTTTTTGTAGCAGATATAAGTAGGTATTGTTGATAATAGCAACATAATAAATATTTTAACAGCATTTGATTAAAACAACACTTGGTCAGATTTATATGCATATCGAATAATATAGTGATCGAGTATATCTAAATATATACGAAGCGGTTGGCGCCGTTTGTAGACACCTGCCTACTGCGCCAGCGGTCCCGGGTTCGAATTCCGGCCGAGGCATATCATTGTGTGATGAACTCGAATATTTGTTCTTGAGTCATGGATGTTATCTATATATGTATTTATATATTATGTATATCGTCGTCTAGTACCCATAGTACAAGCTTTGCTTAGTTTGGGGCTAGGTCAATTTGTGTATGATTGTCCTATGATATTTTTTTTTTTATGACGACGTGGTTGGCTCAGTTTGTAGACACCTGCCTACTGAGCCGGCGGTCCCGGCCAGGGCAAATATTTGTGTGATGAACTCGAATATTTGTGCTTGGGTCATGGTTGTTCTGTGTATTTAAGTATATATTTATCTATACAAGTACCTATCTATATCGTTGTCTAGTTCCTATAACACAATCCTTCTTGAGCTTAATTTGGGACTAGATCGATTTGTGTAAGGTTGTCCGATAATTATTTATTTTATTTATTTATCTAAATATATACATATATATTGTACCTATTATTAAACTATTATTATTTAAAACTAAACTATATCTAAAAATGGGCCCCGTGACTTTCTACCAAAGTCGCTGGCAGCATTACCTCGCTGTATTGCTATACTCAGACGCTAAGCGAGGAAGGGTACGTATTACAATCCCGAAAGTTCATAATACCTACAGTTGAAATACCGATGGTCAAAATACCAAAAATCAAAATACCGAACGTACGAAAAGCCGATATTTGATATACCGATGCTCAAAAGACCTATTTTGAAAAGATCGAAAGTTCAAAATCTCGAATTTTATAATACCGAAAGTTTAAAATCTCGAAATTTTATGACCCCGAAAGTTTTGAATCTCGAAATTTTATAATCCCGAAAGTCAACCATTGTCAGTAAAATGTCAATGAAAATATATTTTTTTTCTTTTAAGAATATGATCATAACTACTACAAAAGGAGCGTTTTTTAGGGATATAAAAAAAAAAACTAACCTAACCTAACCCGGCCGAGTCGGATCTGCTCTGAAAGGTGAATCATTTAAAGTTTGAGAATAGGTTGAGGTGAATCAATCACCTTGCAGAGCAGATCCGACTTGGCCGGGTTAGGTTAGGTTAGTTTTTTTTTTTAATATCCCTAAAAACACTCCCTTTTGTTATACTATTTTAATCGTTCGGCATTTGAACTGTAGGAATTCTAGCCGTCGGGATTACAGTCTTCGGGATTACAGTCTTCGGGATTACAGTTTTCGGGATTACAGTCTTCGGGATTACAGTCTTCGGGATTTCATCCTTTCGGTCAAACGTTCTTTCGGGATTTTAAACTTTCGGTCTAATAAACATCCGACATTTTAATTTTCGGCCTTCCATCCATAGGTCTTATGAAATTCGGTATTTTGAACTTCGGCATTGTAATACGTACCCGCGAGGAAGCTGCCAGTACTTTGGTCACCAGTGTGATCGAATGAGTTAAGTAACTAAAAGTAAAATGAATATTTTTTCTCAAAAATGGTCAGGAATGTTTACTTTATTGATAAGAATAAGAATAAGAATATATTTATTTGTCAAACATAGGTAAATACAATGTAGTAAAGATAGGTAAAGTCTCTCTATGCTTTGCTGATAGGCGTACAAATGTCGTGGGTTTTTAACCCCATTATACAATGCAGAGTAAATTAAAATTATAAGATGATAACTTCGCACAAATAAGTGGTCAGTCGAAAATTAAAGAAAAAAACTTGCTGGCTCAGTTTGCTCGATAATAATGTAGTATGCGATTTCTTTATTTGTCGAGGTACAAACTTAAAAAAAAAAGTTAAAACGGCCTTATAAAAAAGGCATAGGTTCTAAAGAGCCAAAACGGAAAATCAGTAGCTGTACGCCTTATCGCGTATATCTATTTTAGTTGCCTCAAATATGGCGGGGGATATATTTTCGGATGAAAAACACTTCTACTATTTTATTCAAAAATATAAAAAGGCGGCAATGCAAAAATTCAGTTTTGGCATATAGTGGCTAATAAAACTTATCTGTACTTATTTTGTTTCCTTGCACCATTTTTGAGAAAATCGCTGCCTTCGTATTACATTAAACGGCCTCCTAAGGTGGTCCGTTTTAAATTAATACTCAATCAACCCAGCAATTGCCTACTTCCCTCGCTTTGACAATAATGTACTATTCAATTCATAATAATGTATATCTCTCTCTCTGTGGTCGCTCCCTCATGACTGAGGATCGTGGTCATCGGTGGATATGGATGCTCTACACCTAGTTTTGATGATCTGCCTCCACCGGTGCCTGCTCATCGCATCTCTGATGACCGAGCAAAACTTGGTTGAGGAAGGGTCCTTCACTTGATCGGTCCATCTGGTTGGAGACCGTCCCCGGGCTCGTTTGCCCTCCGTGTTCCCAACAATGATCAGATTTTCAAGGCTTAATAATTATATATATATATATATATATTTAAATAGAATCTTTTTATCCATTCGGTTTTAATGTGGAAATACCATATTTTTTGTCTAAATACCACAAATTATTTTAATTTACATTTGTGTCAATATTTATATATCATTATTGTTTACAACATTTTTAGTAAAACTGTTAAAACTAACTTAACGAATTTCTACATTGCCCTTTACGAAAATGATTACACGTATTGTACAATGGTTTTAATTTACACGTTATTGTCACTTGCCTACACCACCCAACAGTAAAGATTAACTTAACGTCAAATTTTTGTCTATACGACAAAGACCATTTAAACGCCCCTACAGCTTTGATTAATGTCAAACCAGTTACTGCGGCACAGGCGTCGGTCGGTCGTATCGTCACGCCTCACGACCGATTGCTTCTCATTATAGACAAACAACCAATAAAAGATTCTCACGCGGTTTTGGCAAACATTAGGAGACCTTCTGTGTTTTTTTTTTGTTTGAAATTTATATAATTAACGAAGCTTTTCACAAAATTTCATGAGAATCGGTTGGAAAATGCGACCTCTAGGCGAGAAAAGGAGGAAATTCGGACAAACGGACCTTCGGACTTACGAAAGAATTTAAAGCCAAGCTGAATGAAACAAACACGCTTCACTCGCTCGGGCAATTCCTTTTTAATAAACTCATTTTACATAATCAAACTCTTGAAAACAGTGAACAATAAATCTTCGTTTATGGAAATAAGTACTCCCCGAAACACTTAAACTTGGGCTTGTTAATTAAAATCACTGCCTTTCTAATGATTTTTGCCATTAATTTTACGGTTCTCTAAGGGAGCTTTATAGCACTCTTTTATAGGCGGTCTTGGAGTACTTTAATTGACTGCTAATGACCTAAACGCGACCAATGATTTAATTAAATGAAAAAATGAAAACTGTAAATTATCTTTTTACATTCATTCTCATTTTTCTTTTAAGTTTACAAATGAATCATAATTATAACTTTTTCTACTCCAGTACTTTTTTCTGTCATTTATATAGTTACTAACTCTAATATAAAGACATAAATTATGAAAGTCTGTAAAAGTCCAACAAGTCAACTGCCCAAAAAAACACTGCGAAACGATGTTATAATGTCGCCAAAAAAGCATCACTTAATACCACAGATTGCAAGGTAAACAGCTGCATTCACACAATTTGCAATTAAAAAAAAAACTTATTGTACTAAGGCATTGCTGACAATTTAAAAAAAAGTTTTATCTTCAGTGCATGGATGTTTAGTATAGTGAACGAATACCTTTATGTATAAGTTCATATTTTTTGACAGATGTTTAGTATAGTGACCGTATACCTTTATGTATAAGTCCATATTTTTTGGCAGATGGACGTCAATAAAAAAAAAGTTTATCAGACTATTTTTTTTTTAATTTTGTTGATTTCGCGCGGGAACATGTAATTATTTTCTTTGTTGTTTATTTGCATTTTATTTATGAAATGTCGAGTCGTAGAAAAAGTATTGTATGCAACGTTGTATAAGTAGGTCAAAAAACGCTCGTGGCATCTTTCTTACGATGTTCGCTGCGCTCACATCGTAACTCATGCCACTCGCGTTTTTTGCCCCCTACAACGGTTGCATAAAATACTATTAATAAAGTACCTTTAATTGCTACCTAATGTTAGCTTTTGAATACTAATAATTTCTACTACAAGCTTCGTATATGTATGTACCCACCTAAAACTTAAAATGACTGCTCAGCCGGCGGTCCTAGGCTCGAATTCCGGCCAGGGCAAATATTTGTGTGATGAACTCGAATATTTGTTCTTGTGTCATGGATGCTTTCTGGTTACCTATCTGAAACACTAAAAACGTTAATTCGAATTTCGTTTCGACAAAAACTATTCGACAAATATCATTTTAACTTTTTTTCATTTGCCCGAAAATTCAATTCGACATTTTACGATTGGGAATTAATTGTTTAGGTTTTTTATCCACTCGACTAATAACACGATTCCCTAAATCTCATTTGTCCGTAAGATGAGTTTTCCGATGTAACGTTTCGGTTTATTAATTATTCGACTTTTTTTGTATGACTGGTTTCATTCGTCCGATGTAACAATTCAGTTTATTAACTATTCGACTGTTCTCAAGTGGACTGGTGGTTCTGTTGTGGTCACAATTCTAACCTAACCTAACCCAGCCAGGTCGGTTTTGGAGCTTTGCCGGCTGCTGCCGCGGCACGCTAGCTTCGCTCGCTCGGCTCGCGCGCTGTTGTGGTCACAGTTCTAACCTAACCTAACCCAGCCAGGTCGGTTTTGGAGCTTTACCGGCTGCTGCCGCGGCACGCTAGGTTCACTCGCTCGGCTGGCGCGCTGTTGTGGTCGCAGTTCTTATGTAATGTCAAAAATATCACGTAAATGAAAAAATGGGTATAAACGAAAGACATCTCAATTCAGAGGGCAAGTGAATGTTGCGGGAAAAGCTAAAAGGTAAACTGAAAATTTGTTTAAATGTATGCAGTGCCAAAATTATCATTGGGTAAATGAAAAATGGGCTACGAAAAAAAATACGTAACAACTCATAGGGCAAGTGAATGTGACGGGAAAAGTTTTTCGGACAAACGATACTTCTACTAAATGTGAAATGGTGAAAATAAAAATTTACGAATCCTGTCATCGGACAAACGATAATAATTTGAATAGTTTTCGGACAAATGAAATTCGGTCAATGGTTTTTAGTGTTTGAGATAGGTTACATGCTTTCTAGATATTATGTAGGTACCTATTTATATAATATTGTATATATCGTCGTCTAGTACCCATAGTACAAGCTTAGCTTAGTTTGGGACTAGGTTGATTTGTGTAAGATTGTGCCTTATATTAGAAATGCTACGTAACCGATTTCAAAAAAAGAAAGATAAAGTGTTTTGATTTAGATCATTTGCACACAAAAATTCTAAATTACACATCTAATCATTAATTTGATGCATAATTAGTAGTTTTTGATGCACAATAAGTATTTTTTGATGAGAAATCAATATTTTTTTGTAGGTTATGTGAAGTTACATTTGCTGATCGAGGAAATACTAGCCGATTTTTTCATTTTGTGTGAACGCGTAGGTATAATTTTCTACTGGGCCCATGTCATGTTTGATTAAAAGCAAAATGCTGGGTGATAAAACGCCTGGTACGAATAAGTGGTATACTTCAGTCTGTATCTGATGATAGAATGACGGAAAGATCGACAGAGCCATATATTTTTTCTTTGTTTCTAGATGTCTTACGCGGTCATGAGGGGCAGTCCAGAGGAGTCTCAGCGGTACCTAGACAAGGTCCTAGACGTCATCCTACAGAACGGCAGAACCCGAGCGAAAAGTAGAGAGGAAGTCAATCTTGGTGAAATAATATTTCACTGCTTGAAAACCAACCCTGGTGGAGTTCGTATGGTAAAGTTTAGGCTTTTTACGTTAGCTAGGTAAATGAGTAATCCATCCTGTAGGTAATAACTTTAAGAAGAATCGCGATAATTCTGACACATACGGCGTATGCAGAGAAAAAGTTTTCGCACGCGTATGTCATACGCGTGATAAAACCTCTTCTATACTATTATTATTTTTTTTTTTTTTTGCTAGCCTGTGTTTGTGTCCCACTGCTGGGCAAAGGCCTCTCCCTCAGACTTCCACAGGTCCCTGTTTAGTGCCTGTTCCGGCCAGTTGCTGAGAAATGCGTCCAGGTCATCCCGCCATCTCCGTCTGGGCCTGCCCCGTCTGCGTCGTCCATCTTTGGGCACCCACTTAGTGGCTATGCTGGCCCATCTTTCTGGATGCATACGGCAAACGTGGCCTGCCCAATCCCACTTGAGCCTGGCTGTTTTGCTACCTACGTCAGCTATGCGTGTTTTGGAGCGCAGCGTGGTGTTTCGGATGCAGTCCGTCCTTTTCACCCCTAAAATGCTGCGCTCCATGGCATACTATTATAAAATTCTAAAATTGTACTGTTAATCAGAGTTTTCTTTGGATAGGGGTATTTCAGATAAGATAATAATAGCGCGATGAAAAATTTATATGGCCGCACCAGCCCCGTAGACCGCCATCTGTTGGTACAAATGTCTTTGCTCGTCACGCCGAAACGGCTGAACGTCAAAAGATGGTTATATAACTTTTTACCCGATTGTAAGTGGAAAAAAATACGGCCGCCTTCTAGTATTCTATATTACTAATTATGTCTCGCAAAAGTTTGATAAAACTATAATATTGATGATTCGAAAGACAAAAAATAAGATACAACTTCCCATAAAAAAGTCACAATCTTGTAAATTTGAAGTCGGTTGGAAACTGTATACTTATGTGCTCCAGACAACAACATACATAAGCCGAAAACAACACCTTTTATTTTAGAAAATATTATGTTACCGTTTTCTGTGTATTTTAGTATCTATTTATCTGAAGTAAGTATACAATAATATATTATTATTATAAAAATGGTTAAATTTTCAGATAAACGGTGCAACTGGCGAAAAATTCACCAATGACCAAATACTAAAGCGCGCTGTCTCTATTGCTCGCGCCCTGATGTCTATAGGTGGGACGGAGAAAAAGGTTATCGTAATGATACGGAACCACGAACACATGTCAGCGTTGTACTATTCCATGTATCTGGCTGGTACGGTTGCGTTTATGATGGAACCGGGGTCTACTGAATGTGAGTATCATCATAATCGCTCCTCATCATCAGGGTACCGTCGTTATCACTATCAACACGATCATTATCATTAACACTGTGATCATTATCATTTTTATCAATAATATTTGCGCGCGGTACATTAGTTAAATTCGCCTATATTATCTATTTTAAAAATAAAATACCTATATGTACAATACAATAATAATTTATTGCACAAAATTAAAAGTATAAAACTACGTATCTGTTTTTGAAATTGTTTTTAGTATGTTTTCATACTTTTCTGAACAGTTCTTTTCAAAGCGGCTATGTAGGTATCGCAGTTATAAATTACTAGTCGGATGAATAGTATCTATAAATAGAAAACTGATTTTCAATACAATTTTATAAGTAAAAAAAGTATATATATTTTAAATATTATGTTGTTAATATATCAATATTCAAATTTTTGATTTCGGATGCAATCCATCCACTTGCGATCTGACAGTTAGTTATTTACATATGTAAATATTTTTATGTATTTCAAATATTTTTGTTTTTTATGCATATACATTTAGGTATACGTTTATGCATAAAAAACATAGATTTAAAATAAATAAAAAAAATCACGCAAAAATAACAGTTTCAAACTCATTGTGCAGTATAAATGTTAATTAATATTATCGTTTTACGTGAACGTAGGTATTTATTTACCCCAATCGTTAAAATTAATTAAGATATATACAATAAAACCACATCATACCAACTGTATTATTATATTGCTCTCAAGTTTATTCAGGGCGTCTCGTGTATGACAAATGTTTACTATTCATATTGCTGGCGATGTGCTATCTGACATTTACGTGTTGATGAATTATTTAGCGAACAATTAATCACAACGTTGACATTATCATTCGCAATGAGCAAACATTGACAAAATATACATAAAGCTCATCTATTATTACAATACGGTAATTAAATGTATGCATTAAAATGCAAAAGACTAGACAATGCCCGCAACTTCGTCGGCGCAAGCAAACCTCCTTTTTTTTTTAGCAGAATCAGGTAAATCAGACAATCTCACACAAATCGATCTAGTCCCAAATTAAGCCTTGAGGCTTGTGTTACGGGTACTAGACGACGATATACATACTTATATAGATAAATATATACTTAAATACATAGAACATCCATGACCCAAGCACACATATTCGAGTTCATCACACAAATATTTGCCTTGACCGGGATTCGAACCCGGGACCGCCGGCTCAGTAGGCAGCTGTTCTACCGCTGCGCCAACCGCGTCGTCAAATAGTAACCATCTTTGGATTTCCAATTGTTTCTGTAAAAAATTTGGTTAGAATCCGTGTAGTTGATAAGTATAGCTTGATAACCGACAAATGGCGTTGCAGTAAATACTCATACGAAACAAAAGAAAAGTCAGGCGGTTATCTAGTGAACTGCATTACTTTATATTTATGACACCTTGTCAGTTTAGTAATAAAAATCAAATAAAAAATATTTTTTGTATAATATGTTTGTTTGTGGAATTATTATGACACCTGATAATTATCATTTGATATGACGCGTTTAGCATGACATCCGTTTATTTGTTTAAACTTTATTGCACAATTGAAACAAAATGTACCTACAGATAGATTTAATTTCTGTCTTCTGCCAGTGAGATATATATATTTTAGAAAATATTTAGGTAGTAAAAGGTGAAATTGTGAATATCATCACATCAGTTATAGAACTCCAATGAAATCAGAGGGTTTTTGTAAATTTTTGAATGAAAACCATTACATTTCTTTTTGTATCACATATTTTTTCGATAGTTTTGTTGTAAGGGTCTACAAACTGCAGCTCTTTCATTTTCTTTACAACAACTCATAAACAGGTGTTATAATTTTATTATGATTCGGTTTTTTTATGTTAACTGTGAATCAAACAAATGTAACCAGCTCTTTGAAAAACAAAAGGTTTGGTGTCTCGTTTCTTACGTATCGTTTTCAGATTTAAATTAATCCTTATTTCTTAGATGAGATCCAGCACTTCCTCACCTTGGTGGAGCCTTGCGTATTCTTCTGTGAGCCGGACTGCCGTGATGACGTCATCAAAATGGTCGCCAAGTCTGACGTTAAACCGAACGTAGTGGCAGCTGATGGGCCATCTTTGGACAAGTTTGTGGCCGGTCATAGCGATGATCTCGATAGTTTTCAGTAAGTAACACACTGGAGTCTGTTAGAGTTTCGTAACTAAACGAAATTGATCCTATTCAAAGACCTACGATGTATGTCTGTCCCCTCCCTTTCTTGTCGTTCTCTCGCCCCCACATAGTCATCTTCGAGAAATTGAGGTTCGTGTTTTCCTGTTTGTTCATAGCGTCCCTTCAGACCGTGAAAAACTTAGATAAACTGAAAATCTATAATTGTATGTTCTACGATAAAGACTTCCACTCTCTCTCTCTCTCTCCTTGGCAATTATTATTCCCATCTGATGGTGGGGTCTGCCTTCTTCGTTTTCTCTTTCCACTTCGCTCTATTTGACGTGTCTGACTCAGTAACTCCGCAGGAACTAAGGTCTTTTCGGACCGCATCTAACCACCTGGTCTTCGGTCTTCCCCTCCTTCGGACCCCCTGCATGTTTAGATTGGCCACTGTGTTTCCGATGTACTCTGGAGGTCTTCTCTTCACGTGTCCAAACCATCGCAGCCTACTCTCTTGCAGCTTGTCGGCGATGTCGCGTACTCCGAGACTACCGCGAACGTACTCGTTGCGTATCTTGTCGAGTCTCGTCACTCCGCACATCCACCGAAGCATCTTCATTTCGGCAACTTGGACGGTATTAACTTGGCGCTGGGTAACTGCCCATGTTTCACTGCCATACGTTAGAACAGGTCTGATCATGCTCTTATATACGAGGCCTTTCAATTTAACAGGCATTCTACGGTCGCAGGTTACGCCAGTCAGCTCCCGCCACTTCAGCCAGGCGGCCGCAATACGATGCTGAATGTTTGCTTCCAAATCACCTGTGGTGTGCAACATGGTACCTAGGTATTTATACTCATCGCATCTCATGACTTGTTGTCCGTCGATTAGGAGAGGGTCTTCCAAAGGGCCTGGTTTATTACACACCATGTACTGAGTCTTAGAAACACTCAACATTAGACCACCCATCTGTAGCTGACGCTTCCACTCGTTCAGTGCCTGTTCCAACTCATTCCGAGATGTTGAGCAGATAGCTACATCGTCTGCATAGATAAAGGACCATGGAGCCAGTGTTTGAGCATTCTCAGTGAGTGCATCTATCACCAAACAGAAGAGGTATGGACTTAAGACCGAACCTTGATGCACCCCTTCAGTCACTGCTATTGGTGCAGTCTGCCCCACTGTGGTTCTAATTGTGGACTTGACGTCCTTATACATGTCAGCTATGATGTCGACGTACCTTTCCGGGATATTTTTCATGCGAAGACTCCACCAGATTGTAGGACGAGGTACTCGATCGAATGCCTTTTCCATATCTAAAAACGCCATGTACAAAGGATTGTTATTTGCTCGAAACTCCTGTGCTATCATGTTAATTGCAAACATCGGGTCGATCGTAGATAAACCAGGAACGAAGCCATATTGGTTGCTAGACAGAATGCTTTCCGATCTCAAACGGGCATCAATGACTCTTTCGTAGAGCTTCAATGTATGGCTCATCAATTTAATGCCACGGTAATTATTGCATTCATATCTACTACCTTTACCCTTGTAGAGAGGTATGATGGTGCTCAATCTCCAAGCGTCCGGTATTTGTGACGATTCCATGACTTTGAGGAACAGATGCGTTAAAAGATAAATACCCTTTTCTCCAAGGCATTTCCATACTTCAATAGGGATCCCATCCGGCCCAGGAGATTTCTTATTTGCCATTCTTTTTAGTGCAGCCTTAACTTCTTGTGGTGTTATTAATGGTACAAGACCAAGGTTTTTAGTAACTTCGGGAAGTGAAACAGTTCTTGTAGATGTGTTTAAAAGTTGTTCGTAATAGGCATGCCACGCTCCCAAAACGTCTTTGTCCTTATGATACATTGTCCCATCTACGATAAAGACTTCCACTATAGGATTAAAAGCCTTGTCAACGATTTCCGTAACGATCGGCCGCTGCCTTCATTCAATGCTTACCTGTAAACTTCACCAGATCTTTCAACTTTGTTAAGAGCCTTGCCACAATGCGTCATCCAATACAAACATATAGTGGTGGATAACTCGGTGATAGGGATTTTTTTATTCATATACCGGGGAGTGCTCCAAGGTGTTGTTCGGATTGATCCCTGCTGCATCTTTCCGCCATCGTTCTACGGGACAATTAGTTAATGCGCGCCAATTAGATACTTAGAGAAACGTCTCTAGAAATTTCCTGCCTTGCACCACTGCATTGTGGAATGAATTGTCAATTGCTGTATTTTCAGGCCGATACAACTTTAAAATTTTCGAGAATAGAGCATACTCCCACCTGAAAGGCCGCCAACGCACTTGTGGCTCCTCCGGTATAAAAAAATAATAATATTATATTACTCGCGATCTTCACTTTGGAACGTGCCTCGATTTATCCCTTTTCCAGCTTATATGATCAGCCTTAATGGCAATTCAGCTCTATAAACCTCTAAACTATATCAAATGTTGATTTTCTGCCTAACCGTCTCGTGTCGGATGCAATCGATCGCAAGTACGCCGTTAAAATTGTATTTGCTACGCGCTAGGTTCTTGATACCTGCAGGCCGCTGCTACTACCTATCGATAGGTTGCAAGGTAAATCATCCGCCATGTATGGTTAGCGGGAAGCCACTAGATGTGGATAGTGCTGTTATACCTATCCTAGAGATCTCCGGGTGCAGCCGTAGCCAACCGTAGATGTAATGCCTTAAATGATACAGTTGTGTATGCCTCGGAACATTAATATTATAAATTTCTTTATCTATCATTTTCAGACTCCCAGAACTGCGGCCCGAGTCGGATGCGATCATGCTGCCCACTAGTGGGTCCACCGGCTTGCCCAAAGCTGCCATAATGACCCACCAGGGTCTGGTTGCGCAGCTGTCGGTTTCATGGTAAGATTCAGATACTACTTAATCCGTCTCCTTTCATGATCTATGCTGGTGGATGAGATCAAAACTAGCCATGTCATGATGATATTGTGGTGATCACTTCAGATGCGATGACCAAGAAAAAATACAAGATGGTATCAAAGGTATCCAGGTCCAGCACCTTTATTATTTACTAGCATTAACCCGCGGCTTCGCTCGCGTGCCTATATAATATACATCATCCTACGGGAACAATGCTCTTTTTTTTCAGGATTAAAAGTAGGCTATTTGTTAAGTTAGGGTATAATCTGCAATCTGCATTTCCCTCATGCATATCCGTCCAGCCGTTTTAGCGTGAAGAAGTAACATAACATACACAGACTTTCGCTTTTCTAATATTACTGGGAAATACTTTTTATTTTATCATAACTCCACTTTATCAAATCAAACCGAAAACTCAAGCACTCACAAATCAAGCGATCTCAGCTTTTACTGTACCAAATAAAGTTCACTTCAAAATTCATAACTCGAAGTGAAGCTAAGACACCGGAATATGTGTGCATTTTATTTGTATAAAGCTTTTATAATGTCCCGAGCCTCCGCTTATCGACTTGGGATATTCCAGATTGGTTTAATGATTCTAAGCCATGTTCTAAGTTACGTCATGTTCTATTGTAAGATATTGAGGTTCTCTTCGTTGATGAATGAAAAATGTATTTTTCGGAGCCAGATAAACGTAATTCAGAATTCTGAAATGACTTAGCATAATTATTGAAAAGCTTGAATGTATTTATGACGGATGCAGGAAGTTTCCCGATCATTACTCCTCCCGTCCCAACGCGCCGCCCGCCTATAGGTACCGATTGACGACGATCGAGATGCCACCAAATACTATTTTTTTAATCTATTAGGATAACGCGGGTCTCTATCCATACCTCAAAAGCAAAAACAGAACCCCCTTATAGGATCAAGTGTAGCTGTCTGTAAGTCAGTTTGTTACAACCGATTTGCTGCAAAACTACTGGACCGATTAAATTGCAATTTGGCGCAAATGCTTTCAAGAATTTTCATGACCACAAATAAAATTTCAAAATCGGTGGCATAACGTCCCAACAAACCATAAAAATTACACCCATACTCATATTTAGTCATTTCAACCCCATCGCACCCCAACAGGCGAGACGGTATTTCACGTCCACCACGTTTGTTTTTTAAAATCGTTTTTGTTTTGGTAATCAGCGACCCGATAAACCATAGAAACATTACCCTTGTTGATTTTCAGACTTTGTCACCATATTCTCCTCCTCTCGTGCTTACTCATTTATCGCTAGAAATACTCCTTGGAAGTTTTCAATAAAATAGTCTAACTAATATTTTTTCCCTATACAAACTTACGACCCCCATTTCACCCCTTTGGGGGGGTGACTTTTGACAAATGCTTCTTTTATTGCACCCCTAGACTTTATAAGGACACGTAGGTTCCAAATATGGACTCTCTAGAACCAGCGGTTTAGTATTTAGACATTTCAACCCCATTTCACCCCAACAGGGAAGATGTTAATTCACGTCCGCCACGTTGGATTTAAAAATCGCTGCGGTTTTCGTAATCAGCGACCCGATAAACCATAAAAACCCATGCTGATTTTCAGACTTTGTTACCACATTTCTCCCTTATAGGGGTTGAATTTTCAAAAAACCTGAAACACGTGTTTACTCATTTATCGTTAGAAATACTCCTGTAAAGTTTAACTAATCTTGTTTCCCCATACAAACTTTGGACCCCCATTTCACCCCTTTAGGGGGTAAATTTTGAAAAATCTTTACTTTGTGCACCCCTACACCTTATAAGGAACCTACGTGCCAAATTTAAACTCTCTAGAACCAGCGGTTTAGTATTTAGACATTTCAACCCCATTTCACCCCAACAGGGGAGATGGTAACTCACGTCCGCCACGTTGGATTTTAAAATCGTTGCGGTTTTCGTAATCAGCGACCCGATAAACCATAAAAACAATACCCATGCTGATTTTCAGACTTTGTCACCACATTTCTCCCTTTTAGGGGTTAATTTTCAAAAAACCTGAAACACGTGTTTACTCATTTATCATTAGGAATACTCCTGTGAAGTTTCGAATAAAATAGTTTAACTAATCTTGTTTCCCCATACAAACTTTGGAACCTAATTTCACCCCTTTAGGGGGTGAGTTTTGAAAAATCCTTTCTTAGCGGATGCCTACGTCATAACATCTACCTGCATGCCAAATTTCAGCCCGATCCGTCCAGTGGTTTGGGCTGTGCGTTGATAGATCACTATGTCAGTCAGTCACCTTTGAGTTTTATATATATATATATATATATATATATATATATATATATATATATATATAGATAGATAGATTTATTTAAATTTATTGCACAAAATGCAAAAGTAAAAGTACAAATGCCGGGTTTAATGCCATAAGGCATTCTCTACCAGTCAACCATACAGCCAAACAGAAACTAGCAGTTGGTGTAGGATCATAAAACGAGACAAAAGTCAATAAGTTTGATATATATGTTAACAATATACATACATACACACGTATGCAATACAATACACATACATAAGTACAATACAAACCCAAATACAAATTCTTAATTGGTAACACCAAGTTACATGTCAACTACTTTGAGCATAGGTAGGTACTTAGGTACTTATTTTACAAATGACAAAAGGTTTTAACTTATGATTGTCACTTAACTTAATTTATGGCTATCACATTGTCTTCATTATTAATTGCGTTACTAAATTCGTTGGAAAATTGTATATACACGATGATTTTTAATCGGTGATCAGGAGTAGAAAAATGTTAATAAGCAGCTAAAATTAAAGTTAATAGGCGAGGTCTCACGCAATTACCTCACTGTTTAATTAATTAAAAGTTAAAACATAATTAAAACTAACAACCACTAGATACATGGTCATCCTGCGTAAATTATTGAAGTACGAAACATACGTCAAGTGCCATCGCATTAGCGGGAAATTTTTCTACGACTTTGTTTATGTAATGACAATGACACTGACAAGTTATTACTCATAAATTGTCATTGCCATTAAATTATTAAAGAGGTTGTAAGCTCACAGATACAGATTAGTAGGGTGACAAGTCAAAATTGGTTTCAAAATAAAAAATATCATAGAAAAATAAAAGTTTGTTTTCATGTAATTATGACTGCAACGTGACCGCCATCAATTACAGGCCATAAAGAGATTTCTTCAGCAAACAAACCTTGTTTTCCTTGCCCTTTTCTCTGTAACCAACAGGTTGCTCCATAAAAACCTCTTCATCCAAGTCCCCATTCAGGAACGCCGTGTCCACGTCTAAGTGCCTCATTTTTAAGCCCTTTTCTGCAGCTAAGGCAAACAACGTGCGGAGGGAAGAATGACGAAGAACTGGAGCGAACGTCTCTGTATAGTCCACACATCGTGTATATATATAATATATTATATATATATATATATATAATATATATATAATGATCCCATCTATGTAATTGTTGATCCAGTATGAAGCTCGAATAAATGTTGATCCACCTTTTCGATGCATACAATCAAATCCTGTTAAATCCACAAGATATACTTTGATCCGAAATTAACAGGTACCTGACGACGCTGGATCTGCGTATATATATATATGTCGGGATAGGGGTGCGGAATGGCCGGGTGCGGAGTGTGGCACATTACTTGAGCTATTCGATATAGTTGTGGACGAGGAGGTAGTTCGAGCGAGATGAAACACTTCAGATACAATTAACTTGATTTATTCCTTATACAGTGAAGCACAAAATAACAGTTCCTGACACAGAGGTCTGTAAGCTAGGTTATCGAAGTCTCGAACAGAATAGTCTTTATTAAACTAACACTAGGCACATTGCGGGGTTATAACACTGACTCTAAACTTGGTATAGCACAACGAAACGGGACACTTCCAAGGCAGTAGTGCACTCGATGGTGACCCAAAGCGAAGTGTCGGTGGTCGTTCGCTGAGTGAACCGCCAAGACTCTGTCTAGCGCGCCAAAACAGGTTCAAGGGGGCGCTACTGTCGCCTTCCAATAGCGCGCACGTTTCGTTGAACGTCCATACTCATGACCGTTTCCGACACGGCCATACTGACGCCTCACACGTCCCCGTGTGCGTAATCTGAAAAGGAAAGAAAAATCTCGGCAGTAAAACGTCTTTGCCTCGGCCAATCCTGACCTTAAGGGGTTTCACGTAAACTAATGTTCAGGTCAAACATATTATTAATTTAATCAACCATCGAGCAACAACAAACAAAGTATCATAAAATTCTCAATCTTGTTCTATGATCGCATACACCATTCCAGTCATTATATCATCGCCTCTATCCGGCGGATACCCATCAACAATCATCGCCTCTATCCGGCGGATACTCTCAAAATACAACTACCTTCGGGTGATACACAATCAAGTGAAAATAGAACAATCTTGCATTATAAGCAGACACAAGTACCATAATAAAAATAATAAAAAAATCATTGCTCAACAGTTTCACTACCTACTGTTCGAATCATCCATATCATCACCAATGCCTTGTCTCAAATTAAACAACTATGCCTTTGCCAAATCGGGAATTCTTGGTACGTATACTTCTCAATATTCTGAACAGCGCATTCTTTCAATGCCTACTTCATGTCAAAATGTCTAATAGGCTCGCGTCAGTAAGTCTATTTACTGCACAGTACTAACAATTTTAGCTAGACTGATACATGTCATACATAGTCACTAAATTATCCAACTGTTTGCCATGGAACTTATTGGAAATCAACTTTTCCATAAGCGATCACTTGGCAACCAAATCACAATAAAATGAGAACTCCTCACCAGATTTTCTCATATGGTGTGGTGACGTCACACGTCAACTCTCTTCGCGGTGGTTGAAGGCGCCCTGTTGTTCGCCTTCGCGCAGTTCTTTACGCGATGTTTCGTACCGCGGCAGCTGAAGCAGACGACTCATGGCTTCGCTGTTAGCTGCTAAGTTCGCGTATCTTTTCCTGAAACAAAAACTTCAAGCACAGTATCACAAAGCTCGGTCATTCTAACCTTAAAACCAACAAGAAAAGGAAATTCAAATCAATCTAACAAAGTTACACTTAAATTATGATTCTTTAATAAGAACATCTAATTCACGACGTAGATACAAGAAAATGTTTTCATTAAAACATTATTTGCACTTAAATAACAAGCTTTACTTTGTATGATATTTTTTGGATTACCAAGGCTTTACCGATTATGAAACATTAATGATAAAAATCAAACTTTAATCTCAAATTCTTTTGTCCTTATATTTCTTAATCCTATAAGTGTCTCCAGTTTAAATATTTTAGGCTATAGTGATCACCACAGTTAAGAGTAACATTAGGATCGTTTAAACAAATCTCAAGCTCACCAGTTCCTACGGAAGTTATAGACGCTAAACTATACACCAGCTAAAGTACACAGAGTAAGAAACTATTCAAGATGTCAACAAATTAAATTCTACAGAACGATTGGAAAATCATTAACAGAGGGTAGATTATTAAAGCAGCCGCTCCTACTACTAAGTACTGTGTACACCCTCACAGCGCAATTTTTAAATGATAAACTATAATAATGGTAAACTGCGTAGTGATCATATTAATCAACACTAAATCACTACGAAAACAATCGTTAGAAAAACGTGCAATAAACTTTCTTTCATGATGATTAATTTCTAGCACGCAATATTCAACTTTTACTTGGTGGGTACCGGTAATACTGTTTTGACAAATACCCACTAAACTGAATAAGTGTAACTCAAGTCTACCCCAGAATCTAGCTACACTTTTATTTGTGAACAAAATATCGGAATCGTAGTGAAAAGTTAACGACTGACCTGATGTGTTTTTAAAATGTGTCGGTGAGGCCATAGTGCCTACGTCCACGCGTCGCTTGTAGTTGATCGTCGCTTCTGGATCACTTCCACTGGTGCAACAACTGACGATGTGTCCCGCTGTTATTGAAGCAAACAATGAACTTCGATGTAGTTTGTATTGTGACTGCTGGCTTTTGTCGCCGAGGTGGTAAGTAGTAGCCCCGATGATTTCTCTTTTATACGAAGTAAACAATCGTTTTTTTTTCATGTCCGTTTCTCTCGCAATGAAAGCAATTTAAACAGTGCAATCTTCATTTGTTTTCATACGGTTTTGTAGGTCTCTGTGAAGGTGTTAGCTTGAGTTTCAACAACGGAAACGCTTGTAGCTCCTGTTCCTTGATTTAGTGACGCCAGGTTCGTTGTATTTCAAAGAGTAACCACAAACTTTTTTTCTTTCGTTTTATTCGCTTCGTGTTCAATCATTCTTCGTGTTCGCTCACGGGCCGTAGATAGCATCCCAACTTCTGATGTCGGGATAGGGGTGCGGAATGGCCGGGTGCGGAGTGTGGCACATTACTTGAGCTATTCGATATAGTTGTGGACGAGGAGGTAGTTCGAGCGAGATGAAACACTTCAGATACAATTAACTTGATTTATTCCTTATACAGTGAAGCACAAAATAACAGTTCCTGACACAGAGGTCTGTAAGCTAGGTTATCGAAGTCTCGAACAGAATAGTCTTTATTAAATTAACACTAGGCACATTGCGGGGTTATAACACTGACTCTAAACTTGGTATAGCACAACGAAACGGGACAGTTCCAAGGCAGTAGTGCACTCGATGGTGACCCAAAGCGAAGTGTCGGTGGTCGTTCGCTGAGTGAACCGCCAAGACTCTGTCTAGCGCGCCAAAACAGGTTCAAGGGGGCGCTACTGTCGCCTTCCAATAGCGCGCACGTTTCGTTGAACGTCCATACTCATGACCGTTTCCGACATATATATATATATATATATATCTATACCCCTGTAAAACATCATATAGACAATCAATCCTGAAATTCTTTGGAGAGATGTTTGCGCACCATGCGCTTGAAGTGAAGAAGAAGAATTTGCTCTGAGCTTTTCTAATAAAGAGAGGGAGATCGTTCCATAAACCAATTGCTTGAATCGTGAAGGAATTGAACATAAAAGCAGTACGGTGAGAAGGAAGAGTGAATTATTTTTTATTAAAGCAGTAACGTCTGCTAACGTAAACCAAATATTTACAATGAAGCGAAAAATTGTAAAATTTAATGGTTCGGGCAGGATTTGAACCTGCGTTTCCAACGGCTTTCTGGGCCAACACGGGCGTCCTACCAACTGGACCACGAACCAGATGTCAGAGCCATTGAATCTTTCAACCAGTTGCTTCAACATGCCTTAGGGTGGCATCGTAGCGCCATCTACCGTAAAGATTTAGACTTTATCGCCGGCACCATCGTCTCAAATTTGTTGAGAATCGATAGTAACAATGTGCTACACCCGAGTTAATTATTTTATATTAAAGCAGTAACGTCTGCTAACGTAAACCAAATGTTTACAATAAAGCGCAAAAACGCAGGTTCGAATTCTGTCCGAACTATTAAATTTTTAAATTTCTCGCTTCATTGTAAACATAAGGAAGAGTGAGTTTGAGAATTCGGCACCTTTACACCTTTGACACTTATCAAGTCCTGATCTCACGTAGTCTTGTCTACCCTACCTAGAGTGTTAATGAAAAGCCAGTCGCGAAAGAACGGCAGTCAGCGAGTGAGCCAACCAAGAATCCGAAGCTGCAATGGCAAATGCAGCTGCTGCATTTTTTCGTTTATCAACGTTATTACTATTTATTACGCTTATGAAATTTAATATCGGAATATGTGAGCGTGAACGTAAATTATTCCGATATTCAATGTTACGCTATTACTTGAAAACAAGTTACCTATTAAGAGAAAAGAATGAAGCCACATGAATTTTTAACCATTCGAGGTCCTTTTACCGATCGACGAGACAGTTGATGAATGAAATGGTTTCCAGGCAATATCACAGCAAATTTCCGCAGCCAACGCGTCTCACTCTTCTTCTGTCTACGGGGCAGTGGATGACTCACACCATCGTTATGACCACATGCGCGGCGTACCAGGTGCCTGTACTGGTCAGCCCCGCGAAGATGACCCCGGAGTACGCGGCCACGCTGGCGGAAAAATATAAGGTGAAGGCCTAAACATAATCCCATAGTGATGCTGTCTTCGTGACATGGAATTGTGTTTTGCAACATAGACTCACGTCACGTCTAGCGTAGGTAGTTCAAAATAAAGTTTCAAATGTTATAGTAGTTTTTCTAAAGCGGTGGCGCGGCGAAGACAGAAAAAAACTAGTTGAGGGACCTATCTGACAGCGAGTGGTCAGGGGGTCAAGCGTTCAAGTCAGGTCAGTTTTGCGCATCAATTACAATTTAACCGCATGACCGCTCTCTGTCTGATAGGTCCCTGAGTAAAATATCGTTATGACTATAATTTATAACTCAGCTGTTTCGCCCATCCGCCATTTGTCGTCGCTGTTGTATAGTAATATTACCTATATTATCTGAAATTGTTGCAGAACTAAACTTACTTTAAGGTTGATACAATAATTTGTAAGCAAAATGCTGCAATTTACAAATTTATCGACTGTTAATAATTTCGCATGTTTGATTTTAAACATCACGTTCATAATAATACACCGTCGCCTGTCACCTTGATGTTTACGAATGAAACCCTTTATCTTTGTAAAAAACTTACCTTCCAAGTTGCCTTTCTAAGACCTTACAAAAATTCAAATAAGTGTAAGCACGTACACTTTGCAATTTAATGAAGGGTCTTGATAAATATTCATCAGTCGAGACGCTGGACAGCCTTGAGAAGGTCAATGTAGTTAGGTACTTGTATTTTAAAACGTAAATTTTTCACTGTTTGCGATCTAAATTTAGAAAGTAAAAAAACCGTAATATTTTCTTCGGTCAAGCTCAGGAGACCGGTGGATTATGTCGTTCAGAGCAGCATGTTTTGAGAAGCGGCTCGCATTTCTCTTGGAGCCAGTAGCCGGCATCTTTGGTGCCTACTGCCAAAAGTCTGGCTCGGACTTCCACGAAGCATACCTAATTAAACGTGAACTAGAAAGAAGGATGCATTTTCAATTGACAGCATTTTAAGAATATTTTCTATTGCAGCCAACATGGGCCTTCACTGGGCCAGCAAACGCCGCAGCAATAGGCCGCGCGGCAGCTCCCGGCCAGCTCACGTCATTCGAGATGATATGTATGGGAGGCTCACCTTTCGCACCAGAGACTTTAGATCCTCTGAAGGTAACGTTTACTAAATATTTGACAACCAACGTAGGCCTCCATCGGGCCAGCAAATGCAGCGATTGGCCGCATGGCAACTCCCGGTTAGCTCACGTCGTTTCTCGCACCGGAGAACTTGACTTCGCTGAAAGAGAACTCATATAATTACAATTAAAAATGAGCCTCCTAATACCAATAAACCTTCGACATTTTTGCTGCTGGAAGTACGTGAAATTCAGCGAATAAAGCGTAATTGTTACATGAAAAAATATTTGGAAATTTATAAAAAATCAGATATTTCATTTGATTGTTTATTACAGTAACACGCCAATCATAGAACCGGGTGTGTAATGATCGATATAAAAATAAATGGTATAAGTATGTTCGATATAACAACATTTGATATAATTTCACAGGGTATAATGACTCATTTTATATAATAAACGTTTGGTATAATTTTAAAATATCTATTTTTATTTGGTATATGTATTTATCATTTGGTAGAACACTTATTTCCTATAACCATCATAATTATGGTATATATATCGTCCTCCTTGACGTATCCGTCAATGGCGAAACCTGGCTCCATGACCATCAAGAGCGTCGGTCGTGTGCACGAATGTGGCTTGCAAAACCGAATTTGGTTTTGAAGGTTCTGTTACAAGGCGCACAAAACAACTCACCTTTATTATTACGTATTGGTACGTCTCAATACTTCGGTGTTCGATACTCGGTCCTACCACTTAAGGCGAAGTATCGAACGTAAGCACCTCATGTGAAAAGTATCAAGATCAGATGTTATGTCAGATCTACTACTACCCCTTGGAACTTTGAAAAATCCTTATTTGTATCCTTGGTAAAATAAAATTGGGTAATGCTGAACTTGTTGACGCTGGTAAAGAAATCAATACCTATACTCAAATTTCCGTTGACCTAGTCATGCAATTTGGCCACAGGGAAACATTCGAAAAGTCCGAAAACCGTCCATTTGTAGTTATATTACAATACTTAATTTTGTTATTACAAACTTATTTCCAGTTGCTAAACTAACCGCGACATATATTTCGATGAATGAAGGCCACAGTTTTCCAACGGTGAGGTTAAATTTGTGTCTCAAACAAGTAACTTTATCGTCAGAGCAATATTTATTGCTTTTACATGTTGCACGCAACCTTCGATGCATGAGATTGTATAGATTGCGAAATGAGTGAGAAATTGAGTTCCATTTATATTTATTTCCTTGCAGGCTAAGATGTCCCCTACAGCGCTCCTGATGAACGTTTTTGGCTTGACGGAGACACAAGGATTCGTGACGATGGGCCCACATGCAGATCCGCTAACGTCTATAGGAAAGATTCTTAACATCCTCGATTACAGAGTAAGTCTACTTAGAAATTGACACGGCTTGAAAATATTGTTGATTTTGAAAAAAAAAAGATAATTAGACACAGGCATTTGATAAAAACAACCAGAAAGGAGGTAAGAATGAACGGAAAAATAATGATCAAGTGATATCAAAATGACGAAGAGCAAAGTGAAAATTAATAGACAGGGATAAGATTGCTAAAGCTTTGATGGCCGGACGATGGACCACTCCTCACGGAAATATGTGGGAACAGCAGGGACGAAGGTCCCTATGTATTCCGAGCCAAATAGGACATTTAACATCCTCGATTACAGAGTAAGTCTACTTAGAAATTGACACGGCTTGAAAATATTGTTGATTTTGAAAAAAAAAAAAGATAATTAGACACAGGCATTTGATAAAAACAACCAGAAAGGAGGTAAGAATGAACGGAAAAATAATGATCAAGTGATATCAAAATGACGAAGAGCAAAGTGAAAATTAATAGACAGGGATAAGATTGCTAAAGCTTTGATGGCCGGACGATGGACCACTCCTCACGGAAATATGTGGGAACAGCAGGGACGAAGGTCCCTATGTATTCCGAGCCAAATAGGACATGTATAACGTTACGACAATAAAGCCAAACGTAGGTACTCTGTGCTGAAGTGACTTGGTCCGGTGGCGCCGCCGTGTGTTCTTTTTAGGGTTCCGTAGCCAAATGGCAAAAAACGGAACCCTTATAGATTCGTCATGTCTGTCTGTCCGTCTGTCCGTCTGTCCGTCCGTATGTCACAGCCATTTTTTTCCGAAACTATAAGAGCTATACTGTTGAAACTTGGTAGGTAGATGTATTCTGTGAACCGCATTAAGATTTTGATGCAAAAAAAAAATAATAATAAATATTGGGGGCTCCCCATACTTAGAACTGAAACTCGATTTTTTTTTTTCATTAAACACATACGTGTGGGGTATCTATGGATAGGTCTTCAAAAATGATATCGAGGTTTCTAAAATATTTTTTTCTAAACCGAATAGTTTGCGTGATAGACGCTTCCAAAGTGGAAAAAAGTTGGTCCCCCCCCCTCTAACTTCTAAAATAAGAAAATGAAAAATCTAAAAAAAACATATGATGTACATTCCTATAAAAACTACCAACGAAAATTGTTTTGAACGAGGTCTAGTAAGTAGTTTTTTTTTAATATTTTAATACCTAACTTTGCACCTAATTTATATGGGGCCCTATACATACCAGGTGCAAACTTAACTTAGCCACTTAGGGATGGAAAGTGTTTGTACGGAACCCTCGGTGCACGAGTCCGACTCGCACTTGGCCGGTTTTTTTCCTTTCACTGTGTAATGCACTTAATTTTTAACTAGCGTGGATTTTTATGATTTTATGGCGAGAGATATTTTTTTTTTCGCAACAGATCGCAACTTCCGATTTCATATATTATTTTTTCTCAAACATGCAATGAAATATCGTTATAACGTGCGTCAAAACAGGCTTCGAAGTGTCAAGTTTCGGGCGGAACAATCCGAGAGAACTGTAAAGGATTTTCATACAAACTTGAAGGCCTAGGCCGGGAAGTAATTTTTTTTTTAATTTTAATGTAAACATGGCGTCTGTGTTTATGAACAGCTGATATATATTTTTTTTCTAGTGGCTACCCATTCAGCCATCGGACCAACAATATCCGCGTTAATGCCTAGTACACACGAACTGATATTATGAATACAAATTTGTATGATTCCATGTGTTGATGAATAAATTTAAAATACTGTCTATACGTAAGTCACCAGAGACCATAGACAATATTTAAAATCCTCTGCATTTATTTTATTTATTATAGAAATTTAATTTTTATTATCAGGTTGTGTGTAACGGCCCTTATAGGGTCTATTGGAACACTACACACGCGAAATGCAGACTACTTCCATAAAAAAAAAAACATTATGGTGGATTGGAGGGAAAATAAAAAAAAAACTTTTGTCATTAATTTTTATATTTGTTGTTGACATTTATAAATATAATTTCATAATGAGTTCTGATGATAACAGCGACAAAGAAATTAATTGTACTTCGCCAGAATTGAGGGCGGAGGCAGAATTAGCAATTAATAACCTGTTGCCACCAAAGTCGAACGATACATGAATGAAAAAAAAAAATATGCTCAGTCTTATAACATTTATTTATTTAAACTTTATTGCACAAAAGACAGAAGTAAAAGTACAAAATGGCAGACTTAATCTTTCTAAACTACAAGAAAAGAAAATGTACTATGGGCTGCAGAAATGCACGGTCCATTTATGAATGAATTCATTCATAAATGCAATTTTACAGCTCATTGTACAAGACACGTAATTGGATGCCGCACAATTCTATTAACGCCTAAGCAAATAGCAACATTTTAAAAACTAGATTGTCCCGACCTCTATACTGGATATTGTTTCCGCTGTTTTTCAGCTACACTCCTTGCCAATCTTCTGATGCTCAAAAGGCATGGGGGTTGGAAATCTGATAAAGTTGCAGACGGCGACAAATCCTCACGCAGCCAAGTCTCAGAAAGATGTACCCCAACCATCATCAATTGGCATAAATCCATGGCCAGACTGTTCCCGGTTCCCGTGACCCTCCTGTTTACATTAAGGATCATAGCCCACCGCCAAAATCTCCTAGCACATTTTTATTTTTCATTTTCACAGCCAAATTCATGATCCACAGTCACCACGCGGTAGATCAGATCCTCAGCCTCCTTTGCCATCTCAGCAGAACCAACAGTCAGCTACATTATCACAGCCAAGACCAGTTTCGGAAGTTCAGCAAACTAATATCAGTGTACCTGGAAAAACAAATGAAAATTTCAATAAGCAATTGCCCCCCATATGTCGAATGCGTCATTTAATATCAGTTAAATTTGTCAAAAACTTTGTAAATAATCTGTTTTAAAAATAATAGTTACGTACCTTTAAAAAGTTCTGGGTCGGAGTATAGCAAAAGGGGCCCTATTTTAAATTTAAGCCCAAACAAACAAAAAAAAAATTTTTGGTCGTAAATTTTCTAAGTCCTAAAAATAGGGCCCCTTTTGCTATACCCCAACCTCAGGTTGTTCTCTTGTTTCCTTGTAGAACGTAATATGCAATAGATGATAATATGTTAGATCGGCGGATCTATGTGATAATTTGATAAATTGTTCAAATTGTTGTAACTTTATTTTTGCTAAGTATATAAATGAAAGCAAGGTTATAATGTGAGTCAGATGTCACAAACAATTGACAAATGTCTGACCTAAAGTTTCGTTCAAAAACGTGTTTTATCGTATAAGTGATCCGCTGTAATAACTTTAATTGGAATGACTCTTATTTTAATTTCAACCCGAGTTATAAATGTAACGAAAAAGTAGTATAAAAATAAATATGCATATAGTTTAGCAAGCCTAAATTGACAGTAAAAAACGGCGGCAAATTTGAAAAATCACGGCTTTATTGTCTTCGGTTACCGCGATATTAAATTTGTTTTTTGAGAGATGTATTTTTTATTTCATTGCATATGTTTGAGAAAAGCACTATACATGCCTTAGCCGTGAAAAGGGCTTGCCGGCTTCGTATCACTAGACGGCCTCCCTTACGGTCGGCCGTCTATACCTACTCAGCCGGCAAGCCCTTATTTCCCGACGTCTGCAGTAATGTACTATTATGTGAAGAGAAAAGCCACGTAACCAGAAAAGCGTTAAGCATGAATGTGGACGGATATAAAAGAAGAGTAAGACCAAATAAAACATGTATGGATTGTGTGAAAGATGATATGAATAAGAAGTAAATGACAAGATGACGAGTAATAGGGAAGAATAGAGGAAGAAAGCATGCTGCACCGACCCTAAATAAATAGGATAAAGCCAAGGGAATGATGATGATTTTTATTGTTTTTATTTTTCTTTAGTTTTGGCAGGCGTGCGGGTGACGTGAGTATGAGGTCGAGGAGGTTGTCATGTTGTTCGGTGAATGAAGGTGAAATTTGAAAGAAAGAGACGGCGATAACAGTTTTCGAAGCGTTGTGGCTCTCAAAACTGTATATCAGTAACCAGAGCGAAAAGGGTGGGCAATTTGATTTCTAGGCCGCTATAGAACCTTGTCACAATGACAATGATATGCGATCTCAAGCAGCTTTCATATTGGCGTTCACTGTGACAAGGTACGAAATGGACTAGGAATCAAATTGATTACCTGTACATATACCCACACTCATGTGACGAAACGTAATGTCAATCTTGCGATTTTGTGTAAATCATTAAATGATTTTTTTTCTCGCGTCTGTGTCAAAAGTACCGTAGATGAACTCGTACTAACTCGTTCACCTAATACTTACTTTCCAGACTACAAAATTGTACTATAGGTAAACACGACTTATTAATAGAGCTGCTGGTGATGGTTGTTGATTTCTAGTACCTTAATGTTTATCACCCTTTTTATTTATTTATTTAAGTAATTAAGACGCTTTACAGAAACCAATGGAGGATATTTATGATATAATTTTGAACTAAAAATTCTAAGCAATATTCTTTACATTCCAGCTAGTCAATGAGGACGGTGAAGATGTCACAAAACCTTATGAAAAAGGAGAACTGTATCTAAAAGGCAAATGTATTATAAAGGTATAATTTGTATACTATTTGTAATGAATTCCTTGTGCATACTTATAAGCAGGCGATGCGCGTCATTATACATGGTGTCCTGTATTTAATTGATAATTTTTTACTCCTGATATCTTAGATTGTTCCAGAAAATATGCTACCTACATTTTTAGCTTTATTAAAAGTTGCATGGTTTTTGAAATAATAAGACTATATCTTTTTTTAACAATTGGAACCGTGTTTTCTGTTTTACTCTAATCGCCGTCCAGGCTATGGATTATTTTTAATTTTCGTTCAGCTTGTTAAATATTCTAGCGTGTATTAGAACTTTAGGGTGGCCAGGACATTGTTTTAAATAGGTCTTAATTCACAAGTTTAATCACATGTAGTGAAAAATAAATTACATTACAGGCAAATGCTCGCGGTGAGGGAGTACAATTCGGGGTTTACAGCGTTGTCCATTAAACACAGGACAACGTGTATAATGACGACCATCAATCCAATCTTTGCTTTTAAGTAAAATCAAATAGGACGAACAGATGTATTGCAAAATGATTTTCCTTCGGGAAAACTCGGATCTCAATAGGAATACGATGGAACCCGAACTGTCAATCAATGATTGTATTAAATGAGTGACGTTTTCATTTCCATTATTATGGAACTTTATTGTTTAGTGTCAAATGTCAAAGTGAAAAATGTTATTGTATAATATAGAGATGTACAACCACCTTCAATAACTTTTAAAATACTACTCAGTTTTATTTCAGTTAGAAAAAACCTTATTGTAGGTTTAGATATGCTCATTGCGTCCGAAATTCGCTGTTAAACTTTGCCAAAGTACTCTGAGTTATTCCTATTTTGAATTCGCTATTTTTTGAAATGAATTACAAGTAAGTATATATGAAAAATAATTCCTTGAACTGGTTTTTTTTTACCCGTTTTCGAGGTTACAGCAACCTTTTTATAAGTAAACTGTAAATATAATCGAAACTATAGTGAACATTTGAATTGCGTGTTAGCCACTCTATATATATATATTGGTCTGCTGATGCGACTTACCCCTACGGCTGCAAGAAGGGTACTGAAGCTAATTGAGATAGCACGATAAATACGAACTTTTTCGATAAATTACGAAGGAAAATCATTTTGCACTACATCTGTATTTTATTTTACCAAACTTTTCATCGGCATGCTTTTATTTTTTTTACCCAATGCACAACCAAAAATAAATTGCAGTGATAATTTACAGGGATACCTCAAAAACGACAAAGCCTATCGTGAAACCGTAACATCAGATGGTTGGTTGAAGACTGGGGACCTTTTCTACAGGAATGAGCAAGAGCTACTTTTCTTTGCCAATAGAACCAAACTAGGTTTTAAGTATTTAGACCGTCGCGTAAGTACTATTTTATGAAATCGTCCTAGATAATAAATAACTTCGTCACAATTTTGCGTTTTTAACAAGGTTTTATTTAAATTGCAAAGTATGTAACTATGTTTGCTCGGGTGGAAACTTGCAATTCAATTTTGAAGCTAATATCTTTTTTTTTGATGTCGTTACGATATCAGTTCCGCCGTAGGATCTAAATTTTCCATACTATACCGAATATCCAGAGTATTTCTAAAATAGTAGCGGGTAGACTCCACGAGAAAGTATACAGTTTATACATTAAATATAATTATATTTCAAAATAATGACAGATTACATTAAACAGAATTTTGTGCGGAAAGGGAATTATGCCTACACTAGTTCTTTGCTATATTTCTCGCCTTTTTACTTCCAGATAAATCCAGAAGAACATGAACTTGTAATAGCAGCGCTACCAGGAGTGAAGGAGTGCGTGATGGTCGGGACAGAAGAGCTCGGGCCGGCTGCTGCCGTCGTGCTGCTTCCAGGGAGTACCCTCACCAGGGAAGATATACATCATGCAGTTAACTGTAAGTGCCTGCAATCAAATTACTATTAAGGCGTTTCCAATGATGCGAAGCCTAAAGAACAGGACTGCGAGTTGACTAATCACACGGTTTCCACTAGAACCGCTATTTCGAGCACCGTGTCTAATTGATAACGGTCTCGACTCTGCCCCGCACAGCACCAGTCAAAACGAATCCTTAGAATGGCAGAAAACGTGACATTAAACGCTGATATGTACAAGAACTTATTAGTAGCTCGCTAGTTGTTCTTATAAGATTTGATTGGTCATTTTAGCGGATTAAACTAAAACCTTATGTGAGTTAAGTGGAATAAGTATTCATACAGATAATGCAGACGCGTAAACAACACCAGTACAAACTACATCAAAAGTAAATGACGATTTTACTGTTGCCTTATGGCCAATTTAGCTTAGGGTTTGTTTTGTAACAAGCCTGAAATGTTAACTGTTTGTATGGTTAGTCAGAGTAGGTGTAAGATTGTCACAAGGAAAAAACGACTTCACTTTAAAAGCAGTCGTCTGTCACGTGTGCCCATTTTTGCTAAAATTTGTCTTGGAGTTTCGGATATACTGTAAGAAAAACTATTGTGACTAATGCATATAAATTTTGGGCCACTCAATATTCTTTGCTGACATATTATATTATATTTTAGCAAAGCTGCAAGACTACAAGCACTTGGTCGGGGGCATCGCATTCGTCTCTGCCCTTCCACGCACGCACTCCGGCAAGATTCGGCGCGAGAGCTGCCTGCAGATGGTCCTCGAACTAGTTGCTAAGGGAGAATGCTTCTGAGTAAAGCCCTACTAATTATGGAGATAATAAATTAGAATTTGAAATGACTGTATGTGTTTTTGGAGTTTACTCCTTAAGAATCGATTTTCATATATAAGCCCGGGGTATGAAAAATATGGGGTGTAAAATCGAACGTATCTGCCGTGCTAATTTAAAAAGTCGTATCTCAGTATACGATCGCGGTAAAAATACGACTTCGTAATTTAGCAGGTTATGCGTTACGCGTTATAGACTAAGATCCCGATATAAAATAACCTTCACCGAGATGTTTATTTGATGAAGTGTATTTTATATTTAATTTAATATGTCAATAATTATATTGCATATGGGTTGCCTAACAAATTTTAGTCCAGGGTATGTTTAATTAATAATAAAAAAAAAATTGTTTTAAACATTTCACCGGTTTGATTAATATTAGATAAATTCTATACCAATCGAAAGTATGAAGCCCATAGAATATGCAAACGTTAGGTTGCCTATTCTTTTCCCGTCACAACTATTGGGTAGCCAGGTATAAACAGGTAAATCTATACCTACTAGCATTTTGCAAAGGTCTGATTGTTGAATTGAAATTAAATAAAATTAAAGATTATTTAATTATGAATTTATCTAATAATCAAATCGGTGAAATGTAAAAAAAAAAAAATTTAATTTTAAACTAAACATACCCCGGACTAAAATTTGTTATGCATTCCATATGCAATATATTTATTGTCATTTTAAACTAAATATAAAATACATTTCATCAAATAAACATCTCTGTAAAGGTCATTTTATATCGGGAGCTTAGTCTATAACGCTTAACGCATGACCTGCTAAATTAAGAAGTCGTATTTTTACCCCGATCGTATACTGAGATACGACTTTTCAAATTAGCACGGCAAATACGTTCCAAAAATATAAGTATTGCGGGGATTGACGTTTGGTTGTCAAAGGCGACGGTTGAAAATTTTATCAAATTTTATTTTATTTATAAGTTAATTCAGTTTTAGAGTCCTTTTCGCTGTTTTTGCGATGAGTGAGTCAAGTCGAGGTGTCGTGAGTGATACGTCACTTTTAGAATGTGGGCAGCGGGCAGCTCCGTCGTGGCTATCTGAAGTGGAGTTTGATAGTAAGGCAGGGCCGAGTCAATCGGATATTGTATCGGACGCTGAGTCCATGTCGGATGTGCGGCATATAGCGGTGAAGCGTGCTTGTGGTCTGAGCGACGAAAGCTGTGGTTGTAGTGATAGTTTTATCACAATAGGCAGGAAACCTAAACGCTTGCGGGTTTTAGCAACCGCCAAAACGCAGCTGGAGCCGGACGGTGTGCCTGTGCCTGACAAGCTATTTGAAGTTTATATAGTGTCAAAAGAAGATTTACCGAAACAGATTGGTTTGGCAAAGTTGCTGCAATTTAAGGGTATAAAAGGAATTTTATCCGTCAAGTTTATGGGTCCACGTAAAGTTCGCATACAGTTTAACTCTAAGGATGATGCGGAGAAGCTTCTGGCTTCTCAGGAGTTTAACAATGAGACGAGACGTTCTTATTGGTCTAATATGCTGCCGTGCAATACTTAAACAACAGTAAGTGCTACTTTTGCGATTTTTTGTTTTTTCTTGATCGTAGATCACCGTGTCATGACGCACACATGTATATAGTCCACGTGCGATTATGACAATGGGAACATATAAAAATCGAAGCTTCCATGTACAGTAAATCAGAAGAATTTAGTAAATTATTGAGGTAAAACCAACTAAAATGCCGTAATAGAGTTGTCGGCTATGAATTTTAAGACTTCACTGATTAAAATACAGTAAAGGTCTCCTGTCAATCGTAAATTAACATGTAAACAGAAGTTAATATTTGCGCCAAAAACTGTTTAAAATACAGTACAATATAAATGTTCTAAAATATTTGTACTGTGTTTGGTATTTTAATGATTTTTCAGCATAATTACTAGTTAAAATGCAGTAACAGTATTTCCTTACTATAATTTAAGTGGTCGAACAGTCGTAAATAAGAGAGCAAAATACAACCTAAAGTACAGTATTAAGCTCACTTACTGTGACTTAAACTGTCATTTGGCTATTTTTAAATGTGTTTACTGCAATCATGACAGCAATTCACTGTAGATTAGGTTGAATTTTGCTCTTCAAACATAAAATGGTTTTAAAATACTTTGAGCCAAGCCACACTTTCATGTCTGATGACTCCTTCCACCACAATGTAGAGCAAAATTTACTTCAAAAAATGAGAAAAGTGTTCGTTTTTGGAGTTTTTACTCGAGCTTGTAACCCAAGGAAAAGTACAGGTAAAATCTATGAATATATCCGATTACTATGAATGAATGAATGAAAGTCATTGTCGAAGCCATGGTACAGAGGGGACAGATATTGTTTATTTCGAGTCGCAAGAATACGACAAATTAACATGTCTGAAATAAAAAAAATCCCTGATGCACCAATGAAAACTGTGGCTAAAGGTGTCAATTTAATCAAGAAATTTAATCTCTTTAAAACGCTATGGCAACTGATGGAATTTAGTAAAAAAATCATTCTAAGTCTATTTTAATAGACTTCTGCTTTGGAAAAAATACCTGTTACTGCAGGCTCAGGTGAAGAAGAAGATTTGACAAATACAAATACTCTTTATTGCACACCATTGATTTTGCGTTTGAAGACAGAGTGAAGATGTGTAAGTAACATATACTTAGATGTCTGTGAATGTTTTTATTACAAGTATTTTTATTCAGTAGCCTTACCCGAACATTTCAGTGTCACGTCGGTGTCAACCTCGTGGTAAGGCTACAGCATGTAGACGAGAAGATAAAAATTTCATTTTACTTGAATTTGTATGTATAACATAGTCATAAATTGGTATCCTGCCTTTTCGCCGAAATATTTTTCCAAACTGATTTATTTGCCAAACTGTTTCATTTCCCAACTCACGATTTTCTCTTAAAGCAAAAAAAAAATCTTAAGTACTTAGTGTATTTTTTATACTCTTATAGAATACAGTAGGTTAGGTTAGATTTGTTTTATGAAAGATCCGAAAAAAATATGGTTTCAGAGAAAACCGTGAGTTGGGAAATGAAACAGTTTGGGAAGTGATACTTTGGAAGACAATTTTTGGCCAAATATGTGTATTATTTATAAACATACCTTATTTGTACACGACGTGTTGGTATCTCGAAGAACTCAATCAATATAAATACTAAGTAAATTGCAGTAAATTGTTATGAATACTGTACTTTAGTCTGCAATTAATTCAAGTAGCTATTAGTGTACGAGGGTCATTTGCAGTAATCCGCTTTTTTACTGCACTTTATTCTGCATTTATTGTGTTTTTAGTTATTTTCGAGAGTACAGTAAAACTATGAAAAAAATTAAAATAGCAATAATTTATTCAATTATTGTTAAAATAAAAAAATGTTCACGTATTCGTATTGCATGTATTCCGTGCTATATTTTGATATTCAAGTATATGTAAATAATCATCGAGAACACCAAAAAAAAACGCTTTGAAAGGGTTTTTTGCGTTTTTCTCGAAACTCACTTTTTGCACTTACTGTTGTTTAAGTATTGCACGGCAGTATGGCATGCTGCACTTATGGAATTATAAGGCAGGTTGAGTTGGAGGTTGAGGAAGACGAATTTTTAAAGAATATTGAAGGGTCTGAAGACATTTTGTCAATATGTAGACTAAACCGTTTGGATCATGATGGGCGTTGGGTTAAGGCTGAAGCTATTCGTCTGTGTTTTAAGGGAACTTCTTTACCGCCATATGTTTATGCCTACGGTTGCCGATTTAAGGTAAATCAGTACACTTTCCCGGTTACCCAATGTTCAATATGTTGGAAGTTCGGTCATCTGAGCAGGTTTTGTCCTACTACTAAAGTTACTTGTCCGAAATGCGGCGGGGAGCATGCCAATTGCAAAACGACTATTTTTAGATGCATTAATTGTAAAGGCAGCCATATGGCCTTAGATAAGTCGTGCCCGGTTTTTGTGAAGGAGTAAGAAATTCGCAGGATTATGTCTGCTGAGGGATGTATATATAAACGGGCTTTTTGGTTGTATATGCAAAATAAGGAAAAAAAGGATACGGATGTTTGTAGTCAGGATGCGCCATCTGTTTTTGAGAATGACTTAAGTTTTGGAAAGTCATATAGAGATGCTGTTTTGTCGAAGCCGTTACAATCTAAAGAGTCTGAAGATTCTGTCTGTCAGGCTGAGGGCCAGCGATCAGTAAGTCAGTACAGATTAGAGAGCGAGCCACAACAAGAGGTTCGTAAGCCGCGGAAGTCAAAAAGAGTAACAGATGTGAAGAGGTCCGAGTGTCTATTGGTCAATCAGCCTACTATTGAGCGGGGGGCTGATATGGAAGATAAAAGACAAAATAAGGACAAGAAGAAGAGACGTATTACTTTTGAAAGGCTGGTTGCGAAGACGAAGGATATTTTGTTTTCTACCGAAAGTTGGGAGGAGAAGTTCAAAACGCTGTTTGGAGTTGTTGTTAAGGAGATTTTGGATTTATTTAAGGATTTTTTTAAGGAAGGTGATTTTGTACGTTTGTTTTTGTCTAATGTAAATGGCTAGGTCTAATACCAGATCTTTCTTGAATGTAGTGTTCAATTCAATATTGGCGGAACCCTTATCGGAATCGGCTAAATTTGTATACAGTTTTTTTTATGTAAATAGTGTATACAAATTTAGTTGTTTTCGTGTACATGTTATTTTTAAGTTTATACGGTTTATGTTTTTATTTATCTATGACTTTTAGATGAATGATGTTGTGTATTAGGCCTGCTGGAGCTGGCATGTTCATAAAAATGATCAAAGCTCCTTAATTAATAGATTAAAAAAAAAAAGTATTGCGATACTACGGTAGAAAGGTCGTATCTTTGTATGGATTTCATAGTAAGATACGGTTTTTTTCCGTAGCACTGCAGACTGTAGTAACTAAACTAGCCGCTCGAGGGCGCTTTACATCACGCTTCCTTATTTAGTTACTACTCATGATCTCTCCAATTTCTTAAAAATCAATCGGAAGTAAATTTTCCTTGTAAAATATTGTAATTTTGCTGTATATTATACTCGTATATTAATATTATGTAAATGCCTACCTTCTCGTTCTTGTTTGCAGCACCCAACAGGGTACATAATGTGATACTTAAACTATTTACTAATCATTATGTGCAATAAACGTATTGAGTATTGAGTATATATTTTATAATCGTTCTTAAGGCCAGGCGCGCACCACGATTTTAATCGCGCGATAATTTTGTCGCATAAATGCAAGATATGGGTTTATATGAGAGTGCGCGCACCACGATTTTCATAAACCCAGAAGTACGCTTATTTCTGCGACAAAATTATCGCGCGACTAAAAAAAAATCGTGGTGCGCGCCTGGCCTGAAGAGTAAACTCCAGTCGTGCGTCGGAGCTGACACACACACTTTTTTTTATTCTCTCATACGATTTAGTAGCTCTTACTATCCCAAACCGGTTGAATGATAAATTATTCTTTGAATCAAAGATATCTCGACATCTGCAGTGGGTTATGATTAAGTTCTATAAAGCACAATTCTTACTGTACTTACTGCTCTGGCTCAGTGACCCGTCTGGGCCACTGACACAAACCCTCGCAACGACTCAAACGCTGTCTTTCCAGCATGATCGTTTCCCATCCTCACCATGTAACCCAGCCAGTGGAGTCGTGCGGCTTTGACCTTTTCAATTATTTTGAGTACAGCCACTAGTTCAGTTCTTTTAACTGTTGTTCTTCCTTCTCTTCCAAATTCAATCCTCGTCTCCTGCGTGTATGAGTAATCAAAATTAAATTGATACTTTATCATCAGAATAGTTTTTTCGGTCACAGAAGCTTTACTGCTCAGAGTTTATTTTGGATATTACGAGTTTACAATGACCCAATCGGGTTTATGTTTGTACTCCAAATATTGTCTTTTCTCACTCATGTGTGCGTGGAAAATCTTCAGCTTTACTGTGAATTGGAAGGTTTGAATCACATACATAAATCCGATCGGGTCAGCTGTAAACTCGTAACACCCAAAATAAACTCTGAACAGAAATAAAGTTGTTATCCAAAAACTATTCTAATGATAAAGTGTCCTCGTGTCAATGGCCAAGATTCATTTTGGGTCACTGGGCCATTAAGTAGCAGTAGTAGTTGGATAAAAACCAGCAAGTGCGACTTGTGCTCTATTTTGAAGATGGAAGGAAGGGCAACTACGAAATCCTACGCTGAGCGTGGCCCGACATGCTCTTGGCCGGTTTTTTTTATAATCCATAGAAATTTGAATTGTTTTCAGAATCTTCATGTATTAACAAAACAATAATAGTTAAATAAATTTATGAAACATGTAAGTAATGTCTCGTTTTTTTAATGTGGGTAGGTACACCACTATTTTTTATTTAAGCCTTAAATACGTACAAGCTCCAGACCCAGGTAGCTCCTTTTTTCAATTTATCTTCAAGCTTTGATCTTTGTATTTAAGGCTTTACTAATTATATTATGTCAACCATGAACTACAACACACATTTTCACGGTGAAAATGTATTTATTTATTGCACAATACAAAAATAAGTACATCATTATGGTTGACGTAATGCCTTTAGGTATTCTCTACCAGTCAACCACTAGGTTAAACAGAAATATGTAGTCAGTGCAGGATCAAAGGTTACAGACAAAGAAAGTTATAACAACACAAATCAATTACCTAAAGATGTCTACCTATAAAAATCAATATAATAATAACCATAAACTTAAACAAATACTTTATATGATATAAGAAATTGTGTGATTGTGTGAAAATTTATAACAAATTACCACAAGTCATAAGAGAAGAAAGCAACTTATTGCGTTTAAAAAGTTTATTAAAAAAATATCTAATTCAAAAATGTTTTTATTCAGTAGGTAAATGATAAGGTATTTAACTGCATGTAATGAATAGATATGTATGACAGTATATGATATAAATTTAATGAATATGTATAATGAAATGATACAGAATGGTCATAAAAATATTGTAAACTAGCTTTAGGTTATTTAGTTTTAAGATATTGCTGTGCCCTTGCAGGGCTCATGACCGCTTCTGTAAACCAGAAATTGGTCAGAAATACACTTCGCATAACACGTTTCACACACACTTTCGCAGGCACACTTTCGGTCGAATGGTAAGATGGCATAAAGGTATAGTTGGCATTGCTACTACCTCGCATACGACACATTTTGCAGCACATTGTTTTGTAGAATATCTCTTTGGCCGACTTTGGTTTTTTTTTTTTTTTTTTTTTTTTTTATTAGCCTATTTGAGTGTCCCACTGCTGGTCAAAGGCCTCTCCTCTTGATTTCCACGACTCCCGATCAGAAGCCTCCTCCGGCCAGCCGTTGAGGAACGTGTCCAAGTCGTCCCGCCATCTCCGCCTAGGCCTGCCCCGCCTGCGCTGCCCATCTTGTGGCACCCACTCAGTGGCCAAGCTAGCCCACCTTTCTGGGTGCATGCGGCAGACGTGGCCGGCCCAGTCCCACTTCAGCCTGGCGGTAGCTACTCTAACATCGGAGATTCGCGTTATAGAACGCAGCGTGGTGTTCCGGACGTGGTCAGTCCTTTTAAAGCCTAGAATGCTGCGTTCCATAGCTCGCTGGCAAACCTTCAATTTGGACTTCTGGCTCTCAGTAAGTGACCATGTTTGGGCACCGTAGGTTAGGACGGGCAGGATACACATGTTGACGAGTTTCCGCTTAAGTGACAATGGAAGATTTCCCTTCATTAGCTCCTTCATGGACCAGTAGCTCTTCCAGGCATTTTCGACACGCCGTTCGATTTCTTTGTCTTGCCTGTTGCCGAAAGACACTAACTGGCCCAAGTATATATACTCGTCAACATAGTGTATAGTCTGCCCATCTACCGCTACCCTACGTTTCGTGCTGTTAGTCATCACTTGAGTCTTGGTGCTGTTCATTCTAAGTCCAACTTGAAGGCTTGCCGAGCTGAGATCTTGGAGCATTAGTTGGAGTTCTGCCGCCGAGGAAGCGAAGAGACCATAAGAATCCTATAGCATACGGTAACAATAAATTAATTATTTTCTACTAGCAGAAAAGTGCGTTAAGTAAACTTTACGTAGTAGAATGTAAGTACCGTTAGGTACGACAACGAGCGGTTCGAGGAGCAGTGTTAGGTATCTTGCCGCCGCGGGGCAACTGCCACTAAATTTTTAATCACAACAATTGTAATGCATAAATTAGGTACTGATTGCACCTTAGGGCAGGTCCGACTTGGATTAGGTTAGGTACGACGACGAGCGAAGCGAGGAGGAGTGTTAGGTTGTACTGAGATCCTAACGAGCGAGCGAAGCGAGCGAGCCGCGCGGCATCGGCCGGCTACCATACCACTCCATGGACAAAATGTGTAATCACAACAATTTGTAATGCATAAATTAGGTACTGATTGCACCTTAGGGCAGGTCCGACTAGGATTAGGTTAGGTATTCAGCATATGTCCTGTACCACAAGATAAGACAATGAAGTCTATCTTGGAATCAAATGGTGAATAATGGTGGCTTGACAACTTTATGCCGCCTAAAATATTATGCAAAAAAATTATCTGCGAAAGTACTATTCGTTTAGAAGACTGTTATGCTTAATCAACATTATGCCAATATAGGATTCGGTATTATAGAAGTCTGCGAAATGATTTATGCCAAAGCATACTCTGCGTAAGATGTTTCTGCCAAACGTTACTTCTGCCAAGTATCGTTATGCAAAACAAATATATGTCAAAAAAGTTTCTACAAGATAATAGTGAACCCAATAAATCACTTTGACTTTGACTTATATTTATATAGGTAATATATTATGTACCCAAAGTAAAATATTTCGAAGAAAGTTATGAAGAGTACTGTGTGATAAATAATATATAAGTGTATAATTTATTTCATTATAAACAAAGATATAAAAACATTAAATGACCATGGTGTGATTATTTTAAGAAATAAAGAGAGATTGTCCGAAAGATGCTTGCGCAACATGCACTTGAAGGTGAATTTACTCTGAGCTTACCTAATGTTGAAATTACTTATTGTCTCCATACAAATATTAGTACTCATAACATAATATAATGACGTTACTATTAAATAGGTGGCCAATTGTATGGAGCGTTTTAGCGCTCCGTAGGAATGTTGAACTTTGACGGTCATTTCTGATTTTTATGGCAGTCTAAAGCGAGGTTTACACGGGTGACTAAAGCCGCACGATTTTTGCCGCGCGGCTAAAATCGACCGTCTAAATGGCAATTTGGCTAGGTCGCACGTGACTAAAGCCGTAAGCCCCCTAGTTGGGTAGGATCCGACTTTGGCCGCGCGGCTAGCCGCACGGCGAAATCGACCCGTGTAAACCCCTCTTAAGTGTAGTTAGTACCAAATATTATACATTTGATCCCAAAGCAAAAGAGAATTTAATCAAAAAAAATTATTCGGCACGCCTATTAAGGCACCACTCCTGTTACCACATGAAAAATAATCAGTGAATTTATCAAAACCTATCGATTTATTTGTCTTCAAGGATTTCAAAATCAGATAATGCACACATTATCAAATCCAAACATTCTTGGTTCATGTTGTGATAAATATTATATTACGTCATTAGATGATAAGATCAGCCAAGCATAAGACAGATTTATGTTGCTATACAAATACACATACAAAGTTTAAAATGTGGTACAAAAACAAATGTGATTATAGTCACACACATTCCACCAGAAACTGACATACAAAATTATCATTGAAAAGTGCACAGATCAAATTTAAACAAAAAAAGAACCGACTAAAAAAAACTGAAAAGCCAAAAAGAACCCGTTCCTGTACAGATTACTAGGCTTGGGACTTTTGGCTGCTCGCCATGGTTGTCCAATCCATGGAGTCGTCATATGATAAAAAAATATATTCAAAGTCAAAGTCTAAAAATTAAATGTTTTATTAAATGTCATAATTTATGTTGTTACATTTTTAATGGGCACGTTATAATAGTTTGTAATTAATTTTATCATAAATCTATCGGTAAATTCATATTATACCTAGTGGTCAAAATGTTTCCTAAATTTAAGTTGCGAATAGTTGTCATCAGTACGGGTAGTCTGTCACAACACAAGTACCTATCAAAAAGGATGCATAAAATGTGACCTCTAAGGTATAATATGAAATTACCGATAGATTTATGATAAAATTAATTGCAAACTATTATAACGTGCCCATTAAAAATTTAACAACATAAATTATGACAATTAATAAAACATTTAATTTTTAGACTTTGACTTTGAATATATTTTTTTATCACATGACGACTCCATGGATTGGACAACCACGGCGAGCAGCCAAAGTCCCAAGCCTACAGATTACATTTGCATAACTTTTTGAAGTCGGTATAAAACCACTCAATTATTACTATGAAAAAAGATGCCGCGCATAAAGCCTTTAATGATTACCATTTGGTACGCAATTCGATTGTCATAATGATTAATAACGCAACGTTAAAAATATGGGCAACCCTCTAATCGCATAACGACTATTGGCATAATATCGATTGTCATAACACTTTACGCATAAAGTTGCTGCCCATATATTTTTTTGGCATAAATTGTACTATGTCATAATTGTTAGCTGTCATAATTTCACTAGGTCATAATTGTTTCAGCCATAATGTTGTATATCATACATTCATTTAGCCATAATATTGATAAGTATTATTATTTATAGTAATAATTGCAAATTTCATACACTTATCAAGTCATAATATTGATAATTATAATTATTTTTAATAGGTCCGACTTGGCTTAGGTTAGGTACGACCCCCCCCGAGGGTGTCCACCTTGTCGTGGTGGGGGGGCTCAGTACCTGCGGTTGGGCGCCGCGGGGAAGCCAAGAGACACCAGGGAGGGGGCCTATGGGCCAGCGGGCAAGGGAGACCGAGAAGGAGACCGGCGGGGCATGACTCGGGTGGGCACTTCGGTGTTTGTGATGGACTTCACCTCCGCCGGTGGAGGAGACCGAGGACACAGTATATATATAGGCTAAAGCAGTATGGAAACTAAGGCCTTCTTTGAAGATAAATACCTACGCGCTAGGGTTGTCACCCGCTGCCGGCGGCACCCTAGGTTAGATTTTTTATAATGTACTTAGATTTTGTAATGACTTCATTGTATTTTACTTTTAATTTACATTTATTGTAGGGCAGTTAAGATGGGAAGTTTTTGTACGGAACCCTCGGTGCGCGAGTCTCACTTGCACTTGACTTTTTTTTAATGTGGATACACACCACAATTTTTATATTAGGTATTATATTGTTATCAATTTTTATATTGGTTTCAATGGTTTAAATGTCATCCTTTACAATATTAATACTTATACATAAATATATACAATAGCACACGCAGTATTCGACGTGTTTACGCACGTAATCCACGGACAGCCGAGGGGTTAGGAGGAGAGCGGGCGGCACATGCGGCGGCGCCGGCACGCAGCACCGTCGCGTCGGTCGGTCCCGACTCCCGAACATTCGATTCTACAACATTCGCGCGCACTACTCGTACGAATCGCTCGCGTGTCTAGGTTTTCTCATAGTGCCTGTATCTTGTGTTATTCTTATTTCCCCATAAAACTGTGCTGTGACTTTTGTAACAATTATAGTGTTTGCCACCACCACCAACCGTTGTTTTCCTGGACGCTAACCCATGAACTAACCTAAATACAATATATTGATACAAGTTTAAATATTATTGTAATTCTGTTTTTAGTATTTGTTGTTATAGCGGCAACGAAAATACATCATCTGCAAAATAATCAACTGTTTAGCTATCACGGTTCATGAGATACTTACAACCTGGTTACAGACGGACAGCGGAGGTTTATTAAGTAATAGGGTCCCGTTTTTACCTTATGGGCGAGGAACCCTAAAAATTTACACCAAATATCACATAACATAAACAACCAAACGATTTATTTAAAACGAAATGCATTTTATTTCTTAACTAGCAACCCGTTAGGCTCCGCTCAGGTGCAATGCTGATAAATTATGCATGTATTATACATATAAACCAGTATCTTGAATCAATCTTTCTATTAAAAACTGCATCAAAATCCGTTGCGTAGTTTTAAAGATCTATGCATAAGTATATAGGAACAGGCAGACAGGAAGCGACTTTGTTTTATACTATGTAGTGATAATAAAGCATTCTTACCTTTCAATATCAGCAGGAAGCGTGAAAAAAGAAAGCTCCGGTTTTAAAGAAGCAGAATTCAGGCAGCCGTATACAACGCAATAGACTCGTGGCATCTTTAAAAAATCGCGGACAGCGCACGCACGCGCGATAAACACAAACAATGACCGGTCGTCTCGATGCACCACGCGCGACTGACATCACCGTGAAGTCCGGTGAGACGCCTCGTAAACGCTTGCGTCTGTGTGTGTGCGCTGTTTCGACCGTTTGTTCGTAGTTTCCATACTGCTTTAGCTCATATATATTCTGTGCCGAGGAGGAGGCTGGCGGAGCATGACTCGGGTGGGCACTTCGGTGTTTGTGTTGGATTTCACCTCCGTCAGCGTTGAGGGACCCATGGGGTAGGGGCTTCTGTCCTCCCGTGGCGGGTCGAGGGGTAGGGGCGTTTGTCCTCCCTTGGCGTGGGGAGTGTGTCGTGGGTTAGGGGCGTTTGTCCTCCCATGGCCGGCTGAGGGGTAGGGGCGTTTGTTCTCCCTCAGCAAGGAGGGTGGGACCGAAGCACCGTGTGTCGGTGGCGGTCCCCGCTTCCTGGGGGCTTGGGGAAGTGTGTGAGGGTAAGGCACACTGCTATGCTACAGTCTGTCTTTCGGTGAGGGTTCGCCCTAGGGCGAAGAGCCGGTGGTGTCGTGGTGGCATGTTCGCGATCCCATGGCATCACCAATGCGTAATATTTGACTCTACCCCTGAGGGTCTCACGTTACGCAGTGGTATGCAATTCAATGCATTTCTCCGGGTTAAAAAAAAAAAAAGGTTCGGTACGACAACGAGTGAAGCGAGGAGGAGTGTTAGGTTGAACTGGGGTCCATATTGGGTTGAATAAAATTTGAAGTCATACTTTTGATACGCATTCGTGGTTTTGTCAGAATTGTCATTGCGCATAATTTTTACTAAATTGGTTGGGCAGAAAACATTTTAAGCGGACTGTGTATACGCATAAACTGATTGCGCATAATACATTCTAAACATAAGTATGAGTCGCCTTAATAGTTTTGTGCATAATGATCTGTTAGCATTATTTGACAACCATTTATGAAGCCTATGTTTTTAAATCTCATTTTAGGTTAAGGTCACAGTTCAACCTAACACTCCTCCTCGCTTCGCTCGTCGTCGTACCTAACCTAAGCCAAGTCGGACCTGCCTTAGAACTAGATTAGAGAGAACGCAGTTCAACCTAACACTCCTCCTCGCTTCGCTCGTCGTCGTACCTAACCTAAGCCAAGTCGGATCTGCCTTAGAACTAGATTAGAGAGAACGCAGATGAACCTATTGCAATATGAACGAACGAATGACAATAAACAAACACGGGCGGGTCGGTCGGTACAAGAATCGAATGGCGCTCTCTGATTGGTGCAAATCTGCAAATGGCCGGTGGCTGTTATGTCGCGCAATCTCGCCAAATCGTACCTACAGTGGCTATTTTCACGATAAAAAAATATGAAGTATTATTTTACATGTTAAGGTATAATATAATGTTGGCAGTACTAGAATAAAAAATAATTATGATCCTTAATGTTATGGCTTGATAAAAGTATGACAATTGAGAATTATTACTAAATAAAATTATAATCATCAGTTTTATGATATTCGACTTTAAAGTTAAAGCAATTATAATACACAAAAAATATGACTACAACAAATGTGACATGCCACAAATTATGCCAAAAAATAATTATGACCATCAACTTTATGGTTAAGGGTGATTCCACAAAAATTGGGTAACTCGATGTCATAGGGCCATAAAATTATGTTTTGTTATATTTTTTTATGTTTTTAATTTTATTTGAATACTACTAAAAGCCTTTTATTTGGTCACCCAATTTCAGCTATTAATTTTAAATACAAATTTGTAAAACTCGACTATATATCCTTAAAAGTCAGTACTTTGGCATGTCACAACCTCAAAAGTGGGCAATCAAATAGCTGTGTATTCAATATTACATCTAATGTAAGAAAACTAACTGTTTCAATACAATCTATGATGTATTTAATAATGTTTATCACTACTTTCATAATATAATATTCTCACTGTTGTTGTAAAAAAAATAAGAAACTTTGTGTTCAGATTTATTCGTCAGTCCGCTGTCTGTTGTTCGAATCGGAATTTTGCGCTAAATATCGGCGACTCAAATTCAAATCCGCGTTAAATTTCAAGCTTGATAGTAAAGTTAGCTGCAGGTCCAGCCATTTAACGGCCACTATTACTGAGCCAGTACCAGAGTTGTTGTTGTCGTGTGAACACGTGCCAATCCAGTCAAAAAGTCAGTCCTATGGTAAGTCGTTATTTCCTTGTAAATCTGTGTTATACTTGAATTTATACACAGTCAACTTTGTTTTGTTAAAATGTAGCTAGTTGATATTCAAAAATATCAAAATAAAAGTTGATTCTAAAGATAATCTCAAATTCATGTCTTTTTCATCAGTCCGTTGGCGTCAGTCCTTTGTGTGATATTGCGCCAAAGGACTGACGGGTCTCCAGGGTACTGACATTTTAGCCTGTTGAAGCTGTATTTTTTTACTTATTTCGGTTTAAACCATCGCGCCGCCTCTTAAAAAATTAGGAACAGGAGCAAAGACGTTTGTTAAGTAAATAAAACCTTGGGAGCAACGATTAGCTACAAAAAAAAGGAAAAACCCATGCACCCAACACGCAAAAAAAAAATCTGAATTATACTACTTATATCTTTGTTCGTCAGAACTACTGACGACGAAGCATTATCAATAGATGGTGAACAAATGACCTATTATAAACGTCGACCAAAGAGTAAATGAAGCGAAAGGCAAAAAAAGTCCCGAAATAGGCGATTAAAAAATATTGAACCAAGCAATGGGTTCAAAACTGAGAACTAGACTGAAAAATCATCGTCCAAAATATAGAAAGGTCAAAAGGCAGTCTAAGTAAGTTGTAAAATCTGTGGAAGAAACTCCATATACCAGAATTGGAAAAATGAGTGAAGATATTACTAAAAGGAAAGGAAGGAAACATTGAAGAAGGGCCTCTTCGGAGAAGTAATTTAAATTAAATTAAAATAAAACTACATAAAGAGTTAAAAAAAGTTTGAACAAGCTACAACAAATACAAATTATGGAGAATACCAAAAAAGTAGTGACTTATAAAATAACAGGATGCTTACTTAGAAAATGTATACTGTTAAACTACCTCAAAGTAGTAAAGCCAATTAAAAAGCTGTTTGAATGGTGGAGATAGATCTTACTTACAGTATTACGTGTTAAACAGTTTATTAAATTGTTTCTTCAGTGAATGAAGACTAAGAATAAGACTAAAAATAGTTTCTATCGTCTGCAAATCGAAGGTGAGTGAGGTACTCGCCGTTAATGTTGATGCCAAGTCCGTTCCAATCCAGTAGCTTGAAGGCATATTCCAGTATAACAGTAAACAGTTTTGGAGAAATTACGTCTCCCTGTCTTACTCTTCGCTGCAGTTAAATAGGCTCTGGTCTTGGATTGGGACTGACATGGTGGCATTTCTGTACAAACACTTCAGCACTTCGATGTATCGATAGTCGATACGGCACCGCTGGAGAGATTGAAGCACAGCCCATGTCTCGATCGAATCAAAGGCTTTTTCATAGTTCACAAACGCTAAGCATAGTGGCCGGTTGTACTCTTTGTCTTCTGTACAACCTGCCGCTGCGTATGAATTTGGTTTATGGTGCTAAAGCTTTTCGGAATCCGGATTGTTCGGGAGGTTGGAAATCGTCTGTGCGCGAGACGATTTGCAATGACTCTGGAGAACAGCTGATTAACATGGCTCAGCAGTGAGATAGACCTGTTGTTCTTCATTAAGGGCTATGCTCGAAGTTTCTGTGCGCGAAATAATCAGAAATGAGGATATCCGCAGAAGAACCAAGGTAACCGACATAGCTCACAGGATTGCACGGTTGAAGTGGCAATGGGCAGGCCATGTAGCCCGGTAAATGGACGGCTGTTGGAGCAGCAAAGTCCTAGAGTGGCGACCACGTATAGGAAAGCGCAGTGTGGAAAGGCCCCCGACTAGATGGACGGATGACCTCGTGAGGGTAGCGGGGAATCAATGAATGCGGTCTGCATGAGATCGCACTTTGAGGTGAGTCATGGGGAGGCCTATGTTCAGCAGTGAACGTCTTTAGCTAATAGATAGATAAGTACCTAAGAGATTTATTTTAAAATGTTAATAAATATCAAACATATGTTATGAAGTTGTGTATTTTGTCAGTACTTTGTCAGCCTCGTCAGTCCCCTGGCAGTCAAATTTAGAAAAACCGAAATTTCTCCGGTTCTACTTAAAAAAGTGACTGGCCCAATCTCGAGCAATATATTCATTACATTAGCTATCTTATATACCCGAATTTGTAGCATTTTGATTAAAAAACTATCATAAACAAAATGTCCCGAAAAGTTACCCAAGTTTTGTATATTCGCCCTTAAACAGTTATGACAATCGAAATCATGACAAAAGTTGTTATTCGACTAGATGGGCGCCCAATCCTAATATATCGCTCGCCATAATTCGTGATAGTCATAATGTTTCTAGTCATAATATTTCCTGTGAATTTATCTTCTTTGCCATAACATCAACTGTCCTAAAGTCATGTGCCATAACATTTTTGACCGAATATTATTTGTACGCAATTCGATTGTCATAATGATTAATAACGCAACGTTTAAAAATATGGGCAACCCTCTGATCGAATAACAACTATTGGCATAATATCGATTGTCATAACAGTTTACGCATAAAGTTGCTGCCTATATATTTTTTGGCATAAATTGTACTATGTCATAATTGTTCGCTGTCATAATTTCACTAGGTCATAATTATTTCAGCCATAATGTTGTATAGGTATGTATATCATCATACATTAATTTAGTCATAATATTGATAAGTATTATTATTTTTAGTAATAATTGAAAATTTCATACACTTATCAAGTCATATTATTGATAATTATAATAATTTTTAATAGGTCCGACTTGGCTTAGGTTAGGTACGACGACGAGCGAAGCGAGGAGGAGTGTTAGGTTGAACTGCGACCCTAACGAGCGAGCGAAGCGAGCTAGCTGCGCAGGTCCGACTTGGCTTACGATTCCTAACATTACCTTTTTAGGGTTCCGTAGCCAAATGGCAAAAAACGGAACCCTTATAGATTCGTCATGTCTGTCTGTCTGTCCGTCTGTCCGTCTGTCTGTCCGTCCGTATGTCACAGCCATTTTTTTCCGAAACTATAAGAGCTATACTGTTGAAACTTGGTAGGTAGATGTATTCTGTGAACCGCATTAAGATTTTGATGCAAAAATAAAAAAATAATAATAAATAATGGGGGCTCCCCATACTTAGAACTGAAACTCAAAAAATTTTTTTTCATCAAACACATACGTGTGGGGTATCTATGGATAGGTCTTCAAAAATGATGTCGAGGTTTCTAAAATATTTTTTTTCTAAACCGAATAGTTTGCGTGACAGACGCTTCCAAAGTGGAAAAAAGTTGGTCCCCCCCCCTCTAACTTCTAAAATAAGGAAATGAAAAATCTAAAAAAAACATATGATGTACATTACTATAAAAACTACCAACGAAAATTGTTTTGAACGAGATCTAGTAAGTAGTTTTTTTTTAATACCTAACTTTGCAAGTTTGCACCTAATTTATATGGGGCGCTATACATACCAGGTGCAAACTTAACTTAAACACTTAGGGATGGAAAGTGTTTGTACGGAACCCTCGGTGCGCGAGTCCGACTCGCACTTGGCCGGTTTTTTTTTTATTCACCTTAAGGCAGGTCCGACTTGGCTTAGGTTAGGTACGACGACGAGCGAAGCGAGGAGGAGTGTTAGGTTCAACTGCAACGCTAACGAGCGAGCGAAGTTGTGAATTAACAATTGGCTACTAAGAAAAACGTAGGCTTATGCGTTTCGCTATGTATGCGTTTATAAAGTATGGTTACATTGTTTAATGAGTAACCAATTTATGATCATTACAAAGTATGCTTAAATCATTTTTTACGCATCAAGTTTTTGTCCATTACACAGTATGTTCCTAAACATTATGATTAAAAACGTTATGCGCATAAATGTATGACTATTTACAGTTATGCGTAATGATGAGTATGACGAATCCACGTATGCCTATCAAAAATATGACTTTAAACTTTATGCAACCAGATCCTTACCCTAAAAATATGTAATTTAATGATCACTTAATCATAAAATGAGTGTTTTTTATCGGCAATAATTTTTTTAAATTGATAATTACCGAGATAATGGACTCCTAAATCGACCAAAACTGACTCTGGTTTAACTCCGGCGCTGCGGGGTGAGCAGCTCTTCCTTGCCACTTGACAATGCATGGTTGCCCGTACTTCACTCCGCAGCTTCGGCTTGTTGGTCGCCTTCGGCGATCAGCCTCAGCCGCTCCACCTCACACGGCTCCCGAGCATTGTCACGGCGGGCGAGGGTTGCTCTCCCTCCGCGCCTCCGGCTTTACAAAAACACTCTAGGGTGCTCTGTGTCAGCACGCGTCCTAACCAGCGAGAACCCTAAATTTTCACAGCCTAATAATACACATAATGTTACATTTTAAAACTGCTTCAATCCGCCATCATAACAATGTAATTCCTTGTATAAAAATAGTTGCAAATATTTGTTTGGGTCATGGAATTTAACCAAAATATGGTTGGCAGATTCGGTTTTGTAACAGTTTCGAACAACTTACCGTACTTACAGTCCGACCAAAAAGAGTAGAAATTAAAAAGTGCCAATACTGTAGTGTCATCCCCGTTTTCTTAGATTGATTAGAAAGGGACTTTTTAATTTCTACTCTTTTTGGCCGGACTGTATGTCCCTCCGATGACCACTTTTTGAGCTTTTGTTAGAATTACTCTGTAAAAAACTTAAGTTTATATTTTTATTTCTCAGTAAGAGACTCTTAGGACTATCAATATTTGGTATAATATTTAGGACATTCGATATAGTTCGTAAGGAATACATTATGGGTATGCAACATTATGACTAAGTGTCATTATGACAGAAGTGCTATGGGTAACGTCGTCATTTACGTCGTAAGGACTAACCTGACCCGACCTACTTTGCTGGCTACTTTTTATTTCGGAGAATTGAAAAATGCGAAATAATAAAATAAGGGAAAATAGAATTATGTGTACAAATAATCGGTTATAATAATAGTAACTATGCGAACTTAATTTCGAACTAACATGGGACTGACTCATTTTTGGGGTGTTATTAGTTATGCAAAATAAAGTTTCTGCCACATTACTATTTAGCGAAAATCAAAATATGCCAACTCTGTTATGTTAAAACAGTTTCGGACGGGTTACCCTCATCTGGCAGAATAATATTGGTCAGAAATCCATTTCGCATAACACATTTCGCAGAAACACTTTCGGTCGAATGGTAAGAGGGCATAAAGGTATAGTTGGCATTACTACTACCTCGCATATTTTGCAGCAGATTGTTTTGTAGAATATCTATTGTTTACTTACATTGAATATAAACAAAACAAATTACATAACATTTTTAATCCTAAATTCTACGCAACCTGATGAAACTAAATTTAAACTAATAGCCCACACTTGCTCAAATAGTTGTGCAATCGCCTGTTCTTGTTTGTGTGTCAATCATGTGACTTCAACTAAGTACCTGGGTATATACATAGACCAGCTTCTCTCGTGGCACCAACAAATAGAAATTACAGCTAAGAGAATTCGACGGTTAATATGGTTGTTCAAATATCTACGTCATATTACCGATAAGGAACTCTTGGTATATATCTACAAAACACTAGTGCAATCTGTTGTTCTTTACTGTTTACCAGTTTGGGGAGGTTGTCACAAAACTAAACTTATCGTACTGGAGAGGGCACAACGTTCAATTCTGAAAGTACTGCTAGGTAAAAATATACGCTATAGTACCATGAATGTTTATTCAGAAGCAAACGTACTTACGGTAAGGCAATTATATATCCTGAATTGCATCCTAAAAATTCATAAAAATACTAAACCTGATACTAATATAATAAATAAACGAAACCCTTTCTCAGTAATTAAGCAGGCAACTTTTAGTAGAACTTCTTTTGCAAAAAGACAATTTAATGTAGCATCAATTTACTTATATAACAAAATTAACAGAGTGACTAATATCTACGGTAAAACATATGGAGAGTGTAAAAAACAAATAACATCATGGTTAAAAACAAAAAGCTATGAAGAAATTGAAATACTCATACAAAGACTGTAATCAGAAATCACCTAGCACATGCACCTACTTAATACAGACCTACCTTAAGAGCAGATATTTTCATTCCGACTCTCGCTCTTATATATATATATATGTGTGTGTGTATGTGTGTATGTAGGAGTGAGAGTATATTTCACGCGCACTTGCATATATAGCATATTAATTTTATACATATCAATAGATCTATAAATATAGCACAACATAATACAAATAATTTACCCCACCGAACACCGAACATATGTAAAACACTATATAATACAATATGATATTCTCGTCCCACTGTGGGACTTACCTACTGCTGTTCTCACCAATTTCTATAGATTAAGTTAGCTTTTAAGATAACAATAACTAAACCTTATGTTATTAACTGTGTCAACATCTGTATGAAAGAGCGAATACCTCCTAACACAAGTGTAAAACTTAAAAGGAGGATTCGACTAGTTTTTGTAAAAACTATGTTAATAATAAATGATTTTGATTTTGATTTTTTTTGATTGTTTTGTAGAATTCTATGTACCATAATAATCCTGTAGCATATGTACGATTACAATAGCATAATTATTTTCTACTAGCAGAAAAGTGGGTTAGACAAATTTTACGAATTAGAATGTAAGTCCCACCAAATTTGCTATGGCATAATAGTGATTCCACCTTAGGGCAGGTCCGACTTGGATTAGGTTAGGTACGACGACGAGCGAAGCGAGGAGGAGTGTTAGGTTGAACTGAGACCCTAACGAGCGAGCGAAGCGAGCGAGCCGCGCGGCAACACGGCCGGCTACCATACCACTCCATGTACAAAATGTGTAGTCACAACAATTTGTAATGCATAAATTAGGCTTGATAGCTTTATGCCGCCTAAATATTATGCAAAAAAAATATCTGCGAAAGTACTATTCGTTTAGAAGACTATTTAGCTCATCAACATTATGCCAATATAAGATTCGGATTTATGCCAAAGCATTCTCTGCGTAAGATGTTTCTGCCAAACGTAACTTCTGCCAAGTAACATTATGCAAAACAAATATATGTCAAAAAAAATCTGCAAGACAATAGTGAACCGTTTCGGACACTAAAGTTTATGTCAAATAAAAGGCACTCGAGAGGGAAAATGTTTGCTCACGACGCTTACGACATGACGCTTTTATAAGGGACATGAATGAAGGAAAAGTTTAAGGATAGCGAGGCAGAGGAAGACCAAGGTTAAGCTAAATAAAGCAAATATAAGAGAAGGTAAATGTCATGTCGTATAGGGACTGCAGGGCTATGGATAGGGATATTTTATTGCATGTTGGGACACCCAGAGACTTTATACATCTCTGGGTATATTTAATATTTTAAATTTATTAAATTTTTATTTTAATGTTCCTACTTAACATTGATTTGGAGTATCTATACATCTCCTTTACGTGTACCAGTGTAATTAGTTATAACACAACTGTATCATGTAATTGTTTTAAATATTATTTACGAAAAAATGACTTACTGATGAGTTTCTTTCGGCTTTCTTCTCAACAGCGGTCTCCTCTTGCGAAATGCCGGTAGATTCACAATCTGACTTGTAAAAGTGCCCCTGTGGCCTACTTACTGAATAAATTATTTCATTTCATTTCATTTCATTTCATTTCATATAAATACTAGTTACATCAGTTATTCTGACAAGAGTTTGACTCTTAAATTTATGATTATAACCTTAACTAGAGTTCCCCTTGTGTATACATAAAACTCGAATGTGACAGACCAGCTATTTTGGCATCATTACATAATTTTCATGTGGAGAACCATAAAAAAGTAGGTATTCAATAGATTAAAATGTGATGTAGAAAAAAAAATTGTTTTCGTCTAATAAAAAATACGTAAAAATGACTACATACTTATTTAATAAAACAGAGCTCAGATAAGATAAAGTTGTGAACTAACTAGTGGTATGGACATGGTGCACAGTCAGGAGTTATGAAACAGTATTGTTATTGTTTGTTTTGGGCCATTTGTGTGCCGCATCGCCCAGAGATCATCTATTATGGCAGCCCTTCATTACGGAGACCACGACTTTGCGCGACTCGCGGCTTGGCGAGCGGTTGAGTGAGAGATCCATACGAGTGAGCGAGACACACATAGCGAGCGCCGCTAAGCGCTGCTAAGCTAAGACCGAGTTCGTGGCGTCTCCGTTAGAACTTCACTTCTGAATCCCTTGAGTTCAGTCAATTCGGTCTCCGAACTTAATTATAATTTTGCTGTGCAATCAAACCAAAAAAAAGCCGTTGGCCTACTGCTTTATTCGCTTACCGAAGAATAAAATAGGTATATCCTATGATTTAGTACGTGACCGGATCGATAATTTTTTTAAATTACGAAGCTTCGGGATTTCTGTTCACTCCTGTCCTAATTTTGTTTTGTTCTGATGATGCGGTTGGCGCAATTTGTACTGCACTTGCCTACTGAGCCAGCGGTCCTAGGTTTGAATCCCAGCTAGGGCAAATATTCGTGTGATGTATATTGTTCGTGGGCTATGGATGTTATTTATATAATTATGTATTTATATATATATATATCACCGTCTCGTACCCATAGTACAAGCTTTTATTAGTTTGGGACTAGGTCGATTTGTGTAAGTATATATTTTAACTTTTTATTTATTTTGGTCATGGTTACCTACTGTTGAATACTGGTTTACTGTGCCATATAACGTGACGTTTGGGTATATTTTGCACAAATCAGAACCAGTTGCATTTTTCGGCTCAAGTGTGAAGACGATCCAAACGCTCAGTTCTTTGCTGGTCTCCTTATTTATAGTTTCATAGATACACAGTTTCAAATACTCAAGTGATCTTGTTCGAAAACGTTCGATTTTTAGGTCACAAACACAAAGTGAGTATTCCTTTATTTGTTTTAATTTGACTTATCTTTACTGAATTATGTCTATGATTTTGAATTATAATTTAAATTGTATACTTATTGTGACTGTAGTATCATTTGTACATAATTTTGATTATGTATTTTTAATTTCCCTCACCCCTCGTTTTCATCCTCCATTCCGAGATTAAAACTATCCTACATCCTTCCTCGGGACTTAAACCATCTCTGCATAGTTTCATCTAAATCGGTTCGGCGAATTAAGCGTGAAGACAAGACAGACAGACCAACTTTCGCATTTAACGAATTTGAAACTATCTTGACTATGACCGTAACCTCAGTGACGGTGGTTAAATAATATTTGTACATGATAAATCGCGTTTATATTATGATAAAGAACGGAAATCATCAATGTAATGTTTAATATTACGCGATGCGTGTCATCGGGGTTAGGGGTCAGCACTACTCCGGTTTAATTAAATTTTTGATGGGGGTGGTGTAATTATAATACCTATTTTTAGGGTTCCGTAGTCAACTAGGAACTCTTATAGTTTCGCCATGTCCGTCTGTCCGTCTGTCCGTCTGTCCGTCTGTCCATCCGCGGCTTAGCTCATGCTCTTGGCCGGTTTTTATGATGCTATCGTATAGAGGACGCTAAAATAAGCATGTTTTGTATGGGCAACTTTTCTCTAAACTGGATAATTACCGGGATATTGGCTCCTAAATGGACACAAGAGGGACGGGACATAAAATTTTTGATGGGGGTGGTGTCATTATAATACCTATTTTTTATGTTGCTATCGTATAAAGGACGCTCCAATAAGCATGTTTTGTATGGGCAACTTTTCTCTAAACTGATTAATTAAAATTAAATTAAATTATTATTATTATTATTATTCCCTTTATTCATTTTAATACTTAGGCTAGGCTTTTTTTACAATAAATTTATATAAAAAGTAAAATATAAAAAATACATTACAAATATAAACACATTCTAAAAAAAACCTAACCTAGGGTGCCGCCGGCAGCGGGGCAGGGCCCAGGCTACCGGTGATTAGGGCTGCAGAGAGAGGAACCTCCTGACGATGCGCGCCGTGTCCAGGAGTACCGCCTTCTGAATCTGACCCTTGATCCAGCCATCTAGCGAGAGTCTCTTAAGATGTTTGTCGAGACTCTTCGCTATAAGACCGTTCGCCGAAACGACTATCGGGACAATGATCGTCGAGTCAACATCCCACATGGCGGTCACCTCGTGAGCCAAGTCAAGGTACTTGCTGAGTTTGTCCTTCTCGGCCTTCACGAGGTTCTCGTCATGCGGTATGGTGATGTCGACGAGCACTGCCTGGCGCTTGGATCGATCTACCAAAACGATGTCAAGCTTATTGGCTACAATAGTCCTGTCCGTGATGATAGATCGATCCCAATAGAGCGTGGCACGACCATTTTCGAGAACTGGCATCGGTGCGTACTTATAGTACGGCACCTCAGACCCTACAAGACCGTATCGAAGAGCAAGTTGCTGGTGAATGATCCTGGCTACTTGGTTATGTCTGTGCAAGTACTCGCCGTTAGCAAGATGAGAACAACCGGAGATTATATGCCTGAGTGACTCACCGGGACGGCGGCATGCCCGACAAATGTCGACCGTACCGTCCTTCAGGATATATCTCCGGTAATTGTTCGTCATCATTACTTCGTCCGCAATTGCACAGACAAAACCTTCGGTTTCCCCCAAGAGATCCCCGAAGCGTAGCCAGTTCACCGACGCGAGCAGATCTACATCGGGTCCCGTAAGGGCCTTGTAGAACCGCCCATGTAGCTCCTTGCTCTTCCATACAGCCCTGCGGTCATCGGTGCTAAGCACCTTTGGTCTGCGCCAGTTCTCGTTTGCTAAGGAGAGAGAGGTGAGGCCTTTGTCAACTGCTACTACATCGCGATGAATCCCACACTCGTTGTTTAGGAAATACTCCCTAAGACTGCACACCTCGCGGTTATGGAGGTCCTTGGCGTTTAAAAAGCCACGGCCCCCACACTTACGCGGGATGTACATTCTCATAACTGACGAGCGTGGGTGCCTCATGCGATGTGTAGTAAGCAGCTGACGGACCCTCGTATCCAGGGCGTCCAGCTCAGTCTGAGTCCACCTTAGTATGCCAAAGGAGTAAGTGAACAGAGGCATCACCCAAGCGTTGAAGGCGCGTGCCTTATTGCCACCGGACAAAAGACTGTTAAGTACTTTTGTCAAACGACAAAAGAAACGCTCCTTCAACGCCTGTCTAATGTCTCCGTCCGCAATACCCAATGACTGTGACATACCAAGGTACTTGTAGGTTTCAACTTCGGAGATAGACCTGAGGGTCATTGTCTCAGAAAGCAGTAAGTTCGCGGAATTTACGACTTTCCCCCGCTGTACATGCATGACTGCACACTTGTCTACACCAAACTCCATTTTGATGGCGCTACTGAAGGTTTCAGTTACTTCCAGTAGTTCCACCAGATCCTGGCGTTTTGGTGCATACAGCTTAAGATCATCCATGTACAGCAGATGAGAAATGACCTCACCTCCTCTTCGAAGACGGCAACCTAGTTCTGAATCCTTCAGCAGAGTGCTGAGCGGATTCAGGGCTAGGCAGAACCACAGAGGATTCAAACTGTCACCCTGGAAAATACCTCTCTCAATCCTTATCAAGTCTACGCACACCTAATATGCTGCGTTCCATCGCTCTCTGACAAAGTTTGAGCCTGGTCTTTTGAGCTTCAGTCAATGACCAAACTTGTGCTCCGTAGGGTAGAACGGGAAGAATACACATATCGACGAGTTTTCGTTTTAGCGAGAGAGGAAGGTTGCCCTTCATTAGTGCTTTCATGGACCAGAAGCTCTTCCAGGCGTGGTCGATACGTCTATCGATTTCCTTGCTCTGCCTGTTTTCAAAGGAAGCTATCTGGCCCAAGTAGACGTACTCGTCGACATATTGTATTAAATTAAATATCATTTATTTCAGATCATGTCCATATATTGTTAGTAACATTATAACTTATAACTATGTTGGTAAACATATTTTTAATCAACTTTAAAACATATTATATACTGAGCCTCTGGAGCCCATATGGACAAAATTCCAGTGCTCCCAAACAGCGCAGGCAGGGTACTCGGCCACCAGGCGGACCAGGCTGTTGGAGCTGCCACTCACACGCCGCATCAGAGAGGCGGTCCTTTTGCGAATGATCGCACTGAAACCATCCGTACGCGCCTCCGTGAACATTCCTGAAGCGCTGCAGTAAAGTGGCAGTCCCATCAGCATTCTGAATCAATTATTGAACTGGACCCGTAGGGCATTGATCGCCTTTTTAAAATAATTTGTCCACAGGCTGCACGTGTAAAAGGTTTGACAAAACGCTCTGAAAAATTAACTTAATTACTAAGATAAACGGATTGCAAAATGTAAAATTTTCGATGATGAAATACTAATGAGTACGATATCAAGGTCTTAGCACATTAAGTATAACAACTCAACGGCGACCCGATTCTATGCAAATATTGAAATTTAAGCCCTATGTAATATTTAGGTACTAGGTTTAATTTAAAAAATATGTACGACGCGTCGTCCACCTGTCGTCCACTACTAATATCATTTTTTGAAATTAAACCTAGTAAATATGACATAGGGCTTAAATTTCAATTTTTGGCATAGAATCGAGTCGCCGTTGAGTTGTTATAATGTGCGAAGACCTTTAGCCTGGGAAAGTCCGAATCTAGGGCTCTCGCTGGTAAGGACGCGTGCCAACACTGCGCGCCCTAGAGTGTTTCTGCAAACCCGGAGGCGCGGAGAGGGGAGCAGCTCTCACCCGCTGTGACAAAGCTCGGAAGCCGTGCGAAGCGGAGCGGCTGAAGATGGTCGCCGAAGGTATTCGGAATTCGAAAATAAAATATTCCCCACCCCTTTGGTACCATCTGACCATTATTAATAAAAAAGTGGTTTTCTTCGATTTACGCGACTGTCTCAAATTTAAATGAAATAATTTAAAATGATTATGTCGTGTAGATAAAAAAATGTTGAAAGGCATGCATTTTTCTTGGATAGTCACTCTGTCACTCGCTGACCGTGGACCGCACGACGCAGTGTGGAAAGCCCCCAACAAGGTGGACCGACAACCTGGTTAGGATCGTGAGCAGAAATTGCATGATGGTGGCTTAAGACTGATCGTTGTGTAGAACTTTGGGGGAGGCCTTTGTCCAGCAGTGGACGTTATCGGCTGATATGATGGTCACTTTCCATCCAATCTGGCTCAGGGCGTTATGTCGGTTAATGGAGCAACTGTATTCCATCTAATATAGATGCAATTAATTATCCAATTAGGTCAGATTGTTGTTACATTAGGACATTAGCTCCGATAGCCATATGCCTAGGTATTAGCGGGAATTGTATCACGGACACAGTTATATTACGTATTTCAATATAAATTGAGCCGGTGCATATTACAGTCCAATATGTTTCATTGGTTTTTTGGACCTACATAAAACTATGCACTAAAATAATATAAATTTATTTCTTTATTAATTTTTAAAGGCTCCCTTTCCTTTTTTCAAGTCGTCTTAAGTAGCTCAGAGGCAGCATTAGCAGTTATACAGCCTTTATAGCTTAGAGTTATTTTCGGAATGTGTCTAGGTCATCCCGCCATCTCCGCCGTCGTCTGCTGCCACACCGTTACTCTACTAGGTGGGATCCAGTCAGTAGTCAGTCATTCTAAGCCTAAATGCTTTGGCATTTTTTTTACGTTCTCAAAGTTTTAAGATATGCCAATATTTGTGAAATTTAAGTGCCAAACAAAACATTTAAATGAAACTACGCATAAGGTTTCATAAAATTGCAAAAGGAAAGAAAGGGGATCTTATCGCCTGCAGTTGTAATATGATAAAGTAATCTAATCGCTTTTTGAAGAAGATATAAGTGATGATAATAGCAACATACTAAATATAAATTACCAGCTCAAAGAAAAATTGAAATGAGTTGGACCTGGTGGAAGAGACCGGGAATCGAACCAGGTACCTCTGGATTGCTGGTTCAGCGCGTTAAGCTTTCCGCCACTCTACTCCCCAACGCGCTGTACCGGCAATCCAGCAAAAAGAAAATAGAATCTTTAGTCACTAAACTCATTAATAGAGTAAAGTCTCTGGCAGCATCATCTCGCTGCATGCCATGCGGGCCTATGATGGTTCCTTTTATCACGCGATAAATAAGTGATAAAGCATCCGTCACGTTTTGACAATCTGCGAGTGTGAGTGACAGATGCTTTGTCACTTATTTATCCCGTGATAAACGCAACCATCATAGGCCCCATGGAGTGATTAACAGTTTGGGGGAGGTCGTTGATGTAGACAAGAAAGACTAGAAGGCCTAGAACACTCCCATGTGGTACATCGTAACTAACCTCTTTAAAGTCAGAAGAATAAGTCACTTCTTTCTTGGTTTTTGTACATACTCTATCAATTTGTATGCACTGTTTACGACCTGTCGAATAAGACTTTATCAGATTGTGAACATTACCCCGTACGCCATAATGAGAGAGCTTCTACAAAAGTATGTGATGATCAACAAAGTCAAAAGCCTTTGACGTGTCCATGTACAGAGCTGTAACCGATATTCGTTGCACAATAAGTATTTTTTGATGAGCAATCAATATTTGTTTGTAGGTTAGGTGAAGTTATATTTTCGGATCGAGGAAATACTAGCCGATTTTTTCATTTTGTGTGAACGCGTAGATATAATTTTCTACTGGGCCCATGTCATGTTAGATTAAAAGCAAAGCGCTGGGTCTTAAAACGCATGGTTGGAATAAGTGGTAAACTTAAGTCTGTATCTGATGATAGAATAACGGAAAGATCGAAGAGCCATATATTTTTTATTTCTTTCTAGATGTCTTACGCGGTCATGAGGGGCAGTCCAGAGGAGTCTCAGCGGTACCTAGACAAGGTCCTAGACGTCATCCTACAGAACGGCAGAACCCGAGCGAAAAGTAGAAAAGAAGTCAACCTCAGTGAAATAATATTTCACTGCTTAAAAACCAACCCTGGTGGAGTTCATACGGTAAAGTTGAGGCTATTTTACGCTAGCTAGGTAAATGAGCATCCTGTAATAGCATTCGAAAAATGTTGCGATAATTCTGACACATAAGCGTGCGAAAACCTCTTCTATACTATTGTAAAACTCTAAAATAAAAGCGCGATGCAGAAATTGAGGCTGATGATCATGATGATGATGCAGAATTTATATGGCCCCACCAGCCCCGTAGAGCGCCATCTGTTTGTAGAAATGTCTTTGCTCGTCACGCCGAAACGGCTGAACGTCAAAAGATGGTTATAGAACTTTTTACCCGATTGTAAGCGGAAAAAATACGGCCACCTTCTAGTATTCTATATTACTAATTGTGTCTCGCAAAAGTTTGATAAAACTATAATATAATATACCATATTGATTAGAAAAACAAAATATAAGATACAACTTCCCATGAAAAAGTCAAAATCTTGTAAATTTGAAGTCTGTTAGAAACTGTAGCACATATACAGTCCAGTCCAGACAATAACATACATAAGCCGAAAACAACAACTTTTATTTTAGAAAATATTATGTTACCGTTTTCTGTGTATTTAAGTATCTATTTATCTGAAGTAAGTACATATTTTTATAAAAATGGTTAAATTTTCAGATAAACGGTGCAACTGGCGAAAAATTCACCAATGACCAAATACTAAAGCGCGCTGTCTCTATTGCCCGCGCTCTGATGTCTATAGGTGGGACAGAGAAAAAGGCCATCGTAATGATAAGGAACCACGAACACATGTCAGCGTTGTACTATTCCATGTTTCTGGCTGGTACGGTTGCGTTTATGATGGAACCGGGGTCTACTGAATGTGAGTGTCATCATCATCATCCTCATCTCTCCTCATCATCAGGGCATCGTCGTTATCACTATCAACACGATCATTATCTTTAACAGCCCCGTGATCATTATAGTCGTTCCCATCATCATCATTTTTATCAATAATATTTGGGCACGGAACGTTATTTAAATTCGCCTATGTATTTATTTTAAAAATTAAATACCAATACAATACTGTAATACTTTATTGCACACAAATAAGTTTACAAAACTACGTATCTGTTTTTTTTATTTAAAAGATTTTTAATGTATCTGTCTTTAAGTTTCTGAACAGTTTTCTTTTAATAGCGGCTATGTAGGTATCACAGTTATAAATTACTAGTCGGATGAATAGTATCTATAAATGGAAAACTGTTTTTCAATACAATGTTATAAGTAAAAAATATATATATATTGTATTTATTATTGTTGTTAATATATCAATATTCAAGTTTTTGATTTCGTATGCAATCCATCCACTTGCGATCTGACGGTTTGTTATTTACATATGTATATATTTTTATGTATTTCAAATATCTTTGTTTTTTATGCATTTATACTTTTAGGTATAGGTACGTTTATGCATAAAAAACATAAATTTAAAAGAGAAATAATAAATCCGGCCACAGATTTAATATTTGGCCACATGGTCGAACTTCTCATTTAATAACTAAGCATCGGGAATATGAGATAGCCTCTAATAAACTAATTCATTTTCTTCACAACTCCAACTAAAAATGTTAAAGAAAGCGTCAAGTCACAATCAACAATTATTATTACTTGTCCTTCTGATTTATATATTGCCAACTAATTTACTAACTCGGCCACGGAATTTGCAACTCATCATCATTTTTCATTTTACAGCTTCAATACAAGATCCTCAAAAATTAATTATATTCGAGCTTCCATAGACAACATCATTTTCACTTCTTCTGCTCAAAAAGTACGTCGTTTTAAGTTCGCAAAGCGGGGCTAAAATAGTACATTTAGCCCCTAGGGTTTAAAAGGAAACCATATTAATCCCATACCAATTTCTATGACACTGAAAAAAAATCTTGTTACCGGCCAGCTACATACTATTTACAAATAAAATAAACCAACCTGCAACCTGATCAGATCGACCCAATTAAAAAAATAAACCAAAAATTTTTCATTTACAATGTACTGGAATATATTAACTGAAATTTTATTTTAGCACGTTTTATAATTAAAATTTAACCTTAAACATTTTATCTTGGTTAAGAATATTAAATGATAAAATAAATTCAATGTTATTCTATTCTTATATTTTTCTGATCACACCGCGACTAAACCTGCTACCACTTAAAAAAAAATACGCGTGAATCTTCAATAAAAATAACACCATGCCAACATAAATTTACCAGAAAAGGCTGTAACATTAAATTTAAAAAATTGCTCAAATTGTACTTTTAATTTTTCTTAAAATAAATTATTTTAATTTTTAAGTTTTTTATTTTTTTTAGTCGATGTGAAAAGCAGAGTGTTTAACACGGGGCTACAAGCCATTATGACACTCAGATATATTTGGCCTCGCTCACTTCGTTCGCTCGTCCAAATAATTACCTCGTGTTACAATGGCTTGTTTTAGCCCCTTGTCAAACAATCTACTATTATAACTTAACATGTAAAATAATACTTCGAGTTCTTTTATCGTGAAAATAGCCACCTTAGGTACGATTTTGCGCGAGTGCGCGACATGACAGCCACCGGCTATTTGCACCAATCAGAGAGCGCCATTCGATTCTTGTACCGACTGACCCGCCCGTGTTTGTTTATTGTCATTCGTTCGTTCATATTGCAATAGGTTCATCTACGTTCTCTCTAATCTAGTTCTAAGGCAGGTCCGACTTGGCTTAGGTTAGGTACGACGACGAGCAAAGCGAGGAGGAGTGTGATGTTGAACTGCGACCCTAACCTAAAATGAGATTTAAGTATTTTGTTTTGTTCTCTCCTCAATAGTTCATATGTAATAATAATGGCTTTAATATACTATTTGATGACAATTTAAGGTAAATTTTACGATCGATTAATGTAGGATGACTTACATTTTAAACATACTAAGTTATTAAATTAGAAGCTAATAGAGTTACTATTTTGGTATCATATAATAATATTTTAGAAGTTTGCTATTTGAATGCATGCCCCAAATTTAGATGCTAAAAAATAATCACCATGCTAAGTTTCAATTACAGTGGCTTACAAAGAAGATAACTAGTGGCTGAGATATTATTATTCAGACGCGCGTTGGTTGTGGCTGACTTAGTAATTTAGAAGGTAACTTATATTTTCTGAGGCGAATAATGTTATTAAAAAGAAGCCTGTTTAAATAGTACCCAATTTAAAATACGCAAAAATAACAGTGTCAAACTCATTGTGCAGTATAAATGTTAATTAATATTATCTTTTTACGTGAACGTAGGTATTTATTTACGTTAATCGTTAAAATTAATTAAGATATGTACAATAAAACCACATCATACCAACTATATTATTATATTGCTCTCAAGTTTATTCAGGTCGTCTCGTGTATGACAAATGTTTACTATTCATATTGCCAGCGATGTGCTATCTGACTTTTACGTGTTAATGAATTTTTTAGCGAACAATTAATCACAACGTTGACATTATCATTCGCAATAAGCAAACATTGTGAAATATACATAAAGCTCATCTATTATTACAATACGTTAATTAAATTTATTTATGCATTTTAATGCATAAGACTAGACAATGCCCGCAACTTCGTCGGCGCAAACCTTCTTTTTTTAGTTCGTATTCGTATTTGTTTATTGCTGTCATGAATAGGTATAGTAGGGTGTTTACATATTGTATAGCAGTCAATACATGACGTCCTGTCAGGGTACATATTACAATTATCTTAAAATCTAAAAACTAAGGATTAGTAGTTATAAACAAATTTGGTTGGAATCCGTGTAGCTGATATAGCGTGATGAGGCTGCAAAGATGTTTCAAACGACAGATGGAGTTGTAATAAATACTCATATGAAACAAAATAAAACTTAAGTCGGGTGGTTATCTAGAGAATTGCATAACTTTATGACTTGTGAGTTTAATGAATGCAGTAATAAAAACAAATAAATCATAATTTTTACTTTATTTAACTCGTAAACATATTAAGTAAAAATATGATTTATTTGTTTTTTATGATAACATAATTTGATGACGCGCTTAGCATTAAATTCGTTTATTTGTTTAAACTATGGGTTTACCAACTACAGCTCTTTAATTTTTCTTTACCATTTAAATATTAAGGTTGCCCAGTAACAGACGCTAATAAAAGGGAAGAGGAGATCAACGTCCGTATTCAAAATGCCTTTAGATGTACAACCGGTCTCCACAAGGTCCTGGTGTTCAAGATCATACGCAGGAGTACTAAGATTAGAGTCTACAAAACCGTTATTAGAACAATCACAACCTACGTTTGTGAAGCTTGGACTATGACCTTGAAGGAAGAAACTAAGCTATTAGTGGCGGAAAGGCGGATCTTGCGGAAGATTCTGGGCCCGACCCGAAGAAAAGATGGAAGCTGGATAGTGAAGAAGACTAAAGAGATCGAAGATTTAGTGCAGGAGCCTAATATTTTAGGAGAGACCAAGGCGTCCAGACTCCGCTGGGTCGGGTACGTTGAGAGAATGGGAGAGGATCGTGCCGCAAAAACCGCTTATCTGGGACGACCGAGTGGTCGCAGACCCGTAGGACGGCCTAGATATCGCTGGAGTGATGAAGTCCAAAAAGATCTCAGGGAACTAGGCATCCTTAACTGGCGAGAGCTGGCTTAGGATCGTGAAGCGTGGCGTAATCTGGTGTCGGAGGATCCACTTTAGGTCGTTGCGCTCATTTAGTTAGTTTTATTTATGGTCCTCCAATTTTTTTTTAATTGACATATTGACAGTTCGCAATGTTCTTGGCTGAAGAGGTTTCTGCTTTCGAAATCCAAATTGAAAAAATAATTTAGTTGATTATTGCCACTAGTCATTGTAAAAAATCCAATGGTTTGACACTGACGTGTCCCAAAATTACAACGGTTTGACATTGACAAGCTACTTTGAAGGCAAAGATTTGTTCAGCCAAGAACATTGCGAACCGGTAAAGTGTCGATTTAAAAAAATATTTTGGTAAAAAACCGGTAAAGAAAAATAAAAGAGCTCCAACTGAAAAAAGTTAATGGTCTTCTGAAAATTCAATCGTAGGTACCAACCCTATTTAACATGAGTGTCTATAAAAATCTAAAATAGCATACTAGCTCTTAAACAGGTGTTATAATTTTATTATGATTCGGCTTTTTTATGTCACTCGTAATCGTAACTGTGAATCAAGCAAATGTAACAAGCTCTTTGAACACCAAAAGGTTTGGTGTCTCATTTTTTACGTATCGTTTTCCGACTTAAATAAATTCTTGTTTCTTAGATGAGATCCAACACTTCCTCACCTTGGTGGAGCCTTGCGTATTCTTCTGTGAGCCGGACTGCCGTGAAGACGTCATCAACATGGTCGCCAAGTCTGACGTTAAACCGAACGTAGTGGCAGCCGATGGGCCATCATTGGACAAGTTTGTGGCCGGTCATAGCGATGATCTCGATAGTTTTCAGTAAGTAACACACTGGAGTCTGTTAGAGTTGGAATTGATCCTATTCAAAGACCTTCATTATATGACTCGCTCCCTCATAGTCATTTTCGAGAAATTGAGGTTCGTGTTTGGTTCCTGTTTATTTATTGCGTCCCTTCAGAAGTTCAGACCGAGCAAAACTTGGATAGATGACCCATCAAACTGAAGATCGATGATTGTATATTCTACCTGTTATGTGCCACATATTTATGATACGTCTACTATAGAATTAAAAGCTTCATTCAATGCTTACCTGTAAACATCACCAGATCGATCAATCCTTCCTGCAATGAGTCATCCGATACATACGCAGAGAGGTGGATAACTAGATGATAGGGATTTTTTTATTCATGCAATTTCTGATAGGTTGTGGGTGGATTTTTATTTTGGCACCCTTTTTTTATGGTTCTTTACTCTATCAGTAATAATTTACAGGTTTTCAATAGAATTAAGAGTCTTAAGCCAGATTATGGGAAAAACTACAAATCTAATTTGCATAGGTATTACAAATGACATAAAAGTCTTCCCGGGTTCCATATTTTACTCGTGATCTCCGGTTTGGAACCCGCCTACTCGATGTATCACATTTCCAGCTCATATGATCAGCCTTACTGGCAATAGAGCTCGATAATCCCCTAAGCTATATAGATAGTGTTGATTAACTGCCAAACCGTCTCGTCTCGGATGCGATCAATCGCAAGTACGCCGTTAAAATTCTATTTGCTACGTGCTAAGTTCTTGATATCTGTCATCATATCAGCTGATAGACGTCCACTGCTACAAAGACCTTCCCCATAGTTCTTAACAACGATCGGTCTTGGGCCGCCCTCATCCAATTTCTGCCCGCGATCCTAACCAGGTCGTCGGTTCACTTTGTCTTGGGGCCTTACCAGGCTGCGTCTTCCGGTCCGCCGTTGCCACTCAAGATCCTTTCTGCCCCAACGGCCATCAGTTCTACGAGCTATGTGCCCCGCCCACTGCCACTTAAGTTTGGCGACTGTCTGAGCTATATCGACAACTTTGGTTCTCTTGTGTGTCTCATCATCTTGTGTGTTCAGAATCGATTCCGCAAGGAAACTCCAAGTATAGCTCGCTCCATTGCCCTTTGAGTAACTTTGAGCTTTCTTATGAGGCCCATTGTGAGCGACCACAAATTAAAGACTTTCGTCATAAGACACTACGGTACTTGGGACAAAAAGATATTCAGCAGCTACCCATCCGAGTTGGATTCGACTAGTGACCTCTTTTTTGAAATTCGACTTACCCAACTGGATTGTTGACATCTCGATATATGTAGGCCGCTGCTACTACTATCAACATGTTACAATACAAGGTAAATCATCGAATATATATGGATAGCCGAAAGTCGGTAGATGTAGGTAGTGCTAAACTCACTATCGTGGAGATATCTCTGGGTGAAGCATTAGCTAACTGTGGATTTAATGCCTGAAGTGATGATACAGATGTGCATGCCTATGATCATTAATACGAGTATTATATTATTATTATTACATTTTCAGATTCCTAGAACTGCAGCCCGAGTCGGATGCAATCATGCTGCCTACAAGTGGGTCCACCGGCTTGCCCAAAGCTGCCATAGTGTCTCACCAGGGTCTGGTTGTGCAGTTGCCCAGTATATGGTAAGATTCAGATACCATGATATAAAACCGCAGTCGCGAAGGAAGGGCAGTCACCGAGTGAGCCAACCAAAAAGCTAAGCTACAAGGACAAATGCAGTGGGCGCATTTTCTCGCTTATCATCGGTAATATTAAGTATTAAAAATAATAATCGCATTTTATATTTATGCAATGTAATATTCAGAATATGTGAAGCTTACATCAGAAAAAAAAAAAACATAAAATTACATATAAGGCAACGAAATAATTTTAATTATTCCGATATTCAATATTACTCTGTTATTAGAACAAAAGTTATTAGAAGAATAAAATAGAAGCCACATTAAATTTTTCACCATTTGAGGTCCTTTTACCAACGAAATAGTTGACGAATAAAATGGTTTACAGGCAATATCACAGTAAATTTCCGCAGCCAACGCGACTTGCTCTACTTCTATCTACGGGGCAGTGGATGACTCACAGCGTCGTTATGACCGCATGCGCGGCGTACCAGGTGCCAGTACTGATGAGCCCCGTCAAGATGACCCCGGAGTACGCGGCCAGGCTGGCGGAAAAGTATAAGGTGAAGGCCAAAACATAATCCCATAGTGAAGTTGTTGTAAAGGGTGACAAGAAATTGTGTGATTGATTATTTTAAACAACACCAAGCAGTAACAAAATTCAAAGACACCCTTACCAAACTCTATAGCTTAATTGGTCAGAGCGTATTGCCTCGGCAGCAGTTCAAAGCTGGTCAGGGTCTAAAAATGTTCCACTGTATCTTTGTATTTGTAATATACAAGAAATTGTGGTTTTGCAACGTACTCATGACACGTCTAGTGTAGTTTATACTTCTAATTAACACAAATTATAACGGGTCTAACGCGATATTTCTTATTTACCTTCATAATCTAACGTTTCGGCGGGGTTGCACACGCCGTGGTCTCAGATGTACTGGTGAAACAGCGAGTTGTTACTGGAGCTGTCGGCCAAATGTAGTACTACCCGACGAAATGTCTAATAAAATGGATGGGTAGGAAAATAAATGTTCGACTACCACCCATTTATTTACTAATTATTGTCACCGGTCCGACACACAACACTCACAACATCAGCGCACAGATTCGAAGATATATCCCGCGGTTTAAACTTTTTAATCACTGGTCCCCAAGTTTGCGATAAATTAAAACCATCTTCCCGGTTGAAATTCTTTGGGTGTTTCTTGATTTCAATTGCTTCCCTTACCATCCGTGGATAACAACTCGCTGTTTCACCAGTACATCTGAGACCACGGCGTGTGCAACCCCGCCGAAACGTTAGATTATGAAGGTAAATAAGAAATATCGCGTTAGACCCGTTATAATTTGTGTTAATTATGAGTACAAACCGCGAGAGTATAAAGTGTCATAGTTTATACTTCTATTAAATTAATGTTTCAAATACCAATGCTGCAGTAGTTTAAGGAAAATGTGTGTGGCGCGGCGAGGAGGAGCAAAACAGTTGTGCAAGTAATAACTTTGATCTCTTCAAGATAAGAGTGAATAGGCTGTGGCTGAACCAGTTAACTACATCCTTGACTTCGTAGTCATTTACCATCAGCTGTTACTGAGGTCAATCACTGGTCAGTTTATGAATATAAAACAATAATATTGTTTAGTTATGATGAGTATAACTCAACTGTTTCGCCCCTCCGGCTTTGCCGCCGCCGTTTCGTAGTAATATGGGACTTTACCCACATTATCTGATCGTTGTAGATCGTAGAAGAAGACTGTTACTTTACGTTGCTACAATACAATTATATTGTAAGCAATATGTTACAATTTACTTTATCGACAGTTTATAATCTCGCGCATTAGATTTTAAACTTCATGTTTAAAATATATACCCTTTATCTTTGTAAAAAAACTTACCTTCCAAGTTGCCTTTCTAAGACCTTTAAAAATTCAAATAAGTGTAAGCACGTACACTTTGCAATTTAATGAAGGGTCTTGCTGAATATTCATCAGTCGGGACGTTGGACAGCCTTGAGAAGGTCACTTTAATTAGGTACTTGTATTTTAAAAGCTAACTTGTCACAGCCATATAACCGGCTTTCCAAAGTGAATCGGCCCTTACATTGACTGGTCTTTGGATTATTTTTGAATACGACTTCTAGTGGATCGTATCTATTCAGAGTATCAACATCTTAATTTTGTCAGTTTTTGACTTATGATCTTTTCCATTTTTATTCGGGATTTATTCGAGCGATTCGTTCCAAACTTAGAAATGATGTTCTTGTTACATTACTTGTTAATGTTATTAAACTGAAGGATCACTGGATTAAATTTTAACTGGCATCGTTTTAAGAATATTTTCTATTGCAGCCAACATGGGCCTTCACTGGGCCAGCAAACGCCGCTGCGATAGGCCGCGTGGCAGCTTCTGGCCAGCTCACGTCGCTCGAGATGATATGTATGAGTGGCTCGCCATTCGCACCGGAGACTTTAGATCCTTTGAAGGTAACTTCGACGTCGTTAAAGGAATACTTAGGATCGAATCTACAAAATGACCAAAACATGAGTTAAGTATACCAGAGAGGTCTTTAAATGATCTTCATTTTCATTTCTCTCCTTGCAGGCTAAGATGTCCCCTACAGCGTTCTTATCGAACTCGTATGGCCTGACGGAGACACAGGGGTTCGTGACGATAGGCACACGTGCAGATCCGCTAACATCTATAGGAAAGATTCTTAACATTCTTGATTACAGAGTAAGTCTTGAAAATCATCATCTTCATCATATCAGCCGATAGACGCCCACACACAAAAGCCTCCCCCAAAGTTCTCCACTACAATCGGTCTTGCGCCACCCTCATCCAATTTTTGCCTGCTATCCTAACCAGGTCGTCGATCCAACTTATTGGGAGCCTTCTCACGCTGCGTCTTCCAGTTCGCGGTCGCCACTCAAGAACTTTTCAGCCCCAACGGCCAACGGTTCTACGAACAATGTGCCCTGCTCACTGCCACTTAAGTTTGGTGACTGTCTGAGCTATATCTATACCTTAGTTCTCTTGCGTATCTCATCATTTCTGATTCAATCCCGCAAGGAAACTCCGAGCATAGCTCGCTCCATTGACCTTTGAATGACTTTGAGCCTTGTTATGAGGGCCAGGCTTATGAAGCTTATGAGGTCGATTGAAAATAACACTCTTATTACTACTAACTTATTAACATATTCGCGTTACAATGTCTCTGACTTGTGACTGATTTAAAAGTTAAAGTTCTAAATACAAAAGCAAATCAAAATTACACTTTTTGTGACGTTTTCTTCTAATTTCCATTCTTTTTTTTATTATTACTTAAAATACACTATTCTCATTTTATAAGTACACTTTAAATATTATTATAACAAAACGGTACTTAGAGTTCAAAAAATTACGTCACGTTTGAAACGTCGAGGTAATTATTAAATAAACACTTTTTGAACGCGATTAAGTTTTCTTTTGTTATAATAATGTGTGCAAATCGTGTAAGTTTAAATAAATACATTTTAAATACGTTTTCTTCAAGAACTACGTATAGGCCTTACTTTTCAAGGTACCTACATAAATACTAGGCTAAGGTTACAAAATTAGAAAAAACTATGTTTTTCCTTCATACTTAAGAGGCCTCATTCATTAAAAAAATTTTTTTTCATATTATGACAAATATACCTATTGATTATTTCAACCAACTTTTTGAAGTGAAGAATAAACCCTTTGTCCCACTACTTAACTGAGTTTTGTAACCAGCTTCCCCGAGTTCTAGGTAGTAACATAGCTATTTTATGGTTTTATTGCGTGCAGTCAAAAATAAGTGGAAAAAAATAATTTTCCGCGTGAATTTTGTCCATTTCGAGTAGTTTTTGAAACAAAAATTCTCAATAAAAAATTCAAACTGTAGGTTTCAAATATATACCATTAAATTCCAATAGCCCTGTTCTAGGTAGTAACATCATTAATATGTTAAAAACATGTTTGATCATAGAGAAAAATGTCTAAAACAATCAGCCTTTTAAAAGGAATAACGCCTCTTAAATACTCTCACTCGCCCTTAAGATTTTGTAACAACTCTTTTTTTACATTCCAGCTAGTCAATGAAGACGGTGGAAATGTCGCAAAACCTTATGAAAAAGGAGAACTGTATTTAAAAGGCAAATGTATTATAAAGGTATAATTCTGTGTTGATTATTTAGATTAGTACCTGATACATACTTATAAGTACGTAAACTACGTAAGATCAAATGGAAGTATTTTATTTGACGTAAATTTTTAAAAAGTATTGCTTCAATATTATACTGAATGCACAACCAAAAATATGTTGCACTGATAATTTACAGGGATACCTCAAAAACGACAAGGCCTATCGTGAATACGTAACATCAGATGGTTGGTTGAAGACTGGAGACCTTTTCCAGAGGAACGAGCAAGAGCAGCTTTTCTTTTTCAATAGAACCAAACTAGGCTTCAAGTATTTAGACCGTCGCGTAAGTATTCTATGAGAAATTATCCTAGTTGATAATAACTGTTTTTATTTTTATCGTCCGTTGACCTTATACCAGTTCCACCGTAAAGCCAATATTTTCCATGTTGTACCAAATATCCCGAATATTTCTAAGGCAGTTGTGGGTATACGCCAGTTCACTATTATACAAATGCAAATACTCTTTATTGCACACCTCAAACACCCAGGAATATACAGAATAAAATAAAATGTTAGGTTTAAAAAAAAAAAAACAAAAAAAAAGGAATATACAACACAACATGAGATACATTAAAATTACAGGCAGAAGTAAACGACAGGCGGTCTTATACATATTTTTCTCTTTTCTGTTTCCAGATAAATCCAGAAGAACATGAGCTTGTAATAGCAGCGCTACCAGGAGTGAAGGAGTGCGTGATGGTCGGGACAGAAGAGCTCGGGCCGGCTGCCGCCGTCGTGCTGCTGCCAGAGAGTAAACTCACCAGGGAAGATATACATCATGCAGTTAACTGTAAGTGTCTGCTATCAATTGACTATTAAATTGTGTTCCCAATGATGCGAAGCTAAACAAAGAGGACTGTGAGTTGACTGATCCCACGGTTTCCACTAGAGCCGCTGATTCGAGCAACGCGACTGATTGATAACGGTCGACTCTGCCCAGCACCGCACCAGTCGAAACGAATCCTTAGAATGGCAGAAGGAATGACATTACAGGCTGGTTCCATATACAAAAAAAGTGTCTCCAACTTATTAGTAGCTAGCTGGTTGTTCATGTAATATATGAATGGACATTTTAGCAGGTAAAATTAAAACCTTTGCACCGTCAGACCGTCGTTTTTGTGTGTTAAGTAGAAGCAGACGCAGACGCAGACGTACGTCTACTCCTTCCGACAATTTTAGATTAGATTAGATTAGGGCTTTTTGTAACAAGCCTGAAATGTTAACTGTTTGTAAAGTAGGTCAAAGCAGGTGATATATTATCGTAAAAAACGACTTCAGTCTTAAATCACAAGTTCATTTGTCACTTGTGCCCATTTTTAAAATTTGTCTTAGAGTTTCGGATAAAAACTAAGAAAAACTAAAATTATGACTAATGCTTATCAACTTTATACCAGTCAATAGGAACCTATTATTTCTTTACTGACATATTTATTATATAATATTTTAGCAAAGCTGCAAGACTACAAGCGCTTGGTCGGGGGCATCGCATTCGTCTCGGCTCTTCCACGCACGCACTCCGGCAAGATCCGACGCGAGAACTGCCTGCAGTTGGTCCTTGAACTAGTTGCTAAGGGAGAATGCTTCTGAGTAAAACCCTACTACTAATAAAATTATGGAGATAATAAATTAGAATTTGAAATGACTGTTTGTGTTTTTATTCTCTGGTACGATTTATTAGCTCTTACTATCCCAAACCGGGTGAATGATAATTTAATCTTTGAATCAAAGATTTGTCGACGCGTTTGGCTCGGTTTGTAGATACCTGCCTACTGAGCCGGCGGTCCCGGGTTCAATCCCGACCAGGGCAAATATTTGTGTGATGAACTCGAATATTTGTGCTTGGGTCATGGTTGTTCTATGTATTTAAGTATATATTTATCTATATAAGTACGTATATCGTCGTCTAGTACCCATAGCACAAGCCTTCTTGAGCTTAATTTGGGACTAGATAGATTTGTGTGAATATGTCCAATATTTATAAAAAAAAAAAGATATCTTGACATCTACAGAGGGTTGCACAATATTTATTTTACTTATTGTTCTGGGTCAGTGACCCGTCTGGGCCTCTGACATATACCCTCGCAACGACTCAAACGTTCTCTTTACAGGTCGATCGTTTCCCATCCTCTACAACTAACCCAGCCAGTGGAGTCGTGCGGCTTTGACCTTTGAGTACAGCCACCAACCGGTTCAGTTCTTCTAACTCCTTATTCTTCGTTCGCCTCCAACTATTCTGTCTCAACGGTTCTGTGGTCTCAGCAAAGGCACGTTTGCAGTCTTTGCATATATTTTTTTTGTGTATTATTAATGTATTTATTTCTTCTCCTGTTAATTGTTAACTTCGAATGCAATTTTATTGGTAGCATTTTATTCTGTTGGGTAGTTATTTTTATGCATGTTGTGCTCACATCAAGTAGGGCGTACACCATTGATATTGTTTATTATATTACCAAGCTTTAAGCTTGCATGTGTAACGCTCAGTTTTGTGATCCTAATAAAAAAAAAAAACTACTATCCTCGTTTCCTACGAGTATCAGTAATCAAAATTAAATTGACACTATCATCAGAATAGTTTTTTGGGAACAACTACTTGACTTTTCAGAGTTTATTTCGAGTATTACGAGTTCACAACTGACCCAATCGGGTTTATATATTATGTAATCCAAACCTTCTTCCAATTTAGAGCAAAGCTGAAGTTTTTCCACACGTATGAGTAAGATAAGATAAGACAATTGTTCGTGAACGAGCGTTAACAGGCCGTTATTTGGCGAGGAATGCTAAATAGGGACAAGTGGTGCAAACTCGTGTCAATTGCCAAGACTCGCTTTTGGGTCACTGAGCTATCAAATAGTAGTAGAAAGATAAATTCCAGCTAGACGATTAACAAATCATTAATAAAAATTCTTAAAATATTTTTTCATATTTTTGTTTTCAACCTATGCTATACGTATCACACATTAGCAAAACAGAACGCAATGCGTCTGTCGCCGTAAACACACAAATTACTCGCGGCTGACGAGTCACCCTGTAATTGCGTTGCGGTCGCTGTCTCTGCGCCCGCACTGGGCTGCCTATGCATTACAGAGGCTGTAAAATAATATTTACGTTATCCTAGGCCGTAAGTGGGATTTTCTGCCCGCAATGTAGAGAGAAACTCCCACTTCCTGGCTAGAAAAACTATAGACAAACCACGGGCGGCCCGAGTTCGCATATTTATGGCGCGCACAAACACCTGCGATCTGCGACCTCCACGAATTCACCGTCCTAGGTAAGTGCTGTAAGATTACTTCTCCATATAACTAAAAGGCAACAGCTTTTTGTAACTTAATTTCACCAAACCAGTAACGTCTGCTAGCGTAGACAAAATGTTTATGTATATTTCCGCAAAATTGAAAAATTGAATGCTCCGACGGCTCATGTCTCCAACGGCTTTCTTTCCGGGCCAACACTGACTTATACCGGAGCCATTGAAGTTTTCAACCAGTTGCTGTTTCTTATATGCTTTTATGACATTATGTCTTATGCATGATGCCATTTGAAAGTTGTTTGTACTTTGCTGTTGTTGTGTTTGTGTATGAACTTGTAAGAGTTAGGGTTTGGGATAAAGACACTATACTAACGGCTATAAATATATTTTTTTCCAAAGTTAGTACGATTTTATCGAGTCATCCGGAAAGGAATATTTAACTTCAACTTGACCCGTAATCCAGGAAGACCGCAGAAGAGAACTACATTGTATCGTGGCTCCGCTGTAACAAGCGCTGGCGAATTCTTTGTGGCTCGACTGGCTTGAGAGTTAGCGAAATTACAGCGGAAGGAAACGGCTGCCTCAAACTCGTCAAAATAAGGTTGTCGACTGATGTTGAATAGTACAATATACTGCAGTTATATTAATAAAAAAATTGGGCAAGTGCGAGTCGGACTCGCGCACCGAGGGTTCCGTACAAACACTTTTCATCCTTAAGTGGTTAAGTTAAGTTTGCACCTGGTATGTATAGCGCCCCATACAAATGAGGTGCAAAGTTAACGCAACCAACCCGTTTGTTGTATGGGAGCCCCCCTTAAATATTTATTTTATTTTATTTTTAGTATTTGTTGTTATAGCGGCAATAGAAATACATCATCTGTGAAAATTTCAACTGTCTAGCTATCACCGTTCTTGAGATACAGCCTGGTGACAGACGGACGGACGGACGGACGGACGGACGGACGGACGGACGGACGGACGGACAGCGAAGTCTCAGTAATAGGGTCCCGTTTTTACCCTTTGGGTACGGAACCCTAATAAGCTAAATTATATATGTTTTTTTTTTTTTATGTCATATATAGGGGGCAAACGAGCAAACGTTACCGTCGCCCATAAACACCTGCAACACCAGAGGAGTCACAAGTGCTTGCCTACCCGGAGGACGAAGATAGAATGCCTCTATGCTAGTAATTTCACCGGCTATCTTACCCTCACACCGGAACACAACAATGCGAACATTGCTGTTTGGCGGTGGGTTAGCAGGCAGGGTATGTTATTAAACAAAGAAAAAATATTTTTTTTCTATGTTACGCAAATTGTATATTTTTTAACCCAAAACAATTTTTTTTTTAAATCCTCCTAATTTAACAAAACAATTATACGACATGCGTGAACTTAAACGCACTTTTTCACGGTGAAAATGGCAAGATTACTTATTGTCTCCATACAAATATTGGTACCCAATCCACAAATGACGTCACGTGTAGGTAGGTGGCCATTCATATGGAGCGCTTTTAGCTGAACTTTGACAGTCATTTCTGACTTTTACAGCAGTAAGTGTAGTCCCTTATAGACATTTGATTCCAACAAAAAATAGAATCGATTGAGATCCTCAAAAAAAATTCTACACGCCTATTCATTCATATGTTTCCAGCATTTGGAGCTTTATGGCGCCAATTTGATGGTGCGTAGTATCTTCAATTTAGCAAATTATGTTTAAATATTTATGGTTTTATCTCTGTATTGGATTTTTTAAATTTTATTTGTTTATTATTATTAGGGGAGACCGGGTATGGAAGTCACACGGGTTGGTTGTCACAGCGGCCATAACTGACAACTAAAGGCACGAATCAGTTTACCGACCGGTGTCCAAGGATCGCGAGAGCTAAACCCCCCTCCGTACTTTACCTCAGTCGGCTCCGGTATGTTGTGACGGAGCCACATTCGTTTACTTTTTTCCGCCAGTAAAAGTATTTTTTTGTGCATCTGTGTTAAATCTCGTAGGTACACTTTTATTTTGCATATTAATATGCTTCTTCGTGTATTGTTCAAGTTGAACTTGTGTATAATCATATTGTTATAAGGTTTTTAGTGGAAACATTCATTTGAATTTATATTGTTAGATTATTTTCTAAAACGTGTTTTGGGGCAGGTTGTCTCAGGTCGACGGGGGCTGGTAGTCACGTGTGACTACCTTATTAGCTGAAAGCGAATTTAGTTTTTGGGTGTTTTTATTAATTATGAATACGTATTTCGTTACTTTCCTGGTCACAGTGCCTTACATACATCATTTAAGTTTATATAAGTTACTAGCTGAAAAAAAAAATCTTTTTGAGATTTTTTTATTAATTACGAATATTTCGTTATTTTCCGTTACAGTAACTTACATAAAACATTTTTATCTTCCAAAAGAAAAAAGTTCGTTTGATATAAATGTGTGTATTATTGTATATCCCTCTTATTTTACTATGTGATTACGTACCCCAGCACCTGTGACAACCATCCCTGACACGGGGTTAAAAGTCACATTTCTCTTTTTTCATAAAAATAAAAATATTTCCTCCGTACATAATGTTAGTGAAAAAGTATTGATATATTTATAAACTCAAATAAATACACTATCCATTAAATTATCTTTTATCATCCGCAACTAAAAACAATAGTACTAAAAATGCAAAAGAAATAAAATGTGACTTCCATACCCGGTCTCCACTGTGTCGAGAGTATCATTAAATTAGAAGGTTCCCGCAACCTCTTCCTAGTAAAACTTTTTATTTTACTATAGACGGCTATAACTAGGGCATAAAGTTAAGAAACATGGTAATGGTAACGTCTAATTTTTTTAATGTGGGTACACACCACAATTTTAATATTAAACCATTGATACAAAGATCAAAGCTCATATAAAAATTTAAATGCATAACCTAGTGGAAGAGACCAGGCCGCGCTTTGTCTTTGAGCTATGAACTTTGTATATATATATATATCAATGGTTTAATAGGCATAGTTGAACATTCAAAGATAAAGGTCAGTTAGTTTGCCGCAACGGCTGGAGGGGTTTTAACCAAGCTTAGTACCATAGCTGAATGTCGAATAGTATTTTATGCAATCGTTGCACAATGAAGGTTCTTAAAGTCGAGTACCGCGTTAAGGTCACGAGGCTTGCCGAGTCCAGTACTTTTTTCTAACATTTATATAGTTACTAACTCTAATATAAAGACATAAATTATGAAAGTCTGTAAAAGTCTATACTCTACTACCCAAAAAAACACTGCTAAATAATGTTATAATGTCGCCAAAAAACTTTACTTAATACCACAGATTACAAAATAAACAGCTGCATTAACACAATTTGCAATTTAAAAAAAAAACTTATTGTACTAAGGCATTGCTGCCAACTTAAAAAAACTAAGTTTTATCTTCTGTGCATGGATGTATAGTATAGTGAACCTACCTTTAGGTATAAGTTCATATTTTTTTGACAGACTATGGACGTCAATCAATTTTTTTTTTATCTTAGACTATTTTTTTTAATTTTGTTGGTTCTGAGCGGGAACATGTAATTATTTTCTGTGTTGTTTATTTGCATTTTATTTAGTAAATGTCGAGTCATAGAAAAAGTATTGTATGCAACGTTGTATAAGTAGGTCAAAAAACACTCGTGATTGGTTAATTTCTTTTACAAGTAATTTCAACCAATCAGTAAGCAGTAGCGTGCTTTTTTTAAATCAAAAATGCTGATGTTCTGTTTTTGAAATGATTAGAGTTGAGTAGAGAGATATGACACTTTATACTCTCGCGGTTTGTACTCATAATTAACACAAATTATAACGGGTCTAACGCGATATTTCTTATTTACCTTCATAATCTAACGTTTCGGCGGGGTTGCACACGCCGTGGTCTCAGATGTACTGGTAAAACAGCGAGTTGTTACTGGAGCTGTCGGCCAAATGTAGTACTACCCGACGAAATGTCTAATAAAATGGATGGGTAGGAAAATAAATGTTCGACTACCACCCATTTATTCCACCCATTTTTATTATCACCACCCGAAGCACCTGCAATCTGTAGTCACGTCGCTAGTAAATAGGGCACGGGACTTATGTGACCTTGAACACGTAGACGAGGAGCTAGCCCACGTTAACAATGTGCTACAGAGAAACGGGTATAAGAGGAACATGCAACATAACCCGAAGAAAAGGAATAAGCATCCGGAGGTCAGCAGACAGCCTGCATTTTTACCATACGTGAAAGGGATAAGGGATAAAGTCGGAGCAGTACTAAAGAAATACTCCATTAAGACTGTATACACGCCGTTATCCAAAGTAGCAAATTTCTTGCGCAGCCCAAAGGATGTTATACCTTTCCAAAATCCCGGTGTGTACAAGATAGAATGTAGCTGTGGAAGTTCGTATATTGGCCAAACTAAGCGGAGTGTTAGGGTGAAAGAACACATAGCAGCAGTCAAAAATCGCCAAATACAAAAATCTGCAATAGCTGAACATTTGTTAACATCTGGAACGAATCACTGGATCGAGTTGCACAAACCGAAAATTCCACAGAAAAGCACTATTATCCACGGATGGTAAGGGAAGCAATTGAAATCAAGAAACACCCAAAGAATTTCAACCGGGAAGATGGTTTTAATTTATCGCAAACTTGGGGACCAGTGATTAAAAAGTTTAAACCGCGGGATATATCTACGAATCTGTGCGCGGATGTTGTGAGTGTTGTGTGTCGGACCGGTGACAATAATCAGTAAATAAATGGGTGGTAGTCGAACATTTATTTTCCTACCCATCCATTTTATTAGACATTTTCGTCGGGTAGTACTACATTTGGCCGACAGCTCCAGTAACAACTCGCTGTTTCACCAGTACATCTGAGACCACGGCGTGTGCAACCCCGTCGAAACGTTAGATTATGAAGGTAAATAAGAAATATCGCGTTAGACCCGTTATAATTTGTGTTAATTATGAGTAGAGAGATGTCTTATGAAAGAAAGAAAGAAAGAAAGAAAAACATTTATTCGGGGACAAAACATAATTGCGTAGAAAAGTGACAAACAAAGAAAAAAAAACTATAACTAAGTACTTAAGCTAATTATGAGTGCCTCGAAATGGTCCCACCTCAGCATAATGCTAGCTCCCGAGAGAGCCAGCGCTGATCTTCCGCTGGGACCATAGGTGGCGCCACGGTACGGCACACACGAAATACTGATCGCGCTCAGATTGCATTTAACCTGAACGCGACGTCCGTCAAGCAAAGCAAATGCTGTCAGCATGTCACTGTCAATAATAAAATTGCAGTAACTCAGGTTAACTTTCCACAGAGTACCTTTGTATATTTACTTTCCTTATAACTTTAAACAGCCCAGAATTCTTTGTTATAATGAAAATTATTATTAATATTTACACGAAAAATAGACATACACATGGGCAAAAGAAACAAACGAAACCATAAAGTAATACAGTGAATATCAGAACAACAAAGAATTAATGAAACCAATACACAAAATATGAATATTAAAGTTCTGTAGCGGGTACCATAGAGTATATAGAATTTTGTTACAGGATTAAAAAGTGCATTATTGTGATTTTGCGAGTATAAAAAGACGTTTACAGGATACTTTTTACCTGTTATTAAAGTCACAAGTTTTACGTAAACGAAGTTATTCTTTAAGATAAGTAATTGAGTAAGCCTTCCAGTATACACTGTGTTTAAAAACGAACACCAAGTGTTCAATTTGTGAAACTCACAGTAACAACTGCGGACACTCAGACGAGGTATTTATATGACATTTGAAGAAGTTTCAGCCAGAAACAGCGACAGAAAAACCGTTTTGGCTTTAAAATAGCCGTAGATACTTACGATTACTAATATGTTTCTTTTTTAATTGTTCTTTTTTTTGTACACTCGAATCCAGTATGTGTGTAAATATGTTAAAGCCATTGAGTTACGAGTGAACCGTTTTACAACACGTCGCCACTCGTCTCGTAGATCCGATTTCCGTGAGCATTCATTGACGTAACTGATACACTAGCTTTGATCTGGTCGATCCAACTTATCAGTGAACTTCCTCTAGCTTTGTCACCAACTCTCCTTGATGACGTTCTATAAATGTTCCGTCTCGCTTAGACACCAAAGAAGTTAAGGACGCAGGATTTCAACTGCAGAGAGCAGATGCTCTTTAATTTCAAGGTCCTCAATTATTGGACGTTGGTCCAGATCTCAGACCGTGGCGTACCAAGTATCTGTCTTCGTTCTAATTTAATTTCAATATTTGTTTCATAATAGTAATCAGCAAATATTGAAATTAAACCCATTAGTCATATTAATCTCGTCGAAGGTAATCAAACTTATAAGATAACCCGCCTCAAACCGTGGGTATTGACGGAATTGAAGAGAAAGCCTCAAACTCATGCAAACAAAAATCCATACAACGCTCTTCCTTTACCTGCACATTATTGTTACGAGCGTGGGGTTCGTATATGATAGAAAAGCACAAATTAATCCACAAATGAAAACACACACTTTATTACCAAAATTACGCACTTCCAATTCACAAAAATCCACTTATTAACACAAACACACTATTACTCAAATTACGCACTCACTATTCACACGAACTATACTTAAAGCGCACTAATCACTTAAGAGTCTTTTTCTCCGATTATCCTTTACTCGCACTGTATCGCAGTTAAAATGTAACTAACTCCCGCCGGCCGCTCTACGCCTTTTATATCCCGCGGAACCGCTTTCTCGATGCGTTGTCCACATAAAGCGCGAATATTCCAGTAAGGTCCAGCATGAGCGCAGAGAACATTCTAGGCAATAGATGTCTCTCTCTAATGGTGCACTCTCTGTCACTCCCTTCTCGAATGTTCCGAGTATAGCTATCTCTCTCTAGTAATGCTATCTCTGTTACACACTTCTCGAATGTTCTGTGCATAGCTATCTCTTTTTACTGGTGCTATCTCTGTCACTCCTACTGGAAATTTCGCCATATAATGATTTGTGCTTCAGAGGGGTGTCTATCATTTCATCGAAATTTCTTACGTCGATTTTCATGTCACTGAAAACTATTTCACGAATGTCTTTTAATTTTTTTTTCTAATCACATAATCATCAATTCGATGAAGAATAATCGATCAACTATTCAACGTAAATTGTTTCGAATTTGTCTCATATCGTAGCTTAACTATTCATCGAATTTACCTTTCATAGAATAATTACTTGATCGCCAGTTTTTGCCAGCTGTGGCTACAATTTTATATGTCCACCTTTCTTTAAGCCTCTCTCTACTCCTAGATCCTCTCGGGCCATGCCATAAAGTGGTAGTTTTCGCCCACCTTCGGTCATCTAGACATGCTGTATGGCCGCACCATTTCCACTTGAGCATTTGTGAGTATGAGAGAGCGTCTATTATACCCGTTTTTTCTCTTATGTCGGTGTTTCTTCTCTTGTGTATCAATTTCAAATTTAAAACACTTCTCTCCATAGCACGCTGACAGCATTGTATTTTGGTTCTCGTCTGCTGGATGTATATCCATGTCTGGCTTCCATACGTTAGACTTGGCAGTAAGCAAGTGTCTAGTGCTTTGTTTTTCAGTTTTATTGGCATCTTCGATTTTAAAATATCTTTGTATGACCAAAATTTACTCCATGTAATAGCGGTTCGTCGAGCAACTTCTTCAATTTTTGTTAAAAGATAGGAGTTTTCCGAGGTAGACATAATTTGGGACATATTCTAGAGGTCATAGATTAACTGCTATTTCCTTTTGGGTAGAGTTAGTCATTATTTTTGTTTTCTGGACATTTAACTCTAAGCCTATATTTTTGCTAGCGTGGTTTAACTCGTTTATTATTATCATTTCTCCAATTGATTCGCGGTTTCTGAAAAGATAACTATATCATCCGCAAACCTTAAATTATTGAAACATCTTCCATTGATGTATAATCCCTTTAATGTCCAGTCTAAGTCTTTCATGATGTGCTGTAGAACCGAAATGAATAATTTGGGCGAGAGCGGATGGCCATACTTTACGCCCCTTTTTATATCTATAGGTTCGCCCAGCCTGTCTAGCTTTATTCGGCTTGAGCTCTTGCTATAGATATCTTTTAATATGTGTAGTAAGTAGGTAAATAAAACTAAAACAAATAAAATGTGAAAAAACGGTATCTGTAAAGGTACTGAAACGTCAGGGAAGCTCAAATAACTAATATAATGCGTTTAAATTGTTTTATTTCAATGTGTGACAGTCGCGGAAACCGTGTAAAATAAAATCACTAATAACATGTATTTACTTCGTGAGGAAACCACCTAAGCCCAATAAGGCCTAGTTTCCCCTCTAGGTTGGAAGGTCAGATGTCAGTCGCTTGCGTAAAATTTAGTGCCTACGCCACATCTTGGGATTTAGGTAGCCGACCCCGATTGAGAATTCATTCTCAAAAAATGGGACAAAGGCTAGGAGGATGATGAACATGTATTTACTTTAACAGCATACCATTGTCAGAAACATAGATAGAGCCAGTGATGCTCCTCGCCTTGTCACTGGCCAGAAACGCGATGACGTCAGCGATCTCCTCGGGCTCGCCCACTCTACGCAAAGCCGTAAAAGGAATCCAGTAGTCCCAAGCCCCATCTCCAGCCCCAACGGGTGCCATACCAGAATTCTCAAGTGCGTCTGTTTTCACCGGCCCAGGATTCACACTATTCACTCTGACCCCCGACGCCGCCAAATCAAACGCAGCACTACGAGTGAAATGATCCAAACCCGCTTTAGACACACAGTATGACATACATTTTTCCTCTGGTATTTTAGTTGATGCAACGCTTGATACGTTTACAATATTGCCCTTAGTTTCCTCTAGATGCGGTACAGCTAGGCTGGTTAGCTGGATGATTGAGCGCAGATTCGTATTGATGACTTCGTCGAACGTTTGAAGGATATTTGGATCAGCAAATGAAGCGCGTCTCGTGATTCCGGCGTTGTTCACTAGAATATCTAACTTCCCAAAGTGGTCGACTGTTTTCATGACGATGGTGCTGGCTTCCTGTTCGTTGCTGACATCAGCCTTGATGATGAGCGGTGTCGTCCCGACAGCCTCGCACCGCTGCGCCACGTTGTTGAGTTTGGTCTCGTTGCGGGCCACGAGGGCGACGCGCGCACCCTCCTTAGCGAACAGCACGGCAGTGGCTGCCCCGATGCCAGAGCTGGCACCCGTCACTATCACCACTTTACCGGAGAAACTCATATTGTCTATAGAAACGTTTGCGTACTAGGTAAATGAGCTGTTGCATTTTGAGTTGTTTTATTTATATCAGAATGCAGAATTATCATATATCATTTTATCACTCGACCTGAGCCATTAACTGATAGCTCAGTTATTTCATTTGCATTTGCACACAACATTTTAGAATACTTACGTACTGCGTGGAACAACACACTATATTTTTTTCTCCAACTTGCTTGGAAATGTTCCCATTAATGTAGTAAAACTAGACCGCAAAATCGTTCGTTATTTTAAGAAGGCGTTAATACAAATAAAAAAAATATATCTTTTTGGCCTCGGCCGGAAAATCAATATTATTTAAATAAGACGATTAAGTAAAAAACACACCTCCCGTTTATGACGTCTCATACAAATGAGTACCCTTAATTTGGCCGGTTACTGCATTTTTACTTTTAATTTTTTCAAAGACTGATAATTCACCATACAGCCAATAGTCCACTAAATTTAAAAAATAAAAACTAGTATAAACGTTTTAATTGTTCTCTGCGTTTAGTTCTTGCACTGAACATTTTTCTGCTCTGCTACTGTTAATGTATTTAAATGTCGACAAATTTCGAATAACGGACAAACAATTGAAATAATCTTATATGCGGTTAATTTATTTTCATGATTCTTAGTTATTTATTCGAGATTTCTCACGAAAGTTTTAAGTCTAATCATATGATAGTATTTAATGAGTGAGTGAAAAAAAGTAAGTGTACCAAACGTAAACAAATAGAAAAAAAAGCGAAATGATTGTGTCCAAATCAATATAAAAGTTATTTTGAACTTATGATCTTCTCTCTCTCTAAAAAAAAACCAGTGTGTTTAGAAGTTGTTGATTTAACTAAAATTTATAATCATGTGTGTGTTACGACGCGTTTGGCTCGGTTTGTAGACAGGCAAGGTCGTAAAATTGGCCTTATGCCACATAAAAGTGTATGTTGTGACAATGTGCAGCTTCCTTCTACCCTCACCCTTCCTAAATCTTAACTCAACGTCATCGAACATTCGAGATCGCTCGGCGCCAGTCAGTGTGCGCCGGTGTGTCAGCTGAAGTGTATGTGCTGCAACCCTTACGATTTCGAAAAGTCCAAATAACGAACAGGATACTATCCCGCGTCGCGAGTGGCTACCGAAAACATTGGCCCCTGAACGCGAGTGGATTGAGTGAAACAGTGCACTGTGTACTCGGATTATTATTTACTACCAAGACGTGAGTACCTTTCTCTTTCCCTTCTATCAACCCCTACACATTGTCACAAATTTGGTGGAGGTGCGAAATCCCCGCCGTGTTTTTTTTTGGGAATCTGTACCTTGAGATAGTGAGAATATGTCCGACACGGAAGAAAAATCCGTTACTCGAGTGTCGGACATTTTTAAATATTTTAAGTCGTTGAATTTAGAGAATTTGAATCCGGCTATCAGGCAATTAAAACATCAAATTACGTCACAAAATGAACAAATTGTAGAACTACAGAATCGAATCCATAACATGGAAACAGAGGTGAAAGCGTGTACACAATCGACGAGTGTAGGGGTAGCCGAACAAAAACCCGAGCCACCGGAGGCCACGCAGTTACAAGGATCGAGCGAAATAGATAAAAATAAGTCGAAAGTCTTGCAAAACATGCTCACGGATCTGCCAGTGTGTGATGGCAAAGTTGCTCATCAACTTATTAAGTTTATTATTGCAATTGATAAATTAATCCAACTTAGACTGGTGCCGCAATCCGAGTACGTGACTTGGATTATGACCCGGACAACCGGATTTCTCGCAGATTGGTGGTCACGTCGAGCGGTCGCATTCGATAATTGGCAAAGTGTTAAGTTGCTTATCTTAAAGGAAGTCCTGTCCCCTATACATATAGAAACATTAAAAAACGAAATGTGTTTGCGTTATCAACATGAGTCGGAAACATTATTGGAGTTTGCTCACTCCGTAGACGCGGTAGCAAAGGCCCTTAATCTTGGTTGGTCGGAAGAGATTTTGATGCAAACAATCTTGAGCAGAATTTCGCCAAAAACGTATTATTATTTAAGATGTAACCCTATGGACATAAAAGATATTTCGCAATTAACGCAAATAAGTAGCGAGGTTGAAGGTGCATTATTACGGGATAAATTATATTCACAAACTCCTCGCGCGTATTACCGCAAAAATATGAGTAATACGTATCGAGAAAATGTGCAGCCGGCGCGCGAGTCGTATGCATCCTTTTCACGCGGAAACGGGGCGATGCGCGGGAGTGGCGAGAGGATCGCGCCAGCAGTTCGATGCGACCGAACTCGAATCTTATGATCTCAGATCAAGCGGCGCGCGGACCTCGATGCTACGAATGCAATAACTATGGTCATTTCGGGCGCGATTGTGAACAACGTCGTATGCGCGGGCATCAAATTAATGCGGGAAACGCGAACAGGGAGTAAGTCAAAATATCCACCGTCAGCTTACTCTCGCGACCGTCTATGAGGGTGGTAGTATAAGTAGGTATAAGGATAACAATAAACCGTATATTAAGATAGTTACAAGTAATTATGTACTTCCCGCGTTAATTGACTCCGGCGCATCTCGTTCGTTCATCTCTAGGGACGTAGCTGAACAGCTTAAGGGTCGACGAAAAGTATGCGTGTCACAATGTGATATTTTATGTACTACCGCTAGCCAAGAGAAATTTATAGCGAAAGAAATATTAACGATACTGATTTCGATACATAAATTTACTTGGAAATTTCAGTTTATTGTGGCCCCGAAATTGATAGTGCCTGTTATATTGGGATGCGATTTTATTAAAAAAACTAAACTGGTTTTAAATGTTTTTGATGGCCACATATACTTTAAATTCATGCCAGACAACAAAATTTACCTGGTAAAGAAAAAAGAACAAAAATATAATGAGTCAATTAACGAACTGCAAGTTGACGAGGACATTAGGGAACGAATAGAGGAATTATTGGATAAGCACAAAAATGTCGTATCTGAAAAATTAGGAAAAACCAATATTATGAATTACGAAATTAGACTGATCGATCAAGTTCCAGTTCGCTCACGGTTCTATCCTTTGTCGCCGCCGAAAGCAACCGAAATGGAAAACCATATTGCTCAACTTCTCGACAAAGGGATTATAGAAAAGTCTAAGTCGCCATATGCGTCACCAGCCTTCTTGATCGACAAAGCGGGAGGCGGAAAACGGCTTTGCTGCGATTACAGGATGGTAAATAAAAAGATTATATACGATAGCTACCCAATGCCATCGATTGAGTCAATATTTCAATATTTAGGCGGAGCTAGATATTTTACTATAATTGATCTTAATAGCTCATTTAACCAGATACCCCTTAGCGAGGAGTCAAAGGCTGTGACCGCATTTATCACGCCCTTTGGTTTGTATCAATATAAATATGTCCCTTTTGGATTGTGCGTAAGTCCACAGTCTCTGAACAGGGTTGTCGACACAGTTTTCGGTGACATCAAATATAAATTCATTATCCCTTTTGTTGACGATATTTGCGTATTTTCCAAGGATAAAGAATCGCACCTTGCCCACATAGATGAAGTGTTAACAAGACTTGGCAAGGCAGGGCTAACTGTTAATCCGAATAAATTAAAAGTATGCCAAGAATCGGTTAGGTTTTTGGGTTATAATATTAGTTCGCGGGGCTTGTCCGTCGACTCCGATAAAATATGCGTCGTTGTAAATTATCCCCAGCCGAAAAGTTTAAAACAACTTAAAACCTTTCTCGGCATGACTAGTTTTTACGCCAAGTTTATTCCGCGATACGCTGAAATCGCGGAACCGCTAAACATGTTAAAAAAGAACGACGCGAAATATATCTGGGGACCTGACCAAAATGAGGCTTTCGCACGCTTAAAGCGCGAATTGGTTTCACCGAACGTGTTAAGATTCCCAGACTTTACCAAAAAAATTATTTTGCAAACGGATGCTTCTGGGACAGCCCTAGGGGCTGTACTGCAGCAGGAAGTGGATGGTGCGCTAGCCCCGGTGGGCTTCGCGAGCCGCGCCCTGTCGCGCGCCGAGCGCCGCCGCACCGTCTACGAGCAGGAGTGCGCCGCCGCGGTGTTCGGCGTCACGAAGTTTAAGCAGTATCTCGAGGTCGCGCCGTTTGAACTACAAACCGACAATGCTGCATTGTCCTGGCTCTTCGAACACCCAAAGCAGATCGGTAAATTGGGAAGATGGATACTTTTACTATCCCGATTTAAATTTAATATTAAGCACATAAAGGGCAGTTGTAATAACGTAACAGATTGCTTGAGCCGAATGTACGAGGACGCGGACGCGGACGAAATACAATGTACGGCGCTTCAAGATTTTCCCGTAAACAGTGATTCGTTGCTAAGACACCAGATAAACGATCAGTTTTGTAACAATTTAATATTGGAAATTAATAAGGGATCTAAAATACCAAAATATAAAGTAAAAAACGAGTTGTTATGCCGACAGGTGGGGAAAACGAATAAGTGGCGAATAGTACTTCCGGGATATTTAAAAAGTACTATTTTAAGCTACTATCACGACCAGGATTTAGCGGGTCACCTGGGCATTACAAAGACTTGTAACAGGATTTCAAATGTATTTTGGTGGAAAAATTTATACAACGACGTCAAGAATTATGTAAGTTCCTGCTTACCTTGTCAAACGGCAAAACCACTGAATAGGAAACCGGCCGGCTTGATGTCATCAACACCTCCCGAAGCTATTTGGGAGAACGTGTATGTCGATTTTAAGGGGCCATTACCTACTTCTAAGAGTGGGAACAAGTACATTTTGGTTCTTATGGATGCTTTCTCGAAGTGGGTGGAATTGATCGCAGTACGTGCCGCGACCGCCACTAACACCGTACGCGCGCTCTCGCGCCTTGTCTGGGCACACTATGGACCGCCGCGAATGCTAGTATCTGATAACGCAAAACATTTTACAGCTGACGTGTATAAACAGATGTGCAGAGCTTGGGGAATAAAAGATGTTAAAATATCTCCGTATTACCCACAATCGAATGCGGTCGAACGCGTGAACCGAAATTTAAGTGTAATGTTAAATATTTACTGTAGGAAAGTTAAATCCACGTGGGATGAGTCCTTGCCGAACTTTCAACTGGCTCTTAACACAGCAATGATTGTCCCTTAATATTTTATTTATTTTTTTTTTTTTTTTTTTAATTCACGAGAGCTCAAACTGTACACCCGCGTCTATTTTTCTCGGTCGGGAAATAAGGAATCCTATAGAGAATAAATGGGAATTAGATAAAGTTATAAACGAAGTTGATGAACCGGATCATAGGCGCGATTTAAGTATAATAGCCAGGAATCTACAAGCAGCACACGAAAGGCAAAAATATTACTATAATAAGCGCAGAACAATTTCGCCGTTTAAAATAAATCAAGAGGTGCTAGCAAAATGTTTTCCTATGACCAACACAGATCGAGGTGTATACGCAGCATTCTGTCCACGGTGGTCAGGGCCCTACATTATTAAGAGCATAACAAATGGCCAAGCCTTATTGATAAAGCCGAATTCAAATATTCAAAAAAGAGTAAATATCTCTCAGTTAAAGCCATATTTTTCGAGATTAAGTGGGGGGGGATGTGACAATGTGCAGCTTCCTTCTACCCTCACCCTTCCTAAATCTTAACTCAACGTCATCGAACATTCGAGATCGCTCGGCGCAAGTCAGTGTGCGCCGGTGTGTCAGCTGAAGTGTATGTGCTGCAACCCTTACGATTTCGAAAAGTCCAAATAACGAACAGGATACTATCCCGCGTCGCGAGTGGCTACCGAAAACATTGGCCCCTGAACGCGAGTGGATTGAGTGAAACAGTGCACTGTGTACTCGGATTATTATTTACTACCAAGACGTGAGTACCTTTCTCTTTCCCTTCTATCAACCCCTACACATTGTCACAATGTAACAGAGTTACATATAAGTATCAGAAAAGTTATGAAAAGGCAAATCTACATGGAAACGAAATTGTTCATTTCGAAATTGTTTATTTTTTATATTATTAAGTTTAACTCTTGTTGTTTAATGTCAATTTATAATACAATAGTGAACTGGCCTTTATACCACTTTTATGTAACGTTACATAGAAAACCGATTCATATCGTTACATACGTTACATAAAAGTCACATAAAAGCGCTCTATTTCGACATGAAAATCCCAATTACATGACACTGCAACGTAGGAAAAACCACGCACACAGCCTCTTAGCACTAATCTAACATTAATATTACTATGTAATTTCACCTTTGAACAATATAATGCACAGTTACATTTAAAATCACCAAACAATGTGTTTTTGAAAAGTCCGCAAACACGACCGCTCCCTTTGAATAGGCGGCACACGACTTAATATGGCCGGCAAAATAGCGGCGGTGAATAGACTAACTAAAAAATATTGTTGTAATTAAATAAATTTGGATTCTTCTATATAATTGCCAAGTTTCAATTATAATTATGGTTACATAAAAAGTGTTACATAATAGCGTGCAATACGATTACATTATGTTTTTTAATGAAATAAGCATTATTTTAACTTGCCATTTCGTTGCTAAGGTAGTCAAACTCTTCCATGATTAAGTGACATACGGAAAGCTTATTGAAATGCCCGATGAATAATACAAAACACATAAAAAATCATTGTAAATAGGCAGGAGATAATTTTGCACACTTTTTTTTGTATTGGGGGCGTTGTGATCACACATTATTAAAATACAAAAAAAATATTGACAGGCGATTTAACGTATTCCTCTATATTGAAACAAATAAAACAGATGTTGCTTTTCCCAAAAGAAACATTGGAAATAAATAATTTGAAATAGATTTTTTTTAAACTAACGGCACATTTTGTTACTGGCGAAATATTCCTTTTTTGGCGGCCTTACCCACACCTGCCTGCTGAGCCGGCGGTCCCGGGTTCGAATCCCGGCCAGGGCAAATATTTGTGTGATGCACTCGAATATTTGTGCTTGGGTCATGGTTGTTCTATGTATTTAAGTATATATTTATCTATATATAACTGATTTAGGGAAAAGGCCCCACTTTGTCGTTATGGAGTTAGTAGTTCCTAATACTACAGAACATAAGCTATCTTTTGATGGAAGAATTATGTCTCTAGGTGCTATAGTTATTTATTTGTAAATTCTTCAAAAGTTGATAAAGTGAACAAGCGATAACTGAAAAAACGTTGGTTAAAGTTTGGGACGCCAAAAAATACACTTGTACTTTGAAGTTATAGAGTGGTTAGTGTCAAATGAATTGTCATACTTTAAGGATTTTAAATTAGTCAAAATCATATATGTAACCTTAGTAGTTTAAATGTTACGGAGACTTGAACATAATAAAAATAAAATTAAAATTTTAAAAAACCCCCGACAAGACAACCTGTAAAAAGAAAGAAATAAAAATCTATGCAATGTACCTTTACCTGTTCGGGGGACCGCTAAGTACCTACCTAACCTAAGTGAAATGAAATATATTTTTCAACGCAAAATTGTAAGTATGCATTTATTTAGGGCTTCCCACTTTACGATTTTAAGTACATTGCATTTCATTTACTTAGCGGTCCCCCGACGCAACGAAGCTTGGATTCTTTTTCTACTGTTCATTGTAAAGGTACATTTCATAGATTTTATTTCTTTCTTTTTACAGGTTGTCTTGTCGGGGGTTTTTTAAATTTTTAATTTTATTTTTATTTCATATTTTTTAAACAAACAGAAGTTTTTTCCCGGAATTTTCTACATTTAACACTTTTTTGGTTTTACACCGTTTAAGGTTCATAGTTTCCAGTCTTTCCTCGAGCTTGATCCTTGACTATGTGTACGACAACAGGATCCCAAGCCAGTGGTAACGAAAGCCGTCTTCTCTAAAATTGGAATTAGGATATATTTTGATTTAAATAGCCTTAAGCAACAATCTGGGAAAAAATCGTTAAAGTCAAATTAGTTAATGCTTATAATGACAAAATGGCTAAGTTATTAGCCAAGACAATCAAAATATATACTTTAAATGCACTGGATGAGTTGAAAGAACCTGCTACTTATGGCCTAAAACAGAACCAGGTTTCCATTCTACAGGATCCAAATTGTACGGGTGGCTTACTTAGCTCCATAAAAAAATCCGTTGATGCTAGGTAACTTGACTTAGTTTTGAAAGACCTAATCATCGATAACCCACACCATGGGATATAAACCGTAAAAAATATATCCCCACTATTTTACGTGTAGGGCAAGTACAAAAAAAAAAGTTTTTAAAAATGTATTCTACCACTATGTCACTGAGCTAAGCCATAGACAGACGGACGGACGGACGGGCATGGTGAAACTATAACGGTTCCTTGTTGACTACAGAATCCTAAAAAGCTGTTATTTACTTAGGCGAGTACGTTTGCTAAAGCTTACGTGTCCTTTAGTCGCGTTAAAATCTTGCAAGGTGTTGCTATTTGTGACCTCAATCAAAGGAACCTGTTCAATAGACCAGTAGCAGTACGCCTGGGACCACGGCACGTGAAACCGTGTTGAAACGTCAGGCAATGAAGGTAAATTAAAATATCGCGATAGACCCGGTTCAATAAGTTTTAATTATGTGTTCAAACCGCGAGAGTATAAAGTGTTATACTATTCAATAGTCCTAATGACATTTCAGCTTTAGCAGAATTGTAAAACTTAGAAACAGTGACCCAGTATTGTGACAGACATTAAAAAGGTTTTCTGAGACTCGGCTTAATATCGACTGTACTTTCTTACACAAACGTTAATTGGTCATTAAGGACAATCAGACGAGCCCAAACACTATGGGTTTATTCTGTGCTATTAAGGAGTTCCTAAGGCTATCTTCAGCTGCATGGTACCAAATTATTGTACTGTCAAAATTTTATTAAATTGTTGATTACGCTAATAAAACTTAACATTTGACCAACATTTGAAATTCTTGGCTTAGATCCTTTCACAACTAGATGGCAGGGCAGTATTTACCCCTAGGCCCGGGCCTAAAGGCCCAGCTAGTCTAGAGACCCAGTCCCAGACGCAGGACTTGTACCATAATAATGTTTTCCTTATAGGGGAGGGGGCCCCAAATGCCCTCTTAGTCCAGTCCTGCTAGATGATTATCATGAGATCTTCACATAGTGAGTGATAAGGAAAATGCTAATAAAACTTAACATTTATCCAGCGTTTGGAATCATTGGCTTCAATATTGGCTGAGATCCATTAAAAACTACCTGGTCATCATGAGACCTTCATTTAGTAAGTGGTATAGAAAATGCTAATAATACTTAACATTTAACCAAAATTTGGAATCCTTGGCTTCAATGTTAGCTGAGATCCATTAACAACTACCTGGTCATCATGAGACCTTCATTTAGTGAGTGATATAGAAAATGCTGATAATAATTAACATTTAACCAAAATTTTAAATCCTTGGCTTCAATTTTGGCTGAGATCCATTAACAACTACCTGGTCATCATGAGATCCTCATTTAGTGAGTGATATAGAAAATGCCAATAATACTTAACATTTAACCAAAATTTGAAATCCTTAGCTTCAATATTGGCTGAGTTCCATTAACAACTACTTGGTCATCATGAGATCCTCATTTAGTGAGTGATATAGAAAATGCTAATAATACTTAACATGTAACCAAAATTTGGAATCCTTGGCTTCAATATTGGCTGAGATCTTGTCACTTGTTCCAATTAAAGCTGAATATCTTGGAAACTACTGGTCCTACTTCCACCAAACATAGCTAAGAACCATCTCGACGGAAAAGTCTTTCGATTAAAAAAAACCGCACTTAAATTGGTTCATCCGCTTGGGCGCTACGATACCACAGACAGACACACAGATACACAGATACACAGATACACATGTTAAACTTATAACACCCCTCTTTTTTTCGTCGGGGGTTAAAAACAGAAGGAAAATATCTCAATGTGAATATGGTTTTTTTTTTCTATTTTTATAACACGACACGCAGATTTATCATTAAAGTTGTATTGTATTTATAAATTTATTTTAATGCTAAAAAAGACAGAAATAATTCTATGGATCCCTTTAGTTAGTCATTATGTTAAAAAAGTTAATAAAAAATGAATTGAAAAATATAGCGTAAAAAAAATAAAAATGACATGTGTGTTTTAATATATAACATACGATTACTTTAAAAACACACTTATCAAGCATAAAAAGTATGTAAATATCTTAGTAGTAAAGTACTTTTTATGCAAATTAAGTTTAGTGATTTTTTATGGGGAGCGTCCCACTTTGTCGATTTACTAAACTCTAGTGCTTGTTTAGTGAAATGTATGTGTTTGGTATATAAAACCCATTTTATGTATGAGATAAAGGTTTGTAACGGAATTTATTTCGGACTCAAACTTAGTGTCCCACTTTGACGGTTTAGTGGTCCATACACTAAAAATTGACTACAAGTATAAAATCCACTTTTCAAAACATAGCTGAAATGTTTTCAAAATGAAATAATAATAATTATGATTGTCAAAGTTATAAAAATACTAATTATATGAGCACGAGTTCCTAAAGGAAATGTTGTATGTATAATAATATATTTTTATTTAAAAAAGTTTAAAAGTCTGATGTTTTAAACAATACTATGTAGTTTTGAAATTATATTTTTTTTTTAACAATACTGTTTTTTTTCAGCGGAAATATCGATGACATACTCATATATATATTCATACTCATATATATATAGTATAAACAAATATAATATATATGTACTATTCCCATAAATATGTATTTATCAACGTTACAAGTGTTTTTTTTTGTTTCGACATTTGCATCGTGTGTATACACGTATTGTTGTCCACCCTTCCCGCACCTATAATGTCTCTGTTTGACCTTATGGTTGACTGTTAGAGAATGCCTCATGGCATTAAGTCCGCCATTTGTACTTTTACTTATGTATTCTGTGCAATAAAGTTTAAATAAATAAATAAATAACAGTCTATTATCAATGGTTACCACACCCTACTTATATCTACCTATATTTTTAACTAACTAAAGGGATCTATATTACTACTAGCGGCCGCCCGCGACTTCGTCCGCGTAGATTTTTGATGATGACAAAGATATTAAAATAGGTAGGTAAGGAATTTTATTCTTAGTTAATTCACCCCCTTAGGGGCAGAATTTTTCAAAACGCTGAAATCACTTTTTTGTATTTGATTAAGTAAGCGTTCTACAAAGTTTCAACTCTCTAGTTTAATAAATAAAGTTTCTCCTATATAAACATTGCACCCCTATTTAACCCCTTCAGGGGTGGAATTTTCTAAAACGCTGAAAGTACTTTTTGTGTTTTTTAATAAGTAATCCTTCTACAAAGTTTCAAGTCTTTAGCTCAAAAAACAAAGTTTTCCCCATACAAACTTTGCACCCCTTTTTAACACCCTTAGGGATTGAATTTTTCAAAATGGCTTCTTATCTCTAGCCCACGTTATAAAAGTAACCTACTGTGCAAAAATCAACTCTCTAACATTGGTAGTTTCGGCTGTGCGTTGATGAGTCAGTCAGGACTTCTTCTTTTATATATACGAGTATAGATAGATAGATTTCTGTCTATTTTAGCTTGAGAATACATTTATATTCAAACTACTAAGATAATGATGAATCTGCCTGCAGGTCGTGTTGTAGGTAAATATAGAAAATAAAACCATATTTACATTGAGATATTTTCGTTCTGTTTTTTTGTTCAAGCCCTCGTAACATTCAAACTACTAAAGTTACATAAATGATTTTGACTTTAAAATCCTTAAAGTATGACAATTCATTTGATACTAACCACTCTATAACTTTAAAGTACAAGTGTATTTTTTGGCGTCCCAAACTTTAACCAACGTTTTCTCAGTTATCGCTTTTTCACTTTTGCCAATTTGAAGAATTAAAAAAAAATAACTATAGCACCTAGAGACATAATTCTTTTACCAAAAGATAGCTTATGTTCTTTAGTATTAGGAACTACTCATAACTATATATCTATAAAGTAGGAAGCTTTCCCTAAAACAGTCACAAATATGACATCGACGATTTTTTCAGATATTCGACAAAGTGGGACGCTAGGCACTAAACTTTGAGGCCCTAAAAAAGTGCTTAAATTGAAGATTTATGCGTCGACATCAAAATCATAGCTTTATTACAATATGTTCTTTGAGTTTTTATTGAAAGCCGATTTTCGGTAGGTTTTGCCATATTTCACTAAACTGCCTGTAACTCCGTAACTAGAATCGACAAAGTGGGACGTTTTACTAAACACACTCTATATCGTCGTCTGTTATCCGTAACACAAGCCTTCTTGAGCTTAATTTGGGACTAGATCGATTTGTGTGAGGTTGTCCGATATTTATTTATTATGTGTGCGCTCATACCTCTCGTCACCGTCATGCGAAGTGTTAATCAAATTTGACGTAAAGAATGCATTTAATTCGGTAAACAGGGACACTCTGCTAACAGAAATCAAACACAGTATTCCAGAAATTTATAATTACTTACTACATTGTTACGCAGATCCAACAAAATTATTATACCGCTCAAATGTTTTATCTTCAGAAGTCGGCTGTCAGCAGGGTGACCCTCTCGGACCAGTAATTTTTAGTTTTGCTATCAACCCCATTATTCAAAATTTAAAATCAAAATTTAACGTCTGGTATTTGGAAGACGGGACTCTTGAAGGCGACATGGACACTGTACTTTCCGATTTAATTACCATCCAAACAAACACAGTATTCCAGAAATTTATAATTACTTACTACATTGTTACGCAGATCCAACAAAATTATTATACCGCTCAAATGTTTTATCTTCAGAAGTCGGCTGTCAGCAGGGTGACCCTCTCGGACCAGTAATTTTTAGTTTTGCTATCAACCCCATTATTCAAAATTTAAAATCAAAATTTAACGTCTGGTATTTGGAAGACGGGACTCTTGAAGGCGACATGGACACTGTTCTTTCCGATTTAATTACCATCCAAACAAAGTTTAAAAGCATTGGCAGTTAAATTTTAATAAATGTGAACTATAACCAAAGTTTGTTAAGTGATACATACCGTTGTAAAAGAGAAATTCGATAAAGTGTCACCTGACATTAAAATAGTCACCGAGAGTTCGCTTTGCCTCCTTGGCTCGCCGATCTTTGAAGATTCTTTTTCCGACTATACAAGTAAGTTATGTTTCAAAATTCCAAAACTGTGCAGACTGCCTTATCCAAATAAGCCCTCACTACCCAATATCATTTTAGAATACTTACGTACTGCGTGTATTAATTTAATTAAGATTTAATGGGGTATTATGAAGTTGGAGGTAAATAAAATCTATTAATATAACAACATGAATTGATTGAAGTTAAACTCGCATAATAGTAGTTTATGCAACTGATACATAATGAGAGGCATTAAAACACGAGTGTGGTTTTATGAAACGAGCGTCAGCGAGTTTCATAATAGGATCACACGAGTGTTTTAAGGCCTAATTATGTACAGTTGTATACACTACTTTATCTACACACATATCATAAGTACTCTAAGATGGGTTCAGAAGCCATAAGGAAATGACCAGCAGCACTAGTGCTACCTGTAAAATATCTAAAAACGACATATACTAATGCAGTAAGAAATAAATCTGAATTCTGAACAAATACATAAACAGATTATTTATTGTAATAGTTGTAATTTACATTTACATTGAAACAATATTTTCAACTAAAATGTGAATTACAATAAACTTATCACAGCAAAGAACCAACAAACAAATGACACAATAATGGCGGCAATTCGGACCTCCGTCAAGACGAATGTTTTTTTTTCTAAATCATATACCTACAAACGAATGTATCCATATTCTCATGTCACTCGAGATCAAATGTCGTGCGGTTTTTATAAAAAAACATACTGAATTGACGTTTCGTATCGATAACAATATTAATATCTATGGATACTAGAATAGAGACCTACTTCAGTTTTGACAGCTGTTCCAAATTTAAACTCATAACCTTACAAAAATTGATAGCGTTATAACATTACAGTACAAATTTTACCTACTACCACAGATAAGAAAGTTCTCATAGTAAAATTGGTTGTAGTAATGCTGGTCATTTCCTACGGTTTCTGAACGCATTTTAGAGCACTAATGATATGTGCGTAGATAAAGTAACATTAAACTTGAAATCAAAGCAAAATAATCATAAAAGCTAAGCTACAATATCGACATCTATTCATTGAATTATTAGAGCTTGAATAAAAACATCAATTTATTAAAGTTATTGCTAGAATAAATTAAATACAATTTTATTTAAAGTGAGGGTACTCAACTCTGATCGTAGCGCCGGCGGCAGAACAAGTGAGCCTAGCCCCACCGAGCAGCCGCTTTTATACTTGTTCTGTCGCCTGATCGATGACGTCAGTCGTGTGATTCCTTTATGATATTTACATACATTTTTAACTTGCTGTTACATGTTTTATACACTTCTAAATTAAACTTAATAATTATGATGACATGTTATGGTATTATAATGAACTTATCTAATTCAATCACAAATCCAACACGTGGAACCAGTGTATGTATAACAACACACTATATTTTTTTCTCCAACTTGCTTGGAAATGTTCCCATTAATGTAGTAAAACTAGACCGCAAAATCGTTCGTTATTTTTAGAAGGCGTTAATACAAATAAAAAATATATATACTTATTATTGGCCTCGGCCGGGAAATCAATATTATTTAAATAAGACGATTAAGTAAAAAACATACCTCCCGTTTATGACGTCTCATACAAATGAGGGTACTCTTAATTTGGCCGGTTACTGCATTTTTACTTTCGGGTTTAAGAATGTTTATTTCTCATAAGAATACAATATAATTCACTTACATGAGAAAAATATTTAAAACGTAAATTACATGCATACAAGTTAATTAATTTTAACAGAGGTATTTTGATGGTAGATAAGATTTCGACTCGACCGACCGCTCGATAAATGTAACTATGCGACTTGGAGCGATTAGCAACTTGAAGCTCTTTTGTTATTGTTACCACGCAGTGCGATACTAGTTTGCGATTACATGATCAAGCGCAACTGGATGTGGCATAACATGGTTGTTTTTCATTTGCGTTAATGTTGATAGTGGATTTATTGAGTGTTATTTATTATTTTGAAAATATATAATTATATATTATTATTATTTATTTGATTGATTATAATTTAAATAATTGATGGTAAATTACATTAAATAATTTTACTTAATCACAATTATGTAATTAACTACGTAATTTATTGCTAAATTTACGTTTCTAACCGTGTAAACTGAAAATACGATTAACCTTTATTAAATTGACATAATTCTATAATGCTTTATTTATTTATTTATTATATGTTATTTTATGATATTACATTTACATTACATTACATTTATGATAAAGATAAATATGTTTAATATTAATGCGGGTACTAATACTAACACGGTCATGGTAATATGTTTTTAGTTATGTAATCCGGTGAAAATGTATGTCAATGTTGTCATATAGGCGAAGGGTCACTTTGATAGGTACTGAATAAATTAACCGACTTGGTTTTATATTGTATCTCACAACTTTTTTCGGTAGAAGGTTGCGAGACTTGCAATTTTTTTACATGTAATGTTTTGATGGGATTTAACTAATTCAACGTAACAACACACAGAACACAGGTTCGTGGTTAACCGCCATTCCTCTCCCGTAACTACTAGAAAGCCGCCGCGCACACTCGGACCACTTTTCCGGCGAGCTGGCCTTCGAGGATAGGTTAGTCTTCACACGTCGTTTCATAAAAGTAGCTTCTTTTTCCTCCTAACTTTGTCAAATCCCGGACGAGCCCCCAAAATGTGGGATATTGACAAAGAAGGGAAACACAGATTGCCACTTTAACTATTTTATTTAACTAATTCAACGTAACAACACGCAGCACAGGTTCGTGGTTAACCGCCATTCCTCTCCCGTCCCTTTCCTACGCACACTACCTATCTCTGTCGCTCGCTGCGTTCCGATACACGGTGTTATTCCTACATTTATAATACAGATTTTAATATTAATTAATATAGAGATATTTTATTATTGAAAATGTTATATTTTAGCAGTTTTTTAAATGTGAACGTGGATTTTGCATCCTTAACATCCTTTGGCAGTTTGTTGTACAGTTTAGCCCCTTCATGCATAATAGTTCTTTTGCCATAGTTTGTCTTTGATCTGTACAGTAATATTCCACTTTTTCGTAATCTGAGTCTCGGTATTTGTTGCTCAGATTTAAGGCATACCTTTATAGGGTGTTTTTTATCCGAGTTATATATACCCAAACGAAAAATTTGTTCAGGTTCTGGACAATCAGGTATAATGGTTTGTATTATTTTTGTGACTTTGTTTTTATCGTTATCTATTCTTTCGTTTTTGTCAGTAGTTGATGGCTCTGGTATTCCAACAATAATTATGTTCCTCGCTCTCTGTGTCCGTTCATGTAGTTCAGTAACAATATTTTCCTGTATTGCTGGATTTGGAAGTTCCGTAATAGCCTTCAACTGTAGCATGTCAGACTCTAGTGTTTCCATTTTAAGTTCCGTAGTTGTTGTTTTATGCAACAATTTAGCGAAATATTTGTTCAGTGAGTTTTGTTCAGTTTTCAGTGCATCTGTAACCGATTTTATTTCGTTGATCTGGGTTTTTAGTGTATTAAATTAATTAACGTCTGTAACTTTTGTCATAAATTGTGACTGATTTATAGATACAGTTTGGAGTACTTACATCATGCTAGCCATTTGACTACGTATTTCCGCTAGTCTGTTTTTATACTGTGGTCGTCTTCATATTATTGGAGTTTACTCCTTAAGAATCGATTTTCATATATAAGCCCGGGATATGAAAAATATGGGGTGTAAAATCGAACGTATCTGCCGTGCTAATTTAAAAAGTCGTATCTCAGTATCAGTATACGATCGGGGTAAAAATACGACTTCGTAATTTAGCAGGTTATGCGTTAAGCGTTATAGACTAAGGTCCCGATATAAAATAACCTTCACCGAGATGTTTATTTGATGAAATGTATTTTATATTTAATTTAATATGTCAATGGGTTCTCTGGGTATCTTGCATATGGGTTGCCTAACAAATTTACGTCCAGGGTATGTTTAATTAATAATAAAAAAAAATTGTTTTAAACATTTCACCGGTTTGATTAATATTAGATAAATTCTATACCAATCGAAAGTATGAAAGAAGCCCATAGAATATGCAAACGTTAGGTTGCCTATTCTTTTCCCGTCACAACTATTGGGTAGCCAGGTATAAACAGGTAAATCTATACCTACTAGCATTTTGCAAAGGTCTGACTGTTGAATTGAAATTAAATAAAATTAAAGATTATTTAATTATGAATTTATCTAATAATCAAATCGGTGAAATGTAAAAAAAAATTTTTTTTAATTTTAAACTAAACATACCCTGGACTAAAATTTGTTAGGCAACCCATATGCAATATATTTATTGACATTTTAAACTAAATATAAAACACATTTCATCAAATAAACATCTCTGTGAAGGTCATTTTATATCGGGAGCTTAGTCTATAACGCTTAACGCATAATCTGCTAAATCAAGAAGTCGTATTTTTACCCCGATCGTATACTGAGATACGACTTTTTAAATTAGCACGGCAGATACGTTCCAAAAATATAAGTATTGCGAGGATTGACGTTTGGTTGTCAAAGGCGACGGTTGAAAATTTTATCAAATTTTATTTTATTTATGTATAAGTTAATTCAGTTTTAGAGTCCTTTTCGCTGTTTTTGCGATGAGTGAGTCAAGTCGAGGTGTCGTGAGTGATACGTCACTTTTAGAATGTGGGCAGCGGGCAGCTCCGTCGTGGCTATCTGAAGTGGAGTTTGGTAATAAGGCAGGGCCGAGTCAATCGGATATTGTATCGGACGCTGAGTCCATGTCGGATGTGCGGCATATAGCGGTGAAGCGTGCTTGTGGTCTGAGCGACGAAAGCTGTGGTTGTAGTGATAGTTTTATCACAATAGGCAGGAAACCTAAACGCTTGCGGGTTTTAGCAACCGCCAAAACGCAGCTGGAGCCGGACGGTGTGCTTGACAAGCTATTTGAAGTTTATATAGTGTCAAAAGAAGATTTACCGAAACAGATTGGTTTGGCAAAGTTGCTGCAATTTAAGGGTATAAAAGGAATTTTATCCGTCAAGTTTATGGGTCCACGTAAAGTTCGCATACAGTTTAACTCTAAGGATGATGCGGAGAAGCTTCTGGCTTCTCAGGAGTTTAACAATGAGACGAGACGTTCTTATTGGTCTAATATGGCATGCTGCACTTATGGAATTATAAGGCAGGTTGAGTTGGAGGTTGAGGAAGACGAATTTTTAAAGAATATTGAAGGGTCTGAAGACATTTTGTCAATATGTAGACTGAACCGTTTGGATCATGATGGGCGTTGGGTTAAGGCTGAAGCTATTCGTCTGTGTTTTAAGGGAACTTCTTTACCGCCATATGTTTATGCCTACGGTTGCCGATTTAAGGTAAATCAGTACACTTTCCCGGTTACCCAATGTTCAATATGTTGGAGGTTCGGTCATCTGAGCAGGTTTTGTCCTACTACTAAAGTTACTTGTCCGAAATGCGGCGGGGAGCATGCCAATTGCGAAACGACTATTTTTAGATGCATTAATTGTAAAGGCAGCCATATGGCCTTAGATAAGTCGTGCCCGGTTTTTGTGAAGGAGTAAGAAATTCGCAGGATTATGTCTGCTGAGAGATGTATATCGATACCTTTGGGTTCAATTGGGGTAAAGGACAAAACGCTGGGTTTGAGGAGAAGCAAAAAACTGTTTTATTTTACAAAAAATGGCTATACTTTTTTTGTTTCTCGACCTATATTTTTGACATGTATATGAAATATATTTGAATTGTCCATATCTTTAACCTTTTATGACAGTTATTCCTGTAAATAATGAATTATGGAAGTTAGATGTCCTTTACAACTGGTAAAAATGCTATCAATGTCATTTACACCCGTGACTTTTTGGGGTATTTGGAAATGATGGGGTTGTAAATGACGGTCTCAGATGACTTTAGTCTAATTTCGGGGCGTAAAGTTAATAGCTATGTAATAAAAATGGACAGTTTTCAACTTAATTTACCTTAAAGAGACTTGAAAAATGTATTATAAAGATAATGAATTCAGCTAGGCATGTCCAGATTATATTTAAAATGAATATTTTTTGGAAAACGCGATAATAACTATGAAAGAACTAACTATTTTGTAATCAGATTTGAAATAAAAAAAAAATAATTGTTTATAAACTGGCTAGATTGCGGGAACAAGGAGGGAAATAATGTCATACTAGTGTTCTACTCTCTTCCAATAGCACTAAATAATAGTAATAGAAGTGACAGAGTGGCTAATGATTATCGACATTAGGATGTCAAACATTATTAGGACGAGTACGTAGTGAGTAAAATACTGTAAATGTAAACAATAACTATAATAGTATGAAAAATAATGCAGTCTTGCGTACATAATGACAGTTACATTAAAAAATCTTACTACTAGGTCTTATTTTAATTAGTAATATTTGTACTTCATGAGAAAAGTCACGGTACAAGTATTATTTATTTAGTTTCACGTAACTTGTACCATTTTCGACTATACATTTCCATTAGGGTTTATTGCCCAAATTTAAAACAAAAAACTTAATGGTTTCAACGATTGTTGAATATAGAAATATAAAAACTTAACAGATCTTAATGGACGTATTATTTATTTATAAATTCGTAGCAATATGTTTCAAACACTTTATAAACCTTACGCTGTTTTTTTACCCTGCAATCCCTTCATTCACGATTAACTACAATAAAATGTTAGAGACCAATCGAAATATTAAATTATAAATACTTATATATCAGGGACTGGAACCGGTAACCGGAATTCATACAAATATATTTGTATGAATTCCCGGTATCGGATAAAAGCTTTCCTTTGTTTATCGTTTATTATTTTATATTTAATCGGACAATATAAACATACGTATTCGTCATTTAATACATGATTGAGTCCCGTATAAAGAGCATAAAATATTGGGTTATTGCTGCAAATACCGGTTCCGGTCCCTGCTATATAGAGGTACCTAATAGAAACAGTTTAAACTTATTATTGCTCTTCTACTCACTCTCGATCTCATCTTCTTCGTCAGTTTCTGGAAGTTTATCTTTTATTTTTGATTGGAACGGTAACGTTGCGTATTCAGGATGAAAACGCCGTGGTATAGTAGCCTGGTCGCAAAGCTTTCTCAGGTCTCTATACTTTGCTTCTGAAATTGGCAATCGTTCAGTGTATAAAGTTTTGGTCTCATTACACCCACATCAGACACTGTTTTTACTGTTTAAAACTTTGGTAGTGAATGTTTTGTTAGTAAGGTCATCAAACACGCATTGACTTTGATGAGTTTTGAGTCAAATTCAAATGCGTGCAGTGCGAGTAGCGACATTCCGAAAAAAACACAAGAATGTGATGGAAATTAAATATTCTATGGCAGTTGGTGCAGAAGTACACCCTGTAATACTATTTGATTCTGGCCCGGTTAAAGTGAGATCAAAAGGGAAGGGAAAAGGAAAAAAAACAGTAAAAACAGTGTCTGATGTGGGTGTAATGAGACCAAAAACTTTATACACTGAACGATTGCCAATTTCAGAAGCAAAGTATAGAGACCTGAAAAAGCTTTGCAACCAGGCTACTATACCACGGCGTTTTCATCCTGAATACGCAACGTAACCGTTCCAATCAAAAATAAAAGATAAACTTCCAGAAACTGACGAAGAAGATGAGATCGAGAGTGAGTAGAAGAGCAATAATAAGTTTAAACTGTTTCTATTAGGTACCTATATATAGCAGGGACCGGAACCGGTATTTGCAGCAATAACCCAATATTTTATGCTCTTTATACGGGACTCAATCATGTATTAAATGACGAATACGTATGTTTATATTGTCCGATTAAATATAAAATAATAAACGATAAACAAAGGAAAGCTTTTATCCGATTCCGGGAATTCATACAAATATATTTGTATGAATTCCGGTTACCGGTTCCAGTCCCTGATATATAAGTATTTATAATTTAATATTTCGATTGGTCTCTAACATTTTATTGTAGTTAATCGTGAATGAAGGGATTGCAGGGTAAAAAACAGCGTAAGGTTTATAAAGTGTTTGAAACATATTGCTACGAATTTATAAATAAATAATACGTCCATTAAGATCTGTTAAGTTTTTATATTTCTATATTCAACAATCGTTGAAACCATTAAGTTTTTTGTTTTAAATTTGGGCAATAAACCCTAATGGAAATGTATAGTGGAAAATGGTACAAGTTACGTGAAACTAAATAAATAATACTTGTACCGTGACTTTTCTCATGAGGTACAAATATTACTAATTAAAATGAGACCTAGTAGTAAGATTTTTTAATGTAACTGTCATTATGTACGCAAGACTGCATTATTTTTCATGCTATTATACTTATTGTTTACATTTACAGTATTTTACTCACTACGTACTCGTCCTAATAATGTTTGACATCCTAATGTCGATAATCATTAGCCACTCTGTCACTTCCATTACTATTATTTAGTGCTATTGGAAGATAGTAGAACACTAGTATGACATTATTTCCCTCCTTGTTACCGCAATCTAGTCAGTTTATAAACAATTATATTATATATATTTTTTATTTCAAATCTGATTACAAAATAGTTAGTTCTTTCATAGTTATTATCGCGTTTTCCAAAAAATATTCATTTTAAACATAATCTGGACATGCCTAGCTGAATTCATTATCTTTATAATACATTTTTCGAGTCTCTTTAAGGTAAATTAAGTTGAAAACTGACCATTTTTATTACATAGCTATTAACTTTACGCCCCGAAATTAGACTAAAGTCATCTGAGACCGTCATTTACAACCCCATCATTTCCAAATACCCCAAAAAGTCACGGGTGTAAATGACATTGATAGCATTTTTACCAGTTGTAAAGGACATCTAACTTCCATTTCTGATCTTCCACTTTCTGATCGAACAACTTTTTGTAGTTATAAAGGACCAAGAAAACTATTTATTTTATATTTTAGACCTTTACGATTACGTCAATTGCTTTTTTTCAGAATTTAGACACACATTTGTGGCAGTAAATGCCAAATATAAAGCCTAGCCCTATACGACCCAGCTCTTTTTAAAAAACTGTGCTATAATTAGATTTAAGGCAGGTTTTAAAGGACAATTCAAAGACTAATTGCCCTTTACAGCCGTGTTCGGATTATCAAATTACGGTATGTAAACAAGTATAATAATTCGAAGGTAGGTCGTAAGGGACATGTAAAGGAATACATGTCCTTTACAACCTACTTAATTCTATCAAAAAATGGTGTAATCATTTTTAAGGAGGTCGTAAAGGACAACTAAAATAATACATGCCCTTTACAACCTTATTCGGTTTATCAAATTCGAGTATCATAATTTGAATGCAGGTCGTAAAGGACAAGTAAAAGAAAACATGTCCTTAACGCCCATTTCGACTATGCGCTAATGGAAAGTAATAGTGAGAAATTAAGGGCTTAAAGGTTACCAAGAAAAAAATACGTCATCTACGACATAATTAATATTTACCGGTTTACTTTACGATACACCTTTTAATTCGTAATTTATAACTGGACACTTACGTCCCTTAACCTGAGCTAGATTTGCGAACATGATGAATAAAAACTGGGTCGTAAAGGCATTTTTTTTAAAGCTATCGAAATTGTAACTACACAGAACGATAGAGCTTGAAATTCTGAACAAAACTATATATATAACTCATTTTCGCCAAAATGTCCTTTACGCCAATTGAACCCAAAGGTATCGATATATAAACGGGCTTTTTGGTTGTATATGCAAAATAAGAAAAAAAAGGATACGGATGTTTGTAGTCAGGATGCGCCATCTGTTTTTGAGAATGACTTAAGTTTTGGAAAGTCATATAGAGATCCTAATTTGTCGAAGCCGTTACAATCTAAAGAGTCTGAAGATTCTGTCTGTCAGGCTGAGGGCCAGCGATCAGTAAGTTAGTACAGATTAGAGAGCGAGCCACAACAAGAGGTTCGTAAGCCGCGGAAGTCAAAAAGAGTAACAGATGTGAAGAGGTCCGAGTGCCTATTGGTCAATCAGCCTACTATTGAGCGGGCTGATATGGAAGATCAAAGACAAAATAAGGACAAGAAGAAGAGATGTATTACTTTTGAAAGGCTGGTTGAGAAGACGAAGGATATTTTGTTTTCTACCGAAAGTTGGGAGGAGAAGTTCAAAACGCTTTTTGGAGTTGTTGTTAAGGAGATTTTGGATTTATTTAAGGATTTTTTTAAGGAAGGTGATTTTGTACGTTTGTTTTTGTCTAATGTAAATGGCTAGGTCTAATACCAGATCTTTCTTGAATGTAATGTTCAATTCAATATTGGCGGAACCCTTATCGGAATCGCCTAAATTTGTATACAGTTTTTTTTATGTAAATAGTGTATACAAATTTAGTTGTTTTCGTGTACATGTTATTTTTAAGTTTATACGGTTTATGTTTTTATTTATCTATGTCTTTTAGATGAATGATGTTGTGTATTAGGCCTGCTGGAGCTGGCATGTTCATAAAAATTATCAAAGCTCCTTAAGTAATAAGGTCGTATCTTTGTATGGATTTCATAGTAAGATACGGTTTTTTTTTCGTAAATTTAGTAACTAAACTAGCCGCTCGAGGGCGCTTTACATCACGCTTCCTTATTTAGTTACTACTCATGATCTCTCCAATTTGTTAAAAATGAATTGGAAGTAAATTTTCCTTGTAAAATATTGTAATTTTGCTGTACTTATATTATACTCGTATATTAATATTATGTAAGTGCCTACCTCCTCGTCCTTGTTTGCAGCACCCAACAGGGTACATAATGTGATACTTAAACTATTTACTAATCATTATGTGCAATAAACGTATTGAGTATTGAGTATATATTTTATAATCGTTCTTAAGGCCAGGCGCGCACCACGATTTTAGTCGCGCGATAATTTTGTCGCATAAATGCAAGATATGGGTTTATAATGAGAGTGCGCACACCACGATTTTCATAAACCCAGAAGTACGCTTATTTCTGCGACAAAATTATCGCGCGACTAAAAAAAAATCGTGGTGCGCGCCTGGCCTGAAGAGTAAACTCCAGTCGTGCGTCGGAGCTGACACACACACTTTTTTTTTCGTTTCTCGTCACGTTGCTTTTTACGTTGAGTAATTAATCCTGGGTCCGGAAATTCGACGCGACAATCGCCCTCTAAAAGATTGGGCTGGGATTCACTCCGTCCTAAGCCACTTCCAGTAGGCGAGCACTCTAGGGGCATGATATCTTTGTAGTTCTCGATGCACTCGAAGTGACGACGCTGCGGCGATAACGATTGCTCGAGACGGATGAGCTCAAGCGCACTCATGATTGCACACAAATTAGCACTTTAGACGCACTGTAAAAGTGTCTATAACAACTTGAAAATATTTTTAATAATTTTAGATAAAATTTGCTCTGTTTAACGTCGGCCGGACGACTCTCTACTTTTAATTTTTTCAAAGACTGATAATTCACCATACAGCCAATTGTCCACTAAATTTAAAAAATAAAAACTAGTATAAACTTTTTAATTGTTCTCTGCGTTTAGTTCTTGCACTGAATTTTTTTCTGCTCTGCTACTGTCAAAGTATTTGAAATGTCGACAAATTTCGAATAACGGACAAACAATTGAAATAATCTTATATGCGGTTAATTTATTTTCATGATTGTTAGTTATTTATTAGAGATTTCTGACGAAAGTTTTAAGTCTAATAATATGATGGTATTTAATGAGTGAGTTGAAAAATAATAAGTGTACCAAACGTAAACAAATAGAAAAAAAAACCGAAAGTATTGTGTCCAAATCGATATAAAAGTTATTGTGAACTTATGATCTTCTCCGAATGATAATAATGGTATGCTTTCTGTGACATCCAGGGTTTCAGGGCGGGAATAGATTCAATGAAACAACGTAAACGGGTTTACTGTGGACCACGACCTGCCCGCTCCCGTTGACGTCTGTCTTAGTAAATGCTTAGTAATGGCGGCAGCGGGCAGGGTGGTCGGGACACTTTATTTCATAAAGGTGTCTATACACGACACCATCCTCTTTTGATAAATTTGAAATAGTTTTATTGATAGCTTACTTATTTACTTTTTGCTTATTAATATTTCATATCGAGATTTTATTTATTCCTGGAATCTAGATTGATTTATATTATCAGTAATAACGAACCTTTCGCGGATTCACTCACTGCTCCATCCGAGTGAATTGAACTGAATTCGGGGCCTACATCCAGACGCCCCACACCAGCCAACCACGCCAAACACCAAGGCGCGAAGCATTTGCTCAGACTCAGGGTTCAGCTGAGCACGGTTATTGTGGCGCATCGCGTACATCCAGCACCTTCGCTGAGACAGCGAAGATGATAATTCCACCGCAGCAGTGAGCAAACCAGCCAACAATATTTCAAAGTACTTAACGGGTATGCGCAACAATAGCAATATCCCGGTCACTAGACTGTAGTTAGAAATGTAATACTTATTTTCTAATTTAATTCTCAATCATGAATTTGAATGTACATTGAAATATAACACTAGTTTAATCTTATCAACAACTGTATTGAAAGTTTGTAATAAATGTGTCATAAAGAATTATGTTTTTGTTTTGTTACTATTCACTTTATTCTCCGTTTGAGACAAGGCTTTTAATCAAAAATCTATGCATATAAAAAGTTAACTTTAGTGAGGACTTATACTTATTTTTTTAGTAGTTTCCTGTTCAATAATTTGTCTTCACTTTTACATCACTAAACAATTCTCACGTTTCCGTTTTCTTCTCTTTTCATTTGCTTTTTTTTTTCATGATCATGGTGCACTAAGAAAATATTGTCAATTACTTGTTATTAATTGGAGAACGGAACGGATTAATGCGATTATTAAATATTTTGTATTTGGTATTGTCACAGTTATTATTATTTTAATTCCTTTGGCAATCATAAAATTAAGTCATTTGATATTTACCACTCGCTTTTCGGTGAAGGAAAACATCGTGAGGAAACCGCCTAAGCCCAATAAGGCCTAGTTTCCCCTCTGGGTTGGAAGGCTAGATGGCAGTCGCTTGCGTAAAAACTAGTGCCTACGCCAAATCTTGGGATTTAGGTAGCCGACCCCGATTGAGAATTCATTCTCTACAAAGATATGGGACAAAGGCTACGAGGATTAATCATAAAATTAAGTTTTATTCATTTACTCGTGAATTAATCTACTGCGGAGCAATTATTTTCTAAAATTTAGGAATCTACCAGCGCTTCCAACTAAGGCCTCCGTGAGAAAGAAGCGCCGCAAGAAAACTCTCAGTTTGCCTTTTTCAATGAAATATACATTTTCCAATTTTTGGTATGAATTTAAAAATCTTCTGATGAAATGTAAGTATTTCAGAATACTAAACCGGTCTTGATTAGTCAGCGTTTGAAATTAAGTGCTTTTTTTTTATTTCTTTATAAATTTTATTGATTGGTATCATTGGTACATCGACCATAATTTCAAGTACCGTAGTAACTTTACAAGAAATCACGAATTCCTGCTGCATTATTGATATTTACATTGAAAGTTACAAATGAATATACCTCAAGGAGAATAGATAGGTAGGTATAAACACTGCCTACGTCTCTTATGAGGGCTCATGAATATTATAAACGCTGCATATCTTACTGTAAAACAAAGTCTTCAATTTGGAAAACCCTCGTCTAACCCGAAGTTTATTTCACTTTACCATTTGATCCAGGGACAGCACCGTTTTAATACATGTATGATTATGAAGACGCGTTTATCATAAGTAGAGGTACTACTCACGTTCGGCGCGACCTACAGTACAGTTTTACTGTTAGTGGTGCCAATGAACGTTAAAACATCAGTTTAATCCGATATTCGTTAACTTTATATTGTATATCAGTTATTACCAATTTCTTGTTTGTAACGGTATTTTATTTTTTTTAAGTATCTAAATGTGCACATTCCAAGTACCACTGAAACATATATATATATGCTACGCAGTTTACTTCTGGTTTTTTTTAGTGCCTGTCATCACAGACTTACTACTAAATTTCAATAGAATAGTCTATTGTTTTGCTCGACGTTAGTACCAGTCTTTCCAGACTTACTACTTTTGTCGTTGTTAGTACCAGTCTTTCCAGACTTACTACTTTTGTCGTTGTTACTACCAGTCTTCACAGACTTACTAATTGTTAGTACCAGTCTTCACAGACTTACTAATTGTTAGCACCAGTCTTCACAGACTTACTACTTGTTAGTACCAGTCTTCCGACTTAGGTACTACTCGGTCCATTAAGAAATAGATGTGATTATCAGTAGCCAGTTGCGCGCGGGCGCTGATTATTGACGGACGCGTCGATCTATTTGCCTACGATTCCTAGAACGGCTTGATCGGCTCAAGGACGCACGAGCGCGCGTTGTTTACGATTGCGATGTATTTTGTGGATAGGCGGCTGAGCATAAATGGATGGTGAAGAAATTGAGTTAGGGACAGATATGTTTAATATGAACGACAGTGAGAGTGAGATGACAGGAAGTGGTTATACAAATATACCAAGGAGCAATAATAATAGTAATAATGATTTGGACAGCAGGAATGACTTGGAGACGAACCGATCATTAAAAAGAAGCCGGGAGGTTAACCAGGAAGGAGAATGGATTACAGTGAGTCCAAAACCAAAACGTACCGGAAAAATAGTTAATGACAACGGCGGGGCAAAACTGTCAGGAGATAAAATTGAGGTGTGCGTGACTTGTAAGGAAATATTACCTAAACAATTTGGACTAGCTAAGATGTTAAAATCGGAGAAGGTACAGAATGTGACACGAGTTAAGTTCATCAACCCCTTTAAAGCTATCATTCAGTTTAAAGACGAAGGAAGCGCGGAAACATTAATGCGATCCAAAAAGTTCAATGAGGATGGTTTTAACTGTCAAAAAACGCTTGAACTGGGGCAGTCTTACGGGGTCATAAATGACGTTGACCTTGATCTGACCGAGGACGACATATTGCAGGGCATTTCTAGTCAAACAGAAATACTAGCGGCAAAACGGCTCAAACGCAGGAATACTACTGACGGCAAGTGGGAAATGAGCGAAGCGGTCCGAATTTCATTCAAAGGCACTCATTTACCGACATACGTGTACATCCATGATACTAGGGCTAAAGTTAACCCTTACAATTATCCAGTAACACAGTGCTCAACATGTTGGCGGTTTGGGCATACAGCTAAAATGTGTCCCTCTAATAAAATTATCTGCCCGAAATGCTCAAAAAACCATCCTAATTGTGAGACAACCAAATTTTACTGCAACAACTGTGCTGGACACCATATGGCCATGGCAAAAATATGTCCTGTATATATCAAGGAAAGAAAAATAAGAGACCTCATGACGGAATTCAACTGTTCGTATAAAAGAGCTATTACTTTGTACGTTCCACCTTCACCTCCTCCTGAGACCACCTTTTCGCAGGATCAGCACATGAGAAAATCAGTTGCACCAGCATCAAAAACCCAAGAAAATGTACTGACGAGAAGCAGTGAAAAGGAAATTGGGACAAGTGCCAAGCCGAGCTATGCTGGTGTGACAATTAAAAATAAAAAGGAGACTACAAAGAAAACAGCTGAGAGACGGACAAGAAAGAAGGTAGAAGAAAAAGAAGAAGATCAGGACTGGCTTTACAGTATGTCTCTAATGAGTGAGAAAGACGAGGATGAGGAAGAACAGCAAAGACAAGAAGAGCATAATCAATTCAAAGATCAAATAACCTGGCAACTGCTACTTAGGAAATTAAAACAAAAACAGTTTCAAGAAGAAAATAGCTCTTGGGGTGACCGGATTAAAAGCTGTGTAGGCATTATCATAGAGGGAATAGTATCTATTGTTCGACAGTACATATCAAGCTGGCCCTGTTCACATCTTATCAACCAATTATGGACCGCAACAGATCACACATTCCAATAAGTGTCCTACAATAGAATGCCCAGAGCATCCGCCCTAAACGATTAGAATTTGAAAATCTTTTATATCAAGAAAAGATACACATCGCTGTAATAAGCGAGACATGGCTCGATCCGGGTAGTCACTTTCACATCAGTGGGTACAATGTTTTTAGATCTGATCGTAACGATGGCTATGGAGGAGTGGCGATCTTAACGCATAAATCAGTTAAAGCAGAACAATGTAACGTCCAACTAGCTAACCAGCGCATCGAGATTATCCACATTAAGATCCTGAACTGCGACCACATCAAAAATGTTGTTTCCTTGTACTGTCCACCAGCAATCGACACCTGTCCCAGAGATTGGGACCAGATATTTACTCTAGTGAGACGAAACACTCATAGCGGGAGATTTTAATGGCCATCATACCAACTGGTCGAACCGAGTAGATGCAAGAGGCAACGAAATCTTTGACTCCAGTTTAGAATATAATTATATTACCCTAAACAAAGGAAACGCTGATACGAGAATAAAGTTGGTAAACGGTGCAGTTCAAAAGTCTTCCCCCGATCTATCTCTTGCCTCCACTGATATAGCCTTGAGATTTCATTGGATGGTCTTAAACGAAAGCCTAGGCAGCGATCACTTGATGATAAAAATTAAAACCGAGGTTCCTAGCTCCATGATTCATAAAAGAGGCGTAATTTAAAAAAAGCTGACTGGGTGAAGTATAGGGAGACGGTACAAAAGGAATTTACAGACTTTACTTTACCAGAGGATCCACAATCAGCATATGACTATTTTATAAACACCATTAACAAAGCGGCAAATGATTCAATTCCAATTATAAAAACGTGTGAAGATCCCCTTCGTCAACAAAGATTTACTCCGAGACCATATTGGAACCAGGATATATCTAAGGCAGTGGCTGAAAGACGTCGAGCGCTGGCAGTTTTTAGACGGAATCCTACACCAGACAATTTAGATTTATTGCAAAATAAAATCAGCGTTGCACAAAGACTTATTCGCCAAGAGAGTGCTAAGTCGTGGCAGAAGTTCTGTGATAGTGTTGATAATACGACATCGTCTAGTGAGATGTGGAACAAGATGAAATGGCTTAAGGGATATAAAACGACAAGGACAACAATAACTCACGATAAAGCCGAGGCTTTGTTGTGTAGTTTGGCACCGGCTTATGTACCACCTGCGACGCCTATTTTTGTTAATGATAACTTACAGCTGTCTTCGCCTATTACGGTACAGGAACTCCAGAACGCTATCAAGCAGTCAGATACAGCACCAGGTATAGACGACATATCTTACTCAATGATCAAAAACCTGCCCGATATAGCCAATAGAGTAATGGTAAGCATTTTCAACATTTTTATATCAAGCAGTTTTGTCCCTAATCAATGGAGAAGCGTTAAAATAGTCCCTATACCGAAACCTGGCACAGACGGGCCTGATGTCAGTTATAGGCCGATTTCACTGTTATCTTGTCCATGCAAGATATTTCACACGATGATCACTCGTAGACTAGAATGGTATATGGAGAAAGGAAACTATTTTTCAGACGAAACAGTGGGATTTAGAAGGTCTCGGTCTTGCATGGATAATTTAACACGACTGGTTTCGCGAATTCAGGCTGGGTACACTGACGGACTGGCTACGGTCGGTTGCTTTGTGGACATCAGTAATGCATACAATAATGTCAGCTTGATCAGTCTTTTGAGTACACTGGATCACCTTGGAGTAGGTAGTTTAATTTGTAAATATTTGTGGGAATTTTTGCATTCGCGTCAGTTAACTATTGAATTGACAGGTCAAGAATCCTTAGTCCGAATAACAGGAATGGGCCTAGCACAGGGGGATCCTTTGTCCCCTTTGTTATTTAATATAGCTACTATAAATATCTGTATACAACTAAGAGATGTATTCGTATCGCAATACGCGGATGATTTTGTACTTTATGCCAGTCGTAAAAATGTAGCCGATGCAGCCGCTGTAGTTCAGAATGCACTTCACACACTGAATGCCATGGTCAAAGAAATAGGTCTAGAGGTATCATTTAGAAAAACAAAAGTCTGCGTATTTACTAGAGGTCACCCGAGAAACATAAATAAATATAAAGCAGAACTGCAGGTAGACAACAGTAGAATACAACAAGTAGATAGTGTGAAATATTTAGGCATGTGGTTGGATAGAAGCTTGAAATGGGGTCGACATATAAATGAAACTCGCGATAAAACTTTAAATTTTTTAAATGTGTTTAAGGTTCTGGCTGGTTCTAAGTGGGGTGTTCATCCGACGCATCTCAGGCGTCTTTATATATCCATTCTTCGAAGTAGACTTGATTACGGCTGTTTTTTATACGATGTTAGTGTTAAAAGTCATTTATACAAACTGGATAAAGTACAGAATCAGGCTATGCGGGTGGTGGGAGGACTCATACGAAGCTCTCCTATCCACGTCATGGAAAGTGAACTATGTCTTCAACCACTGTATATCAGAAGGAAATATCTGGCTGCTAAATTCTACCTCAAAGCTAAATCTTTTCAGAATAACATCACAATAGAAGTGTTAGAGGAACTTCATCGATCATGTCAGAATACTTATTGGCAAGGAAAGAAAATACCATTACTTGTAGAAACACTTAATAAATTTGGTGATTATCCGATTCATTCTGACTTGAAATTACCAATGTACTCTCTAGAAACTTGGATTAGCAATTATAATTTAACAAATAATATAAATGTCAATGTTGAAGGTGTAGACTCCGCCAAAGGACATATAAAAAGAGCAGACCTATATAAAGTATGTTGTGAGTTCTTAACGAAGCGGTACAGCTCATGCTATAAACTCTTCACAGATGGATCCAAGGAAAGGGGCAGATGTGGGGCAGCTTTCTATGATGCTCAGTTAAATATACAGGTAAAATTTAATATACAGGCCGATGTATCCATTATGCACTGTGAACTTATAGCCATAGCTGAGGCACTGTCATATGTAGAATCCGTAAATTATGATAAGTTTGTAGAAATACGAAGTTGAACAAACAACATATGTAATGAATTAACTATATTTATTTGTCACAATAATTAGGTAACAAAAATAACATAAAATAACATTTCATAAGCAATTGCTAACCGATAATAATAGAGCCGTCAAGAGTGACACTACTCGAACTTTTTTAAAAGTCGCGCGCAGCGGCCTGTCACCAAAACGTTCCGAATCAAGGAGTACGGAATACTCGCGAAACATTACGTGGCGTTCGCTACATCAGCCTCCCCCGAGACCTTTAGTGTCGATAACGTTCAGGCAACCATATCTGACGACCAGAACGAGTCGATCTAGGCTCAACGATAGGAGGAACAGGAGCTACAGGAATTACAACTGGCGTTGTTACCGAATCCGGAACGGACGATTGTTTTGAACTACACGATTCATCTGCAAGGATAAACGCCGGCTTCAGTCTGTCGATTGAAACTGAAACGGTATTACCGGCTATATCTATTTTAAAATATTTATCGTTTTTCTCTAATACCTTAAACGGACCTGCATAAGGTGGTTGCAGTGATCTACGCACAAAATCTTGCCGTAGGAACACGTGTGTCACCGTCGAAAGATCTTTAAAGACAAACACCTTGTGAGTGCCATGACGTGCTACAGACGAAGGCTGTAATTTCTTAATATGATGTCTCAACCTAGCCGTAAAATCTGTGTAGTCAGTTGGTCTGTTAGGTGTCAGATTAAAGAAATCGCCGGGAAGCTTAAGTGGTTCTCCATAAACCAACTCCGCTGTTGATGCTGACAGGTCTTCCTTCCATGCACTGCGAATACCCAGAAGTACAAGTGGAAGGGATTCTGTCCAGGTGTCATTTGCATGACACATAATAGCTGCCTTTAGCTGTCGGTGAAAACGTTCCACCATTCCATTAGAAGCAGGATGATATGCGGTTGTTTTTAAATGACTAAAGCCGGTCAGTGACGCAATTTGGCTAAACAGGTGAGACTCAAATTGTCTACCTCTATCTGTGGTTACCTTCTCAGGGCAACCAAATCGAGCTACCCACGTCTCTATAAATGCTTTTGCGACACTTTCCGCCGTTATGTCTTTGATGGGCAACGCCTCGGGCCAGCGAGTAAATCTATCAACCGCGGTGAAGCAGTATTTGTAACCGTCTGAAATCGGCAACGGTCCAATCAGATCTAAATGTACATGTGAAAACCGTGCTGACGGAGGCTTGAAATCCTGAACCGGGGCATAAACATGCCGAGAAATTTTTGACTTCTGACATGAAATACACGTTCTGGCCCAACTACGGCAGTCTTTCCTAATACCCGGCCAAACGTAACGATCAGTAATCAATTTAGTAGTAGCTCTGACGCTAGGGTGACTAAGGCGATGAAGTGAGTCAAAAATAGTTCTCCGAAATTCGGGTGTTATGTAAATGCGATTGACAGGCCCAGACACATCGCAGAACAGTTTAACATTACCGAAGCTAAGTTGTTGTAGCTTTAAGGATGAACCAACTTTTAGTAATTCCCGTAATTCCGTATCAGTAATTTGAGATGCCGCTAAGGCAATTGGATCTAGTCCATCAGTTATAGCGTCAGTTCTCGAGAGCGCGTCGGCGACGACGTTGTGCTCACCAGCAATGTATCGAATGTCAGTGGTAAATTGAGAAATGAAGTCTAAGTACCGAAATTGCCGCGGCGAACATGCATCAGGAGATTTTTTAAATGCGGATACTATTGGTTTATGGTCAGTCATAATGAAGAAGGGTCTTAACTCGACCATGTGACGAAAATATTTAACCGACTCATAAATCGACAGAAGCTCCCTATCGTAAGCACTATATTTCGTCTGAGCTGGTGTTAGCTTCCTGGAAAAGAAACCAAGCGGTTGCCAGTGACCGTAGACCTCTTGTTGTAATACAGAACCCAAAGAAACATCAGACGCGTCCGTAACAATAGCCAACGGGGCACGTGGATTGGGATGGGCTAAAAGAGCAGCATCAGCAATACTCTGTTTGCAAGCGTTGAAGACGTTCTCCAACTCTGGAGTTAAGTCTATAACGCTATTACTTTTTACAGAAGGTCCACTAAGCAGTGCATGGAGAGGTGCTTGTAATTTGGCAGCATCAGTAATAAAGCGCCGGTAGAAATTAATGGCACCTAGAAATCGTCTAAGATCTTTGATTGTTTTAGGCTGAGAAAAGTTTTGAATGGCCTTGACTTTGTCTCCAATAGGTTTTGTGCCCTTTGATGAAATTTTGTAGCCCAGGAATTCAATTTCCGGTACGGCAAACACACATTTGTTAGGATTTAATAAAATACCGTGATCGCTAAAACGCTCAAACACCATCCGCAAATGTTTCTCGTGTTCCTCATCGCTCACCGAAGCCACTAAGACGTCATCGATATATGGAAAACAACAATCAAGACCCCGCAACACCTCGTCCATGAACCGTTGAAATGTCTGAGCTGCGTTTCGCAGACCAAAGCTCATAAACGGGAACTCGAACATTCCAAACGGTGTCGTGATAGCTGTTTTAGGGATGTCCTCTGGTGCAACAGGAATTTGATGGTACGCACGTACTAAATCTAATTTGCTGAAAACTGTACAATTAAACAAGTTGTGCGAAAAATCACCAATGTGTCGTACTGGGTATCGGTCTGGAACTGTGCGCGCATTAAGAGTCCGCAGCAAGCTCGATTCTTCATACAAACGTAGTTACGTCCTTATTTTAATATAACATGTCACATTATCATGAAATTCTCTAAATATAATGAGATAAGATATATCTAGGGCTAAAACTAGTTTATGACTCTTGAAATGTTAATAGAAAGAAAATAGAGCGAGTACAAGTTTTGCATTTTTAGACCCCAGAAAGTTGTTCAGTTTGGCGGCATACTACGACCAAAATATAGTTTAGATTGAAGTCAAAACCTATTTCCGGTGTCGATTAAACTATGCAGTTTGATAAGAAAAAAGATTTATCAAAATTGATCTCGTAGTTTTAAAATGAGAGCGTAACTACGAAAACCTTAAAATAAATTACAAAAAATTGTTGCGAAACTGCAGCGAATTACTCTAGCGCGGGGAACGGTCCGGGGGGGCGGCGGTAAGCACCGCCCGCCGCTAGCGCGCTCTCGCTTTACTGCTAGCGCCCTGTCTTCCTCTAGGTGAAACAACAACATTTTAAAGCGTAAGCGCGCGATCTCAACGCGGAGTTGAGCGGACCTTGCTGCGGACTCTTAAGTGCTCGGTAATCACCACAAGGACGCCAGCCCCTGTCCTTTTTAGGTACTAAATGCAGAGGAGATGACCAAGCACTCTCGGATCTCCTGGCGATACCCGTACGCTCCATGTCTTCAAATTCCTGCCGCGCTATTTTTAAACGATCCGGTGCTAGTCGCCTGGGTCGTGCAAATACAGGCGGGCCAGGGGTTGTCCTGATATAATGCTGTGTAGTGTGCTTATTACATGTGCGTTCTTGCGGACTACCAAGTGGCCGCACTATATCAGGATATTCCTCTAGCAATTTATGATAGGATGATTTGCCTGAAACTACTTTGATTTGTGGGCACGTGCAAGCCGAGGCAACAGCGGCGGCTGATGTAAGCGAAGTCGTATTGTCTATTAAACGTGAGTTTCGTACATCTACTAATAAATTATAGTAAGATAGGAAATCCACTCCTATTATCGGCTTGCTTACATTTGCAATAACAAAACGCCATGCAAACGTGCGGTTCAAATTAAAATCAAGAGCTAAGCTTAAATAACCATAAGTAGCAATAACAGTATTATTCGCAGCAAAAAGTTCATAATCAGTCTTGTGACGTTTCTGCGTGCGTAAATAACTTATAGGATAAACACACAAATCTGACCCAGTGTCAACTAAAAATTGTACTTTAGATTTAAAATCAGTGACGAATAATCGACTAGACCCCGAATTACACTCGTCACTCTTAGAAGCACTACCACTTGTATTAGTATTAGTCGCTTCAAGCGACTGCCTATTTAGTTTTTTGGATAGCTACAAGGCGAGATACACTTAGCTGCTCTGTCCGCAAACGTGTAGTGATACCAGCAGTATGGCCGGCGGCCGCGAGCACGAGAACTGCTTCGGGAACGGTTGCGACGTGCAGGGTGTGATCTTGTTCCTCCTTTGGACTTTCGGCGGCGTTCCGCTGACAACCCGATAGCATCGAGTCTCACAGTTAGGGCGTCGATTTTTTTGTTCAAGTCATCAACTGATGAAGGCGACATAGTTGATGTTGAAGCAACGGATACGTTTGGTGTAATGGTGTGCGATGTGCTTTCGTAGACTTTATCAGCTATCAGCGCCAATTTATCTAACGGTACGCTATCATCTTGCATCGCAATCATACTCTGCAACATTGTCGGCAGACGGTTCGACCACACCGATCGGATGAATTCGTCAGGATAACCAGTGCCAGCAAGACAACGGATATGCCGAAGAAACTGACTAGGTTTTCTATCACCCAACTCTTCAACTGTCATGAGCTGCTTCAGTTGCTCACCCCGTGAGGCCGATAATCGAGCGATGAGTTCCCGCTTTAAAGTCACGTACTTGTCCACCTCAGGTGGAGCCACAATGATATCTTCAACTTCTGTCGCGTATTTAGGGTCCAACACCGATATCACATGGTAATATTTTGTAGCGTCTACAGAAATTCCAAATAGCAAAAATTGTCCTTCTAACTGAGCAAACCATAGTAAAGGTTTATCTGGCCAAAATGGTGGAATTTTAATAGCAACGCGACAAATAGCCGATTCACACTTATTTTCTATATGTGCACTATCTGTTTCCGACATTGTTTATGTCTTATATTTCACTGCACAATGTGTTCAATAAAACTTGGGGTCACCACTGTAGAAATACGAAGTTGAACAAACAACATATGTAATGAATTAACTATATTTATTTGTCACAATAATTAGGTAACAAAAATAACATAAAATAACATTTCATAAGCAATTGCTAACCGATAATAATAGAGCCGTCAAGAGTGACACTACTCGAACTTTTTTAAAAGTCGCGCGCAGCGGCCTGTCACCAAAACGTTCTGAATCAAGGAGTACGGAATACTCGCGAAACATTACGTGGCGTTCGCTACAAGTTTGTTATTTTATCAGATGCGAAAAGTGCCCTTTTACATTTGGCTCGGTTACCCTCGAGTGTTCGAGGGCATCCGATAGCCTACAGCATCCTGAGATCCATCTGCAAACTTCGAGCGTCGAATAGGAATGTAATGATTCAGTGGATACCCTCTCATGTAGGTATCATGGGCAACGAGGAGGCTGACCGGGCGGCTAGGAGTGCTATAACAGACGGTATTCCGTATTATTGTTCTCCGGTACACAGTGAAATACTCAGTAACGTTAAAATAAGTTGTGACCAGGCATGGAACGAATACTTCGATGAGCGATCTCTTACAAAAGGTATTTGGTATAAAACGATCCAATGTCAGCCTCCTCGGGTCCCATGGTTCGATAAACAAAAATTTAATAGAAGACAGGTAGTATCTATGATCAGGCTTCGCTCCGGACACATTCCGTCTAACAAATTTAAATGTTTAATGGGTATAGTCGATTCACCTAATTGCCCTGAGTGTGGAACAGTGGAGGATGTCCAACACGTGCTGATGGAATGTCTCCGTAACGAGGCTCAACGATATGATTTGTCAAATTTAATGTCGTTTGATGTGGGTAGTTGTAACAGCATCCTGGCATCGCCGTTATCGGAAGAGGCCAGGATGTTGTTAAAACTGTACTCTAAATTAATGTAGTGAAAAGTGTTTAATATTAAAGTGTGTGATCTCAACGGGGGTGACATAGTCACTGTGTGACAAAACCGCTTTCTAATTAATAAAGATAATAAAAAAAAAAAAATCAGTAGCTACACCTAGGTATTGTTTAACGTAGTGTTGACGTGTCTACTACACTACCCAGCGAACACTACGAGTATCTAGAACAAATGCATTATGCACAGACTAATACGACGTTATATTAATATCGATACAATCCCATAGAAATGCATGCCATTTATAACGCGAGTAGATTTTAGTTTGTAAAACCTGTTTGAAATTGGTGTAGTTAAAAACCCATTTTTTTAACATACAAAGGATAGGTACCTACATACAATTTCGCGCAAGTGAAGTTCAAGTGTGACTCGAACACAAAACCTCTGTTTAATCGGAACATTGCTCTAATGCACACTCAGCGTTTGTATCTCACGCAATGTGTTCCCGTGACATCCGAAAAATCATTCATATTGCGCTTTTTTTGTTTAATATTGGTTTTCCTTTTTAGTTCTCACTTAATCTTTTACCGGATGATTTTCTCAATATGCAATATGTTCGTTTAAACTATAAATTATTGTTATTTGGAATTTCAGCCACCAGGTTGATGATTTAAATTTAACATCGAATTTAAGTCTTACTTACGTATTATAAATATATTTTCTTTTAGTATTTGGACTTGGTTGAAAAACGTAGTAATTGTCGTTTATATGAAACTATTTTCTTATAATTTAGGAATATATCAGTATTATTTTATTACACAGGAAAAGTTTACTGAAGTGTACTATTTTCTTGTTTTAACGCGTAATACTTTCTATCATTCAGTTCAGACAATACCGTGCGTTTTCCGTGGCTGTACAAGTTGCCCTGTAGCGCATTTGGTTCTCTATGGAAAGTTAAATGTTACTTTTGTTTTTACATTGCTTTTAACCCTGCAAAATCAAACCAGATTCAGATTCAGATTCAGATTTATTTATTGATAACTATACAAATTAATTACATGTCGGAATATAATACAATTAAACATAAAGATTCTATACAATAAATTAAGAATGTCACATTTTAATAGGTCTAACATAATAGGTACATACCATTTTAATAGGTTTAACATCTGGATTGTACATTTGCAAACGAATATAAACCCTATTGCAACGTGCTAAGGTGTATGGGTGAATAGTTATAAACTGTCTTTGTTTGTAGGTACTACAATCAGATGATTGGGTCAACGATCTCTCTGTAGGAATTCATTCAAGTTATAGCATGCGAGATGTAGAAGCAATTCTTTAAGTTTCTTAGAGAATATGGTGTTACTGGATGCGTTTTTGATGTCCGTAGGGACACAATTATAAATGTTAGGGCCGACAACACTGAGTTCCGCACTTGCCTTTGCCAGTCGCCGTCGCGGAGGTACCAGAAGGTGCGGTCTTCGTGACGTTCTCGGGTTCCGTTGGCCGTAAGTTTGGTATTTATGAATGTTGGATCTGACGTATTCACACGCAGTTAGTATAAATATGGACGGCAGAGTTAGTATTTTGTGTTTTCTAAATATGTCACGGGCCGGATGATCGACCGGTTTACGATCTATGATGCGTAGGGCTCGCTTTTGCATACAGAGCACTCTGTCTCGACTGGCAGATGTTGCCCACATATCTACCCCTTGAATAAGGATTGTATGAAAATATCCAAAGTATGCTTTTCTTAAATTGTTGGGTGATAAGGTGGGGGCAAGCCTGGATAGCGCGTAACACGCCGAAGACAGTTTGTCGCATACATAGTCAATGTGTGGGGACCAAGTCAGTTTGGCGTCAATTATGAAGCCGAGGTACTTTGTTGCGTCTACTTGTGGGACAAGGATTTCATTAGATTTTATGTTTAATGGATCATGTTTTTTTTTCAATTTGAAATGAACTATGTTTGTCTTATCCACGTTTAGCAACATCCCATTTGCCGAAAACCATTTAGACATATGACTCATTATTTGGCATAACTTTAATTTTAAGTTATCTACGTTATCAGCACTGACTATGATGCACGTGTCATCGGCGAACATCACGTACTCGGGGTCACTACAGGCGGTCGTAATGTCGTTTACTAGCATAAGAAACAGGTTGTTTCCCATAACTGATCCTTGAGGTACCGCGCAGCTACCTATCGGTTCGAGTTCAGATTTCGTATTTAGGACATACGTGCTCTGTTTGCGATTACTCAGAAACGAGGCAACGGTTTGATGAAAAGCACCTGTGAACCCGTAGCGGGACAGTTTGGCAAGAAGGAGATTATGGTCGATCATCTCGAAGGCGCGCGACAGGTCGCATACCAAAATGGAAATTCACTTTCAACCCGCTATTAAGATAAACAATTGACCAACTTTCAGAATATGAGAAATTAAAAGGGTTGTCATTATATTTAATTTTATAAATAATGACACAAAGGTAAATTAAGAAAGAAAAATTGAATGCGATCTACTGCAATCGAAGCGGGATTTGAACCCGCGACCTCTGCGTTTCCGGCGCATTGCTCTTCCAACTGAGCTATCCGACCGCTACGTCAATCGCACGAAATCTTTCATCCCTTAATTCTTTACGCTACTGGAGCGCCCTCTGTGTCATATATGTTTTTTGAAATGCTTATGCGCATTAGCCATACCCTAGGATGTGCGTTTTACACGCACGATCCCCAATCCCCATTGCTTTACAGCAAGTGCGAAGACTGCGAGAGAGATGGCGCTGTTCTAAATATTTGTATAGAATCTTTTTATCGATTCATATTTTTATGTGGTAATACCACATTTTTATTTTTATAAATAATGACACAAAGGTAAATTAAGAAAGAAAAATTGAATGCGATCTACTGCAATCGAAGCGGGATTTGAACCCGCGACCTCTGCGTTTCCGGCGCATTGCTCTTCCAACTGAGCTATCCGACCGCTACGTCAATCGCACGAAATCTTTCATCCCTTAATTCTTTACGCTACTGGAGCGCCCTCTGTGTCATATATGTTTTTTGAAATGCTTATGCGCATTAGCCATACCCTAGGATGTGCGTTTTACACGCACGATCCCCAATCCCCATTGCTTTACAGCAAGTGCGAAGACTGCGAGAGAGATGGCGCTGTTCTAAATATTTGTATAGAATCTTTTTATCGATTCATATTTTTATGTGGTAATACCACATTTTTATTTTTATAAATAATGACACAAAGGTAAATTAAGAAAGAAAAATTGAATGCGATCTACTGCAATCGAAGCGGGATTTGAACCCGCGACCTCTGCGTTTCCGGCGCATTGCTCTTCCAACTGAGCTATCCGACCGCTACGTCAATCGCACGAAATCTTTCATCCCTTAATTCTTTACGCTACTGGAGCGCCCTCTGTGTCATATATGTTTTTTGAAATGCTTATGCGCATTAGCCATACCCTAGGATGTGCGTTTTACACGCACGATCCCCAATCCCCATTGCTTTACAGCAAGTGCGAAGACTGCGAGAGAGATGGCGCTGTTCTAAATATTTGTATAGAATCTTTTTATCGATTCATATTTTTATGTGGTAATACCACATTTTTATTTTTATAAATAATGACACAAAGGTAAATTAAGAAAGAAAAATTGAATGCGATCTACTGCAATCGAAGCGGGATTTGAACCCGCGACCTCTGCGTTTCCGGCGCATTGCTCTTCCAACTGAGCTATCCGACCGCTACGTCAATCGCACGAAATCTTTCATCCCTTAATTCTTTACGCTACTGGAGCGCCCTCTGTGTCATATATGTTTTTTGAAATGCTTATGCGCATTAGCCATACCCTAGGATGTGCGTTTTACACGCACGATCCCCAATCCCCATTGCTTTACAGCAAGTGCGAAGACTGCGAGAGAGATGGCGCTGTTCTAAATATTTGTATAGAATCTTTTTATCGATTCATATTTTTATGTGGTAATACCACATTTTTATTTTTATAAATAATGACACAAAGGTAAATTAAGAAAGAAAAATTGAATGCGATCTACTGCAATCGAAGCGGGATTTGAACCCGCGACCTCTGCGTTTCCGGCGCATTGCTCTTCCAACTGAGCTATCCGACCGCTACGTCAATCGCACGAAATCTTTCATCCCTTAATTCTTTACGCTACTGGAGCGCCCTCTGTGTCATATATGTTTTTTGAAATGCTTATGCGCATTAGCCATACCCTAGGATGTGCGTTTTACACGCACGATCCCCAATCCCCATTGCTTTACAGCAAGTGCGAAGACTGCGAGAGAGATGGCGCTGTTCTAAATATTTGTATAGAATCTTTTTATCGATTCATATTTTTATGTGGTAATACCACATTTTTATTTTTATAAATAATGACACAAAGGTAAATTAAGAAAGAAAAATTGAATGCGATCTACTGCAATCGAAGCGGGATTTGAACCCGCGACCTCTGCGTTTCCGGCGCATTGCTCTTCCAACTGAGCTATCCGACCGCTACGTCAATCGCACGAAATCTTTCATCCCTTAATTCTTTACGCTACTGGAGCGCCCTCTGTGTCATATATGTTTTTTGAAATGCTTATGCGCATTAGCCATACCCTAGGATGTGCGTTTTACACGCACGATCCCCAACCCCCATTGCTTTACAGCAAGTGCGAAGACTGCGAGAGAGATGGCGCTGTTCTAAATATTTGTATAGAATCTTTTTATCGATTCATATTTTTATGTGGTAATACCACATTTTTATTTTTATAAATAATGACACAAAGGTAAATTAAGAAAGAAAAATTGAATGCGATCTACTGCAATCGAAGCGGGATTTGAACCCGCGACCTCTGCGTTTCCGGCGCATTGCTCTTCCAACTGAGCTATCCGACCGCTACGTCAATCGCACGAAATCTTTCATCCCTTAATTCTTTACGCTACTGGAGCGCCCTCTGTGTCATATATGTTTTTTGAAATGCTTATGCGCATTAGCCATACCCTAGGATGTGCGTTTTACACGCACGATCCCCAATCCCCATTGCTTTACAGCAAGTGCGAAGACTGCGAGAGAGATGGCGCTGTTCTAAATATTTGTATAGAATCTTTTTATCGATTCATATTTTTATGTGGTAATACCACATTTTTATTTTTATAAATAATGACACAAAGGTAAATTAAGAAAGAAAAATTGAATGCGATCTACTGCAATCGAAGCGGGATTTGAACCCGCGACCTCTGCGTTTCCGGTGCATTGCTCTTCCAACTGAGCTATCCGACCGCTACGTCAATCGTAATAAAAATATGAATCGATAAAAAGATTCTATACAAATATTTAGAACAGCGCCATCTCTCTCGCAGTCTTCGCACTTGCTGTAAAGCAATGGGGATTGGGGATCGTGCGTGTAAAACGCACATCCTAGGGTATGGCTAATGCGCATAAGCATTTCAAAAAACATATATGACACAGAGGGCGCTCCAGTAGCGTAAAGAATTAAGGGATGAAAGATTTCGTGCGATTGACGTAGCGGTCGGATAGCTCAGTTGGAAGAGCAATGCGCCGGAAACGCAGAGGTCGCGGGTTCAAATCCCGCTTCGATTGCAGTAGATCGCATTCAATTTTTCTTTCTTAATTTACCTTTGTGTCATTATTTATAAAAATAAAAATGTGGTATTACCACATAAAAATATGAATCGATAAAAAGATTCTATACAAATATTTAGAACAGCGCCATCTCTCTCGCAGTCTTCGCACTTGCTGTAAAGCAATGGGGATTGGGGATCGTGCGTGTAAAACGCACATCCTAGGGTATGGCTAATGCGCATAAGCATTTCAAAAAACATATATGACACAGAGGGCGCTCCAGTAGCGTAAAGAATTAAGGGATGAAAGATTTCGTGCGATTGACGTAGCGGTCGGATAGCTCAGTTGGAAGAGCAATGCGCCGGAAACGCAGAGGTCGCGGGTTCAAATCCCGCTTCGATTGCAGTAGATCGCATTCAATTTTTCTTTCTTAATTTACCTTTGTGTCATTATTTATAAAAATAAAAATGTGGTATTACCACATAAAAATATGAATCGATAAAAAGATTCTATAGAAATATTTAGAACAGCGCCATCTCTCTCGCAGTCTTCGCACTTGCTGTAAAGCAATGGGGATTGGGGATCGTGCGTGTAAAACGCACATCCTAGGGTATGGCTAATGCGCATAAGCATTTCAAAAAACATATATGACACAGAGGGCGCTCCAGTAGCGTAAAGAATTAAGGGATGAAAGATTTCGTGCGATTGACGTAGCGGTCGGATAGCTCAGTTGGAAGAGCAATGCGCCGGAAACGCAGAGGTCGCGGGTTCAAATCCCGCTTCGATTGCAGTAGATCGCATTCAATTTTTCTTTCTTAATTTACCTTTGTGTCATTATTTATAAAAATAAAAATGTGGTATTACCACATAAAAATATGAATCGATAAAAAGATTCTATACAAATATTTAGAACAGCGCCATCTCTCTCGCAGTCTTCGCACTTGCTGTAAAGCAATGGGGGTTGGGGATCGTGCGTGTAAAACGCACATCCTAGGGTATGGCTAATGCGCATAAGCATTTCAAAAAACATATATGACACAGAGGGCGCTCCAGTAGCGTAAAGAATTAAGGGATGAAAGATTTCGTGCGATTGACGTAGCGGTCGGATAGCTCAGTTGGAAGAGCAATGCGCCGGAAACGCAGAGGTCGCGGGTTCAAATCCCGCTTCGATTGCAGTAGATCGCATTCAATTTTTCTTTCTTAATTTACCTTTGTGTCATTATTTATAAAAATAAAAATGTGGTATTACCACATAAAAATATGAATCGATAAAAAGATTCTATACAAATATTTAGAACAGCGCCATCTCTCTCGCAGTCTTCGCACTTGCTGTAAAGCAATGGGGATTGGGGATCGTGCGTGTAAAACGCACATCCTAGGGTATGGCTAATGCGCATAAGCATTTCAAAAAACATATATGACACAGAGGGCGCTCCAGTAGCGTAAAGAATTAAGGGATGAAAGATTTCGTGCGATTGACGTAGCGGTCGGATAGCTCAGTTGGAAGAGCAATGCGCCGGAAACGCAGAGGTCGCGGGTTCAAATCCCGCTTCGATTGCAGTAGATCGCATTCAATTTTTCTTTCTTAATTTACCTTTGTGTCATTATTTATAAAAATAAAAATGTGGTATTACCACATAAAAATATGAATCGATAAAAAGATTCTATACAAATATTTAGAACAGCGCCATCTCTCTCGCAGTCTTCGCACTTGCTGTAAAGCAATGGGGATTGGGGATCGTGCGTGTAAAACGCACATCCTAGGGTATGGCTAATGCGCATAAGCATTTCAAAAAACATATATGACACAGAGGGCGCTCCAGTAGCGTAAAGAATTAAGGGATGAAAGATTTCGTGCGATTGACGTAGCGGTCGGATAGCTCAGTTGGAAGAGCAATGCGCCGGAAACGCAGAGGTCGCGGGTTCAAATCCCGCTTCGATTGCAGTAGATCGCATTCAATTTTTCTTTCTTAATTTACCTTTGTGTCATTATTTATAAAAATAAAAATGTGGTATTACCACATAAAAATATGAATCGATAAAAAGATTCTATACAAATATTTAGAACAGCGCCATCTCTCTCGCAGTCTTCGCACTTGCTGTAAAGCAATGGGGATTGGGGATCGTGCGTGTAAAACGCACATCCTAGGGTATGGCTAATGCGCATAAGCATTTCAAAAAACATATATGACACAGAGGGCGCTCCAGTAGCGTAAAGAATTAAGGGATGAAAGATTTCGTGCGATTGACGTAGCGGTCGGATAGCTCAGTTGGAAGAGCAATGCGCCGGAAACGCAGAGGTCGCGGGTTCAAATCCCGCTTCGATTGCAGTAGATCGCATTCAATTTTTCTTTCTTAATTTACCTTTGTGTCATTATTTATAAAAATAAAAATGTGGTATTACCACATAAAAATATGAATCGATAAAAAGATTCTATACAAATATTATATTTAATATTCAGTTTTATTTTAGCATTAAATGCCTAAAAAGACAAGAACAACGCTCTACTTAAAGGTTGTCTGAAAGATATCGCTCTTTAGCTATTAGACCGCATGTTGTATACCTCCATTGTAATTTAAATTTTACTTGTTATCCATGTTTATGTGTGCAATAAAGAGTATTCTATCTATTCTATCAACTGGCAAAATGTTTTTATGAATTGCTCATGTAATAGAATTACCTATACTCATACTAGTTAATTCACAATGTGTAATAAATGTAAAATTATTCACAATTACTAGTATAATTTACCTATTCCAGAAAACTATGACAATCAGGTCAAATCGATTCAATTTCTAAGCGAAGATTTACTTTAAACGCCACAAACTGGACAATTCGTTTTAAAATGTCATTACCATAATACCTATGTTGTAGGTTTTACTCGTAATCATTTATTTATAATGCACGAATACTTTTCTAGTATGTATATTCTTTTGTTATATACTTTATTCTATAGTGAACTCAAATCAGTCAAATCGTTTCAACTTCTAGACAACGATTTATTTAATAGAGTATAATATATATGTATAACACTTATAGTCAATATAGTTCCAGTGCAGATAAATCCATACCATGTTTTATTTGTTACATATCCAATCAATTTCGCGATAATCCCTCTACGACATGAATTACCTGTAATATCATTTAACTTTCGAATTTGACACGGTGTCACTTAAAGTCATACAACTATAACGGCCAAAAACGGCTTCGTGTGCAGTAAAGGGTGAAGAGATGTCATCTGCGCAACACTCACTTGACAGTCCAGCCTCTCAAATGAGACCTCCAGTAAATAGGGTCTAATGCGCTTGTCATAGTTTGAGGACATATTTTATTATTCGCACCCCCTTTACCGCCATGTATCAGTTATACGGGACTGGGAATCGAACCCCGATTCCCTGGTCCCTTCCACCAGGTAGCTCCTTTTTCAATTTTTCTTTAAGCTTTGATCTTTGTATTAATGGTTTAAAATAAAAATTGTGGTGTACCCACATTAAAAAAAAATTAGACATTACATTTTTCATAAAAAATTATAAGTGATAACTATTATTTATCAAGCTAGACAATCTAGCCCCGGTATAATCGGTTTTATTTACCCGTGAATTGTGACACGGTCAAACCATGTTATTGTAAGAACAATAGATTTTAATATATTTGACGGTCACTTGCCTACTAACACAGGTAAGACCATGTAACAACCGACTATATCGGGTATATCCTCTATGTTTTTCATTAATACATTTTAGTTATCAAATATAGCCATCTAAATAATAACAATAATAACGACGGTGGAAAGGAGAAACCCCTTAAGCGACATTTTGCTAACCTTACAGGAGAGCGTTTAAAAGTATTAATTTTCTTTAAAAAAAAGTGTAACTTTTTTTCTAGTCGTTTTAGAGACTTCGGTTCTATGGACGGGTTTAGTTATCACTTAATGTTTTGACGCCTTTGTTGACGATATCAACATCCATTTCCATTAAGTAGATACTCTTACTACGGCTAATTCCTCTGCAAATTTTTTGACATAAGTGCACAAAGTACTGGTCAGAATGTTATGCGACTTTTGTTGTAGGTACTTTAATATTCTAAACCACTATACCCACTTTTTCCTTTTCTTTTCCTTTTACAGAAATTAATTAAAAGGATTCCACTGATTATTATTATCGGTTATTTGTACACTTCCTTGTTGCGTTTTTAATCCTCATCGCCATTGTGACATCCAGGGTTTCAGGGCGGGAATAGATTCAATGAAACAACGTAAATGCAGTCTTAGGGAGTATTTCCTAAACAACGAGTGTGGGATTCATCGCGATGTAGTAGCAGTTGACAAAGGCCTCACCTCTCTCTCCTTGGCAAACGAGAACTGGCGCAGACCAAAGGTGCTTATGCTTAGCACCGATGACCGCAGGGCTGTATGGAAGAGCAAGGAGCTACACGGGCGGTTCTACAAGGCCCTTACGGGGCCCGATGTAGATCTGCTCGCGTCGGTGAACTGGCTACGCTTCGGGGATCTCTTCGGGGAAACCGATGGTTTTGTCTGTGCAATTGCGGACGAAGTAATGATGACGAACAACTACCGGAGATATATCCTGAAGGACGGTACGGTCGACATTTGTCGGGCATGCCGCCGTCCCGGTGAGTCACTCAGGCATATTATCTCCGGTTGTTCTCATCTTGCTAACGGCGAGTACTTGCACAGACATAACCAAGTAGCCAGGATTATCCACCAGCAATTTGCTCTTCGATACGGTCTTGTGGGGTCTGAGGTGCCGTACTATAAGTACGCACCAATGCCAGTTCTTGAGAATGGTCGTGCCACGCTCTATTGGGATCGATCTATCATCACGGACAGGACTATTGTAGCCAATAAGCCTGATATCGTTTTGGTAGATCGATCCAAGCGCCAGGCAGTGCTCGCCATCCCCCATGACGAGAACCTCGTGAAGGCTGAGAAGGACAAACTCAGCAAGTACCTTGACTTGGCTCACGAGGTGACCGCCATGCGGGATGTTGACTCGGCGATCATTGTCCCGATAGTCGTTTCGGCGAACGGTCTTATAGCGAAGAGTCTCGACAAACATCTTAAGAGACTCTCGCTAGATTGTTACGCAGTCATATCATCTTTGATAACTTTTACTACTACTAGCGCCATCTAGTCTCTGGTATTCCTACAGGAACACGTGTGAGCGTAGCTCCGGCCTAGATTTCGTACTGCTGACGCCATCTAGTGGCGCCATTGTTCAAATACATTAGCAGATCGTTGCAGCTGGCAACACTGAATCGACTCGGCTCGATGGCTTCTTAATCATTTAAGGATTAATATTCATAAATATTAAATAAAGGAGTGTTTTATTTTGTCTCTAATCGTATGAAACAATTATTTCATATAAATCTCAATCAAATTGACTAGTAGCTTCATTTGTCTTTGGAATCGGAAATTTCGCGATTGCGTGGGGACATCTCTAGTGTTCCGATGGTTAGAGTTGTGGCAGAGCGCTCGAGCAGTGCGTTCCCGAAGCCCATAGCGTGAGGACGTACTCGCCTTCTCCCGAGAGGCAGCCATTTTCTCTTCAAAAATGTGAACACTCATATCTGGAGGCATCCTAGACACAAAACCTACGATGACACAATAAACCATTCGGTGAGTGAGCCTACGTTGTCCAGAAGTGGTTAACGATGTTATTTCTCGATTTCGTATGATTATTTTCTAACGTGTTTTGTTCTCAAATTGTTACAGACATCTTTCTTTTCTTTCTTGTGGAAACACACACAGCAGCCGATGTGACGGACGAATTTGTCTAACCCTGATTCTCGCCGGGTAAGAGAAATCACTTTTATTACGTAATTATTTCGATTAGCGATAGTACATTGGTTAGGAAGTGTCTGAGTGAATTTGTCGTGTACTTGTCTTGCAGGGTTTTGTCGTATGTCGATTGTTTGTTAAGACAAAGTATTATTTTCAGTGATAGCACTGGCTACCTACCTACGCTACGCGTAAATGCTGGCCGTAGTAGCCAGATTGCGGAGGCGATTGAGCTGGGTGCGTCGCGGCCCCTGGCCGTGCTGATTCCGTGTTGCGGACTGGTGACTTTGACACCGGGTGTCGAAACTGTCACGAGCTGTACCTTTTACGAGGTCCAGAGTGGAGACATCTGTGGTCGAAGCGCACGCCGGCAGCGTGGACTTACCACGCCTTCTAAGCCAAGGTGAAAACGTTCCGTATTTAACTCCAAGTCGCATTCCTGTTGTTTAAATTACAAAGTAAAGTTCTATAGCCTCACACACAAAACCAAGTTCTCATGTAACTTCATTAAATTAGTTAAACTTCTATGCGTATACGCCTCTTAAAGAGCTCTGTATTATTTTGGGAATAGCCCAAACTGTCTGATAGTTTAAGTAATTAATAGTAGAATAAGTGTTACTCTTGTGTAATTTATAATTTTGCCATTTAGTAATTATACATATGTGGCTCATAATTTCAAGCTTTGTTTAACTCTCTCTCCCTAGCTTAATCCCTTTCAATCTCTTGACCTTTGGAGAAATAAATAAAAGTGTCTGGCGCCCTCTCTTTTCTATTCTTTCTAAATAAATATAACAATAAGCTGAAAACTCATCCATATTCGTTGAAGACGTCTTACCCACTAAGATACCCTAGATCTCTCTCGCTGACTAGCACGGAGCATTACAGCAAGTGTGGACAGAAACTCACTCCTGTCAGAGACCATCACACATAGGTGAGCGTAGGACTGCCTCAGTTTACCCAAAGCGCAGTTGCACGTTACATTTCAGGCGCCCAACGTGGGGCTCGGTAGTTTCAGATATTTCTAGCACGTCAACGTGAACCCTGGAATTTCAAATTTATCTGGTACGTCTGGGAACGTTTGTGGATGTGTTTATCGTTTCTGTCAGTATAAATCTGTCAAATAAGCTTGAATTTTGAACTATACTAGTTGCATTGGTGTGTGAGGCTAACTTTATTATAAAACAAAAACTACTAATCTAATCTGTGTCATATTTAATGTTTATTGTGTCAAAAATATTTTATTTCTATTGTGTGTCTAGGTTGTCAATTGGACATTCACTCTTTTCTTTGCTCATGTGAGTAAAGTCTACTACTTGAGTTATAACTAAACTCAATACCTACTTTAAAACTATATTATAACTAAACTGAATACCTACTTTACAGCTATAAAACTGTAAACCTATAATTTTTACTTATCTATTTTATTAATTGCCAAGTATCGCACTGGCATACTACTCACTTTTATCAGTGATAAAACTGTTAACCCTGTTTTGAATTTCTCTGAAGTCTACCTTTACTTAATTGAATATTGTGTGTAAAATCAAAAGCTTAACTTAATAGGTATCCCATCAAAAACATAAATGTAAAATGAGAGCCAAGTTCAATATCGCGTGCACTTCGCCGACAAAAGAATTGAGATCTGCAAGGGTGCCAAGTTCTTTGCTCTAAAATTTTTAGATACAAGGACATGCGACATACTCAATGCATTTATTTTACTTGGGGAGTAATTCAATATCAAGATTTGACTTGGCTAGTTTTCATAAACTAACTAAATTTTATAAAAGTAACATATTCATAGTCATAGTTCATTATCAAGCTAACAGTATAAGTAACAAGACGTACACTAACTTGCGTACTTACCTTTACGAAAATAGGTTAATGATTTGATTGATTTTGATTTATAATATAAATTTATATTTTAAAACTAGCCAAGTCACGTCTTGATATTGAATTACACCCCAAGTAAAATAAATGCATTGAGTATGTCGCATGTCCTTGTATCTAAAAATTTTAGAGCAAAGAACTTGGCACCCTTGCAGATCTCAATTCTTTTGTCGGCGAAGTGCACGCGATATTGAACTTGGCTCTCATTTTACATTTATGTTTTTGATGGGATATCATTACTTTTTGTACAGAATTTATTATGATGTGTAAATTACTTAATTATTATTTGTTAATTAGTTCTGTGTGCTATTCTAGTACATCTTTTGAAAGTTTTGAACAAACAAAGAATTTTCCAAAACGGTTAGTACGTATTGGATTTTTATGTGCATGTATGTGTAAGTGTGTGCGTGTGAGTGTAAGTATATGCTATTCTAGTATATCTTTCAAACAAAAAAAGAATTTTCGAAATCGGTTTATAAATGACAGAGTTCTGAGGCAACAACCATCAATAATAATAATAATAATAAAAAACATAAAAAAATCACTGTTTTAGATTTTTATATGTATACACACACAATTACTAAGCTGGATGCCAAATTTCACCTTTCTAGGTCACCTGGAAGTGGGTTAGGTTTTTGATTACTAGTCAGTCAGTCAGTCAGTCAGTCAGTCAGTCAGTCAGTGATAAAAATACCGTTTTTTGGACTTTAATATCTCAATAACTATTTAACCTATATTAATGAAATTTGGGGTTCTACTTGTTCTAAAGGATCTTAATACATAAGCCAAATTTCATTTTTTTATGTTAAATAGATTTGGAGTTATTGGGGGGTCAAAAGTGGCTCCAAACGGTTCGTGTAATATAACACACGGCTGCTGCTCGCCAGTTCCTGCGGTGAACTTGGCTGGACACGCTGCCGCGTGTCTAGATAAAACCTATCTTTTGTATCTTAAATAGAGGAGATAAGTACGAATAATTCTAGTAGCTGTTTTTACTTATCTGTTGTATTAAATATTAAGTGTTGAATACTGATATACTTGTCAAACATGGCGTTACAAATTGAAGTTGATAATCTGACTAAGGACGAACTTATGTTTGAATTACAAGCAAGAGGCTTAGATGTAGACACTAGCTATACTGTGGAGGAGCTTAAATCCCAATTCAAATCTGCCAAGGGCACATCTTTAGACAACACGAAAGCGAACACTTTTATCTCAAGTTTGTCTGTTGACGACGAATTTCAGGTCTGCGAGGGAAAACTGGATGCGGTTCTGCAGGCAGATCACTCGTCCTCATCGTGTCGGAGAAGGTGAAGTACAAGATACCCAAATTCTTTTATAACTGTAGATTTACTCCGCAGAATAACCCTGCAGAACGCACGCTTAAAGTTATAGGTACAGCAATTGCTTCTTATGTCGGAACCGATCACCGCACGTGGGATCGAGAAGTTAGTGCGATCGAGTTCGCTATAAACACAGCTGTTCACGAAGTTACTGGTCTTAGCCCTTATTTTCTGAATAGTGGACGAGAGGCTATTCTCTCTGGGGAATGGTACCCTTCAGGACCTCCTAGCGGAAATGATTTGCAATTCACTAATAGGGATTTATATTCTTCAATGTTGTCACATTTAAAACCTATCTTTGAAAAGGTCAATGACCGTTTACAGAAGTCTTATCAGCGAGGCCGAGTATATTACAATCGGGGTAGGAGACGCTTAGAATATGACGTGGGTCAAGTGGTTTGGAAAAGAGAATTTCCTCTCTCCGACGCAAGTAAATTCTTTGCTCAAAAATTAGCTCCCAAATTTAAAAAATGTGTCGTACTTAGAAAAATATCACCGGTAACGTACGAACTCCGCGATTTTAATACTCAAAAATCTCTAGGCATTTGGCATGTAAAAGACATCATAAAATCTCAGCCGATTTAAAACGGTTATGTAGTGCTGTGTTATAAGGCCGGTTTATCGCAACCGTTAAACGTCGGTTAACGTTCGACTTGTAGCTAAAGTTGATCTTAGTGTTTTGTTTCCATTGTAAACAATAATAATATACAGTTTCAAATAATTTTACTTTCTCTTGACGTTATGTACGACAAAATATTCACAACTTAGATTTTTTAACATATGAAATTTAAACTAAAATTAGGCCATTTTAGATACTAAAAAGTAATTTTCTATACTTCCAGTTTAAGATATTTTATATATCAACCATATTAAATAAATTACATGGCATGTTGGTGACATTTGCTCAAAATTAGAAGCCATTTTCTTATAACAACCTGACCGATGGTTAACCATAGGTTAAACTTTAGTGCTACCGCGAGCGTGGTATCGTTTCTTGTTTCCGTGAGAAGGAGCGTAAACAACATTGCATATCTTTTATCATGAAGCGAAATATGAAGGTAACAAAGTAGAATAATAAATAGTACGGGTTGATATTTTGTGCTGATGTTCCTCTTTTGTTCTGTCAATAATTAAAACAAAGATTAAATTCCTATTGACACTTTAAATAAATGAAGTTTTTTTTTTTAGAGTAAATTCCGTTTTGTGAAGGTTTAACTAAGTATTTAAACTTTAACAAGATCGAGATTAATGATGATGTTGTGGCGTTTGAAAGGTTGAACCTTGTAAACATTTAGTTTCATGAATATATTCTATATATTCAATGCAAATTCGAATACTTAAATAAATCTTAGATTAACTTTAAACTACAAAGCCCTTATGGCGTTAAAAAGGTTTAATTTTGTAAACATTTCATTTAACTTAATTCTCCCTATTCAAGTCATAATGCAATCATTGAAAACTTATTTCATTGACAAAGCCATATAAATACTCCGGCGTTCAAAAGGTTAAAATTTCAAATTTGTTTTTTATTTTTTTTTCAATCTAATCCGTGGTATTTCAACTACTTAAATCTTAGAAATAAAACTAGAAAGATATTTGGCGTGTAAAAGGTTAAAACTTTAGATTATTTTTTTAACAGAATTCTGTTCTATTCAGTTTGAATGTAACTATTTAAATGACAAACTAAACTAAAAACTGTAGAAATGCTGTGGCGTAGAAAGGGTTAGTTTGTGGAAACGTTTTTTTAACGTATTCTTTGCTTTTACTGAACATATACCTACTATAACTAAAACTATAAAATAAAATTTCGGCGTTCAAAAGGTTAGGCTTAATTCTTTTATTCATTCTATCGGTGTAATAGAATTCACTTTAATGTTCTGACTGGAAATTTTAACTGAATAATTATCATTTTTTTTAATTCTCAGAATGCAGTATTTTAATATATTAACGTAATTAGGTCATTGCACTCTTTGCTTGACTATTCTCGCTATGCGAGATATCTTAACATAGTGACTAATACTACTCAAATGTAGGTAGTTAGCGTATAGGTTGATGTGCGCAGATAATGAGTCGCAATTGGGTTAGGGAAACTTAACTTTGCCTTCTAGGTAGACTTGTATTCAAGAACTGAGATTTTAAGTAACTGATGACGTAATGTTTATCTGATTTCTTTTACTCAAGCGTATTTTGCTGACTACTGATTAAATAGAATATGGATTCCGTCTAGGTAATTCTAGGTAATAAACGAACCGTATATATGCACATTGCACTTAGTGATGTGTTACCTGACGTAGAATTTTACATAATTGAGAAACCGTTATTCTTTGAGTGAGACGTAGGGACGTAGCTTCTCTTAGGTAAAATACCGGTAGGTTTTTACTTGGCACTCAAATGAAAATAATCTGGAATGGACAGTCGACCTCATTATCAGGATACACACCGATTGGTACCATCGTTTGTGTTAGTTAATTTCGTAGTATAAGGACTAATTTGTTAAGTGCATGCTTAGTTGTCAAGGTATAGTTCGTTAGGAAAATAGATAGGAAAATAGATAGGTAGATATAGAGTGGGGACGCCTACGCATAAGAAATAGATTAGGATTTTTAGGATAGCTGTGGTTCTTACATGTTCATACATTTAAGCTTTTACTGTCGACATTAGGTTAAGCTCTTGGAATAAATATGTCCACTTCTACTTTCTTCTAATGCTGAAAGAAAAATTCAGTTCTTATCTTAAAGACAAAATAAGTCTTCTACTTCTACTGTTGTCGGAATGACACATCTTATATTTAAGTCTACTACTTGGAGATTCCTGTGTGGAAAAGGGGTTGTTTTCTTTAAACTGCTGTTGAGATTTCTGTTGGTGCAACCATGTGACCATCGATCACAGGTGTATGTCTAATCAACATATGCAGGCGCTGATGTTACTCATATACAGTATGTCTTCTTGTATTTCTAAGACTGGTGTTGTTTTGTCGTGTTAATTGGAATCGCTCAAGGTTAGCTATTTTCAGGACAGTTTGTCAACGTATGAAGCTTCACGTACAGTCGATAGAATTTCTTTTCTCATCTAAAACTTTTGAAACTTAGTTAAGCTTATACTGAGATGGTGTGACAACTGTCACGTCTGCTCAACTATTTATCTTTTGTTATTGTCTAACTCTAAGGTGATACTCGTATGTGGGTCAAGGGTCGATGACCTCTACATAGGGTTGTGTCGTAGTGGTAAGGTGTAGGTTAGTTTGATAGGTTGGAAGGCAGTTGGGCTCTCTCTTGAGATACTTTTGGATGGAGTTTTCCTTTCTTTTATGGTCATACTCACTCACGTTTTTGAAATTCTTTTCTTACACAATGATATCCTATTGAAAGTTTTCCATAGAAAACGAAAACCTTAAAAACGTAAACAATTATACTTGTTTGGTATTTTGAATTTTCCTTTCCCACTTAGAAATCTCATTTTAAGTGTTTACAAATATTTTTCCAACGCATTGATATTTGAATTTTCCTTTTCCACTTAGAAATCACATTTTAAGTGTTTACAAATATTTTTCCAACGCATTGATATTTCAAATTTCCTTTTCCACTTAGAGCACGTTTTAAGTGTTTGCAATTTTCTCAACACATTGAAAGCCAACTTTTGCCCTTTTGCGCTGTGCGAGCTTTCTCTCCTCGTCACTTTCTGTGAGACGCTCAGGAGGTCGAGTGAGTCATCGACATGGACTTCTCGCTACAAGCGCACCCTTTTATTAGGATACCTGCGTTATCTTTGACAGGCATACCGCCCTAAGGTGGTACTCTTTTAGGCTTTCTGGTGTTCATCGAGGAACACTGACAGAGGTGTTGGTGTCTGCGTTCTTTCTTTGACACGAGTTCGGATGTTTTATTTACATTGGGGCTCCTGCTGCCTTAAATTTAAAAAAAAAAAAAAAAAAATTTTTTTTGGAAAAAAAAAATTTTTTTTTCTCTAACTGGAGCGGTAATGTTACGCAGTCATATCATCTTTGATAACTTTTACTACTACTAGCGCCATCTAGTCTCTGGTATTCCTACAGGAACACGTGTGAGCGTAGCTCCGGCCTAGATTTCGTACTGCTGACGCCATCTAGTGGCGCCATTGTTCAAATACATTAGCAGATCGTTGCAGCTGGCAACACTGAATCGACTCGGCTCGATGTCTTCTTAATCATTTAAGGATTAATATTCATAAATATTAAATAAAGGAGTGTTTTATTTTGTATCTAATCGTATGAAACAATTATTTCATATAAATCTCAATCAAATTGACTAGTAGCTTCATTTGTCTTTGGAATCGGAAATTTCGCGATTGCGTGGGGACATCTCTAGTGTTCCGATGGTTAGAGTTGTGGCAGAGCGCTCGAGCAGTGCGTTCCCGAAGCCCATAGCGTGAGGACGTACTCGCCTTCTCCCGAGAGGCAGCCATTTTCTCTTCAAAAATGTGAACACTCATATCTGGAGGCATCCTAGACACAAAACCTACGATGACACAATAAACCATTCGGTGAGTGAGCCTACGTTGTCCAGAAGTGGTTAACGATGTTATTTCTCGATTTCGTATGATTATTTTCTAACGTGTTTTGTTCTCAAATTGTTACAGACATCTTTCTTTTCTTTCTTGTGGAAACACACACAGCAGCCGATGTGACGGACGAATTTGTCTAACCCTGATTCTCGCCGGGTAAGAGAAATCACTTTTATTACGTGATTATTTCGATTAGCGATAGTACATTGGTTAGGAAGTGTCTGAGTGAATTTGTCGTGTACTTGTCTTGCAGGGTTTTGTCGTATGTCGATTGTTTGTTAAGACAAAGTATTATTTTCAGTGATAGCACTGGCTACCTACCTACGCTACGCGTAAATGCTGGCCGTAGTAGCCAGATTGCGGAGGCGATTGAGCTGGGTGCGTCGCGGCCCCTGGCCGTGCTGATTCCGTGTTGCGGACTGGTGACTTTGACACCGGGTGTCGAAACTGTCACGAGCTGTACCTTTTACGAGGTCCAGAGTGGAGACATCTGTGGTCGAAGCGCACGCCGGCAGCGTGGACTTACCACGCCTTCTAAGCCAAGGTGAAAACGTTCCGTATTTAACTCCAAGTCGCATTCCTGTTGTTTAAATTACAAAGTAAAGTTCTATAGCCTCACACACAAAACCAAGTTCTCATGTAACTTCATTAAATTAGTTAAACTTCTATGCGTATACGCCTCTTAAAGAGCTCTGTATTCTTTTGGGAATAGCCCAAACTGTCTGATAGTTTAAGTAATTAATAGTAGAATAAGTGTTACTCTTGTGTAATTTATAATTTTGCCATTTAGTAATTATACATATGTGGCTCATAATTTCAAGCTTTGTTTAACTCTCTCTCCCTAGCTTAATCCCTTTCAATCTCTTGACCTTTGGAGAAATAAATAAAAGTGTCTGGCGCCCTCTCTTTTCTATTCTTTCTAAATAAATATAACAATAAGCTGAAAACTCATCCATATTCGTTGAAGACGTCTTACCCACTAATATACCCTAGATCTCTCTCGCTGACTAGCACGGAGCATTACAGCAAGTGTGGACAGAAACTCACTCCTGTCAGAGACCATCACACATAGGTGAGCGTAGGACTGCCTCAGTTTACCCAAAGCGCAGTTGCACGTTACAAGATGGCTGGATCAAGGGCCAGATACAGAAGGCGGTACTCCTGGATACGGCGCGCATCGTCAGGAGGTTCCTCTCTCTGCAGCCCTAACCACCGGTAGCCTGGGCCCCGCCCCGCTGCCGGCGGCACCCTAGGTTAGGTTTTTATAATGTAATTTTGTAATTTGTATTTTGTATCTTGTATTTTGTAATTTCTTTATTGTATTTTACTTTTATATAAATTTATTGTAAAAAAACCTAACCTGCCCCGTCCCGCTGCCGGCGGCACCCTAGATTAGGTTTTTTATAATGTAATTTTGTAATTTGTATTTTGTATCTTGTATTTTGTAATTTCTTTATTGTATTTTACTCTTATATAAATTTATTGTAAAAAAACTTAACCTAAGATGTTAAATGAACATACGAAATAATAATAATAATAATAATAACTTCTTTATTTCGGAATACTAGACTCCATAGTTTGGTTAGTTACATTCTTACTACTACGTTAGTAAGTATTTCACAAATTAAATTATTAAAACAAAGTCAATTAATAAATTACATAAAATTAAATCAAATTTAAATCAGTAATAATTTATTTTAAAATAATATAACAATGCCCTATCTACTTATTACAATACAATACAATACAATACAATACAAATCCACTTTATTGCACACCTCAAATACACAGGGATACAAAACATAAGAGATATACAGTAAAAAATAAATAAACAGAGGTTAACAACAGGCGGTCTTATCGCTAAATAGCGATCTCTTCCAGACAACCTTTAGGTAGCGGAGTAGATTAACAAAAATTAGAATTGAGTAGGTGATGCCAAACAACTTTAAGCCACAAAAATTAACTACAAAAAATAATAATAATAATAAATAAAACAATAAACATACATAAATAACAATAATCTGATATACATACATACAATACTTAAACATAATAAATACATAAAGCAGAATACAAAGAGTAGAATAAATAGCAAACCAGAGTCCATCGCACAGTACGAGCAAGAGGGAGCGATTTACAATGCAGTGTAAATTAAGGCAGAGATAAATAATGAAGTTTAAGGTGAGATTTAAATATAGCAAGAGATTGTGCACGCCTTAGATCAGAAGGTAAAGAATTCCACAGAAGAGTAGCCTGAAAAGTGAATGAATTATTGTAAAACTTGGACGAAGAAGAGGGGATAGTGAGAAGATAATTTTGAGCAGACCTAGCAGAACGCATGTAACTGAAACGCTCTTTGAGGTAGAGAGGAGTTTTGGGGTTAAATAGTATATTGTACAGAAAAGAGAGAATGTGAAATTGACGGCGAGAACGGATTGGGAGCCACTTGAGCTGGGATCGGAAATTGGATATCTACTTATTACTATACTAATCTAAAATAAGTGCCACCCCTTTAATCTGGTCAATCCAGTCTTTGAATATCGAGCAATCGTATTTCTCAGATATAACACTTAGAATCCTGTTGGAGCTCTGTCTGATTCGTCCCATAAGAGATGCAATCCTCTTTCTCAAGAGTGCTGGAAAGCCATCAGTTCGGGCTTCACAAAACATACCAGAGGCACTGCATCTCCTGGACAACCCCAACAGCATTCTAAAGGCATTGTTATATTGAACCCTCAGGGCGCTGATTGATCGCTTAGTATATCTCACCCACAGGCTGCTCTAGTAGAAGCTCTGACAGTATGCTCTTGATAGAGTTATTTTTACTTCAGTCGAGCATCGAGTGAACCTGCGGGCCAGAATATTTCCACGAACCGCCAGCGCCCTGCGTTCCCTCTTAATATCTAGGTCATCGCTTAGATCGGTGGTAATAATGTGACCAAGATATTTAAACTTTTCTACCACTCTGAGAGGGACACCATTCAATGCAACTCACGCCATCTGAGAACAGTCGAGTAAATAATAATCCCACCAAAAACATTTCATGTAAAATTGACGGCCAAGACTCACATGCTCATAACGCTTTTTCTGTAAAAAAGTTATCAGATCCCTGGAAAAGCCAAGCCCCTAAGCCCTGAGTTTACTAATCCTACACCTTGGCTTCAAAGGTATGGCTTGGCCGTTTCATAAAGTAACGTAAATAAGTTAAACGGACCGTCTGGCCCATACGATATCAAGAAATGTCTTCATGATAATATATATAAACTTAATTCCTTACCATATAGGCTGGACAGTCCATTAGACTTATTTACGGTATTTTATGAAACGGCCAAGCCATACCTTTGAAGCCAAGGTGTAGGATTAGTAAACTCAGGGCTTAGGGGCTTGGCTTTTCCAGGGATCTGATAACTTTTTTACAGAAAAAGCGTTATGAGCATGTGAGTCTTGGCCGTCAATTTTACATGAAATGTTTTTGGTGGGATCTCATTTCTTTTTGTAAGGTGCTTTAGTTTTTTTAATTTTTTTGGGCTGTAGGGTTTCTTGAGCGTCAACTGAAGTAGACAATTGTGTATTTAAGAAATACTTAAGTTTAGCCCCATATATAATATACACTTTTATCCCCTATTATGGGAAACCCATACAAACTTCCATCCCCTTATTTAAAGGGTGGGGGGTGATTTTTTAAAAGTCCTACAATATGTATTTGATTTATTACAATGAGTCCCTATAGGTTTCAATTTTCAGACCTCTAGTATCAAAATTTGCAGAAGTTTCATACAAACTTCCATCCCCTAGTTTAAGGGGTTGGGGGGTAAAAGTTCCAAGTTTTAGAATTATTTTGTTGTGTGTGTACTAATACTAGCTTACATACCAAATTTCAGCTTTCTAGGTCATCGGGAAGTACCCCAGAGGTTTTGATACGTCAGTGAGTGAGTGGCAAAATCGGCGTATTTTAGGTACCTATAAAACCTAAAGTATAAAAGCTAGATCAATTAAATTTTGTACATTTTATATGTTTGCTAACTGCATCTTAACCTGAGAATTTGGGCGCTCTAGTGTTAACTGGGACGAAACTATGAGGGTTTGAATATGGGACGAAACGGTTCGAGAAAAGGTAGGTAGTGCCACCTTCTTTTTTGTTCGTCTTGGCGGGGGCACTACCGTGCCCCCAGAACCAAATCGCTACATCGGACGAATGAAACCAAAGTCATACAAAAAAAGTCGAATAATTAATAAACCGAAACGTTACATCGGAAAACTGATATTACGGACAAATGAGATTAAGGGGAAACGTGTCATTAGTCGAGTGAATAAAAAACCTAAGCAATTAATGCCCAATCGTAAAATATCGAATTGAATTTTCGGACAAATGAAAAGAAGTTAATGACATTTGTCGAATAGTTTTTGTCGAAACGAAATTCGGATTAACGTTTTTGGAAATGTAATTAATATTGCTGCATTGTAAAATTAATAATATCAACATTTTATAGTTAAGTAAAATAGTTGTACATAATTGTTTAAATTAAATTTTATTAATAATGTCAACATTTTATAGTTAAGTAAAATAGTTGTAAATAATTGTTTAAATTAAATTTTATTAATAATGTCTGTAAGAAATTGCAATGCCCTAACAGGGCTTCATGTACCTACATTATAATTACCATACCATCCATTGTAAAATGAACATGATTCGCAATAAACGATATGATATTTGATATGATATATGATACCAATCTAGGCACTGTTTTTTTAAAAGATGTCATAAAATCTCAATTTTCTCTTTATCCTGTAGGATCTCAAATCTTCCACATTCACATTCAAATTCATTACTCCATTGGTCAGCGTTCGATGTTTTATTAGAAATTTTTACATTCAAAAATCTCTCCGCAGTTTTACCTACATTTTTCACTTCCGGCACATAACTATTCGTACTATTGTGTGATGGCATTGTCCATCCAGTGATCTCATCTAAATACTGTTCACCGAACTGTACGTTTTCACCCTCATCCAAATATATGGCTCTCAAATCCGTATTTAAAGGAATCCACACCGCGCGTGTTTGATTTTATTTATTTATTTATTTATTTTTCCACACATACAATTATCATTACAGGCTATACCCAATGCGATATTGTTGCAAACATAACATAAAAACAATCTTACGTCTAAAAAAATACAGGTAGGTATCATTTCAGGATTACCTAACTAGGATAGGCAATCTTCCATAAAGCAATTTTTTTGAATTCACTCAGAGCACAAGAAAACAAGTCTAGATCTATCGCGATGACGTTCAGGGTGCGCAGTGCACGCGTCAGCGGCGCCTCCCGCAGCAGCTTGGTGCGCGCGCAGCCAGCAGCCCCGGCCGCCGCCGGCGCGTCGCGAGCGCGGGGGGGCGGGGGGGCACACAGCGGCGCCTCCCGCAGCAGCTTGGTGCGCGCGCGCGGCAGGGCCAGCAGCCCCGGCCGCCGCCGGCGCGTCGCGAGCGCGGGGGGGGGCACACAGACCAACCGCACCCAGTATATCCGGATTGTGTATCTTACCCCTTATCACCTTAAAAACATACGTCACGAGTGAGAGCTCTCTTCTGACTTTCAGCTCCTCATATCCGACCATGCCTAAAACAAACAATGTGGGATACATGAGCGGATAAAATGGATAGACACCGTATTGCCTCATGTACATGTACCTTATAAATTTATTTTGAATCCGTTCTAGCATGAGACTATACTTTGCTTCGTACGGAGCCCATAATTTCGGCATTGCATTCCAGCTGACTCCTCACTAATGCATTATACAACGCAGTTATCGCCTTCATGTTTGTGAATCCCTTTGCCATTCTAAGCACAAATTTAACCGAGGTTTCGAAATGCTTTTTTGCAAACATTTGTGACATGATTTCGAAACGTTAGCTCAGTTGTAAAAATAACCCCCAGATCTCTAACTTCGGTAACCCTAACCATAGGTCTCCCGTCTACAGTATAATTGTGTGTAATCGGAGAACGTGCCCGCGAGAAGGTTATTGCCATACACTTCGCGGTGTTAAACTCCAAAAGATTGTTTTTGCTCCAGTGGACCACTCTGTCTATATCCCTCTGCAATCTTTTGCAATCTTCCACACTTCTTATTACCAGAGATAACTTGAGATCATCTGCGAATAATAAACATTTGGCATCTTTTATCACTTCTGGCACGTCGTTTATCATTAATAAAAATTCCAGAGGCCCCAAGTTACTACCTTGACTTACACCAGATCTAGTAAAATATGGCTTAGACCGATATCCTACATATTCTACAAACTGCTGTCTATCCCTCATATAATCTGAAAAAAAATTAAGAAGATGTGGGGTTAAACCAAAGCCTGCAAATTTCTTCAGTAAGACGTCGTTATCTACTAAATCGAAGGCTTTTTTGAAGTCAAAGTATGTAGTATCGGCCTGGCCTCCGCTATCCACGGTAGGCATTAAATCGGCTACGTGACTAAGCAGATTACTGGCTGTACTTCTTGCCGGCCGAAAACCATGTTGCTCATCTGTAAGCTGCAGGCTTACTTGCCCGTATATGCTCTTGTGGAGAGCCGATTCGAACACTTTCGCTGGAGTGGACAGCACCGCCACAGGTCGGTACTCCTCAACCTTGTTACCCGAAGCTCCCTTGGGTACCGGTATGATCCTGGTTACTTTCCATCTATCTGTAAAAACTGCCATTTTAAGGCATAGATTATAGATGTGCAACAGCGGCTCGGCTAGCACTGCTCTGCAATCCCTAAAAATGTACGGGGGGATACCATCCGGACCTGACGATTTTTTCGGTTTAAGCTGTTTAAGCGCTCGTCGCACATCTGGCACCATTGATATCTTTTTTAACCGACTTCAAAAAAAGGAGGAGGTTCTCTATTCGAACTAATTTTTTTTTTGTGTGTATGTTACTCGATATCTCCGAGAACCGTGAACCGATTTTAATTTTTTTTTTTATCGAAAAGGTATAACTCCGAGTTGGTCCCGTTGGCACTGAGTCAGGATCTGATGATGGAATCTTGGAGAAATCGAGGGAACTCTTCAAATGTTATAGGGACATGTACGGCGCTTTCGGTAATTTATTGATAAAGTCAAGAATTTACATTCAGTAAATAGGATTTGGTGTAAGGAAACTGATGATGAACACCACAGATGGCCACTAGAACCACTAAAAAGCAAAAAAAAAAAACTTTTTAACAAAAAAAAGAACCGACTTCAGTAAAACTAAAAACCAAAAATAACCCATTCAAGTACAGATTACATTTGACTCACCCTTCGAAGTCGGTGCCAAACCTCGCGTAAACTATAATATAACTATAAATATAAGAACTGAGTGGCTTGGGATCGACTTCGAAGGGTGAGTCAAATGTAATCTGTACTTGAATGGGTTATTTTTGGTTTTTTAGTTTTACTGAAGTCGGTTCTTTTTTTTGTTAAAAAAATTTTTTTAATGATTTTTTATTTTCCGATATACTTCTGAAGACAATAATTATAGCAGCGTGCTTACTTGCGGGTTTTAAGTCATATGGGAGCTCAAAACACGTCCTTCAGGTGTTTCAATAGGTACTAGTTATGCATCACACTTGTTTTTCCATCCGCTGATCCCACTACTACAAATTTAAATTGTAGTTTTTCCATATTTCTTCGTTTTTAACCAGAATTGTTGTTTTATAAGACAATAACTCTTTCAGGAATTGTCATTAAAACAATTGTGTTGCTCTGTAAACAAAGTTTTTATTTTGGTTCTTACACACACACGGTGATAATAATAACACTGTTTAAATAACTTAAAATCATATAAACTTACCTGTAAACAAAGAAACGACAATTAAAGTCTCTTATTGAAATTATCACAATTCCCTCTTTAAATTATAACCACTAAATTATGCTCAGTCACTGAGGTTTTTGACAGCTATTCATATAGGCTGTCTTAGGCTACGTGTACGCACTTAGCGGCTGGCCGCAATGCGGCTGGCCGTCCGGCTGGCGGCGGGTTGCGGTTGCAGTTGCGGACTGACCGGACGGCCAGCCGCAGCGCGGCCAGTCGGATAGTGCGCACAGCAACCGCGCGGTCGAGTCGACTCGGCCATTTCCAAGATGGACGTCGAAGAGGCTGTCGGTATTTATTAGATTTACGCGCGTTACATAAAGAAAAAGAAACAAAGACACAGATTCTGGGTGCATATCCACTAATTCTTCCCAAGACCCTTCCGACGTACATTTCTATCGGAATACTCTGTAGACTTCGTATTCCATATTGATGGTCTACCCTGCACCTCGATAACAAACCGCTCCGTATCGAAATCCATACGAGCACTACGAGCGTGGACGCCGGGAACGCATGTGCTTCCGATGCCGACCGGCCGCAATCTGGCAACCGCAGTGAAATCGCGTAGTGCGTACAGCAACCGTCCGGCTACCCGGCCAAGGGGCCGCAGCGCTGCGAGCGACCGGAGTGGTTGGACGGCAGCCGCAATTTAATGCGTATAGATGATACGGTTACATACAATTGTGGGCTTCCGGTTAGCCGTGCGGGCAGCCGCAGTATGGGCAGCCGCTAAGTACGTACGTAGCCTTACCAACCGTGTAGGCCGCCATTACTCACAGCGCACAGCGCCATCTATGGAGTACATACGCACATAGTGACTGCTTACCGACCGACCCTGCTATACAGTAGGTACAACTTAAAGAAATAATATATTATTTTCTTTATATACATACACTGCTTCCACGCAGTATACGTAAGTATTCTAAAATGTTGTGTGCAAATGCAAATAAAATAGCTGAGCTATCAGTTAATGACAATACAACTATTTTATCACTGTTTGAAGTTAGTTTTATCACTCGCCCGGTCGGCTCAGGTCGAGTGATAAAATTAATATGATAATTCTGCATTCTGATATAAATAAAATAACTCAAAATGCGACAGCTCATTTAGTACGCAAACGTTTCTATAGACAATATGAGTTTCTCCGGTAAAGTGGTGATAGTGACGGGTGCCAGCTCTGGCATCGGGGCAGCCACTGCCGTGCTGTTCGCTAAGGAGGGTGCGCGCGTCGCCCTCGTGGCCCGCAACGAGACCAAACTCAACAACGTGGCGCAGCGGTGCGAGGCTGTCGGGTCGACACCGCTCATCATCAAGGCTGATGTCAGCAATGAACAGGAAGCCAGCACCATTGTCAAAAAAACAGTCGACCACTTTGGGAAGCTAGATATTCTAGTGAACAACGCCGGAATCTCGAGACGCGCTTCAGTTGCTGATCCCAATATCCTTCAAACTTTCGACGAAGTTATCAATACGAATCTGCGTTCAATCGTCCAGCTAACCAGCCTGGCTGCGCCACATCTTGTGGAAACTAAGGGCAATATTGTAAACGTATCAAGCGTTACATCAACCAAAATACCAGGGGAAGGATTTATGTCATACTGTGTGTCTAAGGCGGGTTTGGATCATTTCACTCGTTGTGCTGCGTTTGATCTGGCAGCATCTGGGGTTAGAGTGAACAGTGTGAATCCTGGGCCGGTGAGAACAGACATACTTGAAAATTCTGGTGTGGCACCCGTTGGGACTGGGAATTCGGCTTGGGACCAGTTAACTCCTTTAACGGCTTTGGGTAGAGTGGGCGAGCCCGAGGAGATCGCTGACGTCATCGCGTTTCTGGCCAGTGACAAGGCGAGGAGCATCACTGGCTCTATCTATGTTTCCGACAATGGTATGCTGTTAAAGGAAATAAATTTTAAGTGATTTGATTTGTTTTAGTTTTATTTACCTACTGGGGCCTCTACAGCGGTTCTAGCATATCTTGATGCGACTAAGCTTGTCGCGCGACTTAGCATCACCTGTCTTGCTCGCACAGCATGGACAGGAAAGTGACAGGTAGTATTAGTTGCGCGACAAAGAGTTGCGTGTCAAAGTTATGCTAGACGTGCAGCTATCCAAATTGCGATGTTTTTTCGAGCTGATAACATTGATCGCTCGTGTTATTTGTACTTTGTTTGCACGATTCGCCAATTTGAATTCTGCTTGTCACACTTCACACTACCTAATATTATAAAGGCGAAAGTTTGTTATGTGTTTACGTGTTTGTTTGTTACTTCTTCACGCTGAAACAGCTGGACCAATTTTGATAAATTTTGCTATGAAGGTACCTGACACCCTGGATTTACACATAGGCTACTGTTGATCCCGAAAAATTTAGTGTTCCCGTGGGAAAGGGAACACTAAATTTAATGGGGATGAAAAGTATCCTATGACCTTCCCCGGGACTCAAACTATCTCTATACCAAAATGTCATCTAAATGGGTTCACCGGTTTAAACGTGAAGAGTTAACAGACAGACAGACACACTTTTGCATTTATAATTCAGTCAAGTCTTGATATTGAATTATACGTACCCCAAGTAAAATAAATGCATTGAATATGTCGCATGTCCATGTATCTGAAAAATATTAGGGCAAAGAACATGGCGCCCATATAGATCTCAATTATTTTGTCGGCGAAGTCGACAACGTTGCACACGATATTGAACTTGGCTCTCACTTAACATTTATGTTTTTGATAGGATATAATTTACAGGGTTCATTGGTAAAATAAAAACAAACAGAAATACTAAATTGTAATAACTTTTAATAATATACAATATACATTACAACGACTTGTTTCATTTACCTACTTGAAAATATTGGAGGTTGAAGATTTACCAGAACACAGAAAATTATGTAATATATTATATCATCAATGTGAGGAAATATAAGTTCTCAGGAATTTTATTTAAAATGTGATAAACATTCAGTCGCTGCATTATTCGCTCAACACGGATTCTGACTCTAGCTATTTCATATTTGGCACCTGTTTCTTCGCTTGTAAATTCTCCTTTATGCTGAAGAAATGGTGGCATGATAAGAGTGATGTTTTTTCCACTTTCATCAACAGTCGTTTTTATTGCTGAAAATCCTTTATCAGAACAATGTCTCCATTTTCTAAGTGGTCTACTAATCCTGACTACAGTTATTTTTGGGTCACTTTTTCTTCCCTCACTTACTTTTGAATTGAATAAAATGAAGCCTGCAGGAGTTATACCAATAAGCACTTTCGCGGTGAACCCATTTTTGTAGTGTGAGTAGCAGAACACACGATTATCAACAGTTGATGGTACTTATATAGGAATCTCAGTACAGTCAATAACTACTCGAGTGTTACTATAATCAGGGTGGAAACATTCTGGCATTGTCTTCTGCACAACATTTTTATTTGGCCAAAAAACCGTATAATTGAGGTAAAATTAACAGTCGCTATTCTTCTTGGTGTTATTACAATTCACAATAACACATCTTACTAGGACCATATTCTATTTATCTCAAAAACGATTAGAAAATGTTTACTGCAATATGGATTTGACAGCTCAAGTCAGCGACAAAAATGAAAATTTTAGCCGTAGTGAGCACTGTGATCGTTTAGGCTACTCCCTCTACCAGCTTTACACCCTGCCAATAGTAGCATTTTCTGTATCACTAATTCGATGAGGATCTCATGATTTGTGTCAGGGGTATTTAAAATTGTTTGTTTAGGTTATTATATTATAGTAATAATAAAAAATATAGTATTATTTCCACATTAAAACAAACGAATGAAATGATTTTGTTTAAACATGAACGTTTTCTTTGTTTGATATCCAATGACCTACTTTACAAAGCATTTCATTCCATTTTCAGCCTAGGTATTACTAAAACTATAACCCCGCAGCGTATACGGCAGATGGACTATGAAATGAAATGAAATGAAATGAAATGAAATGAAATGAAATGAAATGAAATATTTATTTATAACAATTGTTATAGGTCATAAAACATCATAATTATTATACCAAAAATATTAATAATCGTTATCAATTTTCATGTCAGCTATATATATTATTATGTAATATAACATTTGATCTTCCATTATTTTTACATGGAAAAAATATAAATACAAATTTTACATGGAAAGAGGTAAATTAAAAAACTCATCGAAGCTGTAAAATATTTCCTCTGCCAGCCACTTTGTGAGGTTGTTTTTAAAGCTAGCGGTGGAAGCTGCATTTCTAACGCTATCGGGCAAGCGGTTGTAGATGGAAGGCCCCAGGAAATAAACAGACTGCTCCGACCTGACTAGCTTGTGCGCCCCTGCGACCAGCCTGTCCGCATGTTTATTGTCGCGGAGCGGGTACCTGGTGTTAATTCCCCGACGCTTAAAAATGTCAATGTGTTCATGCGTGAATATTGCCATTTGGTAGATGTATATGCACGGTAAGGGTAGAATTTTGAAACTTGCGAAAATATCCCGAGCAGGGGCATCTGCTGGTTTGCCGGCCATCGCACGGACGGCTCGCTTCTGCATGGAGAACGCGCGTTTCCAGTCAGCAGCACGGGCCCATAGCTCTGCGCCGTATGTCAGCAGCGAGTGTACTGTTGCGAAATAACATTCTCGCACCGCGGTTCTACCGGCGGTGCGCGCCAGACGCCGCAGCGCAAAGCACGCACGGCCGAGTTTCCCGCACACTACATCGATATGAGTCTCCCATGTAAGTGCGCTGTCGAGGTGGAATCCGAGGAGACGTGTGCAGGTTACGTGCTGTAGAGGGGCACCGTCTGCGCACACTCTAAGGGGTGGACATTGATGACCATTCAACCTAAACGTCAAAAAACAAGTTTTGTTTTTGTTTAGTGCCAACCCGTTTGAGCGGAACCATTCGCACATTTGTCTCACTACATTGTTTAGTGCTCCTTCCAACTCCCGCCCAGTAGGTGTGCTGACGACTGCTGTGACGTCATCTGCGTACATATATATTTCAGCGCCATTTATCGCTTGCGGCAAGTCGTTCAACAGTACACTGAAAAGGGTGTTGGAAAGGCACGATCCCTGAGGAACGCCCATCAAACTGCGCGCTTCCGAGGACACACTGTTTCCCCTGTCACCGACCACCACCTGGGCCCTATCGGTCATGAAGGATAGTATTAGCCTGGCCGCGGGGCCCCGTATACCGTAGTGTGCGAGTTTGTCGGCTACGAGCGCGTGGTCGGCCGTGTCGAAGGCGCGCGACAGGTCGCAGCACAATACCGCCACATGCTGCCCCGTTTCCCTCGCGCGCAACACGCCGTACACCACTTCCCGCACCAGGTCGGTGGTGGACCGGCCCTGTCGGTAGGCATATTGGCTGTCCGACAATACGTTCCTCGAGGACCAAAACGTGAGCAGTCTGTTGTTCAACCCTACCTCGAAGCACTTACTAGGCCCGGGGACCAACGATATCGGACGATAGGATTTTATTTCCGATTTCTTACCCTTTCCCTTATAAAGTGGGCAAATTTTTACCTTTTTAAGGCTCTCCGGATATATTCCAGTCTCCATGCAGCTGTTAAATAGGTGTGATAATACGTAGCAGATTACGGGGCTAGCCTGCTTAAGCAAGTTTGTGGAGATACCGTAGACGTCTGTACTGTTTTTCGAAGCGATGAAGGACTTGAATATCCTTACAATTTCGTCGGGTGTGAACAAGCGGAGTCTAAGCGAGCAGTCGCAGACTGCGCATCCGTTTGCCACGGCGGTGAGCGAGCGCGGTCGGTCGGCGGCGGGCGCGCCGCACGCGGCGGCTGCCGTCACGAACTCGTGGTTTAGTGCGTCCACCAGCAGTTGCTTGGTCGCGAACGGGTTGCGCTGTCCCGTAGCAGGTCGGTGAAGTCGACGCGCTCGCGGGGCGCTCTCGCTAGCTCGGTGTTGATGGCTGTCCACATCGCTTTGCTTTTATTATGATACTTGGCTTTGTATATCAGGGAGTTAAAAAAATCAGTACGTTTAGTTTTTAATTTATGATGGTAAGAATTTTGTATTTTGATTGAAACGTCGTTTAAAGCAATATTATCGGGGTATTTTTTGAAAAGGTTTATAATATCAAATGAAAGTAATTTTAAATTAACAATTTCGGAATCTATCCACGGATTTTTATTAGGGTGCACTGTAATTTTCTTTAGAGGAATATGAATATCAAGCAAAAAAGTTAAAATATTAATTACCTTTATTGCAAATTGTACGCATTCATCACGGTGTTTGTTGACTATTCCTTGCCAATCTATTGATTCGAGCGCATTAACAAATGACGCTCTGTTTTTATGACTAAACACTCGTTTTGTTATCACCTGAGGGGACGGGACGCGCTCGGGGCGCGGCGCGGTCAGTCGCTGCGCGACGTGATCGCTGAGGTTGGTGCTGACGCAGACCGCGGACACTCGATCGTCTCGGATGTTCGCGTACGCGTGGTCTAGCAGGGTGGCGCTGTCCCCGTCCCGTCTAGTGACGTCGTTGACATACTGACTAAACCCGTGCGCAGTTAAAATATCCAGTAATTGCTTTTTCGCTGAGGTGTTAGCGTCTAGGTCAATATTTATATCCCCCATTATGATGGCGGACAATCTATCATCATTTATTTTCTCCAATAAGCCCTCGAATAACTCCAGGTAATCTGAATGGTTGGTTAGATTGGAATGATAAATGCCTACTATGAGAAGGTCGTCGTCTACTAGGTATACGGCGCAGATGTCAAATATCTGTTCACGGGATAGCTCACAGTAGTCAGGTCTGTTTACGGCTTTTATGTTAGATCTAATATAAATGCAACTCCCACCGCGTTCGATAGTAGGTCTACAGTAATACGACATAAGGTCGAAATTAGTTAGAGTTACAGATTGAATTTCGTGTTCACGGAGGAAATGTTCAGTTACAATTAACACATCACATCGCAAGTCGTCGTTGAGTAGTACTTCTAGCTGCCTAGTTTTGCCATTCAATCCTCTAATATTTTGATGGCATACTGTGAGGGTTTGTTGTGTTGAAATTTGGTAATATTGGTGGTAGGGCTGCGGCTGCTCCGTCGGTGGTGACAGAGCGGCGGTGGATAGGAGCGCGCCTCGCGTGCCCGGCGCCTCCTCGAAACCTCTCGCTCACCTGTGATCCTGGTGGCCAATTTCTGGCGGACATTAAGGATTCGAAGTTGCTTTGGGAAGCCGTTATAACAAAGGATGCATAATGTTCGTGTTTAAGTTGTAACTTTTCGACTGTGCAGTTGGTGGTTCCAATTTTCTTAGAGATATACGACTTGATAGCTTCTGGTGTTGTATCGAATTGTAAAAAACATGCATGAATTTTTTTCACACGCTCTGCCGTTTTCAACTCGGCGTCGACGGGCCCGGTACCGGTGACGGCGATGCGCGTCGGGCGCGGTTGCGATTGTCGCTTACGGCGATTGCCATAGGACACGTCTATCCACGGGCTGTCTATGGTATCAGTTTTTTTCGCCTACATGGCTACCGTCGTCTATGTTTTCATTTGTCGGTGGGGCTGGACCTGATGGTAGTGGTGGGGCTGGTGTTACTGGGGTGTCCGTGCATATTGTTATGGCATCCGAAGAGGTTTTAGCCGTATCGACGCTAGCAGGTAGTGAGCTGCGCCGCGCCCCGGTCGCGGTAGCTCGGGTAGGTAGTTTCCGATGCGCGCTGCTCGTCGGTTTGGTTTTGCACTCGACCGCTGCCACGGGATTTTTTGTGCACGTCTTGGAAGCCGTCGATCCGTTCGGGCTAGTATCGCTTGAGATACGCGGATGACCTAGTATTTAGTATTCATAGGCTTATAAAGGCTGTATAACGGACGATTCGCCTACGGCTCCGAGCTGACCTTTTGTAAATTGTGTTAAGATATTCTCAGCAGAGGGAATATAATGGATCGTGAATACATTTTTATCTTTTTCATTTCTTGGTTAAGAATGCTCTGGATTGTAGGGCTAGTATATCTTGCCGAGACTTCGCTTCTCCTCTGAATCAGTATCACACTCTATCACGTGTCTCGCTCGCACGGTATTGGACGGAAAGTGACAGGTAGTATGTGTCAAGCGATCGCGTGTCACAGTTAATGCTAGACGTACTCAATAACCTTTGTGTGTATTGTATCTCTCATGATTTGTTTCTCCCTTATTTGAGTTGTGCCATAATAGTACATTACGTAACAAGGGTGGTAAACGAGAGATTACAAACGAGTGTCTATTAGAAGCCCGAAGCCCAAGGCGAGGGCTTTAATGACACGAGTTTGGAATTCCTTTACCACCAGAGTCACGTACAACGTTTTTCATCACACTTTGGAGGAAATAAAACAAAGGTAACAAATAGGTAGTAGTCAATATCAAAATTACTTACCGCCCTAGGGCGTAATATACGACTTACCGCCCAGTTTTCTAGCATGTGTGTGATAAAAATTACTTATCGCCCTAGGGCGTAATTTACGACTTACCACCCGCTTTTCTAGCATGTAAACCCTTGTTTACGAGCAAGTGTGATGAAAAAAGTATTTTTATGTTGTATAAAATAGTTACCTTACCGTCGTTGTTATTGTTTTTGTCCGAACAGGCACCTTCGAGGCGCATACTCGTAGGATCTTCATTGGCTCGTGATACGTCTTCCTATCCTCACAACTCCATCGACCTCGCTTGAGCTCAGTTAGACGGCTCGAAGCGTGCCTAAAATTACCTTATCGTAATTCTTCTCAAATATTATTTCCGTATTTTCGAGAGCATAAATCGATTTCTGTCCCACAAAGGTCGATTTTGCTCGTCAATTAATCAAACGAGCCACACCTCGACCGGCATCGATTGGGACAATCTTACACAAATCGACCTTGTTCCAAACGTATATTTTACCTAAAATATTTGACGGCGATGTCCATAAATATTTATATTAATAAACAACTACAGAGTAACTCTAACTTTGTTGTAAAAGCTTTCACTTTAACAGCTAAGTGATTTCTTGAAATCTGGATTTTTAGAGTTGTTTCAAACCATTTACCCTCTGGCATGATATGATTTTCTCTTTAATCCAGAAAAAGTATGTAAATAGTTTAATCTAGATTTTCACTTGTCTCGTCTTAATCTTTTTACTTTCGACTGTTTTGAGAATAAGCAAAATAGTGTACTTACTTATTTAATTCCTTTTAAAAGTTTTTTTACAATAAGTTTGAGTATATAATTAGTTACCCATTGTTTTTATTTAATATGGATTTGTAGTCTGTTGTAAGTTGTATTTCAAATGCAATGTATATTGTAAATTGAATAAATAAATGAAATCAAATCAAATCAAACTTCAGTTCAATTTAATTATAAACTTTTAAATTATATCAATTTGTATATCTTCCAGTTGAGCTGTTTCATCTAATGGTTCCAAACGTAACAAACAAAGTCACAAGTCGACTTAATTATTCTTGTTCGTATAAAGTTTACTTGCAAATTAAGATCACACTCAAGCAGAAGTTAAGATGAGCGTGGGTTTACCTGTACGTTAACTTAGTTCCTTGTTACGATTACTGTAATAATGTCACCTGTTTAAGGGTGAATTTCAACAAGCTCGAAAGTTACCTAATTTTGGTAGATTTTTTTATTTTTGATGTTAGAGTCAAAATTGTATATCAATAATATGAATAAAGTCATAACCAATAATGTGTAGCAATGGCCCTTTGTTATACATAATAGTTTTAAAGATATTATGATTTTAGTAATTTTCCTGCCACCAAAATTGCTTGTTCCCACAAAAATTAGATTTTTTGGCAAATTAGTGTTAAAAGCAGTATATGTAGAGTTTTTGTTTAAAAGTATTTCATAGTAATAAATAAGGCAATCTGGGAGTTTTCTTTGGCGGTTCTTTCTCCTCAGTAAGCCTTATAGTGAACCGCTGGTAGATATTTTAAATAGAATAATAAATGCGCTACTGGCACATGTGTAACTGTCTTTACACATTAGGCCCGTCTGGTATGTATGAATACCTTTATTTTAAATTAATATTTATAAAATGGGTAGTTTGCACAGATGTAACTTTGACAGAGAAAAATTGTGTTTTTCTCAGTCAACCTTTGACAACGGTATCTGTAAAGGTACTGAAACGTCAGGGAGGCTCAAATAATTAATATACGCGATATAATCCGTTTAAATTGTTTTATTTAAATGTGTGACAGTCGCGGAAACCGGAGAAAATATTCTACTATTTTAGTGTACAATAAAAATAAAACAATATTATCAATAATGAATCGACTCGATTCGAATACCGCCAGACATAGGAAAGCATTTTTGGTCAATCTGCAAAGGAGACACTACGCTCGCTCGGTCAATTAAACGAGCTTAACCAGATCCTATGCACTCCGGTCATATAAATGGGTTCCGCACCTAAATTAATCGGTGAAAATTTAACTCGGATTAATATAAATTTATGAAACGTAATAAGTTTGTAATTTTTAGCTCCAGGAAGACCTGACGAATTTTTCCTTATGCTTTGTGTGTCGATCTTTGCATTGTTTTATTTGAAAGGTTTTTAAACATTAGCGCTCGCCCACCACTGTAAAGTGGTGCGGTAAGATGTTAATATTGACGTATTCACATAGAGGTCGCTAAGGTAGGGTAGCGAAATGGTTAACGCGCTGGACCGGCAATCCAGAGGTAACCAGACTCTTCCACCAGGTAGCTCCTTTTTAAATTTTTCTTTAAGCTTTGATATTTGTATTAGGCTTAAATAAAAAAATAAAAAAATTGTGGTGTACCCACCATTAAAATAAATGAGACATTACATGTTTCATATATTTATAATATCTTTAAAACTACGCAACAGATTTTGATGCGATTTTTTTTAATAGATATAGTGATTGATTCAAGAGAAAGGTTTATATAATATATGCATAATATAGTAGAGAAACACTGATAATTTTAAAGGTTTCTAAGAGGTTTAAATAAACACATTTTTGCGCTTACATTACAAACGCTGGCTGAACCCTACGAGATAGATCAAAATAATGTACAGTATTGTAGACCTTAACAAGGTCTAGAATAAAGACCGCGATCTCTTAGGGATGACCCAAAATGAACGTTTTTTAACCTTTATTTTTTACGTGAAATAATGGCGACGAGTGACGAGGTTGCCGCGGCTGTGTACGGGCAGCCGTCCCTGATGAAGAGCTCCATACGAGTTCGAAACATGTCGGGCCGTTCCTGACAATTTCACGTGAGTGTAAACCGCTTAATACAATAAAGAGAAATAATGGCTTATTTATGAAGCGATTTTCAGCAATACAGCATTAATCCTAATCCAATTAGGTACCTTAAATACATTGTGCATTTAATATAGATCAATATGGCCCATATGGTAATTACAACATGCAATTTAAATGAATATTTTTGAAGAAATTACAGATTTAAAATGCTGGGACATAGCGGTTGCGGCGGTGCCGACGGGGGGCAGGCGAAGCGTGCCTAATGTGTATTGCACCCGTGCGAAGCCGGGGCGGGTCGCTAGTACTTAAATGAATCCTTGGTGTGCAAGTCCAACTCGCACTTGACCGCATTTTATAATCAAAATACAATTGTATTTTTAATCTTTATTAGTATATCCTTATAAGATACCTGAAGTAATAGAGATTATAAATAAATGCAATTTTAGTTTAAAACATTGATGTTATGGTTCTATCAAAGACATTTATGAGGAACTACGAATACAGGACGCCGCAACAAAATTATCATTTTACCGCAAAAAAAGTAATTATTAAACATAAATGACTTTTACAATACTTTGCCATTTGGCTTAAGATAATAATTTGTGTCTTCTTTTCAGAAAAAAATTAAAACTTTTAAAACAATTGTTTCACACTATAGTTATCAATTCCGCCGCAATTTTTTTTTCGCTGAGATAATCACCCTTAAGGTTCCGTACCCAAAGGGTACTAAAATACTCCACTTTCCGTCCGGCTGTCTGTCTGTCAGTTTGTCACCAGGCTGTATCTTACGAACCATGATTGCTAGACAAATGATGTATTTCTGTTGCTGATATAACAATAAATAGTAAAAGTAGAATAAAATAAATATTTAAGTCGGTTGGTTTAAGAACCTATTCACTCATTCACTCCCTTCTTAAAGAACCCCATAATGTAGCCTCCGGAGAAAGCCTCGACAGGGAGCTCATTCCACATGCGGAGCCTTCCCGGTAGGAAATTTCTCTGAAATCGCACAGTTCTCGACCGTTTAGGCTTCAGTACGTCAACTGTGTGTAACTTTACAAGAGTTGCGGTGCGTTTTGTTCGAAGTTAGCCATTTTTGATGCTAGCGGTTTCGGTTAATCTCATATATTCAAAGAGTTGTGCCATCATTAGAAATAGAGTTTAGTCTTTTTATCACACAATTTGACTTCTTATCACCCTAAAGCGGGTTTGAGTTATGCCTGTCTGTTTCTTTATTTATATCCTACATTAATATCGAAAAATTGAAATACGTTTCGATATAATTATAATCTAAAAACTTAACTAAAATATACACCAAAACTACGTATTAAAAAAGACTTTAAAAATCGGGCAACTTTGGTATGGTTCCAAAGACGCTGGCAGTATTTCCTCGCTGAATAGTAACGCTAAAACGTTGAGAGAGGAAGCTGCCAGCTCTTCGGTCCCCCGTGATGTCGACCAACCTTTTTTTTACAAGTATTTCTCAAGTTTAACTAAATCATTAGATTAAATAAAACGTATATGTACATTAATTATTATACCGCATTGAACGTTTTTAGGTCGTATTGTCGCCGTGATTGATTTCAAAAGGATTGAAACGGAATTTCATCATACGCCTGAAATCAATGTGAAATTTCACTCAAACGTTATTAATATGATAACCATAAATGTCGGGAAAGGTATAAGGTAATTTAAATAGTTTAAAACCATTTTACGCTAATTATTTTAGTGAAATGCTGAAACGAGCGGTTAAGCTTTATCGAAAAGTGTATAATTTAGTTTTTTTTTTCATAATACTACGAGTAATGAACATTTTGAAATACAAACATGGTCATTCATAAAAGAATATCCTTACGATTTTGACGCAAAAACTACGCAACAGATTTCCAAAACTTTTTGACGGAGTTAAAAAAAACGGAGGTTCTCAGTTTGACCTGTAAGTATGTATGTATATATGTATGTATGTGTTTGTCCGTGATTATCTCGCGTTTGGCTGAACCAATTTTGATGCGGTTTTCAGAAAAGTATTTGTTACACTTAGGAGAAGGTACGTATTAGTATTTAAACCGACTTAAAAAAGAGGTTCTCACTGTTTGACTCGCATATATGTATGTTTGTCCGTGATTATGAAGTTGTTCATGAACAACTTTATAATCTTGCACAACCTAATCTTAAGCAAGTTTTTGAAGTGAAACTTCTAATGCGACTTCCAACAAGGTTGCGTTAAACGTTTAACGTTTAACGCTACCGTGGAGGGGGTAGGAAAGCACTGTTGCGTTAAACGTTCAACGCAACAATCCCACGGACAATGCGCGCGGATTTAAGGTTATATGTCAAGGTACGTCTCTTGTGAATATCAATTGATTGTTAGGTTTTCTCTTTTGAAATTACAATTTCTACCCCTTCCTATTTTCATTTCCACATCACGAAGTTTCACTTCTTCCGCGCGGAGGGCCTCCACGCACTATTTCTTGAAGTGAAACTTCTAATGCGACTTCCAACAAGGTTACGTTTAACGTTTAACGCTACCGTGGAGGCGGTAGCAAAGCACTGTTGCGTTAAACGTTCAACACAACAATCCCACGGACAATGCGACGGATTTAAGGTTATGTCAAGGTGTGAATATCAATTGCTTGTTAGGTTTACTCTTTTGAAATTACAATTTCTACCCCTTCCTATTTTCATTTCCACATTACGAAATTTCACTTCTTCCGCGCGTAGGGCCACCACGCACTATTTTTTTTTTATTAATTGAAGTCTAATAGTCATCATATTCCTATGCTGATCTGATGATGGAAGGCATAACTCCTCAACGGTTAAGAGTTAGGGAATAATTCAAACGACCTCCCCGATCACCCCACCATAAGTATTTTATTTGAATCACTAAAAAGCAAAAAAAAATCTTTTAACAAAAAAAAACCGACAAAAAAAAACTGAAATGCCAAAAATAACCCGTTCATGTACAAACTACATTTTTTGAATAAAGGCTTACTGTGGTTTTTGAAGTCGGTTCTTTTTTTGTTAATTAGTAATATAGCTTACATATATCAGAATAAAACATACGAGTAGGCTACAATTTATAAAGATTCATTTTGACTGTCTTGATTGTGATTTATTTTGAATGCTTTAATATTTATTTAAATTTATTACTAAATTAAAATAGCAACTTAAATATATATTATCTCCTTTGTGGTGAAACTACCTAACAGTAATTTTAACAATTTTAACAATGGTTTACCACGAAGAGCGAACAGGTGAGGACGTGTTGAGGCTAAAACAGCTTCAAATCACAAAGATAAGGTTCCAAAGTAAATGTAACAAAGTACTACTTAAGCCAATGAAGCGGCACAATCTCAGCAACATATGTTAATCCTCGCCTTAGTCCGTGGCAAAAGCTTTAAGATGTCAATTAAAATTCCTTCCTCACAACCCATCTTACCCACCCAAAGCCCTTGGCTCCTTTAGGAGGCACTACTGGCTTTAGTTGGAGCAGTTGGGCGTTTGAGGACCGTAATCGGATGCAGGGAATGCCAGTTTGCAAACAGCGAGGTGGCACGCGTGGCGTTTCCATTAACTGAGGAATTTAGGGCGAGAGCGTGCGGCAGAAAAACTATGTGTTGGCTCGATGCTTGGATATAAGTTTCCAGTAGAAAAAAGCTGTTTTAGGTCGTAAATTCTTCCCAGGAAATATGGCCACAACCGTTGCGATAACTTTTGCTCATTCAGGTGTGTGTCTAAAACATAGCTTATTTAATTGACCGATAGAACGAACTGAGCGAAGCATCTACGATTCAGCTTGGCCTTAAATTATTTCGTTTGTCTAGATCTATAGATGTTCGGACGTTTGATTGTCCGTTTGTCTGAATTTTCAGCTGTTTAGCCAAAAAACTAAACACCAAACTAAACTAAGAGTTAGGTCAATGCTTGGATGTAACATTTTGTACACAAAGTCGTTTATTACGGTATTTGAAAACGTAAATTCCTATTTCAAAAATTAATTAAATTTTAGATTAAAATCTTTGCAATGATGCTGATGCTGAGATGACTCGTATTTGAAACTTCCTTTGTCTTTTTTTAACGCTGGATACCCTTTTGCAATGCGGTCGTAGTTATGGACTGTTAGGGTCTAGCTTGCTTCTTTATTTTCCTTCATATGTCTACCTTTTTGATCACAAAGATGGTTGTTAAGATAATAAGAGTCTTTGTCTTTGATGTGCCTTCATCGGCTGAATTGGAAACCCCAGAGGACTCGTAGGACTCTTATCTCTGGCTTGCCTTCATTGGCCGTCCAAAGAGGAGCGTTAGTTAGAGCTATATGCTCCAGGGGTGGAATTGTTAAAGGACATCACGCGGTGAGTAACTTGCTCGTGTTGCTTCCGACCTGTGGCACGATGACATTACGGGGCCCACCTAGTGAAGGGCTAGTCCTAGTCACAATAGCCAAAATAAATAGTGCATTCGAACTCCATTTTCATGGACCGGTTTTTTCTTTTTCATACCAATGCAATAGTTCAACTACCTGCTGGGACCTGTTCATGGATGTATCATCTCATTGATGTGACCAGGAACGGGTCCCAGCAGGGCTACAGCCACAGCAAATAAAATTTCTCTACGTTTGGGATCCGTGTCCCCACACAAGCCTTCCAAAAGACCGGAACGTATGAGACTGAGGACGTATTTTGATATTGCCCGGGCTTTCGAAGTAGTTTTCCCTGTATCTTGAAAGCCAAGATATTGCAAATTTTGTAATATTTGTATATTATTAGGTTTATTGGGCCCTCTTTAGAATCCTATAAAGATTACATACAACAAACTCGTCAGACATTATTGTTTCCAGACATTATTCCAACACGATCGCTTTAAGTGGGTGAGTGACGTCACGCGCCCCGGTTCTCGCCAGTAATCCGGATTAGAATCCGTCCGTGACAGGATCAAGTGACGTCACACCGAACTTTTGTTGAAAATAACTGAAATAATTTAATTTGGGACTTTAAAGAGGGTTTACGGTAAAAACGTGTAATCCAAAGGAAATCTGCTACATAAAGAATTATGCATGAACAAAAAGCACCATCCGATTTTGACGACACGGTTAACGCAATAGTCCTATATATTATATGTAATATATATATATATATGTTGGAGCGGTGTCATACTCCATACTGCAGAGCTACAATGATTCTTTGAGAATACTATTGAAAGCTACATATGAACTGGTGACGGCACGGCAGTGAGGTGGTGATGAGGAGTGTGAATGAATATAAACGTTTATGATAACTTCTTGGTGTTGTATTTCTCGTAAAAGTTCACAAAGGAATGAGCAGAGACGTCACTGCACCTGGTATTTAAAGACTATCAAAGTACCATTAAATGGAGGGGAGAAACAAGTAAGTGGTAGTCGTCAAGTAACCAGGTGCTAGTAACATTTTTAGTCAATTGACACACTGTATAAATAATTTAACAATACTAATGTTGAATCTACCATTTCTTAAATTGCTATTATTAATTTCAATATAACTCATGCACTTCATATGGACTAATAACTTATAACTAAATTATCAAGATACTCAATGATCTATTCAAATGTGCTTCTGAGGTAAAGAAAATCCAATTAATATCATTATTTGTTTTCTAAGATACATTTAAATGCGAAATAATCTCAAAGGCGCTATCATATATATATATATTACATATAATTCTGATATATATATATATTATTATATCCTACTGAACCCTTGCAAGGGTAAATATTTGCGTGATGAACTCAAATATTTGTTCCTGGGTCATGGGTGTTTATTTCGATTCTAGTTAGTCGTCATCAGATTTTCACCAAAATGTCTCTTACTTAAAAATCTTTTGCGAAATTGAAAACCCGTCCTCTTTTTTTATTAGCCTATAATTCTTGTAAATTTCCCTTCGTCGGTTACAGTTAAATCTATTGTGCGCTTCAACGGAATCATTTAGTTGAAAGCTTCCTGTGGGTTCGGCTGCGGCCGCGGTGCAGCGGATCCACGGATTGATGACGTGTCGACGGAAGAGGGATTTGATAGTGATGTATTATCGTGGGGCCAGGAATAACGGGGCGGGGCTTCTAAAACCTCGAACAACGCCGCAAAGTTGCCAGCTTATCAGTTCTATTGATATATTTTGGAGCGTGCATGTGCGCTGGAATTTTACGAATAAATCCCGCCATTCCTATTTCAAGTCATTGAAAAAAAGGGGAAAATCTCCGAGCATTTTAACCGAGCAGTTCTAACGGCATTGTTGTCTCACGGGTAATGAAGCTTTCATCTTCAAGACTGCTTTTCGGATTCAAAAAAGTTTTTTTATACTGCTTCTTTAGGTATCACTGCTCAGCAAAGGCCTGCCTTTCTTTTCCGCCCTATTATTAGTGCGGTTATAGCATTATTTGCAGAATGCGTCCAAATTGTCCCGCACTCTCCTTTTATTTCTGCCTCTGTTGTGGCATCCATCCTGTAGGATGAATTGGGTTGCTATTATTAAAGTTTCTAACACAACTGTACTACTACGCCACAAATCATATATCTTAATGTATCTCTTCTCCTTTCATACAATGCGAAAGTGGTGGGTAATTCTGTGTCATTGCAGGTGAAATCCCGGCCAGTTATGCTAACCTATTTAACACGTTCACGGGCACAAGACCATTTTGAAAATTGCATGCTGCGGCACAAATAAAATTCACACAAAAAAGTTCTAGCCTAAAACGGCACAAGGGATCTTTGCCTTTATATAAAACCAATGAAAAGTATTCAGCTGTAGACGATGTGCCAGATAAACGTCGCCGTCCACAGTCGTGGTGCCGTCTCACAAGGGTCCTAACTGAAATCCTCGATGTCCGCCAACAGCCATCAAATCTTACACTTGTGGTCGATGAATCCGCTCGCATTCCGGCCCGTCTGAACCTCAAGTGTAAGTTTCTAAGTAGATATATCTCAATGTCGCAAACACGTTCGAGACGTTTATCATATTACAAGCAAACTCTCACTAGATGTTCTGGGCAATCCGCTGTCACCGGAGCCTCACCCTTGTTAGACCAATAATTACCCTGGATTGATGAAACAGTTGCTAGTATCATTTATTAGAATGCCATTTTATACCTATATTTGAGCCTTTATTGTAAGAACTATAAGAGAGGTGTCTTTTTTTGACGATAAGCATACCCCGGGGATTTTGGTGCATCAATGATTTGACTACTGTCGGTTTAGTTTCAAGACATTCCTGCACCGAAAACCACGGGGTTTGGTGCCGTGTATATCTAACAGTGTTTAGTTAAAGAACCCCTTTGGTTTACCATAAGGAAGAAATTTGTTTCAAAAATAAAAACATTTATTTTCAGTTTTAATCTTCTTAACTAACCTTTCCCAGAATCTTTATTAACGGGCCGCACGACGGGGCATTTACCCAGTGCCACATATTTATTTATTAAACAGCGGGCGTGTGATGGTCCCTTTTATTACGCGATCAATAATTGACAAAGCATCTATCACGTTTTGACCAGATGCGGGTGTGAATGACAGACGTTTGTCATGTTGTACGGGAATCTTCGATAGCAGGAACGAACATTAAAACCAAGCAGCTTGACACAATTAATTTCTATTGACAAGAACTGATAAAAAAATATGATTTCAAAAACAGACAAAAAACATTTTTTTCTTTTCTTTAGCCTGTGCTGTTCTACTGGAGGGCAAAGGCCACCCTCTCTTTCTTCCAGTCGTCTCTGTTCAAGGCAGCAACGGATCAATCTTTTCGGAATGTGTCCAGATCATCCCGCCATCTCCAATATCTCCATCCGCCCGCCACTAAGCTTAAGTGGGACTGGGCTGGACACGTTTTCCGCATATCGAACGAACAGTGGGCAGAATATCACGGACTGGATCCCACCTGGTGTCGGAAAATAAAATTATAAGCACTATAAAACCTCATGGAATAATTTTTTTTTTTATATATAACCTCAACATACTTATTAATCACGTGATAAACGCAACCTTCATACGCCCTCTGATCGATGCTAAATCAAATTTTACTAAACTCATAAAATAAAGTGTAATTCTGCGGCTGAAACGAAGCCGGTTCGAATTTTCTTTTTTTCTTAGAAATGGTATTATGTCTAAAAATAAATTAGGCGATGATAGTAACGGAGGATTATAATGAAACCTGTATAATGGAAATTGAGCGGTGGAACTTGAAAGCTTTTGAAACTCTTAAAGCTTAGAATCTTTACTGATAATAATACTAGGTCTGTCTTATCTTTACTTATTTTTTCTAGTTACTTATTAAAATTAATTAATTCGAAAACATAAGAAATGCATTCAATTTACAGTATATCAAGGGTAATGGAAGGAAGCTCCTTTAAGTATATTATTCAAATCGTTGCTGTGGTAAAATAACTTTGTCTTGAAATTGAAGGCCTAGTCCGGGAAGTATTTTTTTTTTAAATATGGCGTCATTGTTTGTGAACAGAACAGGCTAAACAGCTAATTTATATATGTATTTTTAGTTGTGTATTTTTTATTCCATTGCATTTGTTTGAGAAAAGCACTATACATGCCTTAGCAGTGAAAAGGGCTTGCCGGCTTCGTATCATTATCCGTCTTTACCTATTCACCCGGCAATCCCTTCTTTTCCGACAGTCTGCAGTAATGTACTATCGATATCAGTACACACACCTTCAACATCATAGAGCGGCTAGCCGAGACTCGCGCCGGAAAAGCCCTTATTTTCCGGCGTCTGCAGTAATGTACTAGTACACTGATATTATTTTGCCTCGTAGCTAATGCACCTCTGGGCCTCAATTCGAACGACACTGACATATATCTAACGTTGTAAAACCTCCAATTAAGCATGTTATTGCCTAATATTTTAATACATTTGTCAGTTATTCTCTCAAAGGGTCTGGCCCTAATTCCATAGTAAAGCTGAAGCCCCCTGCTGAAATGTATAAGATAAGATAAGATAAGATAATGTTTATTGCAGAAAAAGGGTTAGTTACATGTCTTAATATTATGTTAAAGTTCCACCTTTTTCGGCTGTCTTCATACAGCATGCAATTATATATAAATGGGTAGGAAGGAATAATTATTATGCTAATTAATAATTATTATAGGTTTCTTAGGAGCATTTATTTATCAAATTTCAAGCCTAGACTCCTTTTAGTTTAGTTAAAATAGAAAAAAAACCTTTTTTTTGCTAAACTAATTGTTCGATTTCTTTAAAAATTTTAGGTTGCATATAGCTGATAGAAATAATGATGGACGCTCCTATTAAGCATGTTATTGCCTAATATTTTAATACATTTTCTTTGTCAGTTATTCTCTCATATGTGCCCATCGCTAGCGTAATTAACACACACAGTCGTAATAAAATACACAAGTGACTCACAGCCATTTAAAACAATAACGAACTTACATATTCCAAATGAAAATAGCCCTGTTAATTTTGATTGCCCTCATGAATTGCAATCCGTTAATTTGTATGAACAACTGACGCCAGTTAAATTTAACGAGACACTAACTGCTACAATTTAACTGGGATTGACGTCGTTAACCCCCTGACTAACTAAACTCGGGATTAATTTTGACGAATGCTTTGTACGGGTTTACTGCAGAATTGTGCGAACTCTTAATAAATAACCTTAATTAAAAAAATTCAATACCGTCGACACAAGTAGTTGGTAAACATGAGACCCTCATTTAATGCGTGATATAGAAAATGCTACTAAAACTGAACATAACTACAAAATTTTGAATTCTTAGCTTCAATATTGGCTGAGATCTTGTCACTTGTTCCCATTAAAGCTGAATATCTTGGAAACTACTGGTCCTATTTCCACCAAACATAGCTAAGAACCATCTCGACGGACAAGTCCTCCGATTAAAAAATACACATTCAAATTAGTCGCTCCGTTTAGGAATTACGATGCCACAGACAAATACACAGATACACGGATACACAGATATACATACTCATACTCATTTATTTATAAAATGTTTTAAAATTTTACATGTGACATATTAAATTATCAAATTATATTAGGTTACCTTATTTCATTCAATTACACATTTCAAATAATCAATCATTAAAATACAATACAAAATTTAAATGACGTTAACAATTTATAATTTCAGTACAATATTCAACAATGATTTATAGTCAGAATTAGTATAATATATTATAAAATTCCTCAAGGCTATAAAAAGCTCTAGATATGAGCCATTTTATAATTGTTTGTAGGAATGTTACGTCATCCTCAATTTCTTTTATATAATCAGGTATTTTATTGTAGATACGCACAATAGACATTGTTTTGCTTGCCTTAGCTAAACGAGGACATGGGGTGGCCAGTTTGTTTTTATTTCTGTTACTGAGACGCATGCCGTGCTTAACTAATAACACCCCTCTTTTTTCTCAGGAGATAAAATAACATAATTAATATAATTATAGCTTGTGGGTATTTGACGGCCATTTGTGTGTTTATGTTTGTTACTTCACGACTTCAGCTTATACTGGGTGATTCAGGAGTCGAGAGTGAAAAGGGTGACGGGGTCGGAGGATCACACTAATCGCTGCCTCTCGGAAGATGTCTCACGATAGTTTTAATAATATTATCACCAATAATAACAATTGGAACTCAATAGATAGCACTTGACGGTCCATGCTTACTGAGTCATTTCATTACTCTACTCTAGCAGATCTCAAACTGTTTTCGCTACCAAGCCTTTTAACATTGAAAATGTTTATGTTTTCCTGATCTGATTTTTGAGCTCACTTTTCAAGAAACTAAAACAAACATGCAGTGCAGTGTCTCGTATGAATTGTTTCTTTCGTAATTAACTTTCGTAAGTTTTTCTAAAATAAAATGTGGTGTATCCAGAAAAAAGAAATCTGTTCTATTACTAAGACTCGTCAGGTTGATAATTATTATTCTGGTGAGCCTTCACTGAAAAAAAAATCCAGTGAATCCTACTAACACGGCTTGCTGTTGAACAGTTATTGCAGTTAGGCTTACTGTAGGGTCCGTAATGTTTCATATAATGTCAGATAAACTAACATACACTTGATATACAATCGATTGATATAAAGTTGTTTCATATAATGTAACGTTTCATATAATGGTTTTTTCCTATATTTTGCTTTTCTCTAATTATCGATTGATATAATAGGCTAAATGACATAATTGACAATATGCATATTTATACTTTCGTATAACATATTTATCACATAAATTTGTTTACCATACATACTATTTAGAATAATAGCGTTTTCATATAAATACTGCCTTAAGGTGAAATAGGTAATGTTAGGAATCGTAAGCCAAGTCGGACCTGCGCGGCTCGCTCGCTTCGCTCGCTCGTTAGGGTCGCAGTTCAACCTAACACTCCTCCTCGCTTCGCTCGTCGTCGTACCTAACCTAAGCCAAGTCGGACCTGCCTTATGGTGTAATAGGTAATGTTAGGAATCGTAAGCCAAGTCGGACCTGCGCGGCTCGCTCGCTTTGCTCGCTCGTTAGGGTCGCAGTTCAACCTAACACTCCTCCTCGCTTCGCTCGTCGTCGTACCTATCCTAAGCCAAGTCGGACCTGCCTTATGGTGTAATAGGTAATGTTAGGAATCATAAGCCAAGTCGGACCTGCGCGGCTCGCTCGCTTTGCTCGCTCGTTAGGGTCGCAGTTCAACCTAACACTCCTACTCGCTTCGCTCGTCGTCGTACCTAACCTAAGCCAAGTCGGACCTGCCTTAAGGTGATATAGGGGGTGACAGCCTAATATATCTAGTCGGAACTACTTTTTTTGGTTATAGTAAAATCAACTTATATCTTCTGTAGTTTATAGCATTGACGAATTATATCAAGTAAGTCATTATGATAAATACGTTTTATACCAAGTAATAAATATAGCAAATGTACATTATACTAAAAGTAATTATACCTATAAACCATTATATCAATTGTTACATTAGATCATTTGAAAATTATCTAAAACAATATTATACCATTCGTTACATTATACAAAGCAATGGTATATCAAACCAAAATAGATTAAGTGAAGTTATATGAAACGTCGGGCACCCCTTACGGTAATATCAATAGGCCTAACTGTTATTGCAGTTAGGCTTACTAACATGTCAATAGGCCTAACTGTGATTGCAGTTAGGCTTACTGAATTGTCAGTAGGTCTACTGTTACTGCAGTTAGGCGTGCGAATTGGTAGGATTCACTGGATTTTTTTTTCAGTGTTCTTAGAAACCTTACGAAGCCCCAGACCGCGGAGCAAACTTTGAGAAGCGCTGCTTTACTCCAATGCTAACACAACTCATTCTCATGCATAATTCATTTTGAACTCTTTGATCACGAGCACAAGGTCCAAGTGTTGATTTTTGGTTAAAATACGTGTACATTTAAAGCGGAATTGAATTATTTTGACGTTGAATCATTTGCATATGAGTAAATGCACTTTAAAAGCAGAAGATACCAAGTTATATGCGTTTTATGGAAACATGTTGCATTTTGCATTCGTGACATGTCAGATGTGTGGAGGTATTATCGAGTTACATTAATTTACGCGATGTAGTCGATTAATTTAAATGAACACTGATGCAAGCGAATTCATATCAGGATTTTTGATATTTGATGTGTTATATTAAGAAGAATCGCATAGGATCGGGATAGCTGGAAGAAACGGAGGAGACATTTGCCCGCAGTGGGAGATTGACAGGCTCCTAGCTTACTAAATAATAAATAAATAAATATTAAGGGACAATCATACACAAATCGACCTAGTCCCAAACTAAGCAAAGCTTGTACTATGGGTACTAGACGACGATATACATAATATATAAATACATATTATAGATAACATCCATGACCCAAGAACAAATATTTTGCACAAATATTTGCCCCGGCCGGGATTCGAACCCGGGACCGCCGACTCAGTAGGCAACTAACAACGTTAAGAAGTTTTTTTTAAAAGCATAAAGAAAAATTATTGGAGTTTACTCCTTAAGAATTGATTTTCATATATAAGCCCGGGGTATGAAAATTATGGGGTATAAAATCAAACTTATCTGCCGTGCTTATTTAAAAAGTCGTATCTCAGTATACGATCGGGGTAAAAATACGACTTCTTAATTTAGCAGGTTATGCGTTAAACGTTATAGACTAAGGTCCCGATATAAAATAAACTTCACCGAGATGTTTATTTGATGAAATGTATTTTATATTTAATTTAATATGTCAATAAATATATTGCATATGGGTTGCCTAACAAATTTTAGTCCAGGGTATGTTTAATTAATAATAATAAAAAATGTTTTAAACATTTCACTGGTTTGATTAATATTAGATAAATTGTATACCAATCGAAAGTATGAAGCCCATAGAATATGCAAACGTTAGTTGCCTATTCTTTTCCCGTCACAACTATCGGGTAGCCAGGTATAAACAGGTAAATCTATACCTACTAGCATTTTGCAAAAGTCTGATTATTGAATTGAAATTAAATTAAATTAATTATGAATTTATCTAATAATCAAATCGGTAAAATGTAAAACAATTTTTTTTTTAATTTTAAACTAAACATACCCTGGACTAAAATTTGTTAGGCAACCCATATGCAATATGTTTATTGACATTTTAAACTAAATATAAAATACATTTCATCAAATAAACATCTCTGTGAAGGTCATTTTATATCGGGACCTTAGTCTATAACGCTTAACGCATAACCTGCTAAATTAAGAAGTCGTATTTTTACCCCGATCGTATACTGAGATACTTACGACTTTTTAAATTAGCACGGCAGATACGTTCAATTATATACCCCATGAGAGAGAGAGCCCAATAGGGGTTTCGGGATAGTGGAAGGGAGACAAACTAAACGTTCCCAGCTCCCCTAACATTATGTTTACATAAACAAACTATGAAATTTGACATTTCGGATGCCTGCATGACATGAAGTAAGGATAATGCAGGCCATACACGATCAAGCCCGCCGTCAAGCCTGCATGATGCTTGAAGCGGCGTCCGGTAAACTTGTGTATGTGTATCTAAGGGCCTACACCGAACTTTGTATCGTGCCGACCCTTTCACTCATATAGTGTATAACACGAGGGTGAAAGGGACGGACTTTAATAAAATTGTTGAATAACGTCATGCATACTTGAACGTCAAGTATGTCAAGAACAAGGAATAGAATACTCACAAGAACGGTAACTACGTTCAAAAATGTTGCCTTTTTTTAATACTTCTAGCGCTACCGTATATGAACTAAGTGACAGCGGGCTATTTTGGCGGGGTTTTCAAATATGCCATATTGAAAGTTTGTTATTCTAACTTTTCTATTTTACATGCATGCATATTCAGGTTTAATCCTGCTAATCATTTGTCAACCACTTCCCGGTATACGATTGAGCTGAAAATGAATAGTTTTATAAAAAATACAACACAATGAATTACTTTTTAATGGCCTTTATTCAGTGTATATCCAAACAGGGACTATAATTTACAAAATGTCTTTAAAAAGTTTACTACATAGGTGCACTATTATTGCATTGTTTTAATAATATATTCTGTTGTTCCTAGAACAGAATACTTGCTCAGCTTTTTCTACAACTGTCAGTGTAACGGGAATCTTGGAAATGTCGTCCACATAAAACCTTATTCGTTTCGTACAGAGAAGTCAAGTATTCTTGTGAAGACCAGTCGTGCCCAAAATGTAGCTCTGAAATAGGAAATTACATTTTATCAAGTCTACATATCCACATTAATTGAGACCTGCTTGAACAAAATGGACAATAGACATGAACAGAAATATAATGTTAAAATACTATGCACTAAGCTCAGAACAAGTTTGGTCAATGCAGGCCTAAATATCTCTAGCAGTGTTAAAATATTACCTTATGAATAATATCTATAAATACTTGTATTAAAAAACATTTTGTCTACAGTTGTTGGGTAAAAAGTAAGAAGTATCCTATCACCATGTTTGGATGCTATCTGGGATTAAAATCCGTGCAGCCGTTTTTGTGTGATGAGAGGTTAAAGATATTTAAAACAAACAAACAGAACCTGTGATTTAATAACATACAATAACCGTATTTCTAGGCAAGATAACCTAACTAAATGTACCTGAAACACGTCTAAAACAAATAGCTGGTAGTTCTTTTTTCATGTGTATTAAAATATGCAACAAAATTCCGAGACATATATAAGAGACCTGAAATAAAATATTCTTACCGTAAAATTATTATTCCCGCTCTAGGAAAATGAACTGAATCGTCTTCAGCAGCAGTTGTGCCGCGTTAAGCACATTTTCTTTATGCATTTGAAGACATTAACTATGATAATTTTGAAATAAATCGCGAAAAAATTTGAAATTGGCCGTTTGTTGACGTAAATTAAAATAACAGGTTGACAGCCATCAGTTTTTTTGTCGAGACTTTATGGCTTACAGCCAGCACGCGGTGGCGACCTGCTGTCACTATGACAATTCAGGCCGCGTGTGTCTGAGGGAATGTTAGGATAGTCATACATTACAACTGACCGCCACCGCGTGCCGTCCCTTTCAGTCATACGGTGTATAACAGGAGAGTGAAAGGGACGGCACGATACGAAGTTCGAAGTAAAAAGAAAAAAAGATGCAGTTTTCGTTCACAAACTTAAACAGTCATTACTTTCGAAAACGTACTACTCCTTGAACGAATATTTAGAAGATAGGCCTATGGGTAAAAAAAACATGTAACATTATTATAAGTTTTGCTGTATATTATACTCGTATATTAATATTATGTAAGTGTCTACCTTCTCGTTCTTGTTTGCAGTGCCCAACAGGGTACATAATGTGATACTTAAACTATTTACTTCCACCTGTATAACCATTATGTGCAATAAACGTATTGAGTACCTATTTATATTTTATAATCGTTCTTAAGGCCAGGTGCGCACCACGATTTTAGTCACGCGATAATCTTGTCGCAGAAATGCAAGATATCGGTTTATTTATATGAGAGTGCGCGCACCACGATTTTCATAAACCCATAAGTACGCTTATTTCTGCGACAAAATTATCGCGCGACTAAAAAAATCGTGGTGCGCGCCTGGCCAGAAGAGTAAACTCCAGTCGTGCGTCGGAGCTGACACACACACTTTTTTTATCACTAGCGACCCGCGCTGGCTACGCACGAGTGTTATGCTATATTATGCATGTATTATACCTACATATAAAATATAAACCTTCCTCTTTAATCACTCTATCTATTAAAAAAACGCATAAAAATCCGTTGCGTAGTTTTAAAGATCTAAGCATACATAGGGACAGACAGATGGACAAACAGCAGGAAGTGACTTTGTTTTATACTATGTAGTGATTGGTACAAAATACGTATACGCCGCGATGACGCAGTAGGCGCAGTTGCAAAGCAGCTGCCTATTGAGCCGACGGTCCTGGGTTCGAATCCCGGCAAGGGCAAATATTTGTGTGATGACAAGGTCCGGAATTTTTCATAGCAAATGTCAAACTTTGAGAGGGTTCGACCAAAGTGTTTTATCGACTATCGATAAATAATTTTCACTTAACGAAACATCGTTAAAGTAATGAAAACAGGCTTTTGGATATATACAGTGGCATTCAGCTAATTAGCGACATCATTATTTTATTCAATACAAATGCATATAAAATATGACTTTAGAAATTCTATGAACAACGTGAGATGCGGAGGCCCATTTTATTATTAACTAGGAGGCGCCCGTAACTTCGTCCGTGTATTTTTTTATTTACTGACGACGGACAAAAAGTATCCTTTAACCATCTTTGGATGTCCATCCCTGTGTCAAAATTGGTTAAAATCTGTCCAGCCGTTTCGGCGTGATCCGAGGACAAAGGTAATTATGATCAACAGATGGCGCCAGGCAGGCATGACGACGCGCGCCCATACAAAACGAATTACAATCGTGCATCACGTTATTAAGATTTTTCCTGAAATCGTGACCCCTCTCCATAATAATCCAAAATATATTTTTCAATACAAATCTAGAATTTTATAATAGTGTAGATAACACGGTGTACACGTGTTTAAACAAGTTTTAGTATAGGTAGTGCAAATTAAATTTCTGTAAAACATATTTTTTTGAAAATAGACATATGCATATTCCGTTTCTAATTTATTAAAGTATGGGGTTGTAATGTAAGTTGTAAAAAGTGTTAATTTGAAAATGTCTAGTTTCTAAAGTAAAGTTTTACAGAAACTTTATTTCCCCTATAGTAAACCTTGTTTAAACAACCATACTTCATGTTATTAATAATAAAAATGGTCAACCGCATCTTACATTTTTGATTAAATTTCCAAAGTTATATTTTACATGCAGTTGTATGGAATAAAAATAATGATGTCCCTAATTGGCTGAACGACACTATTATATATCCAAAAGTCTGATTTCGATACTTTAACGTTGTTTCGTTAAGTGAATATTATTTATCGATAGTCGATAAAACACTTTGGTCGAACCCTCTCAAAGTTTGATTTTTGCTATGAAGAATTCCGGACCTCTCGAATATTTGTGCCTGGGTCATGGACGGACGTTATCTGTATTTTAGTATGTATTTATCTATATAACGTCGGGGATAGTGCAATACCGCGTAAATAACAGATGTCGATAAAATTCTCATTTCAATAAAATTGTTAGTATTTGTTTGAATATTGATTCGTATCTACACTTGTTACTTACGCGGTACTGCACTATCCCCGACGATAAGTATGTTTATCGTCGTCTAGTGTCCTTAACACAAGCCTACTAGAGCTTACTGTGGGACTAGATCGATTTGTGTGAGGTTGTCCGATATTTATTGATTTATTATTTATTTATAGCAATGGAGATAGCGCAGCGGAAAACACAGTGTGGATAGGTGGACTGGTCGATAAAAGCTCGCTATAAATACGATGCTGAGCCAAAGCGACAATGTCGTCGCGTCGCAACTTGTTTTACGTGTCGCACACAATCGGAAATTGGCAAAAGGTGACAATTGTGATCGCCTCGAACGGTTCTTCAAATCTCGACGATGACACGTGCTCGGCGAGGGAGTAGGTATCATGCAGACACGGACTTTTGCAGCTGAGTCATTTTCAAAATACATGTACGTAGTTAAATGCTTAATAAAAACAAAATTACGATCGTTTCTTTTGTGTGATGAAAGTTACTCATACAAAATGTATGGGTAACTATGGTAGCACTATGGAAGCAATTAAGTTTTGTTTTAATTAAAGCCCTTAATTGCGTACATGTATTTTGAAAATGACTCAGCTGATCGTGTCCTCTTCATTCGATCCGATGCTAGCGACTGGAGTCCATATCCAGCAGGGACTTGCATATCTTGCCACGATTTCGTTTGTCGTGCGAGTCAGCGTCTCCTGTCTTGCTTGCACGGTATTGAAAAGAAAGTGACAGGTTGTATTTGTCGCGTGACAAAGAGTCGCGTGTCGAAGTTATGCTAGATGTACAGGTAACAAACAGGCTGAATAAGAGTTTATTCAGCCATTATAACTCAAATTTAAGGTGTAAAAGGCTGTATAACTGCTGATGCGGCCTACTTGGGTAGGACCTACGGACATACATACTTTCGACACCCAACTGGAGAACGGTTTTGAATGACGTAGTGAGTGCATGTTGTGTGCAACCGCACGATTTATATTGTATGTGATGAATGAGGGTGGATTTTATATTCATCTAGCAGCCTGGTAGACAGAGCTATGGCGGGCAGTATTTGATTGGCCGCCGCCACGACTGATCGGCGCTCCTGATGATGAATCGGGAACCGAAACATGTCGAGCGATATCTAACCCATACGACGTGAGTAAATCCGTTTCATTATGAGTTTTAACATACTGAAACTCTTAGTTTGGTATCCTTTGGGTATAAAAAAATAAACTTGCCCAATCTGTAAACGAACACTCTATGGACGGCTCCGGTATGTGCTACATCGTAGCTGCAGCGCTACGTGCTACGCGCTACGTGTCTCGTGAATTTTCCCGTCGTAGATGGACTAGTGTTGTAGCGCAACGCAGTATAAGCTTATTAATACCATCGAGAATCCTTCGTAAAATAATTGACCGAGTTAGCGAAGCCAACGAAGCGAGCGAAGTGTCAAAGTGTAGCTTTAAAACTTTAACGAAGCTTCGTTACTAATGGCCCGGCCATGACTTTGATCTTGGCGGTGAGCGGCAGCGGTGAGCGGTACGTGTGTCTCGTTCACTCGTATGGCCACCGCGCGCAATCGCTTAACCTTTCACCGCGCCGCTCCCTGCCGAAAGTCGTGGCGGGTCCATAAGGGCAGCGACTATTGGAGTAAAATTGTCAAAACTAAACTGACGAACAACAGAAGTCACGAGTCGTGACTTCTGTTGTTCGTCACTCACGACCCTCAGAGATAAGGAACACTACGGAAGGAGAACGAGTACAAATATCATGATTTTCCTTAATAAATATATATATTTTTTAAAGCTGAAGAACAAAACATATTACACTAATATTATAAAGGCGAAAGTTTGTGAGTGTGTTTGTTACGGTTCTCTGCCTTTTCGCCGAATTACGTTTCGTCAAACGTTTCATTTCGCCAAAAGCATTTTTCACTGAAACTAAACTATTACGAATTGTTATAAAACAAACCTAACCTAACCTAATCTAAAGGATGATATTTACAACAATATGAAATAGTTTACAGTTTCAGTGAAAAATGCTTTTGGCGAAATGAAACTTTTGCGAAATGAAACGTTTGCGAAACATAATTCGGCGAAAAGGAAGTACACCGTTTGTTACTTCTTCACGCTCAAACGGCTGAACCAATTTTGATAAATTTTGGTATACATTAAGCTGACACCTTGAATTAACACACAGGCTACTTTTTATCCCAAACAATTTTAGTGTTTCCGTGGGGTGAGCGTGTAACACCACGCGGTATAGCTAGTAATTCAATACGGATCTCTATAAACCGCATACATAATACAAATTACTGACTGTTGTGTTTCTTTCGGCGACTCTTCTCAAGTGGTCTGCTCGTATCTTCTTTTGTTGAAATGCCAGTACATTCAGACAAAAGTACACTTGTGGCCTGCTTATAAAATAAGTTCATTATTTCATTTTCATTATCGATATTTTATTCATCGATACTACCCCACCCCTATCTTTTGACAACACACAAGATAAAGAACGCTCCCGCAGAGAGTCTCCGTCAAATTCTGCACTTCAATTTGTACAATCTAACCACACTTGCAACACAAAACGTCCTAACCGCCTGCACTTCCTTACAATTTTATTACCTTTGGATTTACAGGATGATAAGAGTTCAGTAGATAGATATTTAGAAGGTTGTAACTGCTTATTTGTGAAAATATTATATTACCTTTTTGACTTAATAGGATGCTTCTATTAATATACAGAATGACGTAAGTGCATAAGTTTTACGATTGTTATATGACGTTTTGAGTGCACAGTGCAGTGCTGCAGTTATACAAGTATGTACGTTTCGCACCTGGTTTTGTTAGAATTCTGAAATAAAGAATCCGACGTGCCTGTCTATGAATGTTATAGCAGAAAATTGGAAAAGTGGTGCAGTCTTAAGAAACCGGGCTGCATTGTAAAAAATAACTAGTTTGTTCAGTCTCAGTAGCGTGGAACAAAATGGACAAGCGGAACCGATTAAGCTTACCTACTCTTTTCTAATAACAATATTTTCTTAAATGGGCAAGCCGATGGGAATCGGTTTCTATGGTCGCCACGACACTGTTCGGTCCATACGGTTTTACTTCACGCTACGAGACGCGCCAAATAGCCTACGCGGTTTACTAATGTTTCGCCGAAAATTATTTAGCAAATTCTTAACTCGCCGAACTACGTATCCCATATTTTTATTTGGTCAAATTTTCATTTCCCAACTCAACGTTTCGCACTGATATCTTTTCTCAATTAATGATTTGATAAACTATTGTTAGACCAATTATTATCTGGGATTTTTATAAGATGTCAATTATGTTTTCGTCAAATGTATTGATTGGCATACCTTGATTTAGCAACATATTGAATGGCATTATGCAAATCGCAGTATAATTTTATTGCATTAAGCGGGTAGGGTGATGCACCATGCACCTAAATTTAGAGGGTACTTTTGTTTACATACTTTGTGGCTCAAAATAGCATTTCATTCTTGAGTTATCATCGCTGATCTAGTTAATAATGTGCGTGTGTGCATAAAAAAAAAACCCTAACCTACATCTCTGGGAGCAGTTTCGTCCCGAAGACTGTAATCCCGACGGCTAGAATTCCTACAGTTCACATACATACGTATCACAAGTACAACAAAAGGAGCGTTTTTTAGGGATATAAAAAAAACTAACCTAACCTAACCCGGCCGAGTCGGATCTGCTCACATACATACGTATCACAAGTACAACAAAAGGAGCGTTTTTTAGGGATATAAAAAAAAAAACTAACCTAACCTAACCCGGCCGAGTCGGATCTGCTCACATACATACGTATCACAAGTACAACAAATTGATTTTGATAAAAAAATATTTTTTTCGGTTTATATTTGTGTTTTATTTTGCACTATCATCATACTGTAAGCAATGGTTGTAGGTAATTTGCCCAAATGGCTTTTGATGAATCGTTCAATCATTTGCTACACAATTATTTACCACATAAAATTTGACGATATGTTATTTGCCTTAGCAAATCATTTCCTACACAATTATTTACCACATACAATTTGACATAATAAAATTTTGGAATATAAAAATGTAGCGAAATAAAAAAATTACGAAGTAAAATTATGCCAAGGATTGGTTTGCGTAATAAAACTTCGGCGAAAAGTTGGTTGCCAAATGAAATTTGACGAAACATAATTCGGCGAAAAGGCAGTACACCAGCCTACGCACCAGCGTATCTGGCTCCGTCTTCTGCCTTCGTTTGGAAAAGCGGCGCGCGTTCGTAGCCACAGCTGTGCCACTACTAGGAGGCTCATATGCGTCGGTCGGTAAAAACATTTGATAATACTCTAATTGATCGAGCGAGTGAAGCGTCTCAATTTCAGCTTGGCCGAAAAATTTTTCGCACGTCCGGATGTTGGGATGTTCGTATCTCCAGTTGTCCAGATTTTCCACTAAATTTGTGAAACATGTAATGTCTCGCTTTTTTTATGTGGGTACACCCCACAATTTTTATAATGTACGCACGTTAAAAAAAAGACACATTACATCGCTTGCTCGTTCATTGCTGTAAAGTAATGGCCGTAAGATGTGAAAATTAACGTATTCACATAGAGGTCGCTAAGGTGTAAAGCCTTTCAAATTAACAATGCAAAGATCGACACACAAGGCATAAGGAAAAAATCGAAAGTTTGCTTGGGCGTTAGGGTGGCGGAAAGGATAACGCGCTGGACCGGCATTCCAGAGGTACCGGGTTCGAGTCCCGGTCTCTTCCACCAGGTAACGGGTTTCAACTTTTCTTTGAGCTTTGATCTTTCTATCAACGGCAGGTTTTCCACTGTTCTCGAGTTAAGGTCGCATTTCTGAACCGATTTTCATGAAGGTTCGGTAAGTATATAGAATTATTTGTCCATTCAGTTTTTTTTTTAAATAACGGAGATGGGGAGTTGAACTTTAAAAATTGGGCAAGTGCGAGTCCGTCTCGCGCATGGAGGGTTCCGTACCATAATCTTTAACAAGTTTCTTGTATGGGAGCCCCCCTTAAATATTAATTTTATTTAATTTTTGTATTTTTTGTTATAGCGGCAATAGAAATACGTCATCTGTGAAAATTTCAACTGTCTAACTATCACCGTTCTTGAGTTACAGCCTGGTGACAGACGGACGGCCAGCGAAGTCTCAGTAATAGGGTCCCGTTTTTACCCTTTGGGTACCTACGGAACCCTATAAATTACGCGACCATTTTGAAACAAATTCGTGACGCCACAGCTCAAAAAGCCACAAGTTTTAAAAATCTGTATCATCCTTCCATCATATCAGCCGATAGACGTCCACTGGACAAAGGCCTCCCCCAAAGTTCTCCACAACGATCGGTCTTCCGCCGCCCTCATCCAATTTCTGCCCGCGATCCTAACCAGTCGGTTTACCTTGTTGAGGGAATTTCTACGCTGCGTCTTCCAGTCCGCGGTCGCCACTCAAAACCTTTCTGCCTTAACGGCTGACGGTTCTACAAGCAATGGACCCTATTAAGCCTCCGCTGTCCGTCTGTCCGTCTGTCACCAGACTGTTGTACCTCATGAACCGTGATAGCTACTTGAAATTTTCCCAGATGAAGCATTTTTGTTGCCGCTATAATACTAAATACTAAAAACAGGATTAAATAAATATTGAAGTGGAGCTCCCATACAACAAAAGTGATCGGTTGCGTTAACTTAGGACCTCATTTGTATGCAGCGCCATACATACCAGGTGCAAACTTAACTAAACCCGGCCAGTTAAGATGGGAAGCGTTTGTACGGAACCCTCAGTGCACAAGTCCGACTCGCACTTGGCCGGCTTTTTAGTACGGTGGAAATAACTGCGATCCCTAACCCGCATGCCAAGCGTGCCGATTATGGCTTAACCTCCGAAAATGTTCAGTTCAGCCTATAACCACTACATTCTCCGCGCAAGGACCAAATTAACTTAAAGAATAATCCACAGTTTGAATTTGAAAGTTCACCAGCACCTACAATAATAAAAAGTACTTGTAAACTTGCCCCGGGTCGGCACCTACCGCACCGGTGCTGAATACCGGTACTTAAAACTTTGCAGTGCCTCTGAATCCAGAGGTGATATTATTAAACGAAAAGTTATAACTTTCACTAAGAAAATGTGGGAGACTTGGCAGGAAATAGGTGCGAAATCGATATTATAGGATAAAACTTAGGTGATAATTGTATAATAGATGTCGTTTACATATGTAACTGTAACATAATGCAAGGTCTTAAAGCACGAGTGTGGTTTATGATGCTATCTAATATCGTCATATATTTTTAGGCTTTCACTTTGACTTTCGAAAAAATTACAATTAGTGACTCCAAGGATTTCAGAACCACGCTATGCTACGAATGTCCTAACCCTTCTTATGATGCTGACTGTACATGGGGAAAGAGCGAAAATATGAGACCTCGTCTGAGCACTTACCTCTCGTTATCTTATTCGGGTTTCCTTATAAAAGTCGGGCACTTAACTTCGCTCCGGCCTTAACTCCATTTTATTGAGTTTCTTAAATAAATAGAATTGCGAATATTATTCGATTAAGGGCCTTATTGCTGCGGCGTTTTATGTGGAGGGGTTTTTATATAGAGAATGATGGCTTTTGATTGAAGAAAGAAAGAAAAAAAGAAAGAAAGAACATTTTCTCAAACATACAATGAAATGTCGTCATAACGAGTGTTTTAACAGGCTTCGAAGTATCAAGTTTCGGGCGGAACAACTTGAGAGAACAGTAAAATAATTTCATACAACATTGATGGCCTATACCGGCAAGTAATTTTGACGTGATAACGTCTTATAAATCGATGAACGCCGGCTGCACGCACGAAAAAGTATGACTCATTGTCGCGTTCCGCCTGAGCCGAGCGTGCAAGCGAGAGCGCGGAACAAGCGTTAGAGTGGCACAAGCACAATCGGCCTAAGCGTTCGAATTGTACCACATCTATCTCTCTTCCACTTCATGTAAAACTATCGTCCGTAACCTGACTTTACCGACAGCCAATTTTTGTTAAACACGGCGTCTGTGTTCATGTACAGGCTAAACAGCTGAATTATAACCATATGCATGTTTGGGAAAAACATGCCTAGCCGTGAAAGGGGTTTGCTGGCTTCGTATCACTATCCAAGTATGCTGCGTATGCCAAGTGAGTAGGAACACCTACTCACTTGGCAAGCCCTTCTTTCCGGGCGTCTGCATGTACTATTGTTTCGTTGCAATTAATTGTTTAACATACAAATACGAGTAATAAACATTGTGCGAAAAAAGAGTCCAGTCAGCACAGTGCCAAACCACGGGGGTGATTTGACGGCTGGATCCACATGTTGAGCGAAAAGGGATTGCACGTTGTACAGTAATATTCACGCCAATCTAAGCTAATTGAACAAATAGATAATTCGGCAATTAATGTTCATCTCACTAAATCGTGACTAAAATGAACTCACTTAAATTAAACTTAGCGAAATGGCAAAATTGTTTATTAGACATGTCTCAACATTTTGACAATACTTTCATTGTGTGTTAATACGAGTAAGTATTCAGCTTTAGATCTGAAAGTACTTTTGTAATAAAGTACTGTCTGCAATAGGTACCTACTATAAACCGCTTGTCAGTCGTTTAGACCGTAATTACAGTTTTGAGCCAGACTTTTAGCTACCAGTCATAAAATTCACCACGAATTTTAGTATCACTGCACATTAAGTGAAATCATAAATGCTAAACTCATCGTTAAGTCCTCTCAAAAAAGCGCTCCGTATTTAATATGAAGCATGCAGCTGTAAATTTGCGCTGAAACTGGAGGTAATTATGTGCCCTTTCAAGCGAGCTTCACCACACTGCTGCGTAGAGAATACATTTACAGTATAACGACTGTAATGTACTTTTGGAAAGGGGAAGGTCATCATCATCATCATCATCAGTCTGTTTCAATCCACTGCTGGACATAGGCCTCTCCCATGGCACGCCACCGAGCTCGATTTTCAGCTCTCGTTCTCCAGTTACTACCCGCTGTCCTACGAATGTCGTCGCTCCACCTTGTTACAGGGCGCCCTACACTACGTTTACCGATTCGTGGCCTCCACTCCAGAACTCGTTTGCTCCAGTGGTCATCGGCTCTACGGCAGATATGGCCAGCCCACTGCCACTTCAGCTTGCATGGAGGGGAAGGCGCAGAGATAAAACCAAAAGCAATTCGCAAAAAATCGTAATCACCACAGCTGAAGGCGACCACTATTTGATAATACTAATTTATGTTCCCTGCAGAATGATCTTTCGGTGTAGCAATTCTTCATAATATTTCTGTTATTTCTAGACTGATTAATGTTACATATTCGTATTATGTAAATTTTTATGCGCTATATAATGGAGATTCTTTAGAGCTACCTGTTAGATTAATTGTTTAGTGAAATGCAACTCAAAATACTGGTAATGTATTTATTATGACAGCACCGCACGTGTGGAATCCCGACTCTTTTAGCGAGTGCAGCAATTTACCAACCGCCGTTAAAATGCTGTTACCCACCTAACCTCTTATCTCCCGCCACCGAATACTGAAGATACGACCTATCATGGCGAGAATAAGGTTAAGGTTTAAATGGCGTGGAATGGAATATGTGAGGGAGTGGCTGGGAGATAAAAAGTGCATTTATTAGCTTGAGTGCACCTGCACTTGGAGAGTGTGAAGCACATTTTAGGAGGATAATTATTCATTTGAAACTATGTATGACTTTGGTTTGTAATATCAAGAATATACTTCAGTGGTTAATGAAGATTGAGGGTTTCCACGATGAATTGGCTGATAAAGAACCAGTGAGCTACATACATCCCCAATCCAATAGCTACTTACCCCCGGGAGATTCCGGGATCAATCAATGACCATTTTACAAATAACTTTATCGTCGTCACTGTAAATAAACTCTAAACTTCTAACCCCTGACCCATTTCTTGCTTCATTTTTCGCTTCACCACATAAACCCGCAGTTTAAACGCAATTGGGGTTAATTTGGTCTTCTCTAAGTTTTCGCTGGAATTACCACTAAATCTTCACACCAACCCGTCGTAAGATAGTTAAAGCATAAGAAACTTTCGTTGTATTTAGTTCTAGCGTGGTCTACTTTTCAATTAAAATTTAATAAGCTTACTCGAACTTTCTAAAGCATCTAGACGCCTCTGACGCCTCTGGCTCGGCCGATTAAAGATAGATAAAAATGGATTATTATTTTATTTTAGTTTACGTTAGCAGACGTTACTGCTTTAATAAAAAATATGTATTATTTTATCCGCCACGAGTCAAGCGTTTGACAAAAGACTATCTTAAGGATCTCTGAACAAACCGGTTGTATATTAATGACGTCTCGCAGAACTTAAACGTACTATATTTTCGTAATATTTCTTTAATTGCCTAAATATTCAATTATTTTTTATAGTCTAACTGACTAACTTGTAGTGTATAGTAGATAGACGTCCTTATTTAATAGTGTCGTCGCCACCTACCCGGTGCCGCCATTACTATGACAGACGTCAACGGGAGCGGGCAGGCCGTGGTTCAGTAAAACCGTTTACGTTGTTTTACTGAATCTATTCCCTTCTGAGAGCAAACCTATTTTACCATCGATCCCATTGAAGATACCGAATCACCTTTTCTTTATCAAAGCCCGCACATCCTTAAGCCGTACAAATTAGCTGGTTCTGTCCGCCATCTTATCTCAATTGATATGGTTCTAACTCGCCTCGGCAGTAATGACCTGGACAACCTTATCGCAGTAAGCCAGCGGATTTGCTTCGATCGGATGGGGTTTTGTAATTAAGTATTTTCACAATGTAGTTTTACTTAATTATATTTGTATTTGTATATGGACAAAGACATTCTTTTTGACCTATTATGACTTGTGCCTGGACTAGGATTCCCTGTATGTCAGGCATAAAGAGGACTAACTTATTAACATCAACTTAAATAAATAATCATAAAGACATTACACAATAATTTAATAGGTTCTTATTAAATAGTTATTTACATAATGCGGTTTTAATTTATTCTATAGCTTCAAAAGAAAACATAAAAGGACAATTAAATTAAAATGAAACCTAAAAAGATTATGTATGTATGTATGTATGTAAACTCTTTATTGTACATTAAAATATACATATACATAGCAAGGACATTAAACTAATGATATGTACAAAGGCGAACTTATCCCTGTAAGGGATTTCTTCCAGTTAACCTTTGAGCAAATGAGAGAGAACAGAGAAGATCCATGAAGATAGGCAAAACTATAAAACAATGCACAGAGACACTAAATGCTTACGCAAAAAAAAAAAATACAAAATCTTAAATATACCTACATAAACTTACACATTATGAATATAAATATTATAATATAAAACAAACTAATATATATATAATAGTAATAATAATAAGTATTCAATTTTAACAATTATTATTTAGTTATTTTGATTATTTGTATAGAATCTTTTTATCGATTCATATATTTTTATGTGGTAATACCACATTTTTATTTTTATAAATAATGACACAAAGGTAAATTAAGAAAGAAAAATTGAATGCGATCTACTACAATCGAAGCGGGATTTGAACCCGCGACCTCTGCGTTTCCGGCGCATTGCTCTTCCAACTTAGCTATCCGATCGCTACGTCAATCACACCAAATCTTTCATTCCTTAATTCTTTACGCTACTGGAGCGCCCTCTGCGTCATATATGTTTTTGAAATGCTTATGCGCATTAGCCGTACCCTAGGATTAAAAAGATTAAACTAAAGAACTAAAATCTAAAATAAATTAAATTAAGCTAAACTAAATCTACCAAACTGTGCCCCCGCGGCATGGTCCCCAAGACGCTGGCAGCATTTCCTCGCTGAATCGCAATATTCGCAATGCTGATGCGTTCTGCGAGGAAGGTGCCAGCTCTTCTCATTGTCTTTTTTTACTCCTTTTCACCTTGTGAGAATTGGCTTAGTCCTTCGAGAATTGTGTATTTAACCGAATTCAAAAAGAGTAGGTCCTCGAGTCTAATTTTGTCTATTTCTAAACATGTCTATTTTTAAATGTTATTATAGTTTTTTTTATCGATTTTTTTTTTTTATGTTTTAGTTGAGAGAGCACTACGCCGCAAACGTAGGGTCCCAGGTTCGAGTCCTGCTTACATTGTAGTAAGTGTAGAGGTTTTAATGTACAACTGAGTCTGAGATGAGTCTAAAGAAACAACGGTAGTTCACGTAAAAAAAAATTAAACGCTCATTTACTAAACTTCTGTCGTGTCACGCCTCAAAGTTCTAAATTGCATCAATTGTTATTAAATTTCCCTCTGAGACTATAAAATAACAATTACCTCAGTCAACGCCCTCGGTCGGAAACTATCCAACTCCGCGCAGTTGGGCCCGGATTCTAAAGGTTCCGGGTTTAAGTCCCGCGAGAGGCAACTTTGCGAAGTTTAAAGCGGAAAGTTTCAACTTTTTAGTTATTTTCAGCTTTTAGTTAAATGCGTCGTGTTTATTTTGTACTGCGTTGGAATATAAATTTGTAGAACGAGAAAACTTCATACACAGAAGAGGAGGAGGCTTTGTGAGCATAGAGACCTTGTAATATTTTTTCTAAATGATTGAAATATTATATTTTAGAGTCACCGTTTTGGCTTCGGTGAAAAAAGAAAAAAACATAAGTCCGTTTGTCCGGATTTTTGCCTCTTCTCGCCTACAAGTCGTATTTCACAACCGAATCTTTAGTATGTGTGTGTGTGCGTGCGCTGTAAGAAAGACGTGTTGTGAAAGCTCTTGGCCATTTTTATTGGATATCCCTGTAAAATGGCCAAAACCGACTTTAAAAGTGTATTAGACGAAGTGAACAAACGGTTGAATTCGTTGACTGAAAAAATTGAAGTGCAAACGACTCTTATTTTAGAACAAAATGACAAAATTCTTTCTCAACAAAGGCTCATAAAAAATCAAAAGGAGGTACTCGAACAATTTTTGTCGAGTATCGACATAGCCCGCATGCGTGCGTGTGCGTCAGCACAATCGGCAGCAGAAAAGAGTGGTGACCTATCAGCGAATACAGCGAGTAGGAAGAGCATGACACCATCCACTACGATTGTCACCGATCGCGCCCGATGAGCAGCTGAGCGTGCAAGCAAGACAACTACTACCAATAAGCACCAGCCACCACTGAAGTCGAAAGCGCCGTCAGGGAGTGCGAAAAGGATATCAACAACGCCCGCTGCACCCGCACAAAAGCATACTGCACTCACTGCGCTACCGGTGACGTCCCAACTAGGTGGTGGGCCACTAAACAAGCCTCAGTTAGCAAAGACCGCGGAGAGTTCTCCAGTCGAACCAGTCCAGAGATCAAAGAACTACCCAGTGTCAATAGGTACTGCGACCGAGTTGACAGAGAGTGAAGTAAATGACGAATCTGATGAATGGCAAATGCCCCGTCATGAAAAAAGAAAATTAAAGTCCAAATCTAAATTTAAATGCAAATCTGCTGTGACTGTCGGAGTTGGTAAGGAAGACAATACGCTACAATCTGCAGAACGTGTGAAATACATTCAAGCTTGGAACTTCCAGCCGGACACAACTCCAGAGCAAATTAGGATTTTCTTAAATAAGATACATAAATCAGAAGAATATACTGTAGAAAAAAGGGACATAAAAACCAAACGACACGCTTCGTTTACAATTGGCTTCCCCGAAATCATATATGAGCGGTTAAGCTCGCCGACTTCGTGGCCGCACGGAATACACTTCACAGACTGGTTTCGCGTCCGTCCCCGCGCGGAGCGGGGCCCCACCACCAACCAGCTCGCGGCAGCTGCCCAGTGACTGCGCGGCTGCGCGCGCGACGACTACACACACACAGAATGCATCAAGTGAGAAGATTATTGTATGCCATCAAAACGTGCAATCACTCAACAACAAAACATCCAAATTGGAAGTGTTACTCGGTACTGAATTGAAATGCGACGTGTTAGCGATCACTGAACACTGGCTCTCTGACGTAAATTTAAAGTGCATTAGTTTAGACAAACACCTTCTATTATCATCATTTTGCCGTAAGCAATCGATTCACGGTGGGTCATGCATATACGCCGCGGATAGCTTAAAAGCAGTGAACATAACCGAAATTGTAGATTTATCTAAAGAATTAGTATGCGAGTTATCGGCTGTTTATTTGTTAGATTCTGATCTGACCGGACTAATTTAATTGATACGAAATATTTTCTGACCCACCTAGAATGTGTGCTCGAAAAAGTTAGCCAACTTAATAAAAAATTCATCATTATAGGTGATATGAATATAAATTGTATCGGGGAAAAAACTGTAGATTGTAGAAATCTAGAAGACGTGTTGGCAGCCTATGATTGTAGGAACGTGGTAACGTTTCCCACACGAGTAAGTTCGAACTCGTCCACTGCACTCGACCACGTATATACTAATTTGGATGCGGACTCGATAACGGCGTCTCCCTTAGTGACTAATATCAGTGATCACTACGCGGTGCGAGTTGAGGCGATGAGTCAGCATAGGAAGCCTAGTGAACAACCACGCTTGTCTAGAAATTATTCTAAAATGAATCGCGAAAATTTTATCTCCACGATGGAATGTATTGACTGGGCGAATCTTGTGTCAAATCATAATAGCTATACAGCTGAAACCTTATCAGCTCAGTTAAACAATATTTTATCTAATAGAATCAATACCTGTTTCCCATTAATAAAAAACTCCCGTTCGAAAAATATTGAGACATGGGTTACACAAGACATATTAAACATTAAATCTTTATTATTCGACTACCTAAACTTGGAACGCAAGCTCCCATCCAATGAAGCATTAAGAAAATGCATTGAAATATTAAGTACAAAATACAATAATGCGATACTGCAACGTAAATCGCAGTTTTACTCCACTCAAATGGCTATGACACAAAATTCGTGCAGGACTATGTGGCAAGTAGTAAACAAAGAAAGAGGGAAAAATGTAAGGCTTCCTGTAGACTTCACGGAACTTGTCGTGGACTCGCGCGGCGTAAAATATAGCTCCAAGAAAAATGCAGTTAATGCTATGAATTCTAGGTTCGTGGGCGCCGCGATGGCGTGCGGAGCGCCCTGCGCTGACCTTGACCGCGTGCGCGATCAGCTGAGCGCGGCGCGCGCGCCTGTAGACCGATCCATTAGACTTATCCCTTTCACCTGTGATGAAGTCTACACTATAATAACGTCCCGAATACCACATAAAACAAGTAAAGATATCTACGGTGTGTCCATGGACCTGCTTAACACAATTGCGGCTACTATGACACCAATACTTACTAAGCTGTACAATCTATGCCTTAGAGAGGGATCGTACCCTAGTTCTTTAAAAATGAGTAAAGTCTCTCCCCTTTTTAAAGGAAAAGGAAAACGAGAAAGTATAGACGGGTACCGGCCGGTATCGATCATTCCTTGCGTTGCCAAGGTGTTGGAAAACGGATTGTGTTACCGACTTACAGCATTCTTGGGCGCGACAAATGCATTGTCTGACCGGCAGTATGCGTACAGGCCCGGCCGCTGCACCACTGATCTGGCGCGTGAGGCCATGCGCAAGGTCATGGATGCCCTGGAGAACAAACAGGTGGTCGCGATGCTCTGTTGTGACCTCTCCAAGGCATTCGATGTAGCCGATCATGGCGTCATCGCCGCCAAGTTGCTTCATTACGGCATACGTGGCAATGCTCATGGCCTCCTCACTGATGTGTTGCGTGGCCGATCGCAAGTTGTGGTGGGAGATGGTGGGTTAGCCAGGTCTGATCCTCTGACTACATCTATGGGAGTAGCCCAAGGCTCGTCGATCTCGAACATTCTGTTTTCGCTGCTACTGAACGACCTGCCTGAAGCAATAACAGCAGCCGACATCTTAATGTACGCAGATGATGTTGCAGGGATTATAACGGCACCTAATGTGGATTGTTTGGAAACCCGCCTCAATGACGCCGCAAACCAGTTATCTCGGTGGTTCAGTCTGAACGGCCTGGCGCTTAATCTAACTAAAACGCATTTCATTCATTTTTATGTCACCACCACATTCTTGGGCTTCGAGATCGACCGAAAACTAACTTGGGCGCCTCACATAGATAAGCTTTGTGGGAAATTGGGTGGCGCCTGCTTCGCACTCCGCCGTCTGTCCGGAGTCGTGCCGCGTCACGTAGTGCGAACGTGTTACTTTGCAACCGTTCACTCACTTCTGCAGTACGGCACAGAGTTGTGGGGGCGCGCCGCAGACTGGGAACGCGCGTTCCGACTTCAAAAAAGAGCCGTTCGCGCGGTGGTGCAGCTGCCTCAGGAAGCTTCTGTGAGACCCTACTTCAAAGAACTGGGCATACTGACTTTGCCTTCGGTAGTAATACAACAGATTGCTATCTATGGTTATGAAAATCTCAGCCAGTATAAAAAACGTGCAGACCAAGCCCGCTTGCTCCGACACCCGGATAGACTGCTGCCCGTTAAACGACGACTAGCAAGATCTGGAAAGGTAACTCACGTTGTGTGCCCAACAGTTTACAACAAGTTACCAGTGGAAATTACCTCAGCTCCCTCTCTAGGTTGTTTTAAAAAGAGACTAAAAAGTTGGCTTCTCGAGCACACATTTTATAGCTTTAATGAATTTTTGAATGTTAAATTATAAAATAATAATACTTATATACGGATTTGCTCTATACGAGTTAATGTTAATAACATTTGTATACATATTAAGTTATAAATGATTTTTATGTATTGACGTGTAATATTGAAAATATTATAAATAAATGAATATGAATATGAATATGAATATGAATATGAATAGTATTTAATTTTTTTACGGTGGTCATTGTGGTCATTGTGGTATTGCATCTCGTTTGCACCTGATGTTAAGTGACAATAAAGCTTATGATGGAGCACGCTTTCCTAGGAGATGCCTATTTACTCTCGACTTGAAGACATCCAAGTTATATTTTTCAGGGAAAATGTGAGCAAGAATCTCTTCTTGACTGGTAGAGAATGCCTAAAGGCATTAAGTCCGCCATTTGTACTTTTTTTTGTGTTGTGCAATAAAGTTTAAATAAATCAATAATAAATAAGGCAGGGTCGCTTATGAGTTTCTTCGCATATTTGTCTATTGAAGCCAAGGCGGCCAGTTGGTATTTGACAGAACCATCCCAAAAATGAAAACAGCACGATTGGACTTACGCTTGGTATGATTGGAGCAACTATCTCGGCATGAAGTACCTTTTCCTTTGTTTTTTCGCAGCACTTACAGGCCTTACAGCCAAGGACTTATGTATTGGTCAAAGTTCAAGTTGGAAGATAATGTCATAAATATTTTTATAGAATCTTTTTATCGATTCTATTTTTTTTGTGGATATACCATTATATATAAAAATAAAACTATTTAGGACAGCGCCATCTCTCTCGCAGTCTTCACACTTCCTGTAAAGCAATGGGGACAGGGATCGTGCGTGTAAAGCGCACATCCTAGGGTATGGCTAATGCGCATAAGCATTTCAAACACATATGACGCAGAGGGCGCTCCAGTAGCGTAAGAATTATGGAATGAAAGATTTGGTGTGATTGACATAGCGATTTACTTAATCGCTCAGGTGGAAGAGCAATACGCCGGAAACGTAGAGGTCGCAGGTTCAAATCCTGCTTAGATTGTAGTAGATCGCATTCAATTCTTGTTTCATTATTTATAAAGATAAGGTCATCCCAATAAGCTCTAAATGGTCTGTAATCGGTACGAATACACCCTTGAAATATTTATTTATTTATTTATCTAATCTTTATTGCACAAAAGAAAACAGATCGTACAAAAGGCGGACTTAATGCCATAGGGCATTCTCTACCAGTCAACCATCGGGCAAAGCAGATAAGTTGTATATTATTGTGATTCCCTTGAATTTTTTTAAGCAGGTTATATAATCATATATGTTTTTCTTGATTCAAATTTTCTACATTATTGAAATACGTCAAAACGTCTTATTTTCAGTAATTTCTAAAAATGATTGCGTGTCTACAATTCTCAGAACCTTTCGTTTAATTACGCTTCGGTGTGAACGTCGGTCAGTTCAAAACAAATTGCCGGAGAGAAAGCCGTGGATGCCTACGCCAAAGAGGCGACTTACACAAGTTAAATAAAACTTCTGAATACGTCACATCACGAACGGGGAAGAAGCCTGATTTTGGTAGAAAGACTGCTCCTTATTCGTTTTTAAGTATAATTTACGAAAAAAGGACTTACTATTGAGTTTCTTTCGACTTTCTTCTCAACAGTAGTCTCCTCTTGTGAAATGCCGGTAGATTCAGATTTAGACATGTGAAAGTGCCCTTGTGGCCTACTTACACGTTTTGATTTTGAGTTTTGATTTTTGAGTTCCTTACTTCTTAGCTTTCGGGATATGTCCTAGGCAATGCTGCCTCCGAATATTTACACCACATCTGGTGGTACTATTTTATTAACAGTTCTAGAATTTAGAAAATTTTTGGTGAAATTAATATTATGATTACGTATATCCCCAACGAATTATATATTTTTAAGAAACTAGCTATTATACCGTCCAGCCCGGAGGCCTAAAGAGGAAATTCCACTGATCGTTATTTCATACAATTCGAGGCGTCGCTTTCGACTGTTTCCTACTCCGAAACTAAATCAATCGTAACAAAATTTTGGAAACTAGACCGCCTCGGCTAATATATCCTCTGTCACCACTTCCTCAGCTTTCGTTTCAAACTGGTTCGTTTTTTTTATTTTATTTATTTATTTAAACTTTATTGCACAAAATACATAAGTAAAAGTACAAATGGCGGACTTAAAGCCATGAGGCATTCTCAACCAGACAACCACAAGGTCAAACAGAGACATTATTGGTGCGGGAAGGGTATATTTATGTAATATAAAAAAAGAAACCTTTTTGCTAAGTATCTCTGTTCAAAATTTCCTGCAAATGCGTCCAGCTGTTTCGACGTGAAGTAAGAAACATACGTCCTCACACCCACAAAGTTTAAGTGGGATTTTTAGAATGTAAGTGGGATTTCAAACATTCCAGTAATTTTATCGTCATCATCAAATCGGCCAAGAAACGTCCAGTGCTAAACAAAAGCCGTCTCGAAGGATCTCCACAAAACCGGTAGTACACATTCTTCATCATTTTTACCGATCTTCAGTGATGTGAAATATTTCAACAGAGCACTAAAAGCAGATCATCCACCAACTCTTCCTCTGTTACGAGTCTGTCTGATATTGTCGGTTAAATCGAATTGCCGTAGAGTGAGTCGTGGATGGCCGACAGCAGCACACCTAATCCTGCAGTACGACCACACACTTTCAAACTTTAGTCTATATGCATCTTCTAAATAATTTTGCTGCATCCCAGGTTTCCTTACCAATCATCTCATCAGTAAGGCTTTCATTAGGGTGTTCTGCCTTTTCGCAGAATTTTTTTTTATGGAATGTTTGTTTTCGCCGAATTTTTACTTCGCAGAATTTTTATGCCTCTGTATTCATAATTTTTTAATTGTTGTAAATAACATGCTATAGATTAGGTTAGGTTGGTAAATGACACTTCTGCTAAATGGCACCTTCGACGAAAAATAATTATGCGAAAAGGCAGACAACCATAACTTTAATAGAGAAAAATTGTGTTTTTTTTCAGTCAACCTGTGACAACGGCAATTGAAATAGTTACTAAAATATCGGAAAGGATCAAATAATGAATATACGTGATAATTATACTAAATTTGATTACAACTTACAACACAAGTGTCTAACATTTATGTATCCTCTGTTACTTTCGTTCCGACAGTATCCTTTACATAGTAAAACTCGAGGGTCTAAATCTAGCTTCAGTATTGCTGCTAAGTTGTTTCAAAATGTATTAAGTGTACTGTTTCTAATCTTTCCACTGCGCCGTCACAGTCCAAACTTGGCCATTACTAAAATAGTTCGCTATAAAGATATTTAATTTCACGTCGCGACTGAAAGTTGCCCATCCAGCTCGCAGTTAGAGTGCCCTAACTTATCGGGAATTAAATTTTACTTTGTGTCCCAGCAGTATTGTTATATTGCTTTACTGGCAGCTTTAAATAGCGTTAAAAGAGTACTAGCTGCGTATCTTGGTGATTATTAGTGTGTGGTAATGGAGGATGTGCCCTATTATTATTAATTTATTAAGGCGAAAGTTTAAGAGTGTGTTTGTATGTTTGTTACTTCTTCACGCTCAAACGGCTGGAGCAATTTTAATAATTTTTTGTATGAAGGTAGCTGACACTGGATTAATACATAGGCTACTTTTTGTCCCGAAAAATGTTTTGTACCCGTGGTAACATTAACTATATAAATAAATGCAAGTTCAAAAGTTTAAAATGTTTTCAGAAGCTCAAAATATTAAATTTTCGAATGGAAACTTGTCCTCACCGGTGTCAACCCTAATCAAATGAACTAACAAACTCGTTTCAATATTCATACGATTTCAGTTTTTTCCACGTTTTGTCCGTGAAAATTAGTTTTTGTTATCACCCTCGGGATGAAATTGTTTGTGCATTTCATATCAGTGTTGATCTAACAGAATATTAATGTTTTGAAGGGATAAACTACACATTACACTCATTTTTTATGAAAAACTTACACTAATCGATTAAGCCCCAAACTAACCAATAATAAAATAAAATACTAAGCGCTAGTCCCAAACTAAGCAATGCTTGTACTGTGTCAACTGAAGAATTTGTGGGTTTTTTCAATATGGCGGCGGTGGTGGAGGAGGAGAAATCGTGCATTTTGCATTTTAAACACTCACTAACCATCCTAGACAACATATTATAAAAAATCAGAACTACCGGACCGTTTGTAAGGTCACCCCCAGTTGTTTAGTCTCTATTCACCGAACTATAAGGCTATTTCGATTAGCTGCGACCTTATAAGAGTAAAGTAATAGGACCATTAAATTAATTGAAAACAGATATTCTAACTAATTGGCTAGTTAGAGCCAATAGGATAAACAAACACCGGAATCCGGTTACTTGTAAAATATCCTGTTCACTGCGCTTACAATAAGCCCCTTAAAAGCTTTCCTTATTGTGAAATCGGATGAGCTTTAGACTAACTTTAACTTGTATAGCCTTACGGGTAAGATTTCTACGATTTCTTCGTATTTCAAGGTTTAACCTGATATAGCTTAGTAAAATAATATAGCTATCTCTATCTATCAGCCACAGGCTCGCCACAACGTGCGATCCCATTATACTTTGACAGGACTCGAGAGAGACGGCACTATTCAAAGGTCTAATTTGGAACATCGGAGTAGCCCTTCAGTTTTCTTTACGGGACCGGTGACGTCCCATGGGCGAAAATGGCGGACAGCGTTTTAAGCATTTCAAGATACAGAATAAACAAGAGCATGTCGGGCCACGCTCAGTGTAGGGTTCCGTAGTTGCCCATCCTTCACAATAGTAGGGTACGCGACGATGCTAAATCGGGATTCACTCGAGCGTCATAGAGACCTATTGGGTTGCGAAGCTTAGATGATAAAAAGAAAAAAATGTCATATAAGATATACCTTTTCATCGGTGGGGGGAGCGGCTACAGAGTTTCAAAAATGTAAAAAAAAACTGTTGCATGGACATACTCGAGCGCGTCAGATATTGATAGCATCCATGTCCTACACATTTTTAAAGACGTACGCATGTTAAACTGATTGTTTCCATGATGGGGGTGGTCGTACTTGAGGGTTGAAAATGAAAAAATTTTTTTTTTCATCGGGCGCGTCAGATTTTCTAAGGGGATGTTAAGTGAACCTAAGAAAAAGCTCTTATATAATAATCTGACGATTTGGATGTGACGCAAACTCGCAGATATTATTAGAATGTGCAAAAAAAATTCGCCATTTTGAAATACTCAAGCGCGTCAGATTAAGATATATATGGTTCATCTTTATGCCCTAGACGTGCTGTCTCATAATCTGACGATTATCTGGCGGGATTCGCCTAATCTGACAATTAAAAAAATGAACAGGAACTTGTGACTCAGAGTACTCTCCAGAAATAGGAAAATGTGACTCGGAGCACTCCCCAGAAGCAGGGGCATGTGATTCGGAGCTGTTCCCAGCTATTCGGAGCTATTACTGTCATATTCTATTATACTATGCCGCTGTTGTAAATACTGAAAGACTCGCGGTATTTTATTGCTATAAATAATTTATAGCACTGTGCGTGATTTACTTCATTTAATGAAGATTCTCTCGAAAGTTCAATATTATCGTACCTATGTTGTTCGGGATTTTCGGAGAACCGGTTTGCTCCGACTATATTCTAAAATATTTACACATTTTTGTTATGTTTCTAATGTAAATTTACTTAATTGTTTTTTGTAAAGTAGTTTACCACAAAATACACACTTTAATATCTAGACACGCGGCAGCGTGTCCAGCCAAGTTCACCGCAGGAACTGGCGAGCAGCAGCCGTGTGTTATATTACACGAACCGTTTGGAGCCACTTTTGACCCCCCAATAACTCCAAATCTATTTAACATAAAAAAATGAAATTTGGCTTATGTATTAAGATCCTTTAGAACAAGTAGAACCCCAAATTTCATTAATATAGGTTAAATAGTTATTGAGATATTAAAGTCCAAAAAACGGTATTTTTAGCACTGACTGACTGACTGACTGACTGACTGACTGACTGACTAGTAATCAAAAACCTAACCCACTTCCAGGTGACCTAGAAAGGTGAAATTTGGCATCCAGCTTAGTGATTGTGTGTGTATACATATAAAAATCTAAAACAGTGATTTTTTTATGTTTTTTTATTATTATTATTATTGATGGTTGTTGCCTCAGAACTCTGTCATTTATAAACCGATTTGGAAAATTCTTTTTTTGTTTGAAAGATATACTAGAGTAGCATATACACTCACACGCACACACTTACACATACATGCACAAAAAATCCAATACGTACTAACCGTTTTGGTAAATTCTTTGTTTGTTCAAAACTTTCAAAAGATGTACTAGATTAGCACACAGAGCTAATTAACAAATAATAATTAAGTAATTTACACATCATAATAATTTCTGTACAAAAAGTAATGATATCCCATCAAAAACATAAATGTAAAATGAGAGCCAAGTTCAATATCGCGTGCACTTCGCCGACAAAAGAATTGAGATCTGCAAGAGCGCCAAGTTCTTTGCCCTAAAATTTTTAGATACAAGGACATGCTACATACTCAATGCATTTATTTTACTTGGGGTGTAATTCAATATCAAGACGTGACTTGGCTAGTTTTAAAATATAAATTTATATTATAAATCAAAATCAATCAAATCATTAACCTATTTTCGTAAAGGTAAGTACGCAAGTTAGTTTACGTCTTGTTACTTATACTGTTAGCTTGATAATGAACTATGACTATGACTATGTTACTTTTATAAAATTTAGTTATTTTGTGAAAACTAGCCAAGTCAAATCTTGATATTGAATTACACCCCAAGTAAAATAAATGCATTGAGTATGTAGCATGTCCTTGTATCTAAAAATTTTAGGGCAAAGAACTTGGCGCTCTTGCAGATCTCAATTCTTTTGTCGGCGAAGTGCACGCGATATTGAACTTGGCTCTCATTTTACATTTATGTTTTTGATGGGATTAATATCACTCATACTACAGCTGCCGGCAAACTTTTAGAGCATAATCTTGACTGCGCAGTAGCCCATTTACGTACAAATGTAGGTACATGCGCAAATCTGCCATGTTTGTTCTAAAAGTTACCGGCAACTATAAATATTTAATAGTGCGAGTACTTTAGTGTTGTAAACAACATGATCAACTGTCATGGCGTCATTGGCAACAGAAACCAGAGTGGAATACAGGCATCACGTAACTGCACGCATTATACTTTATCGATGAATTTTTGTTACTTCGGCTAGTGGAAATCGTCAAATTATATATTTTCCGTTATCATTAATTAATTCCGTTTTAAATAAAAAAAAAATAGCCACGCTCGAGAATGTCGAGATGAAGTTTTTTTTTTACAACTTTGTAGCCCTCCGCCTTCTTTACGTCACCTTTAAATTGTCAGATTAGAGGAATATACACGTTTTAGCATATAACTAACTCACCCTAGCTTAATCTGACGCGCTAGAGAATTTCAGATGAACAATTTTTTTTACTAATCTGATCTTTTATCCTTGACGGGCGGCCATACATATGAGGCTCATATTTGGTGGAAGTACTTAACTGGGTATAAGCTATCCCCCTATATATTAATCTGCCGCGCTTTAGGTACTCCCGAAATCCCCTCTTCGGCTCTCCTACTACAATAGACGGGCTAAAACAGCGGTTTTAAGCCCGAGGTTTAAATTACGAAAAAGATTTCAAACTCAATAAAACGGTCGTAAACGGCAAAGTAACTGTAATTACTTATTTACCTTCTGGAAGTTATCGATTATACGCGCCAGATTGAGCGGAATGTTTTAATGCAGTATGGCACTTAACTAATATGTGTAACGTTCGAAGTATAAGGACACCGCGTGCCACTTACGAATCAATCAATCAATCAATCAATCAATTCATTTATTGCATGGTCATGAGTTTACATCACAGGTGTTAGTTATTGTTTAGTACCAGTACATCATGTCCTGCCGAGAGGCGTACAATATTTTTATGTCAATTTATAATATAATCTATAGTAATCTAAATTTTTTATAACATCATCATAATATAGTAACAAAGTAATAACAATATAGTAATGCATTTAAGTAGTATTATGTTACGTCATTTTATAGAAAATTATGAAATTTTGTGATAACTCAAAAACGGCTCAACCGATTTTATTCAGTATAGTTTTCATTGAAAGTACGTATTAGGCCTCATTCTCATGAATTTTTCCATAATTTTTTGACTCGTTGAAAAGTTAGAGGGGGGGACGCTATTTTTTGGATTTCCGGAGCGAATATTTACAAAATGGCTGGCTTCATCAAAAAAATAATGTTTGTAGACCCCTTTTATTATTAAAAGACCTAATTCAACGACACCTCAGACACTAGTGTTGGAACGAAAAAAAATAATCGCCCCGAGGTACCCGAAAAAAAGGTTTTTTTTATGTTTTATTCTACCGTTTTGTCAATGTGATATACACATACTCATACCAAATTTCAGCTTTCTAGTACTAATGATCACGGAGCTAAACCGCGACAGACGGACATGGCGAAACTATAAGGGTTCCTAGTTGACGATGGAACCCTAAAAACCTAATATTTATTTCAAATTTATTTTTTTCAGCCATATTCTACTTTTATGAACTGAAAAGTATATATATAGTTTGCCTATGCTAAATGCTATACGAAATAAACATTGGTTTAATACAATTTAACATGATTCAACTAGCCTATTGCATTGAATTTAAACGGTTCCATTATGTCCAATTATCCGAACTGAGTTAATTGAACGGAGCACTTTCCTTAATAAACATTGTTTCATTCGCTGGAGGAGGCTGTTGCAGTTTTACTCATACGTAAAACCGCTATAAAAACGTGGAGTAATCACTTTGAAGTGGAAGGGTGTTTTAAAGTGTATTACGAGTAAGAGTTTGTGCACAAATCACAAATACAAATACAAATACTCTTTATTGCACACCTCCAACATCAAGATTATAATAATCAATAATAATAATAAAGGCGTAGGGATGTGACGACCCCATCGCCCGCTGGTATGACCAGCGCAATCAGTCACGCAGGGCAGCTTATGGCGAGCTGTTGGGGGGTAGCGACCCCACGTGCCTGAGTGCTCCTGGGGGACCCTGACGGGGGGTGATGGGTCGGGGCCTCCGCCTCTGTCTTGCCTTAACCGGCCGGACAGAGTGGAGTCGCGAGAGTTGCGGCTCGGGGGTGGATGTGGAAACGTAAGGGGTTAGTTGGCTTCGGTTTAAAGCCCAGTATTACACCTCTCCGCCCTTAGCCTTCCGCACTGGTGTTGCCCTTAGGCCACTCTATGTGTCGCTTTTTATGGGGGCCCATCTAGCGGGAGGCGAGTCATCGTCTACCAGTTTTTTTTTGCTATGAGACACTTTTCTTGGTAGACGTCCGGCTGTCTCACACAATAGCCCAATTACCCAGTCCACCATTTCATCCCCATAACCCGATTTGTATTTAGATTCCATATATTCATAAATAGTTCTTGCACCAAGCGGGTGCTATCTCTGTGTGCGTCCCATGACACGGATAGGGACAGCATCCGCTCGATGTACACATTACATTTCATTAAATTGTCGAAAGGGCCTCTACGCGTTGGCTTCGGCTCCGCGCACGCCTCCCAATGGTCCGGGACATTATTGTCCCGTGAGGGGGTGCGACATACAGGATAATAATAATAATCCAACACAACATGAGATACATTCAAATAACAGGCGGTCTTATCGCTAAATAGCGATCTCTTCCAGACAACCTTTAGGTAGCGGAATACATAGTTGAGAATTAATGTTTGTAATCACGTGAGGTTTTTTCGGCTACTTTTGTACGCCAACTGGCAAAACATAGTGCTACCTTATATTGTTGTTCCGCCTGTTTTCACTTATGTTTTACAAAATAAAACACTTTGACTTTGACTTTGAGCCCTCTGACGCCTAGAAACTTATTTCGTCGAATGTTTTCTTAAACTTCTAGAATTATCTAACAGTCAACAACCCAAGATAAAATTAAATTTGACAACTGCTTACTGAGCCGCTGGGCCTGGGTTCGAATCCTGGCAAGGGCATATTTTTGTGCTTATATACATACATACATACTCATTAATAATAATTGTGATAACAATTTCAAATTTACTTTTCGACGTAAATAAAAAGTATTGAAATTTGAGTACCTTGGAAGCCACATATTTAAAAGCCCTTTTTTCATATTTATTCTTTATTTATATAATTATAGTATGTTGTATAATTAAACATCCACATATTTAAAAGCCCTTTTTTCATATTTATTCTTTATTTATATAATTATAGTATGTTGTATAATTAAACATCAGTCTACTATTAGGTGTAAGATTGTCCCTTAAAATGTATTTATCCCTATTGAACAACAGCATTCGCAGAATAGCAAAGTAATTTCTGATCAATAGGAAATGAAAGTCAAATATTTAATTTTGAAACACAATTACGTTTTTGGATAGTACATTGTTGTAGAGGCTGTAAAGTAAGCAATAGATTAACGAGTACATTTCGAAGGCTGACCCGCAGGGGAGGCCTTCGATAGTACGAGTTAATCTATTGCACTTTCAGCCGAGACTTAACATAGTGCTTTTCACGACACGAGGAAATATATTATAATACGAGTTTTCATATTGGTCATTAAACTCGGCGCCTTGTTGCAGCCTCATTGTTGTAAAAATCAGGGCTATTATAAACATAGAGCTGATCGTGCCCCCAGATTCAAACGACATAAAGACGATTTTCAACCCAGTTATGAAGAAATAACAAAAATATTCAAACTTACCTCACTTTCAACTTAATTTAGACATTTAAATATCTAGACTAGGTTACACCCAGGTAAACAACCCTACGATACATTATACACTGAAGGGTCATTGCAACGGTAGGTACGCAATATTAACATACGTTCCTAATATTACATAAAATTTCGTGAGTCAAAGTGAACATTATTAAATTAATCACATTATCACATTACAAAACCAATTTTAATATTTACTAAACAATACATTTTGTTTTTTTTTTATATGGCCGGCTGCCCCGTAGTGCATGCGCGCTTCGCATCTCATCGCAACGGAGTCATAGCTTTTCAGCTGAATAAAAAAAAAGAACTCAATATTTATATAGGTAATTAAAAGTGTTTATTTGCTGAAAACTGTTTAGTTGTTGAGAAATTAGTAATTGTAGAAATTAGGAAATTGTTTTACGCCCCATAACTATAATTTTAAAATATAAATGTTCATGATTTTCTGAGTTACTTAAACATTTTTTTAACAAAAACTTATTAAAAAGTAAACCTGAGATTTTTATCTTACTTAAGAAAATAAACTCGTTCGTGGGTATTTATAAGTTTAAGAAAAAAATACACCTCATAAATGACGCATTGTCATTGGTGAGTTTAATTTGACATGCAGCAGACGATTAAAGTAATTTACGCTATTCGTTTACAAATGAACATATACCGGGTGGAATTTTTCTATGGGCCCTGGAGGGGAACTACCTTAAATCCTTTAGTTAGCTCATTTTACTGAAAGGAAACATTCCTTTATTTTTAAAAAGAAATAAAACTGCATTCAAAGATTTTCCAAAAATTTCTTGCCCCCGGTTGAGGCAAAAAAAAAATTTTGAAAGGAATAAGGCCTCTTAACGGAACCCACAAACCAATCATAGCGTGAGTCTCGCCTGTCATTTCGGAGTTCCATACCTTGTTTTTTTATACCATGGGTAATCCAAGGATACCGGGACTTGACTTGAAAGTCCTGGAGCTGACCACGTATGAGCGCAATTAAATTTTTCCTGGCGTGTAGTAATTAAAATAAATATCTAGACACGCGGCAGCGTGTCCAGCCAAGTTCACCGCAGGAACTGGCGAGCAGCCGTGTGTTATATTACACGAACCGTTTGGAGCCACTTTTGACCCCTCAATAACTCCAAATCTATTCAACAGAAAAAAATGAAATTTGGCTTATGTATTTAGGTCCCTGAGAACAACTAGAACCACAAATTTCATAAATGTAGATGAAATAGTTATTGAGATATTGACGTCCAAAAAACGGCATTTTTATCACTGACTGACTGACTCACTAGTAATCAAAAACCTAACCCACTTCCAGGTGACCTAGAAAGATGAAATTTGGCATTCAGCTTGGTAATTGTGTGTGTACACATATAAAAATCAAAAACAGTGATATTTTTTAGTTTTATTATTATTATTATTTATGCTTGTTGCCTCAGAACTCCGTCATTTATTAACCGATTTGGAAAATTCTTTCTTTGTTTGTAAGATGGCACTCTCTCTCTCACACACACACCACACACACTCACACACACACACGCACACACACGCACACACGCACGCACACACACTCACACACACACACGCACACACACGCACACACACACACACACACACACACACACACACACACACACACACACACACACACACACACACACACACACACACACACACACACACAGAGAGAGAGAAGGATTGTTTTTATGTAAACATACTTTATAGTAACGTGATTTACACCCAAAAATGCACCACGGGGTTATTCTTACTTATTACGTGCACTTTTCATAATTAAATAAGTACTTTATTATTAGTTGTTTGTTTTAACAAGTTTCAGTACAAAGGTCGAGGTAATGAAATTTAGTTACAACTATACTCAATAGATGGCGCTGTTCTTTTGCCGTGTACATTATATTTCATGTAAAATTTAGGTAGATAAATAACATTTAAGTGAAATAATTTATTGACTATACGTATCGTTGTTTAAAGGTAAGGAAATAAACATAACATTCTTTGTAAAAAATATAATTATAGTTAGTTATACTGACTTTTGAGCTATTCGTCACTAGGTGCCGTTAGTAGTACTAATTTTTTCGTTGTTTTTATGTAAACATACTTTATAGTAACGTGATTTACCCCCAAAAATGCACCACGGGTTATTCTTACTTATTACGTGCACTTTTCATCATTAAAAGAAGTACTTTATTATTAGTTGTTTGTTTCAACAAGAATCAGTACAAACTTCGAGGTAATGAAATTTAGTTACAACTATACTCAATAGATGGCGCTGCACTTATGCGGTGTGCAGGCTACTTCGCGCTATTAAGATTTTTCCAGATTTGATAGGGAGATCAGGCCCGTGAATCACAGGTTGGGAATTTCGGTTGTCTTTTGTCTTTCTATGTTCGTCTGGTTCGTTCTTGGTCGATTCGTAACTAGTGTCTGGTCTGGTCAATAATATTAATATTAATAACACTTATAGACGATAGACGGAAGTTAAAGTGAATGGTTTGGTCTTAGTCTTTGCGTTTGTCGAGTGTGTGTGGTCAATAATAAATAAATAAATAATTATAGACGGGGAAATTAATATAACCCAATACAATGGTCACGGAATTAATAATGTAATGTAAGCGGTATGCTGTCCGGTTGTCTGTCGAAAACTTACCTATAAGGTTGTTATTGGCTTTGAAAAAGTTGTATGCTTCTTTCAAGTTACCGTATTAATGTTTAGTTATTTGCTTTGGGTTACTCATAGTCCGTATTTAATAAATTAGCTCTGTTTTTAATTAATTTCAGCTGTTACTTACAGGATTCTCACTTATAAGATTCTTTTGCCTTTCCTTGTTTTCGATTTGTACGTACCTACATTATCATTTAATTTTCATTAATTATAAATAAATATACAAAATACCTTTTATTAAACATGAGTCGTACAATAGAATTGGTGGTAGGTGACACCGTTATTTTACATGAAGTCATCCCAATGCCTCCCGATGGTAGTTGTCTATTCCATTCAATTGCCTTTTCTCTTTATAATTCTGTTGATTTAGAACAGACAAGTAGCTTACGAGCGGAAATCGTTGACTACGTTTGTCGTAACTGGCAAGATTTAAGCGCATGGACTTGCAATCAACACGGTGAACCCTACGATTCTGTCGAAGCATATCGTATGAGTATGCTCAAGTCGACAACTTATGGAGCTGTTTCGGAAGTAAAAGCGGCAGCGGATTTGTATTTCATAAGAATCGAAGTGTATCAGAATGGCGGCCTGCGTGGTTTGTTTGGTGAAGAGGGCCGTCCAACAAAACGTTTTCTCTTCTCTGGAGATCTATCGGCAGGGCATTACGATGTGTGTGAACCATTGGCGTTTAATTCAAATATTTCTGAAGTACAGGATGAGATCAGACAACTGTCTGGAAATGGAAACGTATCGCGAAAAGGGCGTCCACAAAAGCGTAAACAAGGTCGGCCAAAAACATCTGATAAATCCCGTACCGAACAAGTGCGTGAAGCTGTGCAGCGTTACCGGCAAAATCATCCCGAGGTTAATAAAGAATCGGTTAAGCGTTGCACGAAAAAAAATCCTGAAGTGAATCAGAAAGCCGTAAAACGTTATACGGCCAAAAATCCCGAGGTGCATCAAAAAGCCGTAAAACGTTATACGGCCCAAAATCCCGAGGTGCATCAAAAAGCTGTAAAACGTTATACGGCCCAAAATCCCGAGGTGCATCAAAAAGCCGTACAACGTTATACGGAAAAAAATCCTGAGGTGAACAATAAGGCTACTCACATTTATTATTTAAAGAAAAAGCTAGCGTTTACAGACGGAGACAACGTAATTAATCAATTAACTGATAAAATAAAAAACCGTTTAGAATCGGAAAAAATTATAAAGTGGGTTCTTCAACGCCGTAAAAATATCTTGGATAGTTACTTTAATCTCTTTGAGCGCCTGCAAAAGAAATTAAATGTAAGTGTTGAAAAATTTTGCACTCTGTCCTCAGAAACAAACCTAGCAGATAAATTTAAAATACTTGCCGGAGAATCTAAACATCTGAGAACTCAAGAACCTTACTACTATGAAAGTTCATATAAATTATTAAGCTTAGAAGAAACTATTGCGATAAATAATGAGGGACAGGCATATATATTTAATATGCAGGATAATGAACAAAATATAACTTGGACATGTGACCCAAAAATATGTTTATTAGATGAAACAGTTCTGCGAGAGCTGTTAAATGCTTTTAAATATATAATTTCTAAATCAGTTATTGATCTGTTTACTTTGGTATCGAACCAAGACCATACATATTTTAACCAAATTAAAATTCTTAACAATATTAAACCACATTTTCCTAAAATAAGAACAATTGTTAGAGAACTCTACATGGTAGCATATTATTGCAAAAATATAAATACTATAGATTGTGATTTAAACAGCGTAAACGTTAACAAATTAAACGAGTTAGGCGTCCCCTTTAATATCAATAAGGCCGACTGTGACGTAAGTTCAAGCGAAATTTTATTAAATGAAGATTTGATTATAGAAAACTATAAAACTGCTTATAATAACTTAAAGAAAAGATGCACCGATGTGCCGATACACCACTGTATATCCTGTCACAGACTTCTATGTTTACGTGACATGTCTGCGATCAATAGATTAAGGAATCCTATTCAAACTGACGTATGGCAGAGATTGCAGCTTTTTAATGAGACTCGTCGTATAAAATCTAGTTCTTTTGTTTGTCATTTGTGTTTAAAAAAAATTAGAGCCAATGAAATGCCTTCCAATTCTATTCTAAACAATCTTTATTACAGCGATATACCTAAGCAAATTAGTAATCTGAACAACTATGAAAAAATGTTAATTCAACGGGCTAAGGCTTTTCAGGTTATAACTAACTTAATTCCTGTTGGAAACAAAAATATACCTAATAGGCAAATGATAAAAAAAATTAAAGGAAGGACATTCCATTTGCCATTGCCTGTAGAAACAACTCTAAAAAAAATACCTAATCCCGAAGACCCATTAAACGCAAATCAAGAACTTTTCATTCTTGTCAGAAGTACTCCTACTAAAAATAAAATCATGTGGCAAGACATAGTAAACATTAACAACATATACGACGCTTTACAGTACCTTAAACAAAATAACATTCACTACTTAAATATTAAACTGCCGCAAAATCCTGCCAAGTTGCTTGACCACCTAGACCAGAATATTTGCCACAATATTGAGACCACTGAAGAAATAGAAGAATCAGAAAGTCAACCCGCTATTCTCACTCAAGTAACAGAAGAAAAAGAAAATATTTATGAAGACTATACCATCTATCCACTGCATGAAAAGAAACAAAACAGTACAGCTACAGATTTGTACCAAATGATCAAAGTTAACGCACCACCAATTGATAACCGCAATAAGGAGATAGATACTTTATGTTTTCCTGATATATATAATGAAGGCAAATTTGGTCAGTTTTATGAACGAGAAAAAAAAATTACCAGTGCAGAGTACATAAAGTCTCGTTTGACGTCACTAGATCCTAGATTCAGACTCAATCAGCAGTATTTATTTTACTTGTTAAATGACGCAAATTTAAGACAGTTGAACGCAGGTATATTCTACAAACTAAATGTAACAAATCAAAATCAAAAATTAACAGTTCAACAATATTTAGAGAAGTTGGAGAAGGATGAACTTGAAGGGGATTTACTGGCAATATTTGGTCGATTAAGGAATACTGAACAATTCTGGAAGAAACCCAGAAGCGATGTTGTATGTATGACTCGCCATTACGGCCCAGCCACATGGTTCCTGACAATCAGTCCTTCTGAGTGGAGGTGGACAGACCTCGCGGATTACATTAAACGAATCAATGGGCCAGACGCACAAAACAAATCAGCTAGTGAGTTAGTAGCTATGGATCCAGTTGCAGCGTCGCGGTTCATTGATATTAAATTCAAATCGATGTTAGAATTTTTAACATCACCTGTGGCACCTTTAGGAGAAATAGAACATTATTTCTGGCGGCGTGAATATCAGGCGAGGGGCTTACAGCATTTTCATCTTATGTTGTGGGTTAAAAATGCGCCAATCCTGCGAGATTCAACGGTCGATGAAGTGGCAGAGTTTATTAGTAAGCACGTTACATGTTCTATTCCAGATAAAAAGCTGTCACCAACATTACATGATCGTGTAATCAGTTACCAAACACATAAACACAACTCATACTGTTTACGAAAGAAAAAAACAAAATCAAGCTTTATAACTGTTTGTAGATTTGGGTTTCCTCGACCAGTAACAGAAGCTCTAACGATAAAAAGTGTAACAGAGTCCATAGCGGGTAGAAAAACTTTAACATCTAATAGACTATATAATATACCACGTAAAGAGGAATCGCGTTACATTAACGATTATAATCCAGCAATCCTTCTCGCTTGGAACGGCAACATGGACTTGCAATATGTAGGGGAAAAAACAGCTGTATTAAATTATTATATCACTAAATATACAACTAAAGGAGAAAAAAGTCATGCTGTAGATACTTTTGACAATATAAATTCTACGAAATCTCTTGCTAGTAGGCTTTTCAATGTAGGTCTCCGAGCTCTCAGTAACAGAGAATGTGGTGCGCTTGAAGCGAGTGATACCCTGTTGGGTATATCTCTATATGGTACCGATCTGCAGACGACAATCCGATGGCTCGATGTAAATATATATCGCAACCGAAGAGTAAAAACTAAAAAGGAAATAAACCAACTTGAATCAGATTCTACTGATATCTTTTTTGAATCTTGGGTCGATAATTACTATCCTCAACGTCCTCAAGACTTAGAGAATATGAATTTATATGATTTTGCTCGATGGTTTGACATAGTTACAACCCCGCCCTCTTCGGTAACATCAGTACAGATATATAAATTATCAACGAATAAATATTTAAAGAAACGACAAAGACCATATTTAATAAATCACTTTACTTATGATGTGAATAAGCACCCAGAAAAATATTACTTTTCACTCTTGTTAATGTTTTATCCATGGAGAGATTTAGTAGTACTGAAGTCGGGTCAAAGTACTTACACTGAAGCCTTCAACATTTTAAAAGATCATATTAAAGACGGACTTGATTACGGAGAAATGCAGACAGATTTCTTGAATAACATAGAAAGAGCGTTCGAAATGATAGAAGAAAAAGTAGCGGAAATTGAGAGAGATGGACAGGAAGATAATCACGAAGATGATGGTCTAGAGAATCCACTAGATTTCTTACCTGTTGAAGCTGTGAATGCAATGGAAGATTTCAGAAATGCTAAAGATTTGGTATCAGACGATGAGCTCAACCGAATGATAGAAGGTCTCAATGTCGACCAAAAACGTATTTTCGATAAAATTTGTATGACTTTATTAGATGAAACTACAATTTTGAGACTATTTGTAAGTGGGACCGGTGGCACAGGGAAAAGTTATTTAATCAATACAATTAAAAGTTGGGTTAAGAAGCGAATGAATAAATTAGTCGCAGTTGCTGCACCTACTGGCATTGCAGCGTTTAATGTAAACGGTCTAACAATACATAGGCTACTACAGCTACCTGTAGAGCACGGAAATTGTCCCAAGTACACTTCCTTATCAGACCAAGTAATAAAAGTTTTAAGATGTGATTTGAATGATGTGGTGCTTTTAATTATTGATGAAGTTTCTATGATTTCAAATTTAACACTAATGTACATCCATCTTCGTTTAACAGAAATATATGATACCGTTGACGCTGACGACGGATGGTTTGGTAGGATTCATATAGTGTTGTTTGGCGATTTACTCCAGCTGCCTCCAGTAAGACAACTGTCGCCGTTCGAAAATATAAAGTTGTCAGATGTCCAGAAATGTTTAGGTTCCCTTAGCGCTCCAAATTTATGGAAAGAGCTATTTTCTTATGACGAATTGACTGTTAACATGAGACAAAAAAACGACCAACATTTCGGTGAAATGTTAAATCGTTTAAGAATGGGTGTAGTAACAAGTACAGATAGTAATGTTTTATCTAGTCGACTCCTTAAATTAACTGCTAAAAATCAAAACGAACGGCTTAAGGAAATTATAACTTATTTTAAAATGATGCCCGATAATACTGTATGTTTATTTCCCACGAAAAATATGTGTAATCAATTTAATAATGCAATGTTGGCAAGCATAGAACAATCAGAAATTAGATTGAATTCGATAGACGAAATAGACTGTCCACAGTATTTAAAAAAACGAGCAAAGGAAGTGCTGAAAAAGAACGAAGATGATTCATCATTAACCGCTGGCTTAGAAAATGTTATCACGATAAAAATAGGTGCACGTATAATGTTGCGAAGAAACATAGATGTCAGTAAGGGGCTGGTAAACGGATCCATTGGAAAAATAGAAAAGATACATTGGGACGTAGACAACTACAAGAATGCGCGTAAAATTACGATCAAATTTAACCATAATTTAATTTATGAACTAGATCGTGTCAAAACCAAGTTTCAGATACTGAGCAATGCCTATGTTCACCGGGAGCAATTCCCTATTTGCTTAGCATATGCTATTACTATCCACAAATCACAAGGCCTTAGTCTTGACAGCGCTCTTCTCGATATAGGCTCCTCAATATTTAGCAAAGGGCAGGCTTACGTTGCACTCTCCAGAGTTAAAACCTTAGACGGAGTGCATCTTATCAATCTAGATCCAAGTCAAATCAAAGCACAAGAAAGTTCTATAGTAGAATACAACCGCCTGCGCACTTTATACCGCCCCGACCTAGCAACATTACAAATAAATAGGAAACGTGTAAGAAAAATTGCAGATAAGGCATGGGCAATTCACTCTAATGTTTCAAAGGTACAAGAGAATGAGGAAAATAGCATTAAAAAGAAAACTATACAACGTAAACGTAGGAAAATAAAGTAATTAACAAATAATAATTAAGTAATTTACACATAATAATAATAATAAATAAAAATTTATATACAAAAAGTAATGATATCCCATCAAAAACATAAATGTAAAATGAGAGCCAAGTTCAATATCGCGTGCAACGTTGTCGACTTCACCGACAAAATAATTGAGATCTATATGGGTGCCAAGTTCTTTGCCCTAAAATTTAGATAGAAAAACTTACAACATACTTAAATAAATGTATGTAACAATTTCTTGTTTCTCAATACTGCTACAATGTTTGCTACTTAATAGTTAATGTAAATTCTTAAATTATAACAAACAATTATTTACTCAATGCATTTATTTTACTTGGGGTGTCTATATGGGCGCCAAGTTCTTTGCCCTAATTTTTTTAGATACAAGGACATGTGACATACTCAATGCATTTATTTTACTTGGGGTGTAATTCAATATCAAGATTTGACTTGGCTAGTTTTCACAAACTGACTTAATTTTATCAAAGTAACATAGTATTATTATCAAGCTAACAGTATAAGTAACAGGACGTACACTAACTATACCTTTACGAAAATAGGTTAATGATTAGACAAATGTAATATACATTTATATGTAAAAACTAGCCAAGTCCAGTCTTGATATTGAATTACACCCCAAGTAAAATAAATGCATTGAGTATGTCGCATGTCCTTGTATCTAAAAAATTTAGGGCAAAGAACTTGGCGCCCATATAGACACCCCAAGTAAAATAAATGCATTGAGTAAATAATTGTTTGTTATAATTTAAGAATTTACATTAACTATTAAGTAGCAAACATTGTAGCAGTATTGAGAAACAAGAAATTGTTACATACATTTATTTAAGTATGTTGTAAGTTTTTCTATCTAAATTTTAGGGCAAAGAACTTGGCACCCATATAGATCTCAATTATTTTGTCGGTGAAGTCGACAACGTTGCACGCGATATTGAACTTGGCTCTCATTTTACATTTATGTTTTTGATGGGATTATAAATAACTTCTTCATCTAATCAAATGTAATAACATACCATCAAAGTTGTTGACATGTAACTTGGTCTTTATAATAATAGATTTGTATTTGTATTTGTTGATCTTATGTATAGCAAAAAAAAACTCCAGTTTACGAAAATCTTTTCGTAATGTAATTGAAATTTAGAGGGATACATGTTATCTGGTTTTTGTACGTCGCACGCTTATGGTTATTTGGACATAATGGAAAAGGGTTCGAGAAGACGCCAGCATGACTGTCCAAACCAGGTACGCTAGACATGAATCCAGAGAACACCAAGTTAGCTATGAAGAGGAGGGCTTCGTCTGCATCGCTGGTCCTTTCTTCCAGTCTGTCCTCTGGTATGAAGTCAGCAAGGATTGGAGCAAGAAGACCCATCGCCAGAAATGTAATTAAATAAACTTTCATTGTGCACCTGAAACAGAAGAAGTCATCTTAACATTCTTAAAGTTTATGCGAGATTTTGAAAAAAAAAAAGCAGTCTCAAATCACTTTTGTGTAGTCTCAAATCACTAGTGTGTTTATGTGCATGTTTGTTACTTCTTCACGCTCAAACGGCTGGCTCCATTTTGATAAATTTTGGTTAAAGGTAGCTGACACCCTGGATTAACATTAGAAGCTACTGTTTATCCCGATAAGAAGTAGCGTTCCCGTACGAAGAGCGGCGCTGATAGTAAAAAAAATAGATTGTGTGATTTGTTGCGCTGTGACCAATGACTGGTCACCTACGCTTTTTTAGAATGAAAATCTTTTCAAATAAATTCTTCGATCCCTAATGGGGATATTTTCGAAAATATAAAAATGTAATATTATTTTTTTTATCCTTGTTTTGACAGTATCGATAAAAACCAAGTCAAAAAAAGTTTTTGTTAATTGTGGCTGGCCACGTTCGTTCGTGAACGAGACTAGCTCTTGATCATGTAACATCAAAATCAAAACGTTTATTCTGTTAATAGGCCACAAGGTTAGGGCACTTTCACGTATGTTAATCTGAATTTACCGGCATTTCATAAGAGGAGACGGCTGTTAAGAAAGCCGAAAGAAACTCATCAGTAAGTCATTTTTTCGTAAATTATACTTAAAACAATTCATAACTTACTACTACTATTAAGTACAATATATAAAAGGGAGCGGTGTTTTTTGAACCTTGTTATTTTTATAATTTAGTTTGAATTAGGTATAACTTATTAATTTATTGTACATATGTCAGTCTATATTTTCCTTATCTTAATTTAATAATAAGGTATTCAAATAATGTAGAATACATGTGGTTATTATACCTATTATGTAGAGGAGATGTACAAAATTCTCCAAATCAATGTTTATAGTACATAGAGTACATATTTACAAGGAACAGGAATAATATAAAACTTTGTAATTATTTCCAGAAATAACAGAAAATTAAATACATGCCAATTGATAAAAACATATTAAATACCTGTCTTATTTCAGCAGTTACCCAAGCACCTAATACAACAGAATGCCACTGAATTAATGAATACTGATAATTAACCCACTAATTATAAAAGAACTATCTCGAAGGAAGTCGCGGCTGGATACAGGAAAAAAACAGCTTTACATGTTTTTATTGAATTTTATCCTTTTGCAAGCAAGGTTGTTTATAATATGATTTGAGATTTTGTGGTGCTTTAGGTCGTTTTCAAGTTAAGATGGTTTTTGTTTGTAAAGTCGAAATATCGGAACAAATATTTGACGTTTAATTAGAAGTGGATTCATATTTGTGTGCGACTGTTTTATTCACTGGAACGTTATTACTTATTATTTTAGCTATTTTTAGGTTTAATACTGTATTCTCTACCAATTAACCACATAAAAGACATTTTACGGACATAGAATGACATATTGCTCGCTTCTATAATGCTTCTATACTTTAGCGATATATCGAATTTTATAGCCGGACAAATTGCTTTTGAACACTCGCCATGTGATTGGTTTTGCCCATAATCGCCACGCTGTGCGGGTTGGCGATCGCAGTAGCTATTCGAACTTATGACTCTGCTGCCGGTCATCAGTCGTACTTATAGCTCTACGCGATTTTCAAATGGTTATACCACAATTTAAAATCACCATAACATACCATTCTATATACGGCGAATACATGGACGGCCCATCGCAGCAATGCATCCATCCTTCAGGATTTGGGAACCTTGCGACTGTCCAACATCTGCCTCCGTAGAATCCTTGAATTTTTCGGTCATATAGCCAGGAAGGAAGAAAAAACGTAGTGTAGGGTACCCCGTAACAAGGTGAAGCGACGACATTTGTATTAGAGCGGGTGGTAACTGGAGGAGAGCTGAAAATCGAGCTCAGTGACGTGCTATGGGAGAGGCCTATGTCCAGCAGTTGACTGATACGGGCTGATGATAATGATGATGATGACTCGCAAAGTTGCGGATGTTTAGTAGTACTAATTTCTATTAAAGGCAATAATCATTCTCCAAATTTTCTTTGGTTACTGAAGTTGAAAGTCATTGAATGTCACAGATGTAAACAAAGAGATAACAGAACTAATTATTTCACAAAGTAAATAATTTTCCCATGATAAAGTCAAACATGTCCACAAAGACGGAATAGTGGTTACTTTCAACATTAATTAATATTTATTTCAGAAGAACACCGGGCGATCAACCAGTAGGTAGCCTGGTGAATAATGTTCTGAGATTGGTTGTGATACACCGCTTCTGAAATTTTATAATGAACGTACGTTACATGACATATGTATATTATAGCAAGATCCAAACGCAACTTGTCAGGCTAGACTCCTAGCGTAATCTGGGGGCACGGTAGTCCCCCAGATGAAGACATAAACTTAATTTCTTGATACCATATGGGCCAGACGGTCCGTTGGACTTATTTCCGTTACTCTATGAAACGGCCAAGCCATACTTTCGAAGCCAAGGTGTAGGATTAGTAAACTCAGGGCTTAGGGGCTTGGTTTATCGAGGGATCTGACAACTTTTTTACAGCGAAAGCGTTATGAGCATGTGAGTCTTGGCCGCCAATTTTACATGAAATGTTTTTGGTGGGATAGTGTATACCTTCCAATGGCGTGGCGTCAAACAAAAACTTAGAGCAAGCCGGGGTAGATATTACTTACATTTTCTTCAGTTGCAATAGATCATGGTGCTTAATCATCCTGGAATGGGCAAGCTGATGGAAAATTTAATTTTTTGATTTAAGATTTAGCTTGGAATAGATGAATGATGGTTAACCATCTTGTAGCTTTATTAGAAGATGTTGATTCAACTTCATTCAACCATCATTCATCTATTCCAACCCAAATAGCCCCAAAGAAAGCGAAATGACACCGATTGTCGCCACAAAGGGCGAATCGCTAACAAAGCCCCGACTTATCATGCGAATGGTTCTATCAAAGTGGTCGGACGCCGCAGAATCGCCCGCGACATATGTTATATTGAAGGGTCGACAGAATCCGTTCTTATCAATAGGTTAGTTCACCCATTTATGAAATATATTTGAAATGGTTAATAATAATCTTGCTAGCTCTAAAAATAATGTATTGTATTTTTGTGAGAGCTAGAAAGCCAAATTTTATGAAACCATTGATTCAAAGATTAAAGCTCAAAAAAAATGCCATGCGTAACCCGGTGGAGGGTGGAAGAGACCGGGCATCGAACCCAATATCATTGTTTTGCCTTTTTATCAATGGTTTAGTAGAAAAAAAAATGGTGTGTAACCCACATAAAATAATTAGACATTGCATGTTTCGTGAATTTATAAATTTCGAACGCCTATCTAAAGTTCATTTCATCTTCTCACTGATCTTATTTAAAGAAAATGTAAAAATGATGGTCTTATAGAGCTTATCGCTAAAATAGATATGTGTCAAGATCTTGTACAGAATCACAATACCAACTTGATCATTTGAATAGCTTTATGTATATTAACACAACATTTTGCATCGGTGATCGATTCCACTGTGCACTTAAATTAAAAGATGATAGTGAAGACATTACAATATTAAATATTTCCATTCGACGCATTCCAAACTGTCCAAAGTTCACCTCAATTTCTCATTTAAAGTGAGACTGTAAGACTTAAGGAATGTCTAACTAGACCACTTCTGAAGAATGATTAATCAACATAATTACACCGTTGTGAAGAAAGTAAGTTCGCTTGGGATTTATTACAAGTTCCTCTATTTTTAAAACGCTGAGAAAAAGCAGTTTTTAAGAGGATAATATTACTCGAGACGTGGTAAAAGTTTCTTATCTAATTGTATAGTTTTATATTATAGTCTGTTATTAAATGTGAGTAATTTATACTTGGTATTGGAGGTCTGCTTAATTTTATTCATGTTTGAACTTAAAATCTATTTGTTTTTATAGAATCTTTTTTATCGATTCTATTTTTAATGTGGTAATGTTGTCAATTGTCTGATGAATACCTACATGTTCGAAGCATGTCGGGCCGGTCCTGAAAATTTCACTTGAGGGTTCCGCTTCATATAATAATTAAATATGTCCAACGAAAGTTTAAATAAGGTTACTTTTTACCCCGAAAAAAATAATCCCATGGATAAGCGGGTAAGACCGCGGTGCGCACTTAGTCACTACATAGTATAAACAGTCGCTTTCTGCTGTCTGTCTGTCCCTATGTACGCTTAGATCTTCAAATCTACGCAATGGATTTTGATGCGGATTTTTTTAATAGAGGAAGGTTTATATGTATAATACATGCATAATTTATCAGCATTGCACCCGTGCGAAGCCGGGGCGGGTCGCTTGTATCATTAGAAAGTACTAAAACAGCTTGAAGCAACTGCGAGCCGTAAACAAAGCACTATGTTGATCTACGCCTCCCCGGAGGGCCGTCCCTCTGATTAATACGCTATTTTAATGACTGGTTTACATATTACGCGAACGAAAAGTATAATTTACTAGCTTTTTGCTCAGTAATAGTATTATATTTTTCTCTTGAGAGCTTTACATGCTGAACGACAATACTCCTTTTTCGTTGTAAATGGAATTCATAAAACAATTCAGACGTATATTGAAACTCGTAAATATTATTTTGTTTGCAGTATGTACAGTAGAATTGCTTAATTCAAAGATCAGTTCCACTTGTTTTACTTATATAAAGATGAACAAGTTTTCTTCAGAGAATTGGATTTGCAGTTTTGTTTAATCAATAACTCCACTATTAAGAATACTTTGATCCGCGGAGTAACATTGGTTACTAGTTTTTTTAAGTATTAGAAGCCTGTTTTTCAACGCGATTATAAAATTTCTTGTTTAAAGTACGCAACCTCGACAGAAATACAATAGGTATGCTCTAAAAACTAGACGTATTCGTGCTATAAAATCGATGATCAATGTCGCCCCGTGGATCAAAGGGGTTACTTTGATCCACGGGGCAACACTAATCATGATGTCCACGGTAACTCAAATATGTTATCTTCTGTGCTTATACTATATTAGCTTGTTTGCAGTCTCCAGACATCAGGTTCGAGTTATTGGGTTAATCCTTACAAGAACGGCGAACACACCCGATTGACAGCAACAAGCAACTTGTGGGAACTCTCTCTGCGAGATTCGGCGTACGCATTGCTTTGATAACCGCGGCGATTTTCCTTCGAAGATAAGACTAGTGGCTCTGAGCTGTATACGTCGCGAGTGTGATTCGAAATTTGCTGATTTTTTTTTACGTTTTCAATCCCCATAATTATCTACGCAATATTGAAAAAAAAAATCGAGAAACTAAATCGATAAAAAACTATAATATTATCGAACCTACTCACAAAAAGGGTGCAATCGGATGGAGGTATCGAGTTGAAATTAAAACCATATACTAAGGTCTACAGTCCCTTGAAGCTGTAAAAAAATCAATCTTCTAAGTGAAGATAAAAAATGATACGGCCGTTTATGCTGTGTCAAGGGAATTAAAATAGATAAAAATCTGAAAATTATACATTTGTAATTAAATCACAATAGTATTTTATGCAACCGTTGTATAAGAGGGGGCAAAAAACGCGAGTGGCATGGGTTACGATGTGAGCGTAGCGAACATCGTAAGAAAGATGCCACGAGCGTTTTTTGACATACTTATACAACGTTGCATACAATACTTTTTCTACGACTCGACATTTCATAAATAAAATGCGAATAAACAACAATGAAAATAATTACATGTTCCCGCTCGAAATCAACGAAATTAAAAACAAAATAGTCTCTGATAAACTTTTTTTTATTGCCGTCCATCTGTCAAAAAATATGAACTTATACATAAAGGTATAAGTTCACTATACTAAACATCTGTCAAAAAAATATAAACTTATACATAAAGGTATACGTTCACTATACTAAACATCCATGCACTGAAGATAAAACGTTTTTTTTTAAGTTGGCAGTAATGCCTTAGTTTTTTTTAAATTACAAATTGTGTGTCTGTTTATCTTGTAATCTGTGGTACTAAGTGATGCTTTTTTGGCGACATTATAACATCGTATAACAGTGTTTTTTTGGGCAGTAGAGTATAGACTTTTACAGACTTTCATAATTTATGTCTTTATATAAGAGTTAGTTACTACATAATTGACAGAAAAAAGTACTGGAGTAGAAAAAATATATTATAGTCTTTATTTAAAGTACGTACTTACAATAGTTTTCCAACGGTAAAGTTAAGTTTGTTGGTTAGTACAGATTAATATTATCGTTAGACCAATATGCAATGCTTTCATAGTTCATGCGGAACCCTCGGTATGCGAGTCCAACTAGCACTTGACCGGCTCGGCTTTTTTATAAAATTTTAATGATTATCTTGCTGAGCGAATTCCATGGACGCCTCAAAACCCAGCGCGTTCCATATCGCAGTGCGTATAAATTGGCAGCTACTCGCAAGTGGCAAGTTAACTTGGCCAACTATTTACTTAGCCGATGCAGGACCACTGAGCTTGGCTATCGGTAATGACGGCCGTTTGGAAGTTACGAGGGCCGCGATAGATGGACATGGTTTTGATTTATATCCAAGTAGCAAACAAAATGCGCAAGCGCTTATGGAGCCCTTATACTGCTAATTTAATCTGAATAAAGGCTGTATATGCGCTTCTGCAGCTTTTTTTGCTATTTGGGTAGTTTCTGTAATATTACCCAAGTTCAAAAAATCTAAAAAATCTAATTTAATAATGTTTTATTTGATAGAATACAGTCTAGTGGATGTCAAATAAATTTTCGAGGAACAGTGTATTCTGCCTGCCAGTGGGCATGCAAATATTATACAATTAAAAATAATGGACTAAAATTAACTAATACATGGTATTTTTCCTATAATTATGACTCAGCGTGCAAGAGTAATCATAAAGTGACAACTTATACTAAATTTACTAAAGATATTAATGAGTGGGATAGAAATGGTACTAAAGCTGAATATAACAACAAAATTAGGAATTCTTAGCGTCAGTATTGGCTGAGATCTTGTCACCTTCCAATCAAAGCTGTTTATCTTGGAAAACGGTTGCAGATATATTTTTTACTAAACATAGCTAAGTAACATTTCGACAGACAACCCAGCGGTTATCTGGGGGCACGGCAGTGCCCCCGCCAAGTCGAGCAAACGCGCTTGCCGGCATATAATTTATATGACGACACGTTTGGCGCAGTTTGTAAGCACTTGGCTACTGAGCCGGCGGTCCCGGGTTCGAATCCTGGCCAGGGCAAATATTTGTGTGATGAACTCGAATATTTGTGCTTGGATAATGGTTGTTCTATGTATTTAAGTATATATTTATCTATATAAGTACGTATATCGTCGTCTGGTATCCATAACACAAGCTTTCTTGAGCTTAATTTGGGACTAGATCGATTTGTCTGAGGTTGTCTGATATTTATTTATTATTTATATGAAATGTTTTTGACACGCTTCTGTCTTCCGAGTATAGATATAGATACTCGTAGATGTCTTATCTCCGTAAAAGCATCGCCCTCTTGCCAAGAAAGTCTCAGTCATTCAGTTCACTTACTGTCAAAAGTAAAAATAGATTTGTAAGCCCATATTAATTTGTAAGTTAGTAGATTATACTCTTTACTCGGCCATAATTCCAAAAATATTTTGTAGCAGCACGAATCATAAACTATTATTTTACTATTTTATGTTGTACATTGCACAATACGTACAAAGTTCAAAACACAAAGAAAAATTGAATTATTGCATCACCTGGCGGAAGAAACCGGGAATTGAACCCGGTACCTCAATTACCAATCTGGATTCAATGGTACAATATAAAAAAATGTAGTGTAGCCACATTAAAAATAATGAGACATTACATGTTTCGTAAATTAATTATTCTACTGTTGCTTAAATCATAATGGTAGATTGTTTGACAAGGGGCTTTTATAAACCACTATGACACGAAGTGAGTATTTGAACGAGCGAGAAAAGCGAGCGAGGACAAATATATAAACTGAGTATCACAATGGCCACGTGTTAAACACTGATTTTGACTTCGAATGCGAGAAAATAAAAATACGTACAATTTCAAATGCTAACTGGTTTACTAATCCAAAGATATATAAAGAAAACATAACAATCAACTCATATTAATACGAAATAATAAAAAAAAAAAACAGAGTTATTTTTTATTAAAATTATAACGATATAAAGCATAAATATTTGATTAATTTCGTAGGCACGTTTCCAATTTAAGACAAAACTCTCGAAATTAATAACATTCAAGATAATTTTATAACGAGTCGACACGTAGGTAATAATAAGTCTTAATTTCTAATTGGCAATTTATCCTAGACTGCTCTCGAATTTCGCGAAAAGGCTGTTCGTGCATAATTAGCTGCCTGGGGTCAGACAAGGTGACTTTAAATCTAGATATCTAGGCAACCTATCTCTCACGTATTCTGAGTGAGGTTAGTTTAAGAGAAAACTATGTTTTATCTACATACGAGTTACGGTACCGACTCTGTGAGCTGTATACCTCGCGAGTATGATTCCAAAATGGCTGAAGTAGTTATAATATTTTGCACGTCTTCGATTCCCATATCTTGGCTATTTTGAAAAAAATCGGGTAACTGTCTCTGCAAAAAAAATACTGAACCTGCTGACAAAACTAGGAAAATCGGTTGAGGAACGCGACATGTAGGCGAGAGGAGCCTGAAATCTGGCCAAACGGATATTCGAAGAAATTTTGCCATAGCTAAAACGAAGACGCTTCAATTGCTTCGCTCGCTGATGTACATTTATTCATCACAATTCGAATTTAGAACACATCGTTAAAGTAGATACACAAATAAATATAATAAGGTAGGCGTGGCTTTAAGAGGTGAGAGCTGTATACCTCGCGAGTATGATTCCAAAATGGCTGAAGTAGTTATAATATTTTGCACGTCTTCGATTCCCATATCTTGGCTATTTTGAAAAAAATCGGGTAACTGTCTCTGCAAAAAAAATACTGAACCTGCTGACAAAACTAGGAAAATCGGTTGAGGAACGCGACATGTAGGCGAGAGGAGCCTGAAATCTGGCCAAACGGATATTCGAAGAAATTTTGCCATAGCTAAAACGAAGACGCTTCAATTGCTTCGCTCGCTAAGTCATTGATGTACATTTATTCATCACAATTCGAATTTAGAACACATCGTTAAAGTAGATACACAAATAAATATAATAAGGTAGGCGTGGCTTTAAGAGGCCTTATTCCTTTTAAATTTGTTTTTTTTTTTATATTATGACAAATATATTGATTATTTTAACCAACTTTGTGAAGTGAATAATACTTTTCCCCGAGTTCTAGGTAGTAACATAGCTATTTCATGCTTTCATTGCGTACAGTCGAAAAAAAAAGTTGAAAAACTAATTTTCCGCGTGAATATTGTCAATTTCGAGTAGTATTTGAAACAAAAATTATCAATGAAAAATTCAAACTGTAGGCTTCAAATATATACCAATAAATCCCAATAGCCCTGTTCTAGGTAGTAACATCAATAATATGTTAAGAAACATGTTTGATCATAGAGAAAAATGTCTATACAATCAGCATTTTAAAAGGAATAAGGCCTCTTAAAGATCTCAAAGAAGAAAATTATCATAGGTATGCCGAAGCAGAAATGGTTCAGTTTTTCTGAAGAAAAGTTTAAAAACGCTAAAATGGGCAAGCTAGTGGGAATTTGGTTCTACACCACGCCACTGCTTCATAGAAAAAAAAATGCCGTGGGCACACAAACTGCAAATTCAAAATAAATCCTACATAAAACACCAACTTTAATATTAATTATCTTGTAATACAATGAAGGAGTTTCCAGGCAACCCGAGTCGCACTAGGGAACAAAATCTCCGTCGACGGGCGCAAATTAGTTTCATTATTGTTTTGGGATTATTTTGTTGATAATTTTGCATTGGAAGCGCTTCTTTGAAGTTTTCAATATGAACAGAGTAACTAGCAAATTTTCAAGTTACTTTAGTCCTGTTCAAACCGTATTAAGTTTATAAAATGCATAAGTTCCGCAAGTTTTCTTTACATTAACTTGACTATTCATGTTATAAGAATAGAATATTGTTTATTCTCAGGCATGTTATCCCATTAACAAAAAATAATAATTGACAGTATTATTCCTTAGAAGTTGTACGTACACAAAAAAGCCAAAATAAATTAAATTAAGACCATAACATTTAAAAAATGCACAATAAATATAATAAGTACCTAACTGTAATTTCAACTTTTACATACATATATAGAATAACTGGTGGCTTAGTACGGGAGATGAAGTAAAGTCCAACTACAGTATATTCTATTTATTATCAGAAGGTTAATTACACGATTAACAAAGACCGAATCAAGGACACGGGCAGGCGGAACCGGGACTCGCGATATTCTATATCCGCGCGACTCTAATGTACTGAGGTATCTAAGCGACTGACTGTGTCGCCGTGCCCGCGTTGTCCGTATCGAGAATGCTGATGTGACAATACGGCGTCGCCACACATACATAAATGTATATACCGTAAAATGTGTCTACTTTTGCTCCCCACAGGGCAAAAGTGCTCCAACTCTGTATTTAGTTTCATTCCCTTGTAAGTTGATATCTATGAATGATGTCTCAAAATTTGCAAACGCACTCGATACAATTGCCAATAAAGTACAAAACTTCATGCCAAACTTTTGTTTCGTCATTTATCTTTCTCTCAGGCATCGCAAATAGTCGCGACGAAAAATTTTGAAAAAAATATTATAAAAAAAAAAACTACTAGTAGAGTTGTTAGTCCGCTGTTTTCTAACATAATTGTGCGCATCGGGTTACAAGCGTGAAATTTCTACCACAGATAGAGTGTTCAACGGTGATTATTTTCATATGTGGAGGGAAGTCAGATTCGTCCTCTGTGAGGCGGGAGAGCGGAGTGAATACGGCCAAGTATCCCTCTTTTCTTTCTTTATTGCTGGTCAGTTAAGTCTACCAGGACGTGTTTGGTATCGTTTCCGTGTAAAACAAATATCAGAAATTCATTTTTTATGTTATTTTTGTATAGTTCTATATAAAAATATGGGTGTAATGGCTGAAAAGGTAAAAATCACAACAAGTTTTTTATTCAGTGAGGTAAATTAGTTCAATTTCGTGAACATTTTCAAATTATTATTATTATTTCAAAAAGCTCATTTAATCTGGTTTCTAAACATATGTGCATGTTGGGCACTTCTCATACAAACAGTAGCTTAAAATATATCTTTACGTCGGCGTAACCAACGTAAATCTCCGAACGCATCCTATTTCGCTTCATTAAATACATTAAATAATGATTGTTAACATACTTTTACATATAATATTTACTATATATATATATTGGTGCCACTGCGATCAACAAAGTTCCGTGTGAAGTCTCCATGAAATAATTAACGAAAAATAGTATTTCTTATTTATATTCGGTTCAAGTGCATCCATAGTTCTTAAAATATTTTAATTTGCCGGAATTAGAGTTATCTACAAAAAGTACATCGGTTTTGTTGCAAAATGTAAACAAACCCAAGACAGTGACTTGCAAGTGCTAGTGAACAAAAACAATTAGAACTCGGTGTTTTTTTTGGGAAAAAATTGTGATAATAGACACATGTGAGTGCTAACATTATTAAAAAGTGACAATATATTTATTTATCTGGCTGTTAGTTACAATATTTTTAAATATAACACCGCAAGAAAACGTTAGAAACTGCTTTATATGATCAACGCAAACAACGCCATCTATCGCATACTGGCTGAACTACGACAACAACTTGCGGTTTCACTTAGGTGCATAGATCCTAACTATCCATGTTGCCATTAGAGGGCAGCACGTGCACAGATACACTGTTATACTCTCAGGGTGTTTTTTTAAATAATCCCTTTGAATAATTATAAAAGGAAAGAAAACAAATACACTTAACATGTCATCCGAAAAAAAGGACCTACAGAAAACTATAGCGAAAACTGTGTGCAAAAAATGCAAGATAGTAATTAGTAATAAGGTTTTCTTAAAATGCCAGACATGTAATAACACCTACGATTTAAAGTGTGCTAACTTTAGCTCTGAACGCTATCGGTTAATGACAGCCGAAGAAAAAACTTGGAACTGTGCTCAATGTAGAAGTGTACCAATTAATAAATTCACGTCAAATGCTCAAAAAACTGACACGCCCCCGGGTTTCATTCAAACACCAAATACGTCGTCCAAAAAACAGACAGAGCAAACAGATAAAGATTTGAAGCTTAGTCAAGAAATCAGTAGACTCGTCGATAACGTCACAAAACGAAAACCGAGAATTCCTCATTCACTATCGCAAGAAAACCTAACACTAACTTTGGACGAGAATCTAACGAGGTACTCCAGTAGCGGCTCACCTGTTTCACCGCAAAGCTTGCCTAATATGTCAACGTTAGAGAACTCGACTTTAACGATGATGAAATATGAAATTGATCATTTAAGAACTGAACTATTAAGCGCCCACGAAGAAATCGCAAAATTGAACATTCTGGTATCTGAACTGACTAAAACAGTTGAAATGTATCAAAAGAAAATAAGTACTTACAAAAAAATGTTTAATCAAAGTATATCAACTCCAATGCTAGGAGGGAAAAACAAAAAATCTAGCGCATATAATATGTCTACCCCTATAGGGCAAAAAAACCCATCAAGACAAAGTACACCGTTTTTAACCCCAATCCAGATGTTGGAACCCATAAACACCCCTATCACACTCAAGCTCAAAACACCCTTAGTGATACAAAAAACGTCTGAGGATTACCACGTGGAAAAAAGAAAAATCTGTATCATAAGTAGTAACAAAAATAACAAAGTATTACAAATAGCTGAAAATAAGTTTTCACACAACTCTCAAATATGTCATTACTTAACTCCCGGCTGTGGAGTCAAGACACTTATAAGGGACATCCATTTAAAAACAAGAAACCTGACTAAAAATGATTACTGTATCATCTTTATAGGGGAAGAAGACTTCAAGAAAACCGACAACTACTTAAACCTAGTTTTCTGTATAAGGGAATCGCTACAAGGCCTAGATCACACAAACTTTGTAGTTGGTTTGCCTACATATAAATGCAAAAATGAAACTGATATCTATAATTGGAGAGTAGAAACATTCAACAACCTTCTATACTTAGATATACAAACTTATGAATACGCGTTCATAAATGATTCAAACCTGGAACTGACGTATAATCCGGAGATGTAGGTATCTGAGGCGCACTGGCTCGGTAAATAATCGTGGTTTCAGTAAAATACTCGATGGACTGGAAAAAACACTTGACCACATTGAGTATTACAATGAAAGTACATATAACCAAATGGAAATACCACTTACTCATTTAGAACATGGTGGCCCGGAACTTAAAGCCTGCCAGAACAACGGCCCTATCGTAACGAATAACTATAATATCATGACGCCTCCTTCCCAAGTAACTGTAAACTCACCACTACCGCAATCTGAACTGGATCCGAAATCTGCCCCCAGTTTCAGTCAACTCACCAACAACCAACTCTACGGTGCCGTAGAGACTCTAGGATGTGACACGGGAAATCTACCAACACCGCATCTGAATCTAGACCAGAAACCCTCAACAAGCGAAAACAAGAACCCGACCGCACCGAAAGTCTCTATCAACCAACGCAACAGTAAGATTTTTTTAACACGTTCGGGATCCTTCACCAAAACATAGCAGGAGTCTTAAATAAAACCGATAACCTAGAATTAGTTCTCACTGAATTCAATAATAAATCAATAAATATTGATGTAATGTGCCTATCAGAAACATTCCTTCCCTCAGGCCTCGAGAGCAACCTCCAAATACCTAACTTTAAGATCGCCGCCCATTTTTCGCGAATTAATATAAGAAGGGGTGGTGTTTGTATCTTGGTTCGGCCCTGGATAGATTACACGGAATTGGATCTCAGTAATATTGCCCTTGAAAATGAATTCGAATGCTGTGGTATTGAAATTTCATCAATAAATTGTATAGTTATATGTCTTTATAGAGTTCCACAATCAAAAGAGGGAAATTTTCTGCGTTTACTAGAGAAGTTTCTAGGCTCTATCACGAAAAAACATAAAAACAAAAGTATTGTTATTTGCGGAGACTTAAATATAAATATAATTAAAAACACATTCACATCAATATTGTATAAGCAACTACTTAAAAATTATAATCTAGTAAATCATGTAAAAACAGCAACTCGTTTAACTAGTAAATCACAAACATGTATAGACCACATTGTGTCAAACATATCGAAAAGAAAAATTAAAACTAGTACATTCGACTTAGGGTTGTCAGACCATAATGCTCAGACTATACACATAAGAATTAATGAAATACCTAGACCCCATAAAACAATACATGTATTTAAAAGAGATTACAGCGAGGAAAACATAACTAAATTTGTTGATTTTATGGAAAACCTATGCTACGAAGACGTCTATGTTAAACCTGACACAAACAGTGCTTTTGACGAATTGCATGGTCTATTGATGTTATTTCATTCATTGTGTTTTCCTATTGTGAAAGTTTCAGTATCTTCTAAGCCTAAGCAAGCCAAATGGATCTCAAAAAGTTTGAAAATGTGCTCCAAGCGAAAGCGTTCATTATATCTCAAATCACGTATGAGTCCAAGTGCCGAAAATAAGCTTACTTATAAATCATATGCAAAGACATTACGCAAATGCGTACAATCAGCCCAGAGGGCTAGTAATCATCGCTTTATAAGTAAAGCAAAAAACACATGTCGAGCGACTTGGGACTTGATTAATAAGAAGGTGGGGAATATTCGACAACCTAACCAAATCAAAAACATTTTAAACAAGGGTCACGTTATATCCAATCCGAGTGATATTGCAAATTATTTCAATGAATATTTCATACAAGTATCCAACATATTTCATAGAAACTATAGTCAGTCATTAGAGAGTTGTAGTCGTTATCCCGCCTCTATGTTTTGTAACCCCACGACCCCTCTAGAAATACAGAAAATTATTATGAAGTTAAAAAATACAAATTCATCAGGTTATGACGAAATTAACTCCAAAATTCTAAAGCTTTGCGCCAAGTCAATATCCGTACCTTTAGCTTACATAGTCAACCTTTCGATAGAGAAAGGTATATTCCCGGATAGTCTTAAAAAATCAACCATCAAACCTTTATACAAAAAAGGGAAAAAGAATGATGTTGGCAATTACAGGCCTATCGCGCTAATCCCTGTTCTTTCGAAAGTTTTCGAAAAAGTGATATCGGAAAGACTTACTAATTTTGCAAACAAAAATTCTCTTTTAAATGAAAAACAGCATGGTTTCAGAAAAAACAAATCAACCTCAACAGCAGCGTTTTCATTGCTCAAAGATATTTTAGAGAATGTAGATAGAGGGAGATCTGTAAGCGTACTCTTTCTAGATATGTCCAGGGCATTCGACCTAGTATCCCATAAAAGGCTCTTGGACAAATTAGAATTGTATGGTGTGAGGGGTAATATGCATCGTTGGCTAGAGTCTTATCTACATCACAGAACTCAATGCACAGAAATAGTCAGGCAAGAGGGTAACGCTTTAGTTAATTATAAATCCTGCTATATTAATAATACATTTGGAGTACCCCAAGGTGGCGTTCTCTCGCCGTTGTTATTCTCATTTTATATAAATGACCTCCCGAATGTAACAGACTATCCTGCCGTATTATTTGCAGACGATACATCAATTGTGATACCATGCACAAACGACCAAGAATACGAGCGCGAAATAAATGAAACATTACACAAGACGATCCAATGGCTAGAATGTAATAACCTGTCAATAAATATAAGTAAAACTAAACATGTACAATTCTTGACACGTAGAGGTAAGCGCCAAGAACTAGAAATTAATTATAAAGGAGATTCTGTTGACCAAGACACTAATGTAAGATTTTTAGGAATAATTATGGACGAATTCTGTGACTTCAAAATGCACGTAGAGTATGTTTGTAATAAATTAAACACATTTGTTTTTCCACTACGAAGGCTACGCGAAACGGTCTCGCAAGAAGCGGCCCTAGTAGCATATCATGGGTATATTATGTCGACTCTCCGCTATGGTTTAATTGTATGGGGAAACTCAGTAGATTTGCCTAAGGCATTTGTTAAACAAAAAAAATGTGTAAGAGCAATATTCTCGTTAAAACCCCTTGACTCGTGTAAACCAGTTTTTAGACATTATAAGCTTTTGACTCTACCATCCTTATACATATATGAGATAGCTATATTTGTCCGTGGGAACCAGCAGTATTTTAAGAAAAATTGTGATATAATTACTTACAATAACCGGGTATCAAGGCAAAAAGACCTTTTGTCTCTACTTCGAGCACGCCTAAGACAAACCACTCGAAGTCCTTATTTTATGTGTGTTAAGATATTCAATAAAATTCCAGATGAAATAAAATGTCTCCCCTTAACACACTTTAAAAAGAAACTGCACTTATGGCTGTGTGAATTATGCGTGTACTCCAATTTTAAATCTAGTGATAAGTAATTAATTTCTATTTAAGTACATCTAGCTTTAAGTATCTCTATTTTGTTTATCTGTCATGGTAACAAAATTTAGATTTAATATTTGCATGCTTTTTTAAGTAGAGTATGGTGGTTCTTATAATTTGTAAATTATACCAGCTTATGTAACCCATATTCCGCAAATAAATAATCATTTCATTTCATTTCATTTATATACGTCCTAGAAAAACAAATTAATGTAATTAAAACAAAATATTTTTTTGCTAATGTATCACGAGCACACGGGCTAATCTCAACATCAACAATTTTTTAAGTTACTGTTTGTATGAAGAGTGCCCAATATGTATATATTTTTAAAAACTAGATTAAATTTTCTATTTTGTACAATTTTTTTTAGTTGTAAATATTCAGGAAATATAACTAATTTATCTCCCTGATTAAAAAAAACTTGTTGTGATTTTTAAAATTTCGGAAATACAACCATATCTTTATATGGTACTATGAATAAATACGAGTAGCATGAAAAATAAATTTTTGATATCGGGGGGCACGGCAGTGCCCCCGCCAAGTCGAGCGCGAAGCAAACACTGCCGTACCATCCTTTACTGGAACCATTTCGCCGCATTTTCAGGCCCCTATTTGAGCACCTCTGGATAAGACCAGAACGCAGAAGTTTTTGTCATCCAGTAAGCTATAATCACATACTTAAAATCCAAAATTTCAAGTCTGTAGGTCATTTAGTTCCGAAGTTAAGCGAAAGCAAAGTTTCGCATTTACGACACTCACTCACTCATTCACTCACTCACTCATGATCATCAGTAAAGAACTATTATTTCCCATAAATTCAGAGAGCTGAAATTTGGTACAGAGTTAGGGTTTAATGGCCACATAAAGCGAAAACTATAAAAATTGGCCAAGTGCGAGTCCGACTCGCGCATGAAGGGTTCCGTACCATAAAACAAGTTTGTTGTATGGGAGCCCTTAAATATTTATTTTATTTTATTTTTAGTATTTGTTGTTATAGCGGCAATAGAAATAGATCATCTGTGAAAATTTCAACTGTCTAGCTATCACCGTTCGTGATATACAGCCTGGTGACAGACGGACGGACGGACGGTCGGACGGACGGACGGACGGACGGACGGACAGCGAAGTCTCAGTAATAGGGTCTCGTTTTTACCCTTTGGGTACGGAACCCTAAAAACTAGGATAATCGAAGATCTGGAGTACTCTGATTAGAAAACACAAGAGCCCAACCAAACTATTAGAGATCGACATACCGCCTTTACAAAAATATTCAACTTGTTGTTGTGTTCGGTTGGCCGCCGTCGCGACTGATCATCTCTCCTGATGATGGATCGCGTACCGATTCGAAACATGTCGAGCGTTATTCGACTTCTACGACGTTAGTAAACCCGTTTAAGTATTTTAATATTCAACTTAGTGGGCCGCTTCATTTGATGTCAAAAATCCAAGGTCTGAAGTATTTTGACGACGCGTTTGGCTCGGTTTGTAGACACCTCCCTACTGAGCCGGCGGTCCCGGGTTCGAGTCCCGGCCAGGGCAAATATTTGTGTGATGAACTCGAATATTTGTGCTTGGGTCATGGTTATTCTATGTATTTAAGTATATCTTTATCTATATAAGTATGTCTATCGTCGTCTAGTACCCATAACACAAGCCTTCTAGAGCTTAATTTGGGACTAGATCGATTTGTGTGAGGTTGTCCGATATTTATTTATTTATTATTTAGTTGATGAAGAACCCTCAGCTGGTCTCAGCTGTATTAGAGATATGGAAATGCCCCCTTCTACTATTGGTACATTAAAAAATCGACTGTCATTGAAAAAATCCAGCGTAGTGGGTACACATCTTCTAATTTAATCTAGCCTATAGCGTCCCACAGCTGGGCGGGTTACGTATTACAGTCCCGAAAGTTCATAATACCTAGTAGTTGAAATACCGAAAGTTCAAAAAGCCGATATTCGATAAACCGAAGCTCAAATTACCTAATTTCAGAAAATCGAAAGTTCAAAATCTCGAAATTTCATAATCCCGAAATTTTATAATCCCGAAAGTCAATGAGCACTTTAAAAGTGTCAGGACACTAAACTAATCTGACTTTTCCGTGGAACCGATCTGCTCCGGCGCTGCGGGATGTTCTGCCCCTCCGCCCTAGCGTAAGAAAGTGCGGGCATCAAGCGAGCCGCAGCGGTTCAGGCTGGTCGCCGAAGGTGACCAAAAAGCCGAAGCTGCGAAGGCGAGCGTAGGTGCCGCACTTTCTTACGGCGGCCGGGGGCTGCCCTCCCTCCGCGCCTCCGGCCTTTTATATACACTCTAGGGGTAGGGCAGACAAGACCACGTGGAATCGGGGTTGACAGCTTCGGTTCTGTGGCAAGTCGATTAAGAAAAGGAAAGAGTCCGGGAAAGTGGGAAATTATGACACTAAATATTCGATATTATGATAAAATATTCTGTCATGGACTGCCAACCGAACCGAACTTGTCTGAAACCGAAGCTGTCAACGCTCGCCTCCGCAGCTTCGGCTTTTTGGTCATCTTCGGCGACCAGCCTCAGCCGCTGCGACTCGCTTGATGCCCGCACAATCTAACGCTAGGGCGGAGAAGCTGCACATCCCGCAGCGCCGGAGCAGATCGGTTCCACAGAAGAGTTCACTTATAAATAGTAAGTATAGTAGTAGGCAAGTAGGTTACGTTATTTAGGTTAATATTCTTTGTATAAAATAAACATTAGAATCTGTAAGACTACAGAAATATAATTCTCGACAGTTTAAATAATATTCCGGATTACAACCTTCAGGCAGGATCATAGTCTTCGGGATTATAATCTTCGGGATTACAGTCTTCGGGATTTCATTCTTCGGGATTACAGTCTTCGGGATTATAATATTCGGTATTTCATCATTTCGATCAAACGTTCTTTCGGGATTTTAAACTTTCGGTCAAATAAACATTCGAAATTTTAATTTTCGGCCTTCCGTCCATAGGTCTTATGAAATTCGGTATTTTGAACTTCGGCATTGTAATACGTACCCGCTGGGCGAATGCCTCCCCTTCTGCTTTTAATACGCATATAAATAAAATTAAAGGAAAACTCTGGATAAGACTAGACTGGCTTTTATACTCGTAAGTACTTATACTTACAAGTTTAGTAGAAGAAATAGTAAGTAAGTAAGTAAGTAAACACTTTATTGTACACAAAAACAGTTACAAAATACATCTATTACAAATAACATATAGGTACAAAGGCGAACTTATCCCTATAAGGGATCTCTTCCAGTTAACCTTTGAGCAATTGAGTGAGTACGAGAAGAAGATAGACAAACTAACACCGTGTACAAAAAGGTATTAAAAATAATAAGACTACTAATAATTACACATATAAACTATGAATACATACACATACACATACATACATACATACATACATACATATATATATATAATGTAATACAAATATACACATAAATATAAATACATTGTAGATCCAATTCACAAGTCATTGGAAAGCCATAACTTCTTAAGATTCGTCTTGAGCGATGCTACAGATGGAGACTTCCTAAGGGACAGTGGCAATTCGTATAGATAGTCGAACGATTAACTTTATTCTACTCGAACATTACACAAATTAAATAAACAAATTACACCAAAATATTAATTTCGCTCAAAATTTGGTCAAAATATAATGCATTGGACTAAGAGTGGCGGTGATACCCGCACACGTCGCTAGATGGCGCTAACTGTATTTAAAAACGCGCCTACGTTTGTTTTTCCGATAATCTTATATGGCGAAGTGGCAACCGGCCGCGTTACAGTCGTTTACGACATTCTTCTATTGCGCTCGGAAACGTTTGCTAGGGATTAGGAGGTATTATTTGCATTTCGTTGATTTCGCTTATTATTTCGTGAGGTTTGCTAAAGTGAATTAGCAGGTTGTTATAAAACAATACGCCCACGTTTCTACAAAAAGAAGTGAAATCCCACCAAAAACATTCTGTAAAAAACTAGCCAAGTCTCGATGGAGCTGCTTGTTTATCTCTAAAAAGTAATGAAATCTAGACAAAGTCGTACCAAGTCTAAGGTTCCTTACTGCGATTTCTTTATTATTATAGTTAATGTTGTGTGACTTGGCCGTTGAAGAGTACACAAGGGTACAACACCAGGTGCTCCATGACACCATTGCACCAATCTGTCGCCAGAACCGCTACAAGTCAATTTTACGATACTTTTTGTATCAGATGTGCCCAATATGTATACATTTTTAAAAACAAGATTAAATTTGCTGTTTAGTAATATTTTTTTAAATTGTAAATATTCAGTATAGATAACTAATTTATCGTTCTGAATAAAAAAAACTTGTTGTTTTTTTTACCTTTTCGGCGATAAATCCAAATTTTAATATGAAACTATTCTTAAATAACATGAAAAATTAATAGCTGATATCTATTTTACACGAAAACGATGTCGCACAAGCCCTAATAGCCTTAACTGATCAGTAATAAAAAAAAGAAAAAGGGCAGTACTTGGACCTCTTCACCCCGCTCTCCCACCACACAGGGGATGAATCTGACTTCCCTCCACATCTGAAAATAATTACCGTGGAACGCTTTATGTGTGGTAGAAATTTCATGCTTGTAACCCGATGCGCACAATTTCGCGGCTTAGCAACTCTACTATACTTCCATCTCGGGAAATGGTCATCGATTCACAGTTTAGTATGTTTTGATGTGTTCTTGTATATAACAAGCTATTTAATGTTCACAATATTTCTAGTAGTTTCTATTTATTTCAAGGCTTAACCTTCATTTTTTTTACCTAACTTTGCACCTCGTGTTTGGGTAACTTTGATCCAGGAGTATATTCGCTATGATTTCTATGAAAAGCACCCTGAAGTGCTGGAAGCTCCTAAATTAAAGTTGCAATTTAGGAGGATCATATATATGTCGGGGTAGGACTGTTTTCGGCCACTGACGCCAACAGATGGCACCACAAGCTAGCTGCCAAAGTCGCTCACGTCACAGCGGTAAGTGAGGCTATTGCCGTTAGGTGGCGGTGTAGTCTATTAAGTATGAAGTTAGCTACACTGTTTGGTAGCAACTTCATTCCAGTCTGTCAGCTGTGCGATCGATCCAAGGGCTCGCTTCTTCCTTGCCTGGACGTCGCCCGCGCCGCACGTGCGCGCTGACTGCTCTCGATATTCAAGATGGCTGACGAGCCAAGCGAGGCGTCGCAGCAAAACACCGGTGAGCTCCCAACAGCAGCGGTGGGATCGGCTCCGTTAGTTTCAAATACGGTGCCTGCAGTGCCTGCCACCCAGGAAAAGGAATATTTTACGGCGCCCGGCGCGGGAAATCAACAACATGCAGATTTATTGCAAGGTCAGTTACACACACCGGCTATGACACAAGACGCGTGGTCTACATTCTTTAAGAATTTAGCTGACAATTTCGCCAATAGGCCAAATGCATCCGATACAAAATGCGAGGGTAGAAAAATGAAATTTAGTGAAATTTATATTCCGCCTTTTGACCCGGATGAGTGTCAGTTTACGGTAGCCCAATGGTGTGATGAAATTGATCAGCATAGGGTTCACAATTCATGGACTGACTACGAAACTAGAAACGCGGCTTTCACCTACCTACAAGGACGCGCAAAAAAATGGGCGACTCGTTCTTACGCTCAATGTAAGTCGTGGTTAGAACTTAAGGAGAAGCTTTCTAGTCAATTTGCGGCGACAAGACGATTTCACGATTTGTTCCGGGATATGGTGGACTACACAACCGACCGAGCGAGTTCGTACCTGGAGTATTCGTCCACTAAGGTTGCGCTTATTGACCGTCTGGAGACTGGATGGAGCGAGGCGAACAAGATTGAAGTGGTGATTTCCGGCATCGTCGATCTGCAGGTACGCGCTGAATTGTTGAAAAGTACCCCCACCGATTTTGTGTCGTTAGAGAGGCATCTTAATACGTATCCTAAACTTAAGGCGCATAAGAGGTCTCTGGGCAGCGATAGTGAAGTTTCATTTTCTAAACGGCAGAAACTCTGTGATAAACCCTCGAGTTCTAAAGACCGAAAGTGTCATCATTGTGGAAAAATTGGTCACTTGAAACGTAGTTGCTATCTTTTACGTAAACCGAATAACAATAAAAATGAATCAACCCCTGCCCAGACGCCACTTACGAAACCTAGTGATAAGCCCCTTATTCAGTGCTCATATTGCTCTAAGTTAGGTCACACTGAACGAACATGTTTTTCAAAACAGAGAGATGAAAAATCCAGGCCATCGACGGACTCCAAGTCACTAACCAAATCTGTAAACGTTTGCTCAACTTCTAATGCTTCTTTGATTGAGGTTAAGCTAGGAGATTACAATTTAAATGCGTTGATTGATAGTGGCTCTGAATGTTCACTTTTGCGTAAGAATGTAGCGGACACGTTAAATGAAAAATACGACTTTGCGTTCACTCGACTCACAGGTATAGGATCAGTTCCGTGCTATTCCTTTAATAGGCTCACTACTAACATCGAACTCGACGGCGGCGTTCATACTGAAGTCACCTTCGTCATAGTAGATTCGCAACTTTTGCCTTATGATGTCATTTTGGGGCGTGAGATTTTTAGTACACCCGGGCTAGTGTTGACTATGAACTGTGAGGGCATTAAAATTACGCGCGAAGTTTGTATGACCTCAGAAGTACAAGATAGCTTCGATATAGGGAACATAGACACTGATTTGACTGACGACAAGGACCGGAAACGTCTCGCGTCTCTATTGACAGAATGCAAAACTAATTTTGTTTGTGGAAACGCTCAGTCTACCGTGACTACCGGCGAAATGGAAATAAAGCTCAAAAACCCTAATAAGATAGTCCAACGTCACCCTTATCGTTTCGCCCCCGCAGAAAGAACCGCGCTGCGTGAGATAATAAGCGATCTCGAGTCCAAAAATATCATCCGCGAGAGTTCCTCTCCTTTTTCGAGCCCAGCTCTACTCGTAAAGAAGAAGGACGGTTCCGATCGGCTTTGTGTTGATTACAGGGAGCTAAATTCAAATACCGTACGCGATAGCTACCCTTTGCCCCTGATTTCGGAACAGATTGATATCTTGGGACAGTCCTGCTTCTTTTCGTGTCTGGATATGGCATCAGGATTCCACCAGATACCGATGGCGCCAAATTCAATCGATAAAACAGCGTTTATCACGCCTGACGGTATCTGGGAGTATCTCAAGGTTCCATTTGGCCTCTGCAATGCCCCATCCGTATACCAGAGATCGATAAATAAAGCCCTTAAAGGTCTGAAAGATAAAATAGCGCTAGTTTATATGGACGACGTGCTAGTTTTTTCCAAAACTAAGGAAGAAGCATTTTCAGATTTGGAAACTGTGCTGAAGGCATTGACAGATTCCGGCTTTACGTTAAATTGGAAAAAATGCTCCTTCCTTAAAACGTCAGCTGAATTTCTTGGCTTCACTATTAGAGACGGTACGATTGAGCCCAATTCTAAGAAAATCGATGCACTTGCGAACGCCCCTCTACCCACCAATGTTAAAGAGCTTCGGCAATTTAACGGCCTGGCTGGGTACTTTAGAAAATTTGTGCCGAATTTCTCATCCATCATGGCACCCCTCTACGCCCTAACTAAGAAGGACGCGAGGTGGGAATGGAAAGAGGAGCAATCGAAAGCTCATCGAACCGTAATCGAGCATCTGACGTCATCGCCAGTTCTGACCATTTTCGATCCCGAAAAACCGTTAGAGTTGCACACAGATGCTAGCTCTATTGGATTTGGTGTAATATTATTTCAAAAAGTCGACAACCAGCTTAAAGTTATCGGTTATTTCAGTCAAAGGACGACAGAGGTCGAGAGCCGGTACCACAGTTACGAGCTTGAGACCCTGGCTGTCTTTAAGGCCCTTAAACACTTCCGCCACTACCTCCTGGGCAGAGAGTTTAAAGTGGTGACCGATTGTAATGCACTCAAGGCTTCGCGCCACAAGAAAGAACTATTACCGCGAGTTCATAGATGGTGGGCGTATATGCAATCCTTTACTTTTGAGATCGAGTATAGGAAGGGGGAGCGAATCCCTCACGCGGACTTTTTGAGTCGTAATCCGGCTGAAAATAAGGAAGTTAACGTGGCTCGTATGAATAATGATTGGTTAATCGCGGAACAAAAACTTGATTCTGATATTCGCCGAATTATTGAGTCTATTGAGAACGATACCCTTGACCCTAGCTTGCGATCTAGTTACTCGTTAAAAAACGGTTTGCTTTACAAACACTTTCAAGTTGGCGGTAAAACTTACAGTCGCGTCATCGTACCCAAAAATTTTCGGTGGCAAATTATTCAGCGTTTTCATGACGAATTAAAACATTTAGGCTGGGATAAAACGTTGACGAAAATTAGGGAACATTTCTGGTTTCCCCATATGACTTCATGTGTACGTACCTATGTGGATCGATGTTTGGCTTGTAAAGTAAATAAAAACCCTTCGGGCAAGAAACAATCTGCTTTACATCCTATTGATAAAATTGCAGAGCCGTTTCACACAATACACATAGATACGAGCGGAAAACTAACGGGCGGAAAACTCTCTAAAGAGTACGTGATTGTGATAGTAGATGCTTTTTCCAAATATTGTCACCTAACCCCGGTTAAAGACTTAACATCCAGATTGGCATGTGAAACTCTAAAAAGTTTCGTGAGCCTATTTGGTACCCCAAAACGGATCATCTCCGATCAGGGTACATCCTTCACAGGAAAAGAGTTCCAAGATCTTTGTAGTGAGTGGTCCATAGAGTTCCATGAGATTGCTAGCGGCACAAGCCGGGCAAATGGACAAGTCGAGCGGTTCATGTCTGTGCTCACAAATTGTTTTAGTATTGCTGAAAACCATGAAAAGAAATCTTGGAAATCTGTTCTCGGTGAAGTACAACTTGCTTTAAATTGTACTGCTTCTAAGAGTACCGGAAAAAGCCCGTTACAATTACTGTTAGGTTGTAACAAATGCCCGCCGCGTCTGAACGGACTGATCAGTGAATTTGATAAACTTGATATCGCTGAAATTAGGCGCGAAGCTAAGGTTAGAATGAACGAGCAGGGAGTACTGAGTAAGGCGCGTTTTGATGCCACTAAGGCAACAATTAGACCTTTTAAGGTAGGCGACCTCGTATTGGTGCAGAAAAATCCCCGAGTAATTAAAAAATTGAGCGAGAAATTCTCTGGGCCTAATAAAGTTATTGAGGTTTGTTCGAATGCCCGTTACAGGATCTTACCAATCTCAGGTGGCCGCGAACAGTACGTATGTCACGAACGCCTACGCGAATACCCTGCTAGCTTACCGAGCATCTCCGAGTCCCTTGATGAACCTGGATGTAGTAATCAACTAATTTAAAGTTCCAACTTAGGACATTTAACTTGAGATTGTTTATTGAAAATTATTTTGATGATTTTTAGATTTTGTGTATTTCTATGTACCAATTATTGTAGCGACTGCAAAATGGGTACAAACTTACGAAACTATGTTGTTATAATTGTTGGAAACAAATTTACGCTTCTTAGTGATGATAGCCATTAATTAAGAATTATTAATCAAGGGTCTTATGAAGCGCCAATTGTTTTGTGTTTACGAAAATAGGCACAATTTTATGAACATATTCAATTGATAGTAAACGTTTTGTTATGATAATTGTTGAAAGCTTGTTTACGCTTTACAGTTAAGATATCTTTTAATAATTATTTACTTATTCCAAATTTATTTTAACAAAGTGTTGTTAAAATTAGTATGACGATAGCGCGGTAAGTAGATGACTTACGTGTACCATTTAATTGTTGCGCTTTGTTATTGTAATTTTGTAAGGGTTGTTAACGTTTAAAAAAGTTTATTTGCGATGAGTACGATTTTTCAAGTTATTACGTGTATTAAGTAATAAATTATACTGTTACGAAAATTATATCATGACGACTTTGACTTTGTACTGAAAGCTTTGCGCTTTGTACGGCTATGGAAAACTTTTAAGTTTTATTACTGACATTGCTGAAAGCTTTTTCGCTTTGCATCTGCTCGCCGCATAAGCCCTTACGCATGAGCTTTGCTTTATATTTCGAGATTGTTGAAAGCTACTTGCGCTTTGCAATGACGGTGAATTCTGGCTGAAAGCCTAGCGCTTTGCACAATATTCCGGTATTGCTGAAAGCTCGGCGCTTTGCAATAATTTTCTATCGCTGCTGAAAGCCTTTACGCTTTGCACTTTATTCCGGTATTGCTGAAAGCTCGACGCGCTTTGCAGTGATGTTCTATTGCTGCTGAAAGACTTTGCACTTTGCTTAATTTTTGGTATTGTTGAAAGCTTGCCGCGCTTTACAATAATTTTGCGTTGTTCAAGTTGCTTTTGCATAATTGCCAGTATTACTGAAAGCTTCAGCGCTTTGTAGTGACTTGTATGATTATGCTTTTCATCATTTTGATGTTGCTGAAGGCATTAACGCCTTGCATTTTCTCGTGTTTGCAAAGGCAGGTACGTTTTGCATTACATGCTTGTTACGTAACCTGTTGCTGCTTGCACAACGATGTGTGGTCGACGAGTACTCAGGTGTGTGCGAATGTCTCTGCTAAGGAACTAATTATTCTGCCGGCATGGCATATCAGACATACACACCGCGAGAACGCGTTGTCTGTCAGGATGGACGTGTCGGGGTAGGACTGTTTTCGGCCACTGACGCCAACAGATGGCACCACAAGCTAGCTGCCAAAGTCGCTCACGTCACAGCGGTAAGTGAGGCTATTGCCGTTAGGTGGCGGTGTAGTCTATTAAGTATGAAGTTAGCTACACTGTTTGGTAGCAACTTCATTCCAGTCTGTCAGCTGTGCGATCGATCCAAGGGCTCGCTTCTTCCTTGCCTGGACGTCGCCCGCGCCGCACGTGCGCGCTGACTGCTCTCGATATTCAAGATGGCTGACGAGCCAAGCGAGGCGTCGCAGCAAAACACCGGTGAGCTCCCAACATATATATGAAACGTAATTATGGTGTTTAATTGTAGAATTGTTCTACTTTCCAATGCCATATATGTAGGTATATCGTCACATCATAGTACAATAATTTTCAGTATAAACATAATTTTCAGAAAGTGGAAGTGGAATTGGAAGTGGTGGACGTACGCACTCATTCCGTAATTATGGTGTTCAATTGTAGAATTGTTCTACTTTCCAATGCCATATATGTATATCATCACATCATAGTACAATAATTTTCAATAAAAACATAATTTTCAAAAGTGGCGCAAAATTTGGTGCAAAGTAGGCACCTTTTACGGTATGTATAAGTAAGTAACCGCAGAAAGAAAATTATTAAATTAAGATTTAATACAGCTACATGAAATAATAACAGAAATATAAGTTAAATTTAAGCCCAGCAGCCAATTTAAAATTCTACAATTCAAATATAGGTTCTTACCCGGCTTCTTATTCGGTCAAATACCTATTTCGTAGTAATACTAAAACATTGCATATTCATAATAACTTAACAGCATTCGAGTTCCAAGTTTAGCCCAAAAAGCTTGACCTAAATCGTAAAACTGGGCCAGTTTGCATTATCCAGATTAATGTATTCAGCCCGTTCGTCTGCTCGTTCGCTTTTATCTTCCTACTTGGATGAGCCTTCAATAAGGGCATCTTGTTTGTTTTATGAAAGAACTCGCTTTCAAAGAAAACATAAAAATTTAATCCATTATGGACAATAACGGGGCAAATGTTGCCTTGAAATTATCGTTGTGTAAATACGTACCCTTTTAGAATGCCTGGCACGAAAGTCTTCATACAAGGCGTATTTCTTCTAAGAGTGTACCTAAATAAAAGAACAGTAGTACGATCGTTAGGATTAAGATATAAATTACTATCTTTTGCCCATGACTTCGCTCACGTGGAAACTATACACTATCCTATGGACTATGTTTTTTATCGGTATAAAAATTATACGTATACGTACGATAGATTATAAACTATCGCTGTTCCAAATTTCATGCAAATCGATTAAGCCATTTCGGCGCTAAGATGTAACGTGTGAGTGTGTATGCTCACACGCAAACTTTCGCTTTTATACTTACAATACAACACAAATACGTATTACACACCAAACTACATTTACACAAGAAATAAAATACTAAACAAATTGAAAAAAAAAACCGGTCAAGTGCGAGTCGGACTCGCGCACCGAGGGTCCCGTACAAACACTTTTCATCCTTAAGTGGTTAAGTTAAGTTTGCACCTGGTATGTATAGCGCCCCATACAAATGAGGTGCAAAGTTAACGCAACCAACCCGTTTGTTGTATGGGAGCTCCCCTTAAATACTTATTTTATTTGTTTTTAGTATTTTTTGTTAAAGCGGCAATAGAAATACATCATCTGTGAAAATTTCAACTGTCTAGCTATCACCGTTCTTGAGATACAGCCTGGTGACAGACGGACGGACGGATGGACGGACGGACGGACGGACGGACGGACAGCGAAGTCTCAGTAATAGGGTCCCATTTTTACCCTTTGGGTACGGAACCCTAAAAAGGTAGACAACAGGTGGAGAGATCTATTCCAGACAACCTTTGGGGTTGTGTACTAGGTTTAGTCGCTCCGGAGTTTCCAAGAAGCTGAATTTTTCAAGCAACAAAATTGCTTCGTATTTCATACGCCGTTGTTTGAGCCTCACTCACGGCAGCATAAAGAATATTATGGAGCTTCCTCATCCCTAACATTATGGCCATGGGCTCTGTCTTGAGTCTGCAAACCTATTACTACGCTCAAAGGTGCAAAGTCTGTTAGCGCTGCCGGAATTCCCTTAAACTAAGATGCAGCAGCAGTGTGGTAATTTCAATTTCAATTTCAATTTTTCAATTGTTCATGTTTTATGATAGCATAAAACATGAACAATTGAAAAATTAATCATAGGATTAATATACGAAAGAGGTTAAATGCCTGACACCAGCTAAGTGCACGAATGTAAACAACAAAGATAATATTAAGTTTTAAACTATACGTCCAATTAACAGTCTGTCTCGGAGATCGTTCATCAAGATATCTCGATTGTTGATGTAAGGCTTGTGATTCATCCTCAGCTGTGGAACTAGTGCCAAACGAAACCAAAGTCCGTTTCCGGCAAGAAGTATAACACGGCTTTAGAGTCCCTTTAATTTAAGAGCTGCTCATGTCAGTGAAGCATTCACCAGCTGTTTCATCTTGGGCTTTCTCCTTTACTTCATGGTAAAACATGACTTTGACCTTTTCTTTTATTTGCTCAAAGTAATTTCGTCTTGGCCTTCCTCTACCTCGCTCTCCCTCGATTTTTCTTTTTATGGTATTTTTGAAGAAAAAGTCATGTCTAAGCATATTTCCTCCCCTATCATATTGCCTCTTTTATTTACTATCAGAGTCAGTAGCGTCCTTTTCTCTCCTATCTTATTCAAGACCTCTTCAATAAACATTTCTTCCGCGCTTATGCCTTCCATCCCATCCTCCCCTAGCACCACATCTCAAACGCCTTCAATCTCTGTATCACGGCTTTAGCTTAAGTATGTGAGATTAAATATAAGATATGCCGCACGATTAGGAAATGTTTCGTGCAATAATTTCTGAGGTACGCTACATAAAAAAATCCGGTGTGTCTCAGAGATAGTAAATACCTACATATCAAACCGGATTACGGCCAGGGCCATGTGTTTCTATTGGAGCTCCAGTGATGAATTGACAACATTTCATTTTTTTTTTATAAAATTAAATGATTTATGATTTAAAAAGCCATTTGAAACGCTCTCCATTCTAAAAGAGCGTAGGCGACAAGTAATTGAAAGAAAGAAAGAAAGAAAGAAAGAAATGCATTTATTCATGACGTGACCATAGAACATAATTACAAATAGTGACAAAAATGGCAAATGAAATAAAACAATAAGAAAATATACTCTATGGCTGTGCCACGAAAAGGTCCCACCTCAGCATGATGCTAGCCCAAGAGCCAGCGCTGATCTTCCGGTGGGACCATAGATGGCGCCACGGAGAGCTGCACGCGCGAGCGCCGATCGCATTTTGATGCAGTGATTGGTCAGCGCTGATTTTTAGACGACGCTGCTCTCCTCTTTTTTTATATATTCTCAAAATGAGTCCGTAAAATCAAATATAAATAATTGTTTTGGGTTCTGTGGTAATAAAGTAATAAAATTTGTTTAAACAACACTATTTGAAAATCTGACAATTGTGAACCGATTCGAATGATGTCGAGCGATATTCGACTTGAACGGCGAATCAACCCGTATCATATGAATTTTAATTTCAGCGGTACTACCTAATTGTAGAAATGAATCAATAGGTATCGCTGGCAGTGACCTCTACCCTAAAGCCAGTAATATTATAGCACGGCGGGGGAATAGAGCTTTGACGTTATTAGACTTCTGCGTCTATATCGAATATCGTCAATTAATTGGTTTATAACTTGTTCAATTATCTGAAGGCACTGGGGATTCGGTTTCAGGAGTCAAATAAGGGAATCGGATGCCAATTGCTAAATTGCTATTGAGAATCCTTTTCGAAACATTAGACAGATAAATACCGTCATAATAGTGTATATACTACGTGTTTACTTGTTTATCAAATATTATAAAATTTTCTTCGGTTTCCGCGACTGTCACACATTTAAATAAAACAATTTAAACGGATTATATCGCGTATATTAATTATTTGAGCCTCCCTGACGTTTCAGTACCTTTACAGATAACGGTATCTGTAAAGGTACTGAAACGCCAGGGAGGCTCAACATACTCACGAACTTTCGCCTTTATAATATTAAATAAAACAATTTAAACGGATTAGGTATATCGCGTATATTAATTATTTGAGCCTCTCCGTTTAAATTGTTTTATTTAATATTATAAAGGCGAAAGTTCGTGAGTGTGTTTATGTGTATGTTTGTTACTTCTTCATGATCCAACGTCTGGACCACTTTTCATAATCTTTGGTATGATGGTAGCTGACACCCTGGATTACCACTTAACTTTTTACCCCGAAAAAAATAAGTGTTCTCGTAGGATGAGCGGGTAACACCGCGTGGCGCAGCTTGTACACAATAATCGATTAAAAAACATCTATAACAGATAATATTACGTTGAAAGGCGAAATTAGTATTCAAAGGAATATCTTAATTCCAGCTACAACGTTTTATCTTAGAATTTTTATACGAAAAAGTAAGACAAACTAAAAACAAGAATAGATAGAATTTTGTGAATACAAAAGAAATAAGCACATGATTAAATAGATTTAGATATGAAATACCCACCCAATTCTAAAGCCATCCAAAAGACTCGACTCTCTACTCACAAGTCTCTTCAATTAACGTTATTTGATTTGGTTATTGTCTTTATCATGTGGTACGAAATAAATAACATTTATTAAGTATTACTATAATTAATTTTACTTCAAACATTTTCGCAAAACGTTACTAGCACGTATAGCTCCGAGTCTAAACATTTTAGTATTATTCCCCAGCCGAAAGGGTTACGTCGTTACTGTAACTATACCAATTTGCACCTTAAAATAAAACGGGTTTCATAGCCCGAAGGATCTCTTTGCAGCCTAACAGATTAAGTGCACCTAAAAATGACACAGGAATGACAGAACAAAGGCTTGCTTCAGTGGAAATTACAAAAGCTGGGAAGGATACTACTAAACCATTGATATAAAGATCAAAGCTCTGGAATCTGTCCCGGTACCTCTGGATTGCCGGTCCAGTGCAACCTTTCCGCCACCCTAACGCCCAAGCAACCTTTCGAAATTTTCCTTATGCTTTGCGTGTCAATCTTTGCATTGTTTATTTGAAAAGCTTGGTGGCCTCTATGTGAATACGTTCACATCTTACCGCACTACTTTACAGTAGTGAACAAGCAAGCGAGAGAGGGCGCTGTTATTTATAAATCTATGAAACATGACTGTAATCACGAGATTACAGTCACGAGATAAGTAGAAATCCAAATTTAGTTCTCCGCCTTTTCGCCGAATTATTTTTCGAGGAATGTTTCACTTCGTAGAAAACACTTCTCTGAATCCGTAAACTATTTTGGTTGTTATAAACAAACCTAACCTTTTCTAATCAATAGCATAATACTACTAATATTATAATATGTATATGTAATAATAATAATCCATAGGAGTTTTTGAGCATTGAAATTTGGACGTCATTTGACGATGTTGGCATCGGGGGCTCAGTTATACGCTGACGTAATTTGCCACCTTACGCGCTCAAAATCTTGAACCAAAAATAATCTGTCTCTGTTTTCCTTTGTTATCGCTAAAACCGATATATGTAAAAACATGCTGCACACTGCATGTTCAATAGTTAATCTTTCTAAGATTATAATATTATTAATATTATAATATTGATGAGGTTAGGTTGGGTAAGGTAATATGCAAGAATTATGAAAAAAAATATAGTTTACCTTTGAGTACAGTCAAGTTCATTTACATCTACACACGAGAACAAAAATATCTGAACACGATTTTATGCTCCTGAAAATAGGGTCGTGTTCAGATATTTTTGTTCTCGTAAGTGTGTAGATGTAGAATGAACTCGACTGTACCTATTTACTACAGAGGAATAAAAATTCTCCGAAGTGAAAATTTGGTGAAATGAAACATTAATAGAAAAATAATTCTGCGAAAAGTCAGACCATCTCCAAATCTATTTCTAAAGACTTATTTTGGTTAAATCGCTCGTGACCGCCTCCGCCAAGTTTACGAAGCAAAAAGGCAACTCACCGACTGTGGGTAACATACAAGTTTTCGCTGCGGCTTTGCTCGCGCAGAAGGATTAAATGTGCCTATAAATATCCTTATACATTGTACGATAATATATTATCCTATTCATCATCATCAGCCCGGAGTCGTCCACTGCTGGACATAGGCCTTGCCCAGTTCGCGCCATCATACCCGGTCCTCAGCTTTCCGCATCCAACCGCTTCCCGCCACTCTTTTCAGGTCGTCGGTCCACCTGGCGGGAGGCCAGGGCGTGTCGTTCGTGGTCTCCACTCTAGAACTCGTCTGCCCCATCGACCATCGGCTCTACGACAAATATGCCCCGCCCACTGCCACTTCAACTTGCATATCTTTAGGACTATGTCGGTCACTTTGGTTCTCCGTCGGATCTCCTGGTTCCGGATTTTGTCCTTCAGAGAAACTCCGAGCATGGCCCTCTCCATAGCTCGCTGAGAAACTTGGAATTTGAGGCCTTTTGTTAGTGTCCACGTCTCGGCCCCATAAATAAGGAGCGGAAGGACGCACTGGTCACTGCCCCAGTGCCTTAAGTCCAAAGTCTTCGACCAGTCCTATTATGATAAATAAATTTATAAAATTATGACATTTGCCTGTAGTTACGCAGATATGAGAAGTACGTAGATAGGTTATATAATTATCAAAATGTGCGTCTGCCTTGAGGGCTTCAACGTGCAACTTGAAATCCCAAAATCAGTCCGTACCTTTTTGAGATAAAAAAAAACCAAAAATAAAAAAAAAAATCGCTTGAATCGAAAATGTCCCAACAATTTACTCGCTATTCAAGAAACGGAAAAATTGAATTTCGAGATTGAATCAAACAGTTTGACCCATCTTAGGAGGCGGGCGGACAAAAAATGTAGACAGGTAGGTCCCTTACGAGTGCGTACTAGTAAGGGACCTACCAATTTAAGGTCAGAAAGGTCAAAAAGTATAAGATACTTAAAGCATAACATCCAGAAGTTTGTGCTTTATTTCTAAATTACATATTCAATGCCTTTGATAGTTGCGAGTAGTGTGAGATCTGTAGATTTTTTAGTTAAAGTCTATCGTACATACTCACAAACTTCCACGTTTATAATACAAATAAGATTCCTGGAAATTTTACCGATACACGTGGAATGTTCTCGTTTCCAGCACCAATAGGTCGTTTCCAAACGAAGACGCTGGTCACCCGCAGAAAATTTATCATACTATGCTTTATTTCTAAATTACATTTTCACGACGCGGTTGGCGCAGTTTGCAGACACCTGCCTACTGAGCCAGCGGTCCCGGGTACGAATCCCGGCCGGGGCAAATATTTGTGTGATGAACTCAAATATTTGTTCTTGGGTCGCGGATGTTATCTGTATTTATGTATTGATATCGTCGTCCAGTACCCATAGTACAAGCTATGCTTAGTTTGGGACTAGGTCGATTTGTGTATGATTGTCCCATAATATTTATTTTTATTTCAATGCCTTTGATAGTAAGTTGCGCGTAGTGTGAGATCTGTAGATTTTTGCGTTGAAGTAGATCGGACATAATACCCACAAACTTTCACATCTATTATAAAATTCTAGAATTGCATTGATAATCTTTTTTCTATGAGAAATAATAAATCCGGCCGCAATTTTATTTTTTGGCCACTTGGTCGAACACGGAGAGAAAATTCTAGTTTAGGTAACCAGAATAAAGTTAATGTAACCAGATTGTCGTGTAATATATACGACACCTATCTATTTTGTCGAGTTTACTACAAAAATCTGGTAATAGCTTACATGAATATCTACCACAGTTAAACATAATGCTGGTACACATAATTAAAATGTGTGTATAGTGCACAAAAACCTTTGTATCCATTACAAACAGGTTTTGTTAAGTATAACGGAATAGGTATCGTTCGTAACACCATGCTTTATTTTGGAGATAACCAGATTTTTAGTAACGACTACTAGATTATTATAGTGACTATTAACAAATTTAATGCAAATATTACCAAGTTGAGATTTTACCAAACTTTATATTTTTTACAGTTTACTACTTATTAAGTGTTTACTACCAACATTGTGGTTAGCCATTATCACATCAAATGGTTGAGTTTACTAAAATAAGAAATTAATATTGTTCAGTTTACTATATTTTTTTGGTAATTACAGCAATGTTGTATTTTTTGCTCCACAATATCAATATTGTGGAGCAATATTGAGGAGGCGAATGGGTCTTTAAAAAAATATGTACATACTTACCGTGTTGTTAAAAAAAGTTGAAATCTGTCTGTTTCGTCACGAAATGTTCATATACTTAAGTATAATTTCGTAACTTAACTGCCAGATTTTAACTTATTCTTAGCTAACAATACGGTAACTATGTAAACTTTTTTAAAGACTCATTTGCAGCAAGCTTGTAATACAAGCCGTACTAAAGTGAAGACCTTCTGCGCCAAGCTATCTTTTTTTTTATGTATAGAATAAATGCTTATTACTGAAACTTTTTGTATCAGAAACAGTACCTAAACATATATAGTGATAGCATGACGTAGAAGGGACTTTACTCTTCGGGCCTGCTAAACCTGCAACCTTCTGAAAATAAAAAATAAGCATAATGAAGACATGGTCAACAACAGTTTTAAATAAAACAAAACATTAAACGTTTGTAAGTTTATTATTCATGTTATCTAAAAATCAACATGGAGGTCTTACATGTGTAAATATCCCTGATATATATTGGGAATATGTTCCCTGTCTAGATTTCTTATACCTTAAAGCGCTCCAAACAAACAGACAGAAAAATGAGTAAAAGTACGACCGATCTTAAAATTGTGATGCTTCATTACCTGTTTTGCCATTTTTTTGTATTAATATGAACATGACACCTTTTAAGAGCGGTCGGACTTCTTCTCATGTCTGTAGGTAATCTGTAAGAAATCTAGGCAGGGGACATATTGGGAAACAATTTGGGAAGGAACATTATGAATCTGAACGATATACTGCCAGGATTCCAATAATTTTTCAATGTCTTTGTCCATTTCCTGATTTGGAACACTTCACTTCTATAATACCTATTTAAACGAATCACACTATTTGTCACAGTCAACGTCTCTGCACGCGCACGCACTGATCGCTCCGAAAGACGAAATGATAAACAAAACAATGGCAGCCAGGCGGTGTTGCCAACCAAAGTTCAGGCAATCCATACAATAAATATTGTATTATTTAATGGACAGCTAGCAATAACATACGAATTATGGGGTAGACAGTACTATATGAATCTAGCTTATTTAAATATCTAAAACAATTTTTGTTACTTGCGTTATTTTAGAGACAACCTAAATATTGTATTGTTTAATGGACAGCTAGCAATAACAAACGAATTATGGGGTAGACAGTACTATATGAATCTAGCTTATTTAAATATCTAAAACAATTTTTGTTACTTGCGTTATTTTAGAGACAACCTAAATATTGTATTGTTTAATGGACAGCTAGCAATAAAAAACGAATTATGGGGTAAACAGTACTATATGAATCTAGCTTATTTAAATATCTAAAATATTTTTTGTTACTTGCGTTATTTTAGAGACAACCATAAATATTGTATTGTTTAATTGACAGCTAGCAACAACAAACGAATTATGATGTATACTTTACAATTATCGAAATTTTATCTCTACAATAATAATAGTACTTATAAATAGCTTTGAGTATTGTTTACTAAAATGTTTTTACTAGAATATTCTGGCATTTATTAAAATACGACTATTTATTGTTAAAAGTCAATACGGTAAATTTAACTTAATTCTGTTTCTTCGTACTAGAATGAAATTTACAATATGTTCTGGTAGTATTGTTATAATAATTTCTTTCCGCGAACTTCTCTTTTAATAACTAAGCATGAGATAGCCTCTAATAAACTAATTCATCTTCTTTACAACGCCAACTAAAAATGTTAAAGAAAGCATCAAGTCATAATCAACAATTATTATTACTTGTCCTCCTGATTTATACATTGCCATCTAATTTACTAACTCAGCCACGAAATTTGTAACTCATCATCATTTTTCGTTTTACAGCTTCAATACAAGCTCCTCAAAAATTATATATTCGAGCTTCAATAGACAGCATCATATATTATAACTTAACATCTAAAATAATACTTCATATTCTTTTATCATGAAAATAGCCACTGTAGGAACGATTTGGCGCGAGTGCGCGCCATGACAGCCACGGCCATTTGCACCAATCAGAGAGCGCCATTCGATTCTTGTACCGAACGACCCGCCATGTTTGTTTATTGTCATTCGTTCGTTCATATTGCGATAGGTGCATGTGTAATTAATTAAAGTTTTCGAAAACTAATTATCCTCGCACTGCACACTAAGATCCGACTCGGCCGGGTTAGGTTAGGTTAGTTTTTTTTTTTTATATTCAGTAAAACAGTTTTGCAAATACCTTTAAATAGTATATTGAATTCGCATTATTTAGTGTGCATAATTAGTGTGCAAGTCAGTATTTTTGGTGAAACTTTCAAATACTTGATCGAAAAAAGGGAATATACAGATATCGATTTAAATACATGCCCCGTTTATCTCGAAAAATAAATAGTGTCCCCGTGTGATGAGCGGGTAACACCGCGCGGCGCCGCTAGTACCTACTTAAAAAAAAAAAAAATTACGATCGATTAATGTAGGATGACTTACATTTTAAACATACTAAGTTATAAAATTAGAAGCTAATAGAGTTACTATTTTGGTGTCATATAATAATATTTTAGAAGTTTGCTATTTGAATGCATGCCTCAAATTTAGATGCTAAAAATAATCACCATGCTAAGTTACAATTACAGTGGCTTACAAAGAAGATAACTAGTGGCTGACATATTATTATTCAGACGCGCGTTGGTTGTGGCTGACTTAGTAATTTAGAAGGTAACTTATATTTTCCGAAGCGAATAATGCTATTAAAAAGAAGCTTGTTTAATTAGTACCCTTTTTCTATGGTCCGGGGTCATGATTTCAGGAAAATCTTGATAGCCTGATGCAGGATCGTCATTTGTTTTGTATGGGCTTGCGGCGCCGTGCCGACCTGGCGCCATCTGTTTTCATAATTTCCTTTGTCCTCTCATCACGCCGAAACGGCTAAATACATTTTATTCAATTTCGGTACAGGGATGCTGCACATCCAAAGATGGTTATTTGATATTTTTTATCCGTCTACAGTAAAGAAAAAAATACGCGGGCGATGTTGCGAGCATCTCCTTGTTTATAATACAAACTAGCTGTGCCCCGCGGTGTTACCCGCTCATCCCACGGGAACACTAAATTTATTCGGGATGAAAAGTATCTTAGTTCCTTTCCTGGGTCTCAAACTATCTATATACCAAATTTCATCTAAGTCGGTTCAGCGGTTGAAGCGTGAAGAGGTTCAAACAGACAGACAGACACTTTCGCATTTATAAAATTAGTATGGATAAATGGAAATTTAACCGATACACGTGGAATGTTCTCATTTTCCAGTTAAATAAGTACAAATAGGTCGTTCTGAAACGAAGACGCTGATCGCCCGGAGCAAATCACTTACAGTACAAGTCGGACAATAAATACTGGAGAGATTTGTATCGCGCCGGCGGCAGGGATTTATAGCTGTGGGGCCAGGAGACCGCACAATAAATGAATAAAATAATAAATAAAGAAAAAATAAAATAAATAATAAATATTTAAAACCGGCCAAGTGCGAGTCGGACTCGCGTACCGAGTGTTCCGTACAAATACGTATCCCATCTTAACTGGCCGGGTTTAGTTAAGTTTGCACCTGGTATGCATTGCGCCGCATACAAATGAGGTGCAAAGTCCCCTTAAATATTTATGTTTTTCTGTTTTTTAATATTTGTTGTAATAGCGACAACATAAATACATCATCTGTGAAAATGTCAACTATCTAAGTATCACGGTTCATGAGATACAGCTGGTGACAGACCGACAGACAGACAGACGGACGGACAGCAAATTCTTAGTAATAGGGTCCCTTTTTTACCAGTCATCTGAGTAAGTTGATGAGATGATAGAGCCCTCTGTAGTGTTATAATTTGTGTTCAACTCTGCTCATAGTAACATGACAGTACAGTACAGTAGCTTGATTTGCTAAAGTAGTAAACCGTGTTGGCGCCTTTTGGAAAATGTGGCAAACGACGTTTGATTTTTTAATGCAATAATGTAGGTGAAAAACAGTGTTTTATATTATCACTAGTGTTCGCGCCTGCGCGAACCTACGCGTCATCAGGCGGGCGAGGGGGTGCACCCCACCGCCAGCCACAGCGAGTCGCCGGCGCCGCCGCGGCTCCTTCTATTCGCCCACGTTCTCCGGACCACACACACGCGTCCATCAAACCGATCTTGTACTTTTATATTTTAGTAACTTAATTAAATAAGTTTAAACGTGGCTTCTTTTTTGATCATTTTCCACAACCTTATGTACTCCCGTACATAATTTGGCGCCCCCGGGTGGGCGTGAAGCATCTCCACATCGAAAAAATAGCTAAATTTACAACGCGCCACGCCACGTTACGCCGCGCCACGCCACGCCACATCGCGCCACACCTCCATAATCGTCACCGAAGATTTCCGGGCGTCGCCTCTATCTACAACTGCAACGGGACCATTCAATCCTAGCTGTGGAAGCTGGGATTCGACGAAAAATTGGAGGAGACAGCGAGTTTTGTTTCGCTGCGCAAGTAACGGGACAAGGTACCACGCTGGCCGGCAACGGACACTGCGCCGCGCGCTTCGGACATCATAACAAGGAGAGTGCCGTGAGCTTACCCATCTATTTCCTTCTTTTATCCTCCTTAATTTGATCATACAATGGCGATAGCACTTCTTCTTACCGTGTGTGACTTCTTAAATTTATATTAGACTATAAATGCATCATCTTATCAGTGAACATCTTTCTTCTTAAAGCATCTTACATGATATATAAATGACCATAAAATAGCATTTGAACACCTATTTTCTTCATATAAATGCTACCTCGCTTCTTGAGCTATTGGCACAAAGACATGTGCTTAATGGCGGAACTTCTATAGAGGTAGCTACATGCATCTTAATTTATCACGCGTTTTTTACAGCATCTGCATCCCAGCATATAATTAATGCCTTTATTTCCCATTAAAATGTTTTGCGCAACTATTATTTTCACGCTGCCCATGTAAAATTATTCACTTCTGCCTGCCAATTCTACGCCGTCTTCTTGCATATACTCATTCCCCTACTTTTCGAAAATTTTGAGTTTTGTTCGTAACTTACTTACCTACCTAATCTTTTGCATCAACCTTAATTTGCCAATTCTCGCATCATATTTCGCTTCGTGCTTACGATCGCACTGCAACATTTTTCTTCATACGCATTTCAGTGAGAATTTCGCACCGAACCCGGTTCGAGCGTGCCGTGCGTGTGGCCTACGTACCTACACCGGCGCAGCGCTCCGCCGCCGCGTGCAGGCCGCGCAGCTGCATTCCTCAGCGCGATAAGGAAACAAAGGAGCGTAAGCCGTTCTCAATTTTATAACTTTAACTTCTAATTCGTGATTATAATCTTAACGGATATTTATTCAACTTACTTACCAGCTCAATTTAGGTTTTGCTAATTTGTTACTTCATTGATTTCTTTGTTTTACCGGTATATTGCTTAATATAAATAAATTGTCTTAAACATGTCGAAATCTGATTCTGAGGCCCCATCGAGGTCTCTGTCACCTTTGTCCATTCCTGTGCCCGCATTAATAGCAAACGATTCGAATTCTAGTCTCAAGGTCAAGCGGAGCTCAATTAAAGGACAGATAACTAAGTTCCACAATTATTTAAGTGGAATTGACAAAGATGACGAGTTAACTACTATTCAAATCTATGAATTAACTTTAAAGTTGAATAAATTCCTGGAACTTTGCAATAAATTTGAGATCATACAAACTCGTATAGAGGTCCTGAATGAAGGAAACCTCGCGAATGAACTCGCCGAAAGGGACAGTATAGAAGACAGCCTTCATCTTGCTATAGCTACAGCCCAATCTATGCTTGAATCTTGTAAACCTAAGGAGGCCTCTCGGGTCGCCGCCGACCAAGCTTCCTCCTCACTTTCTTGTTCCGATCATAAATGTCATCATGAATCTTTAGGTTTTAAATTACCATTAATCCAAATACACAAATTTGACGGAAACTTTTTTAAATGGCTAGAATTTCGAGACACTTACGAGTCCCTTATTCATAACAATGTTAGAATACAACCGATACACAAATTTCATTACCTTTGCTCATACCTAGAAGGTGAAGCTGCGCGCGTTATCGCCAACTTGGAGGTATCGGCGCACAACTACTCAGAAGCGTGGGCACTTCTATGCGAACGTTACAATAATAATGGGCAACTAATTACTAATCATCTTAACTCTTTATTTAGCATTGAACCATTACAGCGTGAATCAGATAAGGCGCTGAGATATCTCAGTGACCACGTGACCAAGAATTTGCGAGCGTTGAAGACGCTCGGCCAGCCCACTGATCAGTGGGACATGATCATCATACATATGGTGGCAGCAAAGTTAGACCAGGCTACTCGAACCAAATGGGAAGAGCATCGTAATAACTTAGTAGATCTACCCACTTTGGACGACTTTAAAAAATTCTTAAAATCGCTTGCAGATGTTTTAGAATCATTGTTTAGATCCAAAAGGGATAAACAACTTAAACCCCAGTTTAAACCAGATATGCCTCTTACCAAATCTTTCATCATTTCAGCTAACGAAAAAGCTGCGCGGCCGTGTGCCAGGGAAAGCATCGTATCTTCGACTGCAAGGTCTTCAATGGCCTGTCAACTGACGAAAGATGGGCTCAGGCTACGAAGCTCAAGCTCTGCTTCAACTGCTTGCGCCCGGACCACGATACAGCGCGCTGTCGACTGGGGGGATGTCGCGTATGTAAGAGGCCTCACAACACAGCCTTACACAAACACAACACAAACACACCTCCTGCTTCTGCCGGCCCTTCTGGTGGCGTTAAGAATACTGCTGAGAACGCTTCTTCTTCTTCTTCGATCATCATGTCAGCAGTATCCACTTCTGAAGTTCTTTTGTCCACCGCGTTAATTGATATTGTCAATCCGGAAAACAATAGGGTAGAAACGGTTAAAGCAATTTTGGACAGCGGTAGTCAGTCTTCAATAATTACCAGCAGCTTAAAGCGACGTCTTCAACTGACTTCCCAGCACTCCAGTGCTAGCATCATAGGTATCGGTGATACACCTCTTAACATTACCCCAGAGCGCTGCTCTGCTCGTTTGATATCCAAGCAGAGTACATTCGCTCGCGATCATGAATTTCTAGTACTTCCTCGTATAACTGAAACTCTTCCTAAGCATCATATTTCTATTGACCATCTTAATATTCCATCATTTATTAAACTGGCAGACCTCAGTTTTAACTGCCCATCTCAAATTGACGTCCTTTTGGGTGCTGATGTATTCTGGGATCTCATTGGGACCGAACAGCGCCCTCTAGGTGATAGATTACCGATTCTGCATTGTTCGAAGCTAGGCTGGCTCTTGGCTGGGCCCATCTCGATTGGAATCAAATCAAGCAAAACAGTATCATGTAACTTCTTCATCAACGATCATGACTGCGACTTAAACTCGCAGCTTCTTAAATTCTGGGAATACGAAGACTTCCCTGCACATCATAAACCCAAGCCCATCCTAACTGAAAGTGAATCGCACTTCGTTCAAAACACTGCTAGTTTAGAAAACGGTAAATTTTGTGTTAGATTACCTCTTATTGACTCCCCAGATTGCTTAGGGGAGTCATACTTCTTAGCAAAAAGGCGCTTCATCAGCTTAGAGAAACGTCTAAGTCAGAAACCAGAGCTGAAACGAATGTACTCAGACTTCATAAAAGAATATCGCGATCTAGGACATCTTTCAGAGGCAACAGTCGAAAAACCTCTGACTTCATATTTTTTACCCCATCATGCCGTCGTTAAAGATAACTCTGAGTCCACTCGTCTTCGTGTGGTTTTTGATGCTAGTGCCCGCACAAAGTCAGGATTCTCCATTAATGACATACAAATGGTAGGTCCGAATATACAAGACTCTTTGTTTAACTTCTTATTGAGATTTTGGCATTATAAATACGTCTTATCGGGCGATATAGAAAAGCAATACAGACAGGTAGTTATGAATGAATTAGATCGTGATTTACAATTAATCTTGTGGCGCGATGATGAATCACTTCCTCTAAGAACGCTTAGGCTTCAGACTGTAACCTACGGCTTCGCCAGTGCCAGCTTCTTGGCGGCACGATGCTTGTGGCAGCTCGGTGAGGAAACAGCTGATCCATCAATTAAAACAATAATACAGAGCGATTTTTACTGCGATGATTTACTTACCGGAGCAGACACGGAGACTGACCTTGTTAATATTAAACAGGCAGTTTCTACGTCTCTTTCTCTAGGCTCTTTTAACCTACGAAAATATAGATCTAACTCCCAGCTTTTAATTGATTCTGAAGTAAAAAATACGCATAATGACAGCTTAGTTCTAAATCTAATAGAATAGAATCCTACTCTAAATAGACACCCTTCGTTTTAACTTTAGCACACGAGTTGCCCGAATCTAAACCTGTCGCTTCATTATTGACAAGATTATTTATTATTTATTATATTATTATATTATTATTATATGTACTACGCTTCATTAATATTATAGCAACTGCAAACGGCAGCACATAAAAGGTTCACTGAGTACAACTGAACTTGAAAATGCTTTGACTGTCTTAGTGAAAGCTTCACAACAGCAATCCTTTTCTAAAGAATTAGATGCACTAACGAACAACAAAACATTACGTCCAAGGTCACACATCACTTCATTGGCACCATTTCTTGACTCTCAGGGAATCCTGAGAGTGGGGGGCAGGCTACATAAATCTAAATATGATTTTTCTATAAAACATCCTATACTTCTCTGTTCCAAACACACATTTACAAAACTCATCTTTAGTCATGAACACATACGCCTCTTACATGCGGGACCTCAACTCATGCTGGCCTCCGTGCGCGAGCAGTTCTGGCCCATTGGGGGCCAGGCGCACGGCTCGGCGCTGCGTCACCTGCACTCGATTTTATGGTAAAACAATGTCTAATATAATGGGCAATCTGCCTTCACAGCGCATAACGCCTGACTTCCTATTTACGACAGTGGCTATCGACTTTGCTGGACCATTTCTGATCACTGATCGGCGGGGACGTGGCTGTAGGATAACTAAATGTTACCTTTGTCTTTTTATATGTCTTAGATTTAAGTGTGTCCATTTAGAAGCAGTAAGCGAGCTGTCCAAAGACGCTTTTATACTGTCCCTGCGTCGATTCATTTCACGTAGAGGCAAGCCGAGAGAGATAATATCGGACAATGGTAGAAACTTTATTGCCGGTGCAAAAGAAGTAAACGACTTCTTTAAATTATATTCAGGTCCAATATTAGAGTTTGCAACTGATCATGACATTAAATTTAGATTCACACCGGCTTACGCTCCTAACTTCAACGGCTATGTAGAGGCAGGCATTAAATCGGCTAAATTTCATATCAAGCGCATATTAGGGAACACGCACCTCACTTTTGAGGAGCTATCGTCATTGTTTGCTCAAGTTGAGGCCATCCTCAACAGCCGTCCTCTTTGCCCCCTCTCCTCCTCTCCTAAAGACTACGCTGCGCTCACACCCGGGCACTTTCTCCTTGGCAGATCACTGATGTCGCTCCCGGGCCCGGACCTGACTGAAGCCAACCTCAACCAACGGGATCGCTACAAGCTGCTCGAACAAATGAGGCAACATTTCTGGAAGCGCTGGCAGTCTGAGTACGTTATGGAGTTGCAGCAGAGAGCGAAATGGAAGACTCGCTCCAGAGACCTACAACAAGGAGACCTCGTCTTGATAAAAGAAGAAAATCTGCCCCCTTTGCTATGGCGCCTCGGAAGAGTGGTCAAACTTCATCCTGGTGCAGACGGCGTACCACGGGTCGCCGACATCGATACTGCGAGAGGGGTGATCAGACGCGCACTGAATCGCATATGCCTCCTTCATGATTCTTGAAAGCGGAGCTTTCAAGGGCCCCCAGCATGTTCGCGCCTGCGCGAACCTAAGCGTCATCAGGCGGGCGAGGGGGTGCACCCCACCGCCAGCCACAGCGAGTCGCCGGCGCCGCCGCGGCTCCTTCTATTCGCCCACGGTCTCCGGACCACACACACGCGTCCATCAAACCGATCTTGTACTCGTACTTTTATATTTTTGTAACTTAATTAAATAAGTTTAAACGTGGCTTCTTTTTTGATCATTTTCCACAACCTTATGTACTCCCGTACAACTAGCTTTTCCTCGCGACTTTGTCTGCATGGAATGAGTGAGAAATACTCCAGTAATGATTTCCGAAAAGTATCCTATTTCCATAAATTAAATTCCATATAAATCGGTTCAGCAGTTTTAGCGTGAAGAGGTAACAGACGCATTTATAATAATTATTAATATCTTACTAGATATTAGTCTTATTAGACTACTAAGAAGTATATCACAATAAAAGAAAGTTATGACTTTGTCTTCCCAAAGTAGTGGAAATCTTCAAAGTAGTATTTAAATGTTTAATAGATATTTTCGTGGCCCAACGTTGACCTTTCATGAACGACAAAAAACTCTTCGTCATATTTTTATCAGGGAACTTTCTTCCTCAAATAATGGATAATAATAATGATATATTCCCGCTATTTCCTTCTTCGGCCCCATTATCGGTGTTTCGTGCTGAAGGCTAAATCTCTTTTTATTTACTAACAACGACGCTTTGTCCTTTATCATAGTAAGATCCTTTGTCAACACATTTTATTAAAACACGTAATAACTACGCTTTCACAAGAAGGCCCCAAATAAGACAAGGTCTTGCAATATTCAATTCTTGCTATGCGAGCTCTTTGAGCAACGATTAAAAAAAAACTTGTCTTATTGCTAATTACTCGGTCCTTTTATTTCCTCTTGAGCGGTACGATTCGATATCCTATCAAAATAAAATATAGTAGTTGAGGTATAATTGGTAAAACTTGTACCTAAGTGGAAGGACTTTGCCCAGCAGTGGAGTCATGCGGCTGATTGGACAAAAATACTGCAGTCTATTTGATACTTCTTGTGTCGTAATCCTCATTGCTGAGGGTCGTGACCTCTATTTATCACTCTTCGGACGATCGATCACCGCTTATTTCGATCTCCTGCAGACTGCATGGCGTCGGGAAACTTGGTGACCGTCGTCTCGAATCTGATCGGTCCAGCGCATGTAGGGTTACCATTTAGGAATTTGAAAAGTCCTGGCAAAAAGCCGGACGAATCGAAAAAATTCCGGACTTTTTAGTCACCAAAATAGGTAGGCATGGTAGTAGCCGTAGTAGGTAGACGCTCGCATTGCGAGATTTGAGAGGGGGTAGGTGCGGGGTGCGGGCCGGCCGGGCGGTTTTATTACTCATTATTCAAACCTATTTGAAAAAAGCCGGACAAATTAAAGGGCCGGACAAAGTCCGGACAAGAGTCGAAAAGTCCGGACATGTCCGGACAAATCCGGACGTATGGTAACCCTAAGCGCATGGGACTCCTGCCTCTGGGTCTTCTTCCTTGAATATTTCTTGTCACTAAAACCTTTTCTAAGTTGTCATTCTTTTTCCTGGCTATATGACCAAAAAAATCCAGGATTTTACGGAGGCTCACGTTGGACAGTCTCATGGTGATTCCCAAATTCTGAAGGATGGATGCATTGGTGCGATGGGACGTCCATGGTATTCTCAACATTCTCCTCCAGCACGACATACCACACTATTTGATACTGACTGTACTATAAAATGTAAAGGATTACTATAATGCAATTGTTATCAGCTCAAGAAGCGCCAACAAAATAAAAGGCCCTCGGAGGAGAGAAGCTCTTCTTCAATTATTCCATTTCGCCTTATTATTAAATCAAAATAAACCTGAAAGCTGGCAACAGATTAAAATATCAATAAATTATTACGAAGTCAAATTGTTGTATTGTCTTGGTGCTAAATGTTTAATTAAATTTTGCTTTACAGTTGAGGATTGGAGTGAAATGTAATAAAACAATTATGGATTGCTGGTGTGTTTGTATTTTTTGGTGGCTACGATTAATGCAGTAGATCTTTAAAATGTGTTTTTAATCTTAATTACATATAAGTACTCTCTCTAGAGAAGACGCAGCATGAGAAGACCCCAACAAGATCGATCGACGACAGATGACGACGACACAATTGGATGAGGACGACGGAATATCGATCGTTGTGGAGAATTTTGGGGGAGGCCTTTGCATGTTCTCAGCAGTGGATGTCTATCGTCTGCAATAATTATGATGATAATTTTATGCTTGTTAACGACTAAAGGACGCTAGCAAAAAAGTCTTGGGTTTTGTTTTTGTGTAAAATTATCGGAATAAACCCGTATTCCAAATATGGTACGAATCGGTTTAAACTTAAACGAAAGGGATCTAAAATATACCTGAAAAATATTCAAACATTTTCTTTATTCATTGACCTAAAGCTGTCTTAAAATATTTCCAATTTAGAAATATTTCATAATTAACTTATACCTACTTTTTCCTCGCCTGTGAAACAATGTCTCCTCAGACTGACAGGCTGATAGATGGACGAACTACAAGGTGACCCTATTTTTTTCCTTTTTTTACCGAAAGCGGGAAAGAAAAAGGTTTTATTCGAAGTCAGAAACAGGCCGAAATATAATTAAAATAGGGAAAATAAAGCTGCTTCATTTACCAAATGAAAGTGAAATCATTTCGGGGTGCTTTAAGTAAAACGCGATATAGTTATAAATAAATAAATCCCAGGTATAACAAACAGTTCACAAAAATGTAACAAACAGTTCTAAAATAAGCTTACTGAATGGGTGGCTTTCTTATCATTTGTGGCCCCAATATGTGCAATTATGCTTAAAAATCTACGTTCAGAAAAACATATTCCAGTTTTGTGGCACAGCTGTTTCTAGAGGTGTCCACTAAGGAATGCAAAACCGGTTATTTTACTATGAAAACAGTCAGTGTGTGTATCTAGTGTCCACATGAAAATATTTAAGCCCCGGAATGTGGAAACCGGCAGTAGGAGAGAGGGCGGCGAAGATACATATTCAGCTTTATTGCTCGTATCTCAAAAACTAAATTTCTACTGTAAGATCCAATATCTTAGGAGTGAATATTCACGTAGTTAAGTCACTCGTCACAAATTATATTTTCAGATATAATAACTTTCTCAGGTGCTCGTTTGGCTAAAACAGTTGAAATTCATATCAATTTTTATTAAAGCAGTAACTTCTGCTAAAGTAAATGTTTATATTAAAGCAGAAAAAATGCTTTGAGCAGGATTTCAACCCACGTCCCCACGGTTTTCCATGCCAGACGGGTGCATTACTAATTATGCTATCAAAGCCACTAGCCTTAGCATCGATTTTTTCAAGGCGACGGGTAATGCGAAACTAGCGCCACTTACAAATTTTTATTATATCTTCTAAACCAGATCAATTTGTAGTAATTTCAATATTTGAGGAACTGGAAAAACACCTATTATTTATTAAATTATTATACACAATTACTTGTTCTTTAGTTGTCTCTAAAAACTTGCCCAAAACTATTGTGGCCACTTTTGAGGTGAACAAGTTTTGTAGGGTGAACTACACTGAACAAATTGTATATAGTGATTTAATAAATATTAAAGGTGTTTTGCTAGCTCGTTAGACTTCAGCTATTTCTAAAAAATATCAGATTATGAAGTCATAAGAAAAAAGTCGAAAGTGGCGCTAGTTTCGCATTACCCGTCGCCTTAACCAGTTGCTTCATTTCTACATGCCTTAGGGCGGCATCGGAGCGCCATCTACCGTAAAGATTGTGTCTTTATTTTCGACTCCATCGACAAAATAGACTCAAGCCACGCTAACACTTCCAAGCAAATGAACATCATCATCATCATCATCAGCCAAAAGACGTCCACTGCTGGACATAGGCCTCCCCCAGAGAACGCCACCATGACCGGTCCTGCGCCTCCCGCATCCAGCGGGAACTGAAACTGGGAAATGAACAAACCATATAAACTGACTCACTATGTAGGTATGGTTTGAGTTTATTTGCTTGGAAGAGTTAGTGTGTGGTTTAACTCTAGACGGCAACGTGTGTTTAAATCCCGTTCAAAGCAAAACAATATTAAATTTTTCGATGCTAACGTTATAAACTTTGAAATTCATTTTACCGTTTTGGCGTTACGAACGTTAGGTTAGAACTTCGATCTCTTGAATTTAGCTCACGGCATAAACTGAGGCATGGCCTGCACCATTTATTTAGCACTCGAGTGCTCAATAATCTCCGGGCGATCGCCATTAATCTCTGTCAGCAGGTGATTGAGCCACGAGCGGATGGGCGGGAAACTCAACTGTAAACCACTTAAATCTGGCCATTCTGTGACGTAAGGACTAGGGGTATAGTGTGCGTCACAGTTTTGCGAAAGATATATTTTTCCTGTGGATTAGAAGCTTAATTACTGCGGTTCAGTAAACGTAAGTAGTTTGACAAGCGCGATGAAATTTGTACAACGAGCTGCATAATTGCATGGCCTTTTTTAAGCAAACGGATCGCCTGATGGAAAGCGATTACCGTCGCCCATAGACACCTGCAATACCCGAGGAGTCACAAGTGCGTTGCCGGCATGAATTAATTAATTCATAAATGGGCCATGCAGTCCATAGTACATTGTAGACATTTTATAAAAACTAGCCAAGTGCGAGTCGGACTTGCAGATAAAGGGGTCCGTAACATCGATAGACAGACAGTGGAGGCCTAGTAATGGGACCGGACCCCGTTAGCACCCTTTGCGTGTGGAACCCTAAAAATAAGCGAAATCATTCTTCAAATGGATATTTTTTTAAGCCTGTTTATTTGAGGGGTAGAATCTATGTTTTAATTGATTGCTCCTGTTACAGGGCCCACCTGGTATAAGTACAAATAAATATGTAAGAGCACCTTAACACATTCAGCAAGCGTGCTGTAAAATAAAGCGATAAAACACGGCAACACGACACTGCGATTATTTACAGTCTGGAACCAGCAGTAAATTTCGGGGCCCGAATTTTCCATTTACCACTTTCCGAGCTATTTACTCTGCAAATGATGTATGCGGGATAATTCTTTGGCTGAATTATTTTCGTCATTTGCCATTTCACCTGGTGAATTTTAATAAAAAGCTGCAATTTTGGGCGTATTTGTTATTTAAGTGATACAGGTGGAGACATTATTTCTCGTTCAGTTCAGTCATCATGGTTTCTACACCATTTCGATTCGCTTTAGGGCCTTACCACACTTGCGACTTGCGAGCGAGTTTTCTTTACAAGTAAAAGTCGCGGCGAACTCGTTGCGTAATCGCCTTTATACAAAATTCGCTCGAAAATTGCATGTGTGATAAGGCCTGTAGTGGTCTCCACTTAGACTAGCGTGCCGCGCTGCTCTGCTCGGCACCGCTTGAATAATAAACTGGCGGAAATGGTTGTCGGTTCCATCCGGGATGAAATAGCTTTTAGCGCGAATTCAAAACGAGGCGAGGTAAAGTGGACATTGCTTTTTTTTACAGCATATAGGGTCTATTTCGCCTGATGGTGAGCATAGAAGGGAGCCCAAGTGGCAATGGCAACTGACAAGAAACCAACGGTGCCTTGTCAATTGACACTGCCATGCTTTCCCGAAAGATGCTATAATATAAAAGTTATCGCGGGATTATTTTAGGGGCCGTTAGACTCTAACAAATATCGATAGGCATATTTAATTTAGGTGAAAATCTAAGCGGGTAAGGACCAATACAAAACGAGCAAAAAGCGATTAGAAAAAAGTTCCGCTGTGCGACTAACATTGACGATACAATATTAATTATTGTATTAAGCGGTTAACGCTCACGTTAAGTTGTCAGGAACGGCCCGACATGTTTCGAACTCGTACGGAGCTCTTCATCAGGGACTTCTACCCGTACAGCGGCGCGGTAACTTCGTCACTGATTCTTTGATCGACGCTCCGCTCTAATAGCACGGCGGTGCGGGGGCGGGGGGTGCTTGCAAGCCTACAACTTATCCGTCCGGCACTCCAAAGTCACTTTTCACACTGACAATTTCAGGTAAGTGTAAACCGCTTAAGAGGCCTTATTACTTTGAAATTTTATTTTCATCTCCAAATAGCCTATTTCACTTATTTTTTTGGACAGTATTATATTCTTTAGTTATATTTCATTTCACACAATGTTATACTAATATAGATTTTGAGTTTACGTTTATAACTTTACTATTAGCGACCCGCCCCGGCTTCGCACGAGTGCATTGCCGATAAATTACGAGTATTATACATATAAACCTTCCTCTTGAAACACTCAATCTATTAAAAAATTGGGCAAGTGCTAGTCCGACTCGCGCATGAAGGGTTCCGTACCATAATCTATAACAAGTTTGTTGTATGGGAGCCTCCTTAAATATTTATTTTATTTTATTTTTAGTATTTGTTGTTATAGCGGCAATAGAAATACATCATCTGTGAAAATTTCAACTGTCTAGCTATCACCGTTCTTGAGATACAGCCTGGTGACAGACGGACGGACGGACGGACAGCGAAGTCTCAGTAAAAGGGTCCCGTTTCTACCCTTTGGGTACGGAACCCTAAAAACCGCATAAAAATCCGTTGCGTACTTTGTTTTATACTATGTGGTAATAAAACATGTAATACCATAAAACTGGACCGGTAATCCAGAAGTACCGGGTTCGATTCCCGATCCCTTCCACCAGGTCTTTGTATCAATGGTGTGCGTTAGTCGGACAAACCCGGGATAGGGAACTGTTATGATTATGGATCGCGGCGGCAGACGGCGCGCCAACGCTGGCGCCAGCCTCCGGGATGACGTCAAAGATTCCACGGGGATACAGATGGGGCAGCGTTTTATTTTCTAAAGTATTAGCTTTCATGGAAATCAAGGGGAGAGAAGAGACCCAGTAGCGAGACACTTTACATTAGCCTCGTAAACTGCGTGATTTTTTTTATAGTCTTTTACCTGAGATATGGCACGATAAATAAATTTATAAATATTATAAAGGGTGCATAACGTTTTATTAAATTTCACTTAATATATTTTGGTTTGATATACCGAATTATATATAATGTTAGTTTTTCTAAAATTATTTAAAACATTACGGATCCTATTATAAGACATGTTACACAGTTAAAAGCCCCAAACTGAGCAAATGCTTGTATGGGGTATGGGTTGTAAACAACGATATATATATATTGTAAAGCGTTATTATAATACTTAAAGAGTTCATCTTACAAATGCTGCACTACCACGACTATGAGTAGAGGTAAATTAGAGCGACGTTTATTATTTAAATAAAACAATTTAAACGGATTATATCGCGTATGAGCATTTCTCAAAAAGTTTGTACATTTCTCGGATTGTCGTAACAAAGAAAAAATATCACATTTTAATGATTTTGTTGTTGCTTATTATTTAACTGTTATGTAAGGATTCAGTTTATTAATTTTTGACAGAGATTAGATCGGTAATTTTAACTGTAAAGTTTATTTAATTGAGCCGAGGCAATCAAAATTTCCGGTTTTGTTACTTTCATTCAAACGGGAAATAAAGTAAACACATACGAATTACATTGACTTTATTTATTAGTTAACATAGTAATAACCAATACGCGTATATTTTTTCATAAAAATTGCTTACTATATTCCGATAAGTTAAAGATATAATGGTAACTACTCTTGTACGTTACCATTTAGTCAAAACTCAGGTTTGAAATTACAATATCACGCGTATTAAATTAAGTTATTTAAAATATCTTTGAAGAACCATTTATTAGACCATCTAAATTATATTTTAAACATGTATTAAATGTATGTTATTAAACAAATAATTAACAAAAAACAACAAAAACCTCTAATATTTTCAAGGGACAGTAACAATAATAGGAACCTTAGTAACAAAATCGGAACTATTAAGCATAGTGTACAATTAGTACACTTACAATATTAATTACATGCTTAACAACTCACTTTAATAGTAATTACATTTCTTACTATATCATTATTAGTTTTGTATCACAAAAAAATAATCATACAGATTAATTAGTGCTTAAATAATGTGCCAATTCAAGCAGAATTGACATGAGATCTTCTGTTATTATTCAAGAGTATTGTTTATAGGAACAATACAATAAGTCACAAAATGCAGTTTTGACTACTTGTAGACGTGATCAGATCACAATAAAGAATACAAATAATAATAAAATTAAACATCAAAAAGTACAGTAAAATCAGAGTATTACAGTACCTACACGGCAATCTTTTTAAGTTAGTATAGAAATGACCATATTAAATGAGCGTTATGAAGTCTGGTTTTATTATTTTAAATTTGGCCCAATATTTAAATGTATTTTTATTCTGAGTATAATAAGTAGGGCATCACAAAACAAAATACAACAAAAAAAACATACAAGGCCACTTTTTTTTAGTGCTCCATACATTAGGAACTTTTTTCTGGAGTAATCTGGAGGCAATAAAACGGAAATATAAAAATAAATAACAATATTGTATCCATTAATGACACTAAATGGCACCTTTTTTCAACTGTGCCCGTTAGAAATTAAAAAAGAAAAAAAATGACCCACCCTAATAAATATGCAATCTGGGGCTTAACGAATTACCACCCGTGGTTTGTCTAAAGTTTTACGTCTTGCCTTGGCCGGGATGTGGGATTTTCGTCCCGCGAAGCGGGAGTAAATCCCGCTTTACGGTCAAGGGTGACGTAAGTGGTTTTATTTAACAATTAATATTTACAATTACCGATGATAATAAACATATCGTTTGTACAGTATAAAAATAAAAAATAAAACGTAAAAAAAGCCTCATTTTTTTCTTCAGCTAGAAAAGAAATCAATAATATTATTTAACTCAAAATCAGAAACTTTTGCTTTATAATATATGTTTTTATTAAACTTGAAAATATATTTATTAATTTTTTTAAAAGAGAAATATAATATAAATTGTATTACGTCATTCTCTATAGTCTATACTACTCCTTAGACTTTCTTTTTTGTTACCTTCACTTCCTAGTCATACGAAACGATTCAAAAGTAACAAAAAAGAAAGTAACGAAGTGATGCTCGGACGTTTTAAAAAAGATTTTAACCGAATTTAATGAATAACTCGAATATTGTATGTACTGTATCTTAGTCGTAATAATATGATTAAGTGATGAGTTGAAACAAAACTGAAGAAAAAGTGAAACTTACCAAGTTATCCCGTAACAAACAAGGAGTTCAAATTTTCGGTTGCCACCAACGGCGAGCGTGTTTCTACCGCTGCGTTTGATAGACTGTCAACATGCCAAGATGGCCACTCTTAAAAATATCCCTAGTGTTACCACTTTCCTATAAGACTACAATTGAATTAACAAAACCCCAGAATTCTATGAAAATAGCGTAACAAACACCGGAAACAAAATTGGAACTTTTTCTAGGACAAATTATTATCTTTTATTATAAATATATACGTTAAATAACGACAACAATACTTATTTTTTATGAATTCTGAGATATCTCTTTTGTAATGAAACATAACACTCAACCCGAAACACTAAGTTTTGTTACAGAAAATCGATAATTTAACTACAATTTTGTTAAGGGGACATTTGCATTGCCATACAAATGAGACCTACCAAATATTTTAAAATATTTTTATAAAATTATATTATGCATTATGATTTCAGACAATAATATTATCTTAGAGAGACTTAACTTATTTTTAAGTTTTCAAGGTCAGATTATATTAGATATCGTCTCTTAATTTATTACAAGCTTCGAACCGGCCCGGACAAAGACGTAAAGTAAATGTACAAACTTTTTGAGAAATGCTCGTATATTAATTATTTGACGTTTCAGTACCTTTACAGATACCGTTGTCAAAGGTTGACTGAGAAAAACACAATTTTTCTCTGTCAAAGTTACATTTGTGCAAACTACCCATTTTGTAAATAATAATTTAAAATAAAGGTGTTCATAGTGTTCATACATGCCAGATGGGCCTAATGTGTAAAGACAGTTACACATGTGCCAGAAGGGCATTTATTATCGTTGTCAAATGTAACTTTGACAGAGAAAAATTGTGTTTTTCTCAGTCAACCTTTGACAACGGTATCTGTAAAGGTACTGAAACGTCAGGGAGGCTCAAATAATTAATATACGCGATATAATCCGTTTAAATTGTTTTATTTAAATGTGTGACAGTCGCGGAAACCGAAGAAAATATTACGTTTATTATGTTAATTTCGGCCTTAAAAGGTTAACGTATGTCAGTTAGTCAGAGTTATTATTAAGCGTAAGATTCAGTTGTTTGGAATAAAATTTAAGGAAAAAATGTATAATTTGACGACACGTTTGGCTCGGTTTGTAGACACCTGCATACTGAGCCGGCGGTCCTGGGTTCGAATCCCTGCCGGGGCAAATATTTGTGTGATGAACTTGAATATTTGTTGTGGGCTGTTCTATGTATTTAAGTATATATTTATCTATATAAGTACGTATATCGTCGTCTAGTATCCATAACACAAGCCTTCTTGAGCTTAATTTGGGACTAGATCGATTTGTGTGAGGTTGTCCGATATTTATTTATTTATTTATTTATAAAATTAAATGATAATATTATATCCCTACAAAGCTTTTAAAATTGCAAGAATTTTCAAAACCACCAAAATGGTTGAAGAATTTCCTTTATCGGTGTTAAACATTGGTCCCAGCAAAATCGCTTAACCAATGAACCCAGTCATTTGACACAAATGTAGTAATTTAAATGTTTGAATTGCCTGCAACTGAAAATGTTTACAAATACATGTAATATCCTAGTACTAGTAGCATAGTACCTACTGTAAGTGTTTTTATCCCTAAACGTAATTATAGAGGACAATGCGTATTAAATTGTTTCATGACCATATTTGGTTGAGCAAAATAAACTGGGCGGGTTTTTTTTTTATATTAGACAATTATATTATTCGTTTTACATGAATCTGTGTCTATGATAAATTGGTGAAGTCATAAATTATTTGTACAGGTATACAGTTTTACATGAATTAAATGACTTTGATTGAAACCAATTCGCCTTTTCGCATTGTTTTAAAGATAGGTAAACATAAATGTGATAAATATCACGGGCGTTTTCAGGTTAATGATTGTATCCACTATTGTATTTCCTAAAAATACTGTTAGATCATACACCGGAATTTTCTGTGAAAGAATGATTTGACGCCTACTGTCAGCCTAATGTCAAATCATTTGTGCACCAAAAACTCCGAGATATATGTTAGATATGAAACTGTCCGAAATAGTCCTATTTTCAGCTCAGTTAAAGCTGGAATTAGGCATAAACAACTGAAATTACACCTGCTTTATTCTTTGCCAAAGACAGTAAAGCAACTATGTCGCGACTCGCTTGGCTCATTCTATTGGTGAGTACCGATAGCTCGTTCTCGAGTTAACCAATCGGAGGCCTCCTTTTCTATCCATCCACCAATCAAGACACGTTCGATCTTCAAAAGTAACCAACCAGAAGCATTGTTTTCCAAAACACGAAAATCTACGCAGTGCTTGCTCAAATCTGGTATTTTGTATTAATTGACGTTTTTTTAATAGTTTAGCGTATTTAATAATTTATTATAAGGTGATGTTGAAGAAATATGTTCAGTGTGCTAACAAATATGGTGATTATGTACGTGGATATTGTCTTATTAATGATTCTGGTGAGTAGAGAAACTTGGCAACTGTATTTTCCCGCATTTTCGATTACGTGGACTACATACATATTAGTGCAGTGCAGTGTTCAAACAGTTTCAAAACTACATATTTAGTGTACATATTTTAGACTTATTATTTAATTTGTTTTACAAACGAGTATAATTAGGTGTAATAATGTTTATGCTTAGAGGAAATAAATTGGCAGTTTTGGTGTTGTATTCACTCAAAATTAGGTTTTAGGCCAATTAAAGGCATCATTAATTTATTATTTATTTTAACTTTTGAATATAACCCGTCTAGCACAACTATTTTTCGTGACTCTACCCGTCACTCTCTCACATTACTGGACAGAAAGAGACGGGTACTTATATCTCCCGCAGAACATCGAGATAAATAGTCTTATGAGCAACAATTACCTGAAACATTTTTTTTACCGACGTCAAAAAACGACGCAGAATCTCAATTCATTGGAATGTTTGTAGTTTTTTTCTTCTTTATTGAAAATCCGAAAATTCAAATTCAGTGTCTTGTTGGTCATATTGGCAGAAGATTAGGATCTGATGACAGAATCCGGGATAATTTGAGAGAATGGGGTATTTTTTATTAACTCGAACAGTTGGTAAAGGAAAACCATCATTTCGTTTCGTTGACGACATCGGTTCTTGTTAAGAGGCCTTATAATATGAAAAAAATACATTTTAAATAAGGCCTCTTAACAAGAACCGGTGTCGTATCAATATATTTCTCATAATATGAAAAAAATACATTTTAAATGAGAAATATATTGATCATTTCAACCAACTTTTGGAAGTGAATAATACTTTTCCCCAAGTTCTAGGTAGTAACATTTTTCATGATTCACATTTCATTTCATTGCGTGCAGTCGAAAATAAGTTGTAAAAACTAATTTTCCGCGTGAATTTTGTCAATATCGATAAGTTTTTGAAACAAAAATTATCAATGAAAAATTTAAACGGTAGGTTATACCAATACCCCAATATCCCAATAGCCCTAGGTAGACATCAATAATATGTTTATCTATCCAAATATCATAAACCCTCCATGTGATGATGCGTTCAAGAACCGCACATTATGACCACCATAAAAATAGACAGTTTTGTTAGAACAAAATTCTTATCTGTAAAAATGTTATTATTGCTACATAATAACATCGATTTCGATACTATTATTCATTCAAATTTCGAACATATCTGAAAAACAAAGAAATTTAATTTGACCTCTATTATTCTAATATCAGTCGAGATGACGTTTAGTTCGAAATGAATTGTCAATTTGCAATCAAATTTGACAAATGTCGCACGTAAGTAAGATATCGAACGATATGATAGTTGGGGCCGACTCTAGTTTGTCTCTGAATTAAAAAAGAAACTATGACAGCTGCCAGAAAACTTCATTACCGCCATTACCGTGTAAAATTTGTCATAATGTGCGGCTCCTGAATGCATCATGGAGGCTTATGATATGTGGCTAGATAAAGTAGTGTAGTAACTGTACAATGTACATAGTTAGGCATTAAAACACTCGTGTGATATTATTATGAAACTTGCCTGCGGCTCGTTTCATAAACCCACACTTGTGCTTAATATCCTTAATTATGTGCAGTCACATAAAACTACTATAAGAAACATGCTTGATCATAGAAAAAACTGTCTTAACCAATCAGCACTGACTGACTTTTTTTTTTCAGCTGTGCCTGATATTGTGTGTGTGCACATACTGTGTCGTTCGGATAAGGAGGTTGCAGCAAACTGGACAGGTAAACATGTTTGCTCCCTAGGACTATAACTACTACAAACACACTGTCACAGTCACACCAATCCTGTGCGTCTAGCATAACTGTGACAATCCTTGACGCGCGACAAATACTACCTGTCACTTTCCTTTCAATACCGTGAGAGCAAGACAGGTGACGCTGAGTCGACAGGAGAAGTCGCGGTAAGATATGTTAACCCCACTGTTTAGTCTTATTCAACAAGAAAATTACGTGTTTCCGGAATTTGCACGGAGATGTTTCAAAAATGCATCTATGTTTCATTTAGATTGCTAAAATTAATACCAATATACTTCTGTAAAAGATAAATCAAAGTCGTAAAAGATAAAAAACGAGCGTCAAACTTTTGTCTCTTTTCACAGGTGACCATTCTGCTGAGGCCAACCAAAGTTATGTTTTCGCATAAGAATGAAGAAAATGGGAGAGAAGAGTTGAGGTACGTGAAAAGTTATATTATTAATATAAGGTACGGATAAGAAGTCCGAGATCACCGCTGATAAGATCAATTGGGATTAAATAATAATATTAACACCCAGATTGTTTAATGGAGAGAAAGGGAGAGAGAGAGGAAGTCATGAAAATTGGTGTTATTTCAAACACAATTATGCATTGTTTATGATTAAATAACAGTGCAAATTAAGTTAACAGAGTAATAGAATAAATTACTGCCAAATTTTATTGTTGTTATAATCTTATATAATTGCCGACAAAACTTTTCTTTGAACATCCATAAACTACTCACCTCTAGACGATTCTAAAGACCCAAACTCGGTGGAATAACGTTATTTTATTACAAAGAAACAGTTTTATTAGTAATTTGATTGTTGAGTGGCGACCAACCCAAAGACGCAATGTGGGAAGGCCCCTAAGAAGGTGGATCGACGACCTGGTTAGGATCGCGGGAAGCATGACCGGTCGCTATGGAGAACTTTGGGGGAAGTGTTGTCTAGCAGGGAGCGTGATATGGTGATGATGACGACCACCATCTGGCTTCATCATCGGACCAGCTCCATGGTGCCATATTTATTTATTTATTTATTAAAATTAGTTACACAGTATTACAGTAATTAAACCAAGGCATTTCATTTCATCGAAAGCATATTTTTTCTGAAACCATAAAATATTTTTGAGTGTTAAAACTCAAACCTAACCTAACCTAACCTAATCCAAAGGTCATAATTTACAAAATGTCTGAAAAATGAATGACTTCCCAGTAATTTTTTTTCGACGAAATGAAGCATCGAGATTTCAAGATTTCAAGGAGCTCCCATATATATTATTATGTAGATATCGATCAAGTACATATAGTAAGTACCTACAAGCTTTGCTTACTTTCGAACTAGGTCGATTTGTGTTAGATTGTCCGTTAATATTTATTTATTATTATCATTTTCAGAACAGTAGTGGCGTACCAAAACCCGTTCACTGGAGACTACTGCGTGCACAAGTCTAGACCGCCGAAGGGCTATGTCAATGACCTACCGTCTCCGGAATCCATTGACAGTGGTGTGTCTGATGAGTACGAGCCTTTGAAGCCCATAGGAGGGGTGAGGAAGGAGGATTATGGGCCGTTTAATGTAAGTATAATAAAATTGCTCTTTATTAGTATTTTATCTACACCCATGTTGTTAAATTCTTATAACAAGTTCAGATATTATATGTAAGGACCTACATTACTCGGCAGCGACCAAAATTAAAGATGTAATTTCATAACAGTAGTACCGTAGCCACCGCGAGTTCACCATTACAGTACCTATCAATTTTGATCAAAATTTCGTAACAGTACCGTAGCCATCGCGAGTTCACCATTACAGTATCAATTTTGATCAAAATTGATACTGTTATGGCGTTCCTCTGCTCGACGGACTGACTGGCAGGACTGTTTCATATTTTCATAAAAGAAAATCTATGATAATGATTATTATATGAACATGTGTGTGGATAAAGTCGTGTATGCAACTGTACATAGTTAGGTCTTAAAACACTCGTGTGATCCTATTATGAAACTCGCCTACGGCTCAATTTATAAAACCGCACCCGTATTTTAAGACCTCTCAATATTTAGCAGTTGTATAAACTACTATTGTGACCATTTTAAGTGTAAATAGGTCCAAGAATTAGAACCCTGTGACTAACAGACCTCCTCTGCGCATCGTAATCCTCATTGCTGAGGATTATTTGACGACGAACTACATACATAGGTATAATTGATTCGTAGATTAGATACTAAGAAAGATTTGACCATAGAGAAAATGTCTAAAACATTTGAAGGGATAAGGAGCTTTAAAAGTAAATAACAACTAAAGGTTGTTATGTTTTGATTACAGATTCAAGAGCATCAGAATCTACAAAGCGTGGGTGACGTGAACAGCGTGAACAAAACATGGAACTGGAACTACAAGGAGTATCAGATATAGGCACAGTATTGTGCCAAACTGTAAATTCCGAGCCTATTCATAATGACGTAACCTGAACAAATGGAAAATAAGTGTGATTTTTTTAAGCATCGACGGTGGCAATCATGATGAGCGGCCTGATGTTAAGCAATTACCAACGCCAGCACGTCTAGCATAACTTTTACACGCGACTCATGTCGCGCGAGATAGCATCATCGGTCACTATCTCATAGTAGTATATCTCGCGCGAGAAAGAGTTGCGTGTCAAAGTTATGCTAGCCGTGCAGGAGCATCACACGCCTGTTTCTGACTGCACTGATAGGGTTTTGAATAAAATTAATGTACTGTAACTAAATTATACTTGTTGAGCTTAAAAATATTTATTAATATATTAAGCTAGTAGAAGATTTATAAAATACTTCTTGATAGAACGATGTTGTATGAGTTCGATCATCGAAAAAGATCCGTGTATGATGCTTTTTGAATATCTTAGTGGTCCTAGGTTCGAATTTCGGCAAAAGAAAATATTTGTGTGACGAACTCTTTGTTAAATATTTGTTTCTGGGTCTTAGATGTTTTCTATGTATTTGAGTATAGATTTCTCCATATACAGATAGATACAGAATTTTATATCGGAGTTTAGTGCCCATGAAACAAGCGAAAAGATATTATCTTTGTGAAAAGATATCTTTTCGCTTGTGTTATGGGAGAGATTTTTGTGAAAAGATATAATTATAAAATTGATTTAAACTCACGTAGTAAAAATTGTCTTTTATGTTACGTTTTGTCTCCCATGTTTGTAAATAAGGGAGAAAATCGTGCGCAAAAATAGTACTCTGTTAGTAGAAGTGTTTTATAAATCTACATCTGAACTGTTGCTGATGTTTAAATAATTATACATTATTAAATAGTACAATTACGTCCATTAAAAATCGATTTTAAATCAAAATTCCAATAAAGTTAATCATAATACCATAATCAATTATGTAAAACAACGAAACGCAAAATCTGAATAAAGTTCCTATTGCTCATTTCTCGTTTTATTTTAGGAAAGTGGCAGCACAAATAGGATTTGCCACTCTTGTCGCGCGACTTGACATCGCCTGTCACAATCTCACAGTCACAGTACTGTGAAGAAAGAAGAAGAGACAGGTAATATTTTATGGCGCGAGAAAGAGACGCGTGTCACAGTTGTGCTATTAAAGGTGCTGAAGGTGACTTTTGACGCGCGAATACATCGCGACATACAGCTCTTTGTCGCAACATGTTTTATTTTGAATACTACAATTTTATTTTTCTTCTTCGTCGGTTTCACTCTTGGCAGAGTGGTCGTGGTCATCATTTCAGACGTAACAAAAAATTAAAAATGAAAGTGTTTATTAATAAACATTCTCATTTGTTTATGTTTATAAGCAAAAATTTCAAAAAACATAAATGAGATGTTCATCTTATAGTTAAATACTTTTAAGGTACAGGATATTGATGGTTCCCACACTAGGCAACCCTGTATCGCAGTGGCCCACGCATTCCATGTTTCTTGTATATGATTGGTCGGTTGATAGATATTTAATCCTATGTTTTTTAATGATTAAGGTAAAAAGTTAACACAGTTAATTAATACAAAAATAGGAGGCAAGCTTCACAGCACGCCGCCATTCATTCCTGGTAGCCTTCCTCGTGCATTCGTGTAGAGACAAGGCGATCTTCTTAGCCTGGTACCCTCAACCTTTCCCTGGATCACAACTCGCTCAATAGCCACCTCCCCTCGGCGGCATACGTGACCAAAGAAGCTAAGAATACGGGACTGTACTAAAGACGATAAACGCTGCTCGATGCCGAGTTCTCGAAGTATAGACTCGTGTCGAGCGTTATTCGACTTTTACGACGTGAGTAAACCCGTTTAAGTATTTTAATATATAGACTCGTTGGTACGGAATTCAGTCCATGATACTCCAAGCATTCTCGTCGAGCACCACAATACAGTGATCAATCCAAATGGGTCAGGTCAGTAGGGAGACAACGAAAACTACAAGAGATAGGAACCATGGCGTCGATTTTAGATTTCAATAGAAACTGCATTCAATATTTTTATAAATCTCATACATAACCGGGAATTGTACATGGTTAAAATTCTGTAAGTAATCGCATGTCATGTAACAATCTTTATCTATGCACATATCATTAGTGCTCTAAAATGCGTTCAGAAACCGTAGGAAATTACCAGCATTACTACAACCAATTTTACTATGAGAACTTTCTTATCTGTGGCAGTAGGTAAAATCTGTACTGTAATGTTATAACAGTTGTAAGGTTTTGTTATATTTGGACATACATTTTAAATTAAAAGTAGCTGTACTGACCATTCTGGTGACGTCATGACCGACGGCGGGTATAGCGAGTGGGGTGAGTTGGCGCGCACGGGCATTCTCGGTCGGACGGTGAAACCGGACGGACATGTCTATCTAGTTGTGATTAGAGAATTTATAACCTATTGTTCCAATATAAGTTATCAGTAACTGTGAAAACGTTATCAAAACTAAAAAGTGTTCGTTATTTCCGAGGGTGATTACATTTCAGCCAGTGGGATAACGAAATTCCGTAAGTACTCGCCCACGTGTTATAATTTCTTGCATGTTTTAGTGAACCTAAATAATTTATGGCGAGTCCTAACAGGCGCCGTATAGTTCTATTATAATGCTAAGGTGCCAGGACATATTGGCTTGAACTGTTGTATACTTAGCTCGATGCTTGATGTCGTGGTGTAATCAATTTAATATTTTGAATGGCAAGTTTGTAATGCATATTCCTTACATACATTTTTCACGTCGTAACTACACCACGCTACTAACCTAAAATACGTTAGATTTCAAACTAGAATATTGTTTAATGTGGGTAGATGAAAAAAAATTGATGCGGGTTGTTCCAAGTTTGGGAGGGTTAACTATGTGCATAAACCTTTTAAATTACCACCTGAGTTACAATACAATATCAAGGGTAGTCCAACACAATTTCAAAAAAATCTGGTTTTTCGGGTTTTTTCAGGATTTTCGATTTACCATTTATTAAGCCTAGGAGGTACAGGGGGCATTAAGGGGGGCAGAAATGTCGTTATTTTCGCGCTAGGACGCACCGTTCTCGAGATACGAGACATTTAAAAAAAAAATCAACTTCAGGATTTTTGATTTTTAATTTATGATGCCTAGGGGTAACTGGGGTTTCAAAAGGGGGCAAAATTTTGTTATTTTTACGCTACGACGCACCGTTTACGGGATATAAGCAAAAATATCTGTATAGATTACCTTGCTTTTGCCCCCATCTATTGTTGTTACTCTTTTCTTACTTTGCTTTTGCTCTCATCTATTGTTACTCTTTTCCTATGTGAATATTTCCTAAATATATAACTGAGCATTTCTCAAAAAGTTTGTACATTTACTTTACGTCTTTGTCCGGGCCGGTTCGAAGCTTGTAATAAATTAAGAGACGATATCTAATATAATCTGACCTTGAAAACTTAAAAATAAGTTAAGTCTCTCTAAGATAATATTATTGTCTGAAATCATAATGCATAATATAATTTTATAAAAATATTTTAAAATATTTGGTAGGTCTCATTTGTATGGCAATGCAAATGTCCCCTTAACAAAATTGTAGTTAAATTATCGATTTTCTGTAACAAAACTTAGTGTTTCGGGTTGAGTGTTATGTTTCATTACAAAAGAGATATCTCAGAATTCATAAAAAATAAGTATTGTTGTCGTTATTTAACGTATATATTTATAATAAAAGATAATAATTTGTCCTAGAAAAAGTTCCAATTTTGTTTCCGGTGTTTGTTACGCTATTTTCATAGAATTCTGGGGTTTTGTTAATTCAATTGTAGTCTTATAGGAAAGTGGTAACACTAGGGATATTTTTAAGAGTGGCCATCTTGGCATGTTGACAGTCTATCAAACGCAGCGGTAGAAACACGCTCGCCGTTGGTGGCAACCGAAAATTTGAACTCCTTGTTTGTTACGGGATAACTTGGTAAGTTTCACTTTTTCTTCAGTTTTGTTTCAACTCATCACTTAATCATATTATTACGACTAAGATACAGTACATACAATATTCGAGTTATTCATTAAATTCGGTTAAAATCTTTTTTAAAACGTCCGAGCATCACTTCGTTACTTTCTTTTTTGTTACTTTTGAATCGTTTCGTATGACTAGGAAGTGAAGGTAACAAAAAAGAAAGTCTAAGGAGTAGTATAGACTATAGAGAATGACGTAATACAATTTATATTATATTTCTCTTTTAAAAAAATTAATAAATATATTTTCAAGTTTAATAAAAACATATATTATAAAGCAAAAGTTTCTGATTTTGAGTTAAATAATATTATTGATTTCTTTTCTAGCTGAAGAAAAAAATGAGGCTTTTTTTACGTTTTATTTTTTATTTTTATACTGTACAAACGATATGTTTATTATCATCGGTAATTGTAAATATTAATTGTTAAATAAAACCACTTACGTCACCCTTGACCGTAAAGCGGGATTTACTCCCGCTTCGCGGGACGAAAATCCCACATCCCGGCCAAGGCAAGACGTAAAACTTTAGACAAACCACGGGTGGTAATTCGTTAAGCCCCAGATTGCATATTTATTAGGGTGGGTCATTTTTTTTCTTTTTTAATTTCTAACGGGCACAGTTGAAAAAAGGTGCCATTTAGTGTCATTAATGGATACAATATTGTTATTTATTTTTATATTTCCGTTTTATTGCCTCCAGATTACTCCAGAAAAAAGTTCCTAATGTATGGAGCACTAAAAAAAAGTGGCCTTGTATGTTTTTTTTGTTGTATTTTGTTTTGTGATGCCCTACTTATTATACTCAGAATAAAAATACATTTAAATATTGGGCCAAATTTAAAATAATAAAACCAGACTTCATAACGCTCATTTAATATGGTCATTTCTATACTAACTTAAAAAGATTGCCGTGTAGGTACTGTAATACTCTGATTTTACTGTACTTTTTGATGTTTAATTTTATTATTATTTGTATTCTTTATTGTGATCTGATCACGTCTACAAGTAGTCAAAACTGCATTTTGTGACTTATTGTATTGTTCCTATAAACAATACTCTTGAATAATAACAGAAGATCTCATGTCAATTCTGCTTGAATTGGCACATTATTTAAGCACTAATTAATCTGTATGATTATTTTTTTGTGATACAAAACTAATAATGATATAGTAAGAAATGTAATTACTATTAAAGTGAGTTGTTAAGCATGTAATTAATATTGTAAGTGTACTAATTGTACACTATGCTTAATAGTTCCGATTTTGTTACTAAGGTTCCTATTATTGTTACTGTCCCTTGAAAATATTAGAGGTTTTTGTTGTTTTTTGTTAATTATTTGTTTAATAACATACATTTAATACATGTTTAAAATATAATTTAGATGGTCTAATAAATGGTTCTTCAAAGATATTTTAAATAACTTAATTTAATACGCGTGATATTGTAATTTCAAACCTGAGTTTTGACTAAATGGTAACGTACAAGAGTAGTTACCATTATATCTTTAACTTATCGGAATATAGTAAGCAATTTTTATGAAAAAATATACGCGTATTGGTTATTACTATGTTAACTAATAAATAAAGTCAATGTAATTCGTATGTGTTTACTTTATTTCCCGTTTGAATGAAAGTAACAAAACCGGAAATTTTGATTGCCTCGGCTCAATTAAATAAACTTTACAGTTAAAATTACCGATCTAATCTCTGTCAAAAATTAATAAACTGAATCCTTACATAACAGTTAAATAATAAGCAACAACAAAATCATTAAAATGTGATATTTTTTCTTTGTTACGACAATCCGAGAAATGTACAAACTTTTTGAGAAATGCTCAACTAATACTTTGATGCGACGAGTTTTCAGATAATGGACGGAGGAAACGGAGAACGCCGGAGCTTAGAAACTCCCAGGCGTGAGTGCGACCGCTCCAGGTCACAACGAAGCGAGCCAAGTACTCGGCGTGGAAGCCGCAGTCACAGCCACAGCCGCCGCTTACGGGAGCGGGAGCTGGCTCTGAGACTGGAGCAGGAACGTGTTCGACAGGTGGAGGAAGACCTGCAAAAGGACCGGGATGCCGAGCGTCGCTCACGGAGGAGAGAACGCCTTGGCTCGCCAAGGCCAAGTCGCGAGCGTCGCAGCCGGAGCCGGACGTCGAGAACCGTGACCAGCCGCCAGCCCCGCAGCCGCAGCCGCGAGGTGGGCGACAGAACGAGACGCGACCGAGCAGGAAGAGACTCCACGAGCATCGATCGACGTTCAAAAAGGTCATGTAGTCCTTCCTTTACTTCTAACGATATTGTGAAAATTATTAGATCAATCAAGGATGTCTTACCGTCTCAACCCAGAGCCAAATTTCGATGAGCAGAAGCCTTGACCATAAAAATATCATTCCAGAATTTAACCCTTCTGGGAAAAACCAGAGGATTGATGTGTGGCTAAATAAAGTCAACGAATGCGCGAAAGTTTACGGCTGGGACGAAAAGACTGTGATTCATTTTGCTATGCAAAAACTCACCGGTTTAGCTAAGACGTGGTTTGAGAGCCTTAATACTATTTTTGGAGTTTACTCCTTAAGAATCGATTTTCATATATAAGCCCGGGGTATGAAAAATATGGGGTATAAAATCGAACGTATCTGCCGTGCTAATTTAAAAAGTCCTATCTCAGTATACGATCGGGGTAAAAATACGACTTCTTAATTTAGCAGGTTATGCGTTAAGCGTTATAGACTAAGATCCCGATATAAAATGACCTTCACCGAGATGTTTATTTGCTGAAATGTATTTTATATTTATTTTAATATGTCAATAAATATATTGCATATGGGTTGCCTAACAAATTTTAATCCAGGGTATGTTTTATTAATAATAAAAAAAAAATGTTTTAAACATTTCACCGGTTTGATTAATATTAGATAAATTCTATACCAATCGAAAGTATGAAGCCCATAGAATATGCAAACGTTAGGTTGCCTATTCTTTTCCCGTCACAACTATCGGGTAGCCAGGTATAAACAGGTAAATCTATACCTACTAGCATTTTGCAACGGTCTGATTATTGAATTGAAATTAAATAAAATTAAAGATTACTTTATTATGAAGTTATCTAATAATCAACCGGTGAAATGTTATTTTGTTTTTAATTTTTAACTAAACATACGCTGGACTAAAATTTAATAGGCAACCCATATGCAATATATTTATTGACATATTGAATTAAATATAAAATACATTTCATCAAATAAACATCTCGGTGAAGGTCGTTTTATATCGGGATCCTATACTATAGATATTTGTTTATTGGTGAGTTTTGGTTGTCAACCGATATTATACGGGGTGACCCATTTAGATCGGTCTTCCACCTGTATAATCATTATGTGCAATAAACGTATTGAGTATTGAGTATATTATTATATAATCGTTCTTAAGGCCTAATCGCGCCTATATGAGATGATTGTTAAGATCTGGCAAGAAGAAAGACAACCTACAGAATGGAATATGGGCGTAATCTGCCCGATACACAAAAAGGGGTCCAGGAAAAAGTGCTCTAATTATAGAGGCATCGCTCTGTTACCCACCGCATACAAAGTATTCTCTTACGTTTTACTGAACCGCCTTGAGCCTTATGCAGAAAAGATTCTAGGAGACTACCAATGTGGCTTCAGACGAAACCGCAGCACAATTGACCAAATCTTCCTCCTTAAGGACCTTATGGAGAAGAGGTGGGAATACGCACAGAGCATCCACGCCCTCTTCGTTGACTTTACAAAAGCATATGATAGTGTGGATAGGGAGGTGCTGTTTGCCATATTAAAAATGTTTGGAATACCAGCAAAACTAGTGCGAATGGTTCAGACCGCCACAGCATGCAGTCAGATGAAAGTGAATGTAGGAGGCAATCTGACCGGAGAATTCGACGTGGTAACGGGCCTCAAACAAGGGGACGCATTGTCGCCGATGTTATTCAACCTAGTGCTTGAACACGTCATGAGAAATGTCCAGGCACTTGACGTCGGAGTAGAGTTGAATGGCAGGCACAAGGTCGTAGGATATGCCGACGATCTGGCATTACTTGGGCCGAGAAAGAAAGATGTTGTTGGTATGGCAGAAGTACTGGAAGAGGAAGGGAGGAAAGTAGGGCTCAGGATAAGTCGGGAGAAAACGGAGTATTTCCACATGAAGAGATTTGGGAACACGAGAGCAGGAGAGGAAGACCTGAGAGTGGGAAGCAAGACCTACAAAGGTGTAAACAAAATTTAAATATTTAGGGTGCACACTCACGACCACCAATAGGAGAGAGGAGGAAATCAATCTCCGAATCCAAAACGCCCTGCGATGCACAGCCGCACTCCACCAGGTGTTGGTGTCCAAGTTTCTCAGCCGAAATACGAAGATCCGTGTCTATAAAACCATAATCAGACCGATCCTTATGTATGGATGCGAGGCTTGGACGCTAACGCTGAGCGAGGAGAACAAGCTGTTAGTGGCTGAGAGGAAGATCTTCCGTAAGATTCTGGGCCCGACTAAAATGGAGGACGGTAACTGGCGCATCCGAAAGAACCAGGAGATTGAAGATCTCGTGTCCGAGCCAAATATCATCGGTGAAACTAAATCTGCCCGACTCCGATGGCTTGGGCACCTAGAGAGAATGGGAGAGGATCGCGCAGTTAGAAGAGTGTATGTTGGTCGACCGGCGGGCAAGAGGCCGGTGGGTCGTCCAAGATACCGCTGGAGGGACGTGGTGCAGAGGGACCTGTCTGAGCTGGGTGTGGCTGACTGGCAACAAACAGCCCGAGACCGGAAGGAGTGGCGTCTTTTAGTGTCGGAGGCCAAGATCCACTTTGGGTCGCTGCGCCGTGGAAAGTAAGTAAGTAAGTTCTTAAGGCCAGGCGCGCACCACGATTTTAGTCACGCGATAATTTTGTCACATAAATGCAAGATATGGGTTTATATGAGAGTGCGCGCACCACGACTTTCATAACCCCATAAGTACGCTTATTTCTGCGACAAAATTATCGCGCGAATAAAAAAAAATCGTGGTGCGCGCCTGGCCTGAAGAGTAAACTCCAGTCGTGCGTCGGAGCTGACACACACACTTTTTTTTTCTCATGGGATGAGTGGCAAGCTAAATTGACTAACGCATTTCCATCAGAACAAAATTATGGACAATTACTAGAAGATATGTTGAAACGGAAAAGTAAGCATCAGGAGCATTGAGATTTACTTTTAAGAAAAATTAGCTTTGCTCAACCAATGCGAAATCACAGGTAGGCGGGCGGTCGATTGTCTAATTCATGGGATAGGAGATAGGACAATGCGTTCTAGTGCTTTAGCGTTGCGGTGTGAGGAGCCTGACCAACTACTAAAGTTTTTGATGAGTAGTAATAAAGAACCAACAGTACAATATCCGTTAACCAGAGATAGAAATATGACCGTTGACGATAAGGGATCCAATAAAGCGGGAACGAGAACCAATCCTAATATATTTTGTTACAATTGCAAGGAGAAGGGACATATATTTTATCGGTGTCCCAGACCCTTAGTTAAATGTAGTAATTGTCAAAAAGTGGGACATAAACCGGAGATGTGTAAACAAAAACCAGACTCGGGGTCGGCAAGGGTTGACACTGTACCCAAAGCTATGTGCATAGCAGGGTCAAACCCATGTGATAAATTTATAAAGCCAGTAAAAGTTAATGGGGTAACAGTGGAAGTCGTTGACCTGGGTAGCGAGGTCACCTTAATACGCGAATCCAGTTTTTCTCGTCTCGGGCTTTCTCATGATAGAGTTCCTTTCACAATGAGGGGGTTCGGAAATAACCTTGTATCGTCCTTGGGAACTGCAGAACTGACAATAACCATTGATGGCGTGACAGCCACCGTTACTTGTAGGATAGTTAACGATAGCCTTTTAGAGAAACCGATGCTCATAGGACAATCCTACTCTGAGCAACCGCATATCGTAGTTTACAAAGATGCTAATAGGTTGCAATTTTTACATTTAGGCAGCGAGCTTCCAAATTTGCAAGAACGTGACGATGAAGGGTTGGAGAGAGTTAGAATCGTAGCACGTAGCCGTATATATGGGGTAGGCAGCGTCAGAGCTGCCACAGGGACAGTGTTTAGTGGAAGCATAGTGTTAAATACCAAAGTTGTGGGAAAACCCAACGACCAGTATCTAATATGTGGTGGGGTTTACGAAGTAAAGCAGGGTAGCCTTTTTGTAATGATAATACCGTGTGCGGCATCTTGTTGCTTGCAAGAAAACTTGTTTTTGCACGTGCAGAGCATGTACAAGCAGTGTATAGGTTATCAGATGTAGGTACTAATGTAGATCGGCATACCGACGAGATGAGTACAAAAGAGAGCCCGCCATCGCGGATTGATGTAAGCCAACTACATTTAGGTGAGAAAGCTACCGAGAAGGATAGGGGTAAGCTCGTTGAGCTTCTTAATCGTTACAGGGATTGTTTTGCTAATGATCTGGCTAGCTTAGGTTGCACTAATACAACTGAAATGAAAATAGAGTTAAGTAGTGAGCGACCGGTCATCTACAGGCCTTATAGACTGTCACATCATGAACGCGAAAGGGTTCGTGCCATGATAGATGATATGCTACAGGCTGGAATCATTAGGGAATCGGTTTCTAATTACGCCAGTCCAAATATACTCGTGCGAAAGAAGGATGGCGGCGTACGACTTTGCGTCGATTATAGGTTGCTTAACTCGATCACAATAAAAGAACGTTACCCTATACCCGTAATAGAAGACGAAATGGCTCGCCTGGCTGGCCAGGCGTGGTTCATCACGCTAGATTTGATGTCCGGGTACTACCAAGTACCAATCGCGGAAGGTAGTAAACACCTAACGGCGTTCGTCACGCCTGACGGCCAATACGAGTATAATCGTATGCCGTTTGGCTTGGCGAACGCGCCAGCAGTGTTTCAACGCATAATGAACCGTGTCCTGGGTCCGGCCAGATTTGATAAGGCTACCGTGTATATTGACGACTTGCTCATTTTTGGAAAGACGTCCGCGGAGTGCTTAAATAGATTAGAAGAAGTTCTTTTGTTGCTAAAAGAGGCCAATCTCAAGCTCAATTTATCTAAATGTAGTTTCCTCCAGAACGAGATTAGCTATTTGGGGTTCAAAATTAGTTCAGCAGGCATGCGACCAGGGAAAGCAAAAATTCAGAGCGTGGAGGACTTTCCCCGACCCGAAAACGTTCACAATGCACGACAATTCCTTGGACTTGTAAGTTATTTTAGAAAACTTATACAAGGTTTTGCTCAATTGGCCCAGCCGATTACAAAATTACTTAAAAAGAACGCCGTATGGGAGTGGGGAAAGGACCAGGAGGAATCTTTTGCGACCCTGAAGCATAAATTGGTTGAGAGACCCGTACTAGCGATTTATGATCCTACTGCGGAGACCGAACTCCACACGGACGCAAGTAGGCTAGGCGTTGGTGGAATCCTCTTACAGCGTCCCGTGGGGAGTGGAGGTTCTTTTCATCCGGTGGCGTATTATAGTCGCCAAACTACGCCGGAGGAGAGGAACTTCCACTCCTATGAATTGGAGACGTTGGCGGTGATATGCTCACTTAAAAAGCTAAGAGTGTATTTGTTAGGAAAATCGTTTAAAATAGTCACCGATTGTAGTGCGCTACGCTCAACCTTTGAAAAACGCGATCTTATACCAAGGATCGCTAGGTGGTGGTTAGCACTGCAAGAATTTCAGTGTACAGTCGAATATAGGGCCGGAACTAAAATGGGACACGTCGATGCCTTATCTAGAAACCCAATTGGCGACCTTGAGACAGTATGTCCCGAACAATATCCTTCTGTTATGACAATTAGCGATGATGACTGGCTTCTCACGTTACAAATGGGTGATTCGGAGTTAAGTCGTATCCGCGATATCGTGAGTAGCAAATTAGACCCCAGGCTTAGAGTATTTACAATCCAATTACGTCTTACGGGATAATAGGTTGTATAGATGCATAGGGGGTGATAAGGAATGTGTGAGGTGGGTGGTCCTGAAAGGCGCGAGATGGAAGATATGCAAGCGTAATCATGACGATATGGGTCACGTAGGTTTCGAGAAAACTTTAGACAGAATAAAAAGAAATTACTGGTTCGCAAAGATGAAAAAGTTTGTAAAGAAATACGTTGGAGCGTGTATTGAGTGCGCGTACGCCAAAAAGACTACAAACACAAGAGAAGGGCTCTTGCACCCCATTGAAAAGACGGAGAGACCCTTTCATACGTTGCATATTGACCATCTTGGGCCCTTCGTTAGGTCAAAGACAGGTAACACTCACATTTTAGCTATCGTAGATGCATTCACGAAATTTTTATTTATAAGACCAGTCAAAAATACAAAAACTCAGAACGTAATTAGGGCGTTGCAGGACATATTTGACGTTTTTCGGGCACCCGAGCGGATTATTAGTGATCGGGGCTCTTGTTTCACCTCTCACGCATTCCGAAAGTTCTGTATAGATCGAGGCATTAAGCATATATTGAATGCAGTTGCGAGCCCAAGGTCCAATGGGCAAGTCGAGCGATACAATAGAACGATTCTCGATTCGCTCACAGCACAGGGCCTTGGATCGGATGAAAAGGAATGGGATAAGAAATTAGGGAGGATTCAGTGGGGACTAAATAATACTTTACAAAAAACGATTGGTAGGGCACCAGCCGAAGTTATGTTCGGAGTCGAAATGACAAGCGAGTATAATCCCGTGTTAAATCAAGTTACGGACAAGTCGCCAACTGAATCATCCCTAGCGTCTATTCGCAGTGAGGTTAAAGATAGGATTGACGAGGCTCAAGAGGCTCAGAAACTACGTTATGATCAGGGTAGAGTCCCCGCGCGTTCATATAAGAACGGCGATTTAGTTAAGATTACTAAAGTGGCATTCCAAAACAATGGCAATAGTACCAAGTTAATGCCTTCATAAGAGGGCCCCTTCAGGGTCATAAAGGTACTGGGTAACGATCGGTACAACGTGGCTCCTATCTCTGGTTTTGAGGGGATGAAAAATAAGCGAAAGACCACAGTGGCCGCGGACAGAATGCGCCCGTGGATTCATATAGCATCGCTAGAAATCGATGACGAAAGCGATAACGATATTTTACATGATGACGATGTTGACGATACTGAAAACTAGTTGCCGCAAATGTATTTTTTTTATCTCGTTTCAGGTCAAGTGCTAGAAGACGCGGAGACGTGCTTAGCTTGGCTTGGAACGAGACAATTGGACTGCTACATATGCTTAGTTGCATATATGGTTACTTATGGTTACAAGGTTATTTGGTTACAAGGTTATTTGGTTACAAGGTTATTTGGTTACAAGGCTACTTGGTTACAAGGTTATTTGGTTACAAGGTTATTTGGTTACATGGCTACATGGCTACTTGGTTATAAGAAAGCTGGTTACAAGGTTACTTGGATATCTAGTTACTTTGGACTAATTGTTACATGAGAAAAATATTGTCAATAGGATATTCATGATTTTATAGTTTGTTATGTATATTTAGCATTTATGGAAAATAACTAATCGGATTAATTTAGAGAAAAATTAGATTCGAGTTTTCTAGTGATATTATGATTATCACGTATTTTAAGTATATAGTAAATATTTAATAACTGTTTACAAAGGTGTCTATACAAAGTCATATTGATCCATAAATATGAGAGTTCGTTGAATTGTATAATAATTGGTTGATATCTATATGTATACTCCTTGCTGAGAGTGTCCTTGGTCGCCGAGTGTAAGGTTTTAGTTTCACCCGATACGTGCCTGGGGACATGCACGTCATCAGGATGGTCGAGTGTAAGGTTTTGTTACATTTGGACATACATTTTAAATTAAAAGTAGCTGTACTGACCATTCTGGTGACGTCATGACCGACGGCGGGTATAGCGAGTGGGGTGAGTTGGCGCGCACGGGCATTCTCGGTCGGACGGTGAAACCGGACATGTCTATCTAGTTGTGATTAGAGAATTTATAACCTATTGTTCCAATATAAGTTATCAGTAACTGTGAAATATACGTTATCAAAACTAAAAAGTGTTCGTTATTTCCGAGGGTGATTACACAGTATCAATTTTTGTAAGGTTATGAGTTTAAATTTGGAACAGCTGTCAAAACTAAAGTAGGTCTCTATTCTAGTATCCATAGATATAAATTAATATTGTTATCGATACGAAACGTCAATTCAGTATTTTTTTTTCATAAAAACTGCACGACATTTGATCTCGAGTGACATGAAAATATGGATACATTCGTTTGTATAATATGATTTAGAAAAAAAAACATTCGTCTTGATTATATTCGCCTTTGTTATAATTATATTGTATACATCCAATTTAATTATGTATTAGGAATTATTTGCATTAAATTAATTTGACAGGAATCAAATTTTAATGGTAATTATTGTTGTATTCTTCTTTTTATTTCTTTATGTTGTCATAGTTTAGTATGGTAATTATATTTGACATCAGGTAATTCTAATGAAACAATATGTAAGAATAATAATCGTAATTGTGTATAACATCATATTCATTATTTAAATTTGACAACAATGAAATTGTATACTTATGTATGGAATCGAATATGTAATTGTAAAATTGTAACTGTGCCTTACCCTACTTAATCATTTCAAACACAATGTATATTGTTCAATGAATAAATGACTTATGACTTATGACTTATGACGGAGGTTCGAATTGCCGCCATTATTGTTGTCATTTGTTTGTTGGTTCTTTGCTGTTACGAAAGTATAATTGTGATAAGTTTATTGTAATTCACATTTTAATTGAAAATATTGTTTCAATGTAAATATAAATTACAACTATTACAATAAATAATCTGTTTATGTATTTGTTCAGATTTATTTGTTACTGCATTAGTATATGTCGTTTTTAGATATTTTATAGGTAGCACTAGTGGTGCCGGTCATTTCCTTATGGCTTCTGAACCCATCTTAGAGTACTTATGATATGTGTGTAGATAAAGTAGTGTATACAACTGTACATAATTAGGCCTTAAAGCACTCGTGTGATCCTATTATGAAACTCGCTGACGCTCGTATCATAAAACCACACTCGTGTTTTAAGGCCCCTCATTATGTATCAGTTGCATAAACTACTATTACAGCGGTTTTGACTGGGTTATGTATGTAGGAAATTATGCATGAGATTGATGAAAAATAAATAATGCATTTTTATTAAATCTAAAATCGACGCGACGCCTAAGAACAGACCCTATCGCTCATAGTTTGTGACTTCTCCCTACTGAACCATTTGGATTGATCACCCGGTATAGGGCGTCTATCTCTATCGTTTTCCTCTGGACTTCCCGCAGGGTCCACGTTTCTGTGGCGTACAGGAATGTGGGGAATACAAGCCGGATTTTTGTGGCTTTGTATATGTTTAGTATATGTTTGTAAAATATTATTACTTTTCTGTATTCCGCTTAGAAAGAGGACTTAATCACCGTGTTTAGATTTTTCTTAAGATTAGGTACTAATTATTTTATTATTTTATTAACAATTTGGCGACCAAAGATAAATAAATATAAATAAATATATTTAATTCAGCTGTTTAGCCTGTTCATGAACACAGACGCGATGCATGTTTAAAAAAAATACTTCCCGGCTTAGGCCTTCAACTTTGTATGAAATTTCATTACTCACTTCATTACATTACAGTTCTCTCAAGTTGTTCCGCCCGAAACGTGACACTTCGAAGCCTGTTACACACGTTATAACGACATTTCGAAAATTAAAAACATGCATTACTTGTATACAAATATTTTTAAACCATTGAAAATTGTGGCGTGAAACCACATTTAAAAAAAAACATTACATGTTTCATCAATTTACATATATTTATATTTTGGGTTTTACGTGGGTTTTACACATACTCCTGGTACTTGATACCATTTATTGGGGTGAGGACAGTTTTTTTTACCACGAGGAGATCTCAAACTGTTACCAGTTTCACCAGGTTTGCTGGTCATATGTCCAGCGAGGACCACGTTGGCTATGAGGAGCAGGCATTCATCGCCAAGGTCTCCTCCAGGGGTCGGTGTGAGCACGCCCACGCAAGCGAAGAGGATGACCGTCTTTAGAAGCATCGTGGATCTGGGGACAATCTGCAAATAGTCAGAAATAAATTTTGTGATACTAATATTGAAAAAAAAAAGAATACAAAACATTTAGCACATTATAAAAGGGAAGGTGTTGTTTAATATCGTATCTATAATGATCAAAGTATTTTATGAAACATGTAATGTCTCAATTTTTTTAATGTAGGTAGGTACACATACACCACAATTTTTATATTAAACTATTTATACAAAGATATCAAAGCTCGAAGAAAAAAATATATGAGTCACCTGGGGGACGAGACCGGTAATCGAACCCGTTACCTCTGGATTGCCGGTCCAGTGCGTTAACCACTTCGCTACCCGAACACCAAACAACCTTTCGATTTTTTCCCTATGCTTCGTGTGTCGATCTTTGCATTGTTTTAGTAGTGCGCTAAGATGTGAATATTAACGTATTCACATAGAGGTCGCTAAGGTGTAAAAACCTTTCAGATAAACAATGCAAAGATCGACACACGAAGCATTGGGAAAAAATCGAAAGGTTGGTTGGGGTTCGGGTAGCGAAGTGGTTAACGCACTGGACCGGCAATCTAGAGGTACTGGGTTGGAATCCCGGTCTCGTCCCCCAGGTAACTCATTTCAATTTTTCTTTGAGTTTTAATAAAAATAAGAATAATTTATTTGCATATAATAAGTGGGTACAGTGAATTGTCAACAGGTGAACATAGACATTAGGCGGCTTATTCTGCTATATGTACTATTTATTAATACTAGCATGCAAATATATATTTCCTCCAAATTAATTACAGCGTACTCTGAAAAAAAAATCTTTGACATCATAGTAGCTTTTCTCCAGTAAATAGTTTGTCAGGCTATTTTAATAGTTTAGTATTTTAATAAGCTTTGTATTTATTAAAGGGCGACGTATTCCGGCGTTATCTAGACCGGTTAGTTGACACCAAGAAGTTGAAAATAGATAATGTTAAGGCTCAATTCACACGTACCACAACCACACCACGTCGCAGCGTTAAAATGTGGTGTGGTTGTGGTTACGTGTGAATTGTACTATTCATTAACCATACAAAATATGCGCCCGACCACGTCGCGACCACGTCGTGTGGTTGTGGTGTGGTTGTGGTTACGTGTGAATTGAACTATTCATTAACCATACAAAATATGCGCCCGACCACGTCGTGTGGTTGTGGTGTGGTTGTGGTTGTCGTGTGGTTGTGGTACGTGTGAAACAACCCTTAGCCGATAATAGTGGTGTAGACTGATGTTGAATTATACAACATAATTATACTGATTTTTTTTTATTAAAGCAGTAACGTCTGCTAACGTAAACTAAATGTTTACAAATGAAGCGAAAATTGAAAAATTCTGAATCCTGTCCGAATCATTAAATTTTTCAATTTTCGCTTCATTTGTAAACATTTAGTTTACGTTAGCAGACGTTACTGCTTTAATAAAAAAATAAGTAATTTGGGTGTAGCACATCGTTACTATCGATTCTCAACAAATTTGAGACGATGGTGCCGACGATAAAGTCTAAATCTTTACGGTAGATGGCGCTACGATGCCACCCTAAGGCATGTCGAAGCAACTGGTTGAAAAATTCAATGACTCTGACATCTGATTCGGTGGTCCAATTGGGAGGACGCCAGTGTTGGCCCGGAAAGCCGTTGGAAACGCAGGTTCGAATCCTGTCCGAATCATTAAATTTTTCAATTTTCGCTTCATTTGTAAACATTTAGTTTACGTTAGCAGACGTTACTGCTTTAATAAAAAATAAGTAATTTGGGTGTAGCACATCGTTACTATCGATTCTCAACAAATTTGAGACGATGGTGCCGACGATAAAGTCTAAATCTTTACGGTAGATGGCGCTACGATGCCACCCTAAGGCATGTCGAAGCAACTGGTTGAAAAATTCAATGACTCTGACATCTGATTCGGTGGTCCAATTGGGAGGACGCCAGTGTTGGCCCGGAAAGCCGTTGGAAACGCAGGTTCGAATCCTGTCCGAATCATTAAATTTTTCAATTTTCGCTTCATTTGTAAACATTTAGTTTACGTTAGCAGACGTTACTGCTTTAATAAAAAAATAAGTAATTTGGGTGTAGCACATCGTTACTATCGATTCTCAACAAATTTGAGATGATGGTGCCGACGATAAAGTCTAAATCTTTACGGTAGATGGCGCTACGATGCCACCCTAAGGCATGTCGAAGCAACTGGTTGAAAAATTCAATGACTCTGACATCTGATTCGGTGGTCCAATTGGGAGGACGCCAGTGTTGGCCCGGAAAGCCGTTGGAAACGCAGGTTCGAATCCTGTCCGAATCATTAAATTTTTCAATTTTCGCTTCATTTGTAAACATATAATTATACTGTAGTTATATGAATAAAATTAGCTCAATATGTCATGACATAAAGAAAAAAATCAAAACCATTTTTTATAATGAAATACGTGACTTCAAATGTGCGCTGTTATTGTTTTCTTTTATAAATCCAAAAGAAATTTTGTAATTGTTTTCAGAATCCTCATAATTTAATAAAACAATAATTATATCACAACCATGAACTTAAACGCACCTTTTCACGGTACAAATATTGGTACCCAACCCACAAATGACGTCTCATGCGGGCATTTGTATAAGCATTTTTAGTTTTTAGCGCTAATGTGTCATAACTGTCATTAGTAATCATTATGTTTATATCCATAAGTTTTTTATAATAAACGTGTTAATTATAAGAAAACCTTATAAAAGTGGTGAGCGAGAACTGTTCCGCTTAATTAATAATTTGGATGCTGCCGTCAAATGGCAGAACGCTGCAAGTCATAAAACCTAGTTTCGAGAAAAGTGAGTTTAAAGTCTTGAACATGTCGGCCTTGGATTTACCTATTATTTATCAGCAGCTGCTGCTGTAAAGCAACAGCAAGAGGCAATTATCTATTTTCAACTTCTTGGTGTCAACTAACCGGTCTAGATAACGCCGGAATACGTCGCCCTTTAGCCGATAATAGTGGTGTAAACTGATGTTGAATTATACAACATAATTATACTGTAGTTATATGAATAAAATTAGCTCAATATGTCATGACATAAAGAAAAAAATCAAAACCATTTTTATAATGAAATACGTGACTTCAAATGTGCGCTGTTATTGTTTTCTTTTATAAATCCAAAAGAAATTTTGTAATTGTTTTCAGAATCCTCATAATTTAATAAAACAATAATTATATCACAACCATGAACTTAAACGCACTTTTTCACGGTACAAATATTGGTACCCAACCCACAAATGACGTCTCATGCGGGCATTTGTATAAGCATTTTTAGTTTTTAGCGCTAATGTGTCATAACTGTCATTAGTAATCATTATGTTTATATCCATAAGTTTTTTTATAATAAACGTGTTAATTATAAGAAAACCTTATAAAAGTGGTGAGCGAGAACTGTTCCGCTTAATTAATAATTTGGATGCTGCCGTCAAATGGCAGAACGCTGCAAGTCATAAAACCTAGTTTCGAGAAAAGTGAGTTTAAAGTCTTGAACATATCGGCCTTGGATTTACCTATTATTTATCAGCAGCTGCTGCTGTAAAGCAAGAGGCAATTATCAATGAAAAGCGTACCCCAAGGGTAAAAAACGGGACCCTATCCTATTACTATAAGACTCTGCTGTCCGTTCGTCTGTCTGTCCGTCTGTCACCAGGCTGTATCTCATGAACCGTGATAGCTAGACAGAATTTTTCACAGATGATGTATTTCTGTTGCCGTTATAAGAAAAAATACTAAAAACATAATAAAATAAATATTTAAGTGGGGCTCCCATACAACAAACGTCATCAGTTGCGTTAACTTTGCGAGGTGCAAACTTAACTTAACCGGGCTAGTTAAGAGGCCTTTATTTCTTTTAAATTTTATTTTTTCATGTTATAACCAATAAATTAATCAATTAATTATTAATAATTTCAATCAACTTCTTAAGGTTAATAATACTTTTCCTGAGTTATAGATAGTAACATAGCTATTTCATGCTTTCATCGTACAGTCGAAAATAATTTGAAAAAACGCCTGTTTTCTGCGTGAATTTCCGTTCCGTTCCGTACCTCAAAAGAAAGAAACGGAACCCTTATAGGGTCACCTTGTTGTTCATCTGCCTGTCTCTAAATACCTTTATCGAGTTGAAATAAAAAACCATATACCCAGATCTAGAGTCCCTTTAAGCTGTGAAATAATCAAACTTCTAAATGAATGTGAAAAAACATACAGCCATTTATGTCACAAAATACATATATTTCGACACTCTTATGGGAATCAACATTTATAGACTATTTTCCATTGACCTAGAACTATGAAATTTTTGCATCAGTTATTATGACTTTTTAAATCAGTTATGCTCTTCTGACTGTTCAGCCCTCTCCCATTCCGGAATTACCTGTACAGGGACCTAATTCGAGATTGACATTTGAGTGATCGCCAAACGTCAAATCTCTATTAGATAACAGTTATATCGCCATTGAACTGTCATTTAAATGCGATGAGCTTAAAAGTGACATTATCTCATCTCAATTTTGGAAATACGAAGGCGATAATGATTGTCAAAATGTTATTCATGTGTATAAATTTCTGTTTTGAACGAAACGTAACGGACTAATTTCACGTACTACGCGGTCAATTTAAGGTATGCGCCTGTTATTTATGCCGTCACATACAAAGGAAACGAAAATTTTGCGCGTCCAAATTGACGAAGTTGCGATGTTCTAGGGATATCGCCACTTGTCAAGTAGGCACACGTCAAAAGTGACGGATGGCGATGAAAAGGAGAGATGTCCATTATATCTCTAAAATTGGTCGAATACCCCCCCAGGTGTTTACGCTCAAACTCTTAGAACTTTTTGAAATAAGGAATGAAATAAATCTTCTCAAACATACAATGCAATGTCGTCATAACGTGCATTATAACAAGCTTTGAAATAACACGTTTCTGGCGCAACAACTCGAGATTAACTGTAAAGGAAGGAGGCCTAGGCCGGGAAATATTTTTTTAAACATGGCGTCAGTTTTCATGAACAGGCTAAACAGCTCATTTTTTTTTGAGTGGTGTATATTTTTATTTCATTGAATAATGTTTTAGAAAAACACTTTACAAGCCGTGAAAAGGGCTGGCCGGCTTCGTATTACTATCTATACCTATTCACCCGACAAGCCCTTCTTTCCCGGCGACTGCAGTACCTAATGTACAAATAAATAACATAAATGCACGTCAAATTAATTTTATTATTTTATTTAAGTCTCCAACATACAAGATTATTCCCAACTCTATACAGTTTATTGGGAGGTGGACAGTTATTCTTGAGTAAGCTGGTTCTTCTTCGGAAAGTGTAAGCGCTGGTCACGTGGCCAATCAGCATGTTGGTTGCGACCAGCAAGGCTGCTGGGCTGATGGCTGCTGGGCTGGTGGCCTGGGTAGGAGTCAGCAGACCCACGGTGACGACGAGAATGATGGCTTTAGTGAGCATCGCAGAGCAGGTAACCTTCCAAGCACAGATAAAATAATATAGTAAGACTTGCTAAAAAAGACACTTGCAAAAGAGATTTTTCTATTCACTTTTAAATGATTTATTACATAAAATATGACTATTAGGTGAATAAGCAATGAGATAAAAACATTTATCCTACTAGCTGTTAAAACTTAAATATAAAAAGAAAAACTATGCGTAGGGCATTCATTTGTTATTTTACTAAACTATTTTTGGTTTTGAAAAAAGTTATTTCTGGTGAAAAATATTTATCAATGAAAAATTATTATTATAAACTTTTATAAACGTTACATGAAATAATAATAATGAATAATGGCAAATCTTTTGACAGTCACATATTTTTAAAACTATTTTGGATGATGCGTACGAGTATAGATGTACATAAGGAAACAATAATTTACAAACAAAAAAAGAAATTAGTTTAGGAAAACATTTTTAGTAGAATTTGACTTTGATTTTAATTAAATGGTTTCTTCCATTTTATTTGGCCAATACGCTCATGGCAAATTAGATTATAACTGACGCCCAAAATTTGATTACATTGTTTGTTGCAAAATAATCAACTAAATTAACTTTAGTTACAAGTGCACCTAATAAAAGCATGTAAATAAATTAATCAAATACTTAGCGTCGTGATTATAAATATTATTACCATAAATAGTTATTCTTACTGTGATTAAATATGTCATAAAAAAATTGATAAAAAATGAAAAACATAAGAAAAAACAAAGTATTGCTTACCATTATCCTTGAATAGGGAGCACCAATGTCGGCCGCGAGTAGTAGTATAACGTGATCCAGGCAGTTTAATAATGTATCCGACAAACCACATAAGGTAAATAACTCATAAATAAATGGTAAATTTCCCAGACATACAGGAATAAATGATCGCTGCAGGAAAATATAGTGGGTACCAACTCGTATATTATATCCATGGTGATAATATAAAATGAGTGTTTCATAGATGAAGCAAATAGTAATCTCAAGATGTGTCTCTAAATAAAACAATGTTACACACTCAATGTATCGTTAAAGAAGGTAATGTTACGGCGCCTTGTCCGTTCAAAAATGATGATTGTTTTAGACATTTTTCTCTATGATCAAACATGTTTTTTAACATTTTATCAATGTTACTAATTTGAACAGGGTTATTGCAATGTATTGGTATATATTTGAAACCTACAGTTTGAATTTTTGTTTAAAAATCTACTCGAGATTGACAAAACAAATACACACAGAAAACCGTTTTTTTTTCAACTTATTTTCGACTGCATGCTTTCATTTAGGCGGTTGTCACACTGCGACGGAATCCGGACGGAGGAGCGGTGCTGCGGATTTTTAGTTTCACAAATCAAGATTATAGACATACAGTACAAAGTTAAAAACCGCAGCACTGGACGCCGCTCCGATGTGCGGAGCAGTGTGACAACCGCCTGAGCATAAAATAGCTATGTCACTTTCTAGAACTCAGGGCAAGTATTCACTTAAAAAATGGTTGAAATTATCAATATAATTGTCATAATATGAAAAAAATAAATTAAAAGGAATAAGGCCTCTTAAGTCATAACGCAGTCATTATAACTACATTGAACAGCAGAACGTTGTAAGTGCCTCCGTACCTGAGAAGCAGAACGCTGTAAGTCCATGTACTTAACGTAGCACTTACAGTGCTTTGCTAGTGAGGTACGGGAGGACTTAGTGTACGCCCGGCTAATACGCAGTCCAGTAAATATAGCGTTTTAGCCTTTGATATTTTTATCTATCCAAATATCATAAACCCTCCATTGATGCGTTCAAGAACCGCACATTATAATCACCATAAAAATAGACTGTTTTATTAGAACCAATTTCTTATCTGTGAAAATGTTATTATTGCTAAATAATAACATCGATTTCGATGGTATTATTTATTCAAATTTCGAACATCTTTGAAAAACAAAGAAATTTGATTTGACCTCTATTCTAATATCAGTCGAGATGACGTTTAGTTGGAAATGAATTGTCAATTTTGACAAATGTCGCACGTAAGTAAGATATCGAACGATATGATAGTTGGGGCCAACTCTAGTTTGTCTCTGAATTAAAAAAAAACTATGACAGCTGCCAGAAAACTTCATTACCGCCATTACCGGGTAATATTTTTCGTAATGTGCGACTCCTGAATGCATCATGGAGGCCTATGATATGTGGCTAGATAAAGTAGTGTATGTAACTGTACATAATTAGGAATTAAAACACTCGTGTGATGTTATTATGAAACTTGCCTTCGGCGCGTTTCATAAACCCACACTCGTGTTTAATACCCTTCATTATGTACAGTCACATAAACTACTATTAAAGTGTTTGATTTTTGTTCGAGTGCATTATTAATGTAACTAAGACATAATTAAAAACCGGCCAAATGCGAGTCGGACTCGCGCACGAAGGGTTCCGTACCAATAAAGCACAAAAAACACGTTTTTTGTGTGGGGTCCTACTTTAATATTTACTTATTTTTTATTTTTATTATTTGTTGTTTTAGCGGTAACAAAAATATACATTTTGTGAAAATTTCAACTGTCTACCTATAACGGTTCAAGAGAAAATGCCCGTTGAACGAAATATCATGCAAAAAGCCCCATTTTTGTATGGGACCCCCCTTAGTTATTATTGTTTTATCATGAATAGTATTTGTTGCTATAGCGGCAATAGAAATACATCATCTGTGAAAATTTCAACTGTCTAGCTATCACCGTTCTTGAGATACAGCCTGGTGACCGACGGACGGACGGACGGACGGACGGACGGACGGACGAACGGACGGACGGACGGACAGCGAAGTCTCAGTAATAGGGTCCCGTTTTTACCCTTTGGGTACCGAAACCTAAAAAGGAACTGAAAAATGCTAGAGAATGTTGACTTTATTGATACAAAATCAGAATGCGAAGTGCATAGTTTATGCCAGTTTATGCCTTTATGGTAAGTCAAAATTTAAAAAAAAAACCTTGCCGGTCCCATTTGCTCGACAACAATGTTGTATGGAGCTGTAGGACTCATTAATGTTTTTGAAATGGCTGAAATGTATTTTTTTTACATTTTCAACCCTCATAATATATTATATCTGCGCTATGTTCTCTGAAAATTTCACAAGAACTGGTTAAAAATGCGACATGCCGGCGAGACCACCGGACATCCGATTTGGAACTCGGTTTTCAGACATACGAAAGGGTTTTTGGCCAAGCTGAAATGGAGTCGCTTCGTTCGGTTAGTCAATACTGCAAAATAGCCATATTCAATTCAATTCAAATAATTTATTTAATGATTCAACATTCGGTACAGTATAGTTAACAATAAATTAAAAATTTTCAACATCTGTCGCTGCCACTGGCATAGGGAATGCAAACCGGTAATTTCTAGTATTGAAACTACCGGATTACCGGTTTGCATTCCCTAGCTGCCACATGTAGGCTGTTACAGTGCTGGAACAATGGTGCATCTAACATCTAACTTACCTGCCAACGTTCCCCGGAAACTATTGCCACTACTACTCAGTATGCGTATTTTTTTTTATTTCAGTAGTCTTTAATAGGTACTCACGGTAATATTGTAATGAAATTAAAATATATTTATTTAATGTAATATTGTCCGTTTTCGGTGCAGTCACGATTATCAACAGTGTTATAATGTGAAAGTTGCTGTGAAATGGGGCTTTAATACGAGCATAACAGGTAAATAACGATAAGCGAATTACCAATTACGTACTTGGAAATTATATGTCACTAACAGCTTACAGAATTATCCTGATTAATGACGAATTAAGAGGCCTTATTCCTTTTAAATTTTATATTTTTATATTATGACAAATATATTGATAATTTCAACCAACTTTTTAAAGTGAATAATACTTTTTCCTGAGTTCTAAAAAGTAACATAGCTATTTCATGCTGTCATTGCGTGCAGTCGAAAATAAGTTGTAAAAAAACTGTATTCTGCGCGGATTTTATCAATTTCGAGTAGTTTTTGTAACAAAGTAATAAATGAAAAATACAAACTGTACCTAAGTTTCAAATATATATCACTAAATTGTAATGGTTCTGTTTTAAGTAGTAACAATGATAAAATGTTAAGAAACATGTTTGATCATGATCATAGAGAAGAATGTAGAAAAACAATCAGCATTTTTTAACCGATAAGGAGCCTTAAAAGGAATAATTAATAGTTAATTAATATTGAACTGGCAGACATACATGGGTCAATACAGAAACCGAGAATTTACTCATTGGGGGAACTTCGTAGGTCCAATACTACTAGTTAGTAGTTTTATTTATATGTCAGTTTTCAGTTATAATTACAAAGCAATTTTTACAATATTATTATAGTTTATGTAACATAGTTTTATTTTGCATAAGTTCTAACATATGAATAAGGTCGGGAGAAAGCGGGTCACACGGCACGTTCAGGTTCGTCTCTATTCACATTTTGTCAACATTCTTATTTAGTCTACATTCCCTCCTCGTCTATAATCCCATCTTGTCTACATTCCCAACTCGTCCACATGTCCAATCCGTCCACAATAATTGGTCCCAATAGTTTAAGTTAGGTTTAATTAGATCATAATTTAAGTTAAGGTTTAGTTCTATACTTTTCATTTTATGTTGTCCACAATAGGAACTCGTCGTCGCACATTCCCCTATCTTCCTTATTCAATTTTTGCAAGCCATTTATAAACAACTACTTCTTGTGACTTAATAAAAGGATGTGGAATTATAACTAGTGATGGTGTTGGTAGAATTGTTAATTTTTTTTTATGATTTTTACCTGCGAAATGTGGATAACTTCAGAATGTGGACAAGTTGGAAATGTGGAAGACATGCGAATGTGAACTAGTTGGGAATGTGGCCAACATGGGAAAGCGGACGAGTTGTGAATGTGGACGAGTTCGGAATATGGACGAAGTGAACCTAAACGACACGGCGTTAAGCGATATGCGGCTAGGTACTGTAAAAATATCGAAAAGTACAAATTTAATGCTAACGCCATCTTACAACTACGCAACTAATTTAGTTGCATATGCAACTAACATCTGAACTCAATTTATACATAAAATAGTACAAGAATCATTTCGTTATTGTATAAATTATTTGTAAAATTATACAATTACAAATACAAGTACTCTTTATTGCACACCTCCAACATCAAGGAATAGTTCATAGTTATTTATTCAAAAAAAACAATATACATTGTGTTTGAATGTGACAATACAATATTAAATTAAAATCGACATAATAACAACAAAATTATTTACTTATATCTACGTCCAAATTACTAACAATTAATTAATTAACAATCTAATTCTAAGTCATAACATTAACAATCATGTCCCTTGATAATTATTAAAATCCTGAATTAAAGGCATTACCAAATTCTTCAATGGAATAAAAGCACCCCTTCAGCAAAAAAGCTTTGAGCTTATTTTTAAATATACAACACAACATGGGATACATTAAAATAACAGGCAGAGGTAAACAACAGGCGGTCTTATCGCTAAATAGCGATCTCTTCCAGACAACCTTTAGGTAGCGGAGTAGTTGAAAATTAATGTTTGAAATTAGTAGGTGGTGCATAATAATCTTTTATGGTAGTAGGTACCATAAAAGACAAAAGTAATAAATAATAAATACGAGGGCGGTTTGATAAGTCAGTGACTTTAAGTAAAAAAAAAAAACTTTTTCATAATCGAACCTTTTTATTCTAATTCTTAACTCTTTGGTTACTGGCTGTCATAATTTTTTTCTTATATTGCGAAAATTAAAAAAGAAATCGAGGCATATGTCAGATAAGAGCGGGAAATTGACGGAAAATGGAGAAAAGTGAATTTCGTGTGCTAATTAAGCATTACTTTTTACGTGGTAAAACTATCAAAGAGACTGAAGACCGGTTAAAAAAATATTATGGGGAATCTGCTCCATCGCATGGAATGGTACACAAGTGGTTTACAGAATTTCGTTGTGGACGTATCACCACCAATGACGCAGTACGGTCTGGAAGGCCGATTGAAGTGACCACTGATGACATGGTGAATAAAGTCCACGATATTGTTTTGGATGACCGTCGCATGAAGATACGTGAGATAGCCGAGATTGTACACATTTCATCTGAACGAGTTTTTCATATCTTACATAATATTTTAAGTATGAAAAAACTTTCCGCAAGATGGGTGCCGCGCTTGCTGACAGCCGACCAAAAACGAATTCGCGTAAGAACTTCCGAGCAATGTTTAGCCAAATTGAAACATAATCCTAATGAATTTTTTCGTCGATTCGTGACGGTGGACGAAACATGGATTCACCATTATACGCCAGAGACGAAAAATCAGTCAAAACAGTGGACTTCTGCTAGCGAACGGGCCCCGAAGAAAGCGAAAAGCGTTAATTCGGCTGGAAAGGTAATGGCTACTGTCCTTTGGGACACCCAAGGTATTATTTATATCGATTACTTGGAGAAAGGTCAAACAATAACTGGCGTTTATTATGCTGCTTTGTTGGAGAAATTTAACGCAGAAGTTGTGAAAAAACGGCCACATCTGTCAAAGAAGAAAATACTGTTTCATCACGACAACGCCCCTGCACACTCGTCGGCAGTCGCAACAGCCAAATTAGTAGAATTACGTTATGAAATACTGCCGCACCCACCCTATTCTCCAGATTTGGCACCGTGTGATTTCTTTTTATTCCCAAACATGAAGAAATGGCTCGGCGGGAAAAGATTTTCATCGAATGAGGAAGTCATCGCTGAAACTGAAGCCTATTTTTCAGGGTTCGACAAAAAGTATTAGTTCGAGAGGATACAAAAGCTGGAGCATCGTTGGACGAAATGTATCGAATTGGAAGGAGATTATGTAGAAAAATAAAATAAAATTTTTTTAAAAAGTTTTTTTTTTACTAAAAGTCACTGACTTATCAAACCGCCCTCGTAAATATATTGTAAAGTAATAAATAAAACAAAAAACAGTATGAGCCACAAAGTTAAAGGAGCGATTATTATTGCAGTGTACTAAGGGAGAGACAAATAGTGTTTTTTGACGAGGACGATTATATTTTTAATTATGTATATTACGTATTTCGATTCCGATTATATCATAATAAATTAATAGAATTGTAACCTATTAAGTATAGATAATAAATAAGAGAACAATCATGAGCTCAACATAATCTATTTTTATGTCAGGTTGTAACTATTTTTAAAATTTAAAAAAATCCTATTCTATACAGTTTTCCTCGACAAATTATTGTCTACACGCCTATTGGGCAGTCGGCACTCGCACCACAAAATGAATATTGAAGTTCACACTGTGACCCTACCACAGACCGCTCGACCCTAAAGGGTGAAGTTGGTTTCCACCCTTAAGGCTCATTATCCGTTCAAAAATGCTGACTGTTTTAGACATTTTTCTCTATGATCAGACATGTTTCTTAACATATTATCAATGTTAATGCCTAGAACAAGGCCATTGCAATTTAGTAGTGGGTGTGTAATACAACAACAACAGATACAACAAATACCTACATTTATTGAAAAAACATAATGTACAGAGAGGTAACGGTTAAATTCTATACTTAAAAAACAAATAAATTCACAAGTTGCATAACCTGAACTAGGGTTCCCACTGTAATAATTCATAGAACAACAAATAGTATAACGTTCATCACATCGAATAACATATAATATAATTTCAACACATAGAATCGATCAATTGATAGAAATATCATTTCGTAGAAAATCAGTTCATATATTTTCATTTCTTATAACAACACTTGATATATTGCTTGTTTCGTATATAAACACTAAAAATAATAAACATTTCATATAATAAACATTTAATAGAATAAACAAATAACATAATACATACTTAATAAAATTAACATTTCATACAATAAACATTTAATAGAATAAACAAATAACATAATACACACTTAATAGAAAGGTACGTAAATAATAATTCGAAGTAATTTTCCTATTAATACTTTCCTGGAAGTGGTTGGGTGGATTATTCTTGTATGTAAACAGTATGAATACAAGCAAAACTTTATTCGGTACGCAAAAAAAAATACCTCGAAGGCCAGGAGGAAGCTCGCTACGCTTCGCTCGCTCGCACGTTCAAATTTTGTAATTTCTGAATTCGGGTGATGATGAATTCTGATTATTATGAGTTAGATTAGTAGTGTAAAAAAATATATGAAAACAAATATTAGTATAAACAAGTTGTAGCCGTTCAGTGCGGTGTTGCAGTTTTATCTAAAACGAGGGAAATAAAAAACTCGGTTCTGGCGTTTCGCTCGCTCGCTTCGCTCGCTCGTTAGGATCGCAGTTGAACCTAACACTCCTCCTCGCTTCGCTCGTCGTCGTACCTAACCTAACCGAAGTCTAACCTGCCTTAAGGTAGAATACGTAACGATTCTGACTTCACACCTACATGCTTTAGGACTTTAAATGAGTATGTGCTAAAAATGTATAGGATAAACGAGTAGTATGCCATTCAACAGTATGCCAAACATATATTCTCTGATAAAAAAAATTAGCCCTAAATTGAGAGCCCTAGATTCGTTCCTTCGCAGCCTAAATTCAATAATATAGTGCTTAAAATATTAAAAGTATATTATACGAAAAGTACATTCTATTAAACGTATATTCTATGAAAAGTACATTCTATTAAACGTACATTCTATGAAAATATTGTTATAAGAAAAGTGCATTATATTAAACGTGCATGTCAAATGATTGTTATAAGAAATGAAAATATGGTGCTTCTACAAAATAACGATATATGAAATATACATTCTTTGAAACGTTGTTATACAATCTGAAAATTCTACCAAACGTATGTTCGGTTATATGAGAATATGTTAATTGTTTTTCTATGAAATGAGACGCACCCTTTAGTAGTATATTATATTTAAAACCTACTGTTTGAATGTTTGATTGGTAATTTCTGTTTCAAAAACAACTCGAATTTGACAAAATTAACGCAGAAAACTGTTTTTTTTTTTTTACTTATTTTCGACTGCATACAAAGCATAGCTATGTTACTTTTTAAAACTAAGTGAAAAGTATTATTCACTTAACAATGTTGGTGGAAATTCTGAATATAATTTGTCATAATATGAATAAATACATTTTAAAAAGAATAAGGCAGCTTGCAGTTATGCTCTTGTGACTGTTCAACTCTCTTCCATTCCAAAATTACCTACACAGGTGATTACGCTTACAAACTCTTAGAAATGTTTGAAAATAAGGACTCTGAAATGAATATAAATAATATAATATATGTACGACAAAAATATTTTATTTTTTAATTTCTCCTACTCCGACATACAACTCTTTTCCCAATTTTATAAAGTTTATTGGGAGGTGGACAGTTATTTTTCATAAAGTAAGCGGTGGTCTTGTGGCTCGTCAGCATGTTGGCTGCGACCAGCAGGGCTGCTGGGCTGACGGCTGCTGGGCTGATGGCCTGGGTAGGAGTCAGCAGACCCACGGTGACGACGAGAATGATGGCTTTAGTCAGCATTGCAGAGCGGGTAACCTTCAAAGCACAGAGAAAATAATATAGTAAGACGTGCTAGTAAAAAAATAATTGGGCAAATGCGAGTCCGACTCGCGCGTGAAATAATGAAATAATGAACTTTATTCTGCAAGTAGGCCACAAGGGCACTTTTACATGTCTGAGTCTACCGGCATTTCACAAGAGGAGACTACTGTTGAGAAGAAACGCCGAAAGAAACTCAAAAGGTGAAAGTGAAAGGTTCCGTACCATAATCTATAACAAGTTTGTTGTATGGGAGCCCCCTTAAATATTTATTTTATTTTGTTTTTAGTATTTGTTGTTATAGCGGCAATAGAAATACACCATCTGTGAAAATTTCAACTGCTCTAGATATCACCGTTCTTGAGATACAGTAGGGTGTTGCTTATTTTCTAACCCCGTACTCTCACCCCCTCATTCTGTTCTAGGACCCGAATAACGTCACTGATTTTTTATTTTTATTTTTAATTCCGTTTTAGGGGTTTATCTGATACAGCCTGGTGACAGACGGACGGACGACAGTGAAGTCTCAGTAATAGGGTCCCGTTTTTACCCTTTGGGTACGGAACCCTAATTACACTTTCAAAAGAGGTTTTAGGTAAGAATTTTTAAATTAATTAATTATTTATATTATGAATTTTAGGTACATACACAATAAGCATACCTGGGATAACTCGGGGCACCTATACGAAAGTGACGTAGACTGTTAGTTACTGAACACATCTTTATGTCATCGACATAAATAAATATTAATTATTTCTACACTTTTTCAAATAAACATATTAAAACGTGTATTTACATGTTAATTTTAAAATAATTTTCATAATATACCTACGTAAATTGTCATTTTGATTAAAATGACATCCTCATACTTTTATTATAGACTTTAATTTAAGAGGCTCGATATCAGATATGACATCGAACTTTTTTAAAGTAATCGAGAATGTTCAATGAGTTCTTTTTTATCGATATCCTATCCCTAGAACGTGCCCCAAGTTAGCACAGGTATGACAATAAGATAAAAACATTGAACTAATAGCTAACTGTGATTAAAAAGATTATTTGTTATTAATTATTACAATATATTATTTATTATTACAATATAGATCAATCAAAAATTATTATACGTACTTTTAGTAACGTTAGATTATTTAAAATTACGATCTCTCCGTTAATGGCAAATTCTTATACAATAACAACAAGAAAGCAATAATTTACTAGCAAAAAAAGGGAAATTAGATATGAAAAAAAAAGAGATTTGTAGTAGAATTTATCTTTGATTTTAATTAAACGTTTTCTTTTATTTTATTGTCGCAATACGCCCATGGTAAAATAGATTGTAAAAACAACATTAAAAGATTTTTGAAACCATTTTTATCGTCGACTGTACTTTTGCTCATCAAGACCAATCAAATGAGCCCAAACACGACGGGTTTATTCTTTTTAGCTGTCCCCTTCCATCACCATGAACCAAACAGTTTATCAGTCATGAGCCAAATTATTGCATTGTCTCGTGAATTACATATACACTCAAATTAACATTTCGATACGAAAATTAGAAATAGATTATAATTAACTTCCAAAATTTAATTAAACATTGCAAAATAACTAACATACATAGTTACAAGTGAACCCAATAAAAGCGTAAATTTGTGTACTTATATTATTCTTAAAGTATATTTGTGTAGGTACCTATATTATTTTTGGTTCAGTAATTATTATTTTGTAATTTCATGTTGACATTTTGTATGGTTTTTTGAATACATGATTTTTTAATAAAAAAAGCGTGTATTTTATTTATTTAAATGAATTATAAATATTTTTACCATAAATAGTTGTTTTTGTTGTGATTTTGTCAGGGTTCAATAGCAACTTCATAATAAAGTTAAAAAATATATTTATTCAGTGTATTACTTACCATTATCCTTGTGTTAGGAGCACCAATCTTGCTCGCTACTAGTAGTGTAATGTGATCCACGCATTTTAATAATATATCCGACAAATCATTTAAGGTAAATGACACATAAATAAATGGTAAATTTGCCAATACAGGAATAAACTATCATTGTAGGAAAATATAGTACCTATTCGTGCGTTCATCCTGGAACACTCATTTTGAAATTAGAACATTATGGTCTGTCTTCAAATGCTTTAAGCCTTATGTCTTCATATCTCAGTGATAAATAAATAAATAAATAAATAAATAAATAAATAAATAAATAAATAAATAAATAAATAAATAAATATTAAGGGACAGTCATACACAAATCGACCTAGTCCCAAACTAAGCAAAGCTTGTACTATGGGTACTAGACGACGATATACATAATATATAAATACATATATAGATAACATTCATGACCCAAGAACAAATATTTGCCCCGGCCGGGATTCGAACCCGGGACCGCCGACTCAGTAGGCAGGTATCTACCAACCGAGCCAAACGCGTCGTCATAGTGATAGAATGCAAATAGTGGATGTAAATGGAACCCAGTCCAATGGAGCTATAGTTAAGCTAGGAGTGCCACAGGGCTCTATTTTAGGTCCATTTCTATTTTTGTTTTATATACATGACTTCGGTTTAAAGAACTTTATTCTCAATAATGTTATTAAAACTATCGTGAGACATCTTTACTAATTATAAAAACGGTATAAGGGTCGTTCTCAAAAAATTTGCACCGCCACCTGTCAACAGGTTTGTCTTAGAAGAAGTTTTTTACAACGCATTATTTTAAATATTCAATTATCAACACATATCTATAGACACTTTTTTAATAGGGGCCAAATGCTTTTAATTAAAACTAAAGTATATTAATAGACAAAAAAACGATTTAAAACTAGGTTTTGTCGGTCACTTGCTGTGTCCCAACGCGAGGTACTCATGTTTCGTTGTAATAAAAACATATACATTACCGACTTAGCTTAAGTTCAGTACTCCATTTTATTTTCATATATGATGAAGATTGAATACTACCATATCGAATAGTAATACTATGCTTATGTTGCGAATTATTTGCAATTTAAGTTTGTCCACGCCATTTTTTGTCGTTCACTTGTCATGAGACAAACATTACAATTGTGTGACTACTATTTCGTTTCCCCTGCCTCAACCCGCATAAATCGAGACCTTCAGTTGTCACCTAACACTGTTCCAAGTGACACGTCGTCAGTGTGCTGCACTAAAAAAATATGATACATACACTTACGCGAGCGGGAGTTTGTAATGGGTATGTAGTCTATATTCTGCCTTCCATATTTTGGTTAACGTGTGTACTATTGCATTCATTTTAATTTATAACGCGTAAAGTATGGTCTACTTTTATGTGTATAAATATGCAGTTCATCAACGAAATACTTTATTTGTTTTGATGACATAACTGTCATTTTGTCCATCGCCTGTATGTCGTTCACTTGTCTATATAAAAACAGGTGAACGACACATACGGCAGGTGAACGACAATTATTTAGGTAAACACATACAAAATTATTTAAAAACCAGGTTTTATCGGTCACTCGCCGTGTCTCAACTCATGTTTCGTTGTTATAAAAACACATATTACCGAAAAAGCTTGGTTTGAGTATTCCATTTTACTTTCAAGCTGTCTTAGGAATCCTTAGCAGGCAGCGCCCGCACCAGATTTCGAAAGCATCTATCCTCTGCCTGTCAGTGGCTTTGAGCGTCCAGGTCTCTGCCCCATAAAGAAATATGGAGAAGACAAGTGCACAGACGAGGTGGATGTTAGTCCGGTTAGGGTTGTTTCTATCTTTCCATATTTTGCCGCGTTGGGTCATCGCTGTTTTGGCCATTCCGATTCACCAGCGAATCTCTGGTTTGCATGTGCCTCTATTTGTGGCAATGGAGCCAAGGTACTGGAACTGATCAACAGTATCGAACTCTTGAAGCAGGTTAGTACTTTGTCGACTAGTAATGGTCGAATATCATCAGCTCGGTCTTATTTTTATTAATATCGAGACCCATTCTGAGGCTGGTTGTTTTGAGTCATTCCAAAAGTTGGGCCACTTCTGCTTCGGGTGATGCAAAATAGGCGATGTCTATCACGTACCTTCAAGGGCTCTATATCTGTTAAATAGTATTGGGGATATTATGCATCCCTGTCGTACGCCTTTCCGGAACTTAAAGTTCTTGTATGTGACATCTCCTACCGACACCATTCTGTATCCAGACTCGCAAAGGCTTTATAAAGTGTTACCAGATATGCTGGCAGCTTCAGACAATACCTCCCTTACGCAGCCGAATGCTTTCTGGTTATCAGATGTGAAGGAATTCCTCGAAGATGACGAAAACAGCAGTAGGTAACTCAGCGGGTAAGAAAGAATATTTCAAAAGAGGCAGCATTAGAATGCAGAAACGTTATTTAAATGATTCGCTGTTGAACTTTCATAAGAAATTTATAAAATCACGTGGGTATGCTTGAGTTTTGCATCTTTTGGCCAGTTATGACCTTTCTCGATTGCACAGGCGTCAAAGAACCTCCTAAAAAATATCCTATGAGATGAGAATTAAATGCTTGTTCTCTTTATTCAAATTACTAACATAAGGAAAAAAGAAAAAAACAACAATCAAAAAAGCACTAGTTGACTGTTCAACCTAGGTTTTATTTAAAATGTCACTTACCTGCAACCGTCGTCGTTAACCTGCTAGCAAATTCAGTTAAGTTGGAACATATTTGTCGCAAACCTGCACCCATTGTCGATAACTTGGTAACAAATGTCGTTTACCTGACATCGATGTCTTTCACCTGTCGACCTAAAATTTCAAACACCTATATCTTCTAAGATATTCAATTTAACTACTTCCCTCGACGTGATATCAATTGTCTGAATATATTTCTAGCGATCCTATGAAAAATAAAAGAAGAAATCGCAACTTTAAAAAAAAATGCAAAATTCACGCAGCGGTGCAAATATTTTGAGAACGACCCATAAACTCACGTAAAAATTGTCAGGAACGGCCCGACATGTTTCGAACTCATTTGGAGCTCTTCATCAGGGGTAGCTATCCGTGCTGCTACGCGACTCGCGACCCACTGACTGACTGTAGTGGGTCGCGAGTCGCGTAGCAGCACGGATAGCTACCCCTGATGAAGAGCTCCAAATAAAATAATTAGTAACTTTATTCTCATTAAGACAATTGTCACTTACATGAGAACTTACAGGCTAATGCAATGTTAGTATATAACAGTATGAATTTAGATAGTGAAGTTAGTAATATACAATGGTATGGGGTTAGTAATAAAAAATAAAAATAAAGAATATAACTAAAAAGGTTCTCTAACCTAATAATTATCATTACTAATACTTCTTGCATTATAAATAATTTTAAATAATTATAATTGTAAAACAGTTACCTGGTGACTCTTACCTAGGAAACTATTTCACATTACAAAAGATTATGAAAGTAGGTACTTATAACTGAATACAGATTACTTATATGAGGTCTAGCTCTGTATTCTCCTTGCTATATTTTAGACAATAATGCTTGGTTTTTTGTAAATACTTTAATACTCTCTTGGCATAATTAAAATGAATTTCATTATAGCAGTTATTAAACTGGCTAAGATAGCTTAGAGAATATGCTATGTCAGGTCTAGTCAGGATAGCTAGATTAGCTAGATACATAAGACTTCCTATTAGTTTTTGATATGGAATATCTTTTATACAGTTTTCAGACTTTTCAATATTTAATTTGTTTTCAATAGGAGTATCAATCGTCCTACAATCTGACATATCAAATCGAGACAGTAATTGTTCTATGTATTCTTGCTGGTCTATAGTTATAGTGTTACATTTCTTGTCTACATTAACTCGCATACCTAAGTAGCGTCTGACAGAACCTAAGTTTTTAATTTTAAACTCAGAACCTAGTACATTTATCAGTTCTTCTGTCTCTTTGTTACAGTTTGAGAATATCAAGAAATCATCTACATAAACCGTTACAATTATTTTTGTATTTCCAGAAATTTTTGTGAATAAGCAAGGTTCATATTTGCTCATTTTTAAACCCATTTTACACAAACAGTCTTTCACTCTATCATACCAAGCCAGAGAAGATTGTTTTAATCCATAAATTGCTCGTTTTAGTTTTAAAACTTTTCCTTGGCTAGCATTTACAAAACCTTCTGGAATTGACATATAAATATTTTCTTTTAAGTAACCATTTAAAAAAGCAGTAGTTACATCTAGGTGTGTAATGTCCATGTCCCACTGTACACTGAGTGCAAATAACATTCTGAGCGTAGAATGTTTTACTACAGGACTATAAGTGTCTAGGTAATCAATGCCGCGTTGCTGTGTGAAACCTTTCGCCACAAGCCTAGCACGATATCTCACTTTATCATTCACATCTAGCTTTTTATTTAATACCCACCTGCACTTCACAATTGAACCATTACTAGGAGCATCAACAAGCTCCCACGCACTGTTGTCCTCGAAAGCCTGCAGCTCCTCCTGCATGGCCGCCCTCCACAGCTGGGCTTCTGGTCCTTTGAGAGCTTCTGTAAAGTCTATATGTTCGACAGACTTATCAGGACTAGTATTGGGAACAACCAGGTTGCCACAACCATAGCGTTCTGGGGGTCTTCGTACTCTCTTGCTCGGTTCAGCTATTGGTGCAGGTTGCAACTCACCTCTTGAGATGTCTGTCTCCATATTTGAAGAAGTCAGGGTGTCATCTGTGGTATCTTCGGATTCACTATGAGGATCTGTGTATAAGGATGTACTAGAATTATTTAGAGATTCATTACCTGAAGACTCCCCCACTGAATCTCGACTACCTTCAGCCGACTCCTCTGCCGACTCTTCACGATCTGTTGTCATTTCCTTTTCATTCTGTATCCAGATTGCATTTTCATCTTCGTCCCACATTTGAAAATGGTAGCCTCATTTGTTTACCTTCACAACAGGTCACACAGTTATTTTTCGTCATGTCACTGGAGTCAGGATAAGACAATCCATCCACAATGCCATTCTTCATCTTATGTAAATCATTCGTGTTTACGTGTGCTAACCTTCTGTGCCAAAGTTCTGCACTTGCAGCTGGTGCAGCCAACATACAATCCGCTACTTTAATGTTTAGCTTGTATACTCCATTGATTGCGTCCGCTGTGGCTACCAAGTGATTCTTCTTGTTGCGAATATAACAGTGATCAGCTTCAAAACATACTTTGTTTCCATTTTTTATAAGCTCACTTACTGACAATAGGTTAGTTGTCAAGCTTGGCACGCACAACACATTACTAACTGTAATATCGTAATTACAATCTGTCGATATCTGGACGTCTCCTGAGCACAAAACAGGTACTTTCGTATTATTAGCAACGGTGATTTCTGATAACTTCGGTGAACTATTCACGTTGTTTATCCACGCTTCATTTGTTGTCATATGGGTGCTCGCGCCGCTATCAACATACCACTCGCTTTTACTATATTCCCCGTTGAGAAACACAACGCTAAAAGCATTCGATTGCTTATTTTTCTGCAATAATGGACATTGGTTTCTGTAGTGACCAACTTGTTTGCATTTATAACAAGACACTGTTTTTTCACCCGTCACTTTCGATGCTGTCATACTTGACGTTGACGTGCCGCCAATCCCGCCATATTTAGTCTTTGGTTTTCGTTGCGAATAAGATTGAGATCTGTTTGCAGCGAATGCAACAGCAGCGCCACTGGTGTCGGTGTCAAGATTCGAAACCTCCATGTCAATCAATTTGGACTTTATTGCATCTGTTGTAATCGTTATGCCGGAATGTTCTATCGCCATAATCATTGGCGAAAAACGCTCTGGTAGACCGGCTAGCAGCAAAGATCCAATCCATTCATCTGTGATTGCAAAGCCCGTGCCCTTTAATCTCTGCGCTGTCTCGACAACCTGAGTCACATATGAGGTCATGGTATCACAATTCTCTTGTCGCAGCGAGATTAAATGCCTTAATAATGTTATTTTTCTGGAAAATCCCGAATCGTCAAACATTAATTTTAGCTTTTTCCACAAATCCGCAGATGTAGTTGTTTCTTTAATATGCACATATAATCCAGGATCGATCGTCAAAATTATCTTTGCCTTGGTTTTCGCATCGTCTGCAGGTTTTCTCTCAAAACCTTCTGCCGGCTCTAATTGTATATAGTGCGCCATGTTTTCTAAGACTAACAAATTTTCGACAGCGAAACTCCACTCATCGTAATTTTCTCGACCTTTTAATTTAGGCACACTTTGAATATAGTTCGAAGACATGATTCCACGGAAATTCAACTTTTTTCATCTGTAATTATACGTTGAAACTAAATAATTACTGAAAAAATTCAATGGAAGTAGCCCATAACCACTTGAAACACAGGCTTTCCGTTACCAAAGTGACATTTATTTGTATCTTTTTAATCATACAGCCATAGACACAAGACAATACATAAGTATTTAGTTACCATAAATAACACGGTTGATATGCTTTCTTATTAGAACTGTGTCCCTTAAACTAGTCAGGTACAATCTAAGGAGTCAGTTACTCGGTTTCTGGTTCAGGCCATGCATTTTTGCCTGTCAGATAGTCCTCTACTGTATAATATGCTTTTGACATTAGAGATTTTTTTAAATATTTTTTGAGAGATGGAAAGGCTAATTTTAAAATATGATCAGGTAACTTGTTATAAAAATGAATACATTGGCCTAAAAATGATTTATATACTTTACGAACATGAAACTTTCTAATAGCAATTTTATTTTTATTTCTAGTGTTAAAATTGTGGACATCGGAATTTTTCGTAAATGAATCTATGTTCTTAATAACATACATAATACTCTCATAAATATATTGGGACGCTACAGTTAAGATGTTTATATCTTTGAAAATGTCTCTTAAGGAGTCACGAGAATTCAGGTTATATATAGAACGAATCGCTCTTTTTTGTAGCACAAATATAGTCTGAATGTCAGCTGCTTTGCCCCAAACCAGAATACTATATGACATGACACTATGAAAATAACTATGATAAACTAAGCGAGCTGTATCAACATCACTCAATTGTCTAATTTTCCTAACAGCGTACGCCGCTGAACTTAATTTACCTGCAAGCACTGCTATATGTTGACTCCGCAAATGACTGTCCAATGTTATACCTAAGAATAATGCATTATTCACCATTTCTAAACATTCACCATTAAGTAATATAGTAGAATCTACCGTCGTAACATTTGGTAAAGCAAATCTAACACATTTAGTTTTCTTGGCATTTAATAGAAGATTATTAGTAGTAAACCAGTTAAGTACTTTATCTAGTGTGCAATTAATTTCCGCATAGTCGGTTGATTTCCGGTTAACTTTGAAAATTAATGATGTATCGTCAGCAAATAGTACTATATTACAAAGGTTATCTATTAAAGATGGTAAGACTCAAGCAATGAACTGCTAAACAAGGAATTTAAAGAGAAGCAAGATGTACTCCGGAGCAAAATAAAGGAAACAAAAGAAATTTTCTATAAAAAGCAATTCAATAATTGTAAGAATAAACCAAAAAAATGTGGCACTTGATAAACAACCTTGCTTGTAACAAAACCAAAACAGATAGTGGCCCACACAAAATTGTAACTGCATCAGGTACTGTAACCAGCGACCTGGTGCAGATATGTGATACTTTCAATATATATTTTTCAACGATAGGCCATACTATCGTTGAAACGATAGGCCATATCTAGCTAATCAAATATCACCGCAGTATCATACAAATGTTACCAGTAATAATTATAACCTTAGAAATAACGATAACACTATGTCAACATTCAATCCATGTAGCCCAAATGAGATAGAGACAATAATTAATAATCTATATGTAAACTGTAGCAGTGGTATTGATAATATAACTACTAAAGCACTAAAATGCATAAAAGACAAAATCTTGATCAGTTTGACCAAATGTATAAACATAATGCTTCTAGAAGGTATATTTCCTGATAGTTTAAAAATAGCCAAAGTTAGCCCAATATACAAATCAGGCAGTAAAACAGACCCTAGCAACTATCGCCCGATCTCGGTTCTTCCTGTGATGTCCAAAATAGTCGAGAAAGTTTTATATACAAGGTTAAACAGCTACTTGGATTCCATTGGATTCCTTTCTAGCAGGCAATACGGCTTCCGACCTATGTCTAACACAATATCCGCTACAGTTGATATCATAACTGAGATCAAGTTAAATATTGACCAAAAAAACATTGTCTTGGGCATATTTATCGATCTGAAAAAGGCGTTTGACACTGTCAGCCATACACTTCTGCTAAACAAGATCAGAGAAATTGGTATTACAGACAAGGCATTCAGTATCTTTCATTCATACTTAGCTAATAGAAACAAAATTGTTAAAATAGGAGAATATCAAAGTGAACAACATCCAATAACATACGGTGTCCCACAGGGGTCTATATTGGGACCATTACTATTTTTAATATATATAAACAATTTAAAAGATGTTAATTTACACGGCACTGTAACTCTGTACGCCGATGACACATGCTTGTTCTATTTTGGATCATCTATTGATTGTATAATTACACAGGCTCAAGAAGATCTTAACACACTTTACACATGGTTACAATGCAACCTATTAACTATCAATGTAGAGAAAACTTGTTATGTTATCTTCAAAGCAAAAAATAAAAAAATACATTCACATGTCACGTTAAAAATAAATAACCTTCCCATTCAAGAAAAGACTGAGGAAAAGTATTTGGGTCTCAGAATTGATAACTGTCTGACATGGAGTGCACACTTAGAAAAGATCAAAAGTAAACTATCTAGCCTCATTGGCTCACTTCGTATAATTGCAAGATGCCTCCCGAAATATGTAAGGCAAACTATCTACAACTCCCTAGTAAAACCACATTTGTTATACCTTATTGAACTATGGGGGAGTGCCTCCAAGACTAGACTTGCTGACATCCAAATCGCACAGAATAAAATCATAAAGCTACTGTATCATTACCCTTACCGGACGCCTACCAATAAGATATATAAAGAAACAAAGCTTATGAATATAAAACAATTATATGTATTCACAACCTGTATGCTGGTTAGAAAGATCTTGGATAAAAAAAATCATACTAATATTTCACTTAGGAAGAACACGCATAGTTGCTCTGGTAGAAGACCAAACCAATTAGTGTTATCCAAGATCCGAACAAACTATGGCCGAAAAACAATTACATATGAAGGAGTGAAACTGCACAATAATCTACCATCACATATAAAAAATGCAAAGACACTACAAGAATTTAAAATCAGACTTACTGAGCATATAACAAATGACACTTCACTCCTCATATAAGTAATCTGTATTCAGTTATAAGTACCTACTTTCATAATCTTTTGTAATGTGAAATAGTTTCCTAGGTAAGAGTCACCAGGTAACTGTTTTACAATTATAATTATTTAAAATTATTTATAATGCAAGAAGTATTAGTAATGATAATTATTAGGTTAGAGAACCTTTTTAGTTATATTCTTTATTTTTAATTTTTATTACTAACCCCATACCATTGTATATTACTAACTTCACTATCTAAATTCATACTGTTATATACTAACATTGCATTAGCCTGTAAGTTCTCATGTAAGTGACAATTGTCTTAATGACTTGTCTATATCACTTTGATATTCTCCTATTTTAACAATTTTGTTTCTATTAGCTAAGTATGAATGAAAGATACTGAATGCCTTGTCTGTAATACCAATTTCTCTGATCTTGTTTAGCAGAAGTGTATGGCTGACAGTGTCAAACGCCTTTTTCAGATCGATAAATATGCCCAAGACAATGTTTTTTTGGTCAATATTTAACTTGATCTCAGTTATGATATCAACTGTAGCGGATATTGTGTTAGACATAGGTCGGAAGCCGTATTGCCTGCTAGAAAGGAATCCAATGGAATCCAAGTAGCTGTTTAACTTGTATATAAAACTTTCTCGACTATTTTGGACATCACAGGAAGAACCGAGATCGGGCGATAGTTGCTAGGGTCTGTTTTACTGCCTGATTTGTATATTGGGCTAACTTTGGCTATTTTTAAACTATCAGGAAATATACCTTCTAGAAGCATTATGTTTATACATTTGGTCAAACTGATCAAGATTTTGTCTTTTATGCATTTTAGTGCTTTAGTAGTTATATTATCAATACCACTGCTACAGTTTACATATAGATTATTAATTATTGTCTCTATCTCATTTGGGCTACATGGATTGAATGTTGACATAGTGTTATCGTTATTTCTAAGGTTATAATTATTACTGGTAACATTTGTATGATACTGCGGTGATATTTGATTAGCTAGATATGGCCTATCGTTTCAACGATAGTATGGCCTATCGTTGAAAAATATATATTGAAAGTATCACATATCTGCACCAGGTCGCTGGTTACAGTACCTGATGCAGTTACAATTTTGTGTGGGCCACTATCTGTTTTGGTTTTGTTACAAGCAAGGTTGTTTATCAAGTGCCACATTTTTTTGGTTTATTCTTACAATTATTGAATTGCTTTTTATAGAAAATTTCTTTTGTTTCCTTTATTTTGCTCCGGAGTACATCTTGCTTCTCTTTAAATTCCTTGTTTAGCAGTTCATTGCTTGAGTCTTACCATCTTTAATAGATAACCTTTGTAATATAGTACTATTTGCTGACGATACATCATTAATTTTCAAAGTTAACCGGAAATCAACCGACTATGCGGAAATTAATTGCACACTAGATAAAGTACTTAACTGGTTTACTACTAATAATCTTCTATTAAATGCCAAGAAAACTAAATGTGTTAGATTTGCTTTACCAAATGTTACGACGGTAGATTCTACTATATTACTTAATGGTGAATGTTTAGAAATGGTGAATAATGCATTATTCTTAGGTATAACATTGGACAGTCATTTGCGGAGTCAACATATAGCAGTGCTTGCAGGTAAATTAAGTTCAGCGGCGTACGCTGTTAGGAAAATTAGACAATTGAGTGATGTTGATACAGCTCGCTTAGTTTATCATAGTTATTTTCATAGTGTCATGTCATATAGTATTCTGGTTTGGGACAAAGCAGCTGACATTCAGACTATATTTGTGCTACAAAAAAGAGCGATTCGTTCTATATATAACCTGAATTCTCGTGACTCCTTAAGAGACATTTTCAAAGATATAAACATCTTAACTGTAGCGTCCCAATATATTTATGAGAGTATTATGTATGTTATTAAGAACATAGATTCATTTACGAAAAATTCCGATGTCCACAATTTTAACACTAGAAATAAAAATAAAATTGCTATTAGAAAGTTTCATGTTCGTAAAGTATATAAATCATTTTTAGGCCAATGTATTCATTTTTATAACAAGTTACCTGATCATATTTTAAAATTAGCCTTTCCATCTCTCAAAAAATATTTAAAAAAATCTCTAATGTCAAAAGCATATTATACAGTAGAGGACTATCTGACAGGCAAAAATGCATGGCCTGAACCAGAAACCGAGTAACTGACTCCTTAGATTGTACCTGACTAGTTTAAGGGACACAGTTCTAATAAGAAAGCATATCAACCGTGTTATTTATGGTAACTAAATACTTATGTATTGTCTTGTGTCTATGGCTGTATGATTAAAAAGATACAAATAAATGTCACTTTGGTAACGGAAAGCCTGTGTTTCAAGTGGTTATGGGCTACTTCCATTGAATTTTTTCAGTAATTATTTAGTTTCAACGTATAATTACAGATGAAAAAAGTTGACTTTCCGTGGAATCATGTCTTCGAACTATATTCAAAGTGTGCCTAAATTAAAAGGTCGAGAAAATTACGATGAGTGGAGTTTCGCTGTCGAAAATTTGTTAGTCTTAGAAAACATGGCGCACTATATACAATTAGAGCCGGCAGAAGGTTTTGAGAGAAAACCTGCAGACGATGCGAAAACCAAGGCAAAGATAATTTTGACGATCGATCCTGGATTATATGTGCATATTAAAGAAACAACTACATCTGCGGATTTGTGGAAAAAGCTAAAATTAATGTTTGACGATTCGGGATTTTCCAGAAAAATAACATTATTAAGGCATTTAATCTCGCTGCGACAAGAGAATTGTGATACCATGACCTCATATGTGACTCAGGTTGTCGAGACAGCGCAGAGATTAAAGGGCACGGGCTTTGCAATCACAGATGAATGGATTGGATCTTTGCTGCTAGCCGGTCTACCAGAGCGTTTTTCGCCAATGATTATGGCGATAGAACATTCCGGCATAACGATTACAACAGATGCAATAAAGTCCAAATTGATTGACATGGAGGTTTCGAATCTTGACACCGACACCAGTGGCGCTGCTGTTGCATTCGCTGCAAACAGATCTCAATCTTATTCGCAACGAAAACCAAAGACTAAATATGGCGGGATTGGCGGCACGTCAACGTCAAGTATGACAGCATCGAAAGTGACGGGTGAAAAAACAGTGTCTTGTTATAAATGCAAACAAGTTGGTCACTACAGAAACCAATGTCCATTATTGCAGAAAAATAAGCAATCGAATGCTTTTAGCGTTGTGTTTCTCAACGGGGAATATAGTAAAAGCGAGTGGTATGTTGATAGCGGCGCGAGCACCCATATGACAACAAATGAAGCGTGGATAAACAACGTGAATAGTTCACCGAAGTTATCAGAAATCACCGTTGCTAATAATACGAAAGTACCTGTTTTGTGCTCAGGAGACGTCCAGATATCGACAGATTGTAATTACGATATTACAGTTAGTAATGTGTTGTGCGTGCCAAGCTTGACAACTAACCTATTGTCAGTAAGTGAGCTTATAAAAAATGGAAACAAAGTATGTTTTGAAGCTGATCACTGTTATATTCGCAACAAGAAGAATCACTTGGTAGCCACAGCGGACGCAATCAATGGAGTATACAAGCTAAACATTAAAGTAGCGGATTGTATGTTGGCTGCACCAGCTGCAAGTGCAGAACTTTGGCACAGAAGGTTAGCACACGTAAACACGAATGATTTACATAAGATGAAGAATGGCATTGTGGATGGATTGTCTTATCCTGACTCCAGTGACATGACGAAAAATAACTGTGTGACCTGTTGTGAAGGTAAACAAATGAGGCTACCATTTTCAAATGTGGGACGAAGATGAAAATGCAATCTGGATACAGAATGAAAAGGAAATGACAACAGATCGTGAAGAGTCGGCAGAGGAGTCGGCTGAAGGTAGTCGAGATTCAGTGGGGGAGTCTTCAGGTAATGAATCTCTAAATAATTCTAGTACATCCTTATACACAGATCCTCATAGTGAATCCGAAGATACCACAGATGACACCCTGACTTCTTCAAATATGGAGACAGACATCTCAAGAGGTGAGTTGCAACCTGCACCAATAGCTGAACCGAGCAAGAGAGTACGAAGACCCCCAGAACGCTATGGTTGTGGCAACCTGGTTGTTCCCAATACTAGTCCTGATAAGTCTGTCGAACATATAGACTTTACAGAAGCTCTCAAAGGACCAGAAGCCCAGCTGTGGAGGGCGGCCATGCAGGAGGAGCTGCAGGCTTTCGAGGACAACAGTGCGTGGGAGCTTGTTGATGCTCCTAGTAATGGTTCAATTGTGAAGTGCAGGTGGGTATTAAATAAAAAGCTAGATGTGAATGATAAAGTGAGATATCGTGCTAGGCTTGTGGCGAAAGGTTTCACACAGCAACGCGGCATTGATTACCTAGACACTTATAGTCCTGTAGTAAAACATTCTACGCTCAGAATGTTATTTGCACTCAGTGTACAGTGGGACATGGACATTACACACCTAGATGTAACTACTGCTTTTTTAAATGGTTACTTAAAAGAAAATATTTATATGTCAATTCCAGAAGGTTTTGTAAATGCTAGCCAAGGAAAAGTTTTAAAACTAAAACGAGCAATTTATGGATTAAAACAATCTTCTCTGGCTTGGTATGATAGAGTGAAAGACTGTTTGTGTAAAATGGGTTTAAAAATGAGCAAATATGAACCTTGCTTATTCACAAAAATTTCTGGAAATACAAAAATAATTGTAACGGTTTATGTAGATGATTTCTTGATATTCTCAAACTGTAACAAAGAGACAGAAGAACTGATAAATGTACTAGGTTCTGAGTTTAAAATTAAAAACTTAGGTTCTGTCAGACGCTACTTAGGTATGCGAGTTAATGTAGACAAGAAATGTAACACTATAACTATAGACCAGCAAGAATACATAGAACAATTACTGTCTCGATTTGATATGTCAGATTGTAGGACGATTGATACTCCTATTGAAAACAAATTAAATATTGAAAAGTCTGAAAACTGTATAAAAGATATTCCATATCAAAAACTAATAGGAAGTCTTATGTCTTACTAATCTAGCTATCCTGACTAGACCTGACATAGCATATTCTCTAAGCTATCTTAGCCAGTTTAATAACTGCTATAATGAAATTCATTTTAATTATGCCAAGAGAGTATTAAAGTATTTACAAAAAACCAAGCATTATTGTCTAAAATATAGCAAGGAGAATACAGACCTAGTTGGTTTTGCTGATGCGGACTGGGCTAGTGATAGTCTTGACCGTAAGTCCTATTCTGGATTCTGTTTTGTTATGAATGTGTTGTATATCAGCATGTGGGTAGCTGGAGAAACTGTGGGGTACCCCCAGTTCGGTTCTGACGCGTAAGCCAAGACACGTACGTAACATTCTGGCGACGGGAATAAATAGTAATTGTGTTTTAAACATAGTGTTTGAATGTTTAAAAGTGATTATTTGGTGTGCGGATTAAGATGTCGGTGAAATTCAGTGAATTTAACATAGATAAAGACAACTGGGAAAATTATGTGGATAGGTTCGATTTTTGCCTAGTGGCGAATGGTGTACAATCGGACGAGCTAAAAAAGGCAAATTTGTTCGCAGTTTGTGGTCATACGTTATTCGATTTAATCGTATCATTAATTTCGCCGAAAAAAGTTAAGGACATAACCTATGCAGATGTCAAATTGTTGTTGGATGATTATTTCAACCCAAAGCAAAATGAGATAGTGCAGTCGTATAAATTTCACATGAGATGTCAACTAGACAATGAAAATATCAAGGAGTACGTGGCTAGTTTGCGTAAATTGGCTATAGATTGTAATTTTGCCGACCTGGATCGGACATTACGCGATCGGTTGGTATGTGGCATCCGGGATAAAAATATACAGAAACAGTTATTGCAACAAACGTCCTTGACATTCGATCAGGCAATAAGATTTTCGTTAACAGCCGAAGTGGCGGATGCCGGGGTGATGGTTATGGCGATACCGGGCCAGAGCGCAAGCGCGCCGGCGCCATTGCGCAGTACCAGTAGCGACGAGCCAATGGAGATAAACAAGATTAGAGCGAAACCGTTGGAACCGGGCAAGGAGTGCTGGCGGTGTGGCAAAATACATGGGAAATTCTGTAAATTCAGATACAGTAGATGTTATGTATGTAAAAAGATGGGCCATATCGCCGAAGTTTGTTCGAGTGCACGGGACAAAAGTATTAAGTCAAAGGAACACTTCATAAAATGTACCATTACGGCATTAGAGGCAACGGTTATGAGTGGTTAAAATCTTACCTCCAAGGTAGACACCTACAAGGTAGCAGTGCACTGAAATAACAGCTTACTCCGGAAACACAAAATCCTTTCACACTTACAGATCAGAATACAGATGTGTTAAAGCGGGGGTACCACAGGGGAGCTTGTTGGGCCCACTGCTTTTCTTATTATACATCAACGACTTACCAAATGTCTCTGACCAAAAAATACTTCTTTTTGCTGATGACTGCTCGTTGGTGGTAAGAGGTGAACAGACTAAAATTGAACAATTTGAAGAGGATGCCAATAGAGTATTCCATGATGTTAATAAGTGGCTAGAAAATAATCAACTACAGGTTAACATGGTAAAGACAAAGATCGTGGAATTCTATTCTCCACAGTCAAAGCCAACTGAAATTAACGTAGCATATCAAAGCCTACAACTGGAGAGAGTACAATCCATTAAATTCCTGGGCATAATAATAGATTCTCATTGTAATTGGCTTCGCCACTCGGAACATGTAATGACGAAATTGAGCAGATATGTATATGTCTTGAGGCGACTTAAGGAAGTCTCGTCAGAAAGTACAGCTCTTCTAGCTTTTCACTCCTATGTCATGGCAAACCTACGCTACGGAATTATTCTATGGGGTAATGTGAGCAATAAAGACGAAATATTTAGACTACAAAAGAGATGTCTTCGGGCAATATATGGTTTAAAACAAACTGACTCGTGCAAATCATTGTTCACTGATCAAAAGATTCTCACTTTTCCCGCTCTGTACATATATGAGATCTGTCTTTTTGTTAAGAACAATATAAGCATGTTTAGAGGTAGGAATCTAAGAGCAAGACTGCAACAAAAATATGGTTATGATGTGGCCGGGCCAAAATCAAATTCAGCGTTTTTCTCCAATAACGTTATGTGCATGAGTACTAAAATTTATAATAAGTTGCCTATAGACCTAAAACAACTACTCCTGATTTTAAAAGAAAGCTTTTTAATTGGCTAGTCAGCAAATGTATTTATAGCATAAGTGATTACCTTGCCATGTAAGACAAATTCTGCCTATAACATAATACTACTTAAATGCATTACTATATTGTTATTACTTTGTTACTATATTATGATGATGTTATAAAAAATTTAGATAACTATAGATTATATTATAAATTGACATAAAAATATTGTACGCCTCTCGGCAGGACATGATGTACTGGTACTAAACAATAACTAACACCTGTGATGTAAACCCATGACCATGCAATAAATGAATTGATTGATTGATTGATTGGAAATAAGTCAGTTTAATGGATTGTATGAAAATAACAGGTGTAATTTTATGTCCAATCGAGTACCTCCTTTTAATGTGAATGTGGAAATTAATGGTCGGCAAGTTAATTTAGAAGTTGACTCGGGAGCAGCGTATACAATGTTAAAGGAAAGTACAGCCATGTATATCTGGAGTGGTCGGATGCCTAATTTGTGTGATTCTAGGGTCCGGCTGACCACCTGGACAAATAGTCAGGTGGAGTTGCTAGGAGAGACTACTGTCGACGTTACATTTAAGGGGGTACAGAAAAAATTGAATGTGCTCATTGCTAAGGGCGATGGACCGAATTTGTTGGGTCGTGATTGGTTCCCGCAGTTAAATATTGATATCCACGGATTATTTAACATGAAAATTGAAGATGTAAACATTGATTCGGTGCTAGGAGATTTCAAAGAGGTTTTTCAACCAGGATTGGGAAAATACACTGGGCCAGTAGTGACTATACCTCTGAAACCAGATGCAAAACCAACATTTTTAAAATGTAGGCCTGTTGCCTTTGCTATTAAGGAGAGAGTTATCAAGGAAATAGACAGATTGGTGGCAGAGGATGTTTTAGAACCGGTGAGTCATTCTGATTTTGCCAGCCCGATTGTGCCTATTATTAAGAAGAATGGAAATCTTAGATTGTGTGGGGACTATAGAGCTACAGTAAATACGGCTACAGAAACGGATACTTACCCTTTACCAACATTAAATGAAGCATTTGCAGTTTTGCAAGGTGGGGTAATTTTTAGTAAGATTGATTTAGAGCAGGCTTACACCCAAGTGGTGGTCGATGAACCTACCTCAAAACTCCTGACATTAAATACCCCTAAGGGTTTGTTTAGATGTAAAAGATTAGCCTTCGGGGTCAAAGCCTGTCCTGGAATTTTTCAGCGCATGATGTCTAACCTTTTAGCAGGAGTGACGGGTACAGCCGTACTGTTGGATGACATTGTAGTTACTGGTCACACAATACAGGAACATAATGAAAGAATTCGTCAAGTTTTGCAAATACTTAAAGATGCTGGGTTTAGAGTCAACAGAGAAAAATGCAAGTTTGGGAAAGCCAGTGTAGAGTTTCTAGGACATGTAATTGATGCAAATGGGATTCATCCTTGCGGAGATAAAATCAAAGCTATTATGGAAACACCAGCACCAAAAAATGTAAAAGAATTACAAGCTTTCCTAGGACTATTGAACTTTTATGATAGATTTCTGGCCCAGAAAGCAACAGTAGCTGAGCCATTGTACAAATTGTTATTAAAAGGAGCTAAATGGATATGGACACCTAACTGTCAACAGGCATTCAACCTGTTAAAGAACATGCTGACTACAGGTGACACGTTGGTCCATTATGATTTAAGGAAGCCTATAGTCATGACTTGTGACGCTTCCCAATATGGCTTGGGAGCAGTTTTGGAGCATAGAATGAAGGATGGATCCCTGAGACCGATCATGTTTGCTTCCAGGACCATGAGCTGCCATGAACGAAATTATTCACAAATTGACAAAAGTTGGGTTGCAAAAGTTTTACTCATACATTTATGGTCGCAGAATAGTCATCCAGACAGATCACAAACCTCTTTTGGGGATATTTGATCCTAAGAAGCCGATACCAAATGTGATATCTCCTAGGATGTTGAGGTGGGCACTGCAGTTAAACTCATATGACTACGAGTTGAAATATGTTGAAGGTAGTAAAATTGGAAATGCCGACGCTTTGAGTAGATGGCCCACTCCGGAGAATGTAGTCGAAGAGTCACAGGAGCTAAATGTGTTGTTATTGTGTGAGACACCAGTCGAGTTACAGATGACAGCTAAAGATGTAGCGAAATTGAGTAAAACTGATGAAATTTTGTCAAGAGTTATGTTTTGGATTAGAAATGGGTGGCCTGGTAAGGTAGATGAAAAATACAAAGATTACTATGTAAGAAGAGGCGAGTTGACGGAATATAATGATTGTGTTTTGTGGGGAAGTAGAGTAGTCTTGCCTCAGAAACTACATAGAAGTGTCTTGCAAGAGTTACATACGAATCACGATGGTATAGTAATTACAAAGGCAAGGAGTTATTTCTGGTGGCCTGGCCTAGATAAGGATATAGAGGCAATGGTGCAAAATTGTCAAGTGTGTAAAGAGGTAAGGAATATGCCAGCCAAAGTAACACACAGATGGATTACTCCGCCAAAAGCTTGGTCTAGACTACATATTGATTTTGCAGGTCCATTTATGGGCAAGGTGCTTTTAATATTGATTGATGCTTACTCAAAATGGCCTGAAGTTAAGATAGTGAGTGAACAAAGCTCGAGTATGGTGATTAATAAATTGGATGAGATTTTTGCTGAACAAGGTCTACCGGATACAATAGTTAGTGATAACGGAAAAGCCTTTGTTTCAGAAGAGATAACTCAGTATTTTAAAAGAAACAATATAAGACACATACTCGTGCCTCCTTATCACCCAGCATCAAATGGACAAGCAGAGAGGACCGTTCAAACTATCAAACAGAAATTAAGGAAGATGGCACATCTTCCTTGGCAGTCTAAACTACAGAGAGTCCTGTACGGGCTACGAACAACACCGAATTCAGCTACGGGTAAGACGCCCGCAGAACTGTTGAATAATCGACGTTTCAGAACTAAATTTGACAAGCTTAACCCCCTTTCAATTCAAGAAAAGGAGACTGAAGATATCGAAGAAAATGAAACTAAAAGAGTGAGAGAATTCAAAGTAGGAGAAATAATTTGCTTCAGAAATTATAGAGGCGGACCTAGGTGGCTCGAAGGGACTGTAGTTAAGAAAATTGGAGTAGTGCGTTACAAAATAAGACAGGGGGATAAACTTTTCATAAGGCATGTAAATCAGATGCTAGGATTTTCCAGGAATGAAGAAGTTGAACAACACACTAGGGACGGTTTGACTAAGGAAACCAACACCAGAAATAGTGAGGAGATAAGCTATGAGGAACAGCACTCACAGGAAGAGGGCGGAAAAGAAGCATATGGTACCGTGAGGATTCCTCCTCCAAGCCAGTGGGCTGAAATTATTGGGGTAAAGGATCCAGAAGAGTGCCAGGTACATGATGATACTACTTATAATGCAATATATAGAAATGAGCAAGGTAGCAACAAAAGACCGAGGTCAAGTGAAAGCCCACCGTCAGCTGCACCCTCTAAGAAAAGGATGGCATTTGAGGACTATGATGCCGGGAGTGTGGAGGACGATAGTCATAGTGCAGATGATAACGATAGTCATAGTGCAGATAGCAATTAATCGTTAAATAAAAGAATAGACTGTAAAATCATGCGTAGGTTATAAGTGAACTATTTAGTGTAAGTGCATAAAAGTGATTTTCAAACTGACTAGTATATAGTGACTCAAAGTGAAGTGTCCTCTATCAAGGGGGAAAGGCATGTTGTATATCAGCATGTGGGTAGCTGGAGAAACTGTGGGGTACCCCCAGTTCGGTTCTGACTCGTAAGCCAAGACACGTACGTAACAGAATGGTTCTGTTATATCCTGGCAAAGCAGAAAACAGAAAACAGTTTCCTTGTCAAGTAGTGAGGCAGAGTATGTTGCTCTATCAGAGGCGGCTAGGGAGGCTGTTTATTTGGGAAGTTTGTTGTCCGAGATTACTAGAAAAAAGTTTGTAATCAAATTAAAATGTGATAACCAAAGTGCATTAAAAATAGCAACAAGTCAACAGGCACATAATCGGTCAAAGCATATTGACGTACGATATCATTATGTTAGAGATGCTGTTCAAAATAAATTGATTAAAATTGAATATATTTCAACTTTAGAAATGCCTGCTGACCTGTTAACGAAAGGTTTGTTATCCACTAAACATTACAAGTTTATGGATATGTTAGGAATAAAAATCAAATAAAAGCTCTGTTGTTTAGTTAATTACATTTACTTAGTTAAGTGGGGATGTTATTTATGGTAACTAAATACTTATGTATTGTCTTGTGTCTATGGCTGTATGATTAAAAAGATACAAATAAATGTCACTTTGGTAACGGAAAGCCTGTATCGAATCGTTTCAAGGATTTGTTAGCCGTTCGTCCTACATGCAGTTAGTCCAAGTCGCGGTTTGTCCAGTAAGCGTTTGGTCCAATACGCAGTTAGTCCTAAAATCTGGACGAACTGCAAATTCACTTGGTAGCAGTTGGTCCAAATCGGAGTTCGTCATATTTCAAGTTTGACATACCGGCAGCCCGCCCTAAATCTTTCGAGGCGTACCGTTCCGGGAGGTAGTCGCTATCAGTGATAAAGATATAAGAATGAACAGGCTGTTTCTGAACCAGCAATCTACTTCTCGACCTCTTAAACAATTACCATCAGGTGATACTGGGGTTAATCACTGGCCAGTTTATTGAATAAATAAAACCCGTGTTGCATGTTGAAATGAATTAGAAGTGCAGCACCATTGATACAACCAGGTTATGTAGCAAGAATTAAATTATAAGTACATAGATAGAACAGTGAAAAAATTGCGATTTTCGTTACCATTCGCTTACGTGCTTTTCAGGAATAGGTAATCTTTTACCGCCACGTAAAGCAAAGTGTCGTTATAAGAAAACTCTCATTTTGGCAAAAACTGTTTACTTATTTTAACAAAACAAAAATAAACATGTATCTTCACACACAACAAAAATCTATTATTTTACTAAAACACACTGACATTGTAATATTATATAAATTAACCACAGTTTACTACTGACAAATAGCATATCAAGGGCTAATAGTTGTGTAAATAATCAATACCCATGTCATGTATCTGCTTGCTAAGAAATCATCTTGGCAAAAATCGTTTTCTTTAAAAATTGATTTGGTTTAATTTGATTTTCTTCTAGCCTTCTTAATGTTTTTGGAGTTTACTCCTTAAGAATCGATTTTCATATATAAGCCCGGGGTATGAAAAATATGGGGTGTAAAATCGAACGTATCTCCCGTGCTAATTTAAAAAGTTGTATTTCAGTATACGATCGGGGTAAAAATACGACTTCGTAATTTAGCAGGTTATGCGTTAAGCGTTATAGACTAAGGTCCCGATATAAAATAACCTTCACCGAGATTGTTTATTTGATGAAATGTATTTTATATTTAATTTAATATGTCAATAACTATATTGCATATGGGTTGCCTAACAAATTTACGTCCAGGGTAATCGACTCGAATGGACTTTGTAACAATGCGCAGATCTCAGCGAGTTCTCAACTGATTTTAGAAATTTTTGTTTTAAAATGCATAAATTAAATTTCGCTAGGTCGTGACGAAGAGAAAATTTCGAAAAAAAAACCGCTCCAATCTATGGTGCAAGCTTAGCCGGTGGCTGACTCTGCATCGACCTAGTTGGAGCGAAGCTCCCATGGATTGACTCGAATGGACTTCGTAACAATGCGCAGATCTCAGCGAGTTCTCAACCGATTTTATTTATGTATAAGTTAATTCAGTTTTAGAGTCCTTTTCGCTGTTTTTGCGATGAGTGAGTCAAGTCGAGGTGTCGTGAGTGATACGTCACTTTTAGAATGTGGGCAGCGGGCAACTCCGTCGTGGCTATCTGAAGTGGAGTTTGATAATAAGGCAGGGCCGAGTCAATCGGATATTGTATCGGACGCTGAGTCCATGTCGGATGTGCGGCATATAGCGGTGAAGCGTGCTTGTGGTCTGAGCGACGAAAGCTGTGGTTGTAGTGATAGTTTTATCACAATAGGCAGGAAACCTAAACGCTTGCGGGTTTTAGCAACCGCCAAAACGCAGCTGGAGCCGGACGGTGTGCCTGACAAGCTATTTGAAGTTTATATAGTGTCAAAAGAAGATTTACCGAAACAGATTGGTTTGGCAAAGTTGCTGCAATTTAAGGGTATAAAAGGAATTTTATCCGTCAAGTTTATGGGTCCACGTAAAGTTCGCATACAGTTTAACTCTAAGGATGATGCGGAGAAGCTTCTGGCTTCTCAGGAGTTTAACAATGAGACGAGACGTTCTTATTGGTCTAATATGGCATGCTGCACTTATGGAATTATAAGGCAGGTTGAGTTGGAGGTTGAGGAAGACGAATTTTTAAAGAATATTGAAGGGTCTGAAGACATTTTGTCAATATGTAGACTGAACCGTTTGGATCATGATGGGCGTTGGGTTAAGGCTGAAGCTATTCGTCTGTGTTTTAAGGGAACTTCTTTACCGCCATATGTTTATGCCTACGGTTGCCGATTTAAGGTAAATCAGTACACTTTCCCGGTTACCCAATGTTCAAGATGTTGGAAGTTCGGTCATCTGAGCAGGTTTTGTCCTACTACTAAAGTTACTTGTCCGAAATGCGGCGGGGAGCATGCCAATTGCGAAACGACTATTTTTAGATGCATTAATTGTAAAGGCAGCCATATGGCCTTAGATAAGTCGTGCCCGGTTTTTGTGAAGGAGTAAGAAATTCGCAGGATTATGTCTGCTGAGGGATGTATATATAAACGGGCTTTTTGGTTGTATATGCAAAATAAGGAAAAAAAGGATACGGATGTTTGTAGTCAGGATGCGCCATCTGTTTTTGAGAATGACTTAAGTTTTGGAAAGTCATATAGAGATGCTAATTTGTCGAAGCCGTTACAATCTAAAGAGTCTGAAGATTCTGTCTGTCAGGCTGAGGGCCAGCGATCAGTAAGTTAGTACAGATTAGAGAGCGAGCCACAACAAGAGGTTCGTAAGCCGCGGAAGTCAAAAAGAGTAACAGATGTGAAGAGGTCCGAGTGCCTATTGGTCAATCAGCCTACTATTGAGCGGGCTGATATGGAAGATCAAAGACAAAATAAGGACAAGAAGAAGAGACGTATTACTTTTGAAAGGCTGGTTGAGAAGACGAAGGATAGTTTGTTTTCTACCGAAAGTTGGGAGGAGAAGTTCAAAACGCTGTTTGGAGTTGTTGTTAAGGAGATTTTGGATTTATTTAAGGATTTTTTTAAGGAAGGTGATTTTGTAAGTTTGTTTTTGTCTAATGTAAATGGCTAGGTCTAATACCAGATCTTTCTTGAATGTAATGTTCAATTCAATATTGGCGGAACCCTTATCGGAATCGCCTAAATTTGTATACAGTTTTTTTAATGTAAATAGTGTATACAAATTTAGTTGTTTTCGTGTACATGTTATTTTTAAGTTTATACGGTTTATGTTTTTATTTATCTATGTCTTTTAGATGAATGATGTTGTGTATTAGGCCTGCTGGAGCTGGCATGTTCATAAAAATTATCAAAGCTCCTTAATTAATAAGGTCGTATCTTTGTATGGATTTCATAGTAAGATACGGTTTTTTTTTCGTAAATTTAGTAACTAAACTAGCCGCTCGAGGGCGCTTTACATCACGCTTCCTTATTTAGTTACTACTCATGATCTCTCCAATTTGTTAAAAATGAATTGGAAGTAAATTTTCCTTGTAAAATATTGTAATTTTGCTGTACTTATATTATACTCGTATATTAATATTATGTAAGTGCCTACCTCCTCGTCCTTGTTTGCAGCACCCAACAGGGTACATAATGTGATACTTAAACTATTTACTAATCATTATGTGCAATAAACGTATTGAGTATTGAGTATATATTTTATAATCGTTCTTAAGGCCAGGCGCGCACCACGATTTTAGTCGCGCGATAATTTTGTCGCATAAATGCAAGATATGGGTTTATAATGAGAGTGCGCGCACCACGATTTTCATAAACCCAGAAGTACGCTTATTTCTGCGACAAAATTATCGCGCGACTAAAAAAAAATCGTGGTGCGCGCCTGGCCTGAAGAGTAAACTCCAGTCGTGCGTCGGAGCTGACACACACACTTTTTTTAAGCATTTTGTTGAATTTCAAATCACACAACCTTCTTTTTCTGCTGATAGACGACTTGCGTTTTATAACAGCGTCAAAATGTCGCCCTTCCTTTTTTAAATACTGAACTAAGAGCAGTAAGTTCGGCTTCACTGGTATCAATCAATCAATCAATCATTTATTCATGAACAACAGAGTTGTGTATGAAATGCATATAAAAAGGTACAACATTAGGTTTAACACAGTTAAAATTTATAATTTAATCAATAAATTTCAAAATCTTATCAAATGATCAAAGTCAACACAATTGTAATAAAATAAGTTAAAAAATAACAGTCTCATTAAATATTAATAATAATCATCAAAACAAAAATAATATCATTAGTCTACATCATCATTCATAATATACTAAAGATCTAAAATTGAGTAATCTAAACTTGGAATAAATCAATTAAGTCTTCGGTATCTTCTTATTGATCCTGTTGTGCCATCCTTCTATGGAGTTCGTGGTTCTTTGTTTTTCATAGGCGACACTTAAAATCGGAAACAAAGGTACCCATTGCTTCAGAAAGTATTGCTGTAATCTTAGGAAATCATCAGTATTCTGGATTGGGCCAGCTGTCGCAATTATCTCCAACCATGTTTCCGCTAATAAACGTGTTGGTAAAAGCGGTAAATACGAACAGTACCTCTTAAACTTTCTGCCATCAGGTGTCTTGTTCAAATTAAACTGCTTAATTTTTTTTCTTATCGCCTGCTGGTAGTGGAAGAAGCACCCACTAATTTGAGCACTGGGATAAACGGCTCTTACAGCGTTTAATTGTGCCATTTCGAAGTCGGACTTAAAATGACTGATCTCTAACCCAAGCTCCTCTCTTAAAGAGGTCAACAACCTTTCGTAAGTTTCTTGTTTCTTGTCCGGTAGCAGACAATAAACAGTCGGCACAATGTTTGGGCGAGACGTTGTGGACCCGATTTCCACGTGCAGTGTATAAATTTGACTGAAAGGTTTTGCCGCTCTTTTAAAAGTACCATCAGCAAATACCGTATGTGCATTTTTACGAATCAGTTGTTTTGATATTTTGGTACAAAATGCTAAAATTTTGTTATCATTTCCGTGTTCAATAACTAGAAAGTTGTCAGCAAGGGATTTTGGAATTGTGACATCTTTTAAGCAGCGGAAAGATAAGCTTTTTAAATTTAACATTTTCTTTTTGTGTCTATTTAAGGTATCTCTTTTAGAATGATATAATGGGATTTCTCCCGGTTCCACTAAACCACTATCTGCCAGCTGTAGAAATGATTCCTCAAATATTTCTTGCATGGGTCCAAGATCTATACTCACTTTTTTTTTGCATTCTTCAAATGCAATATCGATAAAGTTTTTAGAGTGGTTCGGCTCGCAGATATGTTGGGTTTCTCTGAGAACATTATCGCGATCTTTATTCAAGGTAATAGAAGCACTGCATTCACTTCTGTTATGACAACGCCATAGCGTGCTGCCAGTATCATTTTTCGTATTTAAATGGTACCTGTATCCGCGTCTCAATAATACAGGATGACCTCTCTTGCTGGCTATAAATGTTATATCCATTTTAAGTGAACATTAAGTTTTTAGCACTATTACTAATTGTGTGTGTCTCTGACCTCTGACAGATTGTAAATGTAACATTATGACGTGTTGATTTATAAGTGGCCAGGATATATTGACATCTACTTACGTATATAAAACCTCTTTAATTGTTTCTACTATACCATATGTAATATACTTATTATTGTGTGTACCTCAAAGAGTAGTGTAATATACTATTTCAATTGACGAATGGCGAATCACCTATATTAGGTAGGTACCTACATATTGGGTGAGTTGCGTATGAGACGGACTGGGTTTAGGGCGGGCTGCCGGTATGTCAAACTTGAAATATGACGAACTCCGATTTGGACCAACTGCTACCAAGTGAATTTGCAGTTCGTCCAGATTTTAGGACTAACTGCGTATTGGACCAAACGCTTACTGGACAAACCGCGACTTGGACTAACTGCATGTAGGACGAACGGCTAACAAATCCTTATGTTTCAAGGATTAACCGTACATAAATTGTGTTAAACCGTCATACTTTCTTGTAGTTTCTATATTTTATTCTTACACTAGTCCTCATTTATATCTTAGAATACACTTTCAATATGTTTTCTTCGAGAACTACGTTTAGTTAAGTTCATATTACTGTAATAGTTAAGTACTTATCCTTTATGAAAAAATGACTGACTGTTGAGTTTCTTTCGGCGTTTCTTCTCAACAGTGGTCTCCTCTTGTGAAATGCCGGTAGACTCAGACATGTAAAAGTACCCTTGTGGCCTACTTGCAGAATAAAGTTCATTATTTCATTATTTCATTATATTATAGTATTTAGTTTTTTTTCTGAAACCATTCAATATTTTGGAATGTTATAACACAAACCAATCCAAACCTATTCTATAGGTTAACATTTTCTTTTTCGGAACTGCTTATGTTTAATAATATTATTAAGGGACAATCAATTGAAAATCAAACAATTGAATCCCCGAACTTTTTGTACGTAATACTGAACTCTCAGGAGGTGGTCATATATAGGACGGGATAATCATAATCATAATCATAATCATAATCATTTATTTATTTGTGTAAACAAGAGTACAATTAGAAACAATTACAATTATAAAAGCTAAATCTAACTTTGTTAAGTTAGCAAGGCACGTTGTACCTGCAACAAAGGATAAAATCTTTGCTCCAGCAACAAGATAAAGCTTTGATAACATAGCAAAGTGATATTGTAACTGGAACAAATTTAGTTTAAAAATGAGCAAAGTGATGTTGTTAGAACAACAAAATATAACTGCTTTGTTAAAAAAGCTAAATCTAACTTTAATAAGTTAGCAAAGCACGTTGTACCTGCAACAAAGGATAAAATCTTTGCTCCAGCAACAAGATAAAGCTTTGATAACATAGCAAAGTGATATTGTAACTGGAACAAATTTAGTTTAAAAATGAGCAAAGTGATGTTGTTAGAACAACAAAATATAACTGCTTTGTTAAAAAAGCTAAATCTAACTTTAATAAGTTAGCAAAGCACGTTGTACCTGCAACAAAGGATAAAATCTTTGCTCCAGCAACAAGATAAAGCTTTGATAACATAGCAAAGTGATATTGTAACTGGAACAAATTTAGTTTAAAAATGAGCAAAGTGATGTTGTTAGAACAACAAAATATAACTGCTTTGTTAAAAAAGCTAAATCTAACTTTAATAAGTTAGCAAAGCACGTTGTACCTGCAACAAAGGATAAAATCTTTGCTCCAGCAACAAGATAAAGCTTTGATAACATAGCAAAGTGATATTGTAACTGGAACAAATTTAGTTTAAAAATGAGCAAAGTGATGTTGTTAGAACAACAAAATATAACTCCTTTGTTATAAAAGCTAAATCTAACTTTATTAAGTTAGCAAGGCACGTTGTACCTGCAACAAAGGATAAAATCTTTGCTCCAGCAACAAGATAAAGCTTTGATAACATAGCAAAGTGATATTGTAACTGGAACAAATTTAGTTTAAAAATGAGCAAAGTGATGTTGTTAGAACAACAAAATATAACTGCTTTGTTAAAAAAGCTAAATCTAACTTTAATAAGTTAGCAAAGCACGTTGTACCTGCAACAAAGGATAAAATCTTTGCTCCAGCAACAAGATAAAGCTTTGATAACATAGCAAAGTGATATTGTAACTGGAACAAATTTAGTTTAAAAATGAGCAAAGTGATGTTGTTAGAACAACAAAATATAACTGCTTTGTTAAAAAAGCTAAATCTAACTTTAATAAGTTAGCAAAGCACGTTGTACCTGCAACAAAGGATAAAATCTTTGCTCCAGCAACAAGATAAAGCTTTGATAACATAGCAAAGTGATATTGTAACTGGAACAAATTTAGTTTAAAAATGAGCAAAGTGATGTTGTTAGAACAACAAAATATAACTGCTTTGTTAAAAAAGCTAAATCTAACTTTATTAAGTTAGCAAGGCACGTTGTACCTGCAACAAAGGATAAAATCTTTGCTCCAGCAACAAGATAAAGCTTTGATAACATAGCAAAGTGATATTGTAACTGGAACAAATTTAGTTTAAAAATGAGCAAAGTGATGTTGTTAGAACAACAAAATATAACTGCTTTGTTAAAAAAGCTAAATCTAACTTTAATAAGTTAGCAAAGCACGTTGTACCTGCAACAAAGGATAAAATCTTTGCTCCAGCAACAAGATAAAGCTTTGATAACATAGCAAAGTGATATTGTAACTGGAACAAATTTAGTTTAAAAATGAGCAAAGTGATGTTGTTAGAACAACAAAATATAACTCCTTTGTTATAAAAGCTAAATCTAACTTTATTAAGTTAGCAAAGCACGTTGTACCTGTAACAAAGGATAAAATCTTTGCTCCAGCAACAAGATAAAGCTTTGATAACATAGCAAAGTGATATTGTAACTGGAACAAATTTAGTTTAAAAATGAGCAAAGTGATGTTGTTAGAACAACAAAATATAACTGCTTTGTTAAAAAAGCTAAATCTAACTTTAATAAGTTAGCAAAGCACGTTGTACCTGTAACAAAGGATAACAGCTTTGCTCCAGCAACAATGGTTAAACTTTGATAACATTGCAAAGTTATATTGTAACTGGAACAAACAGAAACGCTTTGTTGCAGTAACAAACCACGTAATTTGATAAAATAGCAAAGTGGTTTGGTCGCTACGACAAAATACAGATGCTTTGTTGTAGAAGCTAAGTCTAACCTTGATAAATTAGCAATATTACATGAATGCCATGGCAAAGGTAACATAGGTTGTTCTGGTAGCAATGTAAATGTTGTTGCCGATACAATAAACTGTTGATTTACGGTTGGCAATAAAAAAGTTGTCGATGGCAATAAGCTCGTTTTGATTTCGCGACAAAGCTTATTGCTCTTTTGACAACAAAAAAAATGACAGAGCATTTATTGTGCTTTGTCGGCCAATTTTTCTCTCAGTGTAAGTATGATCCCACCAAAAACATTCTGTAAAAAGTAGCCAAGTCTCGATGGCGCTGCTTGTTTATCTCTAAAAAGTAATGAAATCTAGACAAAGTCGTACCAAGTCTAAGGTTCCTTACTGCGATTTCTTTATTATTATAGTTAATGTTGTGTGACTAGGCCGTTGAAGGGTACACCAGTATGGGCTATTATCTCGCTTAACAAACATAGGTAGTTACAACAGATATAACATTACGTGTAAACAAAATTGACTTGTAGCGGTTCTGGCGACAGATTGGTGCAATGGTGTCATGGAGCACCTGGTTTTGTACCCTTGTGTACCCTTCAACGGCCAAGTCACACAACATTAACTATAATAATAAAGAAATCGCAGTAAGGAACCTTAGACTTGGTACGACTTTGTCTAGATTTCATTACTTTTTAGAGATAAACAAGCAGCGCCATCGAGACTTGGCTACTTTTTACAGAATGTTTTTGGTGGGATTTCACTTCTTTTTGTAGAAACGTGGGCATATTGTTTTATAACAACCTGCTAATTCACTTTAGCAAACCTCACGAAATAATAAGCGAAATCAACGAAATGCAAATAATCCCTCCTAATCCCTAGCAAACGTTTCCAAGCGCAGTTGAAGAATGTCGTAAACGACTGTAACGCGGCCGGTTGCCACTTCGCCATATAAGATTATCGGAAAAACAAACGACGGCGCGTTTTAAAATACAGTCAGCGCCATCTAGCGACGTGTGCGGGTATCACCGCCACTCTTAGTCCAACGCATTATATTTTGACCAAATTTTGAGCGAAATTAATATTTTCGTGTAATTTGTTTATTTAATTTGTGTAATGTTCGAGTAGAATAAAGTTAATCGTTCGACTATTTCTTCTTGTAAACTTGTAAGTATAAGTATAAAAGCCAGTCTAGTCTTGTCCAGAGTTTTCCTTTAATTTTATTTATATGCGTATTACATTACAAGCAGAAGGGGAGGCATTCGCCCAGCGGGTATGTATTACAATGCCGAAGTTCAAAATACCGAATATCATAAGACCTATGGACGGAAGGCCGAAAATTAAAATGTCGAATGTTTATTTGACCGAAAGCTTAAAATCCCGAAAGAACGTTTGATCGAAAGGATGAAATACCGAATATTACCTATAATCCCGAAGACTGTAATCCCGAAGAATGTAATCCCGAAGACTGTAATCCCGAAGATTATAATCCCGAAGACTATGATCCTGCCTGAAGGTTGTAATCCGGAATATTATTTAAACTCTCGAGAATTATCTCGTATTTCTGTAGTCTTACAGATTCTAATGTTTATTTTATACAAAGAATATTAACCTAAATTACGTAACCTACTTGCCTACTACTATACTTACTATTTATAAGTGACCTCTTCTGTGGAACCGATCTGCTCCGGCGCTGCGGGATGTGCAGCCCCTTCGCCCTAGTACGTTAGTACTCTTTATTATACTGTGGCCCTAGCGTAAGAAAGTGCGGGCATCAAGCGAGTCGCAGCGGCTGAGGCTGGTCGCCGAAGGTGACTAAAAAGCCGAGGCTGCGGAGGCGAGCGTTGACAGCTTCGGTTCCAGACAAGTTCGGTTCGGTTGGCAGTCCATGACAGAATACTTTATCATAATATCGAATATTTAGTGTCATACTTAATTTACCACTTTCCCGGACTCTTTCCTTTTCTTAATCGACTTGCCACAGAACCGAAGCTGTCAACCCCGATTCCACGTGGTCTTGTCTGCCCTACCCCTAGAGTGTATATAAAAGCCCGGAGGCGCGGAGGGAGGGCAGCCCCCGGCCGCCGTAAGAAAGTACGGGCATCAAGCGAGGCGCAGCGGCTGAGGCTGGTCGCCGAAGGTGACCAAAAAGCCGAAGCTGCGGAGGCAAGCGTAGGTGCCGCACTTTCTTACGCTAGGGCGGAGGGGCTGAACATCCCGCAGCACCGGAGCAGATCGGTTCCACGGAAAAGTCAGATTAGTTTAGTGTCCTGACACTTTTAAAGTGCTCATTGACTTTCGGGATTATAAAATTTCGGGATTATGAAATTTCGAGATTTTGAACTTTCGATTTTCTGAAAATAGGTAATTTGAGCTTCGGTTTATCGAATATCGGCTTTTTGAACTTTCGGTATTTTGACCATCGGTATTTCAACTGTAGGTATTATGAACTTTCGGGATTGTAATACGTAACCCGCCCAGCTGTGGGACTAGATTAAATTAGAAGATGTATCCCACTACGCTGGATTTTTGCAATGACAGTCGATTTTTTTATGTACCAATAGTAGAAGGGGGCATTACCATATCTCTAATACAGCTGAGACCATCTGAGGGTTCTTCATCAAATAAATAATAAATAAATAAATATTGGACAACCTCACACAAATCGATCTAGTCCCAAATTAAGCTCTAGAAGGCTTGTGTTATGGGTACTAGACGACGATATACATACTTATATAGATAAATATATACTTAAATACATAGAACAACCATGACCCAAGCACAAATATTCGAGTTCATCACACAAATATTTGCCCTGGCCGGGACTCGAACCCGGGACCGCCGGCTCAGTGGGCAGGTGTTTACAAACCGAGCCAAACGCGTCGTCAAAATACTTCAGACCTTGGATTTTTGACATCAAATGAAGCGGCCCACCAAGTTGAATATTAAAATACTTAAACGGGTTTACTCACGTCGTAGAAATCGAATAACGCTCAACATGTTTCGAATCGGTACGCGATCCATCATCAGGAGAGACGATCAGTCGCGACGGCGGCCAACCGAACACAACACAACAAGTTGAATATTTTTTGTAAAGGCGATATGTCGATCTCTAATAGTTTGGTTGGGCTCTTGTGTTTTCTAATCAGAGTACTCCAGATCTTCGATTATCCTAGTTTTTAGGGTTCCGTACCCAAAGGGTAAAAACGAGACCCTATTACTGAGACTTCACTGTCCGTCCGTCCGTCCGTCCGTCCGTCTGTCACCAGGCTGTATATCAAGAACGGTGATAGCTAGACAGTTGAAATTTTCACAGGTGATCTATTTCTATTGCCGCTATAACAACAAATACTAAAAATGAAATCAAACTTGTTTTATGGTACGGAACCCTTCATGCGCGAGTCGGACTCGCACTTGGCCAATTTTTATAGTTTTCGCTTTATGTGGCCATTAAACCCTAACTCTGTACCAAATTTCAGCTCTCTGAATTTATGGGAAGTACTAGTTCTTTACTGATGATCATGAGTGAGTGAGTGTCGTAAATGCGAAACTTTGCTTTCGCTTAACTTCGAGACTAAATGACCTACAGACTTGAAATTTTGGATTTTAAGTATGTGATTATAGTTTACTGGATGACGAAAATTTCTGCGTTCTGGTCTTATCCAGAGGTGCTCAAATATGGGCCTGAAAATGCGGCGAAATGGTTCCAGTAAAGGATGGTACGGCAGTGTTTGCTTCGCGCTCGACTTGGCGGGGGCACTGCCGTGCCCCCCGATCATGTTGTTAATTTGTATTTTGTTGATTGTATTCTGATTGATTGACCATCACGGTTTTATTCAAGATTGACCACTACGGCTCCGGCAGACACTGTCACTGGTGTGCGGAGTGGATGTCGCGGAGGACCCTTCGGACACAAAGCAAAAATGGCGATGTTTAAATTTTGTTAAATATTTATCAGATTAGTCATGACTGTATTTGTTTTTATTATTACAGACACATGCCCATCCTGCAAGAAAAATATCCTTGCAAGGCAATGGACTCATTGCTCTGAATCTCATCTTCATTGTGTTACAAATAAAAATTACACTTAATTTGCGCGAGCGAAGCCGCCGGCCCGTCTTGTAGTTTCAGTAAAATTTAATTTTCAGTTTTTTTTTATCTAGCCTTACAATTTGCTTTTTGTCCCTCGCCATATTGCGTATTTTTAGTTTCTTATACTGACATGAGGTACTCTTTGTTAGCTGATTCACTTATGTAATTATTTTTTATTATATATCTACAAAACGGGTACTCACGGCGTAAAAGTGGAATATCGCTCGACATGTTTCGAATCGGCTGATTCATCATCAGGAGAGCCAATTCAGTGCTCGTGAGTGAACTCGTTTTGTAGGTAAGTATTTAATAAGATTGAGAGTCACGGTAGTTTCCTATGATTCACCGATGTAAACAAATAGAATACGGGGAAAAATATTCTACACATTTTAATTATTTTTGACATAATAAAGCCAAAAATATCCACAGCGATGAAATAATAGTACATTACTGCAGACGCCGAGAAAGATGGGTTTGCCGGGTGAGTAGGTATGAGTGGTTAGTGATACGAAGTCACGGCTAAGGCATGTATAGTGCTTTTCTCAAATATATATGCAATGAAATAAAAAAATACACCACTAAAAACGTAATATAATTCAGCTGTTTAGCCTGTTCGCGAACATAGACAATGACGACGATGTTCAAAAAAATATTGCTTTCCGGCCTAGGCCTTCAATTTTGAATGAAATTCCTTTACAGTTGTTCCACCCGAAACGTGTAATTTCGAAGCCTGTTATAACGCACGTTATGACGACATTTAATCGCAAGTTTGAGAAATAGTACATTACAGCAGACGCCGGGAAATAAGGGTCTGCTGGCTGAGTAGGTAATAGACGGATAGTGATACCAAGGCGGCAAGCCCTTTTCACAGCTAAGGCATGTCTAGTGCTTTTCTCAAACATATGCAATGAAATAAAAGATACACCACTAAAAAAACATAATGTAGCTGTTTAGCCCGTTCATAGACGCCATGTTTAAAAAAAATACTTCCCGTAGTTTCTTAAATTTTGTATGAAATTCCTTTACAGTTCTCTCTAGTTGTTCCGTCCGAAACGTGATACTTCGAAGCCTGCTTTAACGCACGTTATGACGATATTTCATTGCATATTTGAGAAAATGTATTTAATTATTGGAATATTTACCGTTTTCGATCCAGTCACGATAGCCGCTAGTGGTATAGTGTGGAGTAAAAGACACGTGAAATGCTTTAAATACGAGGATAACAGGTAAATAATGTTAGGTTACTTGTAAATTCTATGCAATGAATAATAATGAAATAGAATATTTTATAGTTAGGTAATTAATTTTAACTGGAAAACATATATGGGATAATCCAAAAACTGGTCAAGTGCGAGTCAGACTCTCGCACCGAGGGTTCCGTACAAACACTTTCCTTCCTTAAGTGGTTAAGTTAAGTTTGCACCTGGTATGTATAGCGCCCCATACAAATGAGGTGCAAAGTTAACGCAACCAATCCCGTTTGTTGTATGGGAATTGGGAGCCCCCTTGAATATTTATTTTATTTTACTTTTAGTATTTGTTGTTATAGCGGCAATAGAAATACATCATCTGTGAAAATTTCAACTGTCTAGCTATCACCGTTCTTGAGATACAGCCTGGTGACAGACGGACGGACGGACAGCGAAGTCTCAGTAATAGGGTCCCGTTTTTACCCTTTAGGTACGGAACCCTAAAAACCGAGCATTTTACTCATGTGCCCATAAGGGGAACTTCGTAGGTCATATACTCATACTCTAGCTCATTTATTCATAACTAGCTGGGCCCGCGGCTTCGCATGCGTGGTATCACAGTTTCTTGATACTGACAGGACTTTCCGTGCTGCCAAAATCTATTGGGATCTTGAAATTTGTGCGAGCCACTTTGCCACCAGGCAGCGACGTAGCAGCAATTATTCAATTAAATTTGTTGTTATCCGTACCCCCTCTTCTTATGTATAGTAGATATAGATAGAAGATGTACAAATACATTATAATGGTTATAATAGTACAATACGATTAAAAGCAGTTAACGGTTCGGCTTTTCTCGGGTATCATCGCCTCAATCCGGAGACGGAAATGACACGAAATACATTACCGCGATTTCTTTTAGGTAGCATTCAATTTGAAGTATCATAAACGCAATGTATAGCACCTGCCAAGATGACATTACTAACCGGTAGACCTAAGAAATTTATTATGCAGAAGCGACATGAATTTTAACATTCATTATTTATTAAAGCTATATACTTGTAGGTATACAATATATAAAAAAACATATATATATAAGTCAATATTTTACTGTTTGATGTAAGTAAAAGTAAGTAGTATATTACGTCGGATTAATAATTAATAATAATCACCAAATAAGAAATTTAAAAAACCGATTTCAACCGATTTTTGTTGATATTTCATAAACTGCTTGACCGATTTTGATAAAATTTACATGGGACCATTTCGGAAGTATACCCTATCAAATACAAAAAGAATTTTGAAAATCGGTCATATCTGTAAATTGATAACTCTATGTGAGAGATGAGGGATTCACGACAATTACCGAGGTTGGCCGAATCGTTAACTGATTTTAATCGTACTGTAGTTATATTTATAGTTAGATTATTTCAGAATCTTGAAAATGTTAACGTAAATAGATAAGATTTGGGTTAGGTTAGGTTTATGTTATAAAATTACAAAATATTTTACGGCTTTAGAAAAAAAATGCTTTCTATGTAATTAAATTTGTATCAAATGAAAATTCGATGTAACGTGTGTCTATAAAACAAGGGTAAACCTATTATTTATTATATATTTACGCGCTTTAATAATTAACTACTTTGTGTATATAATGTTTGTAAGATTCTATTTTTAATTCTGAAACAAAAGACATAAAATCATGTCTTTGGATTCAGATTAAGCTAAGAAAAAAAATTAAGAGGCCTTATTCCTTTTAAAAAATGTATTTTTTTTTATGGCAAATTATATTGATAATTTCCACCAACTTTTTGAAGTGAATAATACTTTTCCCGGAGTTCTAGGTCGAAAATAAGTTGAAGAATCTAATTTTCCGCGTGAATTTTGTCAATTTCGAGTAGTTTTTGAAACAAAAATTATCAATGAAAAAATCAAACTGTAGGTTTCAAATATATACCAATAAATCCCAATAACCCTGTTCTAGGTAGTAACATAAATAATATGTTAAGAAACATGTTTGATCATAGAGAAAAATGTCTAAAGCAATCAGCATTTTAAAAGGAATAAGGCCTCTTAATAGAATTATAAACTCATAAATAAAAAGACAATCATAAACTCAACATAATCAATTTTAATGTCAGGTTGCAACTATTTACAAATTAAACGTTTGCCTACTCTATACAGTTTTCTAGGTTTTGGACAATTCGCTTTAACAGATAGAGCTCCAAAATTTTTACTAGAATCATTGGGAACGTTAGACATATGACTGGCAAGAACCACATTAGTTATGAGCAGCAGGGACTCGATGTTCCCGGTAGCTAGGGTTGGTGTGGGCGTGACCAGAGTTGGCTCGAGCTCAGCCAGAGCTGGCGTGAGCATGACCAGAGCCACGCAAAACACGGTGATCACTTTCAGCAGCATTGTGGGCATCATCATCATCTGAATAGAAACGTAATCTGCATTATATTTGGAAATAAAGTAATATAACGTTTATTTAAAAATGACTATGTTAAATATTAAAAAACCGGCCAAGTGCGAGTCGGACTCGCGCACCGAGGGTTCCGTACAAACACTTTCCATCCCTAAGTGGTTAAGTTAAGTTTGCACCTGGTATGTATAGCGCCTCATATAAATTAGGTGCAAAGTTAGGTATTAAAAAAAAACTACTTACTAGATCTCGTTCAAAACAATTTTCGTTGGTAGTTTTTATAGTAATGTACATCATATGTTTTTTTTAGATTTTTCATTTTCTTATTTTAAAAGTTAGAGGGGGGGGACCAACTTTTTTCTACTTTGGAAGCGTCTGTCACGCAAACTATTCGGTTTAGAAAAAAAATATTTCAGAAACCTCGATATCATTTTTGAAGACCTCCCCACACGTATGTGTTTGATGAAAAAAAAATTTTTGAGTTTCAGTTCTAAGTATGGGGAGCCCCCAATATTTATTATTATTTTTTTTATTTTTGCATCAAAATCTTAATGCGGTTCACAGAATACATCTACCTACCAAGTTTCAACAGTATAGCTCTTATAGTTTCGGAAAAAAAGGCTGTGACATACGGACGGACAGACAGACGGACAGACGGACAGACGGACAGACAGACATGACGAATCTATAAGGGTTCCGTTTTTTGCCATTTGGCTACGGAACCCTAAAAACTATACCTACGTACAAATAAAACTTAATTAAAAGCATTTTTTTACTCCTCGTACTTCGTACTCTGAATCGGCTGTACATCCGACGCTCATACAAGAAAAAAAGTGTCACAGATCATTACGTTTACTGTATGGATATAATTTCTATGAACGTGACACACAGGAAAACAAGTGTGTTTTTATGCAAAGTTTTTGCTCATTTACCGAACCGCGTTATACGTTATGGTGACTTTGACTTTTACTTTGACTTTGACTTATTAGATTTGATGAACCATGTTACTGTGATATATCTACCGGTTCCTCATGTTAAAAATATTTGTAAACATGAAATGTAGGTAATACAATACAATACAATAATTACAATACCATATTGGGTATTCCCTGGGACTATTATGTTGCGTTTATCCTTCTAGAAATGTACATTTTCCGGGATCTTAGAATGTTTGCATGTTACTCTGTTAATAACGAAAATTATGTATATATTAAAAAACGGCAATATTTTTTGTGCAAGAAATATGATATCGGATCAGAGATTAATATCGATTATGCCTAATCTCACTTAAAAAGAGCGTCAACTCATCTAACAATATTTTATATCCAATAGATACCTATGCATACAAAATCTTTCAAATGTATGTTAGGTATTATTATTGCTTTGAATGAATTTATGTTAGCTAATACAAAAATACATTTCATTGCAATTCCTTGCATAAGTTTAGCTTCAGAGACTTTACGGAGTTTTAGTTAATCACTACTATAGTATAAAACAAAGTCGCTTCCTTCTGTCTGTCCCTATGAATGCTTAGGTCATTAAAACTACGCAACCAATTTTGATGCGGTTTTTTTAATAGATATAGTGATTTAAGAGGAAGATTTATATGTAGGTATAATACATGCATAATGCATTGCACCCGTGCGAAGCCCGGGACGGTCGCTAGTATCATTATAATATATATTTCTTAACAAAATAAATAATCAATCGATGTACTTACATAAGTTGATATGGACTCCTTATAAAACAAAGTCGCATCCTTCTATGTCCCTATGAATGCTTAGATCTTTAAAACTACGCTCGCTCCTTGGTTGAAATCAGAATCTATTAAATTATGTTTTAAAGTACAACTTTAATATTTTTATTTTATTTCCTTATTACTGGAAGAACTGGCTCCAATGGTAACTAGTAATAAAATGTGACTCAAGGAACTTGGATGCTTACGGTTAATGACGCTAAAACTGAGATAAGTAATATTTACCCGTTTTTAAGTGCGTAAATGATATTTGTGACGTAAGTAATTAGCTTAGCTTAAGCCCACTTGTCTATCATTTCATTATTCATTCACTTACTTACTCCGATGACTCAGTGACCCAAACTGAGTCTTGGCCTCTGCCATCATGGGATCTGAAATAAAACTTAATAGAATTAACTTGGCTGAGTCTATCATTAGTACCAACGAATCTTCCATCATGGGACCTCAAATAGAACTTAATGGTACTAATTCTGACACTAATTTAGCTGCCTTCTATAGCCTTGAAATGGCCAATAAGACCACTAAAAAGTTTAGCTTGTACAGATATACGTGCTTTGATGAAAAAATAACGTTAATAGGATGTATCCTCATGTCTCTAAATTTGTTTGCTATAGAGGTAAAGAATATGTTCTACCTCTAAATTTAGATTTTTAATAAATTTATTATTCAATAATTTTGTTTTCTTTTTATTCCTTTTAAATGCTAATCCAATTAACCCAAAAAACCGGCCAAGTGCGAGTCGTTCTCGCGCACCGAGGGTTCCGTACACACACTTTCCATCCCGAAGTGGTTAAGTTAAGTTTGCACCTGGTATGTATAGCGCCCCATATAAATTAGGTGCAAAGTTAGGTATTAAAATATTAAAAAAAAACTACTTACTAGATCTCGTTCAAAACAATTTTCGTTGGTAGTTTTTATAGTAATGTACATCATATGTTTTTTTTAGATTTTTCATTTTCTTATTTTAGAAGTTAGAGGGGGGGGACCAACTTTTTTCCACTTTGGAAGCGTCTGTCACGCAAACTATTCGGTTTAGAAAAAAAATATTTCAGAAACCTCGATATCATTTTTGAAGACCTATCCATAGATACCCCACACGTATGTGTTTGATGAAAAAAAAAATTTTGAGTTTCAGTTCTAAGTATGGGGAGCCCCCAATATTTATTATTATTTTTTTATTTTTGCATCAAAACCTTAATGCGGTTCACAGAATACATCTACCTACCAAGTTTCAACAGTACCTATAGCTCTTATAGTTTCGGAAAAAAATGGCTGTGACATACGGACGGACAGACGGACAGACGGACAAACATGACGAATCTATAAGGGTTCCGTTTTTTGCCATTTGGCTACGGAACCCTCATAAAAAATATCCTCAGACTTTTATTTTTTGGTTTACTACTTTGGTTTACTATGCTCGCATTAAAAAAAAACCGGCCAAGTGCGAGTCGGACTCGCGCACCGAGGGTTCCGTACAAACACTTTCCATCCCTAAGTGGTTAAGTTAAGTTTGCACCTGGTATGTATAGCGCCCCATATAAATTAGGTGCAAAGTTAGGTATTAATAGGTATTAAAAAAAAACTACTTACCAGATCTCGTTCAAAACAATTTTCGTTGGTAGTTTTTATAGTAATGTACATCATATGTTTTTTTTAGATTTTTCATTTTCTTATTTTAGAAGTTAGAGGGGGGGGGACCAACTTTTTTCCACTTTGGAAGCGTCTGTCACGCAAACTATTCGGTTTAGAAAAAAAATATTTTAGAAACCTCGATATCATTTTTGAAGACCTATCCATAGATACCCCACACGTATGTGTTTGATGAAAAAAAAATTTTTGAGTTTCAGTTTTAAGTATGGGGAGCCCCCAATATTTATTATTATTTTTTTATTTTTGCATCAAATTCTTAATGCGGTTCACAGAATACATCTACCTACCAAGTTTCAACAGTATAGCTCTTATAGTTTCGGAAAAAAATGGCTGTGACATACGGACGGACAGACGGACAGACGGACAGACAGACAGACAGACAGACAGACATGACGAATCTATAAGGGTTCCGTTTTTTTGCCATTTGGCTACGGAACCCTAAAAATAGAAATAATAACGCATATAGGCCGGTTTCTACTAGACAGATTGACGAAGTTTATTATTAACCTAAACTAAAAAAACCGGCCAAGTGCGAGTCGGACTCGCGCACCGAGGGTTCCGTACAAACACTTTCCATCCCTAAGTGTTTAAGTTAAGTTTGCACCTGGTATGTATAGCGCCCCATATAAATTAGGTGCAAACTTGCAAAGTTAGGTATTAAAAAAAACTACTTACTAGATCTCGTTCAAAACAATTTTCGTTGGTAGTTTTTATAGTAATGTACATCATATGTTTTTTTTAGATTTTTCATTTTCTTATTTTAGAAGTTAGAGGGGGGGGGACCAACTTTTTTCCACTTTGGAAGCGTCTGTCACGCAAACTATTCGGTTTAGAAAAAAAATGTTTTAGAAACCTCGATATCATTTTTGAAGACCTATCCATAGATACCCCATACGTATGTGTTTGATGAAAAAAAAAATTTTGAGTTTCAGTTCTAAGTATGGGGAGCCCCCAATATTTATTATTATTTTTTTATTTTTGCATCAAAATCTTAATGCGGTTCACAGAATACATCTACCTACCAAGTTTCAACAGTATAGCTCTTATAGTTTCGGAAAAAAATGGCTGTGACATACGGACGGACAGACAGACAGACAGACATGACGAATCTATAAGGGTTCCGTTTTTTGCCATTTGGCTACGGAACCCTAAAAACACAGCAAGTAGCTGGTCATCATGATCTTTCAATCTCTCATTCATTGAGACATAGAAAATGCTTTTAAAAGTGAACATAAATACAAAATTTGGAATTCTTAGTTTCGATATTGACTGAAATCTTGTCACTTGTTCCCATTAAAGCTGAATATCTTAGAAACTACTGGTCCTATTTCCACCAAACATAGCTAAGAACCATCTCGACGGACAAGTCTTTCGATAAAAAAAACACTCAAATTGATCCATCCGTTTGGGAGCTACGATGCAACAGACAGATGCACAGATACACAGATAAACATGCTAAGCTTATAATACCTCTTTTTTCGTCGGGGGTTAAAACGCTGTAGAAGTACGAGTACGGTGTGTGGATTAGGGTAGGACAATTTTTTTTTTTTAATTTCTTACAGACACAGTTGAAAAACATGATTATTGGCATTAATTTATACATATTTTTTTTCAGTTTTATTGCCTCCGGTTTACTCCGGATTATTTACTCCAGAAAAAAGTTCCTAATGTATGGGGCACAAAAAAAATGGTTTTTTTTGTTACATTTCCTTTTGTGATGCCCTACTGATTATACTCAGAATAAATATATATTTAAATATTGCGCCAAATTTAAAATAATAAAAGCAGACTTTATAACCCTCAAACTTAAAATAATCAAAGCAGACTTTATAATGAGCATTCTATACTAACTCAAAAATAGATCCGGAGGCAAAAGATAAATTTCAATTACAATGCAATTTTGGTATTTAGAACTATCGTGAGTTGCATTTTTTTGCTATGCCTGAAGAAAAAAAAGTATTTAATTTTCTCCCATACAAAAGTGGCCCACCCTAGTGACGCACCTTAGTATGTTGTACAATCCAGTTTTTATAAACAAATTGAGATTCTACAGTACAAAATCTAGACACGCGGCAGCGTGTCCAGCCAAGTTCACCGCAGGAACTGGCGAGCAGCAGCCGTGTGTTATATTACACGAACCGTTTGGAGCCACTTTTGACCCCTCAATAACTCCAAATCTATTCAACAGAAAAAAATGAAATTTGGCTTATGTATTTAGGTCCCTGAGAACAACTAGAACCACAAATTTCATAAATGTAGATGAAATAGTTATTGAGATATTGACGTCCAAAAAACGGCATTTTTATCACTGACTGACTGACTCACTAGTAATCAAAAACCTAACCCACTTCCAGGTGACCTAGAAAGATGAAATTTGGCATTCAGCTTGGTAATTGTGTGTGTACACATATAAAAATCAAAAACAGTGATATTTTTTAGTTTTATTATTATTATTATTTATGCTTGTTGCCTCAGAACTCCGTCATTTATTAACCGATTTGGAAAGTTCTTTCTTTGTTTGTAAGATGGCACTCTCTCTCTCACACACACACCACACACACACACACACACACACACACACACACACACACACACACACACAGAGAAGGTTAATAAATTGCCGTGGCGCGGGGACGGATAGCGAAGCGCGGGAGCGCGGCGTGGCGAGGAGCGGTCCGGCCCCTCCCTCTACCCCGCGTCACTCTAGTCAAGACAGGTGGGGCGTCAATTCAAATTTCTGTACAAAAAGTAATGATATCCCATCAAAAACATAAATGTTAAATTAGAGCCAAGTTCTCGCATGCAACGTTGTCGACTTCGCCGACAAAAGAATTGAGATCTATATGGGCGCCAAGTTCTTTGCCCTAAATTTTTTAGATACAAGGACATGCGACATACTCAATGCATTTATTTTACTTGGGGTGTAATTCAATATCAAGATTTGACTTGGCTAGTTTTCACAAACTGACTTAATTTTATCAAAGTAACATAGTATTATTATCAAGCTAACAGTATAAGTAACAGGACGTACACTAACTTGCGTACATACCTTTACGAAAATAGGTTAATGATTAGACAAATGTAATATACATTTATATGTAAAAACTAGCCAAGTCCAGTCTTGATATTGAATTACACCCCAAGTAAAATAAATGCATTGAGTATGTCGCATGTCCTTGTATCTAAAAAATTTAGGGCAAAGAACTTGGCGCCCATATAGATCTCAATTCTTTTGTCGGCGAAGTCGACAACGTTGCATGCGAGAACTTGGCTCTAATTTAACATTTATGTTTTTGATGGGTTAAAAACACCGCAGTTCACTCTTCGCACCGGTGTACAATAGCAGTTTGATAACCCACTATATGATGATGTACCTACCTAAATGAGACATAGTTATCCTACTTACTTATTGAATAAAGCTTATTTATACGGTTAATGACTTTTTAAACGACAGTGATGCCTTTAAGCCAGTAGTTTAGTATTGTGTGTCAATAGTAAATTTTTAAATAAGCATTATTTTGGTGGGTAATTTTTAATGTAACATGAGAGCACAATTTGTTGTTTCTCACCGGGCAAACAGTATTAGTCAAGTATGCCCGGCAGCTTGAGCATGTCATGCTCGCTTAAAGGTCTTTGCTTACGGTGGCGTCGTTGATCGGGTCGCAGCCTTCCCTATAATATGGTTGAGGAAGGCGATGGCTGAGATATGCGTCATACTCGTGAACGGGTGCCGTTTGTGGGGTCCGGTCTGTTCATGCTAGCAAGGGCCAAATTAAATATGTAGCAACCGCATACTAGTGTTAAATTAAGTAAACGTGAGAAACTTCATCCTGTACTCGATTGAAGTTATTATATGTTGATTTTTACTTTTTGAACTCTTAGAGACTGTATACATCTCTAAGAAACAGCTTAGTGTAGTATGACACTCAGAGACTTTATTACATCTCTGAGGAAATTTAATAATTTTAAAATATTTTATTGCATGTTATGACGCCTAGAGACCATATACATCTCTAAGAAATTTAGGTTTAATAATTATTTTCTATTGTAAATTATTCACGTTGACGCCTAGAGACCTTATACATCTCTGTGCAATTAAATTAATTATTTTATTTTATTGCATGTTGTGACACCCAGAGACTTTATACATCTATGGGTACCTATATTTAATATTTTAAATTTATCGTTAAAATTTTAGTTTAATGTTCCTACTTAACATTGATTTGGAGTATCTTACATCTCCTTTAGGTGTACCAGTATAATTAGTTATAACACTACAAATGTATCATGTAATTATTATTTATAAGTATTATTTACGAAAAAATGACTTACTGTTGAGTTTCTTTCGGCTTTCTTCTCAACAGCGGTCTCCTCTTGCGAAATGCCGGTAGATTCACAATTTGACTTGTAAAAGTGCCCCTGTGGCCTACTTACTGAATAAATTATTTCATTTCATTTCATTTACTGTTTTTAAATAAAACAAATACTACGGTAGGGAGTTTAATGAATAATTATTTAAATTAATTAATTAAGTATTTACAAAAAAGCTTATTCTAATTTGTCATCTTTTGCAGCGGCAAATTCTTTTCAAAGCGCGTTTGATGCCCGCGAAGTAATGCCGGACTTGCTCCTGAAAAAATAAAGTAAATATAATTAAAAATATATTTTTTTTTTATTGCCAACTGTATTTTCATACAAAAAGTTAATTGCTGGGCGATACAAATCAAATGAGCCCAAAAACGGTGGGTTTATCTTGCACTGTTTAGGAGTTCTTATGCCACCTTTCGTCTGCATCATCAGATCAGCTCCAAGGTACCAACACTACTAACTACTGGTAAACGACACACTATAGTATCACGTATTTATTTATCGTATGGCATTTCAGTCACTGGATATAGTAACAATTAATTTAATTAAATTTAAAGGTTAAGCCTTCTCCAAGTAATCTCTGGCAATTTCAGTGAGGTTTTTGATGTCTTCTATTTCTCCTGTGAATTTAGTGATAGGACAGTCGAATACCATGTGCTTGATCGTCTGGTTCGGGTACACGATTCGTGGAATTCAGAATGGAGTAGCATACTATCACGTGAACTACATATACAATACATTAATTTTAATATATTTAGAAGTAGGTTAAAATTGACTTCCAAGTTTTGGTTACATTGTTAATTACCTTAGTTCCTTCGTTAAAATTGTTAGTTACTTACTTCCTTCGTTACAATAAGGGAAGCTAATAAAATCGTTATAAAAATTAGCACACACACTATGAAAGAAGTCTCGATCTTCGTCTACACTCCCAGGCACAAACCAATACTGTGAAAAATGAGGTTCATTGTCACCTGCTTGAGGTTAAAGCACAGCACATGGCTACGAACGCCACGCCCAGCATGAGGTCCTGAAGCACACGATGAAAGAAGTCTCGATCGTCGTCTACACTCCCAGGCACAAACCAATACCGTGAAAAATGAGGTTCACCTGCTTGAGGTTAAAGCACAGCACATGGCTAAGAGCGCCACGCCCAGCATAAGGTCCATCAAGCACACGATGAAAGAAGTCACGATCTTCGTCTACACTCGCCCCAGGCACAAACCAATACCGTGAAAAATGAGGTTCATAGTCACCTGCATGAGGTTGAAGCACATGGCTACTAAGGCCATGCACGGCATGAGGTCCATAAAGCACGCGATGAAAGAAGTCACGATCTTCGTCTACACTCCCAGGCATAAACCAATACCGTGAAAAATGAGGTTCACCTGCTTGAGGTTAAAGCACAGCAAATGGCTACGAGCGCCACGCCCAGCATGAGGTCCATGAAGCACACGATGAAAGAAGTCTCGATCTTCGTCTACACTCGCCCCAGGCACAAACCAATACCGTGAAAAATGAGGTTCACCTGCTTGAGGTTAAAGCACAGCACATGGCTAAGAGCGCCACGCCCGGCCCCCAGCATAAGGTCCATCAAGCACACGATGAAAGAAGTCACGATCTTCGTCTACACTCGCCCCAGGCACAAACCAATACCGTGAAAAATGAGGTTCATAGTCACCTGCATGAGGTTGAAGCACATGGCTACTAAGGCCATGTCCGGCTTGAGGTACATGGAGCACACGATGAAAGAAGTCTCGATTCTCGTCTACACTCCCAGGTACAAACCAATAACGTGAAAAATGAGATTCATAGTCACCTGCATGAGGTTGAAGCACATGGCCACTAAGGCCATGCCCAGCATGAGGTACATGGAGCACACGATGAAGGAGGTCTCTATCTGCTTCGTGTATACCCGCTCGCCTGGCACGAAGTCACCGAAACCGATACTGTGGAATACGAAAGCATTTTAGACTACTTTTAATTTATCGTAGGTAATCCAAAAAATAATATAAGACTCTAAAATATACGTCACTTTTTTCTCAGAGAAAAAGTTACGACATAAATCCTGAGCCATCCTACTACTTCTCTACCAAAAAATTTTTTTTTTTATTGTGACCCTGTCAAGACCGCTGGGTTTCACCCTGACGACATCACTGAGATAATGACTCATCTATTTAACTTTTTCTTGCAAAATATTTTTATTTTCAGTTCATGCTCAAAGCTTAACTAGCAAAGATCTCTAATAGGGATAGGTTCCCCTTTCTAGCTGTGTTAAAAAGTGATTATACTCACTTATTTATCAATTTTAAGGTACTCCGTCATGTAAATACTCCCTTGAAGTATGTCAGTAAAACAAGGGTATTTGTGGACTGTAACGAACCTGCTAAGTGATATGAAGCAGAAGTAGGCCCCGTCGAGTTGGTCCCATTGCTCCCACATCCCGAAGATCATGGAACCAAACATTATGTACCTGTAACAAATAAAAATGTAATCTGCATCAAATATATACGTTAAGCATAGACTTCAAGTTAACTCTGAGAGACCGTGGTTTTTGGCAGTAAGGCCGACTCTTGTTCCCTTAAATATACGACGTTATTTTGGGTCAATAAAGAATATAGGTACATCTTCTGTTGATTTTTTTATTTTTTTAAATATATTTTGGTTTGAATTTTATTACGAAAAAAGCTTTCATCTCACCAAAAACTTTACCACATAGGTACCAAAATTTACATTTACACATTCATTCTCACCTTTAGACGAACTTAAACAAAACAACCAACACCCACAAACGTATACATGCCACTCGTGAGACCCAGCTCTGTACAAACACTAGCACTGAATAAATAAACTGAGTAGCACACTAAAACTAATATCCAGCCAATTTCATAGGTGGCTACCAACGCGGCGCAAATATCACAGCCTGATTAGTAGCATTCAAACGCAGCGTTTTTCAATTTTATTTATGAAAGCATAATTTATTTTGTTAGAAAAAACCGACTGGATAGTTATATATTTTTCCTTTGCAAAAATGTTTTTCTTTTAAATATATATTTTTTTATAATATAAGGTTGGAATGGTTGGCTACATTGAGTATTACATAACTACGAAAAACCATTGACTTTTTAGTGAAAATATTATAGTCCAGATTGAAAGTCGTTGGAATATGTTAGAATATGGTCATAGCTAAATTTTGACCGTTGCACTTTTGACTTTTGGCGGTCTTAAAGGTTAGACGATTTAGGCATAATTAGCTGTCGAAGGACTACGATCGGGAGCGACAGAATCTGATTAAACTTTGCAAGCCGGTGTCTCCATTAGTCCAGTGCGTCCTTTCGGTCCTTTTTTACGGGGCTGAGACGTGGGAACTAACATAAATTCCAAGTCGCTTAGCGAGCTATGGACAACTCTATGCTCGGAGTTCCTCTGAGAGATAAAATTCGGAACCAGACGGAGAACCAAGGTGACCGACATAGCATTAAAAATAAACAGGTTGAAATGGCAATGGGCGGGGGTATTTTTCGGAGAGCTGATGGCCGATGGCGCAGACAAGTTCTAGAGTGGAGACTGCAAACGACTCGCCCTGTGGGACGGTCCCCCGCCAGCACCTCTAGCAAATATAACTGTCATTCCCGACTATTTCTCGCGCGATATAATTACCCGTCTCTTTTTGTGCAGTCATAGAGAGTGACGGGTAGCGCTATGACGCGCTACGAGCCGCGAAGCATAGTTGTCCTAGACCGGCAGGTGTACCGACGACTTGAAGAGAATCGCAGGAAGCGGATAGATGTGGAGGGCGGAAGACCGTGTATTGTGGCGCGAATTAGCAAATGCCTATGTCCAGCAGTGGACGATATTTGGCTGATGATGATGATGGTGATTATGATGCTGATGATGATCTCCACTGGTACAATAAAAAAATAATCGCCTGGCACACTACACTGCACCGCGCAGATCGTCATAAACTAATCAGGCTCTTCCCTCTGCCACACGCTAGAAATCCAATAAGTCTTTAACGGTTGAATGCATTCGTTTTTATAATGGGATCGGGCGAGCTTACAGAAAGTTTAAATGGCCGGCGAGCACAGCATCGATTTAACAGTCTTCTTCCATTGTTCCACAAATGGCGGAAAAACTTAATGCGACTTGAGAACTCGTTATCTTCGGAGTCTTGGCCACATCTTTTCCCTGAGTTGAGGGAAATGTAAAATCCAAATATTGCACGTGTGAGAAAAAGTGAATCTTAAAATAAAGGATAAAGAAGTTGTTTAGTATTAACCTTTATACTGATTCATTTATAAATGGCGGGGACAATGGCCGCTTTGCTGCTCTCTGTATAAAAAATGTAACTAGACTTCAGTGTCAAAATAGTGTCTGCGAAAACAACAAGAATTACAGCTAAACATTATTTATTTAAACCGTGTGATCAAAAAGGAAGCTGACGGAGGCCTCCGAAACAGAACGGGCACATCAGCAACGGTAAGTCCTTGATATTTATTCTTGGATCAGTATAGAGTATTTTTCCTGACTCCACACCAGGATCCTCCCTTCGTTACCTACAGTCCGCTAACGGCTTTACGCCACATTTTCTGGTCCTTCGAGCCGGATATTAAAAATTTTGAACCTACCTATTTTTGTTTAATTCCCCAAATTAAAATCTATATAATATAACCGTTGCTTCCGTCGCGAATCGTATTCGCTATAAAGCTATTCCCTGTTCTCACAGATTTCCAAAAATATAATTCAACCAATTCGTCATATTTTTGTCCGTGACAAAAATGGCGGAAGGCGAGGTGCAATCTTTATTGCAAATTAGCACTTTGACAATTAAAAAAGAATATTTGTTCAATAAATTACAAAAGGCGTATGATGTATCCAAAACTGTTAAATTGGATAGTCTAGACTCGGTACAGAATTACATGGTACAGTTTTCAGAACTTGATGACGCTCGTAGCGATTTCGAAAAAATTGTCATGGAAATTATCATGCTTGAAATGCAGTCAAACCCCAAGGCTAAACCTTCAACAAGCGCGTTAGAAAGCTTCGACGAATTATATTATGTTTGCAAAAAGGTAGCTTTGAACTGCACGCGTATAGTCCAGGAGCCAACCGAAAAATATTCAACTGTAACCAAGGATGATTGTCTAGCTAGGCCGGTCTTACCGAAGCTAACGTTATTTGAATTTGACGGGCAGGTAGAGAACTGGGCTACATTCCATGATACCTTCGTGTCTTTGGTTCACAATCGCAAGTTCGAGAACATAGATAAATTTCATTATCTCCTATCTTGCGTCAAAGGTCCAGCACTGAGCATTGTCAGAAGTCTTCCAATCACGTCATTCAATTACCCACTTCTTTGGCAAAGCTTACTTGATAAATACCAAGACGTTAGGGCGTTGACCGGCAGATATCTGGACAAAATGCTGAACTTTTCGCCTTTGACAAAAGACAGCGTAGCGAATTTAACCTCGTTCGTGGAGACTTTTGATCATTCGTTGAAAGCGATTCACGCCTTGCAGATTGAGAATTTGGACGACTATCTATTTTGTCATTTGGCATTACGTGGGTTAGACAGTCATACTCGGAAATTGTTTGAAGAAAGCCGCGATCAAAATAAATTACCGATTTTCGCGGATTTAATAAATTTCGTCAACAAACAAATTAAAGTTTTGGAACATACATTTCCTAGTGCCGGCTCCCGGACTATAAACAATCAACAAGTCAAAGTGAAGTCATCTGTCAACTTCGCACAACCGAGTCATAAACCGGCCAATTTCAAATATTCGAACGCAACTTCGTCTTCACAAAAGGTTGGATTAGCTGTTTCGCGCTTTGATACTCAAAATAATTCGAACCAAAACAAACTGACTTGCGTGCATTGCAACTCAAATCATCTGATTTATCGTTGCGAACAGTTTCCTAAACTGTTAGTTCAAGACAGGATTGACCGTGTCAATGCCTTGAAACTATGCACCAACTGTTTAAAAAGTGGTCATGAAACGTCAAGTTGTAAGAGCAACATGACTTGTGGAGTTTGCTCTCGGCCTCACCACTATTTACTACATCGGGATGCAAGTGTTCTGCAGGCAACGGCCGTGCCGACGCCGCAGACGCCCCGTGCTGCCGTGCATGCAGTGGGGCCTTCACTACCGCGCTCCGTGAGTGTGGCTGTGACACCCGATCCAACCGTTACTGAGAATCTTCATTCCGTGACTGAAAATTCCAGTTCTTACGGTATAGTACTGGGGACTACGAGGACTCTAGTCGTTGACATTACTGGTCAATATCAGAACTGCCGTGTCGTTCTTGATTCTGGAGCTCAAAGCTCATTCATTACTTTGAACTGTGCTCAACGTTTGGGCCTACCTCGCAACAAATGCCCTTACACGGTATCAGGGCTAGGAGGTGAACTAGTCAAAAACTTTGGCATGGTGACATGCGACTTAAAGCCGTGTAAATCGGACGTTCCGAGTTTCCGGCTAGAACTGGTCGTAGTAGAGAAAGTGTCATCCGAAATGCCAAATGTTTCGTTTCCACCAGAAGTCATGGAAGAATACAAGAATTTCGATTTGGCTGACCCATTGTTCTACGAAAAGTCATCGGTAGATATTCTGTTGGACAACGGTGTCGTGTCTGATTTGATGTTGGACAAGCCGACTAATGTCAAGCCGAACATACCCAAGGTGATTGAGACGGTTTTCGGTTATGTCGTAAGTGGAAGATTATACAACGAAAGTAATCAACTATCATTAAATTTACATCTGTCGATTTCTGAAGAGAAGACTTTGGACAAAACGCTGCGTGACTTCTGGGAAGTAGAGGAATTGCCGTGCAAACCTGTACTCAGCCCTCAAGATCAGCTGGCTGAAGATATATTCGTGCGTGATCACTCCCGTGATGAGGGGGGGAGATACATCGTGCCGCTGCCTTTTGTGACTGATACGCCGACACTTGGAGACTCTCGAGTTGCCGCCGAACGACGATTGCTGGCAACAGAGCGCAAACTTGCGCGTTCACCAGTGCTGCAGCAAGCATACAACGACTTCATGCTCGAGTATGAGAAACTTGACCACATGGAATTGTACACTGGTAGCGAGTCAAGCAAGTATCTGATTCCACATCACAGCATTTTAAGGCCGAGCAGTACGTCAACACCCTTGCGCGTCGTATTCGATGCTAGTGCGAAAACGTCTACAAACATCTCTCTCAACGATACTCAGTTGACAGGACCAAACCTGTACCGTGATATAGGTTCCATTATAACCAATTTTCGATTATTCGAATACTGTTTCGCAAGTGATATTTGCAAGATGTATCGTGCAATCCTTGTGCGTGAATGTGATAGAAAATATCAACACATATTATATCGGTCGTCCGTAGACGAGCCGATAAAAGTCTATGAATTAAAAACGATTACATACGGCGTAAGTTCGAGTCCATTTCTGGCCATTCGTACTTTGCTACAATTAGCCAATGATGAAGGTGAACGTTTCCCTTCAGCTGCTAATGTCGTGCGACAAGGTATCTATATGGATGACATTCTATGGTCATGCGCAACCTTCTCCCAAGCCTGTGCATTGCAGGACGAGTTAATTAATATGCTACAGTGCGGAGGACTTGTGCTAAAGAAGTGGTCTAGCAACTGTGAAGAATTATTCGAGCGCGTTCCAGTTGAACATCGTGAAACTACTGTCACTTTTCAAAAGGATCGGGATGACGTTTCGATTAAGCTTCTGGGCTTGAAATGGTCTCCGGTGTTTGACGCGTTCAGCTTCTCTTTGAACAAGCAAGATACCGTCAATACCAAGAGATCTGTACTAAAGACTCTAGCATCTATTTATGATCCCGTTGGATATATTTCTCCTTGCACATTTGTTGCAAAGTGCATCCTTCAGGATCTTTGGAAGGTGGGTCTCGGTTGGGATGATCCTCTGCCTCAAGAAGTGTGTGAGCAGTGGTTGACATTCATCACCGAACTACCTCGCCTATCTGAGTTGCAAATCCAACGGCACATATTGCTTCCAGATGTAACAGAATGCGAGCTGGTTGGATTTAGTGATGCATCATCTCGTGGGTACGCTGCCTGCATTTACGTCATATCACAAAGTCAGTCGGATGTGAAGTGCAGATTGCTAATGGCGAAATCGAAGGTCGCACCTGTCAAGGCTCAGACGATCCCTAGAATGGAACTTATGGCCGCGGCTCTTCTTGGAAAACTTATGAAGTACGCATGCGAATGCATAACTCGAGTTGATGTGACTAGAATCACAGCGTTAACAGATTCGTCTATAGTTTTGGCGTGGCTGCAAACTGACGCCTATAAATTAAAGACATTTGTGTGTAACCGTGTTACACAAATAATAGAGTCAATACCACCCCATGCGTGGCGTCATGTTAAAAGCGAGTAAAATATGGCAGACGTAGCTTCCCGAGGTGTATCTCCGTCGCAATTCATGCTTGATAGCTCTCAGTGGTTTGAGGGTCCTACCTGGATGTACGAGGATCGTGAAACTTGGCCTGTATCAACGTACACAAATAAAAGTGAAACTCAAATTCTTGAGATGAAATCAAACTCGAATACGTTCAGTTTGATAGCTCGAAAGACTGAAGAAGAAGATAAACTAGAGTTTGTTGAGCGAGTCTGTAACCGGTTCTCTTCTTTTTCAAGAATGCAAAGAAGCATCGCCTGGATTTTACGTTTACTTCGACGATCCCGCGATGACGTTTCAATTCGCCACCAAGTCTTAACGACTGAAGACTTGAACGCAGCCCACGATAGTCTTATAAAGCTAGTGCAAGCTGCATATTTTAAAGAGCAAATTGAAACACTGAAGAGGGGCGAGACGTACATTCCTTCGTTAAGGAAACTTGCACCCTTTCTTGATGCTCGTGGCTTCCTCAGGGTGGGGGGTCGTATCCCGCACTCTGATTTGCCATACAATGCAAAGCATCCCTTATTGTTGCCGAAGCAGAGTAGGTTTACAAAGCTCTTGGTTGAATATTTTCATAAAAAATATTTGCACACAGGTCCGCAAACCTTGCAAAATATTATCAACCAAAGATATTGGATCTTGTCGGCTCGTAGCCTCATTCGATCAATTCACGGGAAATGTAAGAACTGCTTCAAATGTAAACCGACGCTGCTTCAGCCTAAAATGGGTGATCTTCCCTCAACTCGGCTGTTGCCTAATAAAGTGTTCGAGAATGTAGGTGTAGACCTAGCCGGACCTTTCTACATAAAGGAAAGTTTACGGCGTAATGCAAAGATAGAGAAGGCTTATTTAGCGGTCTTCGTGTGTTTTTCCACAAAAGCCGTGCATTTGGAAACACTTTCTTCTCTATCTGCGGATTGCTTTCTGGCTACCCTTGATAGATTCGTATCCCGTCGTGGTCTCTCGGCATGTTTTTATTCGGACTGCGGAACGAATTTCATAGCAGCCAGTAAACATCTTGCTGATGTTCAGAAATTCATGTTTGATAACAGCACCCGGCAGGATATTTTGAACGGCTGCGCTCAGCGCTTAATTAACTGGCAGTTCAACCCTCCTAGTGCTCCTCATATGGGCGGTTTATGGGAGAGCTGCGTTCGAATTGCGAAATATCATCTTGTGCGTACTGTCGGTGACAAAGCTTTGACTTTTGAGGAACTGTCAACTGTTTTCTGTAAAATAGAAGCCATAATGAATTCAAGGCCATTATGCGCTCTACCGGCTAGTGATAATCCTCATGAGTTTAATGTGTTAACACCAGGACACTTCTTAGTAGGCAAGAGTCTGACAACTGTACCAGAGTATGATTTACAGTCCGTACCCGTAAACCATTTAACGCGTTGGCAATATTTACAAAATTGCTCCCAACTGTTTTGGAAGAAATGGAGCCAAGATTATTTAAACACCTTACAGCAAAGGTCAAAATGGTTCACCTCGCCTCCCAATATCAAAGTAGGAGACTTAGTATTGGTGAAGGATGATCGGATTTCTCCATGCAGTTGGCCACTTGCAATTGTCGAACAGACACATCCCGGTTTGGACGGCATTGTGCGCAAGGTTACCCTGCGTACAAGAGCTAATAATTCTTTATCAAGACCAGTTAACAAACTGTGTCCTCTTCCTTACACTTACTAAATTACCTTCCTCTTTCTCCAATTATGAAGATTTTATTTTCTAGCGCCTCAGTGAGCGCATTTTTCGTTTTATTCCTTTTCTCTATATTTTATGAAAGCCACATAGTGCTTTCGGTGGGGGGTGTTTAGTATTAACCTTTATACTGATTCATTTATAAATGGCGGGGACAATGGCCGCTTTGATGCTCTCTGTATAAAAAATGTAACTAGACTTCAGTGTCAAAATAGTGTCTGCGAAAACAACAAGAATTACAGCTAAACATTATTTATTTAAACCGTGTGATCAAAAAGGAAGGTGACGGAGGCCTCCGAAACAGAACGGGCACATCAGCAACGGTAAGTCCTTGATATTTATTCTTGGATCAGTATAGAGTATTTTTCCTGACTCCACACCAGGATCCTCCCTTCGTTACCTACAGTCCGCTAACGGCTTTACGCCACAGAAGTAAAACTTTTCTTTGACGACGCGAAAAAAAGAGATAGCCATTAAAATATTCAAAGAGCGTTAAAATTCGTCCTGACTTATAATTTTATTACAACGCAAGGTCTATGATGGTCACGTTTAACATACAATAAATAAATAATATAGCATCTGCGACTCTCGTACTCACATACTTTTCAAAAAGCAACGGATACTCAGTTTTGTCATTTATTAATCGTTAACATAAAATATGTTTTTGCGCACAGATATTTTGAAAAAAAATCGGTTGAATAAGGTTAGCATTTAACTGTCTGTCTCAATAAGTTACTAATTAAGTTAATAGTGAAAGAGGATGAGACATAAATATAAGTACGATGGCAATGGCAAATAAAGGTTCTTATTTATATTGAACGGAAGACAAAGGTTGATAATGATCACAATGGTTAAAATAATGATATAGATGAAAATACTAATGGAAATATACGTAGAAAGTAAGTAAGTACTCAGCCGGAACGGAACAGTAATGGTCTGCTCATCAAACGTGACATAGCTGAACTTGCTGGTGAGGCTCTCGGGGGGCCTGGTGGGGGTATAAAGGGCGCGAGAAGCGGGTGGTATTGAGGTCATACTAAACTAGGGTTGCCATAAGTGTGGAGACTCAGACCGGGACATTTTAAGAAAAAATGGACAAGTGCGAGTTTGACTCGCGCACCGAGGGTTCCAACCAAATTTCTATTTATCCCATCTTATTGACTGTGGTTAAGTTAAGTTTGCCCCTGAAATGTACCGCGCCACATACAAGCGAGCTGCAAACTTAACGCTACCGAGTTCTTCAAATATGATACTGTTTGAAAAGGACTAATTTTTTTATGATTTTATTACGAATGTATATGGTTTCAGATTTTTATAAGTATTTGTAGTATGTAACGATATTACTTGCAAAATTTAATAGTTCTAGATCTTCGGGATGTAGCCTATCATTTTGATTCCCTTGAGAGTGTCGAAATGAATTGAATTGACAGATAGTTTAGTTAATGTTGATTTCTTAAAAATATTTCTTTTTACCAATATTTTGTAAAATTATCAGAATTAACACAGCGGCAGCAGCGCATGCCACACGCTGCGCTCGTAGCCTATAACATGCATTTTCACTTTTGTGGCGAAAAGCATCAACTAACAGAAAACCCGACTGGCGGCTCGCTGGCATTGAATGGCTGTGTTAAAAGTTGTTTTGTGTTTAGGGAAGGACTAAACCTTTAAGAGTTACCTATTTTTGTAATGTAAGTAATTCGTGAAACGTGCGTCGTTCTATCAGGGACGTATTTGGAAATTTGGCGCCCTAGGCCTATAAGTTTCGCCGCCCCAAGAAGTCAAGGAAATATTGAACTTTTTTATAATGGATAATGGTAGTTGTATCTATCAAGCACTTAGTTAGGTATAGGAAGTGTAAGAATTTTTCGGCGATGGGGTGCGTAGTAACACAATCAGAAAAAAACGCGAGCGTAGCGAGCGCGAAATTTTTCGGCGCGTGTTTTCGACCAAGACTTACTTTAGCGCCCCGGGCTATGGCCTGGATGGCTCTAGCGTAAATACGTCCCTGGTTCTATCCACGTACGATTAGCCTAGCTAGTTAGTCGCGTTTAATGGAGGTATATGTATTACTGTTTACCAAGTCCAGTCCTGTGTTAAATAACTATGATTTTTTTAAACCGGGGCAATTTGCTTATTGGCCGGGACGCCGGGACACCATGCTTCAAACCGGGACATGTCCCGGCGTACCGGGACGTATGGCAACCCTATACTAAACTGACGACGAGCTCATCGGGGCGGCTAACATTTTGTAAAGGTCTGTATCCGAAGGCTGATGATCATGAAGATGATGATTATGATATCAATGACGATGGCAAGTATAACATTACACAGTTGCTGATATTGCGAGTAAATGACTGAACTCACTGAATACGCTGGTGAAACTCGGTAGAGATCTGCGTTCGAAGGCAACAGACATTAAATATGTGAATGGAAATGATGCTTACGATAACCATGACGATGATTATAATAACAAAGATGTTGTTGCTAATCACATTAGTATAAGAAAATCATGGTTTTTATTATGAGGAAACATACATACCCAACCATGATGGACACACAGACGCTGATTGGAACAGTGATGGTCTGCGCATCGAACGTGACGTAGCTGAACTCGCTGGTGAGGCTCTCGGGGGGCTCCGACCAGCGGCGGGGGACCGCGGGGTGCGGGTCACGAGGCGTCGGCATGGAGACACTGCGAAGGTAGTCCGGTCTCCTGTAGATTAAAAACATCATCATCATCATCATTAAACGCCACGGTATCCACTAAAATCGCCTGCAGGCCTAAAATGGTTGTTTTTATCACGGGATAAATAAATCATAGCATCGGTCACGTTTTAACAAAAGGCAAGTGTGAATGACAAATGCGTTGTCACTTATTTATCACGTGATAAACGCAACCATCATAGGCCTATCCTGTAGGTTTTTTAGTGTCTATCTATCCCCTATATCTCGCCACAAAGTGCGATCCTTTTCAGACCGTATCCATCGACTCCCCGGTATCCTTGAGGTCATCCGTCCAACTAGTCGGGTGCCGTCATCAATGGGACAGGTAACGCCGTAGTATCTACTAAAATTGCCTTATTGCCCAGATGAACATATTCAAAGACTTTGTCTTCTGAGATCCTGTAGGTTTTTTAGTGTCTATATCTATCCCCTGTAGCTCGCCACAAAGAGTGATCCTTTTCAGACCGTATCCATCGACTCCCTGTCATCTTCACGAGGTCATCGGTCCAACTAGTCGGGGGCCGTCCCTCGCTGCGCTTTCCTATACGTGGTCGCTATTCAGGACTTTGCTGCCCCAACGGGCATTCATTCTCCGGGCTACATGGCCCATCTATTGCCACCTTAACCGTGCAATTCTGTGAGCTATGTCGGTGACTGGTTTTTCTGCAGTAATCCTCGTTTTCTATCACGCAGCAAGAAACTCCGAGCATAGCCCTTTCAGTACGTTCCGTGATTCTAAGCCGCCTTTTGAGTGCTGTGAACGGTGTCCTATCGTTTGACCAAAAAACGTTTGACCAAACAACGTTTGACCAAACAACGTTTGACCAAACAACGTTTCACCAAAATAACGTTTCGCCAAATGATCATTTGACCAAATGGTTCATTTCACCAAATAATCATTTGACCAAATGATCATTTCACCAAATAATCATTTGACCAAACTTAAGGTGAATCAATCACCTTTCAGAGCAGATCCGACCCGGCCGGGTTAGGTTAGGTTAGTTTTTTTTTTATATCCATAGAGGACAGGACAGGACAGGACAGGACAGGACAGGACAGGACAGGACAGGACAGGACAGGACAGGACAGGACAGGACAGGACAGGACAGGACAGGACAGGACAGGACAGGACAGGACAGGACAGGACAGGACAGGACAGGACAGGACAGGACAGGACAGGACAGGACAGGACAGGACAGGACAGGACAGGACAGGACAGGACAGGACAGGACAGGACAGGACAGGACAGGACAGGACAGGACAGGACAGGACAGGACAGGACAGGACAGGACAGGACAGGACAGGACAGGACAGGACAGGACAGGACAGGACAGGACAGGACAGGACAGGACAGGACAGGACAGGACAGGACAGGACAGGACAGGACAGGACAGGACAGGACAGGACAGGACAGGACAGGACAGGACTCAGGATCCTCATCCTCATTCTTATCCTCATCCTCATCCTCATCCTCATCCTCATCCTCATCCTCATCCTCATCCTCATCCTCATTCTCATCCTCATCCTCATCCTCATCCTCATCCTCAGGCTCGTCCTCGTCCTCGTCCTCGTCCTCGTCCTCGTCCTCGTCCTCGTCCTCGTCCTCGTCCTCGTCCTCGTCCTCATCCTCATCCTCATCCTCATCCTCATCTTGAAATAACGTTTGGTTAAATGATCATTTGGTCAAATGATCATTTGGCGAAACGTTATTTTGGTGAAACGTTGTTTGGTCAAGTGATCATTTGGTCAAACGTTTTTTGGTCAAACATTAGTGAACCATTGTGAACAACCATGTCTCAGTTTCATAAGATTCCGATTTTAACCCTTAAATGCATACAATTACACTAATTTTATTTCTGAAATGACGTAATTAGCAATGAAATCTACGTCAGTTTGAGATTTCGGGACAAGCTTGAGAAGCTTTATTGACAATATTCAGATTTAGACTTGTGTCATTTCAGTAACGTGTAAGTACAAATCATCATGCATTTAAGAGTTAATGCACACGATTGTACTCGTATCACGGCGATACCGCCTTAAGGCATGTAAAAATGAAGCAACTGGTTGAAAAATCGATGCTTTAGCTAGTGGCTTTGATAGCATAATTGGTAATGCACTCGTCTGGCCCAGAAAGCCGTGGGGACGTGGGTTCAAATCCCGCTCAAAGCATAAACATTTTTTTTCACTTCTATATAAATATTTAGTTAACGCTTGCAGACGTTACTACCGTAAAGCAGGGTAACTTTAAAATGCAGGGGTTACTTTGGAAAAGAATTTTTACGCCGTCGTTATTTTTTTTACCATCTGTGGAAATTAAATGCCTACCTTCATAAATGATCTACGTAACCTTTAACTTCATTTGCTAAACAGAATATGAATATTTGTGTTTTTATAACCATTTTAAATCTATCAAAGTAGCCCCAAATGTTTCTAAAGTAACCCCGGATTACAGTACTTTAATACAATTTGATTATGATTGTATCAAGTATGTTATTTTGCTGTTCCCCATAAAACAATAAAAAACCAATAATTCTAGTGGACGAACTTATCCTATAATCCCCTACAAGAAAGCAATGAATATTCCCCCAAAACTATTTACAGCCAGCTAAAGAAAATGCTAATAATTATTATTAAAATCTTTTTAAATTAAATTATAAGTTAAGCATTTCAATTATTAATTCAAATTCAAATTCAAATCTCTATTTTGAATTATTGCAATCCATATAATTTGTTAGTAACACACAAACTTATAAACCTATGTTTACGACAATAACAGCCATAACTTATAAAAATACTAAAGGCGGCGTGGAGCAGCGACCGGCGGTGCGTGCAGCCGCACCCAGCGCGCGAGCAGCGGCGAGTCCCCTCGCTGCGCCAACGCGTCGACAATGCTGTTTGAGCTGAAGAGAGCGCGATTCAGTAACGATGCACACCGCTTCCTAATTATAGCATCAAAACCATCGGTGTGCGCCTCGGCAAGCATTGCTGACGCGCTACAGAAACGCGGCAGCCCAAACAACACCCTAAACGCGTTGTTATATTGCACGCGCAGAGCGTTGTATGCCCTCTGCGTAAAACTGACCCACAGACTGCACGTGTAGAATGATTGGCAGTATGCTTTGAAAAGCGTTAGCTTCACTTCATTACTACAACGGGCAAATCTGCGAGCCAGCATGTTACAACGAACACACAACGCCCTGCGCTCCCTCTCGATATCGTCATTATCTGACATACTTTCCGTTACCCAGTGGCCTAGGTACTTAAACTTTTGTACTACCTTTAAAGCGGTACCACAAAGCGTTACAGGTGTCATTTTATACGATTTTTTACCGGCTTTAAATTGAAGTAGCTCACTTTTTGAAGTATTGTACTTCAGCCCATGGGAACCTGCATATGTTTCACATGTTTTCACCGGTCGCTGCAGAACATCTACCGAGGGGCTCAGCAACACCATGTCATCCGCGTAACTCAGATTATTAACGCAGACCCCGCCTATATGAAATCCGGCATTTATGTGCTGCTGAGCTTAATGTCTGGTTTTTTTTTAGTATCCAGTCAAGATCTAATTCAAACATTTCAATATTCATGAAATAAATTAAACATTTTGAAATCCAATCTAAGCAATTCAGATTTTAGGATAACGACTTTATTAAACGCGTAAATACAGATTTATAAATCGGCTTGATATACAATTTCACCAGTTCTAAATTATCGGAATTTATCCGATAAGATGGCAGGGATCCGTACTTTTTAGGGTTCCGTACCCAAAGGGTAAAAACGGGACCCTATTACTGAGACTTCGCTGTCCGTCCGTCCGTCTGTCACCAGGCTGTATCTCAAGAACGGTGATAGCTAGACAGTTGAAATTTTCACAGATGATGTATTTCTATTGCCGCTATAACAAAAAATACTAAAAATAAATAAAATAAATATTTAAGGGGGCTCCCATACAAGAAACTTGTTATAGACCGTCCGTCCGTCTGTCACCAGGCTGTGTCTCAAGAACGGTGATAGCAAGACAGTTGAAATTTTCATAGATGATGTATTTTATTGCCGCTATAACAACAAATACTAAAAATAAAATAAAATAAATATTTAAGGGGGGCTCCCATACAACCAACTTGTTATAGATTATGGTACGGAACCCTTCACGCGCGATTCGGACTCGCACTTGCCCAATTTGATATAGGCTGCGGCCTATACGTAATAGAAGACGATCCTGCATCACGCTATTCAGATTTTTCCTGAAATCATGGCCCCCTCTCCATAGAAAATAGATTTTCAATATAATTTTCGAATTTCGTAATAGTACGGTCGTCAAGTGAAGAGAAAGTCGCCTTGTCGTAGGAGACCAAAAAATTAACAAGAAATAAGGAAGGGTGGGGTGGGGGGTATATGAAATCGCCTCATTAGAGTCGCAGGGAGTAGATGGATACGGTTTTCACAGGTTCGAACCTTGCCTTGTGGCGAACTGGGGGAGGCCTATGTTCAGCGTTGGACGTCTATAGCTGATAGATAGATATATATAGACAAACAAGAGCGAAGCTCTTAAATTATGAATGAATGAACCGTCAGCATAAAAATTACCTGACAAATTGACTGCTACCTTAATGTCAAATTGCATACAAAATTTGTCAGCTGACTGAATCTATGACATTGCAAAGGACATCGGCGTTGTGTCATTCTTAGCTCATAGTTTTATTGTCAAGAATTTCTACTAGTTCATCCCGTAAAAGGCCGCATTAAGTCGTTTACTGGCCCCCATTGTCACATTTAAAGCCCGGATCGTCCATTAAGCGACCTTTAGACGATTAACCCTAACCTTTAAGCCACTTCAGTTCAAGGGCCACGATTGTGTGATGCTCTTTTGTTGATGGAGTAGTCGAAAGACGAAGAATTTAGTCGCTAATTTGCGATGACTTTATAGAAGAAAAGGTTTTCTCCGGGCAGAGGTTTAGTTGTCCTATTGACATCTTTATCAATTGGAGAATAGGCATAACGACTTTTTATTTGAGGATGTCAAACGATTCTATTTTTTATTGGGATCAAATGTCTATATGAACTAACTACATGTAGACTGGTCTAAAAGTTAGAAATGACCGTCAAAGTTCAACATTCCTACGGAGCGCTAAAAACGGTCCATACAAATGGCCAGTCGTGACATCATTATATGTTATGGGTACCAATATTTGTATGGAGACAATAAGTAATTTGCCATTTTCACCGTGAAAAAGTGCGTTTAAGTTCATGGTTGTATACAATTATTGTTTAGTTACATTATGAGGATTCTGAAAACAACGAAAAAAAATATTTTAGATTTAAAAAAGAGCAATAAACAACTATAAATATGAATAAGCTATACTTACATATAAATTATATACTTAGACATAGCCCTATTCCCCACTCAAATATTTATTTTCCTTTGTTTTTAGTATTTGTTGTTATAGCAGCAACAGAAACACATCATCTGTTAAAATGAGCTATCACGGGTCATGAGATATAGCCTGTTAACAGACAGACGGACAGGAGAGGCTTAGTAACCTGGTCTCGTTTTGACTCTTTGGGTACGGAACCCTAAAAATAAATTCTCAACTTTTAATTAATTCTCAGTGCTAAAATAATCACCTGTTTCTGAACGTTCACCTAAACATTCTAACTCATTACTCAACACAATAAATCGACTTTGAAAGCTCTAGGAATATAATTTACCCCCTGCTAATGTCAAACAATAAACTTTAACATAAGCTTAATTAAACCCGCTGATAGAATTAAACTTTAATTATAAGGGTCCAGACTTAAGCTTCTTTAGAAACCTTCCAAAGGACATTAGCATTTAGGCTGTACCAAGGCTGAACTGAGGTAAAACCCAGTATCTGACATTTTGTTATGTAAATTATGTTTTAAATTAACAATATACCAGCTTTATGTAAAATAGAAGCTTTGTAATGTATTTCCCTTCGAAGCCTAGAGACCTTTTACATCTCTGGGAAAATTGATAGTTTAAATTGTATTAAACTATTGGTATTGTGAGAAGATATAGTCTGGCTAATGAAATAATACTCAGTTTCAGCAGAACATTTAAAGGAAAAGCGGCTGGTTACACTGTGTGTAGTAGGGATTAGATTATCTATGCATACGCAAGATACCTAAAGAAATAAGTTAAATATTATGTTGACGTGCACTCATAGTCAGCTCACATAATTTCTACCACTATGTACAGTACAGTCAACGACAAACACATATGTTTACACTTTCAAACCATATACGAGGCGAAAAATTAAATGAAGTGTCAAGAAGACCTAGCTCAATAATACCATATTAATCCGTGACCCAAAAAAATACATAAGTACTATGCCAAATTTTAACTCAAATAGAACGGAATTTTAGAACTACTCGTAGTACATAAAGTATCAAAATTATTTATAGAGGACCCACCCCACCCATAGACAATCTGTGATACCACAAAGAAATATCTGTCAACATTATAGCTAGCCAGACTCTAGTGTACAGCATATAACGTTAAGTATAACTATTAAATAATAATAAAATAAACTATTGAAGTTACAAAGTTTTTGGTACATATAACCGCCGTAAATCGTGATCCGTTAAAGAGTGATCCGGGGGATATTACCCAATTCATATTTTGTCAATTACGGGGTCATAGTTTGTGCTAAACTTATCTTCTATGTGGAAAGGTCTTGTTTAAATAAATTACAGGACAATAATAAAGGTTTCACGTACGAGTATTAACTATAATCACAAACAATTGTAAACAACAAGTTTTAGACACAATATTACGGCCAACTTGGAAACTATATACGAGTACCTACCTTTTATCGTGGCATGTGTTTCACGCTTTAATTAAATAATGTGGCAATTATCATAATCCTTGATATTTTTTATTAAGAAATGTATAATTTTTTTTTTACTTTAGTTTCAATACACCTATATCCTAATGTTAAAGATATTATTTGTCGCACTAGAAATAGAAATGAATGATCTATTGTTGATGATTATGATCTCTAACTCTAGAGATGCGCAAATCAAGTCGCTCAAGTGAAGGAGAACAATTTATTTATTATTTATTAATGTCTTTAGCTTTCGCGATATATATCTCTCATTTCGTTCATTTCCTTCACTTCGTTCAGTTGATCTACCGACTCAAACTGCTTCATTTTGTTTCAGTGGCTCATTTGAAATGATGCGTTGTAAGAAGTATTAAGAAAATATTCAAAGTAAATACTAATGATAATGATGTAGCTGTTGGAAAAATGTGACTCATCTCAAAATGATCGACAAATAAAATTATTTGACGTCCTTAATATTACTGTTAATAAGTATTGACATTCATAATGCATCATTCAGTTAAGTTCTTATTGAGTGGTGAGTGGTTACGAACGAAATATACTGGTTGGTTTATCCTTCAGTGAATGAGTGAGTTACTGACATGATATAGATTTATGAAACATGTAAATGTCTCATTTATTTTAATGTGGGTACTCCACAATTTTTTATTTAAGCCTTTAATACAAAGATCAAACCATTTCAGTGGGAGCTAGGGTAGCGAAATGGTTAACGCGCTGGACCGGCAATCCAGAGGTACCGGGTTCGATTCCCGGTCTCTTCCACCAGGTAGCTTCTTTTTCAATTTTTCTTTAAGCTTTGATCTTTGTATTAAAGGCTTACATACTGACATGATGACAAATATACTTCACTTAAAACTCATTTGCGAACGACACACTCTATCTCTAACTAACCACAAAATATAAAGACAACAGAGTATGGGTAAGTTACCTTACCTCGCGAACTTTGGATGCGGCATCGGTGGCAGGAACTCAGGAGTCACATCCGAGTCGTAGTTGAAGGGTCTGGGCGCACGCCTTCTCCAATGCTCTGGACATTCGATGCTCTCAACGTCGCTCACCTCCAGCTGAAATACAACCATGGAGAATTAGACCATTTGTTAATCCATAAAATATAAGTCACAAAGATATTGAAAACAGATTATTAGATTATAGTTTAACGCTGGTAGGTTGGGTCAAACCGTTAAACGTCAATTTAGGTGCTTTAGAAACGTTTTCAGCAGGCTGTAAAATCATCACAGGCCGTTTCAGAAGTTTTTTTTGGAGTTTACTCCTTAAGAATAGATTTTCATATATAAGCCCGGGGTATGAAAAATATGGGGTGTAAAATCGAACGTATCTCCCGTGCTAATTTAAAAAGTTGTATTTCAGTATACGATCGGGGTAAAAATACGACTTCGTAATTTAGCAGGTTATGCGTTAAGCGTTATAGACTAAGGTCCCGATATAAAATAACCTTCACCGAGATTGTTTATTTGATGAAATGTATTTTATATTTAATTTAATATGTCAATAACTATATTGCATATGGGTTGCCTAACAAATTTACGTCCAGGGTATGTTTAATTAATAATAAAAAAAAATTGTTTTAAACATTTCACCGGTTTGATTAATATTAGATAAATTCTATACCAATCGAAAGTATGAAGCCCATAGAATATGCAAACGTTAGGTTGCCTATTCTTTTCCCGTCACAACTATTGGGTAGCCAGGTATAAACAGGTAAATCTATACCTACTAGCATTTTGCAAAGGTCTGACTGTTGAATTGAAAATAAATAAAATTAAAGATTATTTAATTATGAATTTATCTAATAATCAAATCGGTGAAATGTAAAAATTTTTTTTTTTAATTTTAAACTAAACATACCCTGGACTTAAATTTGTTAGGCAACTCATATGCAATATATTTATTGACATTTTAAACTAAATATAAAATACATTTCATCAAATAAACATCTCTGTGAAGGTCATTTTATATCGGGAGCTTAGTCTATAACGCTTAATGCATAATCTGCTAAATCAAGAAGTCGTATTTTTACCCCAATCGTATACTGAGATACGACTTTTTAAATTAGCACGGCAGATACGTTCCAAAAATATAAGAATTGCGAGGATTGACGTTTGGTTGTCAAAGGCGACGGTTGAAAATTTTATCAAATTTTATTTTATTTATGTATAAGTTAATTCAGTTTTAGAGTCCTTTTCGCTGTTTTAGCGATGAGTGAGTCAAGTCGAGGTGTCGTGAGTGATACGTCACTTTTAGAATGTGGGCAGCGGGCAGCTCCGTCGTGGCTATCTGAAGTGGAGTTTGATAATAAGGCAGGGCCGAGTCAATCGGATATTGTATCGGACGCTGAGTCCATGTCGGATGTGCGGCATATAGCGGTGAAGCGTGCTTGTGGTCTGAGCGACGAAAGCTGTGGTTGTAGTGATAGTTTTATCACAATAGGCAGGAAACCTAAACGCTTGCGGGTTTTAGCAACCGCCAAAACGCAGCTGGAGCCGGACGGTGTGCCTGACAAGCTATTTGAAGTTAATATAGTGTCAAAAGAAGATTTACCGAAACAGATTGGTTTGGCAAAGTTGCTGCAATTTAAGGGTATAAAAGGAATTTTATCCGTCAAGTTTATGGGTCCACGTAAAGTTCGCATACAGTTTAACTCTAAGGATGATGCGGAGAAGCTTCTGGCTTCTCAGGAGTTTAACAATGAGACGAGACGTTCTTATTGGTCTAATATGGCATGCTGCACTTATGGAATTATAAGGCAGGTTGAGTTGGAGGTTGAGGAAGACGAATTTTTAAAGAATATTGAAGGGTCTGAAGACATTTTGTCAATATGTAGACTGAACCGTTTGGATCATGATGGGCGTTGGGTTAAGGCTGAAGCTATTCGTCTGTGTTTTAAGGGAACTTCTTTACCGCCATATGTTTATGCCTACGGTTGCCGATTTAAGGTAAATCAGTACACTTTCCCGGTTACCCAATGTTCAATATGTTGGAAGTTCGGTCATCTGAGCAGGTTTTGTCCTACTACTAAAGTTACTTGTCCGAAATGCGGCGGGGAGCATGCCAATTGCGAAACGACTATTTTTAGATGCATTAATTGTAAAGGCAGCCATATGGCCTTAGATAAGTCGTGCCCGGTTTTTGTGAAGGAGTAAGAAATTCGCAGGATTATGTCTGCTGAGGGATGTATATATAAACGGGCTTTTTGGTTGTATATGCAAAATAAGGAAAAAAAGGATACGGATGTTTGTAGTCAGGATGCGCCATCTGTTTTTGAGAATGACTTAAGTTTTGGAAAGTCATATAGAGATGCTAATTTGTCGAAGCCGTTACAATCTAAAGAGTCTGAAGATTCTGTCTGTCAGGCTGAGGGCCAGCGATCAGTAAGTTAGTACAGATTAGAGAGCGAGCCACAACAAGAGGTTCGTAAGCCGCGGAAGTCAAAAAGAGTAACAGATGTGAAGAGGTCCGAGTGCCTATTGGTCAATCAGCCTACTATTGAGCGGGCTGATATGGAAGATCAAAGACAAAATAAGGACAAGAAGAAGAGACGTATTACTTTTGAAAGGCTGGTTGAGAAGACGAAGGATAGTTTGTTTTCTACCGAAAGTTGGGAGGAGAAGTTCAAAACGCTGTTTGGAGTTGTTGTTAAGGAGATTTTGGATTTATTTAAGGATTTTTTTAAGGAAGGTGATTTTGTACGTTTGTTTTTGTCTAATGTAAATGGCTAGGTCTAATACCAGATCTTTCTTGAATGTAATGTTCAATTCAATATTGGCGGAACCCTTATCGGAATCGCCTAAATTTGTATACAGTTTTTTTAATGTAAATAGTGTATACAAATTTAGTTGTTTTCGTGTACATGTTATTTTTAAGTTTATACGGTTTATGTTTTTATTTATCTATGTCTTTTAGATGAATGATGTTGTGTACTAGGCCTGCTGGAGCTGGCATGTTCATAAAAATTATCAAAGCTCCTTAATTAATAAGGTCGTATCTTTGTATGGATTTCATAGTAAGATACGGTTTTTTTTTCGTAAATTTAGTAACTAAACTAGCCGCTCGAGGGCGCTTTACATCACGCTTCCTTATTTAGTTACTACTCATGATCTCTCCAATTTGTTAAAAATGAATCGGAAGTAAATTTTCCTTGTAAAATATTGTAATTTTGCTGTATATTATACTCGTATATTAATATTATGTAAGTGCCTACCTCCTCGTTCTTGTTTGCAGCACCCAACAGGGTACATAATGTGATACTTAAACTATTTACTAATCATTATGTGCAATAAACGTATTGAGTATTGAGTATATATTTTATAATCGTTCTTAAGGCCAGGCGCGCACCACGATTTTAGTCGCGCGATAATTTTGTCGCATAAATGCAAGATATGGGTTTATAATGAGAGTGCGCGCACCACGATTTTCATAAACCCAGAAGTACGCTCATTTCTGCGACAAAATTATCGCGCGACTAAAAAAAAATCGTGGTGCGCGCCTGGCCTGAAGAGTAAACTCCAGTCGTGCGTCGGAGCTGACACACACACTTTTTTTTATTTATTTTCCAAAAAAAGGTGTACATAACTGCATGCTACTGTAATAACCCGCCAAACTGCTAAGACTGTTTGTTGGCGAGATCGCGCTCATCTACATTATTTTTAGTTATATGCACCTAATACTACATATTTACCTTATAATATTAACAGGTTAACCTTAAACTACAGCCACGGAAGCAAGAATACTTTTGCAAAATCAGCCCTAGGGCAGTTATTCCAAAAATATCCTTTTTAAACTATTTTTGACAACATTTCCGCTACACTCCTTTTCATCCCTTTACCAATCAATTTCATCTTTGGAACCAAATACTTATTTATTCTTCTACCATAATAATTGCGTGCAAAATGTTGCTCTATCACAATATATCAAAAGATCAAAATTTCACCCAGGTTGCCGTCTTTTTCAGGCGCCTGAAACATGTTTTCAGTCCGTTTCAGGGCATCCTCTATCAGATGATGCCATAACCTGAAAACCCGTTTTCAGGCAACTTGGGTGAGAATTTGATCTTTTGATATGTGATTTTATTTATTTATTTATTCAAATTTGTTACACAGCATTACAGTAATTAAACCAAGGCTTAAATCTAGTAGTGATAGAGCAACTTCTGAAAACTGGGAACATGGACTGCGTCGTGAATAGACTGAACAAAATCAGTTTGATTTAGGGGCTTAGGGGAGGAGAGGGGAAAGAGAATCGGGCTATGACAGAGGTAAATATGCTTTGCAATTGTAACTCTTGTTCTGAGCATTTATCAATAATTAATTAATAAATTTTAGGATGACCTCACCATTACGTTTGAATTCACCAGATAATCAATATAAAAGGTTGTGATTTTCTTTTCTTTTAGCGTATCACCGTAATCACCGTTTTAATGATTATAACTCTTTGATCCTTAATTGAACAGCTCAGACCTAAAGCGACTAACGTGTGACTTTGATAATACCATAGCAATTGAAACCGGATTGACGATTAAGAATTGATGATGAAGGATCATATTTCTTTTCAGTAGATATTGAATATATTAATTCTCAACTTCACTTAACATTTCTGATCACATCCTCTCCCGTTTTGTGAACAACAAATACCCCTTATATTTACCAACTGACAGAAAGCAGTTTGGAAAGCCAATAGTGCGGCAGTCGGGTGAAATTTTCCGACAACTTCCTAAACCTCGAACCAATTCGATTCTTTCGTTTAAAAAGCAGCCTGAGTTTGTAGGTGGCAAAGTTTATATTGTAAAATGTTTCTATAGGAAATTTGAGGTTCGGAAAGGGCTCAGTCGATATATATTCATGCCCACGGCGACAAATCGGGCCGCAAATTTATTCAATTCGTTTGTTTCCCCGCCATTTTTCACTATTTGCTTGCCCGGTCACTGTTTATTTACTGGTTCGAATGTTTGCTATAACTTCTGATCTAGTTGTGAAGCTGCGTGCTGGGGTATCGTTTTGTCGTGTGTGTTTTTATTTATGGAGTCCACTTTGGTATCAAAGTTATTGAGCTGTATAGTAGAAGTGTTTGCATAACATGCAGTTTGGTTGTATTTATATTAGAGTAAATTTCGTTATGTGCACCTCTTGTAGCTTTCTTACTTTTTACTTTAGTGTTTCTTACTTTTTACTTTAGTGGTGTGGTGTGACTACGTGCAGGATCACTACCGACTTACCTACTGTCCCAGCCCAATTGCAGTTATTGTACTGTGGTTTTTTGGTATGGACGTAAATCAAAGGGTGGCATTTAGAGTCTATACCTATATAGCGATTAACCATTCCATTATGTATCAATGATGTAAACTATAAGTTATTGAATTTGAATAGATGATCTGTGTGACTCATTGCTTTCTCCATACAATAAAGAAACCGTACCAATATCGCAAATAAACAAACAAACAATCAAAATAAGAGAAGAATTCTGTGTACCTGCGTTCGAAGCCGCACCACCCGTCTCCGGGTGAACCCTGGACAGCCGCGGCACAGGCAGACCAATGCATAGGTGCATTTGAACCATCGTGCCAGCAGCTCTCCTGGAAAAATACTTAATTTGGATTAAGTATTCTTACTAGAAAAGGGGGAGATGACAAAATAAATAAAACAAGATCTAAATCCAACAACATGGATAATAAAAGAGTTGGCGTTACAGAAACTGAGTATTATTTTATTGAAGAAACTTACCCACATTGGCTAGATATAACAGGAAGAGAGGCATTCCCAACAATGTGTACAGAATCGTGATGATCTTGCCCCATCTAGTGCGGGGAGATAAGTGTCCATAACCTGAGGAAACAAAAATAAACCTCTAGTTAAATACTTTTTTCTCAAACATGCAATGAAATGTCGTCATAACTTGCGTTATAACAGGCTTCGAAGTATCACATTTCAGGTGGAACAACTCGAGAGAACTGTAAAGGAAATTCGTACGAAATTGAATTGTCAGCTACTATCATACTAAAATTTATCAAAATTGGTCCAGCCGTTTGAGCGTGAAGAAGTAACAAACATACACATGAACACACTCACAAACTTTCGTCTTTATGATATTGGTGTGATGGCATCCACTGCTGTACGTCTCCCCTCAAGACAGCGAACGGTCACACGCCTTCCGCATCTATCGTTTTCAGACGTGTTGCTGATGCTGTAGCCTTTGATGGTGTTACCTATGGCGTTATATATTAAGGTACATTATGGTGGTCTTACCTATGGTAGTGATCACAGTGAGAGAATAGAGGAAGGCGGAGGAGAAGCTCCACTGGCGCGAGTTCCGGGTCCCGTCCCACCCGTGTTTCACTGCCTTCACCACTTTCACCTGATACTCCTCCATTGTACTGCTTATCCTGTGACAGTTAAGGCTGATTTAGACGATGCCAATTTTGAGACGCCTAAATTACGGCGCCTCGAAAAGGCACCGTATAAACACTTTCCGCGCCATTTTTTCGCCGCATGCCAGCGCTGGCGCGGAATAGAACACGAGCCTATTTTTTGGCGCCAGTGACCCCCCCTCCGCGTCTCTCGCTGCCACTAATGACTGGTACTGAAAAAAAGCACTGTGTAAACACGACTGGCGGCGAGATTTAGGCGGCTGAACATAGTCATTGTCTAAACGGTCGGAGGTGTGCTGTGCGGTAATCACTGGCGCCGTAATTTAGGCGTCTCAAAATTGGCATCGTCTAAATCAGCCTTTATTATATTTCAACCATTGTAATTTATTTAGTTTGACGACGTGGTTGGCATTGCACAGTGGTAAGGCATCTGCCTACTGAGCCGACGGTCTTGGGTCCAAATCCCGGCAAGGGCTATTTGTGTGATAAACTCGAATATTTGTTCCTGGGTCAAGGATGTTATTTGAATTTCAGTATGTATTTATCTATATTAGTATGTTTATCGTCGTTTAGTGTCCATAACACAAGCCTACTAGAGCTCACTGTGGGACTAGATCGATTTGTGTGAGGTTGTCCGATATTGATTTATTTTTTTATAATTTCTGTAGTCGGGCCATGATAGGTTACCTGGTTAGACTTCACTACCAGGTGAGTACAACGTGTGGGAATACCACTACAAATGGGAATGTCTCTGCACCACAAATGAGTGATCCGTATAAGCACTTATAACACCTTTACACAGCCGTAATAAGCTGAATCAGGGCTGTTTAAGCTCTTAGGGCCAAAACACAATTACAACGTGATGACATCGTAGGACGCGAAGTCGTGCCACGATGCGACGTCGTTTCGTGGAAATGCATAAATCCAAAATGAACTTTATTTTCGTGTGACAAGATACAAAATTAAAATTCGCGTCGTACCACGATGCGATGTCGTATCTTGTAATTGTGTGTTGGCTCTTATGCAGCATGTGTGCTACGCGAATGATTGAGGGATGTATTAAATTAAAAAAAAAGTTATTTCAACTTTGCCGCTTAGTATTTTTTTTATTTTATTTGAGCTTCGTCATTTCTAATCTACCTTAAGTGACTCAAAGTCCAATCATAATTTCTGACCAACTGAACAATATGTTATTACTTCTACTTGATTGTGTTGTAAATAAGCGTTTTTCATGTATAGAATTTTCAATGTCAAGAATAAAAAAAGTGTCCCAAAATGGAAATTTTAGTTTCCACTACGTAACGCTCGTGCATAAAAAAAAAGTTCATATTCAAACGTGACGTAATGGATAAATTAAGGACACTTTTTTTTAATCTTCACATTGAATAAGCTACCGATTCTGAGTAGGATGAATTCAAAAAGTCAAGTTCGGAATGAAAACACGGACTCGGGATTTTTTGGATCGGAATTATGAATGATGTAAATCAGTTTGTCAAGCTTAATGACTTAATATCATCATAGACCCTTCAATCTATTACAAATGTTTCGTGGTTTCCAGTCTGTGCAGCACCGTGGTGGCAAAAAAAAACGATTTCTAAATATATTTTCTAGATAATAAGTTGCAGTTTTTAAATGCGTCAAATTCTAAAATGTATAACGAATTATTCAATTTCCGAAATACTCCAGAACTGTTCATTTTTAACGCTCTCTCAACGAGTCTAAGAACATTTTCATCTACTTGGAGATGCAGAGGAATGCACCCCGTCGAGAAAATCCAACTCAATCCCGGCACTGTGAAACTATGCGAGTCCAATCATCTGCAAGCTAATTACTGCTATTCGAAGTGGAATGCACGGGGATCTCTTTGCATGGGATTGTTAAAATGTGCTGCTTCTACTGCGAACAAATCACATAACGATATGAATTTCTAGTTGATTACAAATTTATCTTCTAAATAGGACGATTTAAACGGATTGTATCGCGTATATTAATTATTTTGAGCGTCCCTGATGTGTCGGTAGCTTTAGTTACCGTGGTCGACTGACAAGGAAGGGTACCCAACTGTCTGACTCCGATTTGATTTATTTTGATATATGTTATAGAGTACTCTAAAATAGCAGGTACGTATTTTTTTAGCTGCCCAAATTCAACCTGTTAGGACAAATTGTCCTTCAAAGTACTGAAAATAACAAATCTCTCTAATTTCTTCAGAGAGATTTGTTCAAGCAAATTGATAACTAATTAATGGTTTCACTATATGTTGGAGAACATGAAAAAAGAATGGACACGTGTTTTGTCATTTCACCAAAAAAAAAAATCATTTTTTAAAATTTTTCAAAATAAGGTGTGATTTTTTTAATATAAAATATGAGTTTGAGGTGAAATAACAAAACAAGTGTGTATTATGTTCATGTGTGTCTTTATAACTGAATTTGCATGAGTTTAGTCGAATTTTAAAAAACTGTTATTGGCCCTCTGTTAATGTAACGCCAACTTTATGCCATTTGTATATTTACGGCTGTTCTTATGCTGAATACGAAAAAAATAATGAATAAACACTTTGAAGTAGTTAAGCCACGAGGCTTGCCGAGTAACACGGTAACCCACTATGAAAGAGCTGTATAGAATACTTGAAGGTGCACGCAGCTTCATACGCGTATTTTTTTTATACAGTAATCGGGTAAAAAGTATCCTATAATCTTTGGATGTTCATATACCAAAATTGAGAAGAAGCGTATCGATGCTCTAGAGATGTGGTGCTGGAGGAGAATGCCCGGTATATCATGGACGGAATTCCGAACCAATGAGTCCATTCTTCGAGAGCTACGTAGACGTCAGACAGAGGCTATCAAGCATACGAGTAGTACAAGCTCGAATCCTCACTTTCTTTGGACACGTATTGCGGGGCGGATGCGAATCTATCGAGCGCCTGGTGGTACAAGGCAAAGTCGAGGGAACCAGACCACGCGGAAGATCACCGATGAGGTGGACGGATCAAGTAAAAACCCCCGTCAACGGTCCTCTACACGAATGTACCAGGAGGGCAGCAGTACGAGAAGAATGGCGTCGCATTGTAAAGCAGGCCACAAAATCAACGACGTGACGGCCACGACCACTCTGGCAAGAGTGTACCGCCAAAGAAGAAGAAGAAGTTACCAAAATTGGTAAACATTTGTTCAGCCGTTTCGGCGTGATGCGAGGACAAAAGAAGCTATGAAAACAGATGACCCCAGGCTGGCATTGTGCCGTTCCGCGCGCCCATACAAAACAAATGACGATCCTGCATCACACTTCTTCCTGAAATCATGACCCCTCTCCATAGAAAGCTGATATTCAAACAAATCTAGAATTTTATAATAGTATAGATTATTTAATTTAAATATCTTACCTCTGTTTTAAAATTGTGTCGTTAATAATGCTCCAATTCAACGCAGCCTGCCAGAGGCACTGCGCTGTGTGGTCTCGCTCTAACGTCATGTTGTGCACTCGTTCTATCTCGCTCGCACCCTCGATCGCTTGGAACATGAATGCACCTGAAAAAGAAATACATATTTTGAAACTTTTTGGACTGTAGAAATAGGAGTGTATATTTGTATTTTTTTTACAATTTTAAAAACTTAAGTTAAGGAATAGACACCAGTATTGAACCGGTGGAAACTTTTTATATTATTTATAATATATATTTTCGGCGGTCCTGGGTACCAATTCCGGCCGGGGCAAATATTTGTGGGATGAAATCGACTATTTGTACCCGGGTCATGGATGTTATCTATATATTATGTATTTAATATAAATATTATTTAATATAATATATCGTCGTCTTGTACCCATAGTACTGTTACCTAACATTTAACTTAATTATTTCGTTCGAGGGTTTATTCGGAAATATACGAGTATCTCAGAAAAAAAATATTAACTAGGGTAGAGACTATCAATAAGTACCATTAATGCAACATTATTAAATGAAATGCATATTAAATAGAAACAATGAATCGACCAATTATGTCAGCAAAACTTTTTTTCTAGACTCGCAAATTTGTTTTCTTGAACTTAATTTTTAAATTTAAATCTGAATTGACAACATCTTATATTTCTAAGAGAAAAATTTATATACAGATCGAGAAAGCTTTGAGTCGTGTACACCATAAAAAAACGTTTAAATTAATTAATATGTATGTAAAAAAATATAAGAAAATACATAAAATAACCGAAATCTAACAAGTATGCCGGCGTAGACTTGTAGTCTTCACCCTTTCCGCGAAAAAAATAAGCTGTCGATAATTCAATCTCAACGTCGTTCGTTTATTAGGGTCCCGTACCCAAAGGGTACGCTTACGCTTATTCATGGCTAAAATATGGTATTATCCTTTGGGGCAATAGCACAGATATCAACGACCTATTTATTCTCCAGAAAAAGTGCATACGGTTATTGGCGAACATAAAAAATATGGATAGCTGTAAACCGTATTTCGTCGAATACGAAATTCTGACACTGACTTCGATCTATATTCTAGAAATTTGTAAATTTGTTAGAAATTGTCCACAATTTTTTGACGTGACAACGTCTTAATTTAAGTTTCGCTCGGAGTCACTCATGAAAAAATGTAACGCCCGCTCACGTCTGATGAGTGAGAGAGACAAAATATATTTCTATAGTTAAAATTTGTGCAATTCTTATTTTCATTCATCGAGCATTACTGTAACAAGAGGGAAGAGGGCGGAAGAGGGAAGAGGGAAGAGGGAAGAGGGAAGAGGGAAGAGGGAAGAGGGCGGAAGAGGGAAGAGGGAAGAGGGAAGAGGGAAGAGGGAAGAGGGAAGAGGGAAGAGGGAAGAGGGAAGAGGGAAGAGGGAAGAGGGAAGATGGAAGAGGGAAGAGGGAAGAGGGAAGAGGGAAGAGGGAAGAGGGAAGAGGGAAGAGGGAAGAGGGAAGAGGGAAGAGGGAAGAGGGAAGAGGGAAGAGGGAAGAGGGAAGAGGGAAGAGGGAAGAGGGAAGAGGGAAGAGGGAAGAGGGAAGAGGGAAGAGGGAAGAGGGAAGAGGGAAGAGGGAAGAGGGAAGAGGGAAGAGGGAAGAGGGAAGAGGGAAGAGGGAAGAGGGAAGAGGGAAGAGGGAAGAGGGAAGAGGGAAGAGGGAAGAGGGAAGAGGGAAGAGGGAAGAGGGAAGAGGGAAGAGGGAAGAGGGAAGAGGGAAGAGGGAAGAGGGAAGAGGGAAGAGGGAAGAGGGAAGAGGGAAGAGGGAAGAGGGAAGAGGGAAGAGGGAAGAGGGAAGAGGGAAGAGGGAAGAGGGAAGAGGGAAGAGGGAAGATGACGGACATAATTTTTTCTTAAAAATCGATATGGGTGTCATCTCCGAGGTTTCTCGGGGTTCCGATTACGAAAATGACATCCATTTTGAAATCCAAGATGGTGGACATTATTTTTTCTTAAAAATCGATATGGGTGTCATCTCCAAGTTTCCTCGGGGTTCCGATTACGAAAATGACATCCATTTTGAAATCCAAGATGGCGGACATTATTTTTTCTTAAAAATCGATATGGGTGTCATCTCCAAGGTTCCTCGGGGTTCCGATTACGAAAATGACATCCATTTTGAAATCCAAGATGGCGGACATTATTTTTTCTTAAAAATCGATATGGGTGTCATCTCCGAGGTTCCTCGGGGTTCCGATTACGAAAATGACATCCATTTTTAAATCCAAGATGGTGGACATTATTTTTTCTTAAAAATCGATATGGGTGTCATCTCCAAGTTTCCTCGGGGTTCCGATTACGAAAATGACATCCATTTTGAAATCCAAGATGGCGGACATTATTTTTTCTTAAAAATCGATATGGGTGTCATCTCCAAGTTTCCTCGGGGTTCCGATTACGAAAATGACATCCATTTTGAAATCCAAGATGGCGGACATTATTTTTTCTTAAAAATCGATATGGGTGTCATCTCCAAGGTTCCTCGGGGTCCCGATTACGAAAATGACATCCATTTTGAAATCCAAGATGGCGGACATTATTTTTTCTAAAAAATCGATATGGGTGTCATCTCCAAGTTTCCTCGGGGTTCCGATTACGAAAATGACTTCGATTTTGAAATCCAAGATGGCGGACATAATTTTTTCTTATAAATCGATATGGGTGTCATCTCCGAGGTTCCTCGGGGTTCCGGATACGAAAATGACGTCCATTTTGTGATTTTGAAATCCAAGATGGCGGACTTAAATTTTGACGTGACAACGTCTTAAATTAGGTTGCGGCTCGGAGTCACTCATGAAAAAGTGTAACGCCCGCTCACGTCTGATGAGAGAGACAAAATATATTTCTATAGTTAAAATTTGTGCAATTCTTATTTTCATTCATCGAGCATTACTGTAACAAGAGGGAAGAGGGCGGAAGAGGGAAGAGGGAAGAGGGAAGAGGGAAGAGGGAAGAGGGAAGAGGGAAGAGGGAAGAGGGAAGAGGGAAGAGGGAAGAGGGAAGAGGGAAGAGGGAAGAGGGAAGAGGGAAGAGGGAAGAGGGAAGAGGGAAGAGGGAAGAGGGAAGAGGGAAGAGGGAAGAGGGAAGAGGGAAGAGGGAAGAGGGAAGAGGGAAGAGGGAAGAGGGAAGAGGGAAGAGGGAAGAGGGAAGAGGGAAGAGGGAAGAGGGAAGAGGGAAGAGGGAAGAGGGAAGAGGGAAGAGGGAAGAGGGAAGAGGGAAGAGGGAAGAGGGAAGAGGGAAGAGGGAAGAGGGAAGAGGGAAGAGGGAAGAGGGAAGAGGGAAGAGGGAAGAGGGAAGAGGGAAGAGGGACAAAATATATTTCTATAGTTAAAATTTGTGCAATTCTTATTTTCATTCATTGTTCCTATTGTGCAATTTAATAAAATTCATGTCAATAAATATTCTACCGAGAATAAGACGTTGTCACGTAAAATCTTCCTTCGCCCGTAAAACCGACTTTACAGGCAACCATTTTTTCGAAATTGAAAGATCGACCACGGCGTTTTGAAACTAGGTATAAAAACAATTTGGCATCAACCACGAGATCCAGACTTAAACTACACAAAACCAGCCCAAATGCGATGGCAATAAAAATGTATAATAAAATAAGCAAGGATATAAAAGAACCAACAGAACAGCAGTTCAATAGACGGTTGAAGGACTTTCTTATAAAAAAATGTTATTACACCCTGCAAGATTTTTTTGATGACGCAAGCTCATAAAATATTTAATTTTTATTTCTATTTAATTAATTAATTTATATGTTATAATTATAAATAAAATCGATAGATAATCAAATTGAATTACATGAATAACTATGTCATAATTGAATTAATTGTTGTTTTTTTTAATGTAATGTGTTAAAAATTGTTTATGTAATAATTGAATAGGTATTTGAAAATGTAATGTGTTATAAATTGTATTATCTTACACTATAGAGTATAGGTATAATGTATAATTGCTACGCCCTATCAGGGCCCATGAGAAACTGTATTCATATGTGATAATATCTTTGTACCATGGATGCAATCAATGAATAAATAAATAAATGAATAAGGGTAAAAACGGGACCCTATTACTGAGACTTCGCTGTCCGTCCGTCCGTCCGTCCGTCTGTCACTGGATGTTTGATATTGGATACCTGTAAATAAAGATGATTTATTATTACGAGTACATAATTAGGGTTCCGTACCCAAAGGGTAAAAACGGGACCCTATTACTGAGACTTCGCTGTCCGTCCGTCCGTCCGTCCGTCCGTCCGTCCGTCTGTCACCAGGCTGTATCTCAAGAACGGTGATAGCTCAGATGATGTATTTCTATTGCCGCTATAACAACAAATACTAAAAACAAAATAAAATAAATATTTAAGGGGGGCTCCCATACAACAAACTTGTTATAGATTATACACGATGATTTTTAATCGGTGATCAGGAGTAGAACAATATTAATATTTAGCTAAAATTAAACTTAATACGCGAGGTCCCGCGCAATTACCTCACTGTTAAATTAATTAAAAGTTAAAACATAGTTAAAACTAATAACCACTAGATACATGGTCATCCTACATAAATTATTGAAGTACGATACCTACGTCAAGGTCATCGCTTTGGCGGGAAATTTTACGAAATTTTCTACGACTTTGTTTATGTAATGACAATGACAATGACAAGATATTACTCATAAATTGTCATTCCCATTAAATTATTAAAGAGGTTGTAAGCACACCGATACAGATTAGTTCGGTGACAAGGAATTTAAGACAAAATTGGTTTCAAAATAAAAATTATCATAGAAAAATAAAAGTTTTGTTTTCATGTAATTACGACTTCAACGTGACCGCCATCAATTACTGAGTTAGAAAAGTTGGTACCTGATCACCGATTAATAGTAGATTGTACAACAAGCGCATAAAACGCACCATTTTATACGAGACGTTTATCCATCCGAGCGAGCTTGCGAGCGAGGATGAATATAAAGTCGAGTGTAAAATGCGTTTTATGGACGAGTTGCACACTCTACTTTTCACTTCGATTGCGAGAAAATTAAACTACATCATGTAAATATTATACTTAAAAACAAATTTAATTAAAATTTTAAAACATTTATATCTACGATAAATTATTGTTGTTGTTTAAATAAATAGTATATAGATTTACTAAAATAAAATAAATTAAAAAAGTAATAAATGATAGTAAATAAAAATTACAAGTTTATTTCAAGAAGTTTGCTGTGTACTTTGGCTGTTGGTATTTTTGCCTTTGTCTTAGAATACTAACGAAACGAAAAAAAATAAAGCGTTTATTCTATGAAGTTTTAATTTTTTCGTGTGGCTGTTGGACCGATCGCCTTGGTCTTCGACGACGATTTTACTTTATGCTCTAGAGCATAAAAAGCGACTTTATGTCGCCTTCGCACAGCATAAAGTCGAACTTTTAGAGCATGAGTAGTGAAAAAATATATGTATAGGTACGGAACCCTTCATGCGCGAGTCGGACTCGCACTTGCCCAATTTTTTTATATAAAACACACAAGTTCATGTGTGTTCTCCGCAATTATGGCGAACCGCTATAAACGTCAAAATACACGTAAATAACAGTAATTCTCATTACAGAACATTAAATGAGTTAGTAACCTCATTGGCTCACTGTAATCGCTCTATTTCCGAATACCGCTCGATAAAACTGTCGTCAGCCGCACATTACCGATTCCGGTCCTGCTTTACCGGTTTTTATCGACTCTTTAGCCGTTATAGTTCTAAGTGTTATTAAAATACATACGAAACGAACCGCGCACTCAATATGTCTGAGACTTGTGATGTATCGAGCTATCCCACGGGATACTATAGATTTCATAGAAACACCAGCTTCATGTAACGTTCTAATAAAAACTCCGTATTTCAAGACAAGCACACTTTTATTTTCTCAAAGTTCAATTTACAAATAATCACAAAAAACACTCGTATCACTGCACTGAACCTTCCGGACGAACGCTCGACGTAATAATCGCCCTCGTCCGTCCTGGCACTTGGTTTTTGTCGCCCATCCCCACTCCAAGAGAGAGGGATTGGCGCCAAAAACCAGTGTTGCTATTACAATATTTAAAATATTCTAAACTAGACAAATAATAATCATAACAATCTACCCTATATTTTTTTAAAAACATCACATTCGGCCATCAGACATCGTGCTGCCTCTGGCGCACGTAATCTCTATCATGTACATAATTTATTCAATCAGTTTAGACATGAAATAAAAGGAGTAAAAAGTTATTATTAATAGACCTAACAGATATAACTGATCTCAACTGGAATTCCAAACACATCACATTCGGGTAAGTATCCTAATTTCCATACAAAATCATTGCCTAATCGTACCTACCAAATGTGGAGTGGATAACTATAAATATTAAAGCTCATTATCAGTAACACAATATTTACTTTTAGATGATTAATGTTTATATATATATCATTATGTTTATATGTATCATAACAATCAGTCAGTACCATCACTTTGTTCACAAGAACTGCTGTCGCTGTCATGGACTTCCAGAGCTTTAATATTTATCCATGGTCTTATTCGATCTACTGAGATAACAGTTTCATAAGGTTTATTACCTTTTCTATTGAATCCTGGAACATCTATGATTCGATACCTATCATTACCTAAGTTTTCTTCTATTTTGTAAGGGCCCACAAACTTTGACAGAAGCTTCGTACTTTTCCCTTCGTTATAGTAATTGTTGCGCATAACTTTAACTAAATCACCAACCTGATATTTAGTAGCTGGTACTCGATCAGAGTCGTGTTTAGACTTTTGTTTTGCCTGATTCTGATCGATGGTAGAGCGTATATTATCCCTCAGTAGTTTTAAGTCGTTACTAAATTGACTAGTGTCAATACCGAGTTTATTAATCAAGTCATCGCGCATCTTCACCCCAAACAAAGCTTCCGTCGCTGTTTTGCAAGTAGTGGCATTGATGGTATTGTTAATACCCCATTGAACCTTTCCCAGGCACCTGTCCCAGTCCCGCTCATGGCCACCAGAGTTTTGTGCTGCCAAGGAATGTAATATAGTCTGATTAAATCTCTCTGCTTGGCCATTAGCCCTGGGACAAGCGACTGCGTTAAGGATGTGTTTTATACCATGACGCTCGCAAAATGATTTAAAGGCTGCTGATGTGAACGATGTACCACGGTCAGACACAATACGACTCGGGACGCCAAAATCACAGAAAATAGCTTCAAGAGCCTTCAAGGTATTCTTTGTTTTAGTGTCCCTGACCCCCCTAACAAATACGTATTTGGAAAATCCGTCAACTATGGTGAGTATGTGGGTATTACCTTTTCTACTTTTTACAAATGGACCGAGATGGTCGATATGGACCGTGTGAAAAGGTATCTCCACTTTCTCAATAGGGTAAAGATAGCCAGATTTTTGCCTACTTGCATTGTCCTTATTGTACGCGCATTCTATACACGCTGCGACGTACTTTTTAACAAATTTACGTAGTTTAGGGAACCAAAACATGCCTTGTATTCTTTCGAGCGTTTTAGCATAACCTAAGTGACCTATATCGTCATGGTTGGCCCTACATACCTGCCATCGCGCGCTACGAGGGACCACAAGACATGGTCGATCGTCTACTCGTCTATACAGTGAATGATTCTTAACGATATAATTTTTTTGTATGTCCTTGTATTCTTCGTCTGTATCGGGTTTAAGAATTTTTATAATACGAGAAATAATGTCGGGATCTGCTAGTTGAAGGGACAAGAGCTAGTTTTCCTTTTCTATAGTATAGACTGTTACTAACGTCGTATCACCGCTAGTGAGATCTGCTGGTAAGGTGGTATTTCGGCTTAGTGCATCTGCATGCGCCATTCGCACCCCGGGACGATATTCTATCTCGAATGTGTATTCACTTATTTGAAGCCACCATCTAGCTATCCTCGGGATACGGTCCCGCTTTGTTAGAGTGGTTCTCAGGGCAGCGCAATCAGTAAAAACTTTGAAGTACAGTCCTAAAAGATAGACCCTAAACTTCCTCAAGGAGCACACAACCGCCAGCGTCTCTAGTTCATATGAGTGTAGGTGTTTTTCTTCAGGTGTAGTCTGCCTGCTAAAATAGGCAACTGGCTTTAAAACTCTTGGATTGCTTTGCCATTGCATTATTATTCCACCTATACCCATAGCACTGGCGTCTGTGTGCACCTCGGTTTCTAATTTGGGGTCATAAAGTGCTAGTACGGGTCTACTAATCAGTCTATCTTTTAATTCCGAAAAGGCTTTTTCCTCCCGTTCAGTCCAATGCCAAGAAATGTCTTTTTTCAGTAAAATCGTCAAAGGATGAGCAATTTCTCCGTAACCTCTTATGAATTTACGGAAATAACCAGTAAGTCCAAGAAATTGCCGGACATCGTGTATGGTCTGAGGTCTAGGAAAATCCTTGACGGCCACTATCTTTGTCTCCCCAGGCCGTACACCAGCGGATGATATTTCATAACCCAAGTAACTTATCGAAGTGTCAAAGAAGCGACATTTAGCTAGTTTCAATGTCAATCCGAACTCTCTCAACAGCTTTAGTATGCTTTCCAGGCGGGAAAACATTTCATCTGTATCCTTAGAGGGAATAAGGATGTCGTCTAGATAGGCTAAGGCATATTCAAATCGTTTGTTACCGAGCATTTTATTAATCATTCGCTGAAATACAGCTGGAGCATTTACCAACCCAAAAGGCATTCTTTTGAATTGGTAATGACCATCTGGAGTTACAAAACCTGTTAAGTGTCGGCTTTCAGGAGCCAAAGGGATTTGATAATAACCTGACGCGAGGTCAAGCGTGGTAAAGAACATGTTGCCGCTGAGATTGGTGATTTGATCTTCTATTAAAGGCAATGGAAAACGGTCTTTAACAGTTTTATTGTTTAGGGCTCTAAAATCCACGCATAACCTCTGGTCGCCTGTTTTCTTTTTCACCATGAGTATAGGACTGGCATAATTAGAATTGGACTCTTCTATGATATCGTTACGCATTAGGTCTTCGATGGTTTCACGAACCTTTTCGCGTTCTGAGAAGGACAAGCGATAAGGACGGTATACGACAGGTTTGTCATCTAAGACATCCAATTTCATTTCTACATCTACTGCACATCCTATCTCACTTAAGTTTTCCGCGAAACAGTCACGATAATTCTGAAGCAACCCATACAGCCTATCAGTCTCAGAGTCACTTAATTCCTGACCAACCTTAATTTCAGATTTATTAAGTGGCTTTAGAGTAGACACATCCAGCTTGATACGGTTAATTTGGCAACTTTCAGTTTCTACGAAAGGGACAGATCTTGCAATAATGGTATTGGCCTCAATCTCCAAGGGTTGTTGCGACAGATTGGTAACTACAACAGAACCTTTACCTTGGGTAATGTGATAGGCTCCGGAAAGCAGTCGATACTCTTTCCCGGGCTCCACTTTATTATAACCTTCAATTAAAATATCACCGGTAAAAGTCTGATCTTCCATGTGAATGGGTACAGTGCAAGTCTGGGCAATAGAGATCGTGCCGGTAACGTAAAGTTTTAGGGCTCTACTATGATCATCGGAAGAGACATTGACGGTTCTGTAAAAGACTAACCGTGTACTGTCTTTCAACACAGTGACACAAGGTAGTTCTGTAAAGTTCTGTCCAACTAGCATAGAGGTTTGCATATATGAGTCATGTATAACCAGTACCTCGATAGATGCTTCTACCTCATCAATCTTCACATCAACAACAGATTTATAGAGCGGGGTAATAGTAGAGTTCCCGAATCCCTTGATAACGGGGAGGTTGTCATATACTTTGTATAGATTCAAACGTTCTGCATCAGTGTTTCGGATGAGACTGCATTCACTGCCAAAATCGATGTATGTGGACATTGTCGATTTATTAACATTAATCGTCTTGAAAAACTTATCATTTGTATTGCAATCGGTTTCTATCTTTAGAGTTTTTTTATCGGGTATGCTATTATACCGTTGAGAATTATCAGACTTCAATGGTTCAAGGTTGCAGTTTTCATTGTCATGACCAACCCTGTTACACTTTTTACATTTAATTAAAGGCTTAGGACATTTGAAAAATGGATGACCTTTTGTTTTACAATTGAAGCAAATGATGGCAGTCTCATTCGAAGTGTTTGGTGTACTCCCAGTATTACTAGCATTACTATTCCTGAGTATGTTACGATCTCGCGTCCTATTATTAATGAATTGCGGTTGCGATATTGCGCGCTGAGAGCAGAGAAAATTGAGTAAATCTTCTGGCTCCGTACAGTTTTGTGCCTGGGCGCCACTCCTAACTGATCTATCACTTATTCCGTGTACAACGCAATCAACAGCCTTTTTCCCTGTGATTTCACATCTATTCAATAGTCCTAGTTTGTCATAGAAATATTCACGAAAACTCTCGTCGTGTCGGGAGGTGCGTGCCAACATTTCCTCAAGAAGGCGCCCGTAATTTTCTTCACTAGGAAAAGCCTTCCGGAGTTTATGTTGCCACTCCTCCCAAGTGTACACAACAGAGGGTAGAGTTTCATACCATTTTTTTGCAAGCCCACTTAGCTTCTGCAATGAAAAGTGAATGGTTTGTCGCTCCTCCCATCCGTATATAAGAGCACACTCATTAACCTTCCTAATCCAGTTTTCGATACTTTGTGCCCTATTGGCAGGATTAAACTCTGGGATAACATTGTTCATGCTATTACTGTGGATCAATGAATTCTTACTTGGTTCATTCTTCCACGAAGCTAGTAGCTTAATCACGTCCTCTGTTGACATTCTGCTCGACTTCCTTGGAGTATCGTCCTCGCTGGATGAAGTCGAAGATCTCCGTCTACGGCGTCTACCCTTACGCGGTGGTGTATGCGACGAAGCATCTGTTTGTTCATTATCTGATGTAATGGTCTAACTGTAAGGAGTAATTCATTGTGTTCATACTTCGCTCATATTTCATTTCATACTGTGCCGCTCAACGCACACGTGGCGCTATCATTTCAGAATAAAATCACGTTTATATCAATGATTCGAATAAAATTATTTCAAAATAAAATCGAAATTAAAAGTAAAGTATTGCAGAAAAACCTATTTTTATTGTAATAACCAATTGAAAATAAATGTTTGTATGATATTAGTGTTTTATTAACTAGCGCACAGGTGCAACGCCGATAAATTATGGGTATCTATTTGAAGAAAACGCACCAAAATCCGTTGCATTGTTTTAAGGATCTAAGCATACATATTAGGGACAGACAGACAGACAACAGGAAGCGACTTTGCTTTATATTATGTAGTGATAATGAAAACTGTTTGAAAGCACGGGGAGTGCACTGACTTGAACTTGAAATAAAAAGGAAAGTGCATATTAATAAACCAAAATATCCAATGGAATATGAAAATTGTTAGAGGATATCATTAATAAGTATAGTTAATTGTAATTACTTGAAAATATTAACGTTATCTAATAGTTTGTGATAGTAAATTAGAAAGAAATGTAAATGTGGAACGAAATGTAAATGTGGATCACTTGTATCCTCACACGTAAGTTACGTTATGGTGGTACTTTGTTTTATGTATTACTTGTTAGAATAGTGCATGAAAAACTGCTAAATCAAAATTCATTCAGGCTTCCGTGGCGTACTAATCTAAAACAGCACACTTGACTGTACTACGAGGCTTCGTGATATAAACAGCGTACTTAGCTGATCTACGAGGCGTACTTAGCCCATACAGCACACTTGGCTGACCTAATAGGCGTACATAGCCTAAACAGCATACTTAGCTGATCTAAGAGTTGTCTTTAGTCTAAACAGCATACATAGCTGACCTAATAGGCGTACATAGCCTAAGAGCATACTTAGCTGACTTAATAAGTAGCGCACTTGGCTGAATCATGTTTAAATACTTCTAGCATAGGTACGTTGTCATAAGTAATACCTAATCATAACGTATTGTTGAAACTATTGGCTCAGAAATACAATTCAAATAATTAACTATTTGAAAACAGTTACCCATCATTTGACAGTACGCAACCTTTTGTTCGTTATTTTACAGGGGAACATTACCAGGGAGTACCCTGGCCACACGTTCCCTCCGATTAATTTGACAAGTAACAATATCAGGGGGTACCCTGACCGAATGTTATCTTGAAATTTTCAACGAACGAAAAGCTACAGGACAGAATATTCCGTTTTTATTTGTTACTTCACTATAAGACATCACCGGGCAGTGCCCTGGGTATTTCATATAGTTTAAATCGTCGAGAAACAATATCAGGGAGTACCCTAACCGAATGTTACCTCGACGTTGACAAACAAAACGGGACATCTTTGCAAAATTATAGTTATTACATTTTTATTCTATATTGTATTCAATAAGAATCTCTAAACCAATAGCTTCAAAACCACGAAATAGATAAAAAATAATAATTTTGTACTCACGTTTTCTTTTTGGGCGTCTTTGATTCGTACCACTTCGGAGATAATAAAAACTCCGTATTTCAAGACAAGCACACTTTTATTTTCTCAAAGTTCAATTTACAAATAATCACAAAAAACACTCGTATCACTGCACTGAACCTTCCGGACGAACGCTCGACGTAATAATCGCCCTCGTCCGTCCTGGCACTTGGTTTTTGTCGCCCATCCCCACTCCAAGAGAGAGGGATTGGCGCCAAAAACCAGTGTTGCTATTACAATATTTAAAATATTCTAAAAAACATCACAGTTCATTTATTTTAGACTGATTCACAACTACAACCTCCGTATTCATAACCTGATATATGAATCTACCTACATCACAAGACTCACGGTAGTTTTCTATGTAAGTAAGTGTATTAAGCAAAATCGATTTGCACGTAACCAAGGACTTCAACCTTGTAATTTACATAAATTAGTTCCCTTGTTACTGATTCATACTATTATTCAGTAAAACAATAACTTGACATCTAAAACAACAACTTGGCATATGCTTGGCATCAATGACCAGGGAGTATATGCCAAATGATTAATTTAGCTACCATATATTATTATTTTGTAGGTTAGGTTAGGTTAAACCTTTTTATTTTAGTTGAGTAGTCCGCGGGTCAAAAAAAGAAGAACTTTTTTGCACAAGCACACTTTTTTGTTTAAACCTGTTATTTACTTACCGATTGAATAATCTGACTCATTTCATAATTATACATATTACTAATTTACCCTCGTAAGTTCCTTTCAATTTCTGATAATAGTACATTGCTACAGACGACGCTAGAACGAAAGAAAGGCTTGCCCGGTGAGTAGGTATAGACGGCCGATCGTAGGGAGACCGGATAGTGATACGAAGCCGGCAAGCTCATTTCACGGCTAAGGCATGTATAGTTCTTTTCTCAAACATATGCAATCAAATGAAATAAAAATACGTCTCTCAAAAAAATATAATTCAGCTGCTTAGCCTGTTTAAGAAAACAGACGCCATGTTTAAAAAAATACTTTCGGGCATGCCTTCAATTCAGTTCTCTCGAGTTGTCCCGCCCGAAAGGTTATACTTCGAAGCCTGTTAACCTGTAACGCACGTTATGACGACATTTTATTACATGTTTCAGAATAGTATTTTATGCAACCGTTGTATAAGAGGGGGCAAAAAACGCGAGTGGCATGGGTTACGATGTGAGCGTAGCGAACATCGTAAGAAAGATGCCACGAGCGTTTTTTGACCTACTTATACAATGTTGCATACAATACTTTTTCTACGACTCGACATTTCATAAATAAAATGCAAATAAACAACGAAAATAATTACATGTTCCCGCTTGAAATCAACAAAATTAAAAAAAAAAACATAGTCTCTGGTACACTTTTTTTTTATTCACGTCCATCTGTCAAAAAAATATGAACTTATACATAAAGGTATACTTTCACAATACTAAACATCTGTCAAAAATATGAACTTATACATAAAGGTATACGTTCACTATACTAAACATCCATGCACTGAAGATAAAACTTTTCTTTTAAGTTGGCAGCAATGCCTTAGTACAATAAGTTTTTTTTAAATTGCAAATTGTGTTAATGCAGCTGTTTATCTTGCAATCTGTGGTACTAAGTGATGCTTTTTTGGCGACATTATAACATCGTTTAGCAGTGTGTTTTTGGGCAGTAGAGTATAGACTTTTACAGACTTTCATAATTTATGTCCTTATATTAGAGTTAGTAACTATATAAATGACAGAAAAAAGTACTGGAGTAGAAAAAATATTATAATTATTTTATGATCCAAACAGGACGGTAGGACTCCACATCCTTCACTAAACGTGTTGCTTTTTGCCGCTACAAAAAGGAGCAGCCTAAAAGGATTTCCTCATCAGTTTGTCATGATTACGGGACCCTTATTTCGGGTTCCGTCATGTTTTTCATCCATTAAGCCCTATCAGTCACATTTTAGCTGCAGTGTGTGAAATGAATAAAAAAATAACCTCTTTTCCAAGGAAGATCTAATACAAAAATAAAAAAATTGGGCAAGTGCGAGTCCGACTCACGCATGAAGGATTCCGTACCATAATCTATAACAAGTTTGTTGTGTGGGAGCCCTCCTTAAATATTTATTTTATTTTATTTTTAGTATTTGTTGTTAAAGCGGCAATAGATATACAATACATCATCTGTGAAAATTTCAATATCACCGTTCTTAAGATACAGCCTGGTGACAGACGGACGGACGGACGGACGGACAGCGAAGTCTCAGTAATAGGGTCCCGTTTTTACCCTTTGGGTACGGAACCCTAACAAAGAAAATATCCGCATTTAATAAAAAAAAGGCGTGAATGAAGTTTGGGACACTTCCTAATACATAATTAATACAAATTAAACACTCGTTCCCGTGATTCCTACAAAACTCATACAAAATAGTTATATCCAAAAACGGCACAAGAATTGTTCTGCCGTTTTGCGAATATAAAAGATGCTGTCCACAGACGAAGTGCCGTATTACAGGGGCCCTAATTAGCATTTTTTTTTTCGATATAATGAAATAAAATATATATTTTTTATTTTCTTTTTACGTTTTCAAAAATATCCCAATTTATGATTCAAAAATCCATTAAACAAGTTTCTCATTCTAAAAGAGACAACAAGTACTCGTAACTGCACAGCTCAGCAACTATTACTAATAAGACGGATTTTGTATGGAAATTGTACCACTGTATTTTTGTAGGTTGCGACTGTCAATTTTTCCACAAGGTGACGTCATTTGAGGGCTGATTCTGACGACGATGCTTTCAACTTTTTTTTTATAATTTCAAAACTTTTCCGTAATCGTTTTGGGTTTGTGATAATAAAGTAATGTAATTCATTTAAACTTGACACTATTAGAAAATTTTGACAATATACGTATTTCGACATTCTGTCCGTAAAAAGAGTTAAAAGCACTTATTCAGAAATTGCGACGTTATCAACTCAGCAGCGAAAATACCCTCGTAAGTTATTTGGCAATAACTTCTTTTTTATTGCCCGCCTCCGAAAACCGTATTTTAGTTAAAAGCAAATCGTGTTACTTACCTACTGATCCTTGTTTATCACTATCAATAAAAAAGGATAACCTTCAAATATGTTCAACAATAAAATTGAATGACATAATTATAGTTTCCATTAAAATAAATCGACTAAACCGATATCCCAATTTTTCATTAAATACAAATTTAATCAAACACAAAATACGCTTTTCAAATTTAACAAATATACAGTTTCTTATATTATAATCGCCTTTAAAAATCGGGGCCAAACTATTAATTCAAAGATTGCACGTGACGTTTAGCACCAACTTAAATGTTATTTGAGAAAAGAAAACATTTACATAATTTTTCCTTGCCGTAATCAGAAAAAGTAAAAGTAGTAACGATACAGAACCAAATCAATAAACCATTTTCTCCATTCCTCTATTTACCATTTTAGTTTCTGAATGTATTACCTTACTTTGCCTATTGTGCCCCAGTGGGATTTCCTATCAAAAGCATCTGAACTTCTACACGAACTATTTATTATTCAACTCCCTTGGCATATTCCCTAAAGATATTTGCAAATGAGACTAGAAATATCTTTTACCGTGTGTTCGCTTAGATTGCTCACGCAACAAATGTGGTCATCAAATTTATGTTTTGAAACGTAGTTGTTTAAACTTTTGAAAGGCATGCGGTGTGGCAATTCATGATGATGACGCCAGACAAAAAATAAAAAGTGTTCCAAAATCAACAGGATCGAAAAATGCTTGCAGCAGTTTAAATATAAAGTTTTTGATCACTGAAATTTAGACGGCAGTGACCGACATTGGCTTCACTGGAGAAATTTTCCGCTGTTAGCCACAACCGTCTTTGGAGTGTGAAGTGTTAAGCTATACGATATTTGAAGAGCGCCCGGGACTTTGTGATAATCTTAAGAAGTCATCTTGGGCCAAAGTCACATGTGTGTGATATAACAATAATTATATAGCCTTATTCAGTTTGTATACGTTTCCTAGTTAATTATTCCACAACATTCAATAGCACCCATTGTCTGAAAAGCAATTTGTAAACATTGTCAATTTCGTGCAATTTAGTTCAAAATAATGCCTTTATTTTAAACAAACACAACACATTCCCAAAACAATGCGCTTTCCACCAAAAGTCAAAACTTATTCAATTCGTAGTTAATTTCCTCAATATTAATCACCAAAAGGCAATGACAATTGAAATAATAAAGGGGCTATTCTTAAATTTGCGCAGGTTAGGTTAGGTTATCTAATAAAAATATCCTGAAGAAATAATAATTATTTACTTATTGAGTGTATATTTTTCCCTATTTAATTTTCTCACATTGTATTTTTTTCCATTCTTTGTGTTATTACAAAATTGTATACATTTATTTATCATTCATTATTATTTTAATTTTAAAAGTTTGAGCGTGCTATTATATTTGCACGCCTGCAGAGTACATGAAAGAATGTTTATTTAATATAAGTAAAGACCTAATAATACGGTTCTGAAGCAAATTACAAGTTTGTGTTTGAGAAACCGAGGGACCTCTTCAAATATTATTGACACACCTTTCGCGACTTGGGTATTTGTTTACTAACTCTTTGAATTGAGTTTTGAAATACGTTTTTTTTTGTTGAAATCTTATTTTTTGTCATAAAGTTATTATATACATATAATTTCCATAAACCGGTAATATACATTTGCTTACCTACATATAAAATAAATTTTCACAAACCGTTGATAGTATGTCACTGGTACATTAATACATTTTATAAACCAAAAGGGCGCTCTTAAAGTGGAATAGCCCGCAAAAAGGTCGAAGCCAGCTCATTAGAGCCGGTCAATGGTTCACAGTCCAATGGTTTCGTGTTGATGGAAGAGCCTTTATGCTCAAAGTCGATTAACTTATTACTTCTATTGTACAAGTTTTGTAAAGGCAAGTGTTATTAGCTTTTGCTCACGTCTTTGTCCAAATAAGGGTCTTATAATTGTTTTGGCTTTTCAGTTAACTGATTTATGATATTTAAAGGTTTTAAAGTAATAACAAAACCCATTTGTTGATACTAGTGCTGCCATCTATTGACAAAAGTAAAGTGTTTTAAACCATATTAATCCAGAGTCTAATAATACTCCTCTGGGCTAAATTCTGCACTTTCTATATCTCTAATCCTTAATAGGTCTATTTCTGCAATGTGTCCTATGTACCTTTAAATACCAACTTATTAGTGTAAATATAATGCAGCAAAAATGGCAAAAAATATATTTGTGTGGTATTGTCGATGACAAGAGCCATACGATTTGTCAAGTAAAGACGTCGTAGCACTGTCTACAACAGATTGATGAAACGCGACTGTATATTATTGGCAAACATTGGCAGTTTTATTGAGTTATTGTTCCTTAATGTACCTACATATGTAAGAAGATTAGAGTCAATACTATTGTACCCAAAAGTCTAACAATAAACTACCAAGAAAACACCCACTAGTATTGTTAACGCTGTTACTGTTAAAACAAAAGACGGAACCAAACAAGAGAACAAAGCTTTCAAGAAAAACGAACCGAACTTCATCATAATGACTGTATTCCTGAATAAACATAGAGAGGATTTACAATATGTGTGTAAAAAAATACACCATTTCGCACTAAAATACTCGAAACTCATTTTACAGCTCGTTCTATAAAATAACACTCGTATTTTAATGTTTATCTTTATGTAACAGTTGCTTAAACCACTATTTTACCATAACACTAGCACGTGTCAAATGTAGGCATTCTGCATGAGAGCCTCACTAGCATAGGTGAGTGCAAGGATGGCAATTAATTCAAAATGGCCACCAGAGACTCGCAGCCGTGCTCCAGAACACATGAGTGCACAGAGAATTGTAAAGTAATTAAGGTGAAAAGGTAGCGGGGTTTCTAGAAATGTTTGTTCGTGTGGGAAACAATGTCCTCATTTTTTTCTTTTTTAGGGTTCCGTACCCAAAGGGTAAAAACGGGACCCTATTACTGAGACTTCACTGTCCGTCCGTCCGTCCGTCCGTCCGTCCGTCTGTCACCAGGCTGTATCTCAAGAACGGTGATAGCTAGACAGTTGAAATTTTCACAGATGATGTATTTCTATTGCCGCTATAACAACAAATACTAAAAATAAAATAAAATAAATATTTTAGGGGGGCTCCCATACAACAAACTTGTTATAGATTATATATATATATATACTAGATGACCCGGTGAACTTCGTATCACTTTCCTTTTAATATATAAACCATATGTATTTCAGAGCCGGTAACTTTATAAAGGCATCATCAGTAGTCTAAGTATCTGCTCCATAGTGTGCGGAAAGAGTAAGCAAATCACGCACACGTATGTCCAGCATAATGTTCATAATTATTTTGCATGTCACATTATATTAGATTATAGACACTTATGTTAACAAATAAGTTACCAGCCTCCTTTTTTTCGGTCTGTATCGACTGCGCCACATTACTAAACGTTGGTAATAGTAGTATAGTAACCTGGCAGCACTGACTGTCAGTGTCACTATCACCGAACTTTCCAAGAAAATATAATTGATATTTCCAAACTATTTTTCAAAAGGTCTAATTGACGTAATGCATTGTCCCTTTTGTAAATAGTGGATAGAACGGTAGAACAACATAGTACCTGTCCTAGTTGCATGCACAAATAAGTTGTTAAGATGCCACGAATGTTTCACAATACCCGCTGATACGCTCAAGTTTTGTATCAAGTGCGGTCACAATTTGAACCGAATAAAACAAATTAATAGGGCTAAGGAACAAAAAAATCGAGTGAAACTACAACTGTTATTAAAACCGAAGTTCGTCTCAACAATGCCATCATCATCATCTGAATTATTTTCAGAACTTAATTTACCAACAGCACAACATAATCCTGCAGATTCACCGCTGTATTTTAAATCTTTACAATGTTGACAAATTATTGTCATTTCCCCAATTGTTACAGATTTTTCAGCAGTATAATCTATTTCTGGATCGTAAGAGAATGCTCCTCGTTCCAGGTTCACAGGAGCATTGCGTCTGCGGAATCGATCAATTTGATTATCCCGTGCTCGCTGCTGTAGTGACCGATGTGCCCGAACTCGTTCCATTTTATGCCTATCCACTTCATTGTAATTCACTCTAGAACGCAAATCTGCCATACTTACCAATACCACAGTGTAAAAAGTAGTAGTGGGCCGACGCCTTTGATGTTTGCGTAAATGCCGACACCGCTTAAGGTCACCGTACCTACCAAGGGTTGTCACAGACTTACGCAACTGCCCAAAAAAGTAGGGTAATGTTTTTAGGGTTCATGTATGTATTTTGAAGAAGTCGACATGGGTGTCATTTTCTATGTTTTTGGGGGTGTAAATTTAAAAAATGGCATCCATTTTGTAATTAAAGATGGTGGACGTAATTTTTTGGAATAATCGACATGGGTGTCGTTTTGTGGGTTCTTGGAGGCGTAAATTTCTAAATAAAAAAATTGGGATTTAAACTGGCGGAGATATTTTTTTCTAAAGTAGTCATGGGTTTCTTTTTCTAGGTGTTTGGAGGTGAAGAATTCAAAAAAATTGTCCATTTTAGAATTAAAGATGGTTGATATCACTGCTACACACATAGACACCCATTTCAAAAAGTGACGTCCGCCATCTTGGATTTCCAAATGGATGTCATTTTCGTAATTGGAACCCCGACGGACCTTGGAGATGACACCCATATCGATTTTTAAGAAAAAATAATGTCCGCCATCTTGTATTTCAAAATGGATGTCATTTTCTTAATCGGAACCCCGAGGAACCTTGGAGATGACACCCATATCGATTTTTAAGAAAAAATAATGTCCGCCATCTTGGATTTCAAAACGGATGTAATTTTCGTAATCGAAACCCCGAGGAACCTTGGAGATGTCACCCATAACGATTTTTAAGAAAAAATTATGTCCGCTTTTGAATTTAAAAATTCATGTGACAATGATATGTCAGATCAGTTTTTTGTTTATCAGTCTCTCGCTGGTCATCAGTGCGGTTAGCGCGTGAGGTAGCTCGTCGCACATTTGATCGACTTCGACGACCTACAGTCCGAACAAAAAGAGTAAAGAGTAGATTGATAAAACCCTTTCCGGACCTTCCGATCCGATCCAATTTTTGCCATTGCCAACACTGTATGAATTAGTGTTACCATGGGTTTTACGTTTCGCTACCTTGAGCCTTTCCAAATAGTAGGCAAATCCAAATTTAAGTACGCTTTGCAAAAAATTTTTTTCAATTGCACCCCCCCATTTTCTAAAATACGCAATGCGTACTATTGCGTACCCATCTGGTTACGCTGGTATGAATTACCAATTTTTGGGGGCTTTAACTTAAATTGCGAACTCAAATTTTTAAACGTATATTGTATACTATGTAAACGTAATGTATTTCTGAACGCCCAGCCCAACACAACAACCAAGAAGTGTCATTAATCATTATTTTTCTTGTTTTAAATATTAATTCTCGTTTTTCTCATTTTTCAAACATAATGCCGAAATCATATCATGCGGTTGATTTTATATGAATTTCTGAACGCACCGCTATGAGCATTTGACAACCAAGTGACAATTCCTGTTGAGGAACTGTAAATCTAAATTATGTGAAAACGCAATAATCCGAACGTTGTGGATATAATTATGATCTCGATTCAAAACCCTTATTTAATGTGTTACATCATAATTATCGTGAATTTGAGTCGATCGAAGTTTATATCGACGGGACGAATGTCACATGTTTGACAGCTAAGATCTTATCGTAAGTTTGTATGAGAAAATTAAATTATTGTTTTTCGTATATTTCCTAGCATATTTTCCTATATTCTCACCTTTTAAACCTTCCCTGGACTTTCACGAATATTTCAAGACCAAAATTCTGCCGTCATACCGAAATAGGGCGCTTCTACATAAACTTGAAAACGGAGAAAAAAAATATTTTGTAAATTTGAAATTAAAAAATTCGCTGCGTGAAAGAAAATAAAAAATTTGATACTGTTTTAATGCAAAAACGTGTAAAAGCATTTGAGCTATAGGGGTTGATATGCAAAATCCAATTTGGATAACATTTAATAATAAATAAATGATATTTTATCTTTTCTCTTAGTAAAAAAATACAAATAAATACTTTTATACTACAGTAAAAAGACGTGTCTGGCTAGAAACGTCTTTTCAGCGTAGTAATTTATTAAAACGTCTTTTTTACTTAGTAATAATACGCATAGCGCATTTTAGTTAACGAAATAAAAAGGACGCATTTAGCCATTTACTGCTTTTTAACGTAGGTTGTAAGTAAAACATCGACCTACTTAAAAAGAAAAAGCAGATACGTCTGTAACGCATTTTGATTTTTGATTTTTAACCAGCCCTAACACTTGGTACATTATTGTTGAAGTGAAGGAAGTAGGCAAATGCTTTTATTTTATAACGTTACCTACAAATAAGTTTTAGTTTTACCGCTTTATAAATGTCAAAACGGAATTCTTGCATTGACGACTTTTTATTTGTTTTAATAAAAAAGTACAAGTGTATTTGTTTTCCGAAAACGTCAAATGCCATTTGAAGCAACTGATTTAAGCTTATGCTATGCATTTTCTACATGGCCGTTTTTAGGGTTCCGTACCCAAAGGGTAAAAACGGGACCCTATTACTGAGACTTGGCTGTCCGTCCGTCCGTCCGTCTATCACCAAGCTGTATCTCAAGAACGGTGATAGCTAGACAGTTGAAATTTTCACAGATGATGTATTTCTATTGCCGCTATAACAACAAATACTAAAAATAAAATAAAATAAATTTTTAAGGGGGGCTTCCGTACAACAAACTTTTTATAGATTATGGTACGAAACCGTTCATGCGCGAGTCGGACTCGCACTTGCCTAATTTTTTTTAATAATTGTACCTGTCTCCTTTGAAGAAAATGTACCTATATCTTAATACAACCCTTTAAATTTAAAGAAAAGCAAACTAATATATTTATGTATATTTATTACTTACAGTAGACTAAAAATGTACACCAGACATCAAAGCAAGAATAGGTTTAGCAAACGTGACTGTTAAAAATAAAAATAATTTAATGACTGCAAATATATCCCAGAAAATAAAAAAATAACAAACGAAAACTTTTTATGGGGGGCATAGTTTTCTATGGGTGTGAAAATCGATCATGACGCAAAGGTACAGGAAGGTACTGAAAGCCTTCGAAATGTGGTGTTGGCGAAGCATTTAACAGTAAATGGTTGAACACCATAAGTCCGGTCCGGTCCAGGGATAGTGGCGCTACAAACAGCTTTCATATGGCAATAATGTGCATACGTTATATTATTAAACGTCAGTCAGTACCGATTTATCACAGACTAAACTGAAAACATTGTTTACCGGAATGCTGCTCAATCCTTCATTCTTCTTGCGAAATAATGACTGAATTCTATTGAAAAAACTTGACTTTTAATCACTATGAACAGTTTTGGCTTTATTATTAAAAATACTAAAATGGAATATCTAGTCCTGTTTCCTCTTTGTTTATATCAGTGAAATTCACTGACTTTCAACGTTAGTTACCAAAAATGTGTCGTTGCCACTAAAAATGCGCATTATGGCGTGGGTTAAAAATCACCCTGTTAGAGTATACATAACATACTATATCAGCTACACCGACAGGAGTTTGAGTCTTAAATTTATGATGATAATTTAAAGAAAACCTTAAAATTTTCTTAAACTGCCTGGACGCATCTGATTGAATTTATATCCAACCGCGAGCCCCCTTTACCCCGCACGCTTAACTATACTACGTAGAAAAGACGGTACTGGCACTTGCGCCTGACTTATTGCGACTTAAATGGTGATTTCACTAAGATGAAAAGGCGCAACTACGCAGAACCGTCTTTTCTTCATATTATCGTGTAGAAGTGCCATTTCTTTTTATGAAAATGACCATTTTTTTCTAAAATAATAAAACGCTTTTGCTCAGATGTGTCTTTTTATTTTAGCATACATCAGAAATGCCTTATCTCATTCGTTTTATACGCGGTATCCCGCAGATACGTCCTTTTTGATTGTAGGTTTCACAGGGTTCTGTTCATCTTTAGTCAAATTTAAAAATACTGGTAGATCCGTCTTTTTTTGCTGATTCCGAATATGTATAGAACTCATTTTTGACAAAAATGTTAGATGCGCCCTTTTTCGATATGACGGCAGAATTAGCCAAATCGGTTCAGCCGTTCTCGAGTTTTAAGCATACTAACGAACAGCAATTTATTTTTATTTATATAGATAGATATATATATGTACGGAACCCTTCATGCGCGAGTCGGACTCGCACTTGCCCATTTTTTTCTTTTGTACGTATAACAAAACGTATAAGGAAGAAAGTCTTTTAGTTTAGGTTGTATTTTTAATGAATAATATGCAATATTAAATTTGCTTAAGAGTGGTGGTAGCCTAGTGGTTAGGGCATGCGACTTTCAATCCGGAGGTCGCGGGTTCGAACCCGGCCCGTACCAAGGAGTTTTTCAGAACTTATGTACGGAATGTCATTTGATATTTACCACTCGCTTTTCGGTGAAGGAAAACATCGTGAGGAAACCACCTAAGCCCAAATAAGGCCTAGTTTCCCCTCTGGATTGGAAGGTCAGATGGCAGTCGCTTGCGTAAAAACTAGTGCCTACGCCACATCTTGGGATTTAGGTAGCCGACCCCGATTGAGAATTCATTCTCAAAAAATGGGACAAAGGCTAGGAGGATGATGATTAAATTAACTTAGTCGACCACTTATAAAAAAATAAACTAAGATAAAAAATACATATTTATTTAAAAGATACTTTAAGGAAAAAAAAACACAAGCACTGATTCGTAAATCGGGTTTTTTCCGGTGACGTACAACCCACCAACAAGCTTTGTCTAAACAAAGTTAAATTGTATTGTTTAAGAAGCTAAATTTAATAATTTTAGGTAAGTGCCAGATAAAGTTCTACACGCAGAGTTCTAAATGTGCCTACAATTGAACACAATAAAAGCGTATTATCAACTAATAAACCCATAACGCTTAAAACATCCAAATTCCCCTCATTCCGAACACCTAATAACCACTCATAAATCAAATTCTCCACAATAAAAGACTTAAAAACACTTTTCAGACAGCCAGCGACACTTTGTATGTTAAATTCAAAGAACTTGCTTCGCTTTATAAGCATTGTTTGCGCCATTAATTACACCGGGTGATGAATTGAGTTCTTGCCAGTAAATTGTGTGTGAACAAAATCGCGATCAGTATCATGTCTACTAAATTGCTTGTAAAATATTAATGTGATTTTGTGCTACAATTTTGGGAACAAATTGCCAGTTTTTAGATAAGCGAGTTCAGGATTGTTTTCAGTCAGTTTAAATTTTCGATGTGGAATTAATTTTAATTATTCTATCCTTACCTATGAAGGTGATAAGAGTGTTTTTTAGTGAGAAAATATGTCACAGTAGTATACGCGACGACTAGTGCCACGATACCGATATCGCTGAACAACACCAGAAAGTTGCGTAAGTAGTATCTCAGTCGCGACCAATCTCTTGTGACTCACCGACTATAGTATACGCGAGGACTAGCACCACGACTGCTACATTGCTGAAGAACGCCAGAAAGTTGCGTAAGTAGTAGTCTCTCAGTCGCGACCAATCTACCGGCTATACGAGTAGTATACGCGAGGACTAGCACCACGACTGCTACATTGCTGAACAACGCCAGAAAGTTGCACAAGCAGTCCCTCAGTCACGACTAATATCCTCTTATGACTCACCGGCTATAGTATACGCGAGGATTAGCACCACGACTGCTACATTGCTGAACAACGCCAGAAAGTTGCGTAAGTATAGTCTCTCAGTCGTGACCAATCTCTTGTGACTCACCGGCTATAGTGTACGCGACGACCAGCACCACGATACCGACATTGCTGATCAACGCCAGAAAGTTGCGTAAGTAGTCTCTCAGTCGCGACCAATCTCTTGTGACTCACCGGCTATAGTATACGCGACGACCAGCACGACAACGCCGACATTACTGAACAGGAATGCCAGAAAGTTGCGCAAGTAGTCTCTCAGTCGCGACGCTAGTCTCCTCTTGCGCCGCGGCATGCTTTCATCCTGCGCACGAGTCTAGCACTGGCGCCATGCTGGCATCACAAGTCTTTAGGCTATACACCGTGTTGCATTGTGGAGCACAGATAGTCACACTTCATCAGGTGATGGCAAGAGTCAGAAGGTGAAGCTAGCTGTGGGCCATGTTTTTGTTATAGTTGCTATGTTGAGTTAGTCATTGCTTGATGTTGATGTGGGGATCTGAAACAAGTGAAGATTTGATATGTATAAAATAGGGATTACCTTTGTTTTATCAAAATATGTTTGCCAAATTATCAGTTTCCAAAAGTTGTTTCTTAGAATTTCATTTGCCGAATAAATGTTTCGCAAACCGAATGTTTGGCACATTAATGTTTAGGCTATGACCCGTTTGCTAACTGGTACCTTCACCAAATTTTATTTAGTCAAATGTTTTAGTTGGTAGGTATAACATATTTTACGCAAACAAAATTAGGCTAAATGATTTCTATCGTCAAACTTTTTTAAAGGTTGGACTTTTTGAACACATGACGTTTCTTATGATGTTATGGTATATAATACGCTAAAATAAGCATGTTTTGTATGGGCGATATTTTTTTGGGCAGACTGCCTGCGGGGAGAGCAGCACTTCCGCCCTTGCGTGACCATACGCGGTCGCCTGTACTCCGGTTCGCAGCTTCGGCTTGTTGTCGCCTTCGGCTAGTCGGGAGAGCACTACGCCGGAAACGTAGGGTCGCAGGTTCGAGTCCTGCTTACATTGCAGTGGATCACATTACATTGTTCTTTCATAGTTTACCTTTGTCTCAATATTTACAAAAATAAAAATGTGATATCTCGACATTAAAACAGAATTTATAAAAAGATTATATTCAAAAACCTATTCCTACACCTCAAATCAGGTCCAATTGCCCTTGGATGGTGATTGTTGAATGACGCGGCCCTCCGCTGTGTCAAACAAATCCGTGTAAACATAAACAAACTGCCATCTGTTTCAATTCCGACCAGATGGTATGTCGTTGTCTATGATATGATTTGGAAAAGGGCTTAGAAGCAAATCCACGATCATCTGAAATTTAGTGGTATCACAATTTCCGAAATTCCTTGCTTTATATTATAACCTCACACGGTTTGCTACCCCCGCCATATTGCGTATTTTTAAGCGGTACTAATTTATTATACTGGCAATGACATTGGTTACTGATGTTGAAAGTGAATGTCACTGATGTAAACAAAGACGAAACAGGACTAAATATTCCGCAAATTTCAATTATTTTTTGCATAATATAATCAAAACTATCCACATCGATGAAAGTCGAGTTTTCATCAATAGGATTCAGTATTTATTTCACAAGAATAACGAAGGATTGAGCAGCATTCCGGTAAACATTGTTTTGAATTTGGTTAATGAGAAATCGCTATTGACGTTTAATAGTGCAAAATATATGACGTATTCACATTACTGCTATATGAAAGCTGTTTGTAGCGCCACTATCTTTCGCAACCACTGCAAATGCAAATTATTGTTGTATGGGTAGTTTTTTTTTATAACGGCACAACATAGTGGCTCCACTTCGCCTGACGGTAAGCAAAAAGGGGAGCCCAAGTCACAATGGCAACTGACGAGAAACCAACGGTGCCTTGTCAGTTGACAGGATGCTTCTTCACGCTTCGTTTCAATATAGGAAGGCTTGGCTTTGGCTTTGCTTGTTCTAGTATTAGAGTGTCAATGTCAGGGCTCAGGTGCGAGTGTTAGATTAGTTGTGGAATTCCGATAGGAGCAGGCTTCGTGACGCCGGAGACAAATGACGCCGCTATTTATACCCAGTGCTACACGTAGATGGGCTCACATTTTTAGATTCGATATTTAAAATACTTACTTTTTCTGTTTTTTTTTTTTTGCGAGATTGAATATACGCAGCGTGGGACGGCCCCCGACTGACGGAAACCTCGTGAGGGTAGCGGGTAGAGGATGGATGTGGTCTGTAAGTGCAGAGTGGCCTCCGCCTATATTCAGCAGTGGACGTCGGTGGGTGAATCTCTCTAGAAAGATTTAAAATACAAATTTACTTATCGCTTATCTAGTTAACAACTTAAATTCTTAAAGTTACAGATTAAAGTATGCAACTGCAACCATCCATCGAAAGTCCCATGAAGCCAAGTGAGTGAAACCATAATTTTCAATGTTATTATGTCTCTTTACATTCGTTGCAGTGCCTAATGAACAATAAGCTAATCCAGTAATTTTCAAAATTAGATCTGTTTTTACGGTTAAGTGACGGATTTTGTGTATTATGTACTCAGTAGCTTGTTATGTTTGTCACACCCTTTATATGATTATAGCTTATGGTCACGTCACGAATAAATGTATTTCTTTATTTCTTTGTTGAGGACCCGGTTGGCGCAGCGGTAGTGCAACTGCCTACTGAGCCGGCAGTCCTGGGCTCAGACCCTCCTGGGTCATGGACTCTCTGTATATATAATATTATATATATCGGCGTCTAGTATCCATAGCCTAAAAATTAACACCTAAAAAAAAGTGTACTCTCACATTACAAACATATCTATCAAAACCAAAATCGAGCGCTACAATATTTATTGTAACATCGAAACATAATCGGCCACTAAATTCTGCCAAATTATATGCAATTTGTCCATTATGTACATTGAAATCGGACAATAACCATTCGCGTATCCCAATTTAGTCCAAGTTTACAATATCGAGTCTACTCCTCTTGTAATCTAAACACGTACGCGGTAAAGGATGACAAATGAAGTGCGCGGCTTAGCGGCGTGGGCTTATTACACTAGTATAAAGGCAAGAGTTTGTGTGTGTTTATGTGTGTATGCTTGTTACTTCTTCACGCTTAAACGGCTAGATCAATTTTGATAAAATTCGGTATGGAGGTAGCTGACACCCTGAGTGAACACATAAGCTACTTTTTATCCCGAAATAATGTAGTGTCCCCGTGGGATGAGCGGGTAACACCGCGTGGTAGTCAATGTATATAAACGATTCTGCACTTGTTCAGTAGTGGTATTTGTCGTTACTTGTATATCGTAAGCCAGTTAGCCAGCCAATAATATATCCGACTACAAGGTTGCGAACTTCTATTGCGTATTTTTTTAGCGTTTTTGGATGTCCAATAATTAACCCAGGGCGATTCGGTGCGCATTTATTGTACCCAGTCTCAAGCCGGTCGCGTCATTTCCGCATTCTACGACAAATCGCGTCGCATTCGCAATCGGCTTTGAAATAATGAACTATATTCTGCAAGTAGGCCACGAGGGCACTTTTAGATGTCTGAGTCTACCGGCATTTCACAAGAGACCACTGAGAGAAGAAATGCCGAAAGAAACTGAACAGTCAGTAATTTTTCCTGAAATTATACTTAACTATTACAGTAATATGAACTTAACCTAACTAATTTATGTTCCTGCCTTATTTTAAAATTTAGGCTAATATGAAGTCCTCGAAGGAAACATAATTAAAAGTGAATATGAAGATTATATAAGACATGGCCTTCTGCAGTGGATGATTAACAAGATTTGATATGTTTAAGACTACAATTTTATTACTTTTCACTGAGAAAAAGGACGTAATCACTGTTTTAGATTTTTTGTAAGACAACCAATTATTTTAAAATAAATTTATAAAAAATTTGTCATTCTAAAATGTCGTAACTCCAAAACTATGATGACACAATTTAGTCTGGTGTCTAACTAAAAAAAAAAGTGTGTGTGTCAGCTCCGACGCACGACTGGAGTTTACTTTACAGGCCAGGCGCGCACCTTTTTTTTAGTCGCGCGATAATTTTGTCGCAGAAATAAGCGTACTTCTGGGTTTATGAAAATCGTGGTGCGCGCACTCTCATATAAACCCATATCTTGCATTTATGCGACAAAATTATCGCGCGACTAAAATCGTGGTGCGCGCCGGGCCTTAAGAACGATTATAAAATATATACTCAATACTCAATACGTTTATTGCACATAATGATTAGTAAATAGTTTAAGTATCACATTATGTACCCTGTTGGGTGCTGCAAACAAGAACGAGAACGTAAGCACTTACATAATATTAATATACGAGTATAATATACAGCAAAATTACAATATTTTACAAGGAAAATTTACTTCCGATTCATTTTTAACAAATTGGAGAGATCATGAGTAGTAACTAAATAAGGAAGCGTGATGTAAAGCGCCCTCGAGCGGCTAGTTTCTGCAGTCAGTGTGGTCTGCAGTGCTACGGAAAAAAAACCGTATCTTACTATGAAATCCATACAAAGATACGACCTTATTAATTAAGGAGCTTTGATCATGTTTAGGGTTCCGTACCCAAAGGGTAAAAACGGGACCCTATTACTGAGACTTCGCTGTCCGTCCGTCCGTCCGTCCATCCGTCCGTCCGTCCGTCCGTCCGTCCGTCCGTCCGTCCGTCCATCCGTCCGTCCGTCCGTCCGTCCGTCCGTCCGTCCGTCCGTCCGTCCGTCTGTCACCAGGCTGTATCTCAAGAACGGTGATAGCTAGACAGTTGAAACTTTCACAGATGATGTATTTCTATTGCCGCTATAACAACAAATACTAAAAATAAAATAAAATAAATATTTAAGGGGGGCTCCCATACAACAAACTTGTTGTAGATTATATATACATATATATAGGTACGGAACCCTTCATGCGCGAGTCTGACTCGCACTTGCCCAATTTTTATGAACATGCCAGCTCCAGCAGGCCTAATACACAACATCATTCATCTAAAAGACATAGATAAATAAAAACATAAACCGTATAAACTTAAAAATAACATGTACACGAAAAAAACTAAATTTGTATACACTATTTACATAAAAAAAACTGTATACAAATTTAGCCCATTCCGATAAGGGTTCCGCCAATATTGAATTGAACATTACATTCAAGAAAGATCTGGTATTAGACCTAGCCATTTACATTAGACAAAAACAAACGTACAAAATCACCTTCCTTAAAAAAAATCCTTAAATAAATCCAAAATCTCCTTAACAACAACTCCAAACAGCGTTTTGAACTTCTCCTCCCAACTTTCGGTAGAAAACAAAATATCCTTCGTCTTCTCAACCAGCCTTTCAAAAGTAATACGTCTCTTCTTCTTGTCCTTATTTTGTCTTTGATCTTCCATATCAGCCCGCTCAATAGTAGGCTGATTGACCAATAGACACTCGGACCTCTTCACATCTGTTACTCTTTTTGACTTCCGCGGCTAACGAACCTCTTGTTGTGGCTCGCTCTCTAATCTGTACTGACTTACTGATCGCTGGCCCTCAGCCTGACAGACAGAATCTTCAGACTCTTTAGATTGTAACGGCTTCGACAAAACAGCATCTCTATATGACTTTCCAAAACTTAAGTCATTCTCAAAAACAGATGGCGCATCCTGACTACAAACATCCGTATCCTTTTTTTCCTTATTTTGCATATACAACCAAAAAGCCCGTTTATATATACATCCCTCAGCAGACATAATCCTGTGAATTTCTTACTCCTTCACAAAAACCGGGCACGACTTATCTAAGGTCATATGGCTGCCTTTACAATTAATGCATCTAAAAATAGTCGTTTCGTAATTGGCATGCTCCCCGCCGCATTTCGGACAAGTAACTTTAGTAGTAGGACAAAACCTGCTCAGATGACCGAACTTCCAACATCTTGAACATTGGGTAACTGGGAAAGTGTACTGATTCACCTTAAATCGGCAACCGTAGGCATAAACATATGGCGGTAAAGAAGTTCCCTTAAAACACAGACGAATAGCTTCAGCCTTAACCCAACGCCCATCATGATCCAAACGGTTCAGTCTACATATTGACAAAATGTCTTCAGACCCTTCAATATTCTTTAAAAATTCGTCTTCCTCAACCTCCAACTCAACCTGCCTTATAATTCCATAAGTGCAGCATGCCATATTAGACCAATAAGAACGTCTTGTCTCATTGTTAAACTCCTGAGAAGCCAGAAGCTTCTCCGCATCATCCTCAGAGTTAAACTGTATGCGAACTTTACTTGGACCCATAAAATTGACGGATAAAATTCCTTTTATACCCTTAAATTGCAGCAACTTTGCCAAACCAATCTGTTTCGGTAAATCTTCTTTTGACACTATATAAACTTCAAATAGCTTGTCAGGCACACCGTCCGGCTCCAGCTGCGTTTTGGCGGTTGCTAAAACCCGCAAACGTTTAGGTTTCCTGCCTATTGTGATAAAACTATCACTACAACCACAGCTTTCGTCGCTCAGACCACAAGCACGCTTCACCGCTATATGCCGCACATCCGACATGGACTCAGCGTCCGATACAATATCCGATCCGATTGACTCGGCCCTGCCTTATTATCAAACTCCACTTCAGATAGCCACGACGGAGCTGCCCGCTGCCCACATTCTAAAAGTGACGTATCACTCACGACACCTCGACTTGACTCACTCATCGCAAAAACAGCGAAAAGGACTCTAAAACTGAATTAACTTATAAATAAAATAAAATTTGATAAAATTTTCAACCGTCGCCTTTGACAACCAAACGTCAATCCTCGCAATACTTATATTTTTGGAACGTATCTGCCGTGCTAATTTAAAAAGTCGTATCTCAGTATACGATCGGGGTAAAAATACGACTTCTTAATTTAGCAGATTATGCGTTAAGCGTTATAGACTAAGCTCCCGATATAAAATGACCTTCACAGAGATGTTTATTTGATGAAATGTATTTTATATTTAGTTTAAAATGGCAATAAATATATTGCATATGGGTTGCCTAACAAATTTTAGTCCAGGGTATGTTTAGTTTAAAATTTTTTTTTTTTTTTTTACATTTCACCGATTTGATTATTAGATAAATTCATAATTAAATAATCTTTAATTTTATTTAATTTCAATTCAACAATCAGACCTTTGCAAAATGCTAGTAGGTATAGATTTACCTGTTTATACCTGGCTACCCAATAGTTGTGACGGGAAAAGAATAGGCAACCTAACGTTTGCATATTCTATGGGCTTCATACTTTCGATTGGTATAGAATTTATCTAATATTAATCAAACCGGTGAAATGTTTAATACATTTTTTTTTTTATTAATTAAACATACCCTGGACTAAAATTTGTTAGGCAACCCATATGCAATATAATTATTGACATATTAAATTAAATATAAAATACATTTCATCAAATAAACATCTCGGTGAAGGTTATTTTATATCGGGACCTTAGTCTATAACGCTTAACGCATAACCTGTTAAATTACGAAGTCGTATTTTTACCCCGATCGTATACTGAGATACGACTTTTTAAATTAGCACGGCAGATACGTTCGATTTTACACCCCATATTTTTCATACCCCGGGCTTATATATGAAAATCGATTCTTAAGGAGTAAACTCCAAAAAAAACTTTTGTCAGCTTATTACTTTTTCACGGATAGGGCAAAGACTACAACTTTATGCAGGCATAGTTATGTAGATTTCGGCTATTTTATGTATTTTCGTATATTTCTTTATATATAGAAAAATTGATTCATTTTTTTTAGGGTGTACACGATGCAAAGGTCTCTCGATCTCTATATTAATTTCCACCGGTTAGAAATAATTATGAAATGTTGTCAATTCTGTGGCCCAAGTTAGCGATACCGAGTCTATCCTAACATAGATCTAAACACGCGATAAAAGCAGAATGACAAATGAAGTGCGTGGCTTAGCGTGGGCGCGGGTTTGTCAATGTATAACTAACGACTCTTCACTCTTTCATCGTTTGTTACATTTTGTAAGTCAGCCAATAAAAAACCGGCCAAGGGCGAGTCAGACTTGCGCACCGAGGGTTCCGTACAAACACTTCTCATATTAACTGGGTGAAGTCAAGTTTGCACCTGGTAGGTATGTATGGCGCCGCATACAAATGAGGTTAACGCAACCGTTCACGTTTGTTGTATGGGAGCCCCACTTAAATACTTATTTTATTCTCTAAATTCGGCCAAATAGCGGCAACAGAAATACATCATCTGTGAAAATTTCAACTGTCTAGCTATCACGGTTCATGAGATACATCCTGGTGATAGACGGACAGACAGACGGACAGCGGAATCATAGTAGTAGGGTCCCGTTTTTTACCCTTTGGGTACGGAACCCTAAAAATGGGCTACAAAACAACTGTAGTACCCCGCAAAACGACTGTAAAGTCCTTACGAGTATGTTAAAATACATTTGAGCCTGAAGAAGTAACAAACATACATATAAGCCTACTCACAAACATTCCCCTTTATAATGTTAGCGTGATTTATAAAAAATAAAGTAACGACTTTCGTCTACTCAATTCCAAACACTCCTTTCCATTAATCAAAGTTAATAGCCGTGTAAAAGACATAAATCTAATTCATTTTATTAATATAAAACTAGTGCAACAATTATTCCACACGAAAACTAAAATAACATCATAATTTTAACCGCTCCAAATATTTCATAAATTCAGAGTATTACAGAGGCGTCAAGGGAAACAACTGTCAATTGTAATAATTTATTCGCCGGCAAAACATTAATCTGCTTTATAAATATCTCCATTTGATCAACTAATGTATAGGAGACATTAGTGGTCGGGTCTTCACTGACCGAACTGTGAAGCGACACCCACGCATCGCACGCATTAAATAAAATCCCGTCAAAAACATAAATGTAAAATGAGAGCCAAGTTCAATATCGCGTGCACTTCGCCGACAAAAGAATTGAGATCTGCAAGAGCGCCAAGTTCTTTGCCCTAAAATTTTTAGATACAAGGACATGCGACATACTCAATGCATTTATTTTACTTGGGGAGAAATTCAATATCAAGATTTGACTTGGCTAGTTTTCACAAACTAACTAAATTTTATAAAAGTAACATAGTCATAGTCATAGTTCATTATCAAGCTAACAGTATAAGTAACAAGACGTACACTAACTTGCGTACTTACCTTTACGAAAATAGGTTAATGATTTGATTGATTTTGATTTATAATATAAATTTATATTTTAAAACTAGCCAAGTCACGTCTTGATATTGAATTACACCCCAAGTAAAATAAATGCATTGAGTATGTCGCATGTCCTTGTATCTAAAAATTTTAGGGCAAAGAACTTGGCGCTCTTGCAGATCTCAATTCTTTTGTCGGCGAAGTGCACGCGATATTGAACTTGGCTCTCATTTTACATTTATGTTTTTGATGGGATATCATTACTTTTTGTACAGAAATTATTATGATGTGTAAATTACTTAATTATTATTTGTTAATTAGTTCTGTGTACTAATCTAGTACATCTTTTGAAAGTTTTGAACAAACAAAGATTTTTCCAAAACGGTTAGTACGTATTGGATTTTTATGTGCATGTATGTGTAAGTGTGAGTGTATATGCTATTCTAGTATATCTTTCAAACAAAAAAAGAATTTTCCAAATCGGTTTATAAATGACAGAGTTCTGAGGCAACAACCATCAATAATAATAATAATAAAAAAACATAAAAAAACACTGTTTTAGATTTTTATATGTATACACACACAATTACTAAGCTGGATGCCAAATTTCACCTTTCTAGGTCACCGGGAAGTGGGTTAGGTTTTTGATTACTAGTGAGTCAGTCAGTCAGTCAGTCAGTGATAAAAATACCGTTTTTTGGACTTTAATATCTCAATAACTATTTAACCTATATTAATGAAATTTGGGGTTCTACTTGTTCTAAAGGATCTTAATACATAAGCCAAATTTCATTTTTTTATGTTAAATAGATTTGGAGTTATTGGGGGGTCAAAAGTGGCTCCAAACGGTTCGTGTAATATAACACACGGCTGCTGCTCGCCAGTTCCTGCGGTGAACTTGGCTGGACACGCTGCCGCGTGTCTAGATAATTAAATATCATACAACCTAACACAAATCAATCTAGTCCCAAAGTAAGCTCAAGAAGGCTTGTGTTATGGGTACTAGACGACGGTAAATATATACTTAAATACATAGAACAACCATGACCTAAGCACAAATATTAGAGATGATCACACAAATATTTGCCCTGGCAGGGATTCGAACCCGGGACCGCCGGCTCAGTGGGCAGGTGCACACAAACTGCGCCAACTGCGTCATCAATAAACATGGAACATTGGACAAAATGAAACAGATCTCTCATCATCATCATCATCATCATCATCATCATATCAGCCGATAGACGTCCACTGCTGAACAACCAAAATTCTCCACAACGATCGGTCTTGCGCCGCCCTCATCTAATTTCTGCCCACGATCCTAATCAGTTCGTCGGTCCATCTTGGTGGGGTCCGTCCCACGCTGCGTCTCTCGGTCCGCGGTCGCCACTCATGACCTTTCTAGTCCAACCGCCATCGGTTCTATGAGCAATGCGCCCCGCCCAATGCCACTTAAGTTTGGATACTGTCTGAGCTATATTTACAACCTTGGTCTTTTAAGCAAATCTCACGTATTAGAGTTTTATTTATTATTTTAACTTTGTAGGATGCTCGCACATAGGTATGTTAACAATTTTAAGTTTGAATGAGTCTGTGAGACGGGAGGTAGGTGGTTAAGGTTAAGCAAATCTCACTTATAGAGCTTTATTAACATCATTATACATTTCCCCAAAACATAATGCTGTACCGCAACTTGGATTCAACTTGTGCAAAGTATATTGGCTTGAGTTGTTCCACTGTCATTCATTCCTGAGGATTCTTAGGGCGTAACAGGCTGAATGAATGAAATCCAGCTCTTGCTTCCAGGTGAATTCACATGTACTCTTAGGAACTTTCTACAATAACCACGTCTATTTGAGCTCATAATTACGTTAAGAGTAGCAGTCTTTTTGGAGTTTTTTTAAATGATTTGTGGTTTTGCAGTTTCAAGTTTCAATTTATTAATATCAAACCAATATTGAAAAGCCATAAGGTGCATTTTTTGTCCTCTCCTGCTGCCTCTGCCAATTTTGATATTAAACGTAGAATATCCACCTTCATCATGCGACAACTCAACAACTCAACATGCGCATCACGAACACACTGCACGAACGCACTCGCGTTAAACCATCCGGTCGGCGTGTACCCCGATAATAACGAAAATAATTGGAAACTGTGTCGACACTGAGATGAGTTCGAGCCCAATTACTCTTGTTTGAAGAACCTTTTATTAAAGGATCCTGAACTTTACTTTAGTTATAAATTAAAAAGTAATAATGTGGGCCAAATTATTTGTAGCCGGACTTTTTCACCTCGGTTTCCGTTTTCATTGTTTTACTTTTACCAACTGTAAAAAAGAGAGAGGAAAGTTTTACTAATAATAATTTGCACACTATTCGCAGAATTGTATTATAACTTTAGGAATCATTCAGCCAGTACTTTTCACCGAAAATATTTACGAATTTTTCCATGTTAAAATGTTTGTTCTGGAGTAAATTGGGTTCTACATTGATTGAATACCCAGTTACAATGACTAGAAAATGCATGATATTGACAATTAATATTATAGTTAAATCTAGGAGTTTTTAATATAGTACAAATTTAATTTTATTTATAATTTTAGTCATTGAATGCTTGGGAACGTTAATTACAATAACTAATAAAATGAATGAGTATGAGTAACTATGAATTGTATTTAACCATCGATATAAAGGTCAAAGCTAAAAAAAATTGAAATGCGTAACTTGGTGGAAGAGACCGGGAATCGAACCCGGTACCTCTGGATTGCCGGTCCAGCGCGTTAACTTTTCCACCACCCAACCGCCCAAGCAACCTTTCGATTTTTTCCTAATGCTTTGTTTGTCGATCCTTGCATTGTTTATTTGAAAGGTTTTACACCTTAGCGACCTCTATGTGAATACGTTAATACTCACATCTTACCGCACTACTTTACAGCAGTGAACCAAGCAAGTGAGGAAGGGCGCTGTTATTTGAAAATTTATGAAACATGTAATGTCTCATTGTTCAGGGGTACCGGGTTAAATTCCCGGTCACTTCCGTCAGGATACGCAGTTCAATTTTTCTTTTTCTTTAAGCTTTGATCTTTGTATCAATGGTTTAATATAAAAATTGTGGTGTGTACTGTGTACCTACATGAAAAAATATTAGACATTACAGTCATGTTTCATAAAATTATATGAATTGTAAGTTAATGTTAATATCGGCTCCATTGCTCTCTAAAGTACTCTTACCGTTGCTATCAGAAATCCGATGCCTCCACTAGTAATTACGTTTTGTTGTAAATACACCGACCATGTTGTGTTATGTATCAATCGGATCTAACCTAAATTAGCTAAATCAGACGGTAAGCAATTCACCTTGTGTTTAGTCTATACAAATTAGCACACACTGACGGAGTCACGCTCAGAGTTGTATAAATACTGGTGTAGGGTTGACTGCAATGTTATTATAATACGGGTAGTATTTAAACGCACATCAAAAAGAAACCTTTTTCTATGCAAAAATAATCAAAATTTATATCAAAATTACTGATTCCACAGCAAATATTGCACTCAAAATGTTACTAAATATACTACAATTTATATTTGTGGCGTGCATCTATTTATTTAAGACTTTTAAGAGTAAAGCATATTTAAGTAATGCATAGCTAATAATGACTACCGCACATTATGGAGCGTTTTTTAGGGATATAAAAAAAAAAAAAACCTAACCTAACCCGGCCGAGTCGGATCTGCTCTGAAAGGTGATCAGGATTAGATGGTTACCTATCTGAAACACTAATTTTTGTTTCCCATCTGTAACGTTTCGCCAAATTTTTTATTTGTCCGAAAGCCATTTTTTTGATTTGTTCCCGATTCGTCGTAGTCCTGCTTCGTCGTATTCCTGATTGATCGTATTCCTGATTCGTCGGATTTTTATTATCGAATGAAACTATGCAATTACCACGGCTCCACTTACGTTTTAAAAATGAAAAGTTTTTTTTTACTATAAATGCGTTTTAATCTATACATATAAACGGACAAGTCCTGACTGACTGACTGACTCACTCATCAACGTAGAGCCGAAACTACTGAGCCTAGGAACTTCAAATTTCTGGAATAGATCAAGTATACGATGCAAGCAAGCACTAAGAAGGGATTTTTGAAAATTCATCCCTTAAGGGTGTCAAATCGGGGTTGAAAGTTTGTATGGAACTTACGTAATTTTTGAGTTAGAGCAATAAAACTTTGTGCATAGATTTTCGGTCTAAAAAAAAGAAAACTAATTTCAGGATTTTTGAAAACTCATCCTTTAAAGGGGTTAAATAGGAGGTGAAAGTTTGTATGAGGAACTTGGAATTCTTTGAGTAAGAGTGATAATATTTCGTGTACAGCTCTTTCTATACAAAGTAAAAAAAAGAATTTCAGCATTTTTCGAAATTCATCCCCGAAAGGGGTTAAATACACAGTCAAACTTTGTAAGAAAAACGTGGTCTGTTTGAGTAAGGAGTGCATTCTTTTGCGTGTAGACTGATCATTAAAAACTGAAAACATCTATTTCAGCGTTTTTGAAAATTCAACTCCTAATGGGGTAAAGAGGGAGGTGAAAGTTTCTATGAAGAGCTTGGGATTTTTTGAGGAGTGGGAATATTTCGTGTACAGGTTCTTATTTGCAACGTAAGAAAACAAGTTTCAGCATTTTTGGAAATTCATCTCCGAAAGGGGTTAAATGGGCAGTAAAACTTTCTTGAGAAAGGTGATTTTGAGTACCTAAGGGGTGCATTCTTTTGCGTGTAGACTCTTCACCAAAAACGTTGAATATTGATTTCAGCGTTTTTGAAAGTTCAACTCCCAATGGGGTAAAGTGGGAGGTGAAGCTTGGGATTCTTTGAGTAGGAGTGGTAATATTTCGTGTATAGGTTCTTCTATCCCATCAAAAACATAAATGTAAAATGAGAGCCAAGTTCAATATCGCGTGCACTTCGCCGACAAAAGAATTGAGATCTGCCAGGGCGCCAAGTTCTTTGCTCTAAAATTTTTAGATACAAGGACATGCGACATACTCAATGCATTTATTTTACTTGGGGAGTAATTCAATATCAAGACTTGACTTGGCTAGTTTTCACAAACTAACTAAATTTTATAAAAGTAACATAGTCATAGTGATAGTTCATTATCAAGCTAACAGTATAAGTAACAAGACGTACACTAACTTGCGTACTTACCTTTACGAAAATAGGTTAACGATTTGATTGATTTTGATTTATAATATAAATTTATATTTTAAAACTAGCCAAGTCACGTCTTGATATTGAATTACTCCCCAAGTAAAATAAATGCATTGAGTATGTCGCCATACACCGTTAACGTTTCTAAACCCTTGTATCTAAAAATTTTAGAGCAAAGAACTTGGCGCCCTGGCAGATCTCAATTCTTTTGTCGGCGAAGTGCACGCGATATTGAACTTGGCTCTCATTTTACATTTATGTTTTTGATGGGACATCATTACTTTTTGTACAGAAATTATTATGATGTGTAAATTAATTAATTATTATTTGTTAATTAGTTCTGTGTGCTATTCTAGTACATATTTTGAAAGTTTTGAACAAACAAAGAATTTTCCAAAACGGTTAGTACGTATTGGATTTTTATGTGCATGTATGTGTAAGTGTGTGCGTGTGAATGTATATGCTATTCTAGTATATCTTTCAAACAAAAAAAGAATTTTCCAAATCGGTTTATAAATGACAGAGTTCTGAGGCAACAACCATCAATAATAATAATAATAAAAAAACATAAAAAAGTCACTGTTTTAGATTTTTATATGTATACACACACAATTACTAAGCTGGATGCCAAATTTCACCTTTCTAGGTCACCTGGAAGTGGGTTAGGTTTTTGATTACTAGTGAGTCAGTCAGTCAGTCAGTCAGTGATAAAAATACCGTTTTTTGGACTTTAATATCTCAATAACTATTTAACCTATATTAATGAAATTTGGGGTTCTACTTGTTCTAAAGGATCTTAATACATAAGCCAAATTTCATTTTTTTACTCGTATGTTAAATAGATTTGGAGTTATTGAGGGGTCAAAAGTGGCTCCAAACGGTTCGTGTAATATAACACACGGCTGCTGCTCGCCAGTTCCTGCGGTGAACTTGGCTGGACACGCTGCCGCGTGTCTAGATACAAAGTAAGAAGACAAGTATCAGCATTTTTGGAAATTCATCCCCCAAAGGGATTAAATGGACAGTGAAACTTTATTTTATAAAACGAGCCTTTTTGAGGAAGAGGTGCATTATCTTGTGTATACACTGATCATCAAAAACTAAGTAACATGTATTTCAGCGTTTTTGAAAATTCAACCCCTAATGGGGTATAGAGGGAGGTGAGTTTCAACAAAGACCTTGAGGTTCTTTGAGTAAAAATGGTAATATTACGTATATAGATTCTTCTATACAAAGTAAGAAACCAAGTTTCAGCATTTTTGGAAATTCATCCCTGAAAGGGGTTAAATGAAAATAGAACTTTGTATGAGGAACGGGCCGTTTTTGAGTAAGAGGTGCACTAACTCTTCATCAAAAACTGAGAATATTGATTTCAGCATTTTTGAATATTCAACCCCTAATGGGATACGCTGAGAGGTGACAGTTTGTATAAAGAGCTTCTGGAATCTTTTGAGTAAGAGTGATAATTGAGAAAATAAACTTAAGTTTTTTGGGAAACTCTTCTCCAAAATGGGTCTAATGGTAGGCGAAAGTTTGGATGAGAAAAGATTCGATTCTTTTCGTAAGTCTGGTCATATTTCGTGTGTTAAAATACTACTTTCAGATTTTTTTTTAAATGTACCTGTATTGTCTGAGTAAAGGGGGAAGATGAAAGTTCATGTAAGGAATATTTTCGTGTATAAACTCTACATTCTTTTTTGGAAGAGATAACTCTCCTGAAGTGGTTAGAAACTATATGCAAAACGTAGGATTGAGTGACAAAACTTCGTGTAAAAAAATGCATTGTTAGGGTTCCATACCTCAAAAGGAAGAAACGCAACCCTCAAAGGATCACTTGGTTGTCCGTCCGTCTATCGAATAAAATTGAAATGAAAACCATATAAGTACTCAGGACTATAGTCCTTTGAAGTTGTTAAAAAAACAAACTTCTAAGTTATAACGTAAAAAAAAGATCCGGCTGTTTACCTGTGCCACAACAAACGTCGATACTCTCAAGGGAATCAAAAATTATAAGGTACTTAGATATTTTCAGTTGATCTAAAACTATGAATTTGGCAAGTAATACCGTGTCTTACTAGAAGTACTTATAGGGAGTAATCTGAAACTATACATTTCTAATTAAATAAAAAAGTAGTATGTATTTAAAGTATGTAAAACAGTTTTCCAACGGTAATGTGAAGTTTGCCAATGAGTAGGTACATTTTATCTTTTCCTTAGTAATGTGCAGTGTTTTCATAGTTCGTAAGGAACCCTCTTTGCGCGAGTCCAACTCGCACTTGACCGGCTATTTGTATTAACTGAGAATACTGATTTAAACGTTGGAGGAAATTCCCATCCTTAAGGAGATTAAACTTTTGAGTGCTTTTGACTATGATTTTGTTCGGTTCATCGGAAAATGAATTGTAATATAAATCTGCTACCCAAAAAAATATGTATGCGCGCAGATCTATTAGTTGTATTATTTTAAGAAACAATAAAACGGGTAGAAAGTTACACAGATAACGTTTCTAAACCCTGTGCGAGCGAAGCCGCGGGCAAAAGCTAGTATAAGATATTTTTTACACACATGCCATATTAGTATTATATTACTAAACAAAGCCTATTTAAACATTCAATGATTGTGATTTTTTTATCAATAAAATCATTGACTATTTCCCGTTCTTGGTGATATTTTTGAACATCTTTTGCTCGACGAGTTTTTATCATACTCGGACAGTGTAACTGCATTTTTCTAATCTTGATGTCTTGATATTGAGCTTCGACTCGCAGTAGTTCGATACATTGAAAAAGGGAAGGTTTCTTAGGGATTCTATGATTTAACCGGTTATTCCATCCCTCAACCGCATTGTTGGTTCTGAATTCTTCTTCACTGACCGAAAAAATTGATCCAGTAATTTTCCGCATCCAGAAATTTACAAAGTAATTGTGGAATTGAGTTATCACGGAACCATCAGGGACGGATTCAGATATTTCCAAATATGCGGCTGGTATATCTTCCTTTGGTAATAAAGCGAGCCGCGTACATATCTTTGTATACATTCTGCCTTCTTCGGTGTCAATTAAACCTAACTGCTTCGATTTCTTCCACAGAGCTTTTTGATAATGAAAGTAACAGCCTGTTATCACAACGTTCTGATGTACTGCTTTCAACCCATTGATGGCGGCAATTTCAAAATCGCATTTGAACTTTGTGATTTCTTGAGAGAATTCATGCTTTAACAATGAAAATAACCGCTTATACGTATTTTCTTCCTTGTTAGGTAAAAGAGCATATACTACGGGTACAAAACATGAGCTATCTGCATTGTTGGTCAAATTCACTTGCAACGTATAAAGTTGTAAAAACGGAGGCGGTGCCGCCTTAAACGTACCGTCTCCGAAATATTCAGTGCATTTCGCCAATATTTCTACAGCAGAGGGTGAAGCAAATATCAATATTTTATCAAAATCGCCATCGTTGCAAATCAGGAAATTGTCTGACAACTTTAATGGAACGACAACTTCACTTAAATGTTGAAATGTGCACTTTTCTACGCTGAGTGACTTGTTTCGTGCATTATACAAAGTCGTTTTCAGTTTCTTCCACTCCGGTATGAGCGTAAAATCAAATTCTCCATCACAATTTTCAGCAAAATCTTGCACAAATTGTTCAAAAATTTTTGAGACTAGCTCCATGCTGTCACACACCTTGCGTTTCAAATCATTAAAGTGACCCTCGACCTCTCTCTTCATGAATTCTGGTTTGCACATGTGTCTTGACTCTCTGATTACCTTGTCATCTTTATTTAAAGTAATGGATGTCGAGCAGACAGATCTATTAGAGTACCTCCAATTCGTCGAACCACCTTTGTTTTTCTTATCGAAGTTGTATCTATAGCCTCCCCGTAATAAGATCTTTCTGCTAGCTCTTTTACTATCAATAAATACTACTTTATCAGTTTCGTCAGCATCCATTCTTAGGAAAATCGGCAAATAAAACTGATATTAACAATGTTTTCACAATGTTAATGTTCATTAACAATGGTGTGACAGAAGAGAAACAAATGAAAAGTAGCTGCTCAAGTGGACGTCGTACAAGTGGCCAGTAATAGATAATAAACACCTAGGTAACTTACCTCTTTAGAATATAACCTCCCAACTCCTTGAGACCTTTACATCTCAAGAGTTTCCATTATTTTCTTAAGTATCAACACGAAATTATTTAGCAAGACTTTTTCGCTACATATTTTGTACCTACGTTAAATTTGCCATTAAGCTAAATATACCTACATTTTATATACAGGGCGTTCCAAGATTATGGGACATGAAGGGAAAGTACCTTTAATAATGTAGATAGGACAAAGTCTGAAAGGAGACTAAAATTTATTTTTAAAAATTAGTAACACTGCATTCAAAGATTTACGAAAAATGACTTTTGCCGCCTGGGAATCGAACCGACTCAAATGACTTTTGCCGCCTGGGAATCGAACCGACTCAAATGTGAAAAAAAAAACACTGAGTATTTTTATGTTGCCAATGGAAAGAGGAAGTCAAACGGATAAACGTATAAGTAACGCAGTATCTTAAATGAAAGTAACATTGTGTATTTCAAAAATTAAATCTCAAAAACGGATTTGACCTTGCGTATTTTCATACAAAATACGAAAAAAGAAATTCTCCCTGAATACAGTACAGTCAGCGTCAAAAGTCAATGATCATTTTTGTACTTTATCGCTTTCAGATGTTTGACAACTTCATATGGTAGTTGGTGTTGGAAGGTCGTGATGCTGTCCATGTTTGTCTATGTTATATTTTGAATTTGTTTTAGGAATTATATTTAAAAACTGATTGATGTACAGTGTCATGTGAAGTTGTCTATTCTTTCTCATATACAAATATAAACAATGTTTTGTATTTCTACGTTTTAATTCTTTCCAAAGCTAATCCACCTCATCAGTGGTAGCAGAGCGTTGAATAATTAGTGGCAAATGGAAGAAAAATAATTAAAACCGTGAGTAAATGAGATAATAAAATTTTCAAAAATGAGCTCAAGTCTAAGAAGCATAGAACCGCTGACAAAATCAAATTACGATACCTGGTGCTTACAAGCACAGGCGATTCTCATAAGATACGATCTGTGGGAGTACGCTAGTGGTGAAAAAACGTTAGCGGCAACTGCGACTGCCGAACAAAAGAGTGCGTTCCTAAAGGAAGACTTAAAGGCAAGGTCGGAGCTACTTTTACTTATATCTCCACCAGAACTTAAGCAAATAAAGGGATGTAACACATCCAAGGAGGTGTGGGATAAACTAAAATCTGTACACCAAAGTTCAGGACCCGCGAGAAAGGCTACGCTATTAAAGCAGCTAGTATTAAAGAAAATGACTTCACAAGAAGATGTGAGAGACCATCTCAGTAACTTTATGGACGTAGTGGGTAAATTAGAAGACATGGATGTCAAAATTCATCCAGAATTATTAAGCATTATGATGCTATACAGTTTACCTGCAAATTTCGATGGCTTCAGAACGGCAATTGAGTCGAGAGATATTTTACCAAGTCCTGACATGTTAAAAGTAAAAATCATAGAGGAATACGGAGCAAGAAGGCAAAGCGAAGCAAGCGAACCTCAAACTTCAGAAGCATTCTATGTTAAAACAAAGAAAAAGGTACTATATTGCAACAAATGTAAGAAGAAAGGGCATTCCACAGAAAATTGTTGGTCAAAGAAGAGACCTGATAACCCTAATAAAACTAAAGGTCCAGAAAAGACCTACAACATCTGTTTAACAACAGAAACGTCGAAATGTATAAGCAATTTATGGTGTCTGGATAGTGGCTGTACGTCACATATGACGGGTGACAAAAGTATACTCTGTAATTTGATCCCTGCGTCTGACACTCTAAGACTAGCTTCAGAAAAGCATACGACCCAAGTTAAAGGGAAAGGAAAAGCTGAACTCTATACAGAAGATTGCAAGCATAATATAACTGACACATTATATGTACCAGATTTGTCAAACAACTTGATGTCAGTAAGCAAAATTACAGATCATGGCTATAAAGTTTTATTTGAAAAGGAACAAGCCAGCGTCATAAAAGACGGAAGTGTTAGCTCAAAAGCTAAACGAAGAAATGGATTATATTTTATTGAATTCGATAAGCCGGAAGAGACAGCAAATTTCACGCCCAGTGCTGAAAGCGAAATTATGAAATGGCACAAGAAATTAGGTCATGTGAATGAAAGAGACCTAAAGGAAATGGTTAAAAATAAAATGATGCGAGGACTTGACTTTAAAGAAAAAACTTTGGGTACCTGCGAGACTTGTATCAAGAGTAAATTTACCACTCTACCATTCCAAAGCCATGAACAAATAATCTCTACCGAAGTGCTCCAGATAATTCACAGCGATGTATGTGGCCCTTTTGAGCATAAATCAATGGCCGGATCAAAGTATTTCGTTACATTTATTGACGACTATACAAGATACTGCTGTGTTTACTTCTTAAAAGAAAAGAGCGAAGTAATCGAAAAATTCAAAGAGTATAAAAACTATGTTGAACTGTTTCATAAGAAGAAAATTCAAAACCTTCAGTCTGACAATGGAGGCGAATATAGGTCGAAGGCGTTTGACAAATTCCTCAAAGATAATGGTATAAGCCGAAGATTATCTGCACCCTATACACCGCAGCAAAATGGCATGAGTGAAAGGAAAAATCGGTCGCTGATGGATAAAGCAAGATGTCTGATGCTGGATTCCAATATTCCTGCAAATCTATGGGCAGAAGCAGTGAATACAGCAAACTATTTGATAAATAGAAGCCATGCAAAAGCTCTCAAAGGAAACTCCCCATATGAGAAGTGGGTAGGAAGAACACCATCGGGAAATCATTTACACGTGTTTGGAAATAGAGCATTTGTGATGAACAAGAACCGAAGAGGAAAATTCACAGCCAAAGCGACAGAAGGAGTATTTTTGGGATATGCGAATAATACCAAAGGCTTTAGAATCTACATACCGGAAAAGAATGACGTTGTTATCAGCAGAGACGTAAAAGTAATCGAAAAGATGCATTATGGCAATACTTCTGCTGAGAAAAACGAAGACTCTACTCTAGGACCAAAATCGGACGAATTAATTGAGATTGAAGAACCTGAAATTAAAAACAAAATTAATAATAACTTATCTTTTCAGGAACCTACAAATTTTCCTTCTTCCAGCTCCAGTCAAGATCCAATTGACCCACCTCCCTCAAGTGGAAGACCACAAAGAGAAGTGAGACCACCAATATGGACCAAAGACTATGAGTTAAGTCGTTGTGTGACTATGTTTACTTCAGATAGTAATGATGATTATGATTGTTCATTTCTTACATATCAAGATGCAGTGACGGGCACCGACAGACAAAATTGGGAGAAGGCAATACAGTCTGAAATGGATTCATTACAGAAAAATAACACCTGGGTACTAGTTGACAGGTCAGAAGCCAAAGGACACAAAATTTTGTCGAACAAATGGGTATTTCGGATTAAAGATGACGGTACGTACAAAGCCAGATTAGTCGTACGTGGCTGCGAACAGAAGGGAAACCTGGATTTTGAAGACGTATATAGTCCAGTCGTGGCTCAATCTACATTGAAAACTTTACTAGCCGTTGCCGCATCCAAATCTTACCACTTCATGACATTTGACGTAAAGACAGCATTCTTGTACGGAGAGTTGACAGATGAAGTTTATATGAAATTACCTGTTGGCTATAAAACTGACTGCAACACTACTGAAGTAGTTTGCCGGCTGAAAAAGTCGTTATATGGACTAAAACAAGCACCATTCACTTGGAACAAAACTTTTACCCAAGCGATGTTTGAGTTGGGTATCAAGACGATAAAAACCGATCGATGCGTTTTCATAAACGAAGATAAGTCAATAATAATCGGATTATTTGTCGATGACGGACTTGTCATAGGTAAAGACATGAAAAAGATCGAAGTTATTTTGAAGAAGCTTGAAACCAAATTTGAAATGAAAAAGAATCAAAATCCAAGTACTTATCTGGGTATGGAAATAAGAAATTCAAAAGAAGGAATAATTCTTACTCAGAGATCTTATATAAATGACGTATTGGAAAAATATAATATGAAAAATGCCAAACCTTGTGACACGCCCGCAAGTACAAGTAGCGATTCGAAGTCGATACAGGAAACTGCCCAGGAGAAGGAATATCCCTACAGGGAGGCAGTGGGAAGTTTACTGTACCTGTCTACCAGAACTAGACCAGACATCGCACAAGCGGTCAATCAAGTTAGCAGGAAGGTCGAAAATCCCACTAGAGAAGAATAGAATAGAATAGAATAGAAATGTTTTATTTGCTAGAATACTACAACACATGTGGTACAAGATCTAATGGTACATAGGTTAGTAAAGTATTCTGTCGTTGTACGACATGCAAAATTGAGTTTATACAACATAAGTAGGTACAGTCATGGGAACAGCATGCAAAAAGATTATTATATTATTATTTATACACTAAAAGTTAATCATTTTAGGGCTAATATAATCATTAAATTAATTAATAAATAAAGTTAATCATTCAGTCTATATTCTAAAAATTCTTTTAAGCTATAGAAACAATGTTCTGCGAGCCATCTGTTAATTTCTCTTGAATATTTATTATACTCCATTTGCCTGATATATTCTGGGATATTGTTGTATATGATTATGCACATATTATAAGCATTTTTACTATAAATAGCAGAACGACACGGAGGTTGATACAGTAAACTCTTGTACTGCGATCTCTGTTTGCCTACAAAAACATCCGACCTGTTTTTAAAGAAATCTGGGTGTTCCTTGACAAATAAGCATACTTTCTTAATGTACATGCAAGGTAGTGGCAGAATCTTCAGTTGTTTAAAGATTGGCCTGCAGCTATCAGTGTGCGAGATATTAGCTATTGCACGAACACATTTTTTTTGTCTTACAAAAGCTCTGACTATGTCAACTGAATTACCCCAAAGCAAGAGTCCATAGTTCAGCAGTGAGGATGCATACCCATGGTACGCCGTGATGTCACAAAACTGAAGAAAATATTTAAATATTTGGTTGGAACCAAAGACAAAGGCATTTTGTACAAAAGAAACACGCCAATAGAGAATATCGATGCATACAGCGACTCGGACTATGCTGGAGATCCATTGACGCGAAGAAGCACTTCTGGCTCCGTGCTCATGATAGCAAATGGAACAATCGTATGGGCATCCAAGAGACAGCCTATAGTAGCGTTATCGTCGACCGAAGCCGAGTACATAGCCGCAGCAGACTGTTGCAAAGAGGCATTGCATCTGAAATCTTTATTGAAGGAAATAACCAATATGGATATAAAAATAAATTTACACGTTGATAACCAAAGTTCGATTCAACTTGTGAAATCTGGATCCTTCAACAAAAGGTCGAAGCACATAGATGTGCGATACCATTTTATACACGAACACTTTGTGAACGGACTGATCAATATCAGCTACTGTCCAACTGAGATTCAGTTAGCTGACGTAATGACAAAACCGCTGTCAAAAGTAAAGTTTGAAAGACACTGTGCAAGATTAATGCACGTATAGAAACGTGTCTCAGCAACATGAACGAACATCAGGAGAAGGTGTTGGAAGGTCGTGATGCTGTCCATGTTTGTCTATGTTATATTTTGAATTTGTTTTAGGAATTATATTTAAAAACTGATTGATGTACAGTGTCATGTGAAGTTGTCTATTCTTTCTCATATACAAATATAAACAATGTTTTGTATTTCTACGTTTTAATTCTTTCCAAAGCTAATCCACCTCATCAGTTGGAACCTCACGTTAAAGCGATATGGTTCCAAAGTGATAACTTAGTTTTAACGCTGACTGTACTTACTTATTATTTTATGAAATAAAATTATGTCTTCTTACGGTAAAACAAAACACTGGCTCTTCAATATTTAGATCACTTTCCCTTCATGTCTCTTAGTCGTGGGACACCCGGTACCTATATGTATATGAAGAACTAAATATATCGTATATGTATAACTGCTCTTCGGGAAGGTGGATAAATAATGGTCCATTATTTATAATGATTTTATATAAATAATTCCGACGAAACGGGAATACGACGAGTTAGGAATCCGACGAATCGGAAATGCGACGAAACAGGAATACGACGAATCGGGAACAAATAATTTTTTTCAAAATCTGTTTATTTTTCAGAATAATTATGAAACAAACCTATCCTAATCTACTGGGTTCTTTAAAAAGATGAAAGTAATGTCGTGCTGATGTGTAATTTCTAATTATCTGCAGTACAATTTTTGCTAGGCATTTATTTTATTTGCTGTGCAATAAATAATTTGATGTAAAAAGTATATAATTTATGAAAATAAATGGATAGGCGATTATTTGTTTGCTGTGCCATTAATTATATCCCTTATAATAGTAAGAGGTGCCCGCAACTCTGTCCGCGTTTTTTTTTCTTCACCGTAAACGGATAAAAGTATCCTATCTTTGGATGTCCTATCCCTGTATCAAAATTGGCTTAACATTTTCCAGCCGTTTCGGCGTGAATCGTGATGCGAGGAGAAAGGAAATTATGTAAACAGATGGCGACAGGTTGGCACAGCGCGCGCCCATTCAAAACAAATGACGACCCTGCATCGCGCTATTAAGATTTGCCCAGAAATCATGACCCCTCTCCATGGAAGAAATAGTTTCAATACAAACCTAGATAATAGTATGGATTAATTAATACATTTTTATTGTTCTATTGAATGTTACGTGTAATCTGAATTTGTTTGTATTAATTTCCTGTTGAGGTGTGCAATAAAGAATATTATATTCTATTCTATTCTAAATTATCAAGTTTTTTCTTGTTGTTATTCTGTCCCGTGGCCCAATGGACAATAATGATTCAATGTTTATAATAATATATAGAAGCCAAAATATTTTAAATATTTATAGATGATTTTTGTTTTATATTTTTCGCTTTTATGACACTAGCAGACGTTATTGCTTCATTGTTACTATCGATTTCTCAACATAATTTGAGAAGATGGTGCCGAACATAAAGACATATTTTTTACGGTAGATGGCGCTACGATGCCGCCCTAAGGCATGTAGAAAAGAAAGCAACTGATTGAAGAACTCGATGCTTTGGCTAGTGGCTTTGATAGCATATTTGGAAATGCACCCGACTTGCCCGGAAAGTCGTGGGGATGTGGATTCAAATCTCGCTCAGAGCATTTTTTCATAATTTTCCCCTTCTATATAAACATATAGTTTTACGCTAGCAGACGTTAGTGTTTTAATCAAAGAGATTTAACATGTTAAATCTCTTTGGTTTTACTTTTAATATTTTTTTATAGCAATTAAATTTCTTAGAAGTGTTGATAATTTATATTCCTGAAGTGAAGTCAAGTGGGCTTATAACTGTTGCACTTACAATAAAATTATATTTGTAAAATAAAAGATCAATATAGTTTACATCACATATCAGTGTCAAACCATTGAAATTTTGACATTGACAAGTGTCAAATATTGACTAGTTTTATTTCAGCCAAAAATATTACGAACTGTCAAACTTTCAATAAAAAATATTTTCGAAATAAACCATGGTTAAGAAAAATTAAACAGCAGCAGTTTGTAGTACAGCAAGGGCTATTAAATAAGAAATAAATAATAGTCTTCAAAAACAAACTTTAAACTGAAACTGAAACTGAAAAAAAATATGGTCTTCCTTTTTATTTTCACATTTAAGTCGGTTCGATTCCCCGACGAAGCAAGAAATTCTTAGAAAATCTTTAAATTCAGAATTACTAACTTAAAAATAACATAGTCTTCTTTCAGAAAAATATCCTATCTACGATATTAAAGATACTTTTCCTTGATGTCCCATAGTCTTGGGTTATACAGGGCTATCAATAGGCTAAGTAAAATTTTTGGAAGAACATTATTTTTTTCTACTTTTTAAGTCAATATCAACGAATTCCACTGAACAGTTAATTCGTGGCACTGTATTCGTTTGAGCAGACGATAACGTCTCAATGTCTGTAGTCGGCCGCAGACGCGATCGGAGGATGAATAATTCTGCTGTATATTATACTTTTATTGTTGTCATTAAGCTGCGTTTACACGTTAGTTAAAATCCTAACTTTACCCTACCGTTGACCGTGTGTAGTGCCCGGAGTTTAAAAACCCTGAAATAGTTCCGAATAGAACATGTTCTAGCTATTACTAATCTATAAGTAGGTACGTAGCAGCAGATTTATAGCAGCATATAAGGCGTTCATAAATATCTGAACACGATTCTTATTGACTTATCGTTACAGTACATGTTCAGATATTTATGAATGCCTTATATGCTGCGATATATCTGATGGCGACTGTACGTATAAACGACAATGTGATGACGCATTTGGCACAGTGGGTGGCAGTGGTGCCTACTGAGCTCGCTGTTCAAGAAAAGGAAAAACTCTGATCTCCGGGTTGAATAGGATGTTGATCTCAAGTTCAAACTATCTTTGGAGGCGGACAAACAAAAAATATAGGTAGTCTATTTACCAGTTACCTAGCTCGTAAGGGACAATTGGGTCCCTTACGCGCGCGGTCAGAAAACAGTACAATTTTATCATGTACTTTATTTATAAATTACATTTTCAATGCCTTTGTGAGATTTGCAGGTTTTTCTTTATTGCAATAATGATAAGTACCTAATAACGCTGACTCCATTGTGACAAATAAAAAACCATTGGAAGTAGGAACGGTATCCTAAGATACTTACAACCTACTTCTCTTCATTGTTCAAAGTTCAATCAAACCACCCCCTCAATTCAGACCGCGGCTTTACAATTTGAATCGCCATAAAAAAAACAGCGTCGAATTTTATCGACGATCCTAACAATAAAAGTTTTTGGCACAACGGACAGGTAAGTCGGTTTCCGAACGTTTAATGACTGACACGATCATTTAAAATTACACCTTATCTTTATTGACGTAACGCTCAAATTCGACAGGATCGTTATTGATCTGTTTACGAGGCACGTTCAAAAATACGGATTACGTTGTCACCGGCTCGCGTTTCATATCAATTTGGAATGTTCGTGAAAAGTTGAGACATTCACGGGTAAAATATTATAAAAATGATTTTTGTTTTTTATCAGGTTGCCTGACCGTAAAGGTCGTTATGTTTGCTTTTGATAAAGCTTTTCCGTTTTTAAAGTTTCATACGCAACATTCATGTGCAAATTTCAATTATGTTCCTAAATACGACTGGAATGATACTACACCTTAACAGACTAACAGCAAAAGCTTAGTAATAGGGCACACATTTTGTATCCGCATGGCCTCTATAACAAATACAAAAAAAAAAGCTTGATAAGTGAGATAAGTGAAGGCACGAGGCCTCTATAACAAATTCAAAAATAAAACTTGATAAGTGAAGGCACGGATACCCTTCGTGTACGAGTCCGATTCACGTGTACTCGTAAGTTAAATGTTATAGTGTAGTATACCTCACATTTTTCTTCAAATCTTAATTCCCCATACAAAATTGATGATGCCATAAATATCCTCTAAACACTAAAAGTCTATAAAAGATTCACCATGTCTTGAATATGTTAGTTAAAGCTTATTATTATGATATAAATTAATAGATAAGTAATTAAGGGTACTAAATACATCCCCTATGCACATTTATTTTGGATTTTGGAAATAAATCTAATTTATTAACAGTCATATGAAAGAACCTTGTAAAAGTATCGCAATTTGATAGAATATAAGAGCAAATGTATAATTATAAATACAAAGAATAAATAAGAAGCCAAAACACTTCAGTGGATAGCATGAAATTTTAGTTTCTTATCTTTTGTATCTATATACAAATAAGAAATTAGTTCAACGTGTGGATCAACATTGATTTTGTTCAGCAAAATAATTGTAAATAGAATCATAATTTTTGCAAACAAACTAAAACTAGCCCGTCAAGGACATTCTAATGATAAATTTATGAAACATGTAATGTCTAATTTTTTTCTTAATGTGGGTACACCACAATTTTATTTAAACCATGAATACAAAGATCAAAGTTTAAAGAAAAATTGAAAAAGGAGCTACCTGGTGGAAGGGACCGGGAATCGAACCCGGTACCTCTGGATTACCGGTCCAGCGCGTTAGCCACTTCGCTACCCTCGCTCCACGTAGACCTGACGAATTTTTCCTTATGCTTTGTGTGTCGATCTTTGCATTGTTTATTTGAAAGGTTTTTACACCTTAGCGACCTCTATGTGAATACGTTAATATTCACATCTTACCGCACCACTTTACAGCGGTGAACGAGCAAGCGAGAGAGGGCGCTGTTAGTTTTATAAATTTATGAAACATGTAATGTCTCATTTTTTTCTTAATGTGGGTACACCACAATTTTATTTAAACCATGAATACAAAGATCAAAGCTTGAAGAAAAATTGAAAAAGGAGCTACCTGGTGGAAGGGACCGGGAATCGAACCTTTCGCTTGCTCGTTCACCGCTGTAAAGTGGTGCGGTAAGATGTGAATATTAACGTATTCACATAGAGGTCGCTAAGGTGTAAAAACCTTTCAAATAAACAATGCAAAGATCGACACACAAAGCATAAGGAAAAATTCGTCAGGTCTACGTGGAGCGAGGGTAGCGAAGTGGCTAACGCGCTGGACCGGTAATCCAGAGGTACCGGGTTCGATTCCCGGTCCCTTCCACCAGGTAGCTAATTTTTCAATTTTTCTTTAAGCTTTGATCTTTGTATTCATGGTTTATTCTAATGATAAATTTAAATCTCTTAAACTAAATAGACATTTCTAATTGCACACGCAATAAAACGATCCTCGCCTATCAAACTAATCACACATCAAAAACGACCTAAACCGTACCTAGATTCTAGATTCATACGCCTTTTTACATCTACACAGCACTTCAGCAACAATGTTAGTACAGAATCTACAAATATCGTGCACAGTTGAGATACAGTTTGAATTTGGTTGATCAATTTCATGGTAAGCTGGTCTCTGTACACTTTGAAGTGAAACTGTTTGCGTGGGATTTGATGCTTCGGTATATGAGGGGTCAGCCTGGCCATTCATACAGCGATGATATTCGGAATCAGAATCTGTACTATTTTGCAACAATGTACTTGCCTCGAAGTTTCAAGGCATCAGCTTTGAGAGCAGTATCTTTTACACTTCTTAACTTTCATCTTTTAAGAAATTATAAAGTAATTGTATTTTATTGCATGTTATGGCGCCACCTTTAGGTATACATCTCTGGGAATATTTAATATTTTAAATTTAATTTTAATGTACCTACCTAACATTGATTTGGAGAATTTATACATCTACTTTACGTGTACCAGGAAAACACCCAAAATATCGAAATTTTTTAAAAAAAGTGGGGTGTACAACTTTAGAAAAAATGGCCCTGGTACACGTAAAAAGTTATCACATAATTTTAATTGATTGTTTTGTGCATTATTTACGAAAAAAATCTAACTGTTGAGTTTTTTCAGCTTTCTTCTCAACAGCGGTCTCCTCTTGAGAAATGCCGGTTGGTTTACAATCTGACTTCCAAAAGAGCACTTGTGGCCTAAATACTGAATAAATTATTTCATTTCATTTCACTTTTGCTGAGATGATAATTTTATCCTCAAAGTCTGGGGCCGTCAAACCCGTGAAAGAAAACGTTTCACGGATTTCTATTTACACAGATGAATAGGGCTGACATGTGGTAGGACAGCCAAGTGCCACGTGTAATCATTATCTAGTTCAATCAGTTAGCAATGCTTTTCAGTGATGTACGTGTGTTATGCTTTTCAGTGAAGATCGAACCCTAGAAGTGCTCCTGATGACAGGGAAAGTACCTACAGGAAAGCTAGGTGACCAAGAGGAAGAAGCCTATGCGCTGGACAACCAGATCTGTGATAATTCTTAATTCGAAAGACCACGAGGCATTACGCAACGTCAAAGACCGCAACAAGTGGAAAGCGATTATCTACAAAATAATTCTTGGGGGTCACGACCCTCAGCAAAGAGGAACACGACACAAGGAGGAGGGATAGGCGTGAAGATACTGTTTTGACGTTATAATCAGTAGTCAAACATATTTTCTTTTAGCTTTTCAGTTAGCGATAGTTTATTTGGTTCCCTGTATTTTCATGTTTAATGTTTTCAATTACACAATTGATTTTGACTATAGTTAAATACCATATTGAGCTCCTCCTAGTTGAAATCGATTAAAAATACGGTCGAACGTGCCGCCCTCACGTGCTGCCATCACTCAAAGCAGTTGAGTAGAGACTTTGCCTCCTTGCGTGTGTCCTACCGTCTATAAAACGTCTATATATTGGGATGTGTTATGAGGAATTGTTTGACATGATGCCCACGGCTGCTTTCTACCATCGCAGTACTCGCCATCGGCAGGGTTGTTTATCCTCACATACTGGAGCCTAAATGGTCGAGAACTGTGCGTTTCCTGCCGCTCCGCATGAGGAATGGGCCGAGGTTTTCCCCGGGAGCTACAGAGTGCGGTTCTTCAAGAGGGGAGTAAATAGGTTCTTAAAGGTTCGGCAACGCGCGTGCGTAGGCAAACGTCCATAGGCGGCGGTAACTGCTTAAGAGCCCACCCATGCACATTTCTTCAGGTGAATGATCCTAGATCTCAACATCCCTAGTGATTAAAAATCTGTCCCTTGGAAATAAGAAACTTAAATGAAATGAAATGAAATTAAATGAAATGAAATAATTTATTGATAACAGGCGGTTTTTCTTCAATCTTGTCAGACGTGAAAACACGATTGGTAATACTTTTTTCGATACTGTTATGAACCAAACCGTCTCTCAAACATAACCCTTTTTTTAGATATTTTCGGTTGGATCTTCAAAACCCTTCCGTTTTTAACAATTTTTTTTAGCTTAATAGATGCACAATTATAATTTCTCAAAAACTGTAAACCTATTTTCAATATAAAATGCACACGCTTATGACACAACTCAAAAACATGATTTCTGCGCTTCCATCTCGCTCACGCTTACGCTCAGTGAGAGAGAGAGCTAGCCAACGCGTTGGCGCCCTCTTAACATCAGGCGGGCCGCATGCTTGCTTACCACCGTCGTACTATGAAATAAGAAGTTGTTTCCACATAACTGCATAACCCGTATTATGAGCTATGTATATGACACGGTGTGATGACGATGGTAAATGATGGTAAATATAAAGTCTAATGAATCTGGCAAGTATATTTTATAGCAGTTGGTAACAATGACGTGACGCACGAAAGCCGTGACGTCGCACGACATCATTAATAACGTTATGGTTATGACGTTTTATTTTTAGCCAAACAGTTTCTTTATAATTAAATTGTTGTTAAACCCGGCCGAGACAAGAATATAATATTTACATCTGTTACGAAAGGAACAATGTTTCCGTCCGTCTGTCACCAGGCTGTATCTCAAGAACGGTGATAGCTGATATGGGAGCCCCCTTAAATATTTTTTTTTTCTGGTTTTTAGTATTAATTGTTATACTATCACGGTTCATGAGATACAGCCTGGTGACAGACGGACCGACTGACAGCGGAGGCGTAGTAATAGCTGTCCCGTTTTTACCCTTTGAATACGGAACCCTAAAAAATAATAGTAATAGTTATTTTACAAACAACTTCACACTTCACAGCGTAATATATTAGTGTGGCACAATTTAATCTGATTTATAAGACTTTTATGACTACAAAAAGAAAAATCTCTTCCGAGGAACATAACTCATCCGAATATGTTTTAAAAATCTTTGTCGTAATACATAATGAAGGTTTTAAATCATATTGAGTATGCCCCGTGAATAATGGGGCAATTAATTTTTATCTTTAAAGATAAAAGTTCAGAGATATCGTGGCAAGGGCTCAAAGAGCATTGGAATTAAAATAAGCTTTTCGATGTTTTAAATATTTACGTTCATATTTAATATTTCGTAATGCCCTTTGCCTTTAATGTTTATATTTGTTTTGTGATTAAATGACAAGGATTTTGGAGGATTTCAATATCGGTATTTTGTTTCAATATCATTTATTACATTAATTACGTAATTAATTTTATTAAAACTTTCGTGAGAAATATTGAATTATTGTATTAAGCGGTTTACACTCACGTGAAATTGTCAGGAACATGTTTACCTCTTAATACAATAATGAATGACGTAACTAGTGCGACAAGAATAATAATAGATTCTATAAACTATGAAATTTAACTATAATTGCTATAATTATGTTTATAACTGCTTTTCGGCGAGTCGACCGACGAGAAAGGTTTGCACATTGTAGGGAAAAAAAGACGCTTTTTCTCTGCATATTCTTGGAAACAGTAACGCAGACTGGCAAACAGTGTAAACATTTGATTTTGACTGGTTTTTATTTAGATCTAGAATTATTTCAACAAGAACAATGATCTAACGAACAATGAACGAACTGACTAACTAAGATTATCGTAACACCACTAGCAGAAACTTGTATTTAGTATACTAGCCGCACCGCACGGTGTTTGCCGCTCGTACCACGGGAAGCCAAATGTTTTTCTGGAAAGGAGCAGCCTATGTGTTAATCCAGGGTGTCAGCTACCTCCATACCAAATCTTGTTAAAATTAGGCTAGCCGTTTGAGCGTGAAGTAGTAACAAACATACATACAAACACACTCACAAACTTTCGACTTTATAATTATTAATGTGATTATGTATAATCGTCGTCTAGTACCCATAGTACAAGCTTTGCTTAGTTTGGGACTAGGTCCAAAACCCCATACCTATCTCCATTTTGAAAATAGTAGAAAAACTGACAATATTCTATACGATCCCTTGGTCAATTATAACAACAAAAGAGAAGGCGTTCTCTATAATTGTAGTTTTATAATGTATTAAGTATTTGTTGTTATGATTAATTTCTGCAGTTTTTTTTTCAAGTTAGAAAGGTCACAACAGACAGACGCACGAACAGAGAAATACTAGAGACTTAGTTATAACCAGAACCCTAAACAGTAAAAAGAACCAAGATAAACAAAAACATACTTACAGCATCAAATGAACTATTTCTCTATCACCAAACCACTAAAACAAACACTTCAACATATATCTAGACGTACAACTAACAATATAACACCACTATCCAGTTTTCACTTAATTTCTAGACTCAACTCACTACTAGCACTACATAAAACTGAGCAAAGCAAAACGTTAAACCATGGAAATACCACCAGAAAATTGCCTCACAGCAATTCTCACCGCAGTTTCGACGCCGAGCGAAGCGAGATCCGCCACATAAAAGTTTAAACCGAGCAAAGCGAGGTAAACTAAAAGCTAAGTTGATGGGCCACAAGTGGGTTCGGTACGTTTGTTGGAGGAATGTTGGTGGTCGGCGGCGCAGGCGGCGACTAACCACGCGCGCCGGCGGTTTATGAGGAGGCAAAGATTAGTGTGCGCAGACGCAGCACAGTTTACAGGGCATGGTTTGACATTTTTAATCAAATCAAATCCATTTTATTCGAGGAATTAAAGGGATAATACCTTACAATCTGACATTACAAAATCATCAACACGTCAGGTCGGTGACGAATCTAATCTTGTTAAAACTTTCCTAAGACATCTCTAATTAATTATTATAATCGGTCTAGATTCACGTAAAAAAATGTCGGGAATTCCCCAACGTGATTTGCTCGTGCTGTCCCTAATAGGGTCTCCAATATATCGGGCGGTTCCTATACATTTTTACGCGAGTTTAAACCGTTTTAAAGAATTAAAATAATCACTGTACCTGAGAAGCATAATACTGTAAATACAGAACATGCAGTGTTGCGCTTCTCAGGTGGTACTGGAGATAATGTCTCAGAAAAATTTCAATAATATTATTCTTACGGAAAACCTGCGCCTGCCTGTGCCTTCCCACGCTGCGTCTTCCGTTATGCGTTGCTGAACAAGGTGGACCGACGACCTGGTTAGGATCGCGGGAAGCAATTGGATGAGGACGCTGATCTTTGTGAACTTTGGGGGAGGCCTTTGTCCAGCACGTCTATCGGCTGATTATGATGAACCGACTTTTCAAACACGAACCCGAGGTGTCGCTTCTGCGCGCCGCTCTTTGCTCGTCTCGTCTAAGAATACGCGCGCGCGACGGCCGCGTTGCGTATCAGTTTTAGTTTTTATTGTGCGCGGTATTTCTGGCACTGGCCAAGTTGCCTGCTCTAATGAATATTGTATGTGGGACAGGTCAGAGACCTGGCTGTACCCTACCTCCTACCCCAATAACCTAAGGAAGGTCTAGGGTAAGTTTGCTCAAACGAAAAACGTCTAAAACGTTTACGTACATACGAAAAAAATAACAATAACATTATATAGACAGAAAACAAACGTGATAGAGATGTGTCATTGTGTTGGAAATGTACAGTCAGCATCAAATGTAGCTGAAGATTTTAAGATGGAATTTGACATAAGTCAGTTGTAAAATTGTCTACAACTTTTGAGGCCTAAGGGTTGGCCCTTATTTAATTTCAAGATGGCGGCTAAGGTCTCGTCCGCACCAACCACCTACGTAGTATTCAAACCGTTCAAGAGGGTTAGCGACTGATCGTAGCTCCTGATAATGAATCGCGTACCAATTCGAAACATGTCAAGCGATATTCCACTTCTACAGTGTGAGTAAACTCCCGAGACTCGCGGGAGTTTTCTATATCAAGTCTTTCCATTTTTAAAAACCGTACTCAAATTGGTCCATCCGTTTAAGGGCGACAATGCCACAGACAGACACACCTGCAATGTTTCTAACCTTTCGGTATGCTAACGACACTATCCTGTTCACTGTTGGCGTCCACAGAAATAGAAATGGCATCGGAGCTACTGAATCGCTATACATCAACAACCATGGTATTATAAGGGTGGACAGAACGCTGTCCAAACCGTTTAATTTTGCTTAAGAAGTAAGACAGGGGTGCATTCTGTCTCCCATCTTATTTAATGCTTACGAGAAGTATAGGGGGAAGTCCCCTAACGCCGGACGGCACCTAACGCCGGACACTCGAACTATCTCGGCAACTGGAAGCTCGGCAACGGCAATTCGGCAAGTGGAAGGGGCGCGGGGGACCCCCGCGCCCCTTCCACTTGTCCTTGATTCGATCGCGTTGCTAGCTGCCGAGATAGTTCGAGTGTCCGGCGTTAGGTGCCGTCCGGAGTTAGGGGACTTCCCCCTATCATGTGGAGAACTCTCGCGGACTAGGAGGGTGGAATCTCTGTTGGCGGCATAAAGATTACCAACTTACGCTACGCTGATGACACCATACTTGTCGCTGCAAACGAAGCAGAGATGGGGGCACTGAGACACACAGATACACAGACTTACAGATACACATGTTAAACTTATAACACCCCTCTTTTTTCGTCGTGGGTTAAAGAGGAATCTTGTTTCTTCATGTAAAGGACCTCGAATGAAATAAATAAATAAATAAAAATCAGACAACCTCACACAAATCGGTCTAGTCCCAAATTAAATCAAAACAAATCAAATCAAATCATTTTATTGATAACACCATAGTTACATGTCAAGTTAGTAATACAATTATTATGTGTTATTAGTTATAATAACATTATTCGTATTATAATTAGGTATAATAGTTTATAGGTAATGTAACATATAATTGATGCTAGGTGAGTGGCATTTTGAAAAAGTCTTCGACACTGTATAAAGTCATTCCTGTTAGCCACTTACGTAGTTTATTTTTAAAAACTGCGATGGAAGTTGCATCTCTGATAGTTGCGGGTAGTCTGTTGTAAATAAACGGTCCCATAATGTACACTGATCTCGCAGATTTTGACAGTTTGTGCGTAGGCGGGACAAGGCGGTAGTGGTACTCGTTTTTCCGAAGCGCATGGGACGCGTTCGTACCCTGGTGTTTGAATAAGTGTAGGTTAGTGTGAGTGAACACAACAAATTAAGCTCAAGAAGGCTTGTGTTATGGGTACTAGACGACGATATACATATGTTAGCCATTTATATTTAGTTTTATAAGTTATTCTATTAATTTCCGTTTTTCTGCTTTGACGGTATTTGTATATTTATAAAAGCGGTAGTATGATATTTCTGTTACTCATTCTGCGATTGACTTTTGTGAAGTGAAGTTCAAGGAATAAATCAGTTAAATATTTAGTGGAGTTGTTTTATTAAGTTAACACATACTTATATAGATAAATATATACTTAAATCCATAGAATAACCATGACCCAAGCACAAATATTCGAGTTTATCACACAAATATTTGCCCTGGCCGGGATTCGAACCTGGGACCGCCGGCTCAGTAGGCAGGTCTCTACAAACCGAGCCAACCGTCGCCGCGAGTTTTATTGAACACTAGCTGCGCCACGCGGTGTTACCCGCTCATACCACGGGAACACTACATTTATTCGGAATAAAAGTAGCCTATCTATAGGTATGTTAATCCAGGGTGTCAGCTATCTTCATACCAAAATTTATCAAAATTGGTCCAGCAGTTTGAGCGTGAACAATTAACAAATCTTTAAAAATCTTCTTTCGCCTTTATTTTATTACTGTGACTCTGTGACTGTACAAGGGTGTACTCGGGTTTCTAAAGTAAAGACGGATCCAAATTCACAACAAATTACTTTATTCCGAACAAAACTAACATCAATCCCTTAAGGCAAACTACGAAAACACAAATAGCGTGATGCACGATTCGCCGTGGAGGGATCAGTGCCATCTAGCCTCAAATCCTACTACTAAAATCACTTAGAGACTTAACTGTGACAATACGCAAGCATGCCCACTTGCCGCGACATCCTCTGGGAAATTACAGTAAAATCCACAATGTCTAGTCCCTTATGCGTTTTATTTCCAAGAATAAGCGGAATCTTTGTGGTTTTTCATAAGAATAAGCTATGCATTTAAAAACCAGTGCATTCGTCAGATGGCTTTGTGTGTCGTACACATCGTGAAAACAGTTACCCTTTGAACTGAATCAAATATTAAAGCCACATTGTCCTCCAATGGCTTTACTTTACCTTTCCAAAGCCTTCTATTCTCAAGGAGACACCTCTCCATATTTATATCCCCTAAGGACAAACAAAATGGCGTCGGCAAGTTGGTACATAAATCTGTTACGATGTCTTCATGCATATTGTCTCGGCTTCAACGACGACTCGTTTTTCTCCTCGAAATATGTTCCGATAAAGATTTCTATCAGGAATTTTATGGTTGTCGTTTGATTGCTTGTTACTATTTTTTGTTCTATGTATAGCATAGACATTTATGAAACTCTAGCGACCCGCCCCGGCTACCCGTGCGTAGCAATGCTATATTGTGCTATGTATTATACATAATATAAACCTTCCTCTTGAATCACTCTATCTATTAAAAAAAATCCGTTGCGTAGGTTTAAAGATCTAAGCATACATAGGGATAGACAGACAGACCATATTGGGGTGGGCACGGACCACCCCCCCCCCCCCCTATTTCATTTCATTACCTCATTTCATTATTTAATTTCATTATTTCATTAAAGCGGTGAATTCGCGAGCGCCCTAGATCGGTAACCTATCTCAAACACTAAAAACTATTGACCGAATTTCATTCGTCCGCAAACTCGTTCGTTTGTCCGATGACAGATTCGTACATTTTTCTTTTCACCATTTCACATTTCGTAGAAGTATCGTTTGTCCGAAAAACTTTTCCCGTCACATTCAGTTGCCCTATGAGTTGTTACGTTTTTTTTCCTAGCCCATTTTTCGTTTACCCAGTGATACTTTTGGCACTGCATACATTTCAACAAAATGTTCAGTTTACCTTTTAACTTTTCCCGCCCCATTCACTTGCCCTCTGAATTGAGATGCCTTTTGTTTAACACCCATTTTTTCATTTACGTGATATTTTTGGCATTACATAAGAACTACGACCACAACAGCGCGCCAGCCGAGCGAGTGAACCTAGCGTGCCGTGGCAGCAGCCGGCAAAGCTCCAAAACCGACCTGGTTGGGTTAGGTTAGGTTAGAACTGCGACCACAACAGCGCGCGAGCCGAGCGAGCGAAGCTAGCGTGCCGCGGCAGCAGCCGGCAAAGCTCCGAAACCGACCTGGCTGGGTTAGGTTAGGTTAGAACTGTGACCACAACAGCGCGCGAGCCAAGCGAGCGGAGCTATCGTGCCGCGGCAGCAGCCGGCAAAGCTCCAAAACCGACCTGGCTGCGTTAGGTTAGGTTAGAACTGTGACCACAACAGCGCGCGAGCCGAGCGAGCGAAGCTAGCGTGCCGCGGCAGCAGCCGGCAAAGCTCCAAAACCGACCTGGCTGGGTTAGGTTAGGTTATAACTGTGACCACAATAGAACCACCAGTCCACTTGAGAACAGTCGAGTAGTTAATAAACCGAATCGTTACATCGGACGAATGAAACCAAAGTCCTACGAAAAAGGTCGAATAATTAATAAACCGAAACGTTACATCGGAAAACTGATGTTACGGACAAATGAGATTTAGGGAAAAGTGTCATTAGTCGAGTGAATAAAAAACCTAAACAATTAATGCCCAATCGTAAAATATAGAATTTAATTTTCAGACAAATGATAAAAAGTTAAAATGATATTTGTCGAATTGTTTTTGTCGAAACGAAATTCGGATTAACGTTTTTAGTGTTTCAGATAGGTAACCCCCTAGATCGCAGGTGTTTGTAGCCCGAACCGAAGGCGAGGGCCATAAATATGCGATCCGTGGCTTTACGAATTATTGCCCGTGGTGTGTTTTATGTTTGACGTCTTGCCTCGGCCAGCAAGTGAAATTTTCTCCCCGCGTATTCCATTAAACGTCAATTCTATGAAATTATTGTAGTTGTTACAAATGACTACTTACTAATTGCGCTTCTATGAAATAACGATAAGTATAAAAGAAAAACTTTGTCATATAATTTGAAAATCCAGCCAAATTGTTCGGTCATATGATAATATTATGTCAATTGTGATATGGCCATTGTGAACGACTAGAACTTAGGAGCCTATCAATAGGGACTGAGCAAAGTGAAATAACTTCGTATTTGACCCATATAACGATAAGAGAAAATACATTTAACTTTTAATACATTCGCGAGGCGGGCCGTGCATCAAAAATATTAAAAGCAAACACTCAGAGAATGCGCCAGCAAATATTGGACCTTCTGTATTATATTTAGATTCAAAATGGAACGAAATAACAGTTGACATAACTCCGCGATTTAAATAAGAGTAAAATGTTTCTCAAGGCTTATGTTGAGAGCTTCAGCATACAATTTGAGATGAATATTTATTTTGTCTGATGTTAAAAGGTTCTAAGCTGTGAGCTTTTTCTGATTTAAAGAAGAAGGTTCTTAAGTTTTCTATAAGTTTACTTTGTATGTAGTTATCTCAGTACTCGGTCATTGAACCCCATCCAACCCTAGTCAGTTTATAGGGTTCCGTACCCAAAAGGGCAAAAAACGGGACCCTATTACTAAGACTCCGCTATCCGTCCTTCTGTTTGTCTGTCTGTGTGTCTGTCTGTCTGTCCGTCTATCACCGTGCTGTATCTCATGAACCGCGATGAGATCAGTGAACCGAAACTTTTATTTTTCTATAATAATTTTTATTTTGAAACCAATCAATTTTGTCTTAAATTCCTTGTCAACCTACTAATCTGTATCTGTGAGTTTACAACCTTAATTTAATGGCAATGACAATTTATGAGTAATAACTTGTTATTGTCATTACATAAATAAAGACGTAGAAAATCGATGAGCGATGGCACTTGACGTAGGTATCGTACTTCAATAATTTATGTAGGATTTGTAATTTAATCGTATGGTGAGTAAGTTTGTTGTAGGAAATTATAAATTTATATCCAGGTTACGCAACCAGTCCGTAGCTTCAGGTAGCAAATTAATATAGAGGTGCTTTGGGTCACCCCAGTAGCGTCGTTTTGGACAGCGCTCCACGATATGCTGCACAGTTTGATCCTCAAGACCACAGTCACACATTTATTTAGGATGACCATGTATCTAGTTTTTATTAGCTTTAATTATGTTTTAACTTTTAATTGATTAAACAGGGAGGTAATTGCGCGGTACCTCGCCTATCACGTTTTATTGTAGCTGGATATTAATATTTTTCTACTCCTGATCACTGATTAAGAATCATCGTGTATATTCGTCGTGTCGCAGGTGTGCAGCAGAAAAAAAAATTGGATACCATTCAATCATTTTTCCTCTCCGATTCTACATTGTTTTTAAAATACACCTGTCCTCCTTCACCATAACTATCAAGCACCTCCTGTTTAACTCCGTTAATGTTCATAATATGAACTTCATATCTCCGTTACTACTGTCCTAGAAACAAAACTTGAAATGTAAATTATACAAAATTTAATTTTGTACAACATTGCGAAAGCTTTTTTCTAGCGAAAATGCTCCTAAACGAAGATAAAAGCAAAAGTTTTTTCAATATGGCGGCGGGCGCGGAGGAGGGGGGAAATGTGCATTTTGCATTTTAAACACTCACTAACCATCCTAGTCAACATATCAAAAAATCAGAACTAGCGGACCGTTTGTAAGGTAAACCCCTTTTATTCACTGGATTATACTCGTGCTCATATAATGTAGGTAGTTCAATGAGCTACTCAATGTTAGTTAATTAAATAACTTTTTATCTCGTTTATCACTAAGCAGCACCGAAGAGGCCACAAAGGTTATATCAGGTAACAAACAAGTCGTAGATTGAGTTACGTTTGAAAATAGGACAGTGTAGTTTAGATCCTCGTTAGAGAGAGACAGACACTTAGACAGAGCTCGTGTTCGCGACTAGTAGGGATCTTTCTTGTTGAGTAGGAACACAATCAAAATTCTGTTTTTGCGTGCGATAGCTTACGATTTTCAAGTTTATAATTATCTCAACGTGTTTAGTTGTAATTGTTGTAAATTATAGGAGTATGTCATCGCCAGTGAAACGTGAAGATCTTTCCAAGGATGTCGTTGAACGATTGACAGGAATATACAAAGGTAAGAGAACATTTGAGGTGTGTCTTTCAAAAGGGCTTATTTTTCTATCAAACTACACTACTACTATTAACAACAATAAGCCCTTTTGAAAAGACACTCCTCTTTTTATATATGCGTACTAAGGTCAGGAGCGGAGACGTAAGCTCAAATCTTTACCAGCTTCGCTTTTGTGATTGGTATATTCCTGTTTACTTTGCGAGCGGTTGGCGCGGTTTGTGGACACCTGCCTACTGAGCCGGCGGTCCCGGGCTCGAATCCCGGCGAGGGCAAATATTTGTGTGATGAACTCGAATATTTGTGCCCGGGTCATGGTTCTTCTATGTTGTATATTTAATTAAATACATAGAAGAACCATGACCCAGGCACAAATATTCGATTATATATATATATTATCTATATAAGTACGTATGTATGTCGTCGTCCAGTACCCATAACACGAGCCTTCTTGAGCTTAATTTGGGACTAGATCGATTTGTGTGAGGTTGTCTGATATTTATTTATTATTCATTAATTCCACATGTCTCCACTTGACTCTGCCTCAAAGGTAGGTATGGAAAGCCGGATAGTGATACGAAGCCGGCAAGCCCTATTCACGGCTAAGGCATTATAGTTATATAGTGCTTTTCTCAAACATATGCAATGAAATAAAAAATACACCACTCAAAAAAAAATCAGCTGTTGAGTCTGTTCGCGAACGCAGACGATATGTTTAAAAAAATACTTCCACGCCTAGACCTTCAATTTTGTATAAATTTCTATACAGATCTCTCGAGTCCGCCCGAAAAGTGGTACTTCGAAGATTTATTGCATGTTTGAGAAATCAATTTAACGAGTAGGTAAATCAATCTAAATTAGTAGCTAGTAGACCATGCGAGTTTGTTTAGAAATGGTTGAAATTTATAATTTTCTTTATGTTTTCAACCCCCATATCACCGCCATTTCATACCTATGTTACTAACAATAGTTTATAAATACTTACTTCAAATCAAATTATCAAATTATTTATTTAGCAAAAACTCCTTACAATTAGACATTTTACAAATATTTCACTTATACACTGGAATTTACACATAGGATATTTCCAACGGCCCCAAACTAGGCACAGCCTGTATCTTCGTTACTAACAAAACTGATCCATGTTGGTCGAGAAATAAATGATTTTAATTTAATTTAATTTTGGTGAATGTCAAAAAACTCAACCAAAAATAAAATCTATATGATTATATTACGAACCTTCTCACAAAATTTCATGAGTATCGATTGAGAAATGCGACCTCTAGGCAAGAACAGCTGGAAATCCGGACACGAAAGAATGCTGGCCCAAGCTGAAATGGATACGCTTCGCTCACTAAGCCAATTCAAACAAGAGCTCTTTCGAAGTTTCGAACTACTACTCATTTGACTTTAAAAGTGACTAGAATCCGATTTGTAAGAATGCTCTGACATTTAAGTTTGTTCTGTACGGGTTTTGAACTTGCATTAAGATAAACGTGTTGAGGGCGGAATGGGCCGAGGGTCGCGAGCCACCTACAGCGGATGGTGAGGACATTATTTGGTACACTGATGGATCAAAAATGGGATCAGGTACGGGAGCAGGCATTCATGCAAACGACTTCAATGCAAGTACAAGTATGGGAGGTTATGCGACTGTCTTCCAAGCGGAGACATACGCTATAATCGCCTGTGCCCAGGAGAACATAGATAGACTTACCAGAGGGAAGCACATCTACATACTCAGTGACAGTCAAGCGGCACTTAAAGCGCTAGGTGCGCCTAAAGTGGATTCTAGACTTGTGTATAATGGCGTCCTAGCTTTGAACAAGCTTGGAAGGCACAATAAGGTGCAACTGGTATGGATCCCAGGGCATGAAGGCTTCATCGGTAATGAAATTGCAGATGAACTTGCTAGAAAAGGGTCTGCGACAAGTTTCATAGGACCTGAACCATGTGTGGGTCTCTCGCAGGGAACCATAGCAACAGCCATCAAGGACTATGCCAAAAACCAGCACCAACAAGAGTGGAGGAAAATGGCAGGCTTGAGGCACTCAAAGCTATTCATGGAATGTATAGAATCAGGCTGGACCAAGAAATTATGGGAATACAGCAAAAGACAGCTCCGAATCATAACGGGGGTGTTTACCGGTCACTTTGGGGTCAAAGGACTATTGGCCAAGTTGGGACTGTCTGACAATACAGATTGTAGAATGTGTGGCGAGGAGGCAGAGACAATGAAGCACATACTGTGTGAATGTCATGCCCTCGCCAGACTCAGAATGAAGGAATTCGGTATTGGTTACCCAGAACCGAAGGAATTCGAGGCACTACCAACTGGTTCCATCATCCGATATATGAAGGTGGTGGAACAATCCTTTGAGTAGGCGCGATGGGGGTAACTACACAAAAGATCCCATTGGGTCGAAGTGTATCCGCAAGGACCCCTTCCTAATAAGATAAGATAAGATAAGATAAACGTGTCAATGTTTAACACCCTAATTCCAGTATTAAATTACATGATGTTGAGTTTCTTTCTGCGTTTCTTCTCAATAATGGTCTCCTCTTGTGAAATGCCGGTAGACTCAGACATGTAAAAGTGCCCTTGTGGCCTATTTGCAGATTAAAGACCATTATTTCATGTTTATCAACTCTATTGCTTTATTTTAGTTCAAGGTACCAACTAACGATATCGGGAGCAGCCGAACCGTTTGTCAGTATGTTATACCATTAATTTGTAATGTAATTGATTGTGTCAAATGAATAGGCAATACTGATGAGATTTTCATTTATTTCTTTGTTACATTACAGGCGAATAAGCAAATAAAAGGATCATGCGCTAAATTGGACCAAGAACCAACAGAGGAGAGTTACCTAAATCATTTGATAGATATTTAAATAATTATACTTATTTTTTCATTATGGGCACCAATCTGAATTCCATTGCAGAGCTGAGATATTCCTGTTTGAAATAAAGTACATTTAGCGGAAAATAGAACTAACTCATATTGGATAATGGGGCCAGGGGGCTAGAGGCCAGAATTATAGTGCATCGCTAAATGGCATTAGAAGGATTGCAATTTGTGTACAACTAAAAAATAACTATAAATACACTCCTTCACGCACATAATATGAGGATTATTCCTTGTAATAAAAGAGGTACCATTATTACTACCAGCTTATTAACTTACACATTAATACAATGGCGCTACTATCTATGTGGATCTGGTAATAAAGTACGCATTTTGTAGTATCAATTTATGCCATATATCTACACAAATTATTTCTGATCTGCAATGGAATGCAGGTTGGTAATAACTTAACTCTCATCTCTGTTGGTTCTTGGTCCAGCCCCAATACAAATTTGCCTATGGTCCATTCTAAGTTTAGCTGTTCAGTATTCACCGGAGTTCATTCTTAACCCTTGTCTAAGCAGATTTTTTTTCTTTTTATGCTTCCAGAGGAGTTTGAAGAGCTAACCCGGTTTGGAGAACCAGGCTACCTGCTACCAGCTCGTTTTAAGCCTCATGCGGACTTGGTACGGGCTATGCCGGTACGACCTGATGATGTGTGGGTCATGACCTTCCCTCGTTCAGGTGACTGTTTGTTTAAAAGCAGATAACTCTTACTCTGTCTTGCTGCCCAGAGGAGTTTGAAGAGTTGTCTCAGTTTCGAGAAGTAGGCTACCGTTACCAGCTCGGTACACGCCTCATGCGGACCTGGTCCGGGCTATGTTGCTGGGGCTTGATGATGTGTGGGGTGGGACCTTCACTCGATCAGGTGACTGTTTGTTTAAAAACAGGTAACTCTTACTCTGTCTTGCTACCGTTACCAGTTCGGGGCATGCCTCATGCCGACCTGGTCATGACCTTTCCTCGATCAGGTGTCTGTTTATCTACAATCCTAAACTATTCCTCTCCGTATCCTGCCTTGGTTTCTAGAGCAGGTGAAGAGCCAACTTCACACCGGATAATAATAATCATCATCATCATATCAGCCGATAGACGTCCATTGCAGGAGAAAGGCCTCGCCCAAAGTTCTCCACAATGATCAGTCGTGCGTCATCGTCATCCAATTGCTTCCCGCGATCCTAACTAACTTGTTGGGGATCTTCCCACGCTGCGTCTTCTGGTACGCGGTCGCCACTCAAGAACCTATCTTTCCCAACGGTTATCGGTTTTATGTGCAATGTGCCCCGCCCACTTTTTGACGACTTTTTGAGCCTTATATAGATATCTACAACCTTTGTTATCTTACGGATCTCCTCATTTTTGATTCTATTTTATCACCCAAGGAGACTCCGAATATAGCTCGCTCCATTGCCCTTTAAGTAGCTTTGAGCCTTCTTATGATGTCCAATGTGAGCGACCACGTAATAATATTTGTCTGTAGTTATAACAAAAACTAATCCTCTCTCGTACGGTATGCTTTTGATAATTTAATTAGTCTGACGAATGAAGCCTACTAATTGCATTATGCCCACAACAACAACCAATTCTTGATTATCTATTTTAATATTTTGTTATCCACCAGGTACGCACATGACTGCGGAGATGATTTGGTTGCTGCAAAACAATTTGGATTATATTAGGGCTTTAGAAGTACCCTGGTTGGAGCGCAATATTTTCATTGAGTATGTTTATTTCTCTCAACGGTACTAATCGACATACTAACTAATATTTAATACAGTTAAATTAACCCGAGAAAAGTATTCAACCTACTAACTAACATTACCTCCCCTTAATTTAACAATCTAATACCTGCGGACATAATGATGGGTGCTTTTATCACGCGATAAATAAGTGACAACGCATCCGTCACGTTTTGATCAAATGCGAGTGTGAGTAACAGATTCTTTGCCACTTTTTTATCACGTGATAAACTATCCATCCAACCAGAATTGAAAGTTACATCATTAATTAATGTATGTTATGACTACCATAAGATTCTTTTTTAATTCTGCCTTGCAATTATCCACAGGATATTCTCACTCCATGGCGCAGACGCTCCCATCGGTTACCAGATCCTGGCCGAGCGTCCTTCCCCACGCGTGATCAGCACGCATCTAGCTCTCTCCCTCCTCCCCCCAGTCCTGGACACCGCCAAGGCGGTCTTCGTGGCTCGGGACCCACGAGACGTCGCCGTTTCTTACTACAACTTCTACAAGAACTTGAAAAACTACGGACGATTCGATGATTTCAAGCAATTTTGGAATTTGTTTACTGAAGATATGAGTGAGTGTCCGAAATTTATAACTTTTCAGAACTTCGATTCGAACACAACATAGCTGAATGATTATTTTAACATTTTTTTTCTGATTTAGTGCCCCGATTTATGAAATTGTGACATTTGTCTGTAGATTCGCAGGTACGAGAGGTACGCGGATATAGGTCATATGTCAAAATGTGCGTCTGCCGGAGGGCTTCAAAGTGCAATTTGAATTCCCAAAATCGGTTGGAGACTTTTTGAGATTTCCTAAATTTTACAAAATTTCAAGGTTTTTTCGGTGACTTGGATCGAGAGTTTCCCAATCACTTTTTTTAGCTCGCTATTCAAGAAACGGAAAAAGTAAATCTCGCGTAGCGAGGTCAGAAAACTTTATCAAATTTTATCATGTTCTTCATTTTCTTTAAGTATTACGTTTTCAATATCTTTGCTTGTTGCGCGTAAAGTGAGATCTGTAAATTTGAAATGAACACTCCTTTGGCGTCCACTAGTGCTTTTATTCATCAACAAGGCCTAAAAAATACATAAAAAAATTGTATTTAAAATTTTCAGTCGTGTTTACTCCGTTCTTCCCTCTATTGAAAGAAGCATGGGCCCAACGAAGTCATCCGAATATACTGTTTCTATTCTACGAAGACATTATTAAGGTTTGTGCTTTCAAACATACATTATCGACAACTACACCTATTTTTGATCGTTGAAGTCGTCTATAAATCACTAAGATACCTAGTTAATATTGAGTAATTTTGAGCCTTTTCTGCACATCACTGCAGACTTCTTATAGAAGACAACAATTAGATCTGCTTTTAGGTGATCATAAATTTTGGACCTTGGTCATTCAGATTTAACTAAAAGAATCATCCCAGAGTCAAACTCTCTACTTTAAACAGCCAATAAAAGTCCAGTTCGATGAAATATAACACATTTTCTACCACCTTTACTTTTTCAGGATATGCCGTCAGCCGTTCGACAGATCTCTAAGTTTCTCGGCAAAATCTATTCCGATGAGGAAATATGCAAACTTTGCAAACACATGGACATCGATAGCATGAGGAAAAACACGTCTATCCAAGACCCTAATGGTGGGAAAGTCTTTGTGAGGCAAGGTAAGATTACTAAGATAAAGCTTAACATTATATAAAAACTGTCGTCTTTACCAATTCCTATGAAAGGTTTACAAGATCCACAACATTTTGGACTTTTTATCCGACAATCATAGCGTGAATAATAAGGTTGTGTATTTTTTACTACTGCTGCTTACTGCTTCTACATAAATTCATTGATTATTTATCGCACAACAAAACATTGTGATTGTCAGTAGTGTGAGAGGTGCGAGAGCAAACATGGTTATTTATAATTTAAAATCTGTATGTCGCTGCTGCAGGCAAAGCTGGCGGGTGGCGCGACTACTTTGACGAAGAATTACAAGAGCACGCCGAGAGCTGGATGCGACAACACCTTTCCGGCACCAACCTAAGCTTCCCTGATCATCAATAATAATTTGTCTGTCCCATGACACGGTCAGGGGAACCATCCACTGGGTCTAAACCTTACATTCCATAAACAATTAAACATGTCGAAAATGCCTCTACGCGTTGGTTTCGGCTCCGCGCACGGCTCCCAAAGGTCCGGGACTCCATTGTTCCGTGAGTGGGTGCGACATAAAATATGAATAATATTTACTGTGGCCTGTACATTTTTTATAGAACACTTTTGACCAATTTATTGTGTAGACCTATTATTGCATTACAAAGTAAAAAGACTGTTCTTGAAATCTTTGATCTTATCTCAGATTGTATTGTCATCACCTATGCTTTAAGACAATAAAGCACGTTCGAACAAATCTTCTTCATAATTATTTTACTTTGCAATAACAGTAATTATTTTCACTACATTTTCATGACAAATACTGCAAAACACGTTTAGATTACGTCAACCACATGACTACGCTGTTGAATATCTTCTCTGGCGCAGCTGTTAAAATATTACACAGAACAAAAGACCGGCCAAGTGCATGTGCGCCACGCTCAGTGTAGGGTTCCGTAGTTGCCCATATTTCACAATAGACGGGGTTTAAGCCCTATTTTAAGCCTGAGGCTCAATTTACGAAAAAGATTTCAAGCTCTATAAAAAAGGTTGTAAACGCCAAAGTGACTGTAATTACTTATTACCTTCTGGAAGTTATCGATTATACGCGCCAGATTGAGCGGAATGTTTTAATGCAGTATGGCACTTAACTAATATGTGTAACGTTCGAAGTATTAAGGATTCCGCGCGGCACTTACGTCATTTTAAAGAAAATTATGAAATTTTGCGATAACTCAAAAACGGCTCGACTGATTTTATTCAATATCGTTTTCATTGAAAGTGCTTATAAGGCCTCATTTTCATGAATTTTTCTATAATTTTTTGACCCGTCGTTGAAAAGTTAGAGGGGGACGCTATTTCATTTTTATTTTCGGAACGAATATTTACAAAACTGCTGACTTTATCAAAAAATGATGTTTGGTGACCCCTATTATTTTTAAAAGACCTATTCAACGACATCCCACACACTAGTATTGAAACGAAAAAAAATTCACCCCCACTTTGGTGTACGAGAGGTACCCGAAAAAAAAATTTTTTTTTAGTTTTTATATTACCATTTTTTCGGCGTGATACAAACACATACTCACACAAAATTTCAGCATTCTAGTACTAATGATCACGGAGCTAAGCCGCGGACGGACGGACCGACGGTCAGACGGACATGGCGAAACTATAAGGGTTCCTAGTTGAATACGGAACCCTAAAAAGGATATTTAATTCATGAATACGTAATCGAACGTCAATCTGGTTACGAGTTCGAGGAATAATTTGCCCACACTGTTAAGTTGGTGTTGCTTGGATCAGGTATGCATACAAGTGCTTCACAGTTTCTTTTAAATAGGATCCAGGAAGGAGTAAATAGGATCATCATTGGAAAAATTAAGTAGTTTGGGACACATAATAGCCCATTCATTAATTAGTAAACCGGTTAAATAAAAGTTCTAGGGTTACAAAAATGTAACAAATACATACAAGGTCCTTTAAATAAATGAATCGCGTTACTTTGCGGATATACTTATTAACTAAAAATAGTAATATTGCTTTGCTGACCCGCGATATAATAACGTGCCAGTTAATTTGTGCTAACCTGTTATACTTATTTGCGTATTTTTTCATGCATACATGCATTAAATAGTCCCACCCTCCCACCACGATAGGAAAAATAAAATAAATACGCAAATAAATATAACAAACCACCACCAAATTAACAAAACTTACTCATGTAGTTTGAGTATTTATTTTATTTTTCCTATCGTGGTGAGAGGGTGGGACTATTTAATGCATGTATGCATGAAAAAATACGCAAATAAGTATAACGGGTTAGCACAAATTAACTGGCACGTTATTATATCGCGGGTCAGCAAAGCAATATTACTATTTTTAGTTACAAGGTCCTTTGTTTAATTTTTGCAGCTTACTGAGCTCCCAGACTGCTTAATTTTACAAATATTTCATTTCCTCAACTCAGACTTTTTGATTTCGGAGGAATATTAAAATGCATATGGAGTAGTTATTCGAAACATATCGAGTGATATTTTTATAAAATCTTTTTATCGATTCTTTTTAGGGTTCCGTAGTCAACTAAGAACCCTTATAGTTTCGCCATGTCCGTCTGTCCGTCTGTCTGTCCATCCGCGGCTTAGCTCCGTGATCATTAGTACTAGAAAGCTGAAATTTGGTATGAGTATGTGTATGTATCACGCCAACAAAACGGTAAAATAAAAACTAAAAAAAGTGTTTTTTCTAACTTTTCAACCACGGGTCAAAAAATTATGGGAAAATTCGTGAAAATGAGGCCTTATAATAATAATGATAATAAATATCAGACCACCTCACACAAATCAACCTTATCCCAAATTAAGCTCAAGAAGGCTTGTGTTATGGGTAGTAGGCGACGATATACATAATACATACTTATATAGATAAATAAATACTTAAATACATAGAACATCCATGACCCAGGCACAAATATTCGTGTTCATCACACAAATATTTGCCCTTGCCGGGATTCGAACCCGGGACCGTCGGCTCAGTAGGCGGTTGCTTAACCACTGCGCCAACCGCGTCGTCAAAATTATTATAAGTACTTTCAATGAAAACTATATTGAATAAAATCGGTCAAGCAGTTTTTGAGTTATCGCAAAAATTCATAATTTTCTTTAAAATGACGTAAGTGCCGCGCGGTGTCCTTACACTTCAAACGTTACACATTTTTGTTTAGTGCCATACTGGTTTAAAACATTTCACTCCATCTGCCGCGTATAATCGATAACTTCCAGAAGGTAATAAGTAAATATTGTTACTTTGGCGTTTACGACCTTTTTATAGAGCTTGAAATCTTTCTGGTAATTTAAATCTTTGTCGTAATCTCTTCGTCTATTGTGAAGGATGGGCAACTACGGAACCCTACACTGAGCGTGGCCCGACATGCTCTTGGCTGGTTTTTTTTATGTGGAAATACCATATTTTTATTTTATAAATATTGACATAAAGGTATATTATGAGAGAAAAATTTAATGTGATCCACTATAATCAAAGCAGAACCTGCGACCCCTACGTTTCCGGCGTAGTGCTCTCCCAACTGAGCGATATTCAGTTTCTACCATAAGTAAACCCGTTTTGTATGCATTTTAATACATAATATGTCTGATTCTTACAGGAGTTTACATGTAAAATTTCGGAGGAAAGCGTCAGATAGAAAATTTAATTATTGCGAAATCAGAATGAACAACGTTGTTATACAGAAAGAAAGTAACCTAAGTTCAGGTACCTATTGAAATAAACCGGTGCGGTTTAGATCATTGATTTATTTTTAAAATTTTATTGAAACATCAAATAAATTTAATTTAACTTTGACGACGTGGTTAGCGCAGTGTTAAAGCAACTGCCTACTGAGCCGGCAGTCTTGGGTTCAAATCCCGGCAAAGGCAATTATTTGTGTGATGAACTCGAAAATGTTGTTTCTGGGTAATGGATGTTTTCAATTGGGTCATTGTCAGTACAAAAAACAAAATTTGTCCCTTCGTCGGTGGTCAAAAGTTAAGAGCTTGTATGAATCTAAGTTATGTTGCTATTACATCGGATTATAGAAGAGGGAACGTTCTTTATTCTCACAGGCATTTCATTAGAAAATTAGGCACTGGAATCCTTTATTTCGCAAATGTCCGCCGGAAAGACGCGCACCTAAATCTGACAATGACCCATTTAAGCATAAATTTATCTACCTGTATAATACAGATGTTTATCGTCGCCCAGTGCCCATAACATAAAACTACAGTTGAGGCCTAGGTTCCTTTATAGCGTAGGTAGTCGGGAATAGCCTAGGTGGATATTCAATAAAGAATATTTTACTGGACTGTAAATTAAAATAATATATTTACAAAAAAAAACTAGGATTCCGAGGATGGCTTAAAATTGACCGTTGACGCCGACCGAAGGCGGTTGTACCCGAAGGGCCCGATGGTCGGCGATCTTCGTCGAACAGCCACTGATAGAGCTTACTATGGGACTGTATTGATCTGTGTGAGTTTGTCCGATATTTATGTATTTATTTATTATTATGAATTAATAGTCATTACAGATAACCATTAATATCGCCACAGACAGCGTGGATCAAATTTTTTCAACGCTCCATTGGATAAATCATGTCTTCACAAGTGTGGTTGAGATTTGAAAAGAACAAAAAAGACGGCACATTGTTGAAACTAAGAATACAAGACCTGCCACCTGATCGCATTGGAGAAGCTACCGAGCTCATGGCAAAATATTTTGCTGCAGATGAACCCTTTAGCAAAGCAATTGGTAAGTGCCTACCTAATGATAAAAAGACAGAACAACAAGCACTATAATATCCAACCCAATGCGACTTAACTATATCCCATTAATATTATAAAACCGAAAGTTTGTGCGTATCTGCATGTGTGTGTGTGCATTATTTCTCGTAGGATAGCGCTTTCACTACTTTTGGATGGCGCGGAGCGAACCCAAGTAGGACACAGGCTGTGTAAGTGTTTATACAGCCCTTATAGCTGCAATAAGCTGAATAAGGGCTTTATAAGCTCTTTTACAGCATGTGTAATAGAAATTGTTAAAGCGTAATAGATTATTAAGATCGAGTTTGTCAAGTGAACAGAAAACTGTGTGGTGGTTGATTGAATCCAGTAGACAAATGATCTGGGATCATACCAATAATACATTATGCTACCTGTACTTTATTTAAAATAACTTTATATCATTTGTTGATTATAGAAAAAATGCATCATACTTAAAGTATGTTATAGTAGGTAAATGTTATTATATGAAATGTTTATTATTCGAAATAAGAATTATACCACATGTAAATATGTAAAATGTTGCTATATGATTCAACTTTTGACGACGCGTTTGGCTCGGTTTTTAGACACCTGCCTACTGAGCCTACGGTCCCGGGTTCGAATCCCAGCCAGGGCAAATATTTGTGTGATGAACTCGAATATTTGTGCTTGGGTCGTGTTTGTTCTATGTATTTAAGTATATATTTATCTATATAAGTACGTGTATCGTCGTCTAGTGCCCATAACACAAGCCTTCTTGAGCTTACTGTGGGACTAGATCGATTTGTGTGAGGTTGTCCGATATTTATTTATAATTTATTAATAATTATATCAAATGAGCGTTATTATGACTGAAAAGTTTTTATAGCGATCGTTATACACCCAATTATTTGAGCCTTTTCAAGGAGGCTCAATTAATTAATATACGCGATATAATCCGTTTAGATTGTTTTATTTTTTGAAATTTGTACAGTCGCGATACCGAAGAAAATATTAAATGTTTCAGGTATATATAAAAATATTAAGGCTCTGGAAGAATTCAAGGAATACAAAGACCAAGTTTACCGTGACCCTGCATGTTACTCCCTGATGTGCTGCGTTGACTCTGACGACGATAATCCTGAAATAATTGGCATTTCTTCGGTAACAGTGGAAACAGCACCTGGTCATTTTATTGAGGTAACACGGTTTACCAACTTATCTTAGGTTTTTTCTTCTCAGCATATAGAAGAAAGAAAGAAAAAAGGAATATTTCTTTGCACACACATGAACACAGTATTAGTACAATAAATCAAAAACATTCAGAAATTTTAGCCGTGTGCAAGCAATACGTGTCCACTGAACATATGCATGCTCATGCTCTTGCATGTATTTCCAATTTGTCTTTGATGCGGTGTTTCTACTCTAGGTCGGCTGTGCCGTCTTTTTGGCCATTTACTTTTACCTACGCAAAAGTATTCGAAATGATGAGATACGCAAGAGACCCAAGGTTGTAGATATAGCTCAGACAGTCGCCAAACTTAAGTACCAGTGGGCGGGGCACATTGCTCGTAGAATCGATGGCCATTGGGGCAGAAAGGTAATTGAGTAAAAAACGGGACAAAAACAAGTCTTCGCCGTCCGTCTATCCGTCTGTCACCAAGCTGAAATTTTCACAGATGATGTATTTCTATTGCCGATATAATCGATCAGTTTACGTGCGCACGCGATCGTGAACGGGTGTGTGAGTGCGCGCATAGCGTTGCAAAATAATGGCTCCGTCGTCGTCAAAGACGTTAAAGTGCGCGAATTGTAATCTATGCGTATCTGAACTGTTAACTTATGTGTAAAACAAATCGGGTTGAATGGATAATGAAATCATGAAGCATATTTGTTTATCAGCTTTTAACGAGGCAGAAATAAGTGAAGCGAAAACCTTGTTATTTGATGCCTTACTTAAACGATAAAGGCAAGAAGAAAATAATAAGAAGAAACGAGGGAAAAACGGAGAGGGAGAGGGACATAGAAGATATAATGTTAGTGTTCAGAGATGTGGATCGTGAATTACTTCCCACGTTTGTGGCAAGAGACTTAAACAAGTTACCGGCCGTCTAGATTTCCTTATGGATATAATTAAACACACGTAGTTTTATGTGTTTACGTTAAAGAGGTTTTGAGTTTATAGTAGGGTCAAAAGTGGCACCAAGTGGATCGTGTAATATTACACACGGCGCTGGCTAGCCAGTTCCTTTGCTCGAACTTGGCTTTACACGCTGCCGCGTGTCTAGATATATTTATTTGTCGATAAAATATTTTGCTACGTTACTTTAGTATCGGTGCCCCGAGTTAGCACAGGTATGTGTAGAGTCACAGACAGCTTGTATTCTTATGTGCGGTAGTAAAGCTATGTTGTCGTGCGATAGCCAAGTCATTACATTTTATAAAAATAAAGATGTGTAATATTAATGCGGGCACTACAAACGGTCATGATAATATGTTTTTAGCTAAGTAATTCGGTGAAAATGTATGACAAAGTCGTCAGATAGGGGGTCACTTTGATAGGTAGCTACTGAATAAATTAACCGACTTGCTTTTATATTGTTTTGTAAGGTTGTCTGGAAGAGATTCATATTCATATTCATTTATTGCAGTCATGAGTAGGTACATTAGGATGTTTACATATATGGCAGTCAATACATGACGCCCTGTCAGGGCATTGCAATTATCTTAGAAACTAAACTATATTAGATTTTACATAGCAGTTTTAAATTAGGTAAATAATTAAGTACAAAAAATAAAAGATTAGTCATGGTATACAGGTCAAGCGAATTAAATAAAATTAGAATTAAATAATAAACATTCAAATAGAGATAAAATAATCAGATGTCTGATACTTAAAAATAGATTGTAAGAATTTAGGTACAAACTTTAAAAGTTCCTAACATATAACAATATATTTCATTTGTCAGGTTTTAAAATTATACATATACATATAAGTCCGTGTAAAATAAAATAAAATAAATCAGTTCGAATACAATGTCAAAATAAATTATTTATGTATGTGGTAATAAACTTAAAATTTGTCATTTAAAAAGTCGTTTACAGTGTAATAGCACTTAGTTATTAGTAGATATTATTAGTTATTAGTAGATCTTTCAATTTTTTTATAAATGATTTTTTTAATTTCGTTAGGTAACTTATTATATATTTTTATAGCCATCACGTAGGTGCTCTTTGAGTGCATTTTTATTCGAGATGATGGCGGCATGAGCCGGTTTTTATGTCGCAGAGATTGAGTTGTAGGTAGTTCTTCCCTCGTCTTAAATATTTTTGAGTTTTGTCGTACAAACTTACATATTTCTAAAATATAAATGCACGGTAGCGTATTTTCAGGTCTTAAAATATTGTTTGCAAAAAGTAGAAGTATCTTTATTTACTAAAATTCGGATAAGTTTTTTTTGTAAGGTAAAGAGCGATGGTGCATCGGTCGGTACTGTTTCCCCATAATATTATCCCGTATGTAATTGTAAACCAGGCGTTTGCGTTGCCGTAGTATGTTGTTAGCGCAGACTGGAAGTTTGTAGTTTTCTTGACTTCACGGAGAGCATATGCAAAGCTAGATATCTTACCGCTTATGTGCTTTCCAGTTAATGTTTTTGTCAATAACTAAACCTAACAATGAAAATTCTGATACAAGCTCTAATTTTAAGTTATTATAAATGTAATTAATATTTAGCGGCGCCTTTTGGTAACCATGGAATGTCATTAGTTTTGTCAAGTACAGTATTAAGTTTTTCAGTAATGTCAGATGGATTATCGCATTTTATAAGTAACGAGATGTCGTCGGCAAACACATTTCATCTGTAATTTTAGGTAGGTCGTTTATGAGTATATCATACTGGACCTTATCATAGGCTTTGGTCATGTCCAATAGAATGCCGAAAGCGTGTTTTTTTTGCTCCTGAATACATTTATAGACAGTTTGGGTGGTGCATCGCTTTTTCCTGAAACCATTTTGACAGTCATCGAATACGTCATATTTTTCGCAGAATGTGTATACTCGCTCGCACATCGCTTTTTCGAATAGTTTTGACGCAGATGGAAGTAATGCAATTGGATGATAGTTGTTTGGATCGGTTTTTGAGTTTTTTTGACGTGACAACGTCTTAAATTAGGTTGCGCTCGGAGTCACTCATCAAAAAGTGTAACGCCCGCTCACGTTACGATGTTTATGTCCCGCTAAAACTCGAGAACGGCTGAACCGATTTGGCTAATTTTAGTATTGAAATATTCGTGGAAGTCAAGGGAAGGTTTAAACGGTGAGAAAATATTGAATAAATGAGTGGAAAATAATAAAAACGATAATTTTATATTCCCATACAAATACAAACTGTTCGTACTTACCTGTCAAACATATGATGTTTGTTCCGCCGGTTCGGTATTTTTAGAATAATTACATGTAGATCTAGACTAAATAAGGGTTTGGAATCGACAACATACATGCATAATAGTCTGATTATCGCATATTTAGATTTAAAACATGTAAAATAATGACACTACAATGACATTAATGACACATGTGATGGGTGCGTTCAGAAAGTAACACTTAAAATGTTGTTAGGGAAATTGTGAATGGATATGATACAAATAAATATTCTACCGAGAAAAAGACGTTGTCACGTAAAATCTTCCTTCGCCCGTAAAACCGACTTTACAGGCAACCATTTTTTTATGTAATGGTTTAATAATAGCTTTTTTCAGTAGGTCTGGGAAAGTCCCTTCGTAAAATGACTGATTTATAAGAAAACAGAAAGGTAGTCTAAGGCTATTTGCGCATTTTCTAATTAATGACGGCGGAAGTTCATCAATTCCATAGCAATGCTTGTTTTTAAGATTTTTAATGTTTTTGTTGATCTCTTGAAACTCTACTGGTCTTAGAAACATTGAGTTTTCTGTTGGATCTATGACAGGCCGGCCAGGTGGTTTGGTATTAGTTAACTCACCGATTGATGCGAAAAACTCATTAAAAAAGTTAGCAATTATTTTTGGATCTGATGTTGGACTTGCAATATTTTTGTTTAGTTTAATGTTTTCCGTCGATCTTTTATTTATTTTGTTGGTGCGTTCTTTTATAATGTTCCACGTTGTTATGATTGTACTACTTGATTTTTTTAACCTTTTTGTATATTGTAGTTTTTTAGCTGTTGTAACGACTCTTTTTAAAATTCTTTCATATGTTTTGTAGTGTAGTTTTATTATGCAATTGTTTGACCTTAATGTAAGTATTCTTAATAACCGTTTGTTTTTACAAGATTTTTTAATTCCGGTAGTTAGCCATGTTTTTTTCCTCCTATGTTGTATTTTTATTTTACGAGCTGGTATTGTTTTATCTAGGATATATTTTAGAACGTTATGAAATGCTGTATAATTTTCATTTACGGTCGAGGTACGGTTATTTGGAAATATTATATTTTGCCAGTCAATCTTTTCCAGTTCCGTCTTGAAATTTTAGGTGTTAGTGTCGTTAAAAATACGTTTTTTTGTATGCCAGGTAACTTTTGCTGATATCGTAGTGGTAATTCGAAAGGCAAGATAGATCGCTCTTTAGCGATAAGACCGCCCGATGTTAAAATTATTGTTTCTGTATTTCATTTGTAAAGTTTTTTTGGTGTGCAAAAAAGCATTTTGTATTGTATTTTATTGTATTGTATTGTATTGTATTGTATTGTATCTCACAACTTTTTGCGATAGAATGTTGCGAGACTTGCAATTTTTTACATGTTATGTTTTTGGTGGGGATACTCGTAAGATTCGACGCTTTGGCACGTGGCTTTGATAGCATAACTAGTAATGCATCCGTCTGGCACGGAAAGCCTTTGGGACGTGGGTTCAATCCCGCTCAAAGCAAATGTATTTTTTTTCGCTTCTATATAAACATTTAGTTAAATTCTAGCACGATAATGCTTTAATAAAAATTGTATAGCAGCTATCTCTTTAGTGCACATCTCGACCAGAAATAAATACAAACACAGAAAAATTTAAGACTCAGCAATCACGTTTGATAGCATGATACGTAATTAAGCTCCGAATATCAGTGTTTATACAATTATTGTGTATTTTAATTGCAGCATGACAGACTAACAGATGAAATGAAATTTAGAGAAGAGGTGTATCGAAACGATCACGAATTATTTAATCCATTTAAATTCTTTAATATTACTTCTTACCACGCTGGGAATTCCTTGTTAGTGATACCAAGCTTCAGAGGATACGGCATCGCAGAAAAGTTTTTGACAGTCAGGTAACAAATTTTTAGCATTTTCTCTTTTCTTTCAGAACGCTTTAACGGTCGCTTTAACCACTTATGATATAATATTGGTCAATATACGAGGGGAGTCTGAAAAGTTCTAACCCTAAGATAGAAAAAAAAACAATTTACAAAAATGAATTTATGTTAATTAACAATATAGTCTCTTCCTAAATTAATGCATTTTTTACATTTTTTATACAGTGCTTTTATGCCATTAAAAAAATATTCTTTATCTTGCCCTTCAAAATACACAGCCACCTTTTTCTCTTCGTCACTTATAGATCGCTTTCTTCAAATTATTGAATCAAAAATAATCGCTTGAGGCTAGATCTGGGCTGTAGGGTGGGTGGTCAATTTGCACGACTCGCAACATTAGTGGTGTGAACGGAGCGTTGTCTTGCAAAAACAAAATGCCTTTCCTTAGTTTACCCCGCCTTTTCTCAACTATGACTTGTCGCATCTGTCTTATTAGATTCGGATAATAAGTTCCGTTTATCGTAGAGCCTTTTTCTAAATAATCGATTAAAAGAATGCCAACACAGTCATAAAACACCGTAGCCATTAACTTAGAGGCCGACTTTTGCACTTTTAATTCCTTCACTGCATGGATTCAGACTAACACTTCTTATCATACTTTCTGATCCATGTTTCATCAACAGTTATTATTCGGGAACAAACTTCATCTCAAAATCAATAATCATCTTAGCACAATTCTAAAAACGGCCGAGAAGTTTCAACACGACGTTCTTTATCGAAGGCCGTCAGTATTTTCGGTACCCAACGAGCACTGACTTTACTCAACTACAAATGTTCATGTAAAATTTCTCCGACTCTTTCTTTACTAATACCTAAGACCTCAGCTATTTGCCAAACCTTAATTTTTCTATCTTCTAATACCAGCTTTTTGACTTTTGCTACGTTTTCTCCGGTCAGTACCGACATTGGCCGCCCTGAGCGGGGGTCGTCTTCGATCAATTCCCGTCCTAGTTTAAATAAGCGACTCCGCTTTTTGACCGTGGCATAAGAAGGCCCGCAACGTAAATAATAGCCATGTTCTGAAAAATACACTGCAATGATTTGTCACTTTTTGTAAGGATTTTAATAACAGCACGGTGCTCAATTTAAGCAATATTCGTTGAAAATTCCCACATGATGTAGGTAGTTTTCCGTTGAATATCTTGAAACAGAATTAAAAAAAAAAATTAACAAAAAGAAGTCGGTTCACTTCAGTAAAACTAAAAACCCAAAAATAACCCGTTCAAGTACCGATTACATTTGACTCACCCTTTGAAGTCGATCCCAAACCACTCATTTATTATATTTATATATTATAGTTTACGTCAGGTTTGGCACCGACTTCAAATGGTGAGTCAAATGTAACCTTTTTTTTATTTGCTTTTTAGTGATTCATATAAAACACTTATGGCGGGGTGATCAGGGAGGTCTTGAAGGCATGCATCTCGTTGAATCATCATCTGACTCCTAACCGTTAAGGAGTCGTACCTTCCATCATCAGTTCAGCATTGGAAGATGATGACTACCATATGCAAATACTTAAATAGTTTTAGAAAATATATTAAAATTATTATGAGTGCCTATAAAATTTCAGGAATTCCTTCGATTCCTCATAGATCTCGTCATTCGATCTTCACCAAAATTTTATGGAACCAACCTTGAGATGGCTATTCATGAACCTAAAAAGAATTTTCCAAATCAACTCATAAATGACGGAGTTCTGAGGTAACAAACATAAGCACAAAAAAGCACAACCGAACTGAGAACCCCCTCCTTTTTTTGAAGTCGGTTAAAAAAGTGAAATGTTTTTATAATAATTTGTTTTTAAATGGCTTTTCTAGTGGCCAATATCATAAGCGCATATACGAGTATAACCTCGAAATACCTTAGGCTTAGAACTTTCAGACGCCCCTCGTAACGATCAAGTGATAATATAACTAGGTCGATGCAGAGTCAGCCACCGGCTAAGCTTGCACCATAGATTGGAGCGGAGTTTTAATTTTTTTTTTTCGAAATTTTCTCTTCGTCACGACCTAGCGAAATTTAATTTGTGCATTTTAAAACAAAAATTTCTAAAATCGGTTGAGAACTCACTGAGATCTGCGCATTGTTACAAAGTCCATTCGAGTCGATCCATGGGAGCTTCGCTCGCTTCGCTCGCTCCGCTCCAATAAACGAATGATATAAAACATCTGTTGTAATTTCATACATCATCATCATCATCATCTCAGCCATATGCTCGGGGTATCTCTACGTGATCGAATCAGAAATGAGGAAATCCGTAGACGAAATAAAGTGACCGATATAGCTCACCGGATTAGCAAGTTGAAGTGGCAATCGGCAGGCCACATAATTTCATACAAATAGGTACAAATACTCTTTATTGCACACCTCAAACATCAAGGAATACACAACACAACATGAGAATCATTCAAATAGCAGGCAGAGGTAAACAACAGGCGGTCTTATCGCTAAATAGCGATCTCTTCTGGACAACTTGTACTTTAGGTAGCGGAGTAGTCGAAAATTAATTAATTTTCATATGGCATAATATCGTATGGTGTAATGATCATTTGATATAATACGTTTAAAGGCGCAACACACTCAAACTGCTCAAACAAAAATTAAATATCTAATAGGGTCATGAAGTCGAAGAGAAGATGGAAGCTGGAGAGTAAAGAAGAATAAACAGATCGCAGATCTAATGCGGGAGCCTAATTATAATAGGAGAGACCAAGGTGTTCAGACTCCACTGGCTCGGGCACGTTGAGAATGGATGAGGATCATGCCTCGAAAACTGTGTATCTGGGACGACCGAGTGGTCGCAGACCCGTAGGACGGTCTAGATATCGCTGGAGTGATGAAGTCCAAAAAGATCTCAGGCACCTAGGCCTCCTTAACTGGCAAGAGCTGGCTCAAGATTGTGGAGCGTGGCGTGATCTGTGGCGTGAAAGTAGTATTCACAACAACACAACACACACATTTTTATACGCAAACATCACACACTTAAACACGCATTTTCTACAAGATTTTTCATATTTCTAGGACCATTTCTTTACAATAGATTAAATGCGAAATTGGACCTATATCCACTTAGCTTCGCTCAATGTAAGAAAACGCTTCGTGAGTCACTACAAACTATGACGTACGAAGATACAGAGAACTTACTGACTGGCTGTCATTAAATAAATATTTGTTTAATTTAGTACTTTAGTGTAAATTTTAGTATTTAAGCTACAATAAGATTATTGTAATATTGATGAATATGTACTTAAATTAAATAATCTAAAGGCTTTCCTATTGCCTGAAACTCACTGAGATCTGCGCATTGTTACAAAGTCCATTCGAGTCGATCCATGGGAGCTTCGCTCGCTTCGCTCGCTCCGCTCCAATAAACGAATGATATAAAACATCTGTTGTAATTTCATACATCATCATCATCTCAGCCATATGCTCGGGGTATCTCTACGTGATCGAATCAGAAATGAGGAAATCCGTAGACGAAATAAAGTGACCGATATAGCTCACCGGATTAGCAAGTTGAAGTGGCAATCGGCAGGCCACATAATTTCATACAAATAGGTACAAATACTCTTTATTGCACACCTCAAACATCAAGGAATACACAACACAACATGAGAATCATTCAAATAGCAGGCAGAGGTAAACAACAGGCGGTCTTATCGCTAAATAGCGATCTCTTCTGGACAACTTGTACTTTAGGTAGCGGAGTAGTCGAAAATTAATTAATTTTCATATGGCATAATATCGTATGGTGTAATGATCATTTGATATAATACGTTTAAAGGCGCAACACACTCAAACTGCTCAAACAAAAATTAAATATCTAATAGGGTCATGAAGTCGAAGAGAAGATGGAAGCTGGAGAGTAAAGAAGAATAAACAGATCGCAGATCTAATGCGGGAGCCTAATTATAATAGGAGAGACCAAGGTGTTCAGACTCCACTGGCTCGGGCACGTTGAGAATGGATGAGGATCATGCCTCGAAAACTGTGTATCTGGGACGACCGAGTGGTCGCAGACCCGTAGGACGGTCTAGATATCGCTGGAGTGATGAAGTCCAAAAAGATCTCAGGCACCTAGGCCTCCTTAACTGGCAAGAGCTGGCTCAAGATTGTGGAGCGTGGCGTGATCTGTGGCGTGAAAGTAGTATTCACAACAACACAACACACACATTTTTATACGCAAACATCACACACTTAAACACGCATTTTCTACAAGATTTTTCATATTTCTAGGACCATTTCTTTACAATAGATTAAATGCGAAATTGGACCTATATCCACTTAGCTTCGCTCAATGTAAGAAAACGCTTCGTGAGTCACTACAAACTATGACGTACGAAGATACAGAGAACTTACTGACTGGCTGTCATTAAATAAATATTTGTTTAATTTAGTACTTTAGTGTAAATTTTAGTATTTAAGCTACAATAAGATTATTGTAATATTGATGAATATGTACTTAAATTAAATAATCTAAAGGCTTTCCTATTGCCTGAAACACAGGGGGAACCCTAGTTCAGGTTATGCAATTTGTGAATTTATTTGTTTTTTAAGTATAGAATTTAACCGTTACCCTCTCTGTACATTGTGTTTTTTCAATAAATGTATTTGTATTTGAGTATGAACCCTACCTCAAATAGCTTACGGTGTTTTTGGAAGAAAAATGTCCTTTTATTTATTTATTTACTTATTTATTTATTTATTTATTACATACAAATTCACAGTACACATGACCAAAACATCTGTATGGTATACAAAAAGAAACACAATTAGGTATAGATACTTAAATATAAAACAAGGTAACAATAAAAATAAAAGTAAAAACAGTAACATCTAATAAACAAGATAACATAAGACGATATGAGACATATCATAAGACACGTTTACCATTATTTATTACTACTACTTGTAATAAATAATGGTAAACGACGTATATTAACATGTGTAGTGCTTAGGTGCCTTCTACTTTTTTATAAAAAAAAATAAAAAGGCGCCTTTGCTAGAATTCAGTTTGACATATAGTGGCTAATGAAACGTATCTGTACTTATTATTTTGCTTTCTTTCACCAATTTTAGAGTTAGTTTATAAGTCAGAAGGGCAATTGCTGGCTTTGTATTCAATGAAACGGACATCCAAGGTCGTTCATTTAAAATTAATACTCAACCAGCCATTGCCTACTTCGACAATAATTTACTATTATTTTCCTTCTGATTTGCAGGCGCCTCATGTGTGTGGCCCACGGCCTACCTATGACAATAGCCTGGATGTCGGCCCGCGGCACTCAGATTGCAGCAGACAGGGACGGATGGAAGACCATGCACGAGGTCGACAATGTCTATTGGACGAAAAAATACGGTTTCACATTAGATGACACACCTCCCTCTTGCAAGATGATGGCTTGGTTTCATCCTGAATACAATCTAATATCCTAGTCTAGTACTATTGGGATAATATGTTCATTCCTTAGTCATTTTTTGGTGTAATATAAAGCATAATTATTTGTGCAATTAATATTGTTATTTTACCTGGCCTTCTGTTAATATCCAAAAAATCACGCACTTATTAGGTAGTCTCTATTATTAATCCAAATAATAATAATAAAAGCATTTATTTTACTCCACCACAAAGTACATAGTAAACACAAACAAAAAGAAAATAACATTGTATATAGGTCTCTAAACGGACTTGCGTGGTGGAGACAGGTGCCTGAATTAGTGGGAACCTGTGTGTCTGGTCATCGGGCCCCCATTCCTCGGATGTCTCTAACCACAAAACTAGAGATAAATTAACAATTCAATTAAAGGAAAACATTAACCAGGTGAGCTAGAGAGAACATTAATCTAAAAGAAGTATACATGTATATGAAAATGCAAAAAAAAAAGAGAAATTGTTGCAAAATTAGCCTGCGTATGTGTATGTGTCACTATGTGTGTGTATGTGATGTAGTTAAGTGCAAAAGTGCTTTTGATACATGCAGAATAACCGAGGGAAGTTGACTAGAGTAGGAGTCAACTTCCCTAGGTTAATAGTCTAAACTGAAAAGCTAATCCGTGATGACTTTTTTGCAGGAAATTTTGGTGAGAGGGTATATATTATGGTAAGTGCAATATTTGCCTTATTATACAGGAAGCTACCTAGAAAACAAACATCTGTGAGAGGATTTGGTATTGAGCTTAATGGTTTCGACAATGGCATCCCATTCTATAACAGATCTCTATAACATGGCAAGTAAACCTGGAAAGTTACAAGAGATGTTTCTTATGCTTTGCGTCAAGACTTTAAGGTTTTGATTGGGTTGTTGCAAAAAGCGGTTGCAGTCCTCAAGGTCGCAAGTCACTGCCTGGGCTACAGCAATCGAATCTAAATCCGTTTAAGTAACATCATTTTCACATCAGGGTCCCAAGACAGTCTTTGCCTAGTTTGGCGCCCGCTGGATATCTCATGTCATGATATGCCCGAAGTTTCAATAAATATATTTCATATTTAATTTCATATTTCATATTTCATTTATTATAGGGAGGTAAACTAGTCACTTTAATCACACAAATCACTCCATGTCCAAATGAAACTTTTGCTATACCTAATATATAATACTATTTCCCAGAATTGCGTATTAAAAAGTCACTAAATCTCAACTTTGATATTTCTGGTTCTTGGATTGAGCAGGAATTGTTTATATGTTACCCGTGATTATGTAAATTTTATTCAAACAAAGTGTAAAGTAAACTAAACTAGCTAATCATCAACTTCGACGCTAAAATCCTATGCTCAAAAACGAGGTAGTAACCTCATATTTGTTTCTTAGTAAAACTATTGAAACTAGCAGTGTGTAATTATGGGCCAATATACGGAAGCAAAAGGCAAAAAGTCACCCCGATCGACAGTACTTATCGCATAAAACTCCCTGGGTAGGTAATTCAGACGTTCCAGCCGCTTCGTCTCGGAACAACTATTTTGAATTAGGAACGATTACTTACAACAATCATGTGCATTAGAGCCCAATTATATTAGCAACTCACTGTTTACTCTCAAAGCCTAATATAAAGATAAAGTTTAGTTATCTTTGTCTTAATTTACATTGCAATGAAAATCGCTCCTCTTAAACGTACTACGCGACTGTCTCTGGTTTGCTATCTATTTTACTCTGCTATATGTTTATTATGCCTAAGTATTGTATGTAGGTATATCTGCTTATTGTTATTTATGTATGATTATTGTTTTTTTTTTTTATTTTTTTTTCGTAGTAAATTTTTGAGGATTAATATCTTTAGCATCACCTATTCAATTCCAATTTTTGTTGATCTGCTCCGCTACCTAAGGGTTGTCTGGAAGTGATCGCTGTTTAGCGATAAGACCACCTGTTGTTAACCTCTGTTTATTTTTTACTGTATATCTCTCATTTTGTATCCCTGTGTGTTTGAGGTGTGCCATAAAGTGGATTTGCATTGTATTGTAAAGATAACTCTGTAGAAATCGATAAAAAACGCAACTAGAGAATTAACAGAAAAGATAAGATAGTAATAGTATCTGAAATAAATAATCAGTGCAGTTTTTATACGGATATAGAGCGAAGGCCACGCACTAGTCTAAAAAACGCTATTGCTGCAGCGAACGAATAAAACATAGAACACGAGCTTCATACAAAATTACAATCAAAAACCGGCCCAACCGTCGAAATGCGCATGCTCACCGGTGTACCAATCACAGCCACTCAAATGTTTTCAATTACGCATAACAAATAAATGTGATTCGTCAATTTCCGAATGGCCAGCTGTGATTCGACAAAACGCATGACATTTGTGTATGGAAATATGGCGGTGACAGTGAAAACTCATAATTGGTGAATCGTTAATGCAATAACGAGCCATTTTTGTTTCCTTCATTATAAATCTTAAATGTTAAGGTTATTGCTTACATACGAATTTTAAAAAAAAGTAGGATCTTTTAAGGAATCCTTGTTTGTTCCTTGTTGTTACTAATACTTTGAATGATTATTATTAATGCGTGCTGTAACTGCTGTATATATTATTATTTCTCCTTCTTTGTAATAACTAATATTTTACATGTAAAGTCGATACAATCTTTGTAGTGAAAAAATATATCTAACATAATTAGGAACTTATACGTTTTCCTACCGGACTGATGGAAAACGCATAGCCTTTTAGGGACGGTCTTTTATACAAGCACAAAAGCCCGGCTTGCCCTAGTAATATTAACAAACGATAAAAATGATTTACTTGAACAATATAAAATTGCGCGCCGTGACGTGTTTCATAATTTCAAATTGTTGTCGACGCCGCGTGGTTCAAAATTTGTCCACGTACCGACTGCGCCGCGCTATGGCTCGTCGCCGTTCTATGTCACCGCTAGTCTTCTCCCTCGCACGCGTTGGCTTGCAATCGGGCTTCATACCGCCTACTCTACGTTGCTTCAAGTGAAGTGAAGTCAGCTACGGATCGGCCACTTGCAAATTTCGCGTAAACAGGAGTGATTTAACTTCACGTTGTTTAGAAATATTTAGTGTAGTGTTTGTTTGAGCGTAGTAATAAGTAGAAGTAGGTAATATTATAGATAGTGATCGTGTTTTGATTTTGTTTGTTGTTGTGATTACTGTGGCTTTAAACAATGGAAGGAGTTGTTCCGTGCGATTGTGATGAGTTAGAGTGTGCAGGTCTTTTAATAGGCGAAGGAAAGGTAGGCACTAACTTTCGCTCAGAAAAAACAGCTCATATTTTCCCCAAAACCCACGCCCAAACTGTGTATTATTGAAATTGTACTTTGAACAGTAATGCGGCAATAAAATGGATTTACCCATAAGCCTAGGCACGCCACTGATTGCATTACTTTTTTCAAACATCGTATATAAATTAGTCATATGGCATAACACCATCCCTATACAAAATCTGTTCCGTAAAATAAATTAAATTAATATGTGTACGGCTTTATTTACGTATGAAAACTGATACCATCTTTTTTTTGTGTTTTCCTGAGTGATTAATACACCATTTCACTGATCATTATGGCATATTTTGTTACTTTGAGACTTCATATATGTCACGTAATGCAACTGTTCGGTTGCGTCGCCATTTGCAAACTAGACAGCCGTTTGACACAAAATTTACGCCCCGCCTTAACTGACACAAAATCCGTGGGGCCATTTTCCGACGCTAGTTAGGCTTCTATGTTTTATTCGTTCGCTGTATTGCTGCAATAAAATCATGTCGTTACAAGTATGGTTGAGATTTGAGAAGAAGAAGAAAGATGGTACGGTGCTGAAGTTGCGAATACAAGATCTGCCTGCGGATCGCATTGAAGAAGTTACGGATCTCATGAGGAAGTACTTTTTGAGGGATGAACCTCTTCGTAAAGCATGCGGTATGTATTGTGCATAGACTCCCGTGAGTCACAGACATATTAAAATCCATATGAAACGGGTGGGTTGAGTGTTCGATTGGCCGCCGCCGCGACTGAACGGAGCTCCTAATGATGAATCGCGTACCGATTTGAAACAGGTCGAACAATATTTTACTTAAACGACGACGTGAAGACGTTTCATATGGATTTTAATATGCCTGTGGTATTAAATTCATAATAACAACAGTTGTAACGCGCGCGGTGATCCTAATAAAATGCAAATTAACTGTTTTTGTTGAGATGAAATCTTAATATGCCTAATTATATTCCCATCGCAATGTCTTATGCCTAAAAACATACCTAATATTTTAATAGAGAATAACGGACTTCAAAGTTTTTTTTTTTTTAGTACCTACTATTACCAAATACCACCACTACCAGGATCGTGCCAAGTGGGTCCTGGTATGATAGTCCGTAAAAAAACACATTTTGTAGGTTCATTCTCAAAATTTAAACTTAAACTTGCTTTTATTTCAGGTTTCTTAAACAATCCAGAGGCAATCGAAGAGTATAAAGAATACATAAGAAAAACTTGCTGTGACCCAGCCAGCCGAAACGTCATGTGTTGTCACGACAATGATGATGCAACTCCTGCTATAATGGGCATTTCCTTAATATCTGTAGCTACAGCAGCATACTGGGATCTGGTAACCGAAACCATTCACATTGTTTTTTACATCATCATTATATTATCAATCAGAAACGTCAACCAACTTCCAAACATGGTTTTTAATTCATGAACTCGTGTGTTCGAGAGCAGTCGTCTCTATACGGCCACAGATGACTACCTACTCTCGAACACACGAGTGGCAGTGGACGTCTGTGGCTGATAGATAGATCGATAGAAATTACAGAGATGTACCTTTTCTTCTGAGTTAGGCAGCACAAAGTTAGAACTTTTAATCTCTGAATTTTATTTTGTCATATCGATTGTACTTGTATGACGGCTTGAAATCGATTGAAATTACAATAAAATACAATACATATCCACTTTATCGCACACCTCAAATACACAGGAATACAAAACATGATAGATATACAGTAAAAAAATAAACGGAGGCTATCAGCAGGCGGTCTTATCCCTAAATAGAAATTACTTAGTTTGCTTTGTTTTAGTCTGCGGAAAAAGGAACAGAAGAGTCAAATAAAATGGAAGCTTTATTCTCTGAGGCTGTTCGAACATTCGACCTGGTGAAAGAGTTCAAACTTACCACTTACTACGCTGATAAATCTATACTAGTGGTACCGGAATACAGAGGATACGGCATTGCAGAAAAGTTCCTGACAGTCCGGTAAAAAAAATGCCTGTTTTATTACTGAAATTCAATAAAATATATTTATTTTATTTATTTAAACTTTATTGCACAAAACAAAAGTCAGTACAAATGGCGAACTTAATGCCTAATGGCATTCTCTACCAGTCAACCATAGGGCCAAACAGAGATGCTTCAAGTGGGTGCAGAGTAGAAAATTAATCGTTCGGAGAGCATTCAAGATACAAGTGAATACATGTATAAATACAATGATACATATATTTACATACTATAAGATGAATATTATATATAATATAATAATAAATACGATGAAGTGTCTACTGCATAGGATGAGACATTATTCGAGCTCTAGTTCGAGCAGGTGCTTACGTAGCATTCGTTTGAAAACTACCTTGCTTGGGGCTTGTCTAATAGAGAGAGGGAGTGTATTCCAAAGACGACTTGCCTGAACGGCGAAAGAATTGGACATAAAACCAGAATGGTGCGAAGGAATGGCGAGTTTGAGAGTTCGGGAGGAACGAAGTTTACCGCCTGGACGGGGAGTTTGAAAAGTGAATTTACTTTTGAGGTATCCAGGAGCAGAAGGCTCAAACAGGATGGAGAACAGAGTACATAGGATCCTGAGGGATCTGCGACTACGTATGGGAAGCCAGTTAAGCTGACGCCGGAAGGACGAAACGTGATCATATTTACGGAGGCCGAAGATGAATCGTATCCCATTGTTAAGGAGGCGATCTAGTTTATTAAGGGACTCTTGAGTGATGTTAGTGAGGCACGCATCAGCATAATCAATAAGGGGCAGCACCAATGTCTGCACAAGCAGCTTTTTGGTGCTTACTGGGAGAAAATTTTTAAATTTATAAAGATTACGCAACGTACCGGTAACTTTTCGACTGACCTCCGACAGTTGACCTCGCCATGACAGGCTAGAGTCCAAGACTAAGCCAAGGTCCTTGACCTCTTTAGATATGGGAATGACATCGCCATTGAAGAGGATCGGTGCAACAGAGTCCACAGAGAGTTTCGAAAGTTGCCGCTGGCTACCCAACACTATAGCCTGACATTTAGTAGGATTGACACTGATGCCAAAACTACTTGACCAGTTAGCGATGTGCTGCAAATCGTCATTGAGTAGGGAGATGGCACAGTTTATGTCTCTGACATCAGCTTGGGTATAAATTTGCAAATCATCAGCGTACAGATGGTAAGAACTACGAAGTTTACTGGTGATGAGGTTAATGAAAACTGAGAAGAGAAGCGGAGAGAGGATACCACCTTGAGGCACCCCAGAGTTCAGGTCGCACCAATCAGACAATGAACGACTGTCACGAACTGCCTGGGACCGGTCAGAAAGATAGGAAGAAAACCACTCTGTTGCTTCAGAGGAGACCCGCAAATGTCGAAGGACCGCAAGTAGTAAGTCATGGTCAACCGCATTGAAGGCATTGGAGAAATCAATGAGCACTAGCACCGTGACCTTGGTTGACTCCATACCATGCCTAATGTCCTCAATAACATTAAGGAGGGCAGTAGTGGTGCTGTGTCCAGGACGGAAACCAGATTGAAAAGGGGATAGAAGGACGTTACGATGAATAAAAAATGATATCTGCTTGTGGGCTGCCGCCTCAAGTATTTTAGAAAGAAATGGAAGAATAGAAATGGGACGAAAATGATTGAGGGCACTGGGGTTTGAAACTTTAGGAAGTGGAATCACAAAGGCCTTACGCCAACAGGAGGGAAAGACCCCAGTGAGTAATGAAGTATTGACGATATGAGACACAATAGGCAAAATGCAGTCTAAAACAAGGGTGACCATGGTTCTACTTACGCTATCATGTCCGATAGCCTTAGACTTTATCGACATTATAATCTTGCGGATTTCCTCGTCACCAACAGGCGTGAAAGAAAAAGGCTGTATATCAGCAGACGGAAGCGACGCAATGAGAGATAAAGTTTTAAATTTAATAAGTGGATCGAGACAACAAGATTTTGAAAAGTGAGTGTTGAGTTGATTAAGGGAGAAAGTAGCAGGGTCAACTACGGGTTTGGATTTACCAATACCGAGTGACTTCAGAAATTTCCAAGTGTCGGCTGGAGAAGCCGTTAGGATATTGTCGTGTATGTAACGACGCTTTGCAGCTCTTACCATCTGGTTGCAGCGATTTCTGGCACTTTTAAAAAGGCACCAATTAACATCGCTCCGATCCAGCTTGTATTTACGAAAGGCTCTGTCTCTCCTAGTCATCGCCATGCGGACACCTCTGGTTATCCATGGAGCGGGTGGCCGCTTCAGCTTTACTGCACGCACCGGCGCATGATCATCAAACAGTTTCAAAAGGACTGAGTTAAACTGAGAGACTTTATCGTCTACCGTTGAAGACTCAAGCGTGGGCGCCCAGTCAACCGAAGCGGCATCCCGCTTCAAAGCATCGATGTCTAGGCGAGCAAAGCTACGTTGATGTACGATCACCGGTTTAAGCTTGGGTGGATTGATTTTATAAGCAAGGAAAATAAGATCGTGATGCGAGAATCCCGGAGCTAAAAGCTGACCAGATTTAATTATGTCATCAGGAGAGGAAGCGATCATCAAATCCAACCACGTGTCGGGGGAGTCGGAGTTATGGTGCGTTGCATTCAAAGGCACACCAGCAAAATCGGCACCATCGATAATAGATTTAAGTTTACGTGACCTTGAGTCGTCCCTCAGTAAGTCAGTGTTAAAATCCCCCATGAATATGTGATGCATGCACTCACAACCGACAGCTGAAAAGAGAGCCTCAAGATGTGAAAAATAATCAACAGTTGGAGGACAGTAACATACCCCTAAAATAATCGATACTCCACAGAGCTTAACCTCAGCAATTAAGTATTCCATAGAGCCCGTGTATGCAGAGGGTGAAGAATGGATTACTTCATATGGTATGTCGGATCGAAGGTAGATTGCTACACCGCCACCGCCTTTACCTGTGCGGTCATTTCGCAACAAAACGAATCCAGGGAGGCTGCAGGTGGTGGAGGGAATATCGGGCTTAAGCCAGCTTTCACTGATAAGGATGGCATGTACTTCAGAGGAAGAGAAAGTGTCTAACAAATCAGTGAAGTGGCTTACTACGCTTTGCGCGTTAATGTGGCATACATTGAAATAACGACCACTTTTGAATTCTTGCCCCAGTAATGTACCTAGCGTACTAGGCTCAGTAGATGTTGACTCGTCAAGCGAGAGAAATGAACTTGACAAGTCGCAAGCAGTAAGAAATGTATCATCACATCCATCAGTAGACATAAATAAATATAATAAATAAACTACCTAAATATATAAAACTTAAAACAAAATTAGCAGCCAAAAAGAATGGCTCTCAGTTACGAGCAACCCTGATTAGCCCGCCGGCCAACCGCTTACACACATAAAAGCAACATAAAATAACAATAAGATAAAAATATTGAAATATTTAAACGATTTCGAACATTAACAACAACATAATTTGAGAATATAATTTGAGACTGGTGCCGATCATAAAGTCTGATTCTTCGGGGCAGATGGCACTATGACGCCACGGTAAGGCATGTAAGAAGCAATTGGTTGAAACAGTCAATGGCTCTCGCGTCAGGTCCAGTGGTTCAATAGGAAGAGGATACGTAGAAAGCCGTTGGGGACGCGGGTTCGATCCCCGCCTAAACCATTAATTTTATCACTTTATTGTAAACATTCAATTAAATAGTTTATTCTGTAAGCAGACCACAAGGCCTCTTTTACAAGTCGGAATGTGACCTACCAACTTTTCCCGAGCGGAGACTTGGCGTTTATTTTTAAAAGTTTGTCATTCAAAATTCAAATCTTTATTCTGTAAGTAAGCCTTAAGGGCACTGTTACATGTCTGATTCTATATCATTTGGTAACAAAAATAATTAATGAATTAATTACAATAATAATTATTACATCAATACTCTTAACTTAAACTATCAGAGATGTAGAGGGTCTCTAACCGTCAACATTAAAATAGGATCGCATAAAAATAATAATAAGCTTTTAGCTAAGTTTGACGGAGATATACCATAGTATATCTCCGTCAAACTTAGCTAAAAGCTAAAGCCCATAGGCTGCACAAATAATGATGTTATAAAATTTAAAATGCATTTACAGGCGACTGATGTGCGCAGCCCACAACATCCCTATGACAGGCGCTTGGTTGACGAGCATGGGCACACAAATCGCGGCTGAAAGGGACGGTTGGGAAACTGTCTGCGAAGTCAACTCCAAAGATTTATTGCAGAGACACGGCCTCCCTGTTTTGGATGTTCCTCCTACGATTAAGTTAGCTGTGGGTAGACCTCATCCAGAGTACTCGGCTTCAGCGTAGGATGCGTCTGGACTGGCGCGGCCGGGACCCTATTACTGAGACCGCTGTCCGTCCGTCCGTCCGTCCGTCCTTCTGTCACCAGGCTGTATCTCAAGAACGGTGATAGCTAGACAGTTGAAATTTTCACAGATGATGTATTTCTATTGCCGCTTTAACAACAAATACTACAAATAAAATAAAATAAATATCTAAGGGGGGCTCCCATACAACAAACTTGTTATAGATTATGGTACGGAACCCTTCATGCGCGAGTCGGACTCGCACTTGCCCAATTTTTGTACTTATTGTGGGTACACACCACAATTTTTCTATTAAACCATTGATACAAAGAGCTCAAAGAAAAATGGAAATGCGTTACATGGTGGAACAGACCGGGAATCGAACCCGGTACCTCTGGATTACCGGTCTATAGAGGTGTCGCTGTGGTGTAAAGCCTTCCAAATAAACAATACATAGATCGGTACACAAAGCATAAGAAATTAATAATTTGAAAGGTTGATTGGGCTTTAGAGTACCGGGTTCGATTCCCAGTCTCTTCCGTTAGGTTACGCATTTCGGTCGTTCATCGGTTACTTTGTATAACTACAATTCTCCATACAAATCGTTTACGTAGTCACTAGCGAGTACGGTCCCTTTAAACTCATGGTAAGATACACAGGAAGCCCTTTGCAACAGTTGTGTGTGCAACATAAAATCTTTTCTCGAAAAAACGAAGCGATAAAAACGTGGTAGCATTTTCAAAAAAATATGACCATTGAGTTTGAATGAGTGTACGATTCCCACTGACCGGGCGGAGTCGGCGCGCGCTTAAGCGCATCTAAATAGTTGCCAAAGGAATGTAGAGTTTCTGTACAACAGTCAGATCCCATATTCGAATGTCATTGGCGCCGCTGCCGGCCGATCGGGCGCTTGCGGACGCGGACGGAGGTGCTCGGCTGTCGTCGCACGTAAGCGGCTCCGTTCGGTTACTGCCGCGCGCCATCGGCTCCGTTCGGTTACTGCCGCGCGCCATCGGCTCCGTTCGGTTACTGCCGCGCGCCATCGGCTCCGTTCGCTCGTCCGTCGCCCTACAATTTAATCGCTCGGACGGACGCAATTGGCTGCCGCCGGGCGCTCCAGCGTTCGCTGGAACGTGGCGGCAGCCGAACCGACCGGTCAGTGGACGCGGTCGGCCACTGCCGGCTCGGCCCGGTCAATGTGCATCGTACATAAGCAAGAAACGTGAATTTATTCTATATTCCAAGATTAAAGAAGTGACATTGCTGCTCAAACGCTCAGTCGTGAACTTTACGACTCTCCGTGTAAAGCTTTAGGAATATTGTCTTAAAATAAATATTTAAGGATAATCTTACATAAATCGGCCTAGTCGCAAACTAAGCAAAGCTCGTACTATGAATACTAAACTACGATATAGGTACATAATATCTGCTTAGCCCAAAATGGTTGACTGGTAGAGAATGCCCTATGGCATTAAGTCCGCCTTTTCTAACGATAAGTTCTTTCTTTTGTGCAATAAAGACTAAATAAATAAATAATATATAAATAAAATTTATTAGTGCAAATTGTTTCCCCTGACCTTGTTGACCCTGGAACAAATATTCAAGTTCATCACACAAATATTTGCCCTGGCCGGGATTCGAACCCGGGACCGCCGGTTCAGTAGGCAGGTGCAATACAAACTGCGCCAACCGCGTAGTCGTAAGTTTTTAATAAATATAGGAGATATCAGAGTGTTTTAAGTTTTATTAAATCTATAAGAAAGTAATAAGTTAGCTATTAAATAATTAAAACAGCAATTAATTGTTGGAAACAACTTTCCTTTACTTTTATGACAGGCGCTGATTAAACATAAAGTTAAAATGTTCGAAGTTAATCTCGTTTTACATGTGTTTTAAGACTTGAGTGTACTTAAGCGAAGTTCTAAAGCTTTGAATATGGTGCCAAAGAATCTTAAGAGGACATATCACTACTCATTTTCCCATACTATCAGTTTACGTTAAGTTTGCACCTGGTAATTGTGACGGAGCATACAACTTAACGTAACCGGGTTATTCAAATCGAGGTTTCGTTCTCGAAAATGTTCTCCAACAAAACATAACCAATATTTACGAAATTTTAATAGGCACCTAAGTGAATAGTGCGCGCGCACGCGCAAGCACGATGACGTCACGGCGGCTGGCCTGCCCCGCCGCCGCCTCCACCGCGCCCCGCCGTGTACTGCTTCACCCCCGCGTCAGGCGAACTGACAGCACGACACAAATCGCACGCTACTTACCTATATCATCCTATATTAAACGTGTAAACTACTTCTATTTGTTTTTGCTGAATCCATCGCAAACATCTGGAGTTGCAGGTGTCTATGGGCGACGGTAATCGCTTTCCATCAGGCGATTCGTTTGCCCCCTATGTTATGTGTCGGACCGAATTAAATTTTTGCACATAATTTGTGTAAAAGGCGTCCGTTTGCGGCGGAATTTTGGCCAAATTTTATAATGATAAGCGCAAATCGAAACGGTAACATAGAACATTGTCTTCTCATTAAATTCCTAAAATTTCTTAAATATTGGATACGTTTTAAAGGAGGAAACAGGCCAAAACAAAACCTTCGATTTGTATGTGTATGTGGTATTTCCTCGAGTGGTATTACCTCTTAACTTTGCTAGATGGCGTTAGTTGACGACATAAAGTGTTTTAGTAGCTGATAAACGTCAAGTCGTTCCGTAGATATAATCTGATGTTATGTTCGAAATTATAGGGATTTCCTGCGATAATTTAATTGTGATTGAGATTCGTAATTGCAATTTCCCCTCGATCGATACAATATTGATATAGATTTAGATTTATTTTATTTCATAATAATAAAGAGACTATAAGAAAAAGAAGCCTGAAATATAAAGAACGGCTCAATAGACATGTGAATGTGCTGGCACATGATCTCACTGATACCACATCATGAGGGCGCACATCATGAACCTGGACAAAGCACAATAAAAGTAATAAAAAAAAAACCGGCCAAGTGCGAGTCGGACTCGCGCACCGAGGGTTCCGTTCAAACACTTTCCATCCCTAAGTGTTTAAGTTAAGTTTGCACCTGGTATGTATAGCGCCCCATATAAATTAGGTGCAAACTTGCAAAGTTAGGTATTAAAAAAAAACTACTTACTAGATCTCGTTCAAAACAATTTTCGTTGGTAGTTTTTATAGTAATGTACATAATATGTTTTTTTTAGATTTTTCATTTTCTTATTTTAGAAGTTAGAGGGGGGGGGACCAACTTTTTTCTACTTTGGAAGCGTCTGTCACGCAAACTATTCGGTTTAGAAAAAAAATGTTTTAGAAACCTCGATATCATTTTTGAAGACCTATCCATAGATACCCCACACGTATGTGTTTGATGAAAAAAAAAATTTTGAGTTTCAGTTCTAAGTATGGGGAGCCCCCAATATTTATTATTATTTTTTTATTTTTGCATCAAAATCTTAATACGGTTCACAGAATACATCTACCTACCAAGTTTCAACAGTATAGCTCTTATAGTTTCGGAAAAAAATGGCTGTGACATACGGACGGACAGACGGACAGACAGACAGACAGACAGACAGACATGACGAATCTATAAGGGTTCCGTTTTTTGCCATTTGGCTACGGAACCCTAAAAAGGAACCAATAATGGGCAGTATATCAGTGGATCTACTTCCCTCCATGTGATCATTACACATCCACAGTTCTGATTATGGCCTGTATGGCTGATTGCAGAAAGATAAATAAAAAATAAATAAATAAATAAAGGATAAAAAGTAGCCTATGTGTTAATCCAAGGTGTTAGCTACCACCGTGCCAAATTTTATCTAAATTGGTCCAGCCGTTTAAGTGTGAAGAAGTAACAAACAGATACACAAACACATAAACACACTAGCACACTTTCGACTTTATAATATTAGCGTTAAAACCTGTGGGTAATGCTGTTGGCTGTATATGTATACTTATTGTAACCAGGGAGTGAAAAGGTACCTTTAGAAACGGTTTTGACCGGGTCTTTTTAAACGTACCCGACCGTTAATATAACATTCCTGTACCGCATTGAGGTATCCGTTTTATCGGTCAGCGTAATTGTACAGTTCATTTTTCGGTGAGGTACCTTACCTAATACTTGAAACGGTCAATCTTAACGGTACCGTTTTAAAAAGCTACCAATAAAATTTATTTATTTCGGTACTGTTACGAAACGTGTCGTCCCTTTCTAATCAATCTAAGAAAAAAGGGACGACACTACAGTATTGCCACTTTTTAATTTCTACTCTTTTGTGTCGTAGGTACTGTAGTTGTGCTTATGGGACTGATTTAACAAATAAATTCCTATGGCACAACTAGTTGTGCATATAGAGTTGGTCCATGAGGAAGGCGGGGTGCAAGACAAGTGATGCAGTCGCGCGCATGCCCTGTACCGGCGCAACTTTGTCACGAAATTAGTGACAAAGTTGCCGTGCCGGTGTACGGGTGGCAGTCCCTGATGAAGAGCTCCGTACGAGTTCGAAACATGTCGGGCCGTGTGTGAGTAAACCGCTTAATACAATAATTAAAGATGTCTCACGAAAGTGTTAATAAATAATATAAATAATCAATAAATATCAGACAACCTCACACACTCAAATACATAGAAAACCATGACCCAACCAAGCACAAATATCGAGTTCATCACACAAATATTTGCTCTGGATTCGAACCCGGGACCGCCGGCTCAGTAGGCAGGTGTCTGCAAACTCCGCCAAACGCGTCGTCATAAGATTAGAGACGCTTCGCTCGTTCAGTCAACAAGTTAGGTTATAGTATTTACGTGTTTTAAAACAATACAATGACATCGTGTCTCGTGACCCTAATAACCCATAAATGAACACGTTTCATGACGCAAGCATGACAACTACGTAACCAGGTGGACTGGTCTGGTTGTCAACCAAAACGCAAAAGCTAAAGAACGCAACAGCTAACCGATTAAGTTTAGTCTCACATCATTTGTACCCGACTTGTTGAACCCCGTTGCAACTTTTTGCAACTTAAATAAATTGAGTAATACCAACCGTTCGCGAAGTTTGCACGTCATGTGTGGGGGAAAGTGCTATGAAAGGGACTGGTTATGAATGGGACAAATTCAATTTACCGCGGCAGGAACCAAGTAGTAGGTAGATTTTTGTTTTCTGCATTTTGGCAACATTGACCCATAGACAAATAAAAAAAAAATAAAAACAAAATGGCGAAAACAAAAATCTACTACATGGTTCCTTCCGCGGTAAATTGAATTTGTCCCATTCATAACCAGTCCCTTTCATAGCACTTTCCCCCTATGTCATGCCGTAGATACCACAGAGCACACTAAGTAACAAATATATACTTAAAACAAAGCAGTATCAATCTACTAACTAGATACGACGTTTTGAATAGTAGTGACAGAAATAAGTAAATACATAAATATTATGGGACAATCATACACAAAGCTACCTATAGTCCCAAACTAAGCAAAGCTTGTACTATGGGTACTAGACAACGATATACATAATATATAAATACATATATAGATAACATCCATGACCCAAGAACAAAATATTCGAGTTCATCACACACACTAATATTTGCCCTGGCAGGGATTCCAACCCGGGACCGCCGGCTGGTGTCTGCAAACTGTGCCAACCGCGTCGTCGAAATCTTAGTAATTTTTTTTGGTCACCAGTCGATATAAGTATGCGCATTTATGTAATTTTACTCAGAGCGCAGGCTATAGTTTCTCTGAACAGTTAAGGTAAATGCTTTTCTCAAACATGCAATGAAAAGTCGTAATCACGTGCGTTAATGCAGGCTTTGAAGTACATTTCGGGCAGAACAACTGAGAGAGAACAAAAAATGAAAATGTTTATTATAATTAGCAAAAATTACGAAAACATTACAGCCACATAAGATGCTCATCTGATGGTTAAATACTTATAGTAACAGGATATTGGTGGTCCCAACATTAGCCTGTATCGCAGGGGCCAACTGTAAAGGGATTTCATTACACAATTGAACACGTAGGTAAGCCAGGGGGCCTATGATGGTTGCGTTTATCACGTGATAAATAAGTGACAAAGCATCTGTCACCCACACTCGCATCTTGTCAAAACGTGACGGATGCTTTATCACTTATTTATCGCGTGATAAAAGCAACCATCATAGGCCCGCAGGAAGATATAAGATATAACTACGACAAAAAAACAGTTTTAAGAATTATATTTATTGTTTAACTAAAGTCAATGGTTATGTTGAGTTAAAACTCGACCTTGTAAGAAAGAGCGAAAACTTAATTCCTAATACAAGTGTCAAACTTAAAAGGAGTATTCGACATATTTCCTGAAATAACTTTAGTTACAATTTTTTTTCTTTATTTGAATAAGGAAAAAAAAATCAGAAACGGCACTTTTCAAGTAAATATAGAAAATGTGGAAACCCTCGCGTTACAAATCCGGTTTACACTTGACAAATGCTTTAATTTTTGGTTAGTTTTCCTTGAGTCAACGGAGTTTACGAAATGATCTTTCTTAATGACAAATGTTTCCATGTATGGCCGCCAAAAGCGTTAGATTGGCCATTAGCCGCAAGGTCGCGAAGGTCATGGACTGTCCACGTGGTCAGTTTGCCCTTAAAATTATGCCATTGCATAACGCCAACGTGACTGCAAAGGAAACCCACAATGTAAACACTGTTATTTTAACTGTCATAACTTTTTATATTTTTTATTTAATTACGCAATTTTAATTTTATATTTTTTATTATTCTGAAAGTAGCACCAATTAGGGAGAAGCTGCAAGCTAACCGACTATTATGGTATGGGCACGTGATGCGAAGAGAGGAAAGCTACGTAACCAGAAAAGCGTTAAGCATGAATGTGGACGGATATAGAAGAAGAGGAAGGCCAAAGAAAAGATGGATGGATAATCGTTTATATAGTTTTTTGTACATTCACTTTATCCAAAATTATCAAAATGACGGAGATTTGGATTTTTGAAAACGTAATAAATTACTAATGTCAGCTATTTCGAACAATCTCGCGGGGAGACAGCTCACACCGCCACTATTATCTACTATTTTTGAATTGTGTATTGATAGTTAAAGGATGAAGGATTCGTCCATATTTAATTAACTCGGTTTATTGCATTGGCGTAAAAGTGGTTTCTGCTGAGTTTATACGCAAAAAAAAAGTCGTTATATACCACGAGTTGAAGTACTTAGATTTTCCGCATAGATATTAAGACAGGTTTTTTAGGGTTCCGTACCTCAAAAGGAAAAAACGGAACCCTTATAGGATCACTTTGTTGTCCGTCTGTCCGTCTGTCAAGAACCTTTTTCTCAGGAACGCGTGGACGTATGAAGCTGAAATTTATATCAATTACTCAGGTCTACTGTCCCTTGAAGCTGTGAAAAAATCAAACTTCTAAGCCAACGCAATCAAAAGATACAGCCGTTTATGCCGCAAATTTTCGACACTTGCAAGGGAATCAAAACCTACAGGGTGCTTCCCGTGAACTCAGAATCTTGAAATTTGGTACGAAGCAACGTCTTATAGCATAGATAAAGGAATAATTACGAAAACCATAATTTTTTTTTTTAATACCTAACTTTGCACCTAATTTGCAAATTTTCGACACTTGCAAGGGAATCAAAACCTACAGGGTGCTTCCCGTGAACTCAGAATCTTGAAATTTGGTACGAAGCAACATCTTATAGCATAGATAAAGGAATAATTACGAAAACCATAATTTTTTTTTTTAATACCTAACTTTGCACCTAATTTATATGGGGCGCTATACATACCAGGTGCAAACTTAACTTAACCACTTAGGGATGGAAAGTGTTTGTACGGAACCCTCGGTGCGCGAGTCCGACTCGCACTTGGCCGGTTTTTTTTAGTTTATTAGTCTTAAATTCACAATCTATAAAAAAAAATTACGTATTATCAGTCACCGAACTGGTTTAACCAACAACGTATCTATGCTAAGTTACGGTTACGTATATTCTAAATGTTAAAACTTGATTTTATAACACTCCGAAATCGGGTTTGAGTTTGAAGGTCAACTAAAAACGCACGATTCAAATCTCAGAGACGCAACTCTTATTCGTGTTCCTGCTTTTAAGAGTTTGTTCAAGGCTTTAGTCTGCCATTTTTTTTTTACAAATCTATATTAAAGATTAAAAATACCTCCGTCCCAATCCCAACCGAACATAGCTAAGAACCATCTCGACAGAAAAGGCTTTCGATTAAAGAAACGCATTAAAATCGGGCCATCCGTGGGAGCTACGATGCCACAGACAGACACACAGATACAGATGTTAATTTCTCGGTATGTATCTATGGAATCATTACCAAATTCCCCAGTAATTCAAGGTCAACGGATTTTTTTCATAATAGCCGGGCTATGGTATAATAAGGTAGAGAACTGGTGAAACTGTATAAAATTGTTATTTGTACCTACAATGCAAACCCTATTCTCACGAACAATAAATAACTATGACCATGACTATGTATGAAAACATGCAATACAATACAATACAACAATTCTTTATTGCACACCAACAAGAAAAATATAACATGAGAAATCACATGTTGAAGATTTATAAGAAAAAAATGCAGTTTTTATTCAATCTTAAATCGACGCCATGGTTCCTAAGAACAGATTTTCCTATCTCTTAGATTAGATAAGATTAGATTTATTTATATTTCATAATAAATATAAAAATTACAGTATAAATTACGCTAAAACAATTTACATGCATTTATACTATAATCGTCATCATCATAAAAATAAAAATTATTTATAATAATAGTAAAAAAGATAATAATTGATTGCAAGAACAGATATTTACAGTTTATGTAGGTACAGATTCTTATAGTTTTCGTTTTCTCCCTACTGTCCCATTTGTATTGATCACCCGGTATTACCCTTGACTGACCATAAAAAGTCTCGTTATTACCCAATGTAAGGATCTTCCGAGAAAAAAATATTAATCATAAATAAAAGGTCACCTTATCGACCTTATTAAAAAGGCCGCGCAGTTTTCGTTCTTCTGTTTATACTGAAAATAATCTGCCGTCTATCTTCTTAAAGTCAAAAAAGTTAAAATTATTAAGAGGCCTTATTATCCTTTTATAACATTTTTTTTTTTCATAATTATGACAAAAAGGTAGATTGATAATTTCAACCAACTTTATTGTGAGAAGTGAATAATACTTTTCCCTGAGTTCTAGATAGTAATATATTTCATGCTTTTATTACTGTTTGTCTAGACGGCTTCTTCTTACCTAGTCACTTAGAGGCCTTATTCCTTTGTTTTTTTGTCATATTATGACAAATATATTGATAATTTCAACCAACTTTTTAAAGTGAATAATACTTTTCCCTGAGTTCTAGAAAGTAGCATAACCATTTCATGCTTTCATTGCGCGCAGTCGAAAATAAGTTGAAGAAACCAGTTTTCTGCGTGAATTTTGTCAATTTCGAGTAGATTTTGCAACAAAAATTATAAATGAAAAATTCGAACTAGGTTTTAAATATATGCCAATAAATCGCAACAGCACTGTTCTGAGTAGTAACATTGATAATATGTTAAGAAACATGTTTGATCATAGAGAAAAGTGTCTAAAATATCAGCATTTTTTTGAACGGATAAGGAGCCTTAAATTGCGGCAAGTTTGCGTACTATTGTAAGGGCGCGAGTACACTGCCACTTTGAGACGGCGGCCGCCGGGTCACGCACTTGCAACTTAAACAACCTTGTTATGAGACAGTCAACTTAAAAGTAGGTACGGATCGTTTTTGAGGCCAAATTAACTTTGTTGTGTTCTAACAAATAATAGGACCCAATGGGTATTGCATTATAAACTGCGGCCACAAACAGTTACTTTGAAATTAAAAGTGTCTAATAGTGCAGTTTGTGGGTCCATTTTATAAGGCATTAAATACCCATGAGTCCCATTGTTTGTTAGAACATAGCGAAGTGAGTTTCGCTTCAAAAAACAATTCCTACTATAATTAGCTTGCTTATCTCAAAGTGTAAAATTGTAAGAAAATATATTTCCGCGGAATTTTAAACTTATTTCCAGTTGATAAAATAATCCCCGGTTGTTGTATGGGGACACAAGTTATCCAACGGTTGTTCCTCAGTATAATTTATCTTTTAATTAGAGCAATTCCTATTCAGTGCTTTCGTACGAAAACCCCTAATGGTCTTATCGCACTTGCTATTTGCGAGCTAATTAAATTTGTACGAAAAGTTCGCCGCGACGCTTATTCGTACAGAAAACTCGCTCTCAAATAGCAAGTGTGAATACCGCCTAAGCCCATCGTCGTCCTCAGAGCAACTCTTGCGCATGTCAGTTGCTCCTCGCGCTCAAAACCAAGCGCAAGGTTTGGTGGTTTGGGTTTGGTTATAATGGTGAACTATTTGTGAATTTAAATATATAATAATATATACCTTATTTAAAATAAACTACTAAGATTTTTTTATAATATAAGAATCGGTGTTGTGATATTTATTTAATAATAAAAATAACGTAAGGTAAGTTCTTTTTTTATTATATGTTAGATACTGTAGATGGAAAAGGAGGGGGCCTTTACCCAGTAGCGGGACATAGTAGGCTAAATAAATAAAATAGGTACTATATAAATATAACTACCTACTGGAACTGAAAGGGAAAAATCTGAAACTTAAAAATTAAATGACAAGCTAAAAAGTTTTTGTTATAATTATGAATATTATGATAGAATATGAACAAACATAGAAAAATACATACAGTGAAACATAGAAAACAGGTGGGATTTTACTTTACAATAAATAAAAAAGTACTTAAATGTATGTTTAATTTAATTTTACGTGTATGAAAGTAAGAAATACAATTTGAGTAAATATCATGATTGATTATTTCAGGCAGTAATCGATTTCCACTACTACATTGGTTATTTGGAAGAGAACCCTTTTCAGCTGTAAGACTTATCATTTACCCCTTTGTATTCTTTCACGATGTAATTTAAATGCATATCATAATGTAAAAAGGTCCATTCAACTTAATTATGGTTTCCACATTGAATCCAGTGTTAGAGGATTCCCTTTAAGGATGCTGCCTCACCACGATCAATGCCTGCAATGTAGCAAAAAAAATATATAAATATTTTCATATAGTAGTATATAGTTGTCTGGAAGAGATCGCTTTTTAGCGACAGGACCGCCTGTCTACCGTTATTTATAAATAGTATTTGTCTTGTTTCCTTTTGTAAGCTTTTATTGGTGTGCAATAAAGTATTGTTGTATATTTTTTTTTACATTACATGCGAAAGCTTGTGGTTCGGGAGCACGAGTCAAACGAAACGAAAACGAAAGTCAGTTTCTAAGTAATTTAAGCGGTTCTCGATTATGCGTATAAAAAATTATGATGAAGAGAAATTATTTTTAACAAAAAAAAGAACCGACTACAGTAAAACTAAAAAACCAAAAATAACCCGTTCAAGTACAGATTACATTTGACTCACCCTACATACGCGAGTAACATACATACAAAAAAAAAAAAAAATAAGTTCGAATTGAGAACCTCCTCCTTTTTTGAAGTCGGTTAACAAGTTAATCGTTTATTGTAATTAAAATCACAACGCCCACTATTAAACTAAAAAAAACCGGCCAAGAGCATGTCGGGCCACGCTCAGTCGAGGGTTCCTTAGTTGCTAATCCTTCACAATAGACTTAAGTTACGAGAAAGATTTTAAGCTCTATAATAAGGTCGTAAACGCCAAAGTAACTGTAATTACTTATTACCTTCTGAAAGTCAACTTACGTCCTTTTAAGAAAATTATGAAATTTTGTGATAACTCAAAAACGGCTCGACCGATTTTGTTCAATATAGTTTTCATTGAAAGTACTTATAAGGCCTAATTTTCATGAATTGTCCCATATTTTTTTGACATGTGGTTGAAAAATTAGTTTCTAGTCACTATTTGTTTTATTTTCAGTGCGAATATTTACAAAACTGCTGACTTTATCAAAAAATAATGTTTCAAGACCCCTTTTATTTTCAAAAGACCTATTCAACAACACCCCACACGCTAGTGTTGAAACGAAAAAAAAAATTCACCCCACCTTTTAGGTGCTCGAGAGGTACCCGAAAAAAAAAATATTTTTTAGTTTTTATTGTACCGTTTTGCCGGCGTGATACATACCCATACTCATACCAAATTTTAGAGAAAAATGTCTGAAACAATCAGCATTTTTGAACGAATGAGTAGCCTTAAATTTGGCTATAAAATGACCCTGTTCCAAATCCTGTTCCAAGTAATGCAAATCTGACCAGTTTTTTAGACATGCAGAAGTAACAAACATGTACACACTCACACAAACTTTCGCTTTTATAATACAAGTCGTGGAACTGGCTGTCTTATCCAACATAACACTTAACAACCTCCTGTTTTCAAATAACTGTAAATTGTTGCAGAGATACGATTTCATGTGACACTGACATATAATATTGCATTTTATATAACGCGACGTATTTTGACGACGCGGTTGGCTCAGTTTGTAGACCAACCTACTGAGCCAGCGGTCCCGGGTTCGAATCCCGGCTAGGGCAAATATTTGTGTGATGAACTCGAATATTTGTGCTTAGGTCATGGTTGTGCTATATATTTATCTATATAAGTATCTATATCGTCGTCTAGTTCCCATAACACAAGCCTTCTTGAGCTTAATTTGGGACTAGATCGATATGGGTGAGGTTGTCAGATATATATATACATATATATATATATATATATATATATATTTTTATCTAGCCTGTAGGACTGTCCCACTGCTGGGCAAAGGCCTCTCCCTTTGATTTCCACAGGTCCTTGTCTGACGCTGTCTCATATTTATTATATGTACCTATAAATGTATAATTTAAATAGAATATGTAATCTAGACGTCTCTTAGACTTCACAACCACACGTTTATCAACATCACTATTGGAAAGATTTAATATTTTTATGACTATAATTTTTATTACTTTTCTGTATTCCACTAAGAAAGAAGATATAATCACTGTTTTTACATTTTTCCCAAGTTTACTGATAATTTTATTATTAATTTATTAAAATTTACTCATTCTAAAATGTAGTACCTCCAATACTATGACACAATGGAAAGGTTACTTTAGTCAGGTGTCTAATTAAAAAAACTAATGACCTTGAGCTTGACATTATTGACTGCTTATTTTTTTCACGGATAGGGCGAAGACATAGTAGACATAGTTGTCGTAGATTTCGGTCATTTTATGTACTTTCTCATATATCTTTACTTACAGAAAAATAAATTGCTTGGAGTGCACACGACACAAAGCTCCCTCGGTCTCTTTATTAATATCCAACTGCGGGCCTATGATGGTTGCGTTTATCACGTGATAAATAAATGATAAAGCATCTATTCTGTCCCTCACACTCGCAGTTTGTCAAAAAGTGACAGATGCTTTGTCACTTATTTATCGTGTGATAAACGCAACCATCATAGGCCCGCTGTTAGAAATATTTAACGTTATCAATTCCCCATTTATCCTGCCACCCGCCATAGCCTTGTCACCCTAAAAGGAGGCAGTAATGGCTTCTCTATGATTATATGAACAGACAAGTCATTCACTCTTGTGTAAGTGCGGTACCGACTTCCACAAAAATGACACGCTTTCTGCATCCGAGGAATCATGTGAAGAAGTGACATAGTCACTATGTCACAAAACATTACATAAAGAGAAATAAAACCTCGTGTTGTGAAGGACCGGTCCAATTCTCGTGGCTGCCGCATATAAATAGCTTGTGCAACAAACTAAGATCAGTACTTGTAAAATTTCACCACTTGAAGTTTGTAGTGAATAGGGCAACTATGTATACAGTGTACTACGCGCTAGTAGACTCGCTTATGTCATATGGACTGGCGAGCTACGGGCGTACGTTCAAAACGCACCTGGACAAAGTAAAGGCGTTGCAAGTTAGATTCATGAAACATATGGTTGATAAAAAGACTAGAATAAAATGTAAAAATAACACCTATGAACAACTCTTTTCTGAATGCAAAATATTGCCAGTACACGAAAAAGTAGTGTTATTGTTAGCTGTGGAGCAATTTTGTAATGACGAGTTCAAGAACCCTATTACTAATCAGAGAATTATCAGGAATAGAGATACTGATAAGCTATGTATACCTAGATATACTAATTACTATGGCAAAAGATGTAGAAAATACCTAGTTCCAAAAATCTATAATGATTTACCGTCAGAATGCAAGAGTACATGTATAACAAAACAAATGTTTGTAAAGAAAGTAAGAAGCGTACTATTAGCTAAAACAAAAAATACAACACAACCAGTATAAACTGTATCTTATATCCCTATTACTCGTATTGTACCCGGTTTTGAATTGTGCCATCGCCAACGTGGCTAACTTACCATTGTGAACCATATCACAATGTGATTGGGTCCACCGGTGGTCAGTTGGGTGCGTTGCTGTTGTGCTGCTGTTTAATTTAGTTTAAGTATAGAAGAGTAGTGTAGTTAGCAAGTATGTACTTAATAGTTAAATATATGGAGCCTCAACTGCCAATAAACCGCCTTGTGGTTTGGCAGAGGATGAACATTAGTGATAAGGTTTTGCATCGAATAAACGTTATTATTATTATTATTATTATTTAAAAAAAAGTGCCATTTCCAGTTAGTGAGCTAATTGCGGGTTATAGGCCCAGCCCATTGCCATTACAATTTACTAACTCGTTTGGTAAGTAAACAAGGTTCGGTTTACGTTTATTATTCAAGCAAGTAAGTAGACTGTAAGAATACTTTGTTTTATATTCAACAATTATAATATCATTATATTAATTTTGCTGTTTAAACTGGTGAATAAAATGCTTACTTAAATATGCCTTCCACAGTCACTTCAAATGAATGAATGAATGAATGAATGTATCTGAATTGGACATATCGGTCGTAAAAGTCATGGAAACAATACTTATTATTACGTTATGTCATCTGCGCATTTCTCAAAAAGTTTGAACAATATTAAGACGTAAATTAAAGTTGAATACAATTTTCCTATTTTGTTAAAATTGTTTAAGAGCCTTATCACACTTGCGATTTGCGAGCGAATTTTGTATGGCGGCGATCACGCAGCGAGTTCGCCGCGACGCTTATTTGTATAGAAAACTCGCTCGCAAATCGCAAGTGTGATAAGGCCCTTAGTAATTTTATATCAATGTGTTGGCTGTGTTTAATAATTAAGGTTCTGTTATGTTACTTTTGTAATTATTATATATGTATAATCTTAAATCAATCTACTGGAAATCACAAAGAAAATTTAATAAAATAGGTACCTATATTGAACTTTAATTGATGTCTTACATTTTTACAAACTTTTTGAGAAATGCGCATTTGACAATAATATTACACGTGTATCTCAAAATGGCACATATTTATAAATTGATTATTTACATATGTATATTTACATAAAATTAAAAATAACCGGTCGAATGTGAGTACAGTCCCGCTTACGAAAGGTTCAGTACCCTTGCCATGCGTTTACAGTGACCGTACACAGTTAGCGACTACGTAATCGGTTTGTATGGAGGATTGTAGTTCTACAAACTAACCGCTAGCGGGCGCTGTACTTTCTCCATACAAATTATTTACGCTTTCGCTAACGAGTATTTGTGAGATGAACTCGAATATTTGTTCCCGGTCATAGACGTTTTCTAAATATTTAAGTATGTATTTATCTACATAAGTGTGTTTATCGTCGTCTAGTGCATACAAAAACGTCAAAAATCTACTAGAGCTCACTGTGGTACAAGACCGATTTGTGTATATGGTTGTCTGACATACATCAACATATTTTGAGGACTGAACCCGAAAACATGCATGTTACGCGTGAACCAGCCCACGGCCATTAAGTATTAAAATATATAGCACATTTGAGCCGTCGATATTTTAACAAGACTGGTTTAGTCAGGCTCATTTAAGACTTTGTCCAAAATTGTTAATATTATATGGAATACCTAGTAGTCTCTTTTATTGCCATGGCGTTATTTTGGTAAACATCTTCCGGATTTTATTTCAATATTTGCTGAAATGATTTTCACACCCAAGGTTCGACTTTTTATACCTTTCAGTAGCAGGATAGTATGAAAAGTATGAAAACATCCCAAGTTTCAAACGGAGTGAACTATGTCGATTTGAACTAGCCTCAAGTGGCGGCCTTGCTCAGGTATAATGGCGCTACAAATAGCTTTCATAATTATGGCAATAATGTGCAGACGTCAGGTACTTGCATTATTAAACGTCAGTAGTGATTTGTCAAGGGTGAGAGCATTTCACTTCCCCGAATTTCATTTGTCATAAATGTATCACTTGCCATAATTCTCATTTGCCATAAACTTATTATTTCATAAACTATAAACTCTTCGGGATTTCTCTAATACTATTCATGAAGAAATCATTACGTTAGATTAGGTTAGTTTTATGAAAATCCCGAAAAGTTTCAGCTTACAGAGAAAAATAGATTTATGTCAAGTGAATATTATGGCAAATGATAGATTATGGCATACGAAATTTGGGCAAACGATAGAGAACCGTCAAGGGTTTGTCATCGTCCATCAACTAAGTTCAAAACATTGTTTACCGGAATGCTGCTCAATCCTTCGTTCTTCTTACCAAATAATACTGAATCGTGTTGAAAAAAACTTTACTTTCATCACTGTGGATAGTTTTGGATTTATTATTCAAAAATTACTTGAAATTTGCAGAATATTTAGTTCTGTTTCCTTGTTGTTTACATCACTAACATTCACTGACTTTCTACGTTAGATACCAAAAATGTGTCGTAGCCAGTAAAATTCATTATTTTAATTGGTACCACTGAAGATTTGCAAAATGGCATTGGATAAAAAGCAACTTTTTGCGCTATAGTTCCTTCTATTCTTACAGGAAAATGCATTTAGTTCACGATGACTTTTAATAAAAATGGTTGTCGAATTTTCATTTCATAGAAATTTCATTTCATCCAAAGCATTTTTTTTCTGAAAATATTTTGGAATGTTATAACACAAACCGAATGGGACCTAATTAAAAGGTTGACATTTTAAAGATTTGTAAAAAAATTATGACTTCCGAGAAATACCTATATATGACTTCAAATTTGATTTGTTACATAAATAGAGCACGTTGAAATAGAAATGTACTCGTGAATGATTTTGAAAAATATTTATATGTCGAAGCGTAACAACGGGTGGCACAAATAGTTATGACATTTCGCCTGATTGAATGTTTTGACAGGCGCTGTCACTCGAGCTACGTTCAGAAATTGTTATCTTTTCTTTTAATAAGGAACGTCAAGTGGGTAGCTTGAGTGAGGTCGATACCGGGCTGGCGACTGTGGCAACATTTGCTTAGTGCTGGGAGGTTGGTACACGGCAGGAAGTTGGTGGGGAGTGGATGACAGGAGGTGTGGTTGGAGGTGACAGACTTCACTTTTGGTTGAGCAGCGGTCGAGTCAACAACTTGAGCCAGCCCCGTATTGAACTTACTACGTTCCTAAAAGTAATCCGTGCGTATCCTTGTAATCGCGATAGATCAAGTTGATTACAAATTTGGAATTGATTAATACACGTCTATACTACCGACGAGTGCTTTTATTTTCGATCTACCATTTTCGACATACCATGGGTGATGCGCAAGACCACGAAGACCGTCGCGATTCGTCATCAGAAGTTGGGATAGTATCTACGGGCCCATGAGCGAACACGAAGAATGATGGAACACGAAGCGAATAAAACGGAAGAAAAAAGTTTGTGGCTACTTTTTGAAATACAACGAACTTGACATCACTAAATCAAGCAACAGGAGCTACAAGCGTTTGCGTTATTGAAATTCAAGCTAACACCGTCACGGAGATCTACTAAACCGTATGAAAACAAATGAAGATTGCACTGTTTAAATTGTTTTCATTGCGAGAGAAACGGACATGAAGAAATCGATTGTTTACTTCGTATAAAAGAGAAATCATCGGGGCTACTACTTACCACCTCGGCGACAAACGCCGGCAGTCAACAACAAACTACATCGAAGTTCATTGCTTGTTTCAAGAACAGCGGGACACATCGACAGTCGTTGCACCAGTGGAAGTGACCCAGAAGCGACGGTCAACTACAAGCGACGCGTGGACGTACATAGGCACTATGGCCTCACCGACACATTTTGAAAAACACATCAGGTCAGTCGTTAACTTGTCACTACGATTCCGATATTTTGTTCACAAATAAAAGTGTAGCTAGATTCTGGGGTAGACTTGAGTTACGCTTATTCAGTTTAGTGGGTATTTGTCAAAAAGTATCACCAGTACCCTCCAAGTAAAAGTTGAATATTGTGTGATAGAAATTAATAATCATTTGAAACAAAGTTTATTGCACGTTTTTCTAACGATTGTTTTCGTAGTGATATGACAGAACGCGAAATGTTTCTACAGAGAGTTAGTGTTAATATGATCACTACGCAGTTTACCATTATTTAAAAATTTAGAATGTTAACATTGCGCTATTGAAGGTATATCAATCATACAGGAGTAGTCGTGGCTGTGGTGATAATAATCTACCCTCTTTTCATGATTTTCCAATCGTTCCGTAGAATTGAATTTGTTGAAGTCTTGAATAGTTTCTTACTCTGTGTACTTTAGCTGGTGTATAGTTTAGCGTCTATAACTTTCGTAAGAACTGGTGAGCTTGAGATTTGTTTAAACGATCCTAATGTTAATATTGTGGTGATCGCTATAGCCTAAAATATTTAAGCTGGAAACACTAATAGGATTTGGAAAATATTAGGACAAAAGGATTTGAGATTGAAAGTTTGATTTTTATCATTAATGTTTTAATAATCCGTAAAGCCTTGGTAATCCAAAAAAATATCATACTTGTAGTTGCTAAAGTGCAATAATGATTTAATTTAAATCTTTTTTGTATCTACGTCGTGGATTAGATGTTGACATTGACGTATCCTAATTAGTGTAACTTTGTTAGATTGATGTGAATTTCCTTTTTTGTTGGATTTAAGGTTAGAATGGCCGAGCTTTGTGATACTGTGCTTGGAGTTTTTTGTTTCAGGAAAAGATACGCGAACTTAGCAGCTAACAGCGAAGCCATGGGTCGTCTGCTGCAGCTGTCGCGGTACGAAACATCGCGTAAAGAACTGCGCGAAGGCGAGCAACAGGGTGCCTTCATCCACCGGGAAGAGGGTTGACGTGTGACGTCACCACACCATATGAGACAATCTGGTGAGGAGTTCTCATTTTATTGTGATTTGGTTGCCGAGTGATCGCTTATGGAAAAGTTGATTTCCAATAAGTTCCATGGCAAACAGTTGGATTATTCAGTGACTATGTAGGACATGTATCAGTCTAGCTGAAATTGTTAGTACTGTGCAGTAAATAGACTTACTGAAGCGAGCCTATTAGAAATTTTGACATGTAGTAGGTATTGAAAGAATGCGCTGTTCAGAATATTGAAAAGAAGTATACGTACCAAGAATTCCCGATTTGGCAAAGGCATAGTTGTTAAATTTGAGACAAGACATTGATGATGATATGGGTGATTCGAATACTAGTGAAGCTGTTGAGCAATGATTTTTCATTTTTTTATTATTGTATATTGCATAATTTTGTTAATTCGTAAAGTCATACGTCATGCTTTGCTTTAAATGAGAGTTTGTCAGACGCCAGATGTAGGTTGTCTTGAGTGCCTATCAGACGCCGGATGTAGGTTGTCTTTGACGGCAGACAATCAGACTATCAGACGCCGGATGTAGGTTGTCTTGAGTCACTGTCAGACGCCGGATGTAGGCTGTCTTGAGTCACTGTCAGACGCCGGATGTAGGCTGTCTTGAGGGATGTTTACGAGTAAACCATGACATGATGTAATTTCAGATTGGATGTATAATGTTGTAAGCGTATAATGATAATGTGAATGATTGCTGTTCGACAGGTTTTAATTTTATTTGAGCTTCTATTACGAAAGTTGCTTTGTTCTGTGTGTTGTTATTACTAATATTAGAACAACGATTAAATTTAAAGTTTTGAAATAAATCTACCAAAAATTGAGTTGCTTATTCATGGTCAGGTTGACCGAGCAGATGAGAACAATTACTCTGCAAGCCTCTTTTGTCTTTTCAGATACCTCACACGAGGACGCGTGAGATGCCAGGACGGCCGTGTCGAAGCGTAACAACGGGTGGCACAAATAGTTATGACATTTCGCCTGATTGAATGTTTTGACAGGCGCTGTCACTCGAGCTACGTTCAGAAATTGTTATCTTTTCTTTTAATAAGGAACGTCAAGTGGGTAGCTTGAGTGAGGTCGATACCGGGCTGGCGACTGTGGCAACATTTGCTTAGTGCTGGGAGGTTGGTACACGGCAGGAAGTTGGTGGGGAGTGGATGACAGGAGGTGTGGTTGGAGGTGACAGACTTCACTTTTGGTTGAGCAGCGGTCGAGTCAACAACTTGAGCCAGCCCCGTATTGAACTTACTACGTTCCTAAAAGTAATCCGTGCGTATCCTTGTAATCGCGATAGATCAAGTTGATTACAAATTTGGAATTGATTAATACACGTCTATACTACCGACGAGTGCTTTTATTTTCGATCTACCATTTTCGACATACCATGGGTGATGCGCAAGACCACGAAGACCGTCGCGATTCGTCATATAGATATTTACGTAGGTAAATCTATGACCAATTTACAAAAAATATAAGCAAAATTTTTGTAAGTGTACAAAATAATCAAAGTCAACTCATGTTAGTAATTACCCGAAACATACATATTTCGCGTTATTCAGCATAAAATTGACAATTATGTGTATATTTAAATTATTGTAGGTAGATATACATGATTGATATACAAAAAGTTAACTGCACGTAATAGTGCTATCGAAAAAATAACTCATACAATTATCTGAGTACCTATATTAGTTAATTTTAAAAAATAATTTCGTCGCATCCGCATTGTATGTCACCATGTTTTAGTTATATAATACGGTATTTGATGACAGCTTAAATCAGCTACTCTTTTTGAACCGTCAAAAACTGGCTTGTGAATTTACGGTAGATTTACATTTAGAAATGCAACTGGTTAAAAAATTCGATGCTATGGCTAGTGGCTTTGATAGCATAACTGGTAATGCGCCCTTCTGGATCGGAAAGCCGTGGGGACGTGGGTTCAAATCCCGCTCAAAGCATTTTTTTTTAATTTGTCGCTTCTATAATAAGCGATCCGATTTTGCCTGGACATTTTGGACGCAAAGGACGAACCTGTCTTGAATATACTAAATGTAAATAAAGAAGACTTCATGGACAATATCAAACCAGAATAACCAGTTTTTTTATAAAAATGTTTTACGTTTTCAAACAAGCTTGCATATAATTAATCTAAATTGTAAATCATTGAATCTAAACTGGACCAGACGTCAATTTGGGCCGAATTAATTGTTTAAAAAGTATCTGTAGACGAATTGACGAAATCATTAAATTTATTGATTGGCTGTCCTTGATCTTCAAAGTAGGTTAGTAGTTAATAGTCGTGAATGGGTTAATTTTAATGTTAAGAGGCCTTATACATTTTTAAATGTATTTTTTTCATATTATGACAAATACGATAAATTGATAATTTCAAACAACTTTTTAAAGCGAATAATACTGTTCCCTGGGTTTAAGATAGTAACATAGCCATTTCATGCTTTCATAGCGTGCAGTCGAGAATAAGTTGAAAAAAAAACTGCGTGAATTATGTCAATTTCGAGTAGTTTTTGAAACAAAAAATATTAATGAAAAATTCGTAAGGTTTCGAATAAATAAATAAATAAATCGCAATTTTGTAACTAGTAACATTGATAATATGTTAAGAAACATGTTTGATCATAGAGAAAAATGTCTTAAACAATCATTGAGATTACGTCAATAAAAACAATCATAATTTTTGAACGGATCATCATCATCACCATCATCAGCCTATTCTTGTCCACTGATGGACATAGGCCTCTCCAACTGTAAGCGATCCTCGGCTACTCTCATCCAGCTCTTGCCAGCCACCCTGCACAGATCATCGCTCTACCTAGTCTGAGGGCGTCCCACACTACGCTTGCCGATCCGCGGTCTCCACTCAAGAACACGTTTACCCCACCGGTTATCGGTTCTTTGGCTAATATGGCCAGCCCACTGCCACTTCAAATTTGTAATACGGTGAGCTATGTCGGTAACTTTGGTTCTCTGACGGATCACTTCGTTCCGAATTCGATCCTTCAAAGAAACTCCGAGCATTGCTCTTTCCATAGCTCTCTGAAGGACTTTAAATTTGTGGACCAGCCCAACCGTGAGTGTCCACGTGTCGGCAGTGTCGGCACCGTATGTCATTACGGGTAGGACCCACTGTTTGAAAACTTTCGTCTTCAGACATTGTGGAATTGGCGATGTGAAGACACGACTAAGTTTGCCATATGCTGCCCAGCCCAAGTGTATTCTTCTATTATTATTATTATTATTACTATCTCTCTCGAAGTTGTTTTTACCCAACCCAACTGCAATATTTGCCCAAGGTAGACGTACTCTTTAACAACCTCGAGAAAGCTGCCCTGTACTGCAATTAGATATTTGAACGGATAAGGAGCCTTAATGTGTTACATTACAAATGGTGTTCCGCCTTTGCACCAAATTACGTCTTTTTTTTGTCAAATATTTTCGTCCAACTTCCATTTTACCGAAATGTTTTTCCTCTATAATCATAAATATTTCATAATTCTTGAAAATATTATCCCAAAATGATCAATAAATTGATCGATAAGTAGATCGTAACCGTCACGTCACTGACAAAGTAAAGAGGCCTTATTCCTTTTAAAATGCTGATTGTTTTAGACTTTTCTCTATGATCAAACATGTTTCTTAACATATTATTTATGTTACGTCCTAGAACAGGGCTATTGGGATTTATTGGTAAGTATATATTTGAAACCTACAGTTTGATTTTTTCATTGATAACTTTTGTTTCAAAAACTACTCGAAGTTTACAAAATTTACGCGGAATATTAGATTTTTCAACTTATTTTTGACTGCACGCAATGAAAGCATGAAATAGCTATGTTACTACCTAGAACTCGGGGAAAAGTGTTATTCACTTCAAAGAGTTGGTGGAAATTATCAATATATTTGCCATAATATAAAAAATATAAATTTTAAAAGGAATAAGGCCTCTTAAAGTTAAAATTTTTTAAAGTAGACGTTCAGGTGGATTACCTCGTACTACTCAAAACTACCTACTTTCAAGAAAAACCTGTATAACTTGATTCTTCATACCTTAAACATTTCAATCGTGTAATTTTTACGGTTCCGTATCCGTAAAACGAAACCGCCTGCTTGTCTGTTTTTTTTCATATTACAGAATCAAAACCTATAAGATGTTCGTTATACAAGTATCTCAAAATTTGCCAAACTTGAAAAAAAACATAAACTATTATTATAGATTTATTTTTACAATAGTCCAGTGTTCCAAGGATCGGGAATTCGGATAGATATTTAACTAAATTTTGGCGGCAGTTGTGCATGGTGAGATGACTGAGATAGCAACAGGCTTGGGCAACTGGGCTAATACAAATTTCTAGAAATGTCAATGGATACAGCATGGCAGTGTCAACTGACAAGGCACCGTTGGTTTCTTGTCAGTTGCCATTGCGACTTGGGATCCCCTTTTTGCTTACCATCAGGCCAAGTGGAGCCACTATGTTGTGCCGATATAAAAAAACACACACAGAAAAAAAGTGTTTTTGTTTGTTCTGGTAATGATCCTGCGAAACGTGAACCCGACTCGCACTTGACCGCTTTTTTATATTCATGCATATTTCGTCACCAGTACACCAGCAGCCTTTACCTCTGTTTTTGTAAACTAGTCGTACAGGGTCTGTGTTCGACGCGCACAAAGTCATCGCTGACGTAATAGCTTACGACATTGCATTTGCCATCGGGACTCGACGGGTTCCGAAGTCAATCAATTATCGACGTAACTTAAGCGGCATTGAAAAACAATACAAAATAATATTTATAATATCATTTCTTTTTCAAGTTCTCGACAACCCAAACGTTGTCTGGAAGAGATCGCTCTGTAGCGATAAGACCGCCTGTTGTTTACTGTTAATCGCAATTTCTTGCATTGTATTTCTCCTGTATGTTTTATGAGGTGTGCAATAAAGAGTACTTGTATTGTATAGGTAATATTTTTAAAGAAAAATCATTACAGTACGCTACGCGTTTTCTTTTGTTTCGTATGAGCATATGCCGCCATCTTTTATTAATTTTCTTTTCAACCAACGTTAAAAAAAACGATACTGAAAGCCCTTCAGAAACTCTTCAACTCCGTCTTGCTCGAGGGAATAACGCCAGAGGCATGGAACAGAGGTGTGGTGGTGCTCTTCTTCAAGAAAGGGGATAATACCTTGTTGAAGAATTACAGACCCATCTCGCTTCTGAGCGATGTCTACAAGTTGTTTTCGAGGGTCATCACGAATCGTCTCGCGCGTAGGCTCGATGACTTCCAGCCTCCCGAACAAGCAGGGTTCCGAAAAGGCTTTAGTACCATAGACCACATCCATACGCTGCGACAAGTTATACAGAAGACCGAAGAGTATAACTTGCCACTATGCTTGGCGTTTGTGGACTATGAGAAGGCCTTCGATTCGATCGAGACTTGGGCAGTGCTACAGTCTCTCCAGCGGTGCCATATTGACTATCGGTACATCGAGGTGCTGAAGTGTTTGTATAAAAACGCCACCATGTCGGTTCGAGTACAGGAGCAGAGCACGAAAGCTATTCCTCTGCAGCGAGGCGTAAGGCAGGGAGACTTTATCTCTCCGAAACTGTTCACCGCCGCATTGGAAGATGCTTTTAAACTCCTGGAATGGGAAGGATTCGGCATCAACATTAATGGCGAATACATTACTCACCTTCGGTTTGCCGACGATATTGTGGTCATGGCAGAATCGCTGGAGGACCTCGGCACAATGCTCGATGGCCTTAATAGAGTTTCTCAACAGGTAGGTTCGGATGAACATGGACAAAACAAAGGTAATGTCGAATGCCCATGTTCCACCCTACCCAGTAACGGTTGGGAGCTCTACCCTCGAAATTGTTGACAAATATGTTTACCTGGGATAAGTGATCCAGTTGGGTAGGTCCAATTTTGAGAGGGAGGTCAATCGACGAATCCAACTCGGCTGGGCAGCGTTCGGGAAACTACAAAATATCTTCTCGTCCAACATACCTCAATGCCTAAAGACGAAAGTATTTAATCAATGTGTGTTACCAGTGATGACATACGGAACAGAAACGTGGCCGCTATGCTCAGTGTTTCTTTGCAAGATCAAATCAGAAATGAGGAGATCCGTGAACGAACAAAAGTCGCTGATATAGCCCGACGGATTTGCAAGCTGAAGTGGCAGTGGGCGGGGCACATAGCACGTAGAACTGACGGCCGATGGGGCAGTAAGGTTCTCGAATGGAGGCCACGCACCGGCAAGCGCAGCGTAGGACGTCCACCCACAAGGTGGACAGACGACCTGGTAAAGGTTGCAGGAAGCCGCTGGATGCAGGTCGCTTCCAACCGGCCGATCTGGAAGTCACTGGGGTAGGCGTGGCGAAGCTATTAAATAAAATAATCTCACCCTACTCCATCTTGGTTCCAGGTCAAAATGTCAGGAGTGGTGCAGCAATTTCCTATCGAAAAGGAGTACGTAAAAAACCCCGACATATCTCCCGAAGACATCAAGAAGCTACGAGAATGGGTGAAGACGCAGCCGCATTTGCCAGAGAAATATCTAGATGGTGAGTAATGTACCTGCGTTGCCAGAGCTACGGAAAAATCCGGAAATCTACGGATTTTAGGCCTTGTGCCCAAACCTACGGAAATTATTGGTGAATCTACGGAATTTCAGATTACTTTTATTTATCACCAAAAGTAGTACCTACTTTTTCTACGAATGGTAACCCGGGCTGAACCATTTAATTTTCTTACTAGCTAAAAACGATGAATAGACTACAGACAAGGCGTGCAAAGATATTGGATTTTTAGTGTTTTTCCACCTACGTTTTTGTAGAAGCCCGGTACCTCTGGATTGCCGGTCCAGTGCGTTAACCACTTCGCTACCCAACCAACCACTCGAATTGTTTTCCTTATGCTTCGTGTATCGACCTGTACATTGTTTATTTGGAAGGTTTTTACACCTTAGCGATCAAACTAATAATTTAATTAGCCAAACCCACCGAAATAGCTCACAGGAATGGTATTTAGGACAGCAAAGTCCTGAAGACTAACCTGTAGGAAAGCAGAGCATTTTGTTTCTGGTAAAATCAATGATGGTTATTAAAATTTTGTCATAAAATAAATCTAAACTAACTCACGATTTTCATAAATTGCAAATAATACACACCGACATAATAACAATAATTTTGGTAAATTATTTAGTGAAATAATAGTGGTTATTTACAGTGCTCTTTGTTCCAGAACAATAGGAATACCAAAAATAACCTTGGTGACTTTGCAAGGACAAAAAACAATGTAATTTTTTTATGTCCTATTATTATATTTATACCTACTCGATTTTATTCTTTTGACAAAGAATAGGTTAGGTTAGGTGTCATACCACTGCACTTTTTCTAAGAAAAACTCGACAGAGAATATAATGTCACATGGAAAAAATACGGCGTATTTATTTTAAGATCAGAGAGTTAATCTACCAGACCATAGAATTTCTACAATTCAAAGGTATTTCTGACTAATGGTAGCGTGCATTTTTAACCAATGGTGATATTCATCATGGGTAGGGTAGACAGAATGACGACGAGGGAAGACGGGAGACATAGGTATGAATTGACGACATATTATTTTGTAAGTATGTATGTATCTCTATGTACATGGAGCCTGCTGCCTACTGCCTCTCGTTACAAAGAACAACTATAAGTACATTTTAGAACAGCTCATACGAGGATAATTTCGTTCACGTAAAAAATATATCGAACGTAAAGGTAAAAAAAAAATACACGGGAAAAGTTGCCTTTTAGCCTTTCATTTCAATAAAAGATTTAAGATTTGCCCTCCAAGATTGGTCCTAGATTCAGACTGCAATTAAGTACTTAACAGTAGAGACCACAGTATTCTACCGGACACTTGACAGCAATTAATGTAATGACGGATAATTTTCTACACACTTATCAACGCGACCGCAAAGCGACAACTCTTAATAATGTACAATTACAAGAATAGGTATTTTGCAGCAATATTCTACACGACAAAGTACAATCTATATCTACCGTTGTACGTTTTTAATTGGGAAGAATCCCTGCAAAGCTACTGATAAAAACAGATTTAACCAACCTTTTTCAAATGCATTCGTTGGAATCATTTCAGTGTGCACATTTTAATTTGGTTTAATTTTCACTGAGCAGTAATATTATCATGTACGGAAAATGACGTTAAGGCATTTGGTATTTTATTTTATCATTGACTTTCTGCTTAAAGTCATGGTTTGCGTTACTATTATTTGTGAGGAGTTCATTTACTATATAATAATTTGATATGGCATGTATTTAACGCGGCGACAAATTAATCTGATTTCGGGATTTATAAAAAATTAAAGGGGGTAGCAGAAATAATAAGTTGGCGACTAATTGCGGAGACTAGTATAAAGTAAAAAGTAGCAGCTAAGTAATCAATTTTCGGCTTTGTTTCAATATAAACTAGCATCGAGTTTGGCGACTGAATTAACTAATTAAGCGGAAACATGACAGCGGATAAAAAGTTGAAAATGGCCTACTCTAATTGTTCAATGGAGATTGCATATAAAATAAATCAAGGTCATAAAAAAAATAAAAGGAGCGCTTTTTAGGGATATAAAAAAAACCAACCTAACCTAACCCGGCCGAGTCGGATCTTCTGCTAATATTAGTCGCCAAGTCATTATTTATAGTACCTCGCCTATGATTTCAGTAATCTTTGTTTATTATTTCTGCTACCTTAAAGTAGCTGCCATTATTTGCATTTTAAAATATCCTCAGTTTAAAGCTCATTTAATATAAATGATTGCCAAAATATTTAATCGCTGACAAGTTATTATTTTAGTTGCAAATAGTTTGCTGCTCTTTAATTTTTCTGTCGCCGCGAAAATAATAAGCCATTTGATATTATACAGAAAATCGTCTCGCAAGTGACAAAGCTATAGTCGAAAGATTTTCGATGAAATAAAGATAACCTGATGAAAACTGGTTTATGTCAAAATATTTATTAAAATGCACACCGTTGCTTCACTAAAGCGGATGGCTAAAAGAGGCATACTGTGATCGGGAGTCTTCAAACCTTCAAGAAAAGAACGTACTCCCGCCTGAAAGGCCGGTAACGCAATTGTGACTCCTCTGGTGTTGCAGGTGTCTATGGGCGACGGTAATCGCGCAATATCAGGCGATACATTTGTCATTAGGCATAAAAAATTGGGCAAGTGCGAGTCCGACTCGCGCATGAAGGGTTCCGTACCATAAAACAAGTTTGTTGTATGGGAGCCCCCCTTAAATATTTTTTTTTTTTTTTTTTTAGTATTTGTTGTTATAGCGGCAATAGAAATACATCATCTGTGAAAATTTCAACTGTCTTGCTATCACCGTTCTTGAGATACAGCCTGGTGACAGACGGACGGACGGACGGACGGATGGACGGACGGATGGACGGACGGACTCACGGACGGACGGACGGACTGACGGACGGACGGATGGACGGACGGACGGACGGACGGACGGACGGACAGCGAAGTCTCAGTAATAAGGTCCCGTTTTTACCCTTTGGGTACGGAACCCTAAAAAACAAAAATACAAGGTGAGAAACCTTTGTCCAGCGGTGGGACACCGTTAGTCTTACAAAAAAAACACAGACACCGTCCCCTGACCTCCCATATTCCAGGATATCAGAATCTTCCTTGCATCGTCACAGGGCCCTGATTCCATATTTCTGACTCTGCAACCCGGTCGCATTTGCGTCTTATTTATAATATAGATCCATAGAAAGAGCCATAGATATCGGGCACACACTTAACCTGCGGGCCTATGATGTTTGCGTTTATCACGCGATAAATAAGTGACAATACATCCGTCACCTTTTGACAAGATGCGAGTATGAGTGACAGATACTTTGTCACTTATTTATCCCGTGGTCGCGTGGCCCCTGGTAGTAGTTGCGTAGCGTCCATAAAAGCCGATTCCCGCCGGCTTGGCTATTTTACGGCATACCAGCCCGTTTCCCTGGAATTTCTCTAGGTAAAAGGAACGAAACATCTACTCCGGCTTACCCTGGTAGAATTTTGACGCCACGCCACTGCTGGGTGGCGAAACTTCACTTTATGCATTTCGAATCGCATCCATCGTGTTTGAATGACAGTCAGAGTTATACCTGGGATATACTTAAGACATCGCTTATTTATAGACATCTCAAAGTGTACTTGAATTAGTGCCCAATTTCGTTTGTGCTCTGTCGATTGCACGCGTCTCTGTTCCGCTCCGCCTTAGTCGAAACGATCTCTAATTCTCAGAAGTCTACACGTGGTGTACTTGCGTATGGATGTTATCTACTTATATATTATATAGACATCTTTACTTGCAATTCAAAGTGCAAAATGCGGGCATTGACAATAGACATGATTATTGTTAAGCATCGCATCGTTTTGCATGACTAAACCAAGTTTTAATTGACTGTAACTATTCAATTAATACCATAATAATCGATCAGTGATCACAGACAATGGAACTGGGATGCATGGTAATGACATTGAACTAAGTGCAAAGTTGATGAGGAAAATATACAAAACTAAGACTGCTGGAAGTTGACTTGTCACAGAAAAAATATCTATTGATCTTATCTGTTGATGACATTCATTGCTATGCGGATGACAGCTCTGGAGATGCATTCCATACAGGCCGTGCTAACATCACTCGTTCCGTTGTGGAAGAAAGCCGCCAGCAACTTGAATCTAAAATCAGTCGGGGGCAGGATAACTTGGTCCAGTTTAACCCCTCTAAGACACAAGTTTGCACATTCACCACTAAGAAAACTCCATTTACTGTGGCCCCGAAATTCCAAAACACACCCCTCAACATCTCAAAGAGTATTGGGATCCTTGGGGTTGCCAAGGGATGGGATGACATCTCCAGTGACGTTTAGTTCCGAAGTCATTTAGAGGATAAGGTAAAGCTGCCATCTAAAAAGCTTGGTGTACTCGTACTGCACAGAGCGCAAGTCCGACCCCACATGGAGCACTGCCGTCACCTCAAGGCAGGAGCCCCCGCATACCAGCTTGGCCCTTTTGACTCGATACAAAGACGCGCTGTATAGTTGACAATCCTAAACTCACAGACGGAATCGAGTCCTCTGAGTCTGAGGAGAGACTTTGCCTCCTTGTGTGTCGTCCGTCTGTATAATGGGATGTGTTTTGAGGAATTTGACATGATGCCCACGGCTACTTTCTACCATCGCACTGCTCGCCATCGGCAGGGTGTTCATCCTCACACACTGGAGCCTAATGCGCTCTCTGCCGAGGTTTTCCCCGGGGGCTACAGCATGCGGTTCTTCAAGAGGGGAGTAAATAGGTTCCTTAAGGGTCGGCAACGCGCGTGTCGTGGTTGGGGTTTTTTTTTGTTTTGATATTAGGTTGTTACATTATTGGTTGTTTGTGTAAAGCGCGACGCAATGAAGAAAATCAGTCGATCCGTGGATTACCTGTGGCAATGTAACTGACAGTTACAAGCGCGCCCTTCGGAGTGGGTACGAAAGCGCGCGCCGATTTTACCCAGACAAAAGTAGTCCTTAGTGAGTCCGTCGTATTAACGTTACGGATGCCTATCGTATAAGGAGCGGCGTGTTTGGCTGTTGTTCACAAATGATAGTCAATTACAGTACGTCATTACACGCGACCACGCACGTCATTTCCTTGTTTCGTTCAGAGTGACATTTCGTGTCAAGACGCAGAAACAGGCCATAAGGTTATTTTTTATTTTTTTTTATTTATTTATTTAAATACATAGCAGGCTTACAGTTTTCACCAAGCGCCTACAATGCTAGACTTCACAATACATAAACCTTTAAACAATAAGCACTACAAACTAATGACATAACAATTTTTAGAAGGTACAATCATAACATTTTTTTTTTTTTAGAAGTAAGAGTTGCACATTGCACTTATTTTAGCGAGCAGCGCATGCCAGCTGTCGGCAAACAGGTCGGCATCTTGCTCCAGTACCAGCTCGTTGAGCAGCGCGGGCGCTCGTGCGCCGGGCGCGTTGTTAGCTCGGCGCGTGCGCATCCCCGCCGCCGCCCGCTCCGGCGCAGCGAACAGTGGGCGGCGGCGGCGGCCCGCGCGCCCGTATTGCTCAGGGACGAATAAACAGATATTCTCTAAGGCTATCGGGTTATCGATTTTTCCTCGTAACAAAAGACAGTAATGCACGGCGAGATGGAGTTTCCGTCTATAATTGAGAGTGTCGAGCCCGACCATGCTCGCCACAAAAAGTGATGGAAATAAAAATGGATAATATCCATACTGTTTCTTATAAATGTGACGCGCAAACTTTCGCTGGACTCTTTCGAGCATGAGTTTGTAAGTCTAGGTTATGTCTAGAAATACGAATAATATTTTTGGTATTTTTGGTGTCAGAACTATTATACAATTCCAACACCTGGTATGTATAGCGCCCCATATAAATTAGGTGCAAAGTTAGGTATTAATAGGTATTAAAAAAAACTACTTACTAGATCTCGTTCAAAACAATTTTCGTTGGTAGTTTTTATAGTAATGTACATCATATGTTTTTTTTAGATTTTTCATTTTCTTATTTTAGAAGTTAGAGGGGGGGGACCAACTTTTTTCCTCTTTGGAAGCGTCTGTCACGCAAACTATTCGGTTTAGAAAAAAAATATTTTAAAAACCTCGATATCATTTTTGAAGACCTATCCATAGATACCCCACACCTATGTGTTTGATGAAAACAAATTTTTGAGTTTCAGTTCTTAGTATGGGGACTTGGGGAGCCCCCAATATTTATTATTATTTTTTTATTTTTCCATCAAAATCTTAATGCGGTTCATAGAATACATCTACCTACCAAGTTTCAACAGTATAGCTCTTATAGTTTCGGAAAAAAATGGCTGTGACATACGGACAGATAGACGGACAGACAGACAGACAGACATGACGAATCTATAAGGGTTCCGTTTTTTGCCATTTGGCTACGGAACCCTAAAAATTGTATTAGTAATCATTTTTCTATGGAGGGGGTCATTATTTCAAGAAAAATCATAACAGCGCGATGCAGTATTTGTACGAGTGAGCAGTACAGAGCAGCGCCATCAGTTGGTACAAAAATCTTTGTCCACTCATGTTTCCGAAACGGCTAGACGGATTTTAAACAGTTTTGGTAAAGGGGATAGGACATCCAAAGATGGCCATAGTCTACTTTTTACCCGTTTATGGTAAAGTAAATCACATTAATATGAGTGTGTCCATGTGTATTTTTGTTACTTCTTCATGCTCTGGACCAATTTTGATAAACTTTGGTATGAAGGTAGCTGACACCCTGCGTTAATACATAGGCTACTTTTCATCCCGAAAAAATATAGTGTTCCCGTGGAATGAGCGGGTAACACCGTGCGACGCACCTAGTAATCAATAGTATTTGACAGTGATATGATCCTCATTTTTTACAGACCTGGATCTCCTCGTCACGTACCACTGCTGCGAAAACAGCGCAGAAGTAGCCAAGCAAGTTCTGGATCTGCACTTCAGTCTGCGGACACTCTTCACCCCCTTCTTCAAAGACCGCTGCTTCGACAAGAAGGCGGAATTCAGCTTAGACACAGTGTAAGTAGCAGATAAGTAGCCAAGTAAGTCTTGGATCTGCACTTCAGTCTGCGGACACTCTTCACCCCCTTCTTCAAAGACCGCTGCTTCGACAAGAAGGCGGAATTCAGCTTAGGGTACGTTCAGATGACAAGCGTTCAACGCGCGTTGAACGCGCGCTATATTTTTGTATAGTGTTCACATGACACGCGCTTGCCAGGCGTTGAACGCGCGTTGCCGCGACCGCCATGGTTCAGTCAGTAGAGTTCTTTTGTCGAAGATAGATGGACGTAGAAACAGTTTTAGCGGTGATATTATACCGACGGTTGAAACGACGCAACAGAAAACGGAGATATTGGGTCCACCCAATTTTGTCAACCAGGCTGACTGAAAGCCAGTACATAATCTTGTATCCTAAATTAAGGCAATTCGGACTTAAATTTTAAATTAATAATTAATTCCGTATTAAAAACTTCGGTTTCCATTTCGGATGATTTCTGGACGACCCGATGAACCCTAAAATACGTCCATCCGCGTCAAAAGCGCGCGCTCAATTGAACGGAAACATGGAAAACCAATGATCTCAAAGCGCGCGTTGATGCGCGCTGACAACAGTCGAGCGCTAGCGCAGCGTTCAACGCGCGTATTAATAAAACGCGCGTTAGCATGTGTACGGCCTGAATAAGTTGCTATGTAGTTGTAAACGCGCATTAGCAAAACGCGCGTTAAGCGCTTATCATCTGAACATGGCCTAGACACTGTGTAAGTAGCTTAAGTAGCCAAGCAAGTCCTGGGCCTGCACTTCAGTTTGTGGACACTCTTTACCCCCTTCTTCCAAGACCGCTGCTTCGACAAGAAGGCGGAATTCAGCTTAAACAAGTCCTAGACCTGTAGGTCTTCAGTATTCAGACACTTTTCAGCCCCTTCTTTATGAACCGTTGTTTGAAGAAGGTGGAACACACAAAAACACACAAATATAGGTATTTTTAGAACCTAATATGATCACTGTTTCGTCCGCATATCTGTCTGTGAAGCATAAAGAGCTATGTTCCAGCACCCGCACTCTTGCCTTTAGCGTATAGTAGGTAATTCTATTACCATCATAAATTTAAGTCTAATTCTTGTCGGTGTAGCTGATGAAATATGTACTTTTTTTCCACCTAACTCTGTCCATATCCGTAGCCACTTTCTTAACTTCCCTATACGACATGACGCCTACCTTCTCTTTTATTTGTATAATGTAACTTATTTCTAGTCTTCCTCTTCTTCACTGCCCCTCAATCTTTCCTTCTATGATGTTACTTATAAAAGCATCATGTCGTATAAAGTGGCTATAACTATTAAAACATTCTAAAATTGTACGTATTGAAAATCAGTGTTCTATGTAGAAATGACATTCTTTTTTGAAATATCTTAATAGTGCGATAAAGTAGCATGACGCTAGCCATACAGCGCCATCCGTTGATTTTTTAATTTTCTTTGTCCTCTCATCACCCCGAAACCTGAACGGATTTACTTAAACCAATTTCGCTATAGGGATAGCTGGACATTACAAGATAGTCATAGAATACTTTTGACCCGAAACAAAATACGCATAATAATATAATATATCCGTGCATGGCGTGAAGAACTTGATAAGTCCAAAATGGCAATTGTTCAGGACGTCGATTTTAAAGTTTGATATTTTCTCCAAAATCCATTTTCATCTTTAACTCGTGTTTAAAGCTTGATTTATGGATAATTTTCCGGGATCTTTTCATTTACCTTATGTATTCTAGTAAAATCCTCTTATTTTCTGTGATATAAGACTTATCAACATAGGTACCAACGACTTATCAAGTTATTCCCCATACATTAGTGCCCAAATTGGTGAAAATGTTTTTTAATTTAATTCCTAAAAATCAGTTTTTCATAGTAACTGAAACGTCTAAATTGATTTATAGGTAATTTTATGCAAACTTTTCAATTATTTTACTTATTTTGGTAGAAACATTGTATTTTGTGAGATATTAGACTTATCAACATATTCACCATCGACTTATCAAGTTATTCCCCATACATTAGTGCCCAAATTGGTGAAAATGTTTTTTAATTTAATCCCTTAAAATCAGTTTTTCTGTATAATTGAAATGTCTAAATTGATTTAAGGGTAATTTTATGCAAACTTTTCAATTATCTTACTTATTTTGGTAGAATCATTGTATTTTGTGAGATATTAGACTTATCAACATATTCACCATAGAATATAGGGTATCAATTAAACAATTATATCGTTTCTATACAACTGTTTTGTTTATATAAGGCGATTTAAATGGATTATATCGCGTGTGTTCGTTGTTTGAGTCTCCTGACGTTTCGGCAACTATTTTTGATGAGAAAAACACAAATTTTCGGTGCCAAATACGTCAGAAAGGCACAAACAATGAATAAATATGATACAATCCGTTTGAATTGTTTTATTTTAGTCACGAAACCCGAAGAAAATAAAATTAAAAGTTATAAAAATATTTAATAAATTGTAGTAAATGAATCGTCTTTAATTCAGTAATGAAAAAGCACTTATTCTACAGAAAAACTAGATGAATTTATCTTATTTTTAACTGGCCACATCTTTGTTTTTCTGATCCAATAAATAAAACTGGTCGATGGTTGACAAGGTACCGGTAATGTGAATGATACATACGAAGACACTGTTAACTATACCCCATGGACCTTAACACGTTTTACTAAGGTTTATATTATGCTCACAAATGTACAGTTATCAGTGTTTTCCTTTGTACCAGAGTACACCTCAGATGTGAGAATACCTTGACAAATCGAAATATACATTTCGATAAATTATGAATAATTAATTATGTCAACTTATTATTTGCTGTGTCCATCAACCTGAAAATGATAAATCGACATATGAATTTACGGTAGTTGTGTATAATGAGATAAAACGATATATTCATTTGTTATCGTTAAAGTGTGCTTATCTTCATTCTAATATCTTGATTTGTCAAGTTACGAACGCTTTTTTTTTTTGAGAATACGTTGATAAGTTGATATGCAATATTTTTTGTGCCTCATCACGCTGATATCTCGTTTTGTTAAATAAAATCCGCTAAATATCGAGATATCAATATGATGTCACAGGCCATATCTTCAAAAGTATCATAGATATCGAGTTGTCAATTTTTTTCCTACAAAACCTTGGCCGTAAAAAGCCATTACGCCAATAAAAAAAAAACGTATAAGTCGAGTTATCAAGTTCTTCACGCCAGGCACGGATATAATCTTCTTATAATAAAATACAAAAATATAATTTATTTGTGCAAGAACGCACTGCAGATCACGTAGTCTCTTTAGTTGGGGACAATAGCATTGCTGTATGCTAATGCTAATGTTATGTCATTGCACAAGGCCGGTAAACAGTTAAGGTATACAATAACATGCTTGTACGAGTGTGCTGAGATAATATCACAGAAAAATGTTCTGTACTAAGGAAAAACAAATGTTTAACCTCGGAAAATACCGACGTTAGTGGGAATTAACCATGAATACGTAATTACTGATATATGTTTGGTCGTTCATTGGCACAATCCGATAAATGTCGGATATTGTGAAGAGTTTGACACCAGGGCCTAAATTTCAAAAAAATATTTTGGGATGCCTGCATATCGAAAGCATTTTTCTCTGAGAGTTCTGATACCATAAAATATTTGAAAACAAACTTATACTAATATTTTCTTCGGTTTTCGCGACTGTCACTTATTTAAATAAAGCTACCGAAACGTCAGGAGGCTCAAATAATTAATATACGCGATATAACCCGTTTAAATTGTTTCATTTAAACTTTTCCTAACCAAATTGAGAATAATGAAACATGTTCTTCAGAAGAAAGAATATGTATTTATTTAAACTTTATTGCACAAAATAAAAGTTAGTACAAATGGCGGACTTAGTGCCAAATGGCATTCTCTACCAGTCAACCATAGGGCCAAACAGAGATACTAGAAGTGGGTGCAAATCAGAAATCTGATGGTACAGAGAGCACCTAGGGTAGGGTACAAGTAAATACAAAATATATATTACTGTTTATACAAAAATACATACCTACGTTAACACACTATAAATATATATACATATATATACAATCAATTATCGATGCAATGAAACGTTTGTCGGCGAAACAAGGAGATCCCTAATCAAAGCTACGGCCAGAACAGCCACTCGGTGCTTTTACTTATGTTTTGATTGTATTTGTACGTTCTCCTTCAGGATCTTCGCCCCCTTGCCCATGACGCTGGTGAGTGGCTACCGCGGCTTCTACGCGCGGCTACGGGACCCAGACCCTCGCCACTTCAACTTCATCGACGCCGTTCGTACATTCATGATGGTCTTCGATCTATGGCAATACGAGGAAGGCACCTGGCCAGGGTAGGTTCCTATCTCATCTCATCTCATCTCGTCTTAAAGTTTCGAAGGCAAAGATCCCTTCAGCCACTATTATTGCGATCTCTCAGATTGACAAACAAAACAGAATGACAAGATTGACAATGAAAATTTTCTTAACTCACCGTACAACGTGGTATCCCCTATTTTGTCGCCGTGTGCGATTGGCAACGAGACATTGGCAGTAATGGTCGCTTAACTGTGACCGGTTGCCATTTTTATAAAAAATAGAATAGAGTAGAAAAATGAATGACCTGCAGCTTGTGTGCGTGTAGATCCTTACAGAAATAACTATAAAAAAAAAAAACAGTTTCATGGTCATCCAAAAATTGTACCTAACCTCTTGTTAACACCGACTAAAGTTGTACTAAAGATATGGCTTTAATTGGAATTGGGCAATCAAAACTATCTACTGGGGTAATATTTGCTGGAATACCAACCATTTGACTTCCAGTCAAACCACGATCACATCAGATAATGGGTGATAAAGGAAAGGAAAAAAAACAGTCTAAGTGTGAGTCGGTTCCGTACAAACACTTATCCCATCTTAACTGGCCGGGTTAAGTTAAGTTTGCACCTGGTATATATGGTGCCGGATACAAATGACGTGCAAAGTTATCGCAACCGATCACGTTTGTTGTATAGAATCCCTACTTAAATATTTATTTTATTCTATTTTTAGTATTTGTTGTTATAGCGGCAACAGAACAGAACATCATCTATTAACATTTCAGCAGTCTAGCTATCACGGTTCATGAGATAGAGCCTGGTGACAGACAGAAAGACAGACGGACAGACAGACAGTGGAGTCTTAAATAATAGGGTCCTGTTTTTTTACCCTTTGGGCACGTAACCATAAAAATACAATTGTTTGTTCTGAATCTTTTGAACAACGCAAGAACTATCTCAAATGTTTACACAACAAGTGATCGTACGTTTTCCACTATTTATAGTAACGATTTTACTCAAAGACCTTCGCATATTTTCAGGTTTGAGCTGATCATCGACTTGGACACGGCCGTCGTCGGGCACCTCGCGAGGGTAGACCTCTTGGCGCTACGACAAGTATTATATTTTCTGCAGGTTAGTATTCAACTTCAATACTTCAATACGAGGGTCTTGGCCTTCTCCACAATCTTCTTCCAGTTGTCACAGCTTGGCGACCATTTTCCAGTTGGTAAAATTTTCCTCATCTTCCTGAGATCTTCCTCCACACAGTCACTCCAACCTTTTTAGGCCTGCTTCTCGGACTCTTCCGTTACGGCGTCCACCTTGTCATTTTATCTTTGCAGCTCTCATGTTTGGCATTTTTTTAAGGTGACCGCTACCTCAGTATTTAACTTCTTTACCTACTTATAAAATACTATTTGAAATGATATTCAAAGTCAGTTTTCTTTGGGAAGTGGTCAATATTTCATTAAAAATTTTAACGTTGTTGTGCGTCACCAAATAAAGTTTATATCCAAACAAAATCGTGATGGGGAAGTACAATATTCTAGTTCAATATATAAAATGCTTTGGCTTTTCACGAAATGCGAACTTAGTCACTCAAGTCACTTAATGTAGTTCTGTCAAATTAATAGTCTGTCTGTGTAATTAAAAAATCGAACAGTTTTTATCATCAACATCATTATTTACATATTTTGAAAAAGTTGAAATTTAGTAAACTTCTTCTAGATAGTTTTCTTAATGTACCTACCTAACTTCACTAAATATTGTTCCCCAGAATTATTAATGTTCGTTTATTCATAAAATTAAATTTTTGCAGGAGGCCATGTTAGTAAAATTAAAAGGCGTCCACTTCTTGAACGCACCGAGCTGGATGGACAAGCTGATGATGATGCTGAAGCCATTCCTCACGAAGGAGCTGCAAGAATTGCTCATCATCCACCAGCGCGACTCCGACAGCGTATACAAGTGCATCCCTAAGGACGCACTGCCGAAGAACGTGGGGGGAGATTACAAGGATTTTGACACTATCCAAGGTAATAATCCTACTCTTACGGCTGAGCTACGACTACACATGACCAGCGGCAGCTATGAGTGGCGAGATTTACGCGCCGTATAGAACCTTCAAGCATCTCTCGGGCCAGCAGGGCAGTGTCAACTGGCACGTTGGTTTCTTGTCAGTAGCCATTGCGACTTGAGCTCCCCTTTCTGCTTACCATCAGGCGAAGTGGAGCCACTATGAAGCAGATATTCACATTGCTCGGCTGCCAACCGCATATTGCCGCTGTTTTAACCCCCGACGCAAAAAAGAGGGGTGTTACAATTTTAATATGTGTATCTGTGTGTCTGTCTGTAGCATCATAGCTCCCAAAAGGATGAATAGTTTTTTTTTTATCGAATGACTTGTTCGACGCGATGATTCTTAGCTGTGTTTGGTGGAAAGAGCGCCAGTAGTTTCCAAGATATTGAGCTTTCATTAAAACAAGTGACCATATCTCAGCCAATATTGAAGCAAAGAATTCCAAATTTTGTGGTTATGTTTAGTTTCAGTAGCATTTTCTATATCACTCATTGCATGAGTGTTTCATGATGACTAGCTGCTTATGTCGGAGGTGTTTTATATTTTAATTTATTTTGTTTCATCTTGTTCTGTGAGTTGTCGATACTGGAAGAATAAGCACATTTATCACTATCTGATTTTCTTTCAGACGATCTCCTGAAAAGGCTAAAGAGCAACACGGTATTCTTCCGCGACGAGAACCGACGGCGCGTGAACGAGGCGCTGCGCAAGGGCAAGAAGACCACCGTCGAGGATCTGTTCGGCATCCAGGGCAGCTTCAAGAAGCTGGATATTGATTAGGGCACGGGAATACACGAGTTTAGTTTACTTGCTCTTTTATTTACCCTACCTCTCACTTCTCCGTTCTTCAGGCGTTAAACAAGGGAAAGATGACGCAGCGTGAGAAGGCCCTAAGGTGGACCGACGACCTGGTTTGGATCGCGGGTAGAAATTGGATGAGGGCGGCGCAAGATCGATCGTTGAGGAGAACTTTGGGGGGCGTTTGTTCAGCAGTAGACGTCTATCGGCTGATATGATGACACACCACAACGATCATCCCTGATCCAATTTCTGCCCGCGATCCTAACCAGGTAGTTGGTCCACCTTGTTGGGGACCTTCCCACGCTGCGTCTTCCGGTCCGCCACTCAAGAAGCTTTCTGCCCCAACGGCGATCGGTTCTACGAATGTGCCCCGCCAACTGCCACTTAAATTTGACGACTGTCTGAGCTATATCTACAAAACTTTGGTTCTCTTGCGTATCTCATCATTGCGGATTTGATCCCGCAAGAATCTAATTATTCTGCAATAAAACGGAATTTGAATTGTTATGTTATGTGTATGTGTACCTAATGCATATAAACTTTATGTGAATAACAAAACAGTTTAAACAAGGTAGTTAACATAAAGTAAACCATCACGCAGATCTGATAACAGTTTGATGAAGCGATATAAATGAAGACAAAGGAAAAACACACGCTATTATGAATAAATCCGTATTCGACATTTACATTACCGCTTCACTGTAATCTTTGTTTCTAAAGTACTTCCTTATATTGCGTTTTAATTTCTGACATAAACAGTTGACAGTTTTGACACAATGGCTGAAAGATACTGACGTTCAAAGAGGATATACTATTATACTCGTATCACTGCTCCTTTATATACTATCAGTTGAATCTGAAACCGTTCTTCAACAGTCGCTTCGTCATTGGATAGTTTGTCGACAGAACGTTTCGTCTACAGGTGTTTCACCGACAGCACCTTTTTCCGATAAACCATTCCCTGACAGAACTTTTTGCCCATGCGTGCTTCGAGGTGTATACCTACCTTTCGACGACAGACGAACCGCCGACAAACCTTTTGATCTACGCGTGTTTTGTCGACAGATCCCCCACCGACAAACCAGCCACCGACAAAATGGCACCAACGGAACAAGTGTGCACCTCGAAGTATCGAAAAGTAGATACAGATGTTATACTATCCAGTCTCATACGGGTCCATATTGGCTCACATAAAATCGATCCTCCGAATTTTTCTTCTACTACCGATTTGTAGTCAGAATCATCACTCTTCCGAATTTTTTACTTCATACTTTTGTCCGTCATAAATTTGTACTACTACTAACCGAGTTCATAACATACAGTTTTCAGAACATTGTAATTCATAATGTCGTCATTCAGATTATGTGTGTAGTCATAATTCTGATTTTCATATTTATTTTATTCAGAACTATAAATTACAATAAACTTGTCAATCATAACATTTAAATATCGATACAGTTTTTCTTCATAACGTATTTATTCATAATGCTTGTTTTCATATTTCTTTCAATAATAACCATAAAAATTCATAAACATTGTAAATCATAACATTAAACAGAACTCTGGAGTCTACTCATATTAAAATTGTTGATGTCGAAACATTTTGATTACATTTGTATATTACTAAGTCAGCCACAACCAACGCGCGTCTGAATAATAATATCTCAGCCACTAGTTATCTTCTTTGTAAGCAACTGTAATTGTAACTTAGCATGGTGATTATTTTTTAGCATCTAAATTTGAGGCATGCATTCAAATAGCAAACTTCTAAAATATTATTATATGACACCAAAATAGTAACTCTATTAGCTTCTAATTTTATAACTTAGTATGTTTAAAATGTAAGTCAACCTACATTAATCGATCGTAAAATTTACCTAAAATTGTCATCAAATAGTATATTAAAGCCACTATTATTACATATGAACTATTGAGGAGAGAACAAAACAAAATACTTAAATCTCATTTTAGGTTAGGGTCGCAGTTCAACCTAACACTCCTCCTCGCTTCGCTCGTCGTCGTACCTAACCTAAGCCAAGTCGGACCTGCCTTAGAACTAGATTAATGGGTTACGTACCGTTATGATTTTTTTTTTAAGGGTCGCAGTTGAACCTAACACTCCTCCTCGCTTCGCTCGTCGTCGTACCTAACCTAAGCCAAGTCGGACCTGCCTTAGAACTAGATTAGAGAGAACGCAGATGAACCTATTGCAATATGAACGAACGAATGACAATAAACAAACACGGGCGGGTCGGTCGGTACAAGAATCGAATGGCGCGCACTCGCGCCAAATCGTTCCTACAGTGGCTATTTTCATGATAAAAGAATATGAAGTATTATTTTAGATGTTAAGTTATAATTTATGATGCTGTCTATTGAAGCTCGAATATATAATTATTGAGGAGCTTGTATTGAAGCTGTAAAACGAAAAATGATCATGAGTTGCAAATTCCGTGGCTGAGTTAGTTAATTAGATGGCAATGTATAAATCAGAAGGACAAGTAAATAATTGTTGATTATGACTTGATGCTTTCTTTAACATTTTTAGATGGCGTTGTAAAGAAGATGAATTCGTTTATTAGAGGCTATCTCATATTCCCGATGCTTAGTTATTAAATGAGAAGTTCGACCAAGTGGCCAAAAAATAAACATGCGGCCGGATTTATTATTTCTCTTTTATAATATGCCAGCAACGAACTTACCTACTCCGCGTATAGTCTATCCGGTATTTTAAGATCAAATTCTGTCAAACTGGCACAAGTGCAAAGCGACCTTAAATTTACACCTATACAGTTGTTTGTACCTTGTCCCAAAGTGACTTCATTTATCCTTAGAGATCGGACAGGCTATACCTATAGGTACCTAAGCAAAAATAACCTACTTTATTACGATCAAAAATTAAGGGTGAAATTCGTTTAAAATTGATTTGTACATGAAATTATTCTTCTTTGTTTTAAACATCTATCGTTGTTTATGTTATTTGTTAGGGTTCCGTAGCCAAATGGCAAAAAACGGAACCCTTATAGATTCGTCATGTCTGTCTGTCTGTCTGTCTGTCTGTCCGTCTGTCCGTCTGTCCGTCCGTATGTCACAGCCATTTTATTCCGAAACTATAAGAGCTATACTGTTGAAACTTGGTAGGTAGATGTATTCTGTGAACCGCAATAAGATTTTGATGCAAAATAAAAAAATAATAATAAATATTGGGGGCTCCCCATACTTAGAACTGAAACTCAAATTTTTTTTTTCATCAAACACATACGTGTGGGGTATCTATGGATAGGTCTTCAAAAATGATATCGAGGTTTCTAAAATATTTTTTTCTAAACCGAATAGTTTGCGTGACAGACGCTTCCAAAGTGGAAAAAAGTTGGTCCCCCCCCCTCTAACTTCTAAAATAAGAAAATGAAAAATCTAAAAAAAACATATGCTGTACAGTACTATAAAAACTACCAACGAAAATTGTTTTGAACGAGATCTAGTTAGTAGTTTTTTTTTTATAATTTAATACCTAACTTTGCAAGTTTGCACCTAATTTATATGGGGCGCTATACATACCAGGTGCAAACTTAACTTAACCACTTAGGGATGGAAAGTGTTTGTACGGAACCCTCGGTGCGCGAGTCCGACTCGCACTTGGCCGGTTTTTTTTGTAATAACATTTAACAGATGATCATTTACTTCGCCTATGGACGGCGGGGTCATCGGGATGCTGCGGTAGGTAATTTTGTCCGCATTGACAGTGTCAAATAAGACACATTATTTATAAAAAAAAATAATGATCTCGGAGTTTATAAGTCAACACAAGTCAGTGTACAAACTATATGATAGTGAAGTTTATGAGTACAAATAAGTCTACTTATAAAATATTATGATAGTGAAGTTTATGAGTAGAAACCAGTCTGCTTAAAAAAATTATGACAGTGAAAAATAGGATCAAAAACAGTTATGATGAATAAATGTATGAAAACAAAAAGTAGTATTAGAGATATTTATGAAAAATTACATTATGATTTTAACTGGTTCGGAGTTATGATCGGTAGTAAGATTGACTAAGTATGAGTAGTGACTATTATGATGAAAATTTTTATGAGAAACATTTTCGGAGTTCCAATAATCGGGGTTGAAAAATTATGTGAACTTTGGCGCACCCGTCTCATACAACCACGGTGGAAGTGAACTTATTTGGTTATCTATCTATACAGCCACAGACGTCTACTGCTGAACATAGGCCTCTCTCATAGCCACAGCGTGCGATGCCGTGCAGACCGCATCCATTGACTCCCCGCTATCATCACGAGGTCATCCGTCCATCCCACGATACGCTTTCCTATACGTGGTCGCCACTCTAGGACTCTGCTGCCCTAAAGAAAGGCCATCCATTGTTCGGGCTACATGGCCCGCCCATTGCCACTTCAACCGTGCTATCCTGCAATCTATGACGGTCACCTTGGTTCTTCTGCGGATATCGTAATTTCTGATTATATCACGCAAAGCAACTTATTTGGTCATTCTCAACAAAATGTATGAAGAGTAACTAATGACAGTGTCGCCATCTATTGATACGTTATACTGCGGCACGTATCGTCTAAAGATGAGTCTAAATACTAAAATCACTAAATTATATAATAATAATGGGATAAGTTCGCATTTGTATATGCTTATTCTTTTGTAATGTGTTTTTCTTGTTTTTATGTACAATAAAGTGTTTACATACATACAGACATACATACATACATACATACATATATTATCAGCTTGGATAATATGCAAACAAAATCACGGGCACAGCTAGCGAATCTACACGTAAGGATATTTACAAGTTTCGTCACGTTTTAGATTAAAATTAAGTAAACTTTAGACTCCCAGTCATAACGGGACGTATTTTAGAGGCAAAAATGCAATATTCAGACTTTCAGTACCTAGTAGTTATGTAATGGCGACGCCGGGAGTTCGTGCGCAACTTTGTAATTGAGTTACCCTCACAGAGAACTAATCTATAGTTTCATCACGTTCACTCAAAACTTAATCGTAGGCATCATAGAATGATGAAGTGTAAAGCCTCTCAAATAAATAAGTTTCTGTCAAAAATGACATTTTAGTGGCAAGCTTTTATAGCCGACTGTACTTTTCTTTGGATATCCATCAAATGCTCACTGAGACGACTCTAAAGAGCCCAAGCTCGGTAGGATTGCTTTTTCTATTATAGAGTTCCTATGGCCACCTTCCGGCTCCATCATCAGATCAGCCCCATGGTACCATATTATTGTATTGTCATCAAAGTTAAGTAAGTACGCAAAATTTCAGCTCAATCGGTTGACGATATCTGCTTCAAAATTGAGTTGCAAGATTTCACCCGAACAAACATTAAATTAAATAAATTTTAAACATACCATGCAAGCTAAATAAAAGCTTGTAAAAACAATGCAAAAAGCGACACACAAAGAATAAGGAGAAACTCGAAAGGTTATTTGGCGTTAGGGTGGTGGAGAGGTTCACACGGTGGACCGGTAATCCAGAGGTACCGGGTTCAATTCCCGGTCTCTTCCGCCAGGTTTCGCATTTCAATTTTATGTGCTTTGATATTTTTCTAAATGTACAATATAGACAAATTGTGGTGTAGGTACCTACCTACCGACATTAAAAATTAAAAATAATGAGACATTAGGTACATGTTTCATAAGAATTTGTTATTTGACACTATACTCTCGCAGTTTTTCACGTAATTATATTACCTATGAAGGTAAATGAGAATAGATAGACCTAGACCCGCTACAGAACTGCTAGCTTGGCTAAATGGCGTTATACAAATCCTGCATTACGCTGTCAAGACTTTTTCTGAAATAATGGCCCCGCTGCATAGAAAACTGATTTTTGAGGTTCCGCACCCAAGGCGTAAAAACGGAACCCTATTACTAAGACTCCACTGTCCGTCCGTCTGTCTCTGTCTCACCAGGTTGTATCTCATAAACCGTGATAGCTAGACAGTTGATATTTTCACAAATGATGTACCTATTTTTGTTGCCGCTATAAAAACAAACGGTAAAAACATAATAAAATAAATATTTCAGTGGGGCTTCCATACACGTGATGTGTTTGCCGTTTTTTAGGGTTGCGTACCCAAAGGGTAAAAACCGGCCAAGAGCATGTCAGGCCACGCTCACTGTAGGGTTCCGCAGTTGCCCATCCTTCACAATAGACAACAAAAACCAAATTTAAATTACGAGAAAGATTTCAAGCTCTCTAAAAAGGTCGTAAACGCCAAAGCAACTGTAATTACTTATTACCTTCTGGAATTTATCGATTAAACGCACCATATTGAGCGAAATGTTTTAATGCAGTATGGCATTTAACTAATATGTGTAACGTTCGAAGTATAAAGACACCGCGCGGCACTTACGTCATTTTAAAGAAAATTATGAATTTTTGCGATACTCGTAACTCAAAAACAGCTCGACCGATTTTATTCAATATAGTTTTCATTGAAAGAACTTATAAGGCCTCATTTTCATGAATTTTTCCATAATTTTTTGACGCGTGGTTGGAAAGTTAGAGGGGGGGGACACATTTTTTTTTATTTTCGGAGCAAATATTTACAAAACTACTAACTTTATCAAAAAATAATGCTGGGAGACCCCTATTATTTTTAAAAGACCTATTCAACGACACCCCACACACTAGTGTTTTTTTTTTACTTTTTATTTTACCGTTATGTCGGCGTGATACATACACATACTCATACCAAATTTCAGCTTTCTAGTACTAATGATCACGGAGCTAAGCCACGGACGGACAGACAGACAGACGGACATGGTGAAACTATAAGGGTTCCGTAGTCAACTAGGAACCCTTATAGTTTCGCCATGGACTGGCTGTATCTCAAGAACGGTGATAGCTGGACAGTTGAAATTTTCACAGATGATGTATTTCTATTGCCGCTATAACAACAAGTACTAAAAATACGTAAAATAAAATCAATATTTAAGGGGGGCTCCCATACAACAAACTTACAGATAATGGTACGGAACCCTTCGTGCGCGAGTCCCACTCGCACTTGGCCGATATTTTTATATGATTGTACGGAACCCTTCGTGTACGAGTCCAATTCACACTTTTTTACCGGTTTTTTATTAATAGAATTTTACAACAGTATAGATTTTATGTTATGAGTAGGTACAGAGTATGTGATCTGTGGTTATGAGATAAACATGACGGAAACGAAAAAAATAAAAACAATAACATAAAATGCAACTTAATTTATTGTTCATTGTAATATGAGGATGCGGATTCCGTTGGATATTAGCCGGAGCTGTCTGTAAAAAAAGAAAACGAATTTTTATGGTAAATAATGTCATTAATAATAAAGTAAGTTGGTACAAGAATACGTCTAAAGAAAACGCGAGATTAACAACGTGGAACTTAATGCATTCGCGTTTAAATATAACATGGTCCGTATTTTCACGAAAAAATCATGACTGATCACTATACCTAGAGATTTTTCTAGCACGCGTGTTGTTAGTGCTTGACAAAATAAAACATCGACAATCAAGTTTTCGATAAATACCTACCACTTCAATGTAAGTGGCAAAATCGTAACAAGCATTTTCAAATTTTCATTTATTTCTCTACTTTTAAGAGTTTTAAGTGACATCAAAGCTTTTACATTTATGAATTTTACATTTATGAATGGTCTATGAATTATTAGGTATTTTAAAAATTCAAAAAATATTTATATGTCACTATTATTTGAGGTGGGAGGGATCAAAAAGTAGCCTAACCTCGCGTGATTTGAGCATTGTATCTTTTAATATGGACTTCTGATATAAATGTTTTTTTTTTAGGAACTAAATGGGAGGAAATCGTTCTGTGTCGAATCGTTTCGAATTTTGCGCTTATTAATATAAAATTTGTGTACCGGGCGTCATTTTTTGGCTAAAATTCCGTCGCAAACGGTACTAAAATTTCGTAAAAATTGATCATATTTTGAAGGAAACAGAATATGAGAACGAAACCTCGATTTGCATAACCCGGTTACGTTAAGTTTGGACCTCATTTGTATCCGCCATAGTGACCAGGGTGCAAACTAACGTAAGCCGATAGTGTAGGAAAAGGACCAGTGATATGTGTTCTATTGTGGTATTACTTTGCTTTATATCAGGGACACAATATTTATATCATTGGTTTGATGTTTTCTGTAATTGAACATTTATTTTATTTCGTAGGCGACGTTTTGCTATTATAATTCGTTAGGCGTTATTTTTTTTTATTAAATCCTGCTAAAATACGTATTTGAAATGGTTCAAATCACTGTTTTTAGCAGTATAGTATACCACAGTGACCAAGATGGATATTAATATGAAACTAAAATATTTTACAGAATTTGCGAATTCACCGAATCTGGATAGTTGATTTTCTTCGATAATATTTTAGCATGAAAGTTTGCAACGTCAAAACCATCATAAACGTGTTGCCAACTCTTTAAGGTTTGTGCATAAATCACGCGAGGTTCGAGGGGACACGAAAAAATTACGACAGATCACGTTGGGGGAGGGAGGAGTATAAGGAGACCTCGCATGTATTTCATGTATTTTTCTACGGTGAACGAACTAAGAAAAAAGTCTAGGTACCACATCAGTAGTTTAAATATAATTTTTCACTTGTTAAATACTTTAAAATAGCGAGATTTTTTTTTACGAAATACGGGGGGGGGGGGACAAAGAACCTCTCTAAATATCACCAGCGGGGAGGGGGGGTCAAAAATTAGCAGTAAAATCCTCGCGTGAATTGTGCACAAGCCCTAAACACCTTGATGATTGGAGTCCTCAATAGTTCTATTATTTAACTTACTGGAGGGAGGTGGTGGGGGCGGAGGGCCCCCGCCGCCGCCTCCGCCTCCGCCTCCGCAACTCGCCTTCTCTTGTGTCTGTGTCAGCGCGGCGCCTCCGATGCCCATACCACTCTGGAAAATATTAGTAAGACCACACCGTAAAACGAGGTTACTTTAAAATGCAGGGGCTACTTTGGACAAGTGTTTTTACGCCATATCCTTATTATTTTCAACTATCTGTGGCAATGAAATACCTACCTTCAACAATGACCTAACCTTTTACTTCATTTGCTCAATCGCACTATAAATATTTGCGTTTTTATAACCATTTTAAAGATGGGTCGCTGTTGCAAAGGCTGTCGATCGCGATTCAACACGGTAATGCAGCGAGCGTGATGGGCACCTTTGCTCCCGGAATGACTCGGGGCGGGTTATTTGATTAATAGGTACTTATTTAGGTTGTGTTAGGTTAAGTGACTGATTACATTGACATTTTGTATTATTTTTGAATAAAGATTTATCGCCATTAAAAAAAAATTAAATCTATCAAAGTAGCCCCAAATTTTCCTACAGTAACCCCAGTTTACGGTACCAGTACAATGTCATGCATCGTATATTGATCAGGATTCATGACATTACCTGGTACGGTCTTGTCTTGTCTATGTCTATATATGGTTTATATGTGATTAAAAAGAAATATTAACGAGAAACATTTGCCAGCAAAGTACAGATGCTCATACTAAACCTTGGAAAATTCGATGCCAGAGCTAAAATTAGCTTTAAAATTAGCTGTTAGAAGATACAACACGTTGGCCTAAAGAACCGAGGTGACGTGGGTTCGATTCCCACTCGGCCCTCGGCACGTCCCAACGGCTTTCCGGGCCAGACGGGTGCATTACCAATTATGCTATCAAAGCATCGAATATTTCAACCATTTGCTTAATTTCTACATGCCTTAGGGCAGCATCGTAGCGCCATCTACCGTAAGACTATGTCTTTTCTCAAACATGCAATTAAATATCGTCATAACGTGCGTTAAAACAGGCTTCGAAGTGTCACCTTTCGGGCGGAACAATTCGTGAGAACTGTAAAGGAATTTCATACAAAATTGAAGGCTTCCCGGCCTAGAGAAGTAATTTCTTTTAAACATGGCGTCTGTGTTCGTGAACGGACTAAACAGCTGAATTGTTTTTTTGAGTGGTGTATTTTTTTTTATTTCATTGCGTATGTTTGAGAAAAGCACTATACATGCCTTAGCCGTGAAAAGGGCCTACTCAGCCGGCAAGCCCTTATTTCCCGGCGTCTGTAGTAATGTACTAGGTATTATGTTCCAAAAAATACAAAATCGATCTACAAGCAACAAAGAATCGTACTCACCACAACAGCAAAGGCAATCGCCAGAACAGCCATGATCATTCCGAGGAACTTCATGTTGAAATCTAACACTGTTTCGCCACCAGCCTGCCTTATATAACGACGCTACATAAACTCCTGCCCCTTTTATATGACCGTCAATAACAATATTCCGGTCACTGTCATTAACACCACACAATGTGGGAAATGTGACCTTCCCGCCTACTTACACGATTATGGTAAATGTTGCGATTTTACATTTTTTTTTTTGTAGAAAATGATACCGATATTTAGTCTTATAAATATTGACACAAAGGTAAATTATGAAACAAAAATTTAATGTGATCCACTGCTATGATCCACTTGGTTCTATAAAAGAAAGTTGAGAAAAGCACCATATCTCCCGCGGTCCCTGCACTGCACTTGCTGTAAAGCAATGGGGACCGGGGATCGTGCGTGTAAACGCACATTCTAAGGTATAGTAGTATGCTACGCGGTGAGAAAATCTCACTTCCTGCCCAAGGAAAGACGTAAAAATTTGTCAACTCACAAACTACGGGCGATAATTCGTAAATAATACTAACCATAGCCCTAAGTTTATACCACTAACACTAAGGATTTAAAGTCCGAAATAAATGATTTGGATTTGTATTTGTAAAGTGCCAGACCGCATATTTATGGCCCTCACCTTCTGTTCGGGCCACATATACTTGTGACCTGGGACATTAACGAATTAACCGCCCTAGGTATGTAATGTTAGCTTACAATAGTTTGTGATATCACGTAAATCGACACTTTTCCACGCTCCGGCGCCTACAAATGCACGCCACATTTTCAAATTATTATAATTGTTTCAAATAGAGCCGGAACAGGGTTATTGAGCGTTTTTTCCTGTATTTCAGTTCAGTATATAAAGCAGATGGATGATGGGATTGTTACAGTGAAATTTCGAGATGAAGTTCCTAGCGATGTTTTTGGCAGTTCTGGCCATCGTGTTTGCCGTCGTGGTGAGAGCTTTTTAGTTCAACTTTTTATTTATTTAAACAAACAACACAATATCTATTAATCGCAAATATTTGAATTATTCCAGTGATAAACACTGGAATAATTCAAATGTTGATATTTTGCACTGTTAGTCGTAATTATATTATTTATTTATTTGTATTAATAATTACATTCACAAAAACTTTTAATCCAAAGCATGATTCCTTAGAAAGAAGACCTTTAGCAATAAAATGTATCCCAGAATATAACACGCGGTTTTCAGGACTAAATGGGTGCCAACACTTGATATGGCGCCCCTCTACTCCTGAGATGCCCCCGACCGTGTTGGCATGAATTATCATCAAAATTGTTCTTTTATAGAGCGGCATGGGTATTGGCGGTAATGCGGCGTTGAACCAGGGCAAGGAGAAGGCAGGTTGCGGTGGCGGTGGTGGCGGTGGTGGCCCGCCGCCGCCCCCTCCTCCATCTAGTAAGTACCCCCACTATGTTTCTTCTTCTTGACTGAGGGTCGTAACCATTTGAGGCCGTCCCTTGCACCAAAGCTCTCCACTCCACACGGTTTTCCGCCTACCGAATTGAAGCCTGTAGAGTTTCCTGACAGGCCTTTCACTATCGGATCGGTGATTTCCCACGGACTTTTTCCTTCCACGTAGCCAATTACAATGAGCTTTTCCAAACTAAGTTTAACTAGCTTCTATTGAGTGTTTACCCTTACTTTAACACAAATGCGATATCAAAATTGTTTTGAGATGACGTACTCCATTAAACTTTTATCGGTCAAACTTCATAAGGTACCTATGCAGGAGTTAAGTCCACCGTTTTCTAGACTTGTAACTACAATGCATCAATGTAGGTGTGCAATAAAGAGTATTCCATTCTATTATATTCTACTTGAGTAGTAGCCAACTTGTGCTTAGTAGTAACTAGAATTATACAAATTTTATGAAACTTATTTTGATTACTAGTAGGCCTCAGTTTGTCAGTCCTCCAATGTATGTATTTGGGCTACTGTTAATTGTCTCATTTAAAATATTTTTTTTCAGTCTAAACAATAAATGTCCATGCAAAGATAAAATATCCACTTCCTTTCAAATTAACAGGCCTATGATGGTTGCATTTATCACGTGTTAAGTAGGTAAGTGACAAAGCACCTGTCACTCATACTCACATTTTGTCAAAACTTGACGGATGCCTTGTCACTTATTTATCGCACGACGAAAGCAACCATCATAGGCCCGCAGTTCATGTAAGTTCGGATTGATATCATAATGAAGATACGTTACCCTAATCCTTGTTTCTTTTTTACAGACAGCTCGGGCTAAACTCCAAATGATCCAGGATCCTTCCAGCCCCAGTTCTAATAAAATAATTTATTTTCGTATATATCACTTTTATTTACAAATCTTTAAACACTTTTTGCATTATGGCAATCTCGTATAAAAATAGAAAATTATCCAATAATCTTATCCTTATTCGAACTAGATGAATTAGTGATATACTTGGCAAGCTGATAATTATCTCGTTGAGCTAATAATGTAAACAAAAGACACATAATTATGTTATGTAGTGTCGTAAGAAACATCGTATTACAAAGATGTTTCTCAAACCAGACATTAACTTACCAATATCACTTGAGCTCTAGCTAAAATTTTAAAGTATTGGCAACATTAGAGTATTTTTCAATTACTATTGTTATGAAAGTTATACAATGAAAGCATTTGCTCCCAAGAAGCAAAGCAAATTCTACTCTTCGTCCTTATAAACACAATATACAGATGGCGGTTATATTGTTTAAAAAATTACAAAAATTATAAAGATCAGTGGTCTATATTGTCATAAGTTATCAGTTAAATTATCGTAATTAGTTCGATTTGGAATATAACAAGCTTTTAGCTCCATTAGGACTCAACATTATAGGTATAACCCTCAAAATTCCAAGATATTCTGCTTTGATTGGAACAAGTAACAAGATCGCAGCTAATATTGAAGCTAAAAAATTCAAAATTTGTAGATATGTCCAGTTTAAGTAGCATCGCTCATTGAATGAGGGTCTTATGATGACCAGCTACTTATAATCAGTGTGTTTTAAATTGTTCGAGGGGTGTAACCCTCAAATACTTTACAAACGCCACAAGAAAATAACCTAACATATTCCTTACATTCTTGCAAAATGCAGAATTACAAGCAACAGAGCATTTAACTAGGATCCAGTGCTTCGCAAACCTTGAAGCGTTTGAAGTAGACCTATTTATGCTCTTCGCTACAATTTATCGGTAAACAAAAGTCCAGTACCTCTAGCAATAACTGTCATACGCGACTATTTCTCGCGCGAGATAATTACCCGTCTCTTTCTGTGCAGTAATGTAAGAGAGTGATGGGTAGCGTTAAGTCACTCAACAAGAGTCGCGGAGCATAGTTGTGCTAGACGGCAGATGGAGTTAGAATATGACTAAATATGTCGTGCCCTCAAAGAGTCCCTGATTTGACAGATTGAGGTCATTATATTCCAAATCCCTGTCCCTCTAGTGTCCCAGGTCCTGTAGTTCCTCCTCCTTCTGCAGCTCCTCTCGCTCGGCAGCGATGCGGGCGTGCTGCTCCGCGATGACTCGGAACAGTTCCGCGTGCTTCGCGGTGGCAGCTGCCACGGCTACGGTTTGGCGGGGGGAGTCAGCGTCGGCCACTGAAAAGTAGATGCAATCATGTTTAATGCATGGCAATTCTCTAAATTATTACAAAATCGTCCAAAGATTTATGCCTTGAGAATATTTGAATGAATGCAGCCATGGTGGAAAGGCAGAGCTAACCAGTGATTCACTCTAGTATCAACAGATGGTAAATCTCTACGAAGTCGGAGATGTGGCTCGCTATTAACATTATTCGTGTATACATTTATTTATTTATCATATGGCGTACAATTTACACTGCGTGCTAACTTATAATCTAAATTTACAATTTGTAAGGAAGTTAACAGCTTCGCTTGTTAGGTCTTTATGATCTTCCACTTGGCCTGCGAATCTAGTTAGTTGGCATCCCAAGACAATATGGCGTACAGTCTGCTCTGGGCATCCGCATTCGCAGCTTTCGTCCTCGGTCCAGCCCCATCATACATGTATCATAAATATTAGTTTAGTATTTATGCTCTATAATTATTTCAACGCATAACTACCAAGAAATGACGCTTACTGGCTATTACCATTAAGCATCATTTCTTGGTAACTACCAGTTAAGAGTTAACTAACTCGGCTAGTTTCTTTTGGGAGTGAGTAGCTATCGATCAGTAAAAAACTTACTCAGCGGTATGAGAATGAGAAGCAGGCCAAGCTCAGTACGTTGCGTATTCTCAACAATCTTGGCATACCCTACCCAACAGGTAGATATCTTTAGCAGCATCAGTCGATGGTGATGAAAACAATGCAATTTTGACATTTACCAGCAGGATGAGGATACGTAGCGTGTTCCTCAGCGATCTTGGCGTACAGCTGGTAGTGGCGGTCCTTGGCCTTGGCCACGGCAGCAGAGTCTGCTGGGAGCTCTGGTGGCGCGTCGCTCAGGATCGGGTGGAAGCCATCTTTGTCAGCCACGTAGTCGACTTTACGGACTTTGTTGCGAGGATCCACGTAGGAGAAGGTTCCTGAAATGTTGAGATAAAATGTGTTTACCATTATAACATCCGCTAAACCACAATCGACGAAACGTATTTAGTGTTTTAGTTTCTTTGGAGCTGGCAATAGCTGGCAAACCAATTAAAATTATTAACCCGAGGACGCACTTTATTAATTATCTCTAAACATGATTCTGAATTGACCACTTCTTGTTGTAGTGGAAACCTGATTTGAGAATAGTTTCACCAATCAGAAAGGACTCAGAGGACCAATATCACTGACTCAGACTTTCTAAGTTTGGAAGTGTGTGATCGATGAGAAAACTTAGCAATAAGAATTTTTTTTTAGGGTTCCGTACCCAAAGGGTAAAAACGGGACCCTATTACTGAGACTTCGCTGTCCGTCCGTCCGTCCGTCCGTCTGTCACCAGGCTGTATTTCAAGAACGGTGACTAGCTATCACACTTGAAATTTTCACAGATAATGTATTTCTATTGCCGCTACTCGTATAACCACAAATACTAAAAATAAAATAAAATAAATATTTAAAGGGGGCTCCCATACATCAAACTTGTTATAGATTATGGTACGGAACCCTTCATGTGCGAGTCGGACTCGCACTTGCCCAATTTTTGATTTTATCATATCACTTTACACAGCTCCGGTTCTGTCACTAACTTTAGCATGGTGCTAATCCGAATGACCCCAAGAACCGTCCTGCTGTATAGGTGAAGGCAAAAAGCCTGGGCGCAGGGGGTTTGATGCTCAGGTCCTTCAGGATAAGTCATCAGATAGGTTCTCAGAAGACCTGTAATATCCTCACCTCTAACAACTCCGCTGCCATCGCTAACTTCAGCATGGTGTCTATCCGAATGTCCAGGGAATCTCCCAGCCGTGTAAGCGAAGGCATATGGTCTGGGTGGTGGGGGTTCGGTGCTTGGCTCCTTCAGGTGAGACACATCGCCACAAACAAGCGCCAGGGTCGCGAGGAAGAGCGTTGGGTACAGCATCTGGAAATTAGATAAGAAAAGGTTAGAATTGAATACTCTTTATTGCACACCTTTACTAGAAACTTAACAAAATTATCATCATTATCATATTATATTGGAGATACATGCCCTATTAAAGTCTATTTCACATAGCTTTGTGCGTGTGATTCTATCAACTCATTTTGTGTGAAATAGACAATAATAGGTTTCAATCCTTCCTTGATGCTATAGATATCTTCGGTTTCTGCTAGCCTTGTCTACAGTAACCAGACCGAGAACGGCAAATATACTTCTAGAAAATTGTCCACAATAACTATATCAATACTTCACATTGCAACGAAGAAACGACGACATAATTTAATTGTATGTCTAGAGATTATTTGTGGTTTTCGAAAAGATAAATGAACAAGAAATGCACGGTTGCCAAGAGACCGGCTAAGAACATGCTAAGAACAGTCAAAGCTGGTTGAACACATCTAAAAAATATTTACTGTCTTTATGTGCTTCATATTCATAAGGCTAGTGATCAAGGAACACAACCCGCATTACCTCACTCGCCAAGTGTGTCAAACGTTGATAATATTAACCAGCCAACAAAGTATGTAAACCTCCTCGTAATGAATTATCGCACGTCTATTACGCAGTCAAGTCCCACGGTTACTTGTTTTCTGGAATGCGTATGGTAAAATTGAATCAATAGAATGAGTAGAACCCGTTTCTTCCGGGCAATTTTTAACCGATTTCCAAAAAGGAGGCTCTCAATTCGTTGGAACGTTTGTTTTTAATGTATGTTCCTCGATTAATCGAAGACGGCAGTACTGATTTGGTGTTGTTTTTTTGTTTAATGGGCTTTCTAGTTGGTCCTGTTGTCATCAGAATCTGATGAACACTAAAAAGAAGAAAAGTGAGCTAATGGCTGCCTACAGCGACATTCAATCACATTATCAAACAAAGAGCATAGAGTAGAGGTAACAGAATGCGTTTAAGAAAATGTATCTGTATAATATGTGAAAAGCGATTAAGTGAAAATATCACTTAGCTCATTTTTTCATACAAATCTGGAATTCGTTCTTGTCTGTATCGTCCTTTAAAATGTTAGCAATCTTTACAAAGTTTTAGGACCGGAATGGGAAGAAAATATGTGTCCGGACATACCGGAAGAAAGACACGAAACCTCGATTTGTACAACCCGGCTACGTTAAGTTTTGACCTAATTTGTCTGCGACACCATAGTTACCAGGTGCAAACTTAGCGTAAACTTAACACTTCCACGGACACATGAACATTATGAGAAGTAATTGAAAAAGCATTTACTAGATACACTGCCGTAATTAAAAAAAAAATTATACCGATTTTTATATAAATTGTACTTTTAGTTAGTTAGGTATTGAAAAGTATTCCTGTAGACAAATGTCATAACAGTTTCGCAGGGCTTTAGATTATATGTAATCTTTGTTGTAAAATTAATAAATAAACAAATAATAATAATAATAACTGCGTGATACGACACAGATATTTTTAGGTCATAGACGTCTATACACGAATTTTCGTACGTCAAATTGCAGGTGCAAAGTTGGCAGACTACTGCAATGTTCATTGTACGAGGAGACGTTGAATGTATTCTATCTTCTCATATTTAAATGACGCAACCTCGAAAGGTCACGGCGCGAGATCCGAACAGCTAAACAAGCTGCGGTTTGTGCCGGAAAGCATTCTAAGACATATTGACGTATTTACACGAAATATATCGAGTTAGGTATTTTTTGTTATTTCGCTATATTACGCAGCTATAGTGAGTTCGCAAAAGCAAGATAGCGTTAGTAATATAAGATCTGTGCTTTTTGGTTTAGTTAGTACGCTTCTCTAGACACACGCACACTTGTCCCGATTGAGCTTATTGTCTTCCAAATACGTCCCCTGAGGAAAGTTCAGACTTGAGCCCCCAACATTGAGAGATCACACTTACGTTCACAATGTATTCAAAGAACTCAGCAAAAGATTGACAGAATCTACTAGTGGGTGACCCCAGAGACAGCTTCCTCACACAACACATTACAATTGCGATACAGCGAGAAAATACAGCATCTTCGAGAACTTGCCGTGAAAGCACAGCCCCCTTATACTTCATAATTTGCCCCGGCTTCGCACGGAACCTATAAAATTATCAGTGTTTCTCTAGGTACTGTATTATGCATGTATTATAAACTTTGCTCTTGAATCACACTATCTTTTAAAAAAACCGCTTCAAAATCCGTTGCGTACTTTTAAAGATCTAAGCATACATAGGGACAGACAGACAGCAGGAAGCGACTTTGTTTTATACTATGTATTGATTTGTATCCATCTATTATTTTTATTGAACAGCATAAAACAGAGTGATATGATTCACTGATGCAGTAAAATAGCTTCATTACGAGTACGTTGAACGTCTTAAACGACCAACCTTTGGGATTCTCAAATTGGAATACCAAACGCAGGAATTTGATCCGAGGCAATGACTCCAAACCAGTTTTTGATCAAAATGACATTTCACATACGAATGTTATGTCCTTCACCACAAGGGTTTAGAATATGTCACTCGAACATAAAAAAATGGTTATGGAGGCATGTTTTTTTTGGATCGAAATGCGGTTCAACTTGTTCAAATACAGCGCCAGAATCAAGGTACAGTAAAGGAAACTGAAACACATGCTCTTTCTGAACCTTATTTTCACTGTGATGAGAACGAAGGTTTGTTGTACCTGTTCCTTTACCTTTGTTATTTTTAGCTTTTCGACTGCTATGCAGAAATTCTTGATTTTGTGTGAGAAAACGATGCTAATACTTAATTTTAACGGAATTTGCTTGTCTAAATACAATCATAGCCGACGATAAGCACTCATGCAGCGTACGAAGGCGAGCACAAGCACAAGATGATCTGGCTATTAAAATTGCCGGGTTGTAATGTAAGTAGTCGAAAAGACTGTCGGAGTATTCATATAAGACACAACAGAAAAACAAACAACGTGTTTACAAATAACATGTTTACTACCTTGAAAAATTTAATTAAATTTTTTATAAATATTTCCATTGTACGACAAATTAACCATCGAATAATGTACCTGATACTGTTTTGAGGTCCATTATTGTGTTGTTGATTCTTGTCGCACAACGGAACTTTTTCCGATCGCTTTTTTGTATGGTTAACTACGCCTAAAGTACGTCCAACTTTTTGGTCCTTACCCAAATAACAGCGCCATTTCTCGCTTGCTGGTTCACTGCAGTAAAGTAGTACGGTAAGATGTAAATATTAACGTATTCACATAGGAAAAAGCCTTTCAAATAAACAATGCAAAGTTCGACACACAAAAGCATAAGGAAAAATTCGAAAGGTTGAGCAAACTTTCGACGTTAGGGTGGCCACATGGTTAACGCGCTGGACCGGCAATCCACAGGTACCGGGTTCGATTCCCGGTGTCTTCCCCCAGGTTACGAGTACGTATTTAAATTTTCCTTTGAGCTTTGATCTGTGTATCAACGTGTTTATGAACAATATAATTGTACGCAATTAGAGGCACGATTTGTTGTTGTCCTCTCAAACCGGTAACGATCGGCCGATTCCATTTAAATGCGAAGATGAGATCATATTGCTTCGAGAAACATAGAAAATACTTAGAAACTTCTATACAATAATGCCTCATCCTTTAGTCGATATGCTGGTCAAGGGTCGTTAAGTTATTCAGAGTGGCCACACTCTGAATAACTTTTTCGTGGACTATTTTGGGCCAGCTTACTCTATCCTGGGCTGCGTGGATGGCATCGGAATTGAGGTCTTGAGGGTATAACGTGTCTCGAGCGTGTTGGACTTCATTCTCTGGGCCATCTTCCGCACACATTGCCTGTTACCAGCAGCTTTTCTAAATTGTCTCCTCTCTTTCTGGAAATGTGGCCAAAGAACTTGAAACTTCTATTCTTCTTCCTCTTAGTCGTACACTCTTGTCAGAGTGGCGTGGCTATGGATTGTCCTCTTCTACATTAATGACGGCTTTTGCGATTTTTCTCTATCTCTCTCTGTTTCTGGCACTCCGTGCACACTCCGTAAGGGAACGTTTCGTCGTGGACTTTATGAGATCCGTCCACCTACTAGAAGATCGGCCGCGAGAACGTTGACCTTCCACTCTCCCCTGCACTACCAAACGCTCCATCGACTTTTCGCTGCGGATGATATGTCCAAACATTTTCAAGTGAAACTTCTATACAATAATAAAATTCAAATACCTAATAATCAGTTTTCAGGAAAATCATATAAACGTATAACGATTTGTATGACGCGGCCCCAGCTGTACAGAGTGTACAGTGCCATCTGTCGGTATAATTTTCTTTGTCCTCACATCACACCAAAACAGCTGGACGGTTTTTAACCGATTGTGTAAAAAGGATAGCTGTACATCTAAAATTGGTTTTAGGATACTTTTTACCCGACTATGGTGTAGAACCGACTATGCTACACTACTCGCGAAGTTGACCGAAGTTGGGTGAATAAGATAGTGTGGAGAGGCTGCGGAAACCCATACTTCGGCCGACCGGTAAAGATCGCGAATAGTGTGGAGCCGAAATTACAGAAATAAATAGGCGGAACTCGTATACCATTATAAGGGCCGCTCTTCACGTACCTACATCTCAGGAGTGACTTTATGGAGAGTACCTTTCTCTTTTTGTTTTCATCTAAAGTTGAAAATCTGGTACTCGTGAAAGGGGTTGGTGCCTTAGCAACAGCTCAAGGCGAAGGCCGGACACTCGAAACGGCGCCAGACCCAAACGACCTTGGGCTGTGTCGATTTGGTTATTCTACAATTTTTATTGCAATCCGGTTCATTTCAGAACATGTTGTGACAGTCACATTATACATTAATTGATACGAATGTGCCCAAAGGGTGAAAATAAGTCTAATTATTCATTCATTCCTGCATCAAGAGTCATGTTATGTACAGTGCTTGAGCTAACAGAATGTGGTTCTAATGTTATACCTGTCTCGCTCGCACTTACGCTCCAGAGAAGAACCTCTCAGTTTTCACCCAAACCCGAATCCCAACCTCACGGACTGTATTTCACGGGGCTACGGATCTACGTCCTTACATATAAATATATGTAGGTATAGTTTCTGACTTAACTTTTTGCACAGCCATCGACAACTTATCACTATTAGAGCAATTAAATAAATTTAAATACCATGGACCTACATCAAGTATAGCGGAGATCCTATCGTCACCTACTGATTAACATTATCAAATCATCTCTTAGTTTATTGACCGAGCGAGTGAAGTGACCCATTTCAGATTCGCCGATAATTTTTTCGTATGTCCGAATTTTGGATGTTCAAATCTGCGGCTGTTCTCGCCTACTTAAATTTTGTATTCATATTTTCGAAGCAGATTTGTCTGAGGTAACAAACATTAAAAACAAAAATACCACTAAACTGAGAACCACCTCATTTTTAAGTAGATTGAAAAAGAAGGCTGGAGAGAAAAAAGAATCCCAGAATTATTCACAGTTTCCAAATGATCAATCACCCGCACAAACGAAGCTTTGTAAAATAAGAATAAATGTTCTATCAGCAAGCTTAATAAAATTATATGCATAGGTTCATACCTAACAGTTGCCTAATTTGAAAAAAAAAATAGAAAGGTCGGAGCAGAATTGGAGCTTCTCTAAGAGCAATAAATCAAAATGCTCCTAAAAAGGCACCAGATAGGGATCGGGTTCCGCGGACGCTGCCTCTAATCACATACATGAAGCATCTTACACACGAAATCGTTCGTTCACCTGCGCACACGCACCGGAATGTCGCCTTGACCCGCAAATTGTAACACTGTCACTTTTCGCGCAACATGACAATAATTCTGACGTTTCGGTAATGCTAGTCGAAGGTTGCGGCCAAAATTAACAACTTAGTAGTAACTTATGTTGGACAATTTAAATATCGATTTCTTGTACTATTATCAAAAACCGGTCAAGTGCGAGTCGGACTCGCGCACCGAGGGTTCCGTACAAACACTTTCCATCCTTAAGTGGTTAATTTAAGTTTGCACCTGGTTTGTATAGCGCTCCATACAGATGAGGTGCAAAGTTAACGCAACCAATCCCGTTTGTTGTATGGGAGCCCCCTTAAATATTTATTTTATTTTTAGTACTTGTTGTTATAGCGGCAATAAAAATACATCATCTGTGAAAATTTCAATTGTCTAGCTATCACCGTTCTTGAGATACAGCCTGGTGACAGACGGACGGAACGGACGGCGAAGTCTCAGTAATAGGGTCCCGTTTTTACCCTATTGGGTACGGAACCCTAAAAAACTATAATGGACTAGACTACTGTCTCTGTACATATTAACTTGTTCGTTTGCCTAGTTTCTATAATGATTCCTTCTCTCATTTGCTCAAAGGATAATTGGAAAAAAGTCCTTTCCAGCGGGCCTATGATATCTGATAAATAAATGCGTAAGCATATGTCACTCACACTCGCTCACTGAAAAACATGACGGTTGCTTTGTCACTTATTTATCGCCTGATAAAAGCAACCAGCCCGCAGGGATAAGTTCCATGGTTCCATCAGGCGATCCGGTTGCCCTCCTATGACATTAAAAAAATGGACTTTGTATACATCTAGGTACTGCTTTTAATTTCTTTGTTAAATAGTTTTTATGTGCAATTTATTTTATTTATCGTATGGCGTACAATTTACACTGCGTGCTAACTTATAATCTAAATTTACAATTTGTAAGGAAATTAACAGCTTCGCTTGTTAGGTTTTTAAGATTGCAATAAAGATTAGGAATACTAAAAGAATAGAAAAAGTAATTTACATACACACAAACAATACCTATAAACAAGAAAAACCAAAGGCAACTCTAACCACATTCTACTTTCTCCATTTTCCTGTTTTAAAGATTTTCTAAGAGTTATTTTAAGCCGTTTAAAGAAGTAAGTGAAGAAGAGTCTTAAATATTTGCAATGCATGTTTCTGCAACCTTAAAACATGCAGGGAATCTGCTCCTCCTTGCGTTGTGTTCCTGATCACTGAGGGTTGTGACTTCTGATCATCACTACTTTTGACGATGTCACGCCGTCTGTCTCTGTCTCTAGCGACGAGAAGAGCTTCGTGAACGTTCGCGTCAAGATTGTTGGATTGGTCGGACCATCGCATCGGACTCAGTGTCATGGCGTCTTTGATTTTGTCTGTGACGAGACGCTGTTCTAGGTTATCACCCGGTTCCCTGGCAATATGATAAAAGTACTCAACGATACGACGAAAGCAGGTATGCTGAGTCAAGTTTTGATGCATACAAATGTAATTTGTGTAAAATTATTAAGTGTTATTATAACATCTATATTAATGGCAACTATATAAGAAAAGCTGGGAGCTCAATCTAACTCAAAAAACCTAAAATTCTTTCTTATGTATTATAGTGCAGCATTATCTGCTTTTTTGGCAGTTCACTTGATGCTCATCGGTTTCCAACTAGTTGCTTAAATATAAAATTACCATCCGTTGTTCGTTTCTTTTCCCAAAGGTCTCAGCATAAGATTTTATAATCAGATACAGTTGAATGGCTGCGAGTTGCGAGTATTACGCTGTTGTACAACGTAATCAGATAGCATACAATGGGCGTATACTAATGTTCGTACATTGTACACATCTGAGTGGGCGAGGCAATATCTTATCTGTGGAACATGCATATGCCCTCGGTGTCATCCCAGGTGCGATGTCGTAGATAACCAAATACCTACGAATATTATTTACCGTAAGAAATTTTCGGATTTCGTGGTCACCATCAAACATCATCATTGGAACTGCTGTCAACCGACCAGCCAACTTTTATGTTTTTTTTTTGTAGGTCCAGGGTTCAGGGTGGGTAATTGATGGTTCATAGGATTTCACTGCAAGGGTTCTTTTTGCTACGTGTTAATTTATGAGTCTAGTCACCTATCAAATTATGTGCTGTCATTTCAGCCCACTTAGAAAAACATTCCGATTCATTTACACCACATCCCAATCGAAAAGTTCCAACTAGGTAGATACATACCTATTCGACAATCTTCGATATATGTATGTTATGTAAAGCTACGAGTAGATCCGGTCCGGTCCAAATTTGATTAGATCAATAATTTATGTTAAATCCTTGCGTAACACTATCGCACGCCATGCTGATATCAGCATACTTGTTGATTTCTGGCGTATTTATTATTTCTCGAGTCTCTCTTTCAATTTATAAATATATTGCTATATTTAATATTTTTATTGTGTAAAATTTCAAAAAACGATTGACAAATTTTGTAGTACTATCAGCTTACTACTCTTATGTGCATATGTAGTAGTGATATACAATAATAATGTGGGGTGGCGCAGATCAATAACGCAGTCTCTGGCATTAATAGTAGTATTCAGATAGCTTTGTCTCGATACACTTAATGTATATGTCGATTTTAGGTATATAAAATGAGATATTTTTTTGGGTTTCCGCGACTGCCACATTTAAATATGGACCGAGAAAAAATGTGTTTTCCTCAGTCAACCTTTGACAACGGTAACTGGAAAGTTACCGAAACGTCAGGGAGACTCAAATTATTAATATACGCGATATAATCCGTTTAAATCATTTTATTTTCATTTATAAAACGAGCCAAAATGACAGATGTGACTCACAAGAGTACGGACGGAATCATTCCTTAACAAAATAAAGAAATCGTTTAATCTAGACGTACTACAGGTAAAGTGATATCATCAAAATAAAACTCTTGCAAAATTATAACTAAGAAATTAAGTTTCAAGATTGTTCACTGAGTGCTCACTTAATTTAAATCTTACATTTCGAGGACGTACTAAAGGTTGCCTGCAACCCAAAGGCTATCTGAAAGAGATCGTTCATGATAAAATCAGCTAACGAGTAACTCTGTTTGATTTAAAGTTCCAATTGTATTGTTTTTCTTGTTGGCCTGTAATATAGAACTGTTCTGCCTTTGCAACGCAGGTATACTTACTTACATTGCTATATGTTACAAATCATACAGCATGATTTCGTTTTCCTCACTTATTACGACTTGAAAGACAAACGAGCGAACACACTTTCGCAGTTGCGATACCAACGGTACCAGGGTAACATCACAGCATCGGCGTTAGATGAGCGAGCGGTGCAAATTTGGCATTTGTGGTGTCTCGGCCTCCAACCGGCCTCGGCGCGGCCTCGACCTTTAACGCACCATACCTCAACAAAGATTTCGCGCTAGTAACATCCCAAACGCACCAGGAAACATCAAAGATTTGAATACTGCATGCTCAACCCACGTAGTTATGAAGTTATTACCATAATCTACGACTTCAGGAAGAGCGAGTCCTCCTCACACGCCTACTAGAAGGCCTCAGAACTTTTAATTATTTGTGTGTACCTTATCAAACTCTGCTATAAGGATCGGTCCTGGGTTCGAAGCCCGGCCGGGGCAAATATTTTTCCTGGGTCATGGAATTTAGGTATTTATATATTATATACCAGCGACCCACCCCGGCTTCGCACGGGTGCAATGCTGCATAAATTATGCATGTATTATACCTACATATAAACCTTCCTCGTGGATAACTCTATCTATTAAAAATGCCGCATCCGTAGTTTTAAAGATCTAAGCATACATAGGGACAGACAGACAGGAAGCGACTTTGTTTTATACAATGTAGTGATAGTGATATCATCGTCTAGTACCCATACGAATACAAGCTTTGCTTAGTTTTGGACTAGATCAATTTGTCTAAGTTTGTCCCTTAATATTTATTTATGTCACCAGAGGTTATTGCGTCTATAAAGGCAAATGCGTATTTTGATGAAATCATAGAAAAATTAGAAACACTTCAACACTTGATAACTACCACAGCTCTAGAGTTCCGTACCCAAAGGCTAAAAACGGGACCCTCTAACTAAGCCTGCCTGCCCGTCCGTCACCAGGTTGTATCTCAAGAATCGTGATTTTCACAGACGATTATATACAGGGTGATCCCGGGGTCACGGAGCAGCAGTGAACGGGGTACTGGGGAGGGGGTCTCCTTCGCAATCCATAATAACGTATGTCCTAAAGTCTAATGCCATACCACTTTTACTCTAAACACTTTTGACATATCAATCATCTAATATGTTTTGTACTAATCTATTAACACATAAAACTTACGACTCATCATATACAAAACCATAAATCACATGTCCTAAAGTCAAATGCCATGATGATTACTTGCCATAATGATCATAAGCTATAATTACATTACCTAATATCCTAAAGTCGATAACCATATTTATAGTAGGCGTTAAATTTATAAATGTAAAGTAATAATCATTACCTATTCTACCTTAACGCAGGTCAGATTTGGGTTAGGTTAGGTACAACGACGAGCGAAATGAGGAGGAGTGTTAGGTTGAACTGCGACCCTAACGAGCAACCCTCAGGGCTCTATATCGAGGGCCGAAAAATCATAACATTACCTATTTCACATTAAGGCATGTCCGACTTGGGTGAGGTTAGGTACTACGACGAGCGAAGCGAGGAGGAGTGTTAGGTTGAACTGCGGCCCTAACGAGAAAGCCTCAGGGGTCTATATCGAGGGCTGAAAAATCATAACATTACTTATTTCACATTAAGGCATGTCCGACTTGGGATAGGTTAGGTACGACGACGAGCGAAGCGAGGAGGAGTGTTAGGTTGAACTGCGGCCCTAAACGGGCAAGCCTCAGGGGTCTATATCGAGGGCTGAAAAATCATAACATTACCTATTTCACATAAAGGCATGTCCGACTTGGGTTAGGTTAGGTACGACGACGAGCGAAGCTAGGAGGAGGGTTGAACTACGACCCTAACGAGCGAGCAAAGCGAGTGAGCCGCGGAGGCCTATATTGAGTTTATTAAGATGGAGGGGTAAAATTGAAAGGCCGCAATGATATTTGATTTAGTTTTTACTTTGTAAAAAAAAAAAACATGATGATTATGGCAACCAGTATTAGGATATGTAATTGATAGGACACTTGATCATTAATACTTAAGAAAATAGTGCAAATAATCATTAGGATATTCAATATTAGGATAATCAATATTATGGCATTTACGTTAGGATAAACGTTATTATGGCAAAAGATCATTATGACCACAGTTATTATGGAATTCACAAATAGGACAAAGGATATTATGGATTCCAATACAGACCCCTGGGGAGGGTCACACTGAGCAACTTTCACTATGGGGACAACCACGAAAACTCGAAAAAAAATCTCCTATTAAAATACTTAAACGGGTTTACTCACGTCGTAGAGGTCGAATAACGCTCGACATGTTTCGAATCGGTACGCGATTCATCATCAGGAGAGACGATCAGTCGCGGCGGCGGCCAATCGAACACTGCGGGCATGCGCCCTGTCCGCGCGGCTGCTCGACGCGGGTGTCACCGGCGGCGGCGCAAAACTACCCTCATCATCACACACAATGCCAATTGTCGGGTTGCACACAACACTCACTACGTCATTTGCTAAGGTCTCGTCCACACTAACCACCGATGTAGTATCCAAAACCGTCCTCCAACTAGGGGGCACTGACCATCCACAATCTCGGTTAAAATTCGGTTGACGACTAATTTCGATAGCCTCCCGTACTTTCCGCGTATTGCGTATTTTAATATGTCTGAGACTCACGATAGTTTTCTATGTAAAAAATCTCCTAATTAAGAGTTAATTGATAGTATTTTTTTCCAAGATTTCGTGGTTGTCCCCATAGTGAAAGTTGCTCAGTGTGACCCTCCCCAGTACCCCGTTCACTGCTGCGCCATGACCCCGGTATCACCCTGCATACATGCTATTTGTTTACAATGAAGCAAAAAATTTTTAAAAATTTCATGGTTCAGACAGGATTCAAACCTGCGTTTCCAACGGCTTTCCGGGCCAACACGGGCGTCCTACCAACTGGACCACCGAACCAGATGTCAGAGCCATTGAATCTTTCAACCAGTTGCTTCAACATGCCTTAGGTCGGCATCGTAGCGCCATCTACCGTAAAGATTTAGACTTTATCGGACTTTATCGTCGGCACCATCGTCTCAAATTTGTTGAGAATCGATAGTAACGATGTGCTACACCAGAATATTTTTTTAATATTAAAAAAAGAATACATACTATTTGTTGTATTGTGTACTAATATTTTTTTTTTTTAGACAGTTATCACTCTAATATTATAAAAGCGAAAGTTTGTGAGTGTGTTTATATGTATGTTTGTTAATTCTTCACGCTCAAACAGCCGGGCCAATATTTTCAAATTTGGTATGGAGGTAGCTAACACCCTGCATTAACACATTGGCTACTTTTTATTCCGAAAAAATGTAATGTTCCCGTGGGATCAGCGGGTAGCACCGCAAGGAGCAGCTAGTGTTTATTATAAGTGATGCAAGGTAATAAATAACTCATTGTAGCAAAAACTGCAACACTAACTAACTTTTTCATTAAGTAGTGTTATATGTGCAATCGAAATATTTTCACGGTAGAACGCCCGCTTTCTGTACAAGTAGTAGGAATTGTAAACAGCAAAACTGCAATAGTAAAGTAGTAATTGGGTACTAATAGTAGATACACTGATACGGCTGATAAGACAAATCATATTTGCTACTTTTCAAAAAGAGCAAAACTATCGAGAGCGCACAAAGCGTGTAGACATTTTTTTTTGAGGATGTCAATCGATTTTATTTTTTATTGGGATCAAATGTCTATATGGGACTACCTACACTTAGAGTGCTCTAAAAGTCAGAAATGACCGTCAAAGCTCAACATTCCTACGGAGCGCTAAAAACGCTCCATACAAAAAAAAAATAGGTAACAAAAAAAGAACCGACTTCAGTAAAACTAAAAAGTCAAAAATAACCCGTTCAAGTACAGATTACATTTGACTCACCCTTTGAAGTCAATCCCAAACCACTCAGTCAATATATTAATATATTATAGTTTATGTGAGGTTTGGCACCGACTTCAAAGGGTGAGTCAAATGTAATCTGTACTTGAACGGGTTATTTTTGGCTTTTTAGTTTTACTGAAGTCGGTTCTTTTTTTGTTCAAATTTCTTTTTTCGCTTGTTAGTGATTCATATAAAATACTTATGGCGGGGTGATCAGGGAGGTCTTGAAGGCATGCATTTCGTTTGAATTATCTCCTAACTCCTAACCGTTAAGACCTTCCATCATCAGCTCAGCATTGGAAGATGATGACTACCATATGCAAATACCTAAATAGTTTTAGAAATTATATGAAAAATATTACGAGTGCCTATAAAATTTCAGGAATTCCTTCGATTCCTCATAGATCTCGTCATCCGATCTTCACCAAAATTTAATGGGACCAGGCTTGAGATGTCTTTTCATGTACCTAAAAAGAATTTTCCAAATCGATTCATAAATGACGGAGTTCTGAGGTAACAAACATTAAAAAATAAAAGGAAAAAAAAATACAACCGAACTGAGAACCCCCTCCTTTTTTTGAAGTCGGTTAAAAATGGCCACCTTCATGTGACGTCATTTGTGGGTTGGGTACTAATATTTGTATGGAGACAATAAGTAATTTGCCATTTTCACCGTGAAAAGTGCGTTTATGTTCATGATTGTCATACAATTTTTGTTTTGTTAAATTATGAGGATTCTGAAAACAATTTCAAAATTCCCTTTGAATTAAAATAAAACATATAATATGTGTACCTTTGAATTCACATATTTAAAAAGATATGTTTTTTTTTATTTGTATCATTACATATTGAGCTAACTTTATTCATGTAACTAAAGTATGTTGTGAAATTCATCATCAGTGTATATATTTTTTTTTCTATTTGGTGTTTGCTAATTTGAAATATTCCTATGGGCCAAAATAACTGTAAATACAACTTTATTGTACCATTCCGTGTAAATTTAGAAAAAATAATGGTTGATATCGATATCCATTTAAAAAATACCTATTATAAATTTGAGAGAGAAAATAAGTTATTTTTTTTTTTTTTTTTTATTAAAGCAGTAACGTCTGCTAACGTAAAATAAGTAATTTGGGTGTAGCACATCGTTACTATCGATTCTCAACAAATTTGAGACGATGGTGCCGACGATAAAGTCTAAATCTTTACGGTAGATGGCGCTACGATGCCACCCTAAGGCATGTCGAAGCAACTGGTTGAAAAATTCAATGACTCTGACATCTGATTCGGTGGTCCAATTGGGAGGACGCCAGTGTTGGCCCGGAAAGCCGTTGGAAACGCAGGTTCGAATCCTGTCCGAATCATTAAATTTTTCAATTTTCGCTTCATTTGTAAACATTTAGTTTACGTTAGCAGACGTTACTGCTTTAATAAAAAATAAGTAATTTGGGTGTAGCACATCGTTACTATCGATTCTCAACAAATTTGAGACGATGGTGCCGACGATAAAGTCTAAATCTTTACGGTAGATGGCGCTACGATGCCACCCTAAGGCATGTCGAAGCAACTGGTTGAAAAATTCAATGACTCTGACATCTGATTCGGTGGTCCAATTGGGAGGACGCCAGTGTTGGCCCGGAAAGCCGTTGGAAACGCAGGTTCGAATCCTGTCCGAATCATTAAATTTTTCAATTTTCGCTTCATTTGTAAACATTTAGAGAAAATAAGGTTCTAACAATGATGAATCAGGGTAAATATAAGTTAATTTTGTACTAATTTTGTCAGTAATTGACTAAATGCTTTTCATTTAACTCCAGTTAAAATAAAAACTAAACTAAACTTTATTACGAAAGCAGGCATAGGACCAAAAATAATACAATTGACTGAGTAATAAGTACCCAACTTCCAACTTTAACCCATCTCACTCTTGACCGAAGAGCAACAAGCGTAAAAAAACGCGAATTATAGATTAAATGAAGCGATTAACCCGTCACTACGATGCGGATACGTCAAAAACTCATTACACCACCGATGCTATCGCGGGTTGGGCAACGCGGCGTGTCTCAATCTAGAACATTCCAGAATTCTTTGTGAACATCGATTTAATCAACTTGGTACAGTCACCCAACTATGGTCCACTCATTAATTTTTTATCTTTCACTAGCGACCCGCCCCAGCTTCGCACGGGTGCAATACTGATAAATTATGCATGTATATTATGTGTAATTATGCATATAAAACTTCTTCTTGAATCACTCTATGTATTATTTTAACCGTATGAAATCCGTTGCGTCGTTTTAAAGATCTAAACATACATATAATTCAGTGAATAGAGAATTTTTTATATGTTGTCTAGGATGGTTAGTCAGTGTTTAAAACGCAAAATGCACAATCCCCCCCCCCCCCCTCCGCGCCCGCCGCCATATTGAAAAAACCGGCACGTTCTTCATATCATTTTAGCAAGAAGAAAGCTTTGGCAATGTTTAAGAGAGTTAAATTTACTACATTCTCCATTTTATATTTTGTTTCTAGGATAGATAGATAAGGAGATATGCACATTTAAAAAAACGTAAAAAATCGCAATTTCCAACTCAAAAATAAACTTAGGCTCAGTAGGCAGGTCCTACTGAGCCGGCAGTCCCGGGTTCGAATCCCGGCCAGGGCAAATATTTATGTGATGAACTCGAATATTTGTGCTTGGGTCATGGTTGTTCTAAGTCAAAGTCAAAGTCAAAGTTATTTGCACACATGTTGTTAATACAGTAGATCTTAAAATGATTAAAGTTTCAAACATGTTTCTATGTATTTAAGTATATTTATCTATATAAGTATGTATACCGTCGTCTAGTACCCATACGTCTAGTTCAGTACAGATATAATACTCTCTTCAGCCAGGTCACGCATTTAAATTTATCATTGTATTCCATATGTATTCCATCTTTGTATCAACGGTTAAAAATTGTTTCCATAAAAAATACCCTTATAATTTTCAAGCGTATATTCTCTATTGGTTGATGTGGTAACACCTTAAATATACAGAATTGGAACCCACGACTTTTCGACAACCCGCCGCTATCGTGCATCTATCGAGGAGGTCACGACTTTTGAATCACTTGTAAAGGTCACACATAATTACACATAATCCGCCTACCATTAGCTCTTGAGATTCCACTTTTTGACTTCCTGTGTCAATGAAAAATTATAAACTTACTATTCTAATATATTATTTCGAGACACAATTATGTCTTTCGAAATGTTTTTTTTTGTGAGTAAATACTACATTTTTTAATTGCTATAATAAAAAACTAAACTGAAGAGGTTGGACCGGTAATCCAAAGATACCGGGTTCGAGTCCCGGTGTGGACTGTGATGAGCGCAATTTAGTTTTTCTTTGCGTGCTGATCTTTGTATCTATATTATATCTATTAGCGACCCACCGGGGCTTCGCACGGGGCAATGCTGATATATTATGCATGTATTATACATATAACCCTTCCTCTTGAATCACTCTATCTATTAAAAATAAGTTGAAAAACCGGTCAAGTGCGAGTCGGACTCGCGCACCGATTTATTTTATTTTGTTTTTAGTATTTGTTGTTATAGTGGCAATAGAAATACATCATCTGTGAAAATTTCAACTGTCTAGCTATCACCGTTCTTGAGATACAGCCTGGTGACAGACGGACGGACGGACAGCAGTCTCAGTAATAGGGTCCCGTTTTTACCCTTTGGGTACGGAACCCTAAAAAAACCCCGAAATCATAGATGTGCCTTTAATATGTGAGGAGTACCTCCGATTCCTCATGGATCTCGTCATCAGATCTTCACCATAATTTTATGGGACCAACGTTGACGCCTACTACGCGCCTATGATGCGGTTGGCGCCATTTTGTAGCGCACCTGCCTACTCAGCCGGCGGTCCTGGGTTTGAATCCCGGCCGGGGCAAATATTTGTGTGATGTACTCGAATATTTGTTCCTGGGTCATGGATGTTAATTATGTATTTATGTTTTATGTATATCATCTAGTACTCATTCGGACAAACTTTGCTTAATTTGGAACTAGGTCGATTTGTGTAAGAGAATAATATTTACTGATTAACTCTCAACCAAAAATAAATTAATATTCATTAATTACGAAGTTTTGTCTGAGGTAATAAACATTAAAAATATAATAATAATAAAAAAGAAATATGCACAACCAACTTGAGAACCTCCTCCTTTTTGAAGTTTGTTAAGGGCATAAAGACAATCGCTCTCATTCTGACGGAAACTCACACAAATCCCAATAAAAGCAAATTAATAATGCTAAATATAAAAAAATACACAATTGTCAAATTTTCAATGAAAAAAGGTGTTCATTAGATTTACAAAAACCACCTATGTCGCCAAGATCTGGCACCCTTTTACCTTTAATTACTTCGTAAGTTAGCAAAATCAACGTAAGACTGTAACCAACACTAAAGAAAAATGTATGTTGACATCTTTATAATTTAGTAGCTGGGCCGCGCGGTGTTACCCACTCATCTCACGGGAACATTACATTTTTCGGGATAAAAAGTAGCCTGTGTTAATCCAGGGTGTCAGCTACCTTCATAACAAAATTTATCAAAAGTCCAGCCGTTTGAGCGTGAAGAAGTAACAAACATACACACAAACTTTCGCCTTTATAATTGTACAGTCTCACTACTGTACATTTTTCCGCTCACGCTGCGACCTACTTTAGGCCGAGCCATACTAAAATATTATAATTAAGTTAACGACAGTGCGTACCTAACTTGCATACGATAAACATCAATTGAAGGAACGGCTAATTAGTCAACTTAATTTGTAACCATTTAACATACAATAAACAAGTATAACGTGAGCTCAACCTCTTCACTCTCTCAACGCACTCAACCACATCAAGCAAGTGTATGGGCTAACTGGCCCCTACAATAATATTAGTGTGATAATTTACACCAATAAGTGGTATTGTACGTTCAAAAAGAACCTTGATTTGAAAAGTGTTTGACCTAGACATAGTATAAAGTTCACAGGGACAGAACATGTTATAGGAAAAGAATTTGTTTCACAGTTTTCCGATATCTCAGTGTACAAATTAATAACTATAGAGTAAAGAAAAGTTCACATACCAACGCAACCAAAATATACAGAAATTAACATATGTTTAAGCATTAGGAGTTGTGTATGTAATCGTAAAACATACAAAATTAAATTATCATAACTTCATTAAATTATCAATTTGTACAAACCACATTTACTAATGGTACAGCACCGATTCTCAATTATTGGTCCGATCTCTTTAGCGGGAAGTCAATTAGAAACTTCCAAACATAATAAGTCAATATAAATATACAAATTACAAACAAACACTCACTTTTATGCTGGATATCTCCACACGAGCTTTGTCGGCGGGTACAACGCACTGACTGACGGGGTACGAAGGTGAGTGAACGATTCGAACGTCGTTCACTCTCGGTTTCGTTCATTCACTTTCGATTACCACAGATGCTGTATAATGAAAATGATCTAACAATATATGTTTGTACTATGTTGGTTGTTTGTTTCTACTTTTACGGGGTCTTGTCTGTGTTGCCATCGCGATTTCGGCTCCCCTTTTCGATTACCATCAGACAAAGGGGAGCGACTATGTTGTGCCGATATTAAAGGAATTGTTGGCTATGTACACTCAATAGCAAAAATATACATATACAGGATTAGTTCGTTCATCAATATCTTCTATCATCTCTATTGACGGGTCATAGAGTCAAGCAAATATATTTTGTAATAGACTAATCGTGTATATATTTTTGCAGATAAACTGTATAAGATATAGAGCTATAGATATTGTCAATGACATTTTACGTTTACGACATTTTGCGACTAAAGGACATTGTGCGTCTAATCCTTACTTGCTAATAAAATTTCAGACTAACATTTTCATATCCTTTAACACTTTGGCGACCAAGGATTTTGGAGCGCTACGCGTGTAGCAGTTAACATGGGGAAATACGTATGAAGCGAAAACTCGCTACGAGCACAGTGCCCACGGAGCGGGTTACCGGTGTTCAAAGTGTTAAAATAACATACTGATACTTCCAACTCGTGACCTCCTTTCTAGGTGTCAAATAAGCACTCACAAAAACTCTAAATACAATAGGTACCTTACGGCCAAAAGTCCCTCCGGTATCGTATCAAAATTCCGAATTCTTTCCCGTCTGTAACGTTTCACCATAATTTGTCCGACAGTATTTTTTCCTGAAACTCATCATATTTTCATAAACGTTTAAAACGATGCGTTTAGGTTCACTCCGTCCACATTCCCATTTCGTTTACATTCCTATTTCGTCCAAAATCCCACTTTGTCCGCAATCAATTCCCAATTCGCCCACTTCCCATTTTGACAGCATTCCCATTTCGTCCACTTCCCATATTGTCAAAATTCCCATTTCGTCCATATTCCTACTTCGTCCAAAATCCCATTTCGTCCGCAACCAATTCCCAATTCGTCCACTTCCACGCAATGGGAATGCGGACGAACTAGGAATGTCGACGAAATGGGAATGTTGATGAAGTGGGAATGTGGTCGAAGTGGGAAGAGGACGAAGTAGGAATGTGAACGAAATGGGAATGTGGACGAAGTGAACCTAAATGGTTTTAAAGAACCCATTAGATTAGGTTTGTTTTATACTTAACTATTTTGAAAATATGAACAGGGTATTTTAACACAACAGATTTAGAAAAAAATGGCTTATAGTAGAGTTGTTAGTCCGCTGTTTTCTAACATAATTGTGCGCATCGGGTTACAAGCATAAAATTTCTACCACAGATAGAGTGTTCCACGGTAATTATTTTCAGATGTGGAGGGAAGTCAGATTCGTCCCGTGTGAGGCGGGAGAGCGGAGTGAATAGGGCCAAGTATAACTCTTTTCTTTCTTTATTGCTGGTCAGTTAAGTCTACCAGGACGTGTTTGGTATCGTTTCCGTGTAAAACAAATATCAGAAATTATTTTTTATGTTATTTTTGTATAGTTCTATATAAAAATATGGGTATATGGCCGAAAAGGTAAAAATCACGACAAGTTTTTTTTGTTCAGTGAGGTAAATTAGTTTAATTTCGTGAACATTTTCAAATTATTATTATTATTTTAAAAAGCTCATTTAATCTAGTTTCTAAAAATATATGCATGTTGGGCACTTCTCATACAAACAGTAGCTTAAAATATATCTTTACGTCGGCGTAACCAACGTAAATCTCCGAACGCATCCTATTTCGCTTCATTAAATACATCAAATAATGATTATTAACATGCTTTTACATATAATATTGACTATATACGTCCTAGAAAAACAAATTAATTTAATTAAAACAAAATATTTTTTTGCTAATGTATCACGAGCACACGGGCTAATCTCAACATCAACAATTTATTTAAGTTACTGTTTGTATGAAAAGTGCCCACTATGTATACATTTTTAGAAACTAGATTAAATTTGATATTTTGCAATATTTTTGTTAGTTGTAAATATTCAGGAAATATAACTAATTTATCTACCTGAATAAAAAAAACTTGTTGTGATTTTTACAATTTCGGAAATACAACCATATTTTTATATGGTACTATGAATAAATAACATGAAAGATGAATTGCTGATATCTGTCTTACACGAAAACGATACCACACATGTCCTAGTAGCGTTATCTGATCAGTAATATAAAAAGAAAAAGAGGACTCCTTTGTCCTATTCACCCCGCTTTTCCGCCGCACAGGGGACGAATCTGACTTCCCTCCACATCTGAAAATAATCACTGCAGAATACTCTATCTGTGGTAGAAATTTCGTGGTTGTATCCCGATGTACACAATTTCGCGACTTAGCAAAATGTACTAGAACACGCAGGCTAAGCTTAACATCAACATTTTTTTCAAGGTATTTTTTGTATGAGATGTGCCCAATATGTATACATTTTTAAAAACAAGATTAAATTTGCTGTTTAGTGATATTTTTTTTAATTGTAAATATTCAGGATAGATAACTAATTTATCGTTCTGAATAAAAAAAACTTGTTGTGATTTTTACCTTTTCGGCAATAAACACAATTTATTATATAAAACTATTCGTAAATAACATAAAAAAATAATAGCTGATATCTATTTTACACGAAAACGATGTCGCACAAGCCCTAATAGCCATAACTGATCTGTAATAAAAAAAAGAAAAAGAGCAGTACTTGGTCCTCTTCACCCCGGTCTCCCACCACACAGGGGACGAATCTGACTTCCCTCCACATCTGAAAATAATCACTGTGGAACGCTCTATGTGTGGTAGAAATTTCATGCTTGTAACCCGATGCGCACAATTTCGCGGCTTAGCAACTCTACTATTATAGTCAACGTAAATTTCAGAAACTGGTGGGAAACAAAAAATCGAACTTAATACGATAGCGATAGGTAACGTACGGTCCCTCCCTAGGATCATTCATGAAAATTTACGAGCCAGCTGTTGGGTAATTATCACCACAACCAATCTAAAATTTTCAGGCACGTGTAATTTTTTTGCCAAGTAGAATGTCTTAAGCTATAGTTAGTATTACTGTAAAATAATTATTCAATAAATATCTTATCTTATCTTATCTTAAAATCTAAATTCCCGCTTCCCTAACACGATTGTTATACAAGGATGAAGGATTTTCTTTAAGCGCCTACCATTTTCTAATGGCAAGTTTATAAGCACGCCATTTTGGACTAACTATTCAGTTAGTCCAAGTAGACATTTACTTATTTATCTTTTATTGCACAATATACCTACGTATTACACATTATCAAATTAATCGTTGGATTAAATGGAAGTTTATTACTAATAATCGGGAAAAAAAATTGGTTGCCTGTAAAGTCGGTATACGGGCGAAAGTTTTACGTGACAACGACTTTGAGTGGTAAAATAATTTTAATGTGAATATTCATTCGTATAGTAGGAAGAAGGATGAAATAATAGTAACAATTTAAAACATTTATTTATACACACTACACAATCGTTTTACAATTAACTGGCAACGTGTAAACTTGTATGCAGGCGCCTAAGCGAAATAGAAGCGCAAGACATGAACCGGTGTGTATGCCTATCTCTCTCACTCTCTCCCTCTCACTCGCTCTCATTGTGAGCGCATAACGTGAGCGGAGCGTAACGCAGTTTCTTGAAGTGTCACCCGGCAAACCAATTTATAAGACGTTGTCACGTCAAAAATTGTTAATGATTCATATATAAATTATACACATTATAGAATTTATATTAATATTCATTGTATAAAAACTATTTCATGAACTATGAGAATTGTAGGTATACTGGGTGATCAATCCAAATAGGTCAGCAGCGAGTCAGAAACTATAAGAGATATGGAAATCTGTTCTATTAGGAACCATGGGATCGATTTGAGATTGAATAAAAACTGCATTTTTTTTTAATCACACACATAACTAGTTTGACATAACCCGGACAAAACCGCTGTAAAGAATATTACAATACGACATGCGATTACTTACAAAAATTTTTTTACAGGTACAATTTCCAATGTATGAGATTTATAAAAAAAGTTGAATCAAATCAAATCAAATCATTTTATTGCAATTCATGTTGCACATTAAGAGTCTTAAATACTAGGTAAAGTCCAAAACATTGACAGAGATTGTCTCACTGTTGACACGGGTTAGGCAGAGCTCCAACAGCATCCTAAGTGACATTGCGGCTAGGTTTGACTGCCCCATCCAGAAATTTTGGATAACGCAGGTCAAAGGTGTCGCAGAATTTGTGTTATAGTGTTTAATTTTTGTGTTGTGTAAGTGTTTGTATTACTAATGTATTTATAAGTATTTTAAGTTTTCGTTGTTACTAACACTCTATGGATACTATATCTGAAATAAAGAATTTATTATTATTATTATTATTAAAACATGAGCCTTGTCAGGCACAGCAATATCTTACAACTAGAACTAAAATAAATATCAATATGCCGGTAATTTACACATAAAAATAAAAGAATTAAAATTATATTTCAATACAGGTTTGGTCATAGTCATAATGTTCATTAATTTTCATGATTATAATACAATACGGTAATTTCATAAATCTCATAGTAAATAGTATTCGAGTTCATTTAAATTAGTTAATTGCTTGTGTTTCATTTAGGAATTCCTGAACAGTGTAGTATGCTTTTTCTATTAAATAGCTTTTTAGAGTATTCTTAAATTGATTTATATTGTTTATGTCTTGGATAGCTTTAGGGAGTTTATTAAATATTTAGAAATTTGAATGCAGTTTCTATTCAATCTAAAATCGACGCCATGGTTCCTAAGAAAAAAAATCCCTATCTCTTATAGTTTTCGTTTTCTTCCTTCCTACTGACCCATTTGGATTGATCACCCTGTATATTCAATTAATTTATGTTCCTACTACTACTATAGCAACATAATTAAAAAAAAAACAGGTATTCGGCTATCAAGTACTGCAGTATCAAGTCAAACATTAAGTTAATAATTTAACTAACAAATTTTTTTTATCAGGATCAACTTCGCCCAGTAGGCCGTTCCAGGTATTTCAGAACAGACAGTAGAAGCGGCGAGGGCGTAGGCTCAAGCGGACAAGTGTTATGAAACCGCGAAGGATTGGGACAAGCACTGTGCTCTTCTTTCGAAAGACAAGACCCTTCTTGTGTCAATGTCTTCGATCATCATGCTCTTATCCCATTTAAGCGGGGTCGGCGCAGCATGCTTTTTTCTTTTATTCTTCCCTGTCATTCGTCTTTTAATTCCTTCTTCTCCTTATTGCCATCTCTCACACAATTCATCCTTATTTTCTTTGGTCTTCCTCTTCTTCTATTTCCCTACACATTCATCCTCAACACTTTTTTTGTTTTGATCTTTCAGGTCTTGGATCAATAAGCCAACTTCATTTATTAGTCGATGTCGAGCTTCTTGAAGGACCCCTCGACGCCCCCGAAGATGTCGGAGATGGTCTTGGGCTTGCCGGGGCGCCGCGCCTCCACCACGCGCCGCCGCGTCTCGCGTGAGAAGAACTCTGCGTTCAGCTTAAACCTCTCCTGCATGTTCTCTGGAAATGACAAAAAACTTAAAAGGTACTTTTTTATTGGGACTCCATTCATCCATTTTAGCATCTGACTATATGTCTGCATCTTAGTATAACCATCAAAAATTGTCTTTACAGCGCTGTAATAAGTCATTTGCAACAGATGAAATTGCATATAATATTGTGATCCTAAAATACAAAAACTATAATTTGGTATTTCGTCTTAAGATAAAACAAGTCGCTTCATGCGAATAAATTTTGAAAAATACAGTTTAAGGATATATTTTAGTCATGAACTCACGAACCAGGAGGAGGAAGGACTTATTGGTAGCATAAGTAGGTGTATACGTCCTGTAATGGAACCTGTGACCCTTTCAGCATACTATGATAACTATTTTTTATTTATTTATTATTATTAATTCCTTACCACTAGCTTTGACCACAGAGCTGTACTTCCCCCCTGCCTCTTCAGGCAGCCCTTCCACTGGTATATGCTCCTCCAGGCTGGTGGCTCCCACCTGATGGACGTACAGGCGGCCCATCACCTCTTTGTTCAGAAACGCCTTGAACATCACCATCACCTTGTCGATTAGAGATGAGGCGTTGGTAAAGTGGATAGCTGTTAGTTTTACTAACATTGCGTCCTGGAAAAGAGATGTCTCATGTTCATCATCATCATCGTCATTAGCCTGTATGAATCCACTGCTGGACGTAGGTCTCGCCATGGCACGCCACTGAGCTTGATTTTCAGCTCTCCTCCTGCACTTACCATCCACTGTCCCACGAATGTCGTCACTCCACCTTATTACAGCGTGCCGAGGGGGTTGTATCCCATGCAGTGTTTGCGGCTGCCACCCGCGTCATTAACAATGAAAAGTTAAATATTCTTTTATTTTATTTATTTTCTGTATTTCCTTCAAGGATCTGCCTACCGAAGCTTATTCCTTGAACGATTTTCAAATAAAAATATTCCATTTCAATATCCGTACCATTAGATACAGTCGCCATCAGATATCGTAGCAAATAATGCGTTCTAAAATATCTAACTAAACACGACACTTATTGAGAGGACGTTCAGAGAGGATTTAAGAACGCGCCAGCTTTAACCCGTGGCTTCGTTCGCGTTGAAACCAGGGTACACTATCCTACGGCAACTATACCTTTTTACAGGAAAAACTATCTCAGTTCTAAATTTCATGCAAATTCGTCCATAAAATGATTACTTGCTGCGATAAATCTGATGGCGACTGTACACACCAGCGGCGTGTCGTTCATAGAACCCGATTCCCGAGTAGCTTATTATAGAGCTCTTGAAAAAACATAAGCTAAATCTGATCCGGCTTTACCAAGACAATGTGTGACCACGCCACTGCTGGGTACAGTGGTAGCAGTAGTTTTTCACGGCGTAAACTCTTGTCGCTCACCTGAAGATAATAGAGGAATTGCTGCATAGTCTGCAGGTCGACCTTCGCCAGGTGCTGCAAGCTGAACGTTCTCATGTCCATGATGATCTGGAGACCAGGCCAGCTGCCCTCCTCCTCCTGCCACAAGTCGATCACCATCAGTGCAGCTCTGGAACCAGAGAAGTCCACAAGTGTTATGGGTTCACGCAAAATAAGACTCGTATAACGGAGTTATACCTCTTTGAGTCCCTTTTTAATTACGAAACCCTTCATCACCAGATGGTGAATTATCTTCAGACCTATGATGATGGTCAGATGACCATCATCATAGGTCTGAAGATAATTCACTGTTGTACTTAGGCCTCCTTCAAAGGCCATTATGACTGAACGTATCTAGTGGATTCTAACGACGTTTACCAGGCCAGCACCCGAAAAGGTAGCTAACCTTTTCCGGTGCGTTGTGTCCACTTAAGACTCATTGGTACTAGCGGCAGTCTTATCTAGAGCAATATCTCCTTGCCACAATTTAATTCCTTTCTACAATTTTTCGAGATATGTTTTTCTTTGATTTTCTACGGCTCTACAACCACAGATGGATCAGGAATCTACAAAGCAATAGCAGTGATTACAAAGCTACTAAGCTAGCAAAGGTACCTGATGACGTCAGTGTAGATGTACTTCTTGGCGTCTGGATCGATCACCTTACAGTAGAGCACCGCTGACCCATCGTGCGCGCGTACTTTCAGTGGCAGTAATGATCTGTAATGTAGACATCTAAGAGTGGAACATTTATACAGTTACTAGGACCTTTTCCACTATGCCAGAATGCAGAACTATTCCAGATTATGGAAAGGTGCATGTCAAAATCCCATTTACATCCAAAAAAATTCTTCTATTCGTTTGTAGCTTACCTATTGCACTTAACCTAATTGACATGAAGAGACCGGATGTATCAAAATACTTTACAACTCTAAAACACATTCGTTCACCGTACGTAAGATTGTGAAAACCGTCAGTTAATAAATAATCTTTGCAAAACAAAGATGAATAGTGTCAACTTACACAGTGGATAACGCGTTGAGGATTTTCGGGGTAACGATTCGTTCCTTGAAGAGGTTCTCGCAAAGAGTCTTAATCGTGAAATGCAGGTCGAGCACCTGCTTGGACACCTCCGCGCTGCGCTGGCAGCAGTGGTACACGAGCACCAGGTCCAGGTCTGGAAGGTAGTCATATAAATTTGAAGAAGCTCTATGTACCCAGTCTTCATTACTCCAACAAGACCAAGAAGATGTGGTCCGAGAGTTGCGGGGTTGGAATGCCTCAACGTGAATTTTAATTCCGTCGTACGGAACGTTCCAACAAACCGCTTTAACGATTTAGAGCTTGATCAAGTCCGAAGGAGAGGCATCAAGAAGACGTATTCCTGCTATATGGAACTGTGATTTTTTTAATGAGATCCCCTGACAAGAGTTGCGTGGTTAACCAGGCCCGCAGCTTGACCTAGTCTGAAGAAGTATCGTGTCTTCTTGACGTACTCTTGCTACATGAAATTGCTGCACCAGCATGTAGGACGCACCTGTGATGAGATCCCCAGGAAGGTGAGGCTGTGTGGACAACCAGGCGCGCAGCTTGGTCACGTCCGAGGAGGTGACGCCGGTGTTCTTTGCATATTCCAGTTCTAGAGGGAATTGCTTCACCACCACCGGCTCTGACATGTTGCTGGGATCTGTCAATAGTTTACTCGAAGGTTATTTAACTAAAAATTTTATTAATAATGAAATAAGAATTAACAGATCAGATAACGGGAAGATTGGAAATATAAGTATCTCTCATGAAAAAATTAAAGTTGTAACGTGTACATTTTTATATGTCTCAAATGTATTTTTACTAAAGAAAAAAAATATATACGTAACTACTATCGTATGATCTAATTAAACATAACTTAAACTATAGGGACCTAAACTATATGTACATATATCCCCTAGGTCACTACCATTTTTAGGGTTCCGTACCCAAAGGGTAAAAACGGGACCCTATTACTGAGACTTCGCTGTCCGTCCGCCCGTCCGTCCGTCTGTCACCAGGCTGTATCTCAAGAACAGTGATAGCTAGACAGTTGTAATTTTCACAGATGATGTATTTCTATTGCCGCTCTAACAACAAAAACTAAAAATAAAATAAAATCAATATTTAAGGTGGGCTCCCATACAACAAACTTACAGATAATGGTGCGGAACCATTCGTGCGCGAGTCCCACTCGCACTTGGCCGATATTTATTATATTTGTAGTACAACTCAGGAGATTTGATGTGAATGAGTGTAATTTGGAAACAAAATGCAAAGAAAGGTGAAGCTCAGTCATCAGAATCTTTGTTTCAGGTCCGGATCCTCCTGCAGCTCGTCTTTCCAGCGGTATCCTCGGTCCCCTGAAACGCTTCCTTTAGGATACAAGCTGACAGCTTGTAGGATACTGATTTACTTAGCTTTTCATATTAAATTTGTAGCCCAACATGGACTACGTTTTTTTTGTGTTATGAAATCTATAATAGACATTAGACAATGTCTAATGTCTAATATAGATTTCTGTTGAGTTCTACAGCGTACTGTAGTTATATGAATGAAATTAGCTAAATATATCACGAAACAAAGAATAAAATCCAGAAAAATAAATCTTTTTTGGAAATATGTGACTTCAAAGGTACGCAAATTTTATGTTTTTTTTTTCTAATCAAAAATAAATTTTGATTTTTTTCAGAATCCTCATAATTTTACAAAATAATAATTGTATGGCAATCATGAACTTCAACGCACTTTTTCACGGTGAAAATGGCATATTTCTTAATTTCTCCATACAATTATTGGCACCTATACCGGCCTGTGACGTCACTAGCCTGGACGCCTTTTGTATGGAGCGTTTTTAGCGCTACGTAGGAATGTTGAACTTTGACGGTCATTTGTGACTTTTAGAGCAGTTTAAGTGTATTCAGTCCCACATAGACATTTCATCACAATAAAAAATAGAATCGATTGACATCCTCAAAAAAAAATTGTCAACATGTCTATTAGATATGTTAAGTTAGAGCATATTTGCATAAAAAGGTAACACAGTTGAAATTGTCACAGATGATGTATTTCTGTTGCCGCTATAGCAACAAATACTATTCATGATAAAATAATAACTATTTTATTTATTTATTTAAACTTTATTGCACAAAACAAAAGTCAGTACAAATGGCGAACTTAATGCCTAATGGCATTCTCTACCAGTCAACCATAGGGCCAAACAGAGATGCTTCAAGTGGGTGCATATTATATACATATTATTATATTATAGGGTTTTGCCATGATACTTCGTTCCATGGGCATTTTCTCATGAACCGTAATAGGTACACAGTTGTAATTTTTGTTACCGCTATAACAAACACTTGGCCGGTTTTTTTACCCTTTGGTAAATTGAAAAAGGTAAATTGGTTATTTATAAAGACAAATTATTTAAAGCAAAACAAGTTCAATAACTTTTCAAATACACCTTCAGTTGATAACAGTCATTAATAATAAATGATAAATTATCACAACACGTATTATCTTAAATATTGATTTATATTCGAGATATGATAAAAACCATTTGATCATGTTAGAAACTACTCGTAAACGGTTAAAAATAGAATAGGCTGGTATTGGGGCTTAAAGCAGGCATATGTAATAGTATAATAGGATGAATGCGTGAAAATAACCTTTTTCAAATGCGGAACCCTAAAAATTAGAACCACTAGACCCACCTTTATCAATCACAATGATATATACAGATATAACGGCACTGATAGTGAAAAGTAGAATTAAATTCAATGTATTCACACAACCGCTCTACAAAAATAGTTCCCATATACTGATTTTATACTAATGAATCTAATCTATGTAATAAATAACTATCATAGAAACCGGCCAAGAATGCTTGAAGGGCTACTTCGATGTTCGTAATTCGTATAGTGCTGTCGCACTCACCCAAATATAGTCTAACAGGAGATCGAGAGGGAAGCTACTATATATGACGATCGAATTTCGAACATAACTAGGAGTAGATTTTACTACGCACTTGTGCTAGGAAGGACCGCGAGAGACAATTTTAGTAACCTTTGCATCAATATCTAAACTATTATAAAATTCTAAAGGTTATTGGGCATTTTGTTCGGACATAATATGACCCAAGGCGTACACAAACGAAATAGGGCTAGGTATGTAGGTTTGCATTTTTGTAAACCATGGGAGAATTGAGAAAAAAAATTGAAATCATTTCTTATCATTATAGCATTTTTGCAATGAATTAAGTTAGAACTATTGGAATTATTTCTTTGAATAGCTGCTGTTATATTGCGTTGCTGTTGTTATATTGTTTAATATACTAGACTTGTGACTTTTTTATAGAGAATCGTGCATGAACCACACTTAATTTGCACGATGCTAAAAATAAAAACATGAATTAATAGTATCACTACATCGTACACATACTGTTGAATAACTTTCTTCTGCCGGTTGATACATTAAAAAAAATACATATTTAGAAAAGTGAGATTAAATTCTCTCTTTTAAAACTAGTACGGTCTCTGTACGCGAAAGTTCGGAAAGAGGGTCAAAAACGCCCAATAACCTTTGTATTGAAAATCATTTTTTTATGGAGAGGGGTTATGATTCCAGGAAAAATCTCGATAGCGTGATGCAGGATCGTCATTTGTTTTGTATGGGCGCGCGACGCCATGCCAGCCTGGCGCCATCTGTTGGTCATATTTTCCATTGTCCTCGCATCACGCCGAAACGGCTGGACAAATTTTAACCAATTTTGGTACAGGGATAGCTGGACATCCTAAGATGGTTATAGGATACTTTTTACCCGAATATGTACAGTAAAAAAAAATACGCGTATGAAGTTGCGGGCACCTTCTAGTTTAAAAATAAAAGTATCGTTTTAAAAATAAACATCTACAAAAATTACACCCGTCTTTGTTAAAAAAAAAACAAAGCTTTTCGAATAAAAAAACAAAAAATTCAGCCTGACTCCATCATATCGAAACCAATAATCTATTCGACCTTGAACTTTATTATAGACCAAAATATACAACACATACGTATACGTTTAAACAGGAAATTCACGATTACGGAGCCTTCCATCAGAATCTCATCAATGACTTAATCGTTATAATATTCAAAATGTAAATGATATTTAAAATTATTTTAGCCAAACCAAAAGCCGCGAAAAATGCAATAAGTTCAAGCCGCTGCCAAAGTTTAGGTAAATATCGATCCGAATTTCCGAACCCTGTGAACTACTGAGGGATATAGCGGGTACACTACTATACTCTGAAGTTTCATTTGTCCGAATGCTTTATCAAATTATCATACCGAATTTTCATAATTCCGAAAACCATGTTCTGATAAAATATTTACATTATTTTTTGGGATGTCATATAACCCCAACCTAACCTAATAGTAAAAATGTCCGTTTCGCGTTATTTCACTTTCGGAATTTTCCGGTTAAACCCGGTATATTGATGGTTTTGGACAAATAAAACTTCGGGAATTTTGAGTGATCCCCGATATAGCACCGGTCACGGATAAAATAACCGAAAACCGCCACAGATAGTACAGACATGGAAAAAGACGCAGCGAAGATCATGTAGTACAAATTGCATTAAACCTGCCCAGAAGAGAGGCAGAGGCCGACTGCCGTCGACCTGGTGGTCAAATATAAAGATTAACCTCAAACAAGCCCAGTTTCCAGAATAGACAACCCAAGACAGGTCAGCTTGGCGAAAAAGAGTGAGGAGACCCGACCCCGAATAACGGGAACAGGGATAGACAAAGAAGAAGATAACAACATTTATTATCTTTCATTTAATATAACAACAATAGGCATAATTTCATCGGATATCATTTCAATTAATTATAAAAGACATTTCATACGAGTATATAAGGTGCTAACAAATTAGTCACGGATATTTTTACCTCAGATAGTACTCGGTTCTCGGAGTACATTTAAGTATGAAACATCATAGGTATTGTTATGTTTTTTTGGAGAAAATTAGGAAACAAATTTGCTACGTTAAAACACCCTGTTAATAAGATAGTTAAATGAGACCTCTTTAGGCAGATTCTAGAACCTCTTTAAACTATCATACACATGGCCTCTAAAAGTTGAAAAATAAATTACTTGAATGTCAATGTCATGCTATTTGCTCTCTGATTGTGTCGGTTGCAAAGAAATTTAATTAATTAGAATTACGCTATGTATCTATTTCACGCGTGTTCAAGAACTGCAACAACAGGATTACGAACCACGTGTATTATTCAGTCAGTGGCTTATTAGAAACGCCAGACGTAACATACTGCGGACCGACGAGTGTACATTGCGAGGGTGGGATTATTTAACATTCACACAATGCACACTTTTGTTCGGAAGATTCCCCATTTAGCACGTCCTGACCACTTTCAGACTAGCTTCAGTGTTAACGTGTGGGCAGGATTCCTTGGCGATTATTTGTTGGGCCCTGTCTTTCTCTACCGCCTTAATGGAAGAAAGTATCTTGCTAGATGAAGTAACAGTCGATCTCCGTAGAAGGATGTACTTTCAACATGATGGTGCCGCAGCCCATTACGATCGTAACGTACGAAGGAACTTAACGGAACGATTCCAATTACGATGGATTGGCCGGGGTGGGGTTCAAGCAGGTGCAGAGAACTGGCCAGCCCGCTCACCAGATTTAACCCCGCTTGATTTCCACGTATGGGGACGAGCCAAAGACTTGGTTTATGGAACCGACGGGCACACAATCAGAACGTCAGAAGAATTACAAACACGGATTACCGACGCCTTTCAGGTTATCCGAAAACGAGCACTTTTGTGCATTAAAAACCAGGGTCACCATTTTCAAGAATTTTTGTAAAGAGTTTATGCTAATAAAAGTTTTCTTATGTCCGTGCTTGCTTTTTAAATTACTTAAACTTGTTAATTAGGTACGTTAGCATTCGTTTAATATCTAACTTAACCTTATTAAATGCGAAAGCTTGTATGGGTGGATGGGTCACGCCCAAACAGTTTAACTGATCTGAATGAAATTAGGCACAGAGATAGGTTATTAGTATGAAATAGCACACAACTTTTTTACACTACTTCTTCGCATGGGACAGTTTTTTTTTGTTCCAGGCGGGCAGAGCCGTGGGCATACGCTAGTAATAACCTACAGTTTTCCCGCCAAATCATAATGACATTTAAGAAAAACAACTTTTGACGTGACATGACAGACAGTGTTAAACATCTTGACAGGCACATAAAAGGGGTGATTATTTTATAAATTAATAATAATATTTTTTTTTGTTTGGTAAATTAAAATAAAAAAATGATATACAAAGGGTCCTTAATTACAGTTAAAAGTTAATTGTTTTAATGTGATGTATTATCTCTTAAAATATCCTTGACTAATTTGTTAGCACCTTATATTGTAATTGTAACCCATATGTTCGCAAGAAAAACCTAACACTCCTCCTCGCTTCGCTCGGCGTCATAACCACGACTCTAATTTACTTTTATGTTTGACCAATATGAGTGTGTATTGTGCCTTCAAACATATTACAACAAATGATCATTATATCATATGAAAATATACAAAATGTGATTGTAGCATTCGTTTATTATGTATCGTTAAACTGACCAATATTATATCACGGATCTGCTTCTGCAGGCCTATGATGGTTGCTTTTATCAAGCGATAAATAAGTGATAAAGCATCCGTCACGTTTTGACAAACTGCGAGTGTGAGTGACAGATGCTTTATCACTTATTTATCACGTGATAAACGCAACCATCATAGGCCCCCTGGTTTGGATGGATTGCGTCCCCAACATTTAAAAGAATTAACTATTTCGTCTGCTGGTAGTAATTTTAATGGCCCTAAACTGTTGGAGTCGCTCACAAAACTGTGTAATTTCCTTTTAGAGGTATGGTGAATCCTCAGGTATATTCCCAAATTCATTCATCAAGGGGGTCAAATTCGGATCGAAAATTTGTATGGAAATCGTGTAATTTTTGAGTAAGAGAAATAAAATAAATTTCTTTTCGCCTTGATCTTTGTATCAACGATCCAGATTTTCCATCTAAAAACAAGAAAACTAATGCCATACACATGGGGAACTTGGGATTCCTTGGGTAAGAGTAGTAATATTTTGTGTACAGGTTCTTCTACACAAAGTATAAAATAAAAACCGGCCAAGTGCGAGTCGGACTCGCGCACGAAGGGTTACTTTTGCTACCTTTGGGTACCCTAAGAAAACTACTTTCAGCATTTTAGGAAATTTATCCCCGAAAGGGGTTGAATGGAAAGTGAAAGTTTGTATGAAGAACTTATGATTCTTAGAGTAAAAGTGATAGTAATTCGTGTGTAGGTTTGTGTGAGGTTGTCCTTTATAATAATAAAAAAATATATAAAAAAAAACAATACAAAAATGAGGCGTCGTTGGAAGCATCTGGTTATCCTCTCTACTTATATCTATCTACTGTAATAGCAAATTATATAATTAGAGTTTGATTCCGAGATTATTGGTGATGTCAGTGCATAATGGCCTTTATGTGTAGTTGAGTCTCTGCCCGCGAACAGCGACTGGCCTTAATACTGAACAAAACCTCTTTGAGAGAGGTTGTGTGCTTATAAATCAAAGTATTGTTCCTCCATTAAGTGTGACTACTTGTGACTTTTTGCGGTATAGTGAAGGAAAGTGAGTTTATTGTTTTAATATTTTTTTAAGTTAGTTAATGTACAAAGTGACAGCATACCTTAGTCGTTTTGAAATGACTGAAATTTATCACATCTTCTTTTTTAAAGTTTTTTTTTTTTAATAAGTTTATCGACTCAAATTATAATATGTAAATAATGAATCCACTCACAAAATTTCATGAGGACCGATCGAGAAAGAAAATCTGTAGGCGAATAGAACCGAACATCCGCACATATGAAATAATTTTGGGGCAAGCTGAAACCCTCGGTCAATAAAATTGAAGACTAAAATTAAGGTTAAATGACTACAATTATAAAAAAAACAACTTAATTGCATTCATCATGGCGCTTCGCGCTGTTGAGTTTTTAATAATCATCCATCTCCAAAGAAAACTGATCAAACCCTCAAACGTCAATAGGGAATTATCATAATTTTTTGGCTTTTTTGTGTCTTGAAATGTAATTACCCTATACCCTCTTTATGTTGTATGGGAATCTGATCGACTCGAACGGCCTTAAGCTAAGAAATACTATTTAATCGGAAAAATATCTTCAACTAGCTGCGCCGTGCCGTATTACCCGCTCATCCCAGGGGAACACTACATTTTTAGGAATAAAAAGTAGCCTATACGTTAATCCGGGGTGTCGGCTACCTTCGTTCCAAAATTTGTCAAAATCGGTCCAGCCGTTTGAGCGTAAGTAACAAACATACATATAAACACACAACCACAAACATTCGCCTTTATAATATTAGTGTTATAACACTAGCGTATAATAACTATAGGTATAATTATATCGAAGAAGGAAAACTATCACGAGTAAGGGCCTTATACACTTGCGAGTTGCGGGCGAGTTTTCTATAAAGTATCAGTCGGCGAACTCGCTGCGTGATTGCATTCATACAAAATTCGCTCGCAATTTGCAAGTGTGTTGAAACCCTAAGTAGACTTCAGTCGTTCTAGAGTAATAGGATATTAAATAGCCTATTGTTTTCTATGCGGAAAATACTACAATAGCCTAACAATAACGACGACGCGGTTGGCTCAGTTTGTAAGCAGTCGAATCCTGGCCAGGGCAAATATATGTGTGATGAACTCGAATATTAATGCTTTGGTCATGGTTGTTCTATGTATTTAAGTATATATTTATCTATATCGTCGTCTAGTACCCATAACACAAGCCTTCCTGAGTTTAATTTGGGACTAGATCGATTTGTGTGAGGTTGTCTGATATTTATTTAATAACAGCAGCAGAGCTAACTTCGCTTGTTGAGTAACTTAGCATCATCTGTCCCGCTCGCTCCGTATTTTAAAAATTGTGACAGGCATTTGTTGCGCGACAAAAAATCGCGTGTGCAAGCAATAGGCTAGTTGACCCAGTTTTGAAATATATTTGAAATGGTTAATAATGATCCCATCAAAAACATAAATGTAAAATGAGAGCCAAGTTCAATATCGCGTGCACTTCGCCGACAAAAGAATTGAGATCTGCAAGGGCGCCAAGTTCTTTGCCCTAAAATTTTAAGATACAAGGACATGCGACATACTCGATGCATTTATTTTACTTGGGGTGTAATTCAATATCAAGATTTGACTTGGCTAGTTTTCACAAACTAACTAAATTTTATAAAAGAAACATAGTCATAGTTCATTATCAAGCTAACAGTAGGTATAAGTAACAAGACGTACACTAACTTGCGTACTTACCTTTACGAAAATAGGTTAATGATTTGATTGATTTTGATTTATAATATAAATTTATATTTTAAAACTAGCCAAGTCAAGTCTTGATATTGAATTACACCCCAAGTAAAATAAATGCATCGAGTATGTCGCATGTCCTTGTATCTTAAAATTTTAGGGCAAAGAACTTGGCGCCCTTGCAGATCTCAATTCTTTTGTCGGCGAAGTGCACGCGATATTGAACTTGGCTCTCATTTTACATTTATGTTTTTGATGGGATATCATTACTTTTTGTACAGAAATTATTATGATGTGTAAATTACTTAATTATTATTTGTTAATTAGTTCTGTGTGCTATTCTAGTACATCTTTTGAAAGTTTTGAATAAACAAAGAATTTTCCAAAACGGTTAGTACGTATTGGATTTTTATGTGCATGTATGTGTGTGTGCGTGTGAGTGTATAGGTATGCTATTCTAGTATATCTTTCAAACAAAAAAAGAATTTTCCAAATCGGTTTATAAATGACAGAGTTCTGAGGCAACAACCATCAATAATAATAATAATAAAAAAAATTAAAAAATCACTGTTTTAGATTTTTATATGTATACACACACAATTACTAAGCTGGATGCCAAATTTCACCTTTCTAGGTCACCTGGAAGTGGGTTAGGTTTTTGATTACTAGTGAGTCAGTCAGTCAGTGATAAAAATACCGTTTTTTGGACTTTAATATCTCAATAACTATTTAATCTATATTAATGAAATTTGGGGTTCTACTTGTTCTAAAGGATCTTAATACATAAGCCAAATTTCATTTTTTTATGTTAAATAGATTTGGAGTTATGGGGGGGTCAAAAGTGGCTCCAAACGGTTCGTGTAATATAACACACGGCTGCTGCTCGCCAGTTCCTGCGGTGAACTTGGCTGGACACGCTGCCGCGTGTCTAGATATTACTAGCTCTAAAAAAAATGTCTTATATATTTGTGAAAGCTATAAAGCTAAATTTTACCAATCGAAAATTCGAAATTTCATGAACAGTCAAAAACGCCGTCCGCCACTTTTGCCTTTTGCTAATCTGTGGCGTGACGTAGAATTGCGTGTAAATATTCGAAATTCGACCGTCGTATAGTGCCATTCCGCTCACTCCAATATACTTTGACAGGAGATCGAGAGGGACGGCACTATTCGAAGTCGTTAAAGTAGACTTTCAGTTTTCTTTACAGGACCGATGACGTCACTATCATAAGCGAAAATGGCAAACAGCGTTTGCAGCGTGGCATTTCAAAATACAGATTAAAAACCATATTTCCAAATTCAATTTTTTCAGCCATCTTTCACTTTTATGAATTGAAAAATATATATTTAGGTTTCCTTTCCTAAATACTATACGGAATAAACATTAGTTTATGACCATTTGACATGAGTCAACTAGCCTATTGTAGCTCTGAAGTCGGTGTTTTTTCTCGCTGGTAGTCGGTGTATTTCTTTGTATAACCCTTAATTTGGCGTGTATGGCAGGGTGAACAAATTCTTTGACCATCTTTTTAATTTTTTTTTCGAGCCAGAATCTTTGCCACACGAAGGGATAATAATAATAAATGGATAATAATAATAAATATCGGTCAACCTCACACAAATCAACCTAGTCCCACAGTAAGCTCTAGTAGGCTTGTGTTATGGACACTAGACGACGATAAACATACTTATATAGATAAGTACATACTTAAATACAAATAACATCCATGACCCAGGCACAAATATTCGAGTTCATCACAGAAATATTTACCCTGGCCGGGATTCGAACTCGGGACCGTCGGCTCAGTAGGCAGTTGCTTAACCACTGCACCACCGCGTCGTCGAGTGTATTGTATAGCATAACTAGCTGCGGTTTAGTCCCGGGATAACGGCGCTACAAACAGTTTGCGTATGGCAATAATGTGCACACATCATATTATATGCATTATAAAATGTCAGTAGCGATTGGCCATCAACCAAATTCAAACCATTGTTTACCGGAATGCTGCTCAATCCTTCGTTCTTTTCTGAAATAAATACTAAATCGCATTAAAAAAATTGGGCAAGCGCGAGTCCGGCTCGCGCATGAAGGGTTCCGTACCATAATCTATAACAAGTTTATTGTATGGGAGCCCCCCTTAAATTTTTTTTATTTTATTTTTAGTATTTTTTGTTATAGCGGCAAAAGAAATACATCATCTGTGAAAATTTCAACTGTATAGCTATCACCATTCTTGAGATACAGCCTGGTGACAGACGGACGGACGTACGGACGGACAGCGAAGTCTCAGTAATAGGGTCCCAAACCGGCGAGCTTCGGTTATTCATTATTCACGAATTTACCGTCCTCGGTATGGAATAATACTATAACTATACAAAAAACTCGCATATTTTTGAATATATAACTCAATTAGCAGGCCGTGTGTCTATATTTATGACGTGCCAAATACTGGTCTTAGAAGTCAAGAATAAATAATTTGACCTTCCTAAACTTCCTGTACATAGAAGAGTTGTGCTCTTGTGTGTGTGCCTCAAGGGCGTCAAATTGATTACATCCATTTATAATAAAACTGTATAAAAGAATATGGTAAAGAAGATATAAAGAAAATGGAACAAGCTATTTGACATTAACAAAATCATTTTATCTTTGTGTGTTCGTCAGGCCTAAACGACTGGGCTGATTTGAATAATTGTTGGTATATAGGTAGTTGGGCATCCACTGACGGTTGTAGAATATTTTTACTCGAATACAAAGAAGCAAAAAAGTCGAGACCGACTTTCGCTTCTCCCTCTTTAGATCTTTTCAAAAGCCGCCTGAGATCTGTATGTTATTGGTTGTTTGTGTCAAAATGCGACGTAATTATTCGTTTGTAACAAGGAATCATAATGCAAGTGGTTACTAGTGACAGAGTGAAGGTTAGGTGCCTATTTGAAACACAAATTTTTGTTTCCCATCTGTAACGTTTCGCCAAATTTTCATTTGTGGGCAAATTTTCATTTGTGGGCAAATTTTTATTTGTTGTCGGCTTCTTTTTTTTCTCAGATTTCAATAAAATTTGGTGAGTTGGTAAAGTAGCTTCTTCAGACCATGGTAAGCCCCATTTCTCGATATGTCCTAAAAAAAATTTTCCATTGAGTTACCTACACAAAATGTATTACAGAAATTGGCCCATTGGCCAATTTTTATTTTGTTGTCGAATTATTTATTTATCACTTCGAGCTTCATTTTGTACTAAATTTTAGTACAAAATACGAAATTGAGTTAAAAAAATCCATATTTTTTTTTGTAACTCAATGGAACATTTTGTAGGACATATCGTGAAATTGAGCTTACCTTGTTCAGAATAAGCAACTTTACTAACTCCCCAAATTTTATTGAAGTCTGAGAAATAAAATCGACAACAAAATAAAAATTTGCCCTTGTCCGAAAGTATTTTTTTTCCAAAACTGTTAATTTTTCAGAGTAATTACAAAACAAACCTTACCTAACCTAATGGGCTCTTTAAATAATATCATTGATAATATCCTGAAAATATCACGGGTTTCAGGAAAAATACTATCGGGCAAATGAAAATTTGGCGAAGCGTTACAGATGGGACACAACGTTTGGGAGTTGTGATAGGATACCACATGGGAGATATACAGTAAAAAAATAGACATTGGTAAACAACAGGTAATATTTAAATTTAAGCACTTATTTTAATTATTCTGACAAAAAAAGCCGGTCAAGTGCGAGTCGGACTATAAGACGGTATCAGTAGTAGGTCAACGGAAAATACCCTATTGATTCTTTAACAAACTATACATTTTTTGCGGCATAGACTCAGCCGTATCTTTTTGGAGTTTACTCCTTAAGAATCGATTTTCATATATAAGCCCGGGGTATGAAAAATATGGGGTATAAAATCGAACGTATCTGCCGTGCTAATTTAAAAAGTCGTATCTCAGTATACGATCGGAGTAAAAATACGACTTCTTAATTTAGCAGGTTAGGTATGCGTTATGCGCTTAACGCATAACCCGATATAAAATGACCTTTACCGAGATGTTTATTTGATGAAATGTATTTTATATTTAATTTAATATGTCGATAAATATATTGCATATGGGTTGCCTAACAAATTTTAGTCCAGGGTAAAAAAAATATGTAACATTATTATAAGTTTTGCTGTATATTAATATTATGTAAGTGCCTACCTTCTCGTTCTTGTTTGCAGCGCCCAACAGGGTACATAATGTGATACTTAAACTATTTACTTCCACCTGTATAACCATTATGTGCAATAAACGTATTGAGTGTATATTTTATAATCGTTCTTAAGGCCAGGCGGGATATGGGTTTATATGAGAGTGCGCGCACCACGATTTTCATAAACCCATAAGTACGCTTATTTCTGCGACAAAATTATCGCGCGACAAAAAAAAATCGTGGTGCGCGTTTAACTTAGATGTTTGATTTTCACAGTTTCAAGGGGCTGTAAACTACAAGCATAATTATGGTTTTAATTACAACCTTCACGTGTTCCCGAGATAAAGGGTCTTGATAGACGGACGGACGGACAGACAGCAAAGTGATCTTATGAGGGTTCTGTTTTTTCCTTTTGAGGAAAACATTTTTACCTAATTTCGAGCTATATTAGGTACCTCCTCGCTTCTTGAAAAAGTATAATTAGGACGTAATCATATCATATATGTAATCATATATATTTATTGTAATATTTTGAGTACAAAAAGTAGGTCTTACATTATATTATAGTTCTTCACAATCTACCGATAACCGGCGTACAATTTTTACATTAACTTAAAACAACTTAAAATAACAAACTACACATACACTACAATTTTTAATTAAACTAACTACATGTCAGATTTCTTAGTTCTACAAATTACGTCAATGTACAATACCATAATATAATCTTGTCTACATATATCATTACATAATCAGAATTGTCTACACATAATAATCAGATGTTGCAGTTAAACTACCTACATAAATTAATTTATTCAAAATGTTCACTTAAATTGTAGTAAGCTCTCTCAGTACACCATTTGAGAAGCTTATTTTTGTATTCTGGTAGTTCTGACATTTTTAGATCTGGCAGATTATTGAAAATTTTAATAGACATGTAGAATGTACTATTTTTCATATGAGCTGTGTTAACATCCTCGGGATAGCATATGTTGAGACCATGGAGTTTGGAGGTGCTTCTAGGGTTGGATGTTTTTATTTTATAAAGGTGCATATTATTCTTGACAAAAATACAAATCTCATATACATACGTAGAATACAGAGTCATAACCTGAAGAGACTTGAATATGGGTTTACAAGAGTCGATCGTACGAGTGCCAAATACGTAAACATTTTTTTTGCAGACGAAAATCTTTTAGAGTATTCTTAGAGTTGCCCCATAGAATAATTCCGTACCTCAGGTTCGACATTACATGAGCATGGAAAGCTTGGACCGCCGTTTCCTGAGATGCAATTTGGGTTATGTTGGGAACGTGGACTGTATGATTAATTGAAATAATAACTCATTTGAAGATATAATATCCCGCCAGGCAAGCGGGAGACCGTGAGATGTGGTCGCTTCGGAGTGTGAGTGGTAAGTGAGCTGTAGCTGGGGGCGCGGGGGTATTTGTGCCCGCGCCACTAGCGCTCGGCGTGAGTACGCATCAACGCGTTTAAAATTAGGCCACGCCTCCGAATTGCCTCTTGGGTTTGTTTATTAAATTAAGAAAACATTACACATTTTATTCATAGGTACAACATACAGTAGAAATAGGTAAGTAAAAACAAGAGGAATAAAATATTTATCTTAAAACTAACACACAAGACATAAATTCGGTAATAAGTAACACGTAAACAATAAATCAAATAATTAGCAATTAAACGGTAGAAAACAACACTTACGTACTATATTATAATTAAGAGATCGACATACGTGATTCTATACAACATATAGGGTTATTTCCCACAGTCTTCCCCCCGTGTGCGAACACCGTCTCCGAGTTTTTCTAGGAAATAACGATAAGTCTGGAGGCTGGGCGACGTATGGGTCCTGCGGCTGTGCGAACTTCCGTTACTCTCACATTGCCGTCGGGTCCTGGATAAGTCTTTATCACCTCGCCTCTAGGCCAAGTTCCGCGTGGCATTGTGCTATCGACTATGAGCACGATATCGCCTTCTTTTACGTTTGCGTGTGCGGATTGGCTCGGTCTAGCTCTCAGAGTAGGGCGGTATTCTTTGATCCAACGCTGCCAAAAATGGTCGGCTAAGCGCTGCGCTGTCTTCCAGGAGTTCGAGGTCAATACGACGTCCGAGAAAAGCGCCAAAGGGCGACATAGCGTTGGAGCGACCCAGGAGAAAATGGTTGGGGGTAAGTGCTTCTTCATTGTTCAGCACGACAGGCGTAAGTGGTCGCGAATTGACGATGTGCTCGGCTTCCAGCAGTAGCGTGTGCAGCACCTCGTCATGAGGGTGCTTTTCTTTAAGGGTTACTCGTAGCGCAGTTTTGATGGAGCCTACGAGTCGTTCCCAAGCCCCGCCGGCGGAGGGGTTGCCAGGCGGGATTTTCTTCCACACGATCTGCTTATGCTCGGCGAACTGCTGCATGTCCGTCTCTATGTTGCGGAGAGCGTCTGCTATTTCACGTTCGGAGCCCACAAAATTGGTAGCGTTGTCCGAGTATATTACGGTCGGAGTTCCGCGCCGAGCCATCATTCTTCTTAGTGACATGATCATGGACGAGGAGGAGAGGGAGCTCACGAGTTCGAGGTGTACGGCCCGGGTAGTTAGGCATGTGTACAAAGCTCCCCATCTCTTTTCGTGTCGTCGTCCGACCGTGACGGTCATTGGCCCGAAGAGGTCGCATGCAGTGGCTGTAAATGCGGGTTGATTAGCCATGAGCCTTTCTTTAGGTAAGTCGCCTAAGGGGGCCTTTGAGGGTGACCCCCTACGGGTACGACACCATTGGCATCGGTTGCATATAAATCTTAGCGCGCCTCTTAGCCCTATCACGTGATATTTTTGAGTGATTTCATTCATCACGGTGAAGTGGTTACCGTGGTTGAAGGTCACGTGATAGTGTTGTATCAGCAATCGGGTGAAGTCTTCTTTCGCGTGGAGAATCGGCGTGGCAGTATCTCGATCAATTCGCCCATCTAGCAGCAGGGTTCCGTGGCTGTCCATCTTCACGGCTAACTTGCTGAGCGCCGACTTCTTCGGTAAATTTCGCCCAGCCTCCAAGTGCTTTATCTCCTCGCTGAATGACGCCCGTTGACTTCGTTGAATGTTCAATAATTCAGCGATTTTCAAGTGATCATTTTTTATATCCGTTTCTGTATTCAATTTGAGCAATTTGGCTTTGAATACCTCGGCGGCTAGCAGTACGGTAGCAGTGGCCCTAATCAATCGCGAGTATCGTGAAAAACGCTCTACTAGCGGTAAGGACGGAAACGACGTAAGTGACCTATCGCTAATGGCGGTTACGACCTTCTTAATGGGACGCTCTTCCCCGGTCGCGGGCAGCGTGCTACGTTCTGATTTGTCTATCGGCCAATCTGATTCGCTCTTTAGGATAAATTCGGGGCCGCTGAACCATCTATGGTCCTTGTTAAACTGTAAGGGGACGCCTTTAGTAGCGTCGTCCGCAACGTTCTCCGAGCTCGGGACCCACCTCCATTCCGTAGGCTTAGTACTGTCCTCGATTTCGGCTAAACGAAACGCTACGAAGCTTTTATACGATCGCGGGTCCGATTTTATCCATGACAGAACGGTGCGCGAGTCTGACCAGTAATGGCAGCTCTTTATATCGTAACTAGTTTGCTCCTTAATGGATTTAGCTAACCTGCATCCTAATACGCAGCTCTGTAGCTCTAGTCGGGGTATAGATATAATCTTTAACGGACTCGCACGCGCTTTGGCTGCTACTAGCCGTGATGTCCTGCCTACTGGGCTATCGCTCACAAAATACACCGCGGTTGCGTATATTTTTTCGCTAGCGTCGCAAAAAACATGTAAAGAGCCTTGCCTATTGCTGGCCGGGACATAACGTTCTAGTTCTAGCCCTTTAAGCTGCTGTATGTTTTGTATATAGCTATTCCATGCGGGAACCGATTCGGGCAATATCGTGTCGTCCCATCCTATTCCTGTTCTCCAGGTGTCCTGGATGAGGACCTTGCCTAGGGCTGACACGGGAGAGGTGAATCCATGAGGGTCAAAAAGAGCCATTACGCTACTAGTCACCTGTCTTTTGGTGGGCAGTTTTTTGCCCTCTAGGACCTCCCGCGGCGTGTTACGCAGATTTATATTAAAACCTAGGGTATCGCGTTCGTGATTCCATATAAGACCTAGCGTTCTTTCTGCGTTACTACCGCCTATCACCGTTTCTGACTTAGAGCTCTTATCTGTGATATCTGACAGCACATAAGGATGACTCGAAGCGAAGCCTTTCAACTCGAATGAGGCTTTGGCGTTTAAATTTATTACGTCATTTACTATTTGTTTTGCCTCGACTTCGTTTTCGTCCATTGCTATCAGAAAATCATCCATATATGCGTTATTTATTGTATATTCGGCGGCTTTAGGGTACGTGTCCTTGTGATAGTCTGCATTCCTATTCTTAACGTATAGGGCGGTTGCTGGACTAGAGTTTGCGCCGAAAACTAATCGTTTCATTCTAAATTCTGAAGGCTCACTCTGTCCGTCTCCCTCCCTCCATAGGAAACGTAGACTATCCCTGTCTCGCTCTAACACTTCGATCTGAAGGAACATTTCCCTAATATCCGCAATAACTGCGATTTTTCCTTCGCGGAAACGCAGCAGTACGCCGAATAACGATTGCAACAGGTCCGGACCTGGGAGGAGCGCGTCATTTAAACATTTTCCGAATGACCTACTAGCTGCATCGAAAACCATTCGCATGGAGCCTTTTTGAGCATGATACACCGGAAAATGAGGCAGGTACCAGGACCTCCTGGCGTCCTCGGGCGGTGGCGATTCCATTCTCTCTGCGTAGCCTTTAATAAGCAATTTATTTACTTGCTTTTCGTACTCAGACTTTAAATTCGCGTCTTTACTCAATTTATTTTCGAGAGAGTGTAATCGCTTCAACGCCTGTGATTTGTTACTAGGTAAGGACTCGTCATCGCACTTCCATAATAGGCCGGCCTGATACCTACTTTCGTTCAACAACGGTTTGCAAGTCGCATCTAATAACTCTAACGCGCGTTGCTCAGGGTCGGACTTGGGCGGACGGTTTTCTACACCTAGTGACTCGATACTGAAATGTTCTTTTATCATGTCAGCTATCTCATTTTCGCTCACTTTCGCGGGACGCAAGTGGTTTACGACGAATGCGCGGTTACGGGGGACGTCATGGCTACCATGGAGTACCCATCCAATTTGGGTTAGGGAAGCCACTGGGAGGCCTATGTCTCCACTTAAAATGCGACGAGAGACCAGTAAATGCCAGTGATCTTGCCCTATAATCATGGTAGGAGCCGCCTTGTCGTAACATAACTCGTCTTCAATTTCGCGTAAATGTTCGCACTTGTTCACTATATCACGTGATACCTCTTGCGTCGCGAGATTGAGCCTATTAATTGTGTATGCGGACATTTTCTCTAGATGCCTACTACATGCGCCACGGATGGAAAAACTTATTTTGCAGGACTCCTTATCCGATATCGAATTTCCACCAACGCCTTCAATCGCGAGGATCTCAGTTTCCTCTCGCGGGGCTATTGCGTCAGCGACATGTCGTTCGATTAGGGATATGGAACTACCGTCATCCAGGAGCGCGGTCGTGTGGATGGTGCCCAAGGGGCCCGACAGCTCTACTGGGATGATTTTCAGGTAGGTATTCGCGCTACGCAAATGGTTAACTATTCCGTTAGTACTGCGCGAAGGAGTCGATTTAAGCATCAATCCGTGTAGCATTCTATGATGCCCTGATTCGCATTGATTAAAGCCGCAAGGTGTGTACTTGCATTTTACGGGGCGCTTATGATTGGAATCCAAGCAACGAAAACACAGCTTATGTGTTTTGATGGCTTCCCATCTTTTTTCTACTGACATTCTCACAAAATCTGCACATTTAATTATTGAGTGCTCACCGTTGCACAATATGCATTTAATGCCATTCGTAGGCGGGGAATTCGTCTGAGAATTGCGCTGGGATTCCATCATACGCGGCCGTTGGGCTTTTTTTTTATTATTAGAGAAGTTATTTTTATTATTATTCGGCCTAGTGTTAACCTGCGCCACAGTATGTGGGAGATAATCATCGCAATCTGAATCTGATGAGTCGTAATTGAAGCTTGATACGTGCGAGTGGGACGGGCGGCGCTCTCTCGCTCCCTCACCGCGCATGCGCGGGGCGGGGCCGTGAGAGATCTCGTTCACGAGATTTACCGGCTGTCTAGCTCGCTGCCTACTGTGCGTTTTTCTTGTTGCTACACTAATGTCGTTTAGAAATTGCGACATGGCTACAAGACCTGGTACAGACTTATTATTGATTCTATATTTATTCCATTCATAACGCACTATCAGATTCATTTTGTCGATAATTTTATTTACTAATTCCGGCGCGTAAAGGAACTCGTTTTGGCGGAGAGCTTTAATAGTGGACACTACGTTAGCGACAGTTCCCGCGAATGCGGTAATGTTGCTATTATCCTCAGCTAAACGCGGCATGCGTTTTACGTTATGCATTTCCGCCAATACGATCTCCTCGGGATCGCCAAAATGCCGTTCTAATGCCTCTATTATTTCGTACGGATTCGACACGGTGTACATAATGGATTTTACAGCCAGCCGGGCTTCTCCGCGCAATGCCCTACGTAGCCTGCCTATGTTGCTTACGTCTGAGAATAGAGGCGAACTATCGTCGAATTCTGACCGAAATGCTATCCACTCGGCTATATTGCCGTCGAACGGCGTCAACTCGGGCACGTGTCGTTGAATGACCGGCGTGCTTTTACTACGATTGACGGCGTCGACTACCTTGTTAGATAACAATTCGAAGTCCCTATTCGCGAAAGCACTACGTTCGCGCTCCACTGGGGCTTCGCGCGGCGCGAAACTGGGCCCTATTGCCTGCATCGGACAGTCTATACGCTGTTGTTGCTGTACCCAACCTAACACACGCGTGTCCCTAGCAGTCGGCTCGATTGTCAATGGCACATTTGAATTGTTGGATGCCTCAATACGTGCAATTTCCAAGCGATTCTTCGCCGCCATTGACGCCCGTTTCGCTTGCTCTAATTCTGCGTTATGTAATTCTAATTCGGCCATTAAAACGGATAACTGCGGATTAACACTGCCTAAGGGCGCGCCTACCACAGTGCCCGATGCACTCCTACTATGTCTAGGTATATCGTGCTGAGGGGGACGTTCATGTAACGGAACGTCTAGATTCTGATCGGAATCGTAATTCACTGGGGGGCCTGCTGGCGGCGGCGCGGCGCCTTCTAACTGAATAACGTTCGCGGGATGTGCCGGTTCGTTCACTTTGCCACTGCTACCTAAACCACCACCGCTGGTGCCTTTGCTCCACGTATTTGTACTATCACTTGTTGTCAACCCGGGAGACGGTGTCGCTTCGTCCGTACGGACGCTTCGCGAGCGTAAATGGCGCACATATTCTTCGTCTGCTGACATGGTGATGCGCGGAACACACGGGGGGGGGAACACTGAACCTAACACCTACGCGAGCGTTACGGGAGATTGACGTCACTGTAACGCTCGAGAACCTAAGTCCCTACGTTTTCTTCTTTATTCTTTCTTCTTTTCTTCTTTCTTCACGTGATTACCTCCACGCAAAGGACGCAAAACAAGTCTGCGTTTGACACCGTTAGGTGCAGAAATGTATGCCCCAGCTAAAGCTGGCGGAACTGGACCAAGCCAGACCAAGCGACTAAAGTCGCCGAATTAAGGAACCGAAGCCGAAGCCTCTCAAAATTCCCGGGGTCGAGCAAGCTCTTCCCCTAGTGAGACAGTTGCCCTAAGGCCACAAGAGACAGTATGATGCACGCCGCACGACGCGCAGGCTCTTGAGGTGATCTTCTAAATGGGCAGGATCTCTTCGTAAACAGGAATCTTGAGGCTTCGTTTTTCACAGGTATCTCTTCATAATAGACAGGAATCTCTTCAATATTGGACCGCAATCTTGAAATTTCTTTCTTGACAGGAATTTCTTCAATATTAGACGGCGACCTTGAGATTTCTTTCTTGAGACTTCTTTATTGTGGCTTCTGGCTTCTTTAGACGCTTGGTGCTGCTTCTTCTTTATTGATCCGGTTCGAAGGACCATTGTTGGGAACGTGGACTGTATGATTAATTGAAATAATAACTCATTTGAAGATATAATATCCCGCCAGGCAAGCGGGAGACCGTGAGATGTGGTCGCTTCGGAGTGTGAGTGGTAAGTGAGCTGTAGCTGGGGGCGCGGGGGTATTTGTGCCCGCGCCACTAGCGCTCGGCGTGAGTACGCATCAACGCGTTTAAAATTAGGCCACGCCTCCGAATTGCCTCTTGGGTTTGTTTATTAAATTAAGAAAACATTACACATTTTATTCATAGGTACAACATACAGTAGAAATAGGTAAGTAAAAACAAGAGGAATAAAATATTTATCTTAAAACTAACACACAAGACATAAATTCGGTAATAAGTAACACGTAAACAATAAATCAAATAATTAGCAATTAAACGGTAGAAAACAACACTTACGTACTATATTATAATTAAGAGATCGACATACGTGATTCTATACAACATATAGGGTTATTTCCCACAGGTTAGTTTACGAAGAGCAAAAACGAATCGATTCAACTTATTGATTAAGTACTCCGTGTGATCTTTCCAGTTGTTATGACTATCCAGTATGATACCTAGAAAACGGGTTGAGGTTACTTTGTCTATTTTAACGTTGTTGTAGTTAATAGTTACTTCCCTGGTTTTAGCTTGGGGTGCACTAAACTGGATATATTGTGTCTTTTGCAAATTAACCAATCCCACAAAATAACCAAATACTTTTTTTAATTCTGCTTCGTATGCGTCTGGATTCTCGCAACGCACGATTACGGAGCAGTCATCGGCAAAAAGAAATACTTTGTGTTGTGTTATGTTAGGTAAATCGTTGATATATACAAGGAATAACAAAGGTCCGAGAATACTACCTTGTGGTCCTCCCTGTATAACATCGTCAAGGCTTGAGTTATATCGGGTTACCGTTTTCGACTGTGGACAGTACGTTGAAATCTCTGTTGTCTGAGTTCTGAGTACTTAGATATGATTTTAGCCAATCATAACCGTTTCCCCTTATACCGTAGGCGTAGAGGCGTTTTTATACGAATATATATTACACACGACAGATTACGGTTTGCAATTGTTTTTATTTTTAGTCCATGACTTATAGAATAAAATAGAATAGAATACTCTTTATGGCACACCTCAAGAAGAAATAAATACAAATACAGATAACACATATCATTACAATAGAGGTAAACAATAGGCGATCTTACACCTTATACCAAGGACAACCCCTTGATTTTTTGTACACAAACTTAAGAGCCTAAACTAGTCATCCGATTTCATCGATAAAGACATTAAGGTGTCAACAGATTCATTATTAAAGTTTGGTTAACACGTCCTAAACTTTAACCGTCTCCAAGCACTAAATAGTATTCAATTATTTTTACTCCACCTTTAGCAGACGATGGTCAGGATTTCTAATAGTATATTAAAGTCGAGTACCGCGTTTAGGTCACGAGACTTGCCGAGTGGCCTAAGTAAGGTACGAAATTTTAAGACCTAATTGTGTAACTATTGCATACAATACTTTTTATACGAGCCAAAACACAGAAAAACATTTTTTACTTTATCGCCATTCCCCACTATGAATTTTTATTTTTGATGTAACCTTTTCGTTCAACTAAACCTGACCTATTAAAAAAACATGATCGCGATGGTCATGGCGGGTACCTCGTGATTGGTTAAAAATGTTGAGAAGTAAATTCAACCAGTCAGTGAACAGTAGCGTTATTTTTTTTTTAAATCAAATATGCTGACTTTCTTTTTTTGAAATTATTTGAGTTGAGTAGAGAGATGTCTTATGAGCATTAAAGTTCTGTAGCGGGTACCATAGAGTATAGAATTTTGGTGCGGGATTAAAAAGTGTGTTATAGTGATTTTGCCTGTGAAATTATAATTGACAGATTAAAAATATACGCGAGTATAAAAAGATAATTTAAGGACACTACACACGTTTGCCTACATTATACGAAATTGATTGACAGACAGAATATGGTTTGGAGCTATACCGAATATAGTAATATTCACTATCCAATTAGCTTCAGTTTTAATTTTAAAATACATTTTACCTATCCTGTCACTTTTATAAATGACACTTTGAAAAACTTGAATTATTTATTATTTAGCATACGACCTTGTCTGTCTTATATGTCTTACAAATAATAATTACGTATGCAAGTTTTAACTCGTTATTTCACTTTTATATGTCTAAGTCTATTCACATTTTAATAGTTTTTTTTATATAAAACATAATAAAGAACTTGAGACGACGATGGTACCGCACTGAAAAAAAATAGCTCAACTAGTTTAACAACTTGAGAAATAGCCACATTAGTATGCTAATTTTACATTATTTTTTTCGGTTACTAGTAGCCTCGTCTAAAATACCTCAGTGCCTAAAGACGGAAGTCTACAACCAATGTGTGTTACCAGTGATGACATACGGAACAGAAATGAGGCCTCTTACTGTGGGCCTTATAAGGAAGCTCAAAGTTGCACAGCGCGCTTTTGGAAAGGGCTATGCTCGGTGTTTCTTTGAGAGATAAAATCAGAATTGACGATAACCGTGAACAAACAAATGTCGCTGATATAGCCCGACGGATTAGCAAGCTGATGTGGCAGTGGGCGGGGCACATAGCACGTAGAACTGACGGCCGATAGGGCAGAAAGGTTCTCGAATGGAGGCCACGCACCGGCAAGTGCGTTCACCCACAAGGTGGACGGAAGGATGGTTGCAGAAAGCCGCTGGATGCAGGCCGCTTCCAACCGGCCGATCTGGAAGTCACTGGGAGAGGCCTATGTTCAGCAGTGGACGTCCTGTGGCTGAAATGATGATGATGATGATGACTAGTAGCCCTCAATTTGTCAGTCTTCCGATGTACTAAACTAGCATTTGGGTTACAGTTAACAAGTCTTTTTTTAAGTGTGATAACATACTTATAGTAAAAGTATATTAAAAAAACAAAAGTATAGTAAAAGTATATTAAAAAGGCTATATATTACGAATTAAAATGTCAATGATTTAGAATCTTTGTCCGCGAAGTAAAGCTTAGTCACAGCTGTTATACATCTTAATTGACGTATTATTTTTCCTTCTTTTAGCCACAAAATCTGATTTTATCTTAAAGCACTTATCATCTCTGCGACTTAAATTATTTAACGTAACAAGATATAAAAGGAAAGAAAATGGCCTTTTTTGTAAAAAATAATACAATTTTAACGTGAATTTTCTATTCAACACTGCATCATTAAGTGGCACCCTTGCATACATAATTATAAATGAAACAATGAATATTCAAAAAACATGAACAATGAATAAGGAGCTCCTTGATGAGTGAGTGTGTCGAGTCCTTTCGGTGTACATATATTATGTAATTGACATGTTAATTTTAATTTGATAACTGCTGCATTGATTTCTTTGTGTACAATTGTTAATATATTTTATTTTCTTTCGACACTAGTATAATTATTATTTTTTTAAGACTGAAAACGTAATAATTGAATGATTGACAATATAAGTTTATTACAAATAAATTATTCTATTCTATTCTATTGCAAGTTCGCAACTGACGATATGGCAGTATGGCATTGAAGCTAGTTCAGAAGTTGTGAGGGCACTTGCATATTTTGGTCATTTCTAATGAGAAGTTGAACAAGCTATAAAACAAGTGTTCATAGTCAGGAATCGTAAAATGCCAGCAAAATTGATTGAAATGACGTATGACGGATGACAACCAGTGACGGCCTTCAATCATCCATCAATGAATATAGCCGGCATGTTTAAAATTTTATTTTTGCATTTCAAGTGATTTTGTTTTCGGTGTCCGTCTGTCCGTCCGCGGCTTAGCTCCGTGATAATTAGTACTAGAAAGCTGAAATTTGGTATGAGTATGTGTATGTATCACGCCGACAAAACGGTAAAATAAAAACTAAAAAAAGTTTTTTTTTTTCGGGTACCTCGAACACCTAAAGTGGGGGTGAATTTATTTTTCGTTAAACACGTTTTTCGTTACACTAGTGTGTGGGGTGTCGCTGAATAGGTCTTTTAAAAATAATAGGGGTCTCCAAACATTATTTTTTGATAAAGTCAGCAGTTTTGAAAATATTCGCTCCGAAAATAAAAAAAATAGCGTCCCCCCCTCTAACTTTTTAACCACGGGTCAAAAAATTATGAGCAACTACGGAACCGTACACTGAGCGTGGCCCGACATGCTCTTGGCCGGTTTTTTATACTTGTGCCGGTTTTGTATTGAATGGACGACTAATGACACAACTCCAATGGATTGTTTCTCATATGTAACGTTTTGCCGGATTTTCATTAGTCCAAAAGTATTTTCTTCTTTAAACCCACAATATTAACAGAATTTTATAAATATCGTTTAAAAGAACCCTGAAAAATGGCTTTCAGAGATTCGGACAAATGAAAATTTGGCGAAACGTTACAGATGGAAAACAAAAAATTGTGTTTCAGAGGAACCCGACTGTACCTATACCAACTTTAATATCAGATTTCAGAACATGGAGCCAGTGGTAGTGAAGCAAGTTCCCCCGGAGCGAGAGTATACCACCACCGGCGTCACTTCCGAGGACGTCGCCAAGCTGCGAGCCTGGCTGACCACGCAGCCGCACCTGCCCGGGGACCTCATCACAGGTGCGTCCAACATGCTGATGGTACAGTTCTCAGCGGCAGTGCAAGACTGGCGTCTCCCGAGGGGGTCGCCAAGCTGCAGCCTGGCTGACCACGCAGCCGCAAGTGCCCGGGGACCTCATCACAGGTGCGTCCAACATGCTGATGGTACAGTTCTCAGCGGCAGTGCAAGACTGGCGTCTCCCGAGGAGGTCGCCAAGCTGCAGCCTGGCTGACCACGCAGCCGCACCTGCCCGCGGACCTCATCACAGGTGCGTCCAACATGCTGATGGAGCACCAGCAGGAGTACAAGACTGGCGTCCAGTCCCCCCCCCCCCTCAAGAGGGGGAGAAGGAGACTACCCACTAAACCCACTCCGGCGCATCCTCACTGCCATCAGGGGACCCACTCTCGGGCAGTTTTCTCGCGCAAAGGTTTTTCATAGCCGTACCAACGTAGGAATGCTGCCTGCGTCATGGGCACCCTACCGAGAGGTCTTAGTTTTACAAATATATTGAAATCTTAAGTAGTTTAGGTTTTAGTGTTTTAAACCGATATTTTTTTTGTTTTATTTTTGACCCATAATAAATGCCTTCTGTAAATATAATTGTTTTCAGATCTTGAGCTGATTCTGGCGTACCACGCCTGCAATCACAGCGCCGAGGTGTCCAAGCAGGTGCTGGATCTGCACTTCACGCTCAAGACTCTGTTCGGGAACCTCTTTGACCTCGTCGTCTGTAAGAAGACGATCGAAACGCTGTCCGCTGCGTAAGTCCACATTGATCCCGTTGGCTTCAACTTGGAACAGTAACAGTACCCTTACAATATTAACGTGACTGTACTCGCTGGCGACTGCGAATACAATTTGTATGGCGAATAGAACAGCCCCTTCCCCTCAGCGGTTACTTTGTTATCCAGTAGGGTTACCTGTCTGAAACACAAATTTCTGTTTCCCATTTGTAACGTTTCGCCAAATTTTCATTTGTCCAAAAGATTTTTGTTTCTTGAAATCCGTAGCAATTTCAAAATGTTATTTAACATCGTTTTAAAAACCCATTAGGTTAGGTTTGTTGTATAATTATTCTGAAAATTTATCAATTTTGGACAAATATGGCTTTCGGACGAATGAAAATTTGGCAAAACCTTACAGAAGCGAAACAGAAATTTGTGTTTCAGATAGGTAACCCTCCTCCGTCATTTCGCTTCATGACCAAATTGGTCCCATATTTATTTTTTAATTTTCAAGATATGATGGCGAGATCAATGAAGGTGCTTTTTAAATCTTATAGGCTATGTGTTTCCTTATAGTATAAACTAGGTCAGTTGTTCACGAAAATAAGTGATTTTCTCGTTCTTTTATTTTTTTTGGGACAAAATTATTAATTATGTATGAATAAATGTGTACTGCCGCAGCGTGCTGATGCCACTAAAGATGCGCGCGCACGATGGCTCCGCTGTCTTATACTGCAGGGTCATTGATCCGGACCCCAAGAAGTACTGCTTCCTCGACAACGCCAGGTACATTACACTTTATTTTGGGTTTCCGTAGTCAACATAGCAAGAAAGGCCCACTTGGAGTTTCATCATGTCCGTCTATCCGGAGTATATTTTATTTATTTAGAAGTTTATCTAAGTGTAAATCGACCAATTGCCAACTATGGGAATGAAAATATTTTGTAATTAAAATTATTTTTTGGATGGTACCAAATTTTATAATTTTTTTTTTGTGTCTGAGGCATAATAAGAGGCCTTATTCCTTTTAAAATTTATTTTTTCATATAAATATATTGATAATTTCAACCAACTTCTTGAAGTGAATAATACTTTTCCCCGATTTCTAGGTATTAACTTAGCTATTTCATGCTTTCATTGCGTGCTGTCGAAAATAAGTTGAAAAAACTAATTGAACATATTTGGTCCTAGATCACGAATGATGTCTATGTATTTAATGTTCCAACGAAAACTTTGCAGTCTGGTTCACGACCAGATCGATTTGCGTAAAATGTCCTGTTTTATTTAATGATTTATATATGAAGACTACTTCAAAAGATATCTGTGTTTGAGTCATTGTCAGTTCAAAAAACAAAATGTGTCCCTTCGGTGGTCAAAAGTTAAGAGCTTGCATGAATCTAGGTTATGTTGCTATTACATCGGATTATAGAAGAGGAAACGTTCTTTATTCTCACAGGCATTCAATCAGAAAATTAGGCCCTGGAATCCTTAATTTCGCAAATGTCCTCCGGAAAGACGCGCACCTAAATCTGACAATGACCCGTTTGCTTCCAGAGCTGCCCTGATGGTGATCGAACTATGGCAGGCAGAGGAAGGCACTTGGCCCGGCTTGCAGATCATTATGGACATGAAGCTGTTCTCCCTGCAGCATTTCGCTAAAATTGACCTGCAGACTGTGCAAAAAATCGTGTATTTCCTGCAGGTAAAATAAATAATAAGTTTAATACTGCCTGAACAATCCGTAACGTTCATTCACATCAGTTTAACTTCGAACTTCAAACTTCAGTGTAACCAAATCGTTCGTTCTATTGATAAGTCACAATGATACTTTTATTCGGCAGATTTCTGAGATTTTCATGGTGGTATTTCATTAATGGTAATCATCTGCTAGCCGGAATACTACTTGCCACCATATCAGCCGAAAGACATCCACTGCTAAACAAAGGCTTCCCTCAGAATTCTACACAACGACCAGTCGTGCGCCGGCGCCACCTTTATTCTGACCAGATCCATCACTGTCGGCCCGCCCTATTGAAGGACGGACCCATTCCCTTAATTGCTACTCAATATATTGCGAATTTCCTGACGATCCACGCCAAAAGAGTTACCTTTCTTCGGTCAATAACTAACCGGAAGACAATTGATATTTTATTTCATTTCTATTTTTCTTTATTGGTACTCTAAACAGACAACATTTAATACAATCAAATTTTAATGATACAAAGAACAGGCTTTTTACAGAAATGCCATTCAAAATAAGCATGCACATCATGATCTCAAATTTTAGAGTCAAGGAGTAGAAATAGCATGTCATAATTATAGAAGACGACGCGACTGGAGGGAACAAATGCCAAATTTTCGCTACGCTGGTCGTATTTTTGGTGGATTATTAGGCCGTGATTGTTTCTATACATGATTTTCAGGCATCTTTTCTGAATACGCTCTATATTATTTGAGTATAGTTAAAGTAATACAAGCTGAGCTAATCCACTTACCTGCATTCACAATAGCATTGTGTCTAATACAATCCTATCTGCTTTTGTTCTCATAAACGCGAACCTGGCGCCAACCAGTTACTTACAAAAAAAGGTTAGAACTACATTGCGTGGATATTGAATTTTCAGCCTTATTCCTTGTTGAATAGGTTTAAAATGTTTGTTGACGAGAGATCATAGTCCTTTTTCAAGAGAATACGTTCTTCAGCAGGGTCGGACGGTTGTAAGATTCCAAAAAGTTATGATCACCATTATTCTGTTAGTGCATTTTGTAGTCTAATGTCCAAGGAAATAGAGTCGATAATCTATATTAACCTTCCAAGGTGGTTACAATCTGCTTTTACTACGAGCTCGTTATCTTAATTTGCGGTTTACCAGTTGTGGTTTGTTCAATGGTATTCAGTTCTTAAGTGGATTAGCTCAGCTTAGATAAATCCAACTATACACACAGTAATACGGTGCCCAAACAATGCAGCCATATTCGAGTACACAACGTACGAGATTTATAGATATTGATTACATTTTCTTAAATTTTCAGGAAGCCGTATTAATGAAGCTGACGGCTATCCACTATATAAATGCGTCTTCTTGGGTGGACAAGGTGATGATGCTGATCAAGCCCTTTATGAAGAAGGAGCTGATGGAGTATATCTTCGTCCACCAGATCGGCTCGACCACGCTGGAGAAGCACGTGCCAATGGAAGCACTGCCTGAGGAGGCGGGAGGAAAATATATCTCTGTAATGAAGGCTAAGGGTAAGGAACACTTCTTTACCCATCTCAATATTTGTGTTCGTTTTAGAGCGATCTTTACCTTATAGTACTATGTTTGGCTTTATGATTTATTCGGGCTTGTATTTCCGCACTTAGCCCGGAGAAGTCGAGTCTCCATCGGTTTTTAGGAGTTACCTAAGTGTTTAGCGGATTTTATGCCGTACTTCAGCTACGCCGATCGAGGATTTCACAGGAAGCTGTTTAGTCGACTGACAGGCGTCTTGCCTCCATACATGGTTCTATTGGTCATTTCTAGAATATGACACATTAGTTCTAGTGTTCCCTACAACTGTATGCAGAGCAGGCGTGTCCTGTCTGATTCAACCAATGCATTCTATAGCTTTAAATTTATTTCGCTATATTAATTAAATGGTTAATGCCAACAATATCAGCAAGAAATAACCTATTGAAACTTTATTTAAAAGCAATATGTCACCCCTACTGCTATACAGTTTAAACGAAACTTTATCCTTTGTTCCTGTATATTTTCATCATCATCATCATCATTACCCTTCCTCCATTCTTCCCTAATTACTCTTCATCTCGGCATTTACTTCGTTCTTGTTCATCTTTCACACAATACATCCATCTTTTCCTTGGTCCTCCTCTTCTTCTACATCCGTCCACATTCATGCTTAACGCTTTTCTGGTTACGTGACTTTCCTCTGTATATTTTCATTAGGACTAACCCCATAATTCCCTGCATTTTCCAGCTCACCTACAAGAGCGGTTGCAGCTAAACAAGGACTTCTTCGAGAGTAGAGTAAAGCGGCACGTGGTAGAGGCGCGGCGCCCCGGCAAGCCCAAGACCATCTCCGACATCTTCGGGAGCCTCGAGGGATCGTTCAAGAAGCTCGAAATCGACTAATACTCGTAGCTTGTTTTTTTTTTGTACGGTGTCGAGGCTGTAGCTCGCCGGTTCATACCTTGAAGAAACCCAAATTATAATTTTCTGGAAATACACACGATGGGAGCGAATTCCATTCCTTAGCGGTTCGCATTAGAAATGATGAAGCAAATCGCTTCGTGCGAATAAGTACTAAACTGACAACATAAGGGTAAAATCGCTACCCTCGCCTGATTGTCCGTTGGTGAAACGGGGATGGCGGAATTAAACCGTGCAATAGGCTGGTTGACTCATGTCAAATTGTAATAAACATATAAACTAATGTTTATTCCTTATGGTATTTAGCAAATGAAACCTGAATATATATTTTTCAATTCATAAAAGTGAAAGATGGCTGAAAAAATTAAATTTGAAAATATGGTTTTTAATCTGTATTTTGAAATGCTTAAAACGCTGTCTGCCATTTTCGCTTATGATAGTGACGTCATCGGTCCTGTGAAGAAGACTGAAAGTCTACTTTGACGACCTAGAATAGTGCCGTCCCTTTCGATCTCCTGTCAAAGTATATTGGAGTGAGCGGAATGGCACTATACTACGGTCGAATTTCGAATATTTACAGGTCGCTACGGATTAGCAAAAGGCAAAAATGGCGGACGGCGTTTTTGACTGTTCATGAAATTTCTAATTTTCAATTGATAAAATTTAGCTTTCTAGCTTTCACAAAAATACAAGACATTTTTTTTAGAGCTAGTAAGATCATTATTAACCATTTCAAATATATTTCAAAACTGGGTCTACTAGCCTATTCGTGCGCACACTCGAAAATATATCCGATAGAAAACTGACAAGCTGGTAACTTTGTGGCGATGTTCGAGGCTCTGGAAAATGCCCTCAGCCGGCATAGCATCACTAGAATGAATTTATTTGTAACTGTGCGCGGGGTTTACAGACTATACGCCGCGGTGCCCTAGTGCGCCGTCGTGAAAAGGGGGCGCCAAGCGTAGTAGTGTAGTACTTACAACATGACTACCGTGAGGCAGTCCTCTGGATCTCTTATTTATGGAAACTAAACCTCGCCATTTAGAGTCGTGGGTACATAATTCTAACCTACCTATAAGTGCACTAGAGTTGTGCCCGCTCGGGCCTTAACCCCTTCTATGCTGAGACAAAGGATCCGTGCGGGACATTTGAACCTCACGTTAAAATATCAGTTAATTTCAATGGAGAATGTTACTATGTCGCAATTTCATAAGGAGAAATTATACATTTTTATCTTTATATCTTCTAAACATAATCTGTAAATTATTTCCACGAAATTACAAAAAAAAATCAATGTATGGGATGTTGCACTATGACGTCATACTACAGCATCAACTTTGTATGAAAACTGAACTTTGGACACTCATAATTCAGCTAATTTTGATTGTATGACAAAACTAATGATACAGATTAATTCATGTTTGACGCATACGAGGGGTTAAATAAAGAGCTCCCATATCTTCGTCTTTTAGTTCGTTTAGGTTAGATGTGGTGGTGTGTGGGTGATGTGCGAAATTTGACGTCTGTGAATAAGTGACATTTTCAGGGGGATACTGCCTTTCACAGAATATTTTTTGGTCGAATGATTCATTTTGCCAAATTTTTACTTCGCAGAATTTTTATTCCTCTGTAATTTTTTTTTTTCATAATTCTAGCAATTTACATCCTATTCATTAAGTTAGGTTAGTTTGCTTTATAACAATCCCAAATAGTTTACGGTTTTAGAGAAAAATGCTTTCTGCAAAATGGTAGTTCAGGGAAATGAAACGTTCGGCGGAAAATAATTCTGCAATGATTTAGTGAACCGATTCGTGTGAATGATTTAGCATACCTTACCGCTTTTCACGTCTGAACTGAACAGAATTGTAGGACCAAGGAACGATTTAAATCTTTTTATACTCGCGTACTTCAATTAGTCAATTATAATTTCACAGACAAAATCACAATAACGCACTTTTTAATCCTGTACCAAAATTCTATACTCTATGGTACCCGCTACAGAACTTTAATATTCATAAGACATGTCTCTACTCAACTCAAATAATTTCAAAAAGAGTACATCAGCATATTGGATTTAAAAAAGCACGCTACGTTTCACTGATTGGTTGACATTACTTATCAAAAAATAACCATGACCATCGCAATTATGTTTTTTTAACAGCTGAACGAAAACGGTTACGTTAAAAATGAAAATTCAAAGTGGGGAATGACGATTAAAGTAAAAAATGTTTTTCTGTGTTTTGCTCGTATAAAAAGTATTGTATGCAATAGTTACACAATTAGGTCTTAAAATCTCGTACCTTACTTAGGCCACTCGGCAAGCCTCGTGACCTAAACGCGGTACTCAACGATTGCATAAAATACTATTAGTGCAGAACAAGTTCCGTTCGGTCCGTGATAGGATTGGATTCCTTTTAGTTCTTTGTGAACTGAAAAAAATTGTGAACTGGGAGTGAGTGAGGGTTAGCAGCAGTAATTGAAATTGGTACAGACTGCTGCATTTTTTGATACGCTTTTACTAGCTTCACTTGAACTTCACTGGAAAAATATTGTCTTCAAATGAAATCTGTACCTACATAAACAGGTTACTTTTGGCTTTACAGGTTATATCGTTTTTTTTTATTTGGCTCTTTGTGATTTGAATAAAATATATGCTATAGAGGGGTGATTGAGGAAGTTTTATTTGGATGCATCTCGTTTGAATTATCCCCTAGCTCCTAACCGTTAAAGAGTTATTACCTATACCTTCCATCATCATCAGCTCAGCATCATGAAACGATGATTGAACTTTAGAAAATATACGAAAAACATAGTTACCTATCTGAACCACTAGTTTTTAGGGTTTCGTACCCAAAGGGTAACAACGGGGCCCTATTACTGAGACTTCGCTGTCCGTCCGTCCGTCTGTCACCAGGCTGTATCTAAAGAACGGTGATAGCTAGACAATTGAAATTTTCACCGATGATGTATTTCTATTACCGCTATAACAACAAATACTAAAAATAAAATAAAATAAATATTTAAGGGGGGCTCCTATATAACAAACTTACAGATAAAGGTACGGAACCCTTCGTGCGCGAGTCCCACTCGCACTTGGTGTATTTTTTCTTTCTCATCTGTAACTTTTCGCCAAATTTACCATTTTTTTCCAAAACTGTTAATTTTTCTGAGTAATTATAAAACAAACCTAACCTAATGGTTTCTTTAAAACGATGTTCATAAAATCCTGAAAATATTGCGGATTTCAGGAAAAATACTTTCGAACAAATGAAAATTAATGAACAGTTAAATTTGCCATCGACTTCCCTGGGATGCCATCATCAGATCCTGATTTGGTGACGATGGAACCACCTCAGGGGCATGCTAAAATTAATACTAAAAAGAATATCGCTCAACTCCTAACTATTAAGGAGTTGTACCTTCCATCATCAGCTCAGCATAAAAAGGTGATGACTACCAGACGCATATTATATACCTGAATAATTTTATAAAATACATAAAATAGATTATAAATAATGACACAAAGGTAAATTTATTGAAATTATTAATTGTGATATTGGGCATAAAACCTATTGTGTATGATATACTGGCCTAGAACTTTGTCAAAGTAAATCTAGAACAGGTTGCTAGTTTAAATTTGTATTAGCAACGTTTGTTTGTGTTGACTACAATGTCAGTTCTAAAATACTCTTTGAACAATACGTGTTGTAAACAACTTGATTAATAATAAACTGCTAATTTGTATCCTGGGTCTTTTCACGTAAACTGCACTATTCTAATTTATATCCCCCACAGTGGTTATGGGCGCCTTGACGATCCAGGATCGTATTTAGTGCAAAAGGACAAATTATTAATCGTAAGTATGAGTACTGTGAAAATTGAGCAACTCGACCAGAATAACTATGAGACCTGGAGAATCCAAGTCGAAGCAATATTAATAAAGAATGACGCCTGGGGTTACGTTGATGGCAGTATTGAAAAACCTGCGGAGCCTGGACAGGCGAAACTTTGGGAGACTGCGGATGCCAAAGCTAAGTCAGACCTCATTCTATCCATAAGTCCGAGCGAATTACGACATCTACGAGGGTGTAAAACATCGCGAGATGTATGGTTGAAATTAAAGGCCATTCACGCGTCAAAAGGACCCGCAAAGAAGGCGACATTGCTCAAACAGTTATTGCTTCATAAATTGGAGGAAGGTGGTGACATAAGAGAACATGTATTACGTTTTTTCGATGTGAGGAGTCAATTAGCAGACATGGATATCGAAATGCATAATGATCTGATTTCGATTATGCTTCTGTACAGTTTACCGGCAAGTTTTAATAACTTTAGATGTGCCATAGAATCTAGAGACATATTACCAGATCCGGAGACACTCAAAATTAAAATACTGGAAGAACAACATTCTAGAGACGAGAGAGAAGGTGATGATAAGGCACTCCTTATGAAAGGAAATACGTATTTTAAGTCTAAGAAGAGTGGTACAGAGCAAGGGAATTCGAAATTCAGGTTCAAATGTTTTAAATGTCATCAGTACGGTCATAGAGCCTCTGAATGTTTAAAGAAGAATAAGGAACAATGTGTGGATAGTGCAAAGTGCGTGTCAAATAATAGTAGTGATATAGTAACTGTAGATACCAATTTTGTAACATTCAATTGTATTTCAGATGATAAGGCTGTTTACAACGAGAATGGAAGTTGGATCATCGACAGTGGGTGTACGTCACATTTGTGCAACGATGAAAGGAAATTTGGAAATACATTGTTACCTTTGTCTGGTAAGCTAAATTTAGCGACAAACTCGAGCACAAATGTACAAGGTAAGGGTACAGTGAGATTATTAACATGTAATAATGGTTCTAAAACCGTGGTTCAATTGCCAAACACTTTATTTGTTCCGGATTTGCGGTGTAACCTGATTTCAGTTGCAAGAATTACGGATCAAGGGTTTAGTGTCACGTTTAAGGGTGACGTAGCTAGTGTAAAAGATAGTTATGGTAACACTAAACTGATCGCAAATCATAAAGGTAATTTATACTACTTGGAGGAACAGTGTGGTACTGTGTCAGCGATTTCGGAAAGAAAGGTTGATGTACGCTTGTGGCATGAACGGTTAGGACATTTAAATGCGAAAGATCTCGTCAAACTTTTGAACAAATCTGCTATGGATTATAAAATGTCAGATGTAGCCGAATTGTATGATTGTGATATTTGTGCACGTGGAAAAATGAGTATGTTACCGTTTTATAGAACGAATGGACCATGTGAAGAGACATTAAAAATTGTTCATTCTGACGTGGTCGGCCCCATGCAGCATACGGCAATAAATGGAGCGAAATTCTTCGTCACGTTCATTGACGATCATACAAGATGGTGCGAAGTATATTTGTTAAATAAGAAAAGTGAAGTTTTCAGAACTTTCAAAATATACAAGAAGCACGTCGAAAATTTCACGGGACGGAAGATCAAGTTTCTACAGAGCGATAATGGAGGCGAGTATTGTAACCGAGATTTTGATGAATTCCTGAAAAACGAGGGGATAGCGAGGAGATTAACCATTCCTGGTACACCACAGCAAAACGCAGTTGCTGAAAGGATGAATAGAACGTTGGTGGAGATGGCGAGATGCATGATTATTTCGTCAGGACTTTCTCCTGGTTTCTGGGGCGATGCCGTATTAACAGCATGTCATCTGAGAAATCGTTGTCCAACTAAAAGTCTCGATGGTGGAATACCTTTTGAGAAGTGGAGTGAACGACCGGTAAATCTAAATTACTTACACCAATTTGGATCTAAAGTTTATGTTTTGGACAAAACAATTGGGAAGGACAAGTTCGATCCACGCAGCAAAGAAGGTATCTTTGTGGGTTACCCTAGCGATAGGAAAGGTTACAAAATATGGATGCCAACGCAGAGAAAATTTATCGTTTCACGAGATGTGAAATTCTACGAAAATAAGTGTCAAGAGAATGAAACAGGGAATATTGACAAAGATCCCTTTGAAATACAAAAAGAAAGACCGTTTATTAATCAGAAGCAACCATTAACGGTTGACTTTGAGTTTCACCCCAAAAGGCCGGAAGAAAATCCAAGCGTACTTATTCCTGACCTTGAGGACGAACGCATTGAGCATATTTCTGAGCATGAAGAAGAGAACAGAGATCTTGGGGAGGGTGAGAGAATACCTTCTGGTGATTCTCACCAACCGATATATGATTCAGAATCGGAAGTCGTCGCTGGTCCGTCGCACCATGTGCATGTCCATCAACAAGATTATGTACATGCTGATGGGGAGAGGGCAATGAAGAGAGGTCCAGGCCGACCGAGATTGGAGAAAGGTCATGTTGGACGGCCCAGAAAAATATATCGCATGGTTGACGTGGAACCACAGACTCCTATGGAAGAACGCGTGGCGTCGGAAGTTCCATTGGAAGAAGGCATGGAGTCCACAGAGGAATATGCGGATTGTCAAGATTTTGCTGGAGTTACTGAAGTGACTTTAAAGCAGGCTCTATCCGGAAACGAAAGCAAAGGATGGAAAGATGCAATTATTTCGGAGGTCCGTAGTCTAATTAAAAATGATACTTTCGATATAGTACCTAAACCAATGGGCAAAAACGTTGTAGGCTGTCGATACATATTAACAACGAAGCTCAACGTAGATAAGACTGAGAAGAAGAAAGCGAGGCTGGTGGCGAAAGGTTTTAGCCAACGCTATGGTATTGATTACCAGAATACCTTCGCACCTGTCGCGAGGCTTGATACAATAAGATTGTTAGTTGCACTTGCAGCAGAACTTGATCTTGAAATTCATCAGTTGGATATTAATACCGCCTATTTAAATGGTTTATTAGAGGAGAATATATATATGAAAGTACCCGAGCTTTTGGAAGAATGTTTACAGGATCTTATACGGACCGAACTGAGTGGTTCACCTATACATGAACGAGCCAGTAAGATGTTGAATGACTTGAAGGCTGGGGGCGAAGTATGTCTACTCAAGAGGTCGCTATACGGGCTCAAACAAGCCGGTCGTCAGTGGAACATCAGACTGGATGAGCAACTGAGACTAATGGGATTGGCCGCATCATCAAATGAGCCTTGTCTTTATTTTAAAGACATTGACCACGATACAAAACTCTTTGTATTAGTTTATGTTGACGATATATTGGTCGCATCGCAGAAAAGAGGTTGTATCGAAAGCTTCAAGAGAGAACTGGCCGCTGAATTTGAATTGAAAGATTATGGCGTTGCGAAATATATGCTCGGAATTGAAATTGACAGAATTGACAATGGCTTTAAATTGTCACAACAAAAATATATTGACGATATTTTAAATAAATTTAACATGAATAAGTGCAATTCAGTATGTACGCCAATGGAAGTGAAGAACCAATTATTAAAATCTAACGAGATTTGTGATGAGTGTGAACGATATCCATATCGTGAATTAATTGGTTCACTTATGTATTTGTCGACGGGAACGAGACCCGACATTACGAACAGCGTAGCAAAGTTGAGTCAATTCCTAGATAGTCCAACTAAACAGTGCTGGAATGCTGCAAAGCGCGTACTGCGTTACTTGAAGCACACAAAAATGCATGGACTTGTGTTTACGAAAACAGGTAATTCACTAAAAGGTTACTCAGACAGTGACTGGGGCGCGTGTCTTGTAGATAGACGTTCTTACTCTGGTTATGTTTTTATGTTTGGAGGCGGATGCGTGTCGTGGAAGTCCCAAAAGCAAAAATGTGTAGCAACATCCACGTGTGAAGCTGAGTATGTGAGCTTGTCGTCCTCGATGAAAGAAGCGATATATCTGAACAGCTTGATGACTGAAATCGGGTTAAGTAAGTTTGCACAATTGACCTTACATGTGGATAATCAAGGGGCGTTGTGTCTTGCTGGTGATCCAATGTACCATTCTCGGAGTAAACACATAGATATCAGGTATCATTTCATAAGAAGTGTATTAAAGAACAACAAAAGTATCGAGCTGAAGTACTTGCCCACAGATTCGATGCTCGCAGATATTTTAACAAAGGCTTTGCCTAAATTTAAGCATTATAGGTGCATGAGTAGTTTAGGCATTGTTAGCTAATTGTTTACCTTGTTAATTAATATTGTGTTCTTTGATACAACTTTGATTTTGTATGTGTTTTTGTTTTATGTCTTTTTGAATATGCACATTAAGGGGGCGTATTGAAATTATTAATTGTGATATTGGGCATAAAACCTATTGTGTATGATATACTGGCCTAGAACTTTGTCAAAGTAAATCTAGAACAGGTTGCTAGTTTAAATTTGTATTAGCAACGTTTGTTTGTGTTGACTACAATGTCAGTTCTAAAATACTCTTTGAACAGTACGTGTTGTAAACAACTTGATTAATAATAAACTGCTAATTTGTATCCTGGGTCTTTTCACGTAAACTGCACTATTCTAATTTATATCCCCCACAAATTTTCAGTCCAGTCTGCGCACTCATCGCGACCGCACACATGCAGTGTAGATATCGCAACTTAAGAACCTCAGTGATCCCCAAACTTTGCTTGCCTATACAACTGATTTAAATCCTATCATTTAATAACAATGCTTTGCGCTACTTGTGAGACTAGTGTTAATGACCTTGTTCAGTGTGCGGGCTGCAAAAAGGAATTTGGGTACTGTTGCGCCGGCATCTCGGAGCAGGGTTACCGAAAACTTGGACCGGATCGCAGAGCAACCTGGAAGTGTCCCTCCTGCAAGAAGAGGGAAGTTTCGCCGGGTCAAGCGAAAACTATGGACCTGGATACCGTTATGAACGAGTTACGGGATATGAAAAAACATCTAGCATGTCTTCCTGGGCTGGTCCGTGATGTTGGCCTTCTCAAAACCGAGCTGTCTGAAATCAAGGACTCTTGGAGTTTTGTTACTAATAAACTGGATGATTATGCTACTTCCCTGACTAATGTGGAGCGGAGAGTCTCGGAACTTGAGGCTTCCCAGGACAAAGTCTCGATGCTGACCAATGAAGTATCCCTCCTAAAGAGTGATCTAGCGCGCAATGAGCAACTGCAGCGTATAAACAACGTGGAAATAAAGGGGGTTCCACTCAAAAAAAATGAGAACCTTTTTACAATCCTGGACAACATATGTACGGCCGTAGGTCACAAAGTGGAGAGGAGTAGCATAGACTATATATCACGAGTTCCGGTTCATAATTCTAAGGAGAAGTTGATAATAGTTCGTTTCAACAATCGCTACATAAAAGAGGATTTCATAGCTTCAGCAAGATTGAAGAAGAAGGTCACAGCTGAAGAAATTGGCTTTCAAGGCAGTGCTCATAATATATATTTAAATGATCATCTGACCCCGGAAAATAAGAAACTATTAACTAAAACTAAAAAATCACTTAAAGATAATAAGGGCTACGAGCATGTCTGGGTGAAATATTGTAAAATTCACGTCCGTAAGGACGATAACTCTAATGTTCATATTATAAGCAGCGAGCGGGATTTAAACAAATTGCTCTAGTTCGTCGTATATTAATATTTTTGTGCATAATTGTAATATTTATGTTTTCACTACAAGAGCATGAAAGTTTGAGCAACGCTGTGCGGCCCACCTGGTCAGACCGCTTCTATTGTTTGTCGCTCGGGCTTATCGCTACTGCCAGTTACTATGCACCATTTGACTGCACTTTTAAATATATTTGTCTCATTTGTTCGCATTCGCTTCAAATTGTATTAATTATCTTGCTCTTTCGCTCTTATGTTAATGGTTTTTCGATCTGTTTTGGTTGGTGTTTGCGCGCTCGTTTATTCTTTAAGTTATTATTTCGTTCGTGCCTATTTATTTTTACATATTTATCGGTTCGCGTGTTATTCAATAACTATCCAATTTCACTTGTAAGTCACTTCATTCGATAACGCGAGTACGGGTATAAATTATCCTACTATTTATTACCAAAATGTGCGGGGACTTCGTTCGAAAACGTTAACATTTTACCGTAATCTTGTTAAAGAGGCCTATGACATAATTATTTTGACCGAGACTTGGTTAGTGGATGGAATACGGGATACAGAGTTATTTGATGACCGGTACGTTGTATGGCGGCGGGATCGTGATCTCGCTTTAACGGGTCAAACCCGCGGTGGTGGCGTGCTTATTGCTACTCGTAGGCAGTTGGCGGTGACGCCGCAGCCAACCTACCGGTCCTCGGCTGAGGACTTATGGCTCACTATTTCACTCAGTGACGCCAACAAGAATTCGGTTAAAGTCCATGTTTGCGTTTTATACCTCTGTAAGCAATCCCAAGGTAACTCTTTTTCGGAGCAGTTATCTAATTTCTTAAGCCAGTTAGGGGAGATAGTTTTAAATAATTGTAATAATAAATTTTTATTAGTCGGTGACTTCAACATGAGCAATATTTTATGGACACCTCGGGGTTCTTCATTGGATCCGTCTAATTACGTAAGTAACGATGAATGTAGTTTAGTTGACGATATGCTCATGCATGGTTTCTTCCAGTATAATAGTGTCCTAAATAATTCTGACAAGTTGTTGGATCTCGTTTTTTCGAATGATGTAGTAAGTGTAAGGGATTGCTTGAACCCATTAGTACCAATAGATCCTTACCATAAAGCCTTAGTAATAGAAATTAAATACACAGTTATAGACATGTTGCAGCCTGACACTCGTTTGAAATATTTTTATAATAAGGGTGATTATACGTCCATTAATACTGAATTATTTTCCATTAACTGGGAAGAAGAGTTTTCTACGCGGTCGTTACTAAATTCCTTTGACTTCTTCTATGAGACCTATGAGAAATTAAGGCTTAAATTTATTCCTAGTAAAAAGATTACAGTTGATTCGTATCCTCTGTGGTACTCGCGCCCATTGAAATGCGCTATTAAAGAAAAATTTAAATACTTAAATAAATATAATAAATATAGGAATAAATCTGATTTTCTTTCTTTTACGGTATTACGTGACAGAGTCCGAAGGCTGGAGCAACAATGTTTTGACTCATATATTAGTAGTGTTGAGAGCAATTTGTGTAAAAATCCCAAGCAATTTTGGTCATTCATAAAGTCGCGGTCTGGCTCCCACGGCATTCCTAGCAGTTTAAATTATGATGGTAAGTTGGTCAACACTGGGACGGACATCTGCAAGGCTTTTTCGGAATATTTTTTATCATCCTTTTCAGTGTCAAGCAGTAATAACGTGGATCCTAGTACTAGTAACGCCGTTAACTCTACAGCCTTCTTGGCAAACGTCGAAGTAAGCCCTGTTACAGTTAAAAGTCTTCTACTTAAACTTGACCCATCTAAGTCGGCTGGCCCGGATGACCTGCCTGCTCCTTTTATTATAAACTGTGCTGAAAGCTTGGCGATTCCCATATCGTTATTACTTAAAAGGTCATTCTCTGAGTGTTTTGTCCCGCCTTTATGGAAATCCGCCTTTATCACACCAGTCCATAAAAAAGGCCCAAAAACGGACATAAAAAACTATAGACCAATTTCTAAATTATGTATATTGTCGAAAGTTATGGAAAAAATAGTGTATAACCAAGTTTCCTGCGCTCTAAAGAATTCGATTAGCTCAAACCAACATGGTTTTTTGAAGGACCGTTCCACTGTATCTAATCTCGTTCTCCTCAATGAGTATGTCACTGATGCTATGGACAATGACACTCAGGTTGATGTAATCTACACTGATTATAGTAAGGCATTTGACCGAATTGACCATGTTATCTTACTTTCCAAGTTATATGACATCGGAATCAGCGGCGATTTGCTGAGATGGTTTTCTTCCTACATTGACAATAGGTCTCAAGCTGTTGTAGTTAATAATTATATTTCGGGATGGGTTACTATCCCCAGTGGTGTTCCCCAAGGTTCTTTGCTCGGACCATTGCTTTTCAATATTTTTATTAACGACATTAGTAAATGCTTTATACATTCCAAACTACTTTGTTTTGCTGACGATATGAAGGTTTTTAGAAGGGTGAAGTCGACCAGTGACTCACTATTGATCCAGTCAGATCTCGAGCGACTTGATGATTATTGTCAGAAAAATAAGTTAGATTTGAATCCATTGAAATGCTTTTCTCTAACATTCTCAAGAAAGCAGAATTTAATACCGACTATTTATAAACTTAAAGGTCAACCTCTGAACAAAGTCCAATCTATGAGAGACTTGGGGGTGGTACATGATTCCAAACTTTTATTTGACACCCACATTGACACTATCGTTGGTTCTGCTTTAAAAACACTAGGTTTTATAATGCGTAGTTCTGTCCATTTTACTCAGGCCAAAACACTTAAGATTCTGTTTTGCTCCTTAGTTCGGAGTAAACTGGAGTATGCATCCCAAATTTGGAATCCCTGTTACGCTACTTATATAGACAGGATTGAACGTGTTCAGAAAAAATTTGTTAAGTACTTAAGTTACAAACTAAAATTCCCTTATAATTCATCCAATTACCTAAATATTTGTAAAAAACACCATCTGATCCCGTTATATAAGCGCCGTGAAATAGCCGATATTACCTTTTTGCTTAAAATCACAACTGGCGGCATTGACTGTCCCGAACTGCTCAAGGAATTATCGTTTGTGACTCCTTCTCGGTCCAAAAGGCACTTCCCCCCTATCTCACTGAGGCGTACATCATCCAATTACAGACGGAATAGTTTCCTTAACCGCGCTAGTCGCCATTTGAATAATACGACGAAAGAGCATGATATTGATATATTTAATTGTGTAATTCCTTCCGTGAGGCGAAATTTAGCTAATGTGTTTTTTGATTGAGCGATTTCTATAACATGCTTGTGCAGTATTGTTATTGTGTATTAGGTAGGTACTTAGGTTGTCAGCCCATCAAGGCTCTAAAAGTTAAGGTTTATAAGTTTAAGTTTGTAGATTAACGAATGTTCATAGTTTTTACATATATTTGCTGCAAGTGTGCGTCGGTACATCGATGTGCGCTGTTTACTTAAGTTTATGTTTTATGTACAGCAACTATTTGTGAGTTCCTGTAATTGGCTCTGTATTTCTATTTAAGTTTCTATGTTTAGTGTATTAGCTGTTGGTTCTCCTAAAATAAATAAATAAATAAATAAATAAATAAATAAATAAATAAATAAAATTAAGAAAGAAAAATTGAATGCGATCTACTGCAATCGAAGCGGGATTTGAACCCGCGACCTCTGCGTTTCCGGCGCATTGCTCTTCCAACTGAGCTATCCGACCGCTACGTCAATCGCACGAAATCTTTCATCCCTTAATTGTTTACGCTACTGGAGCGCCCTCTGTGTCATATATGTTTTTGAAATGCTTATGCGCATTAGCCATACCCTAGGATGTGCGTTTTACACGCAATCAATTTTTCTTTCTTAATTTACCTTTGTGTCATTATTTATAAAAAATAAAAATGTGGTATTGCCACATAAAAAATATGAATCGATAAAAAGATTCTATACAAATATAAAATAGATTGCTAATGTATTTATACTTATAACTGTATAATCTTATTAAAACTTTCGTGAGACATATTAATATTAAGCGGTTTACACTCACGTGAAATTGTCAGGAACGGCCCGACATGTTTCGAACTCGTATGGAGCTCTTCATCAGGGACGGCTGCCCGTACACAGCCGCGGCATCTTTGTCACATTAACATGTCGGGCCGTTCCTGACAATTTCACGTGAGTGTAAACCGCTAAATACAATAATTATGATAGTATACTTATATAATTATGTAGATTGTGCAGTTCAATGTACGCATGCCAACATTGTTAACTTTACAACGCCATACATTTGCGTTAGATAAGAATGCGAGTGTTGTCTTGCATTGTAAGCAAGCGAATGCATCCCGCACTTCATACGTAAGTAGCCACATTACATACTAGGAGATGCCTGGAACTTCGTCCGCGTATTTCTTTTTAGGGTTCCGTACCCAGGGGATAAAAAACGGAACCCTATTACTAAGACTCCGCTGTGGGCGCTATCCGTCTGTCTGTCCTTCTGTCTGTCCGTCCGTCCCTCCATCTGTCATCAGGCTGTATCCCATGAACCGTGATAGCAAGACATTTTAACTTTTCACAGATGATGTATTTTTGTTGCCGCTATAACAACAAATACTAAAAGCATAATAAAATAAAAACTGGGGCTCCCATGCAACAAACGTGATCGGTTGCGTTAACTTTGCACCTCATTTGGTGCGCGAGCCCCACACGCACTTGGCCGGTTTTTTTACCATGGTTGGGTAAAAAGTAGCTACGTAGTAAGGAGTTTGTTAATTTACAACTACGTCATTGCAAACACGTTCGGGCAGGAAAAAAAAAGAGTAAACTAAACCGGCCCATGGGTGACGTATGTGTCTATCTGAGGCATGGTAACTCCTAAACAGATAAACCAATTTAGATTCACTTTTGCTTGAAATGAAACTTGAGCATTCTTAGTTCTTATTGAATATCTTTTCAGGATCATCAGCATTTTTGGGTTCATTGGTTCAGTATATATAGACCAAATCAAGGAGAAAGTGGACGGCGTGTCGTATCAGGGCATCAAAAAGAAAGTTGAAGATAGAGAAACATGGAAGTTGCTCCACCGACAAGAGCTAAGCTCTTAAATTTCTGATGATGGTTCAGTGGGTACCTATAACGACCAACAGGGTGTTTTTCAACCCACAAAATATTGCGGAATTTTCGTGGTACTAATTTATTTTACTGGAAACGACAAACTAAATGTCACTCATGTAAACATAGAGGAAACACGGCTAAATATTCCGCAAATTCCCACAGTGATCAAAGTCAAGTTTTTTTTTTCAATAGGATTCAGTATTTTTTTCGCATGAAGAACGAAGGATTGAGCAGCATTCCGGTAAACAGTGTTTTGAATTTGGTTGATGACAAATCGCTAGTGACGTTTACTAATGCAAATATATGACGTATGCTCATTATTGCCATATGAAAGCTGATTGTAGCGCCACTATATCCCTCGGCCGGACCGACACTTGTTAGGGTTGTTAGGCTACAAAAATGTAACCCTTACCTATACCTAAACTCATTTTGTTGTATGTCTGTCTGTACCTCATATAACCCGCTTACTCTCTGAGACGGGTTAAAGTAACAAGTTTGAAATTTAAGGCTAAAGATAAAATAAAGCTTCTAGGCTTCGACTGTTTTTTTTTAAAGAAGTGACTTTAAAAAAACTGAAAAGCCAAAAATAAACCCAATCATGCACGGATTACATTTGAATCACCTTTGGGAGTCGGTGGCAAACCTCACGTAAACTTGCGCGGCATCTGTTTTCATAGTAATAATTGAGTTTGTTAAAAAAATATTGTGTGGCTGGTATACATACACCCATCCCGCACCAATAATGTCTCTGTTTGGCCTTGTGGTTGACATAAATCCCGTTGACCTATAAATGTTTGCAATGAGCAAGGCTGAATAAAGAAAAAAAGATTGTTTTGTGATATCCATATGTATAAACGTAAAAAAAAAATTTTAACAAAAAAAAGAACCGACTTCAGTAAAACTAAAAATCCAAAAATAACCCGTTCAAGTACAGATTACATTTGACTCACCCTTTGAAGTCGATCCCAAACCACTGTTATTATATTTATATATTAAAGTTTACGTGAGGTTTGGCACCGACTTCAAAGGGTGAGTCAAATGTAATCTGTACTTGAACGGGTTATTTTTGGATTTTTAGTTTTACTGAAGTCGGTTCTTTTTTTTGTTAAAAATTTTTTTTTTCGCTTTTTAGTGATTCATAAGAAATACTTATGGCGGGGTGATCAGGGAGGTCTTGAAGGAATGCATGTCGTTTTAATTATCTCCTAACTCCTAACCGTTAAGGAGTTGTACCTTCCATCATCAGTTCAGCATTAGAAGATGATGACTACCATATGCAAATACTTAAATAGTTTTAGAAAATATATGAAAAATATTATGAGTTATGACTGCCTATAAAATTTCAGGAATTCCTTCGATTCCTCATGGATCTTGTCATCCGATCTTCACCAAAATTTTATGGGACCAACCTTGAGATGTCTATTCATGAACCTTAAAAGAATTTTCCAAATCGACTCATAAATGACGGAGTTATGAGGTAACAAACATAAAAAAAAAAAAAAACACATACAACCGAACTGAGAACCCCCTCCTTTTTTTGAAGTCGGTTAAAAACTGGCTGAATACGAGTCCAGCTCGCTCATCGAGAGTTCCGTACCACAATAACACAACATTTACTTTATATTTAGGAACCCTATCATACCAATATTATCAAGGCGAAAGTTTGGGAGTGTGTTTATGTGTTTGTTTGTTACTTCTTCACGCGCGAACGGCTGGACCAATTTTGATAAATTTTGATATAAAGAAAGCTGACACCCTGAATTAACACATAGGCTACTTTTTATCCCGAAAAACGTAGGGTTCCCATGGATGAGCAGGTAACACCGCGCGGTGCAGCTAGTAAATAATACTTAATGTTTATCAAAATGTGAACAATAAACGATCACACATAAAAGGTTTTGTGACAAACCATTAAAGTCCAATGTTAAAATCTAACCATAATACAACACCATTAAAAGTTATTATAAAAACAGGAAATCAGACGTCAACCTTCTAAAATGCGAAACAATCACAGCCTTTTATAATACCGTAATAGAGTTCACCTTAACCTTCAGACCAGGTTAATTGTAGTTTGCCTCTGCGCGGGCGCAACCTGTGCGAAACACGTAGTGCAAGGGGCGCGTCGTTGAGAGTGGTCGTGTTATAATACCATTACAGTACAGTAAAGGTGTATTTAAAGTGCAGTTATATTTGCATGGTTGATATTTGAGGTGAGTTTAAATATTTCTTTGACGAATTTTAATATAAACGAGGTAAAATATTTATTGTGAGTTGATTTAGATTTGAAATATTTATAATAGTTTACATACTATTGTAATAATGTTGCTTTATAAGTGATGTTACAGTTGTATGGATACCTTTTTATTCATTCTTTATTTGATTAGGTATATCGGAAAAAGGCCAGGTAAAAAAAAATGTAATGTTGTTAATTCCCCGATGCTATAAAATACAGAAAATACATGCTTATGAGTGCCTTTTTTTAGGGTTCCGTACCCAAAGGGTAAAAACGGGACCCTATTACTGAGACTTCGCTGTCCGTCGGTCCGTCCGTCTGTCACCAGGCTGTATCTCAAGAACGGTGATTGCCGCTATAACAACAAATACTATTCATGATAAAACAATAATAATTAAGGGGTCCTATACAAAAATAGGGCTTTTTGCATGATATTTCGTTCAACGGGCATTTTCTCATGAATAATAGAAAATACAAAAACACAGAATAAAATAAATATCTAAGGGGGCTCCCATATAACAAACGTGATTTTGCCGGTTAGCCAATATAAAATGACCCCACACTTGTCATTGTAGTGGGTTGCGATTGGTTGCAAAATTGTTGCCACATAAATCTTATAAAAAGCGCCCTCTTGACAATCCTTATATATATTTCTGGTCAGGCTTTAGGTAAGTATTCTTGATGCCAGTAAAAAAGGCAACAAATCCTTTACCACGATTTTACAGTGACCGCTCTCGCTAGTGACAGCGTAAACGGTTTGTATGGAGAATCAACCTCTACAAAGTCTACAAATTACTCTCTAAGGGTGCTATATTCTCCATACAAATCGCTTACGCTGTCGCTAACGAGAACGATTACGTTAACTCATAGTAGGAGGTGCAGAAGTTAACTCAAATGACAAATATACCAAAATATCGTCGTAGTGTTGATTCAAGAAGCACGTGTCTCATACAAACAAATACAATGTAGCGTTTAAGTTTGTCCATCCGCATTCATGTTGCCAAGGTCCAAGGTCTCTGACGTTTGGTAATTCGTTGTATCAACAAGAATCTTCCTAAAATGTGATATATGTAATACCTACTTACCAATATACGACCTATGTATGTTAATTCAGAAACCATCACTATTTAGAATAAAAAAAAGTCGCTTCCTGCTGTCGGTCTGTCCCTAGAGCTTAAGAACTACGCAACAAATTTTGATGCGGTTTTTTAATAGATAGAGTGATTTAAGAGGAAGGTTTGTATGTATAATACATACATAATTTATCAGCATTGCACCCGTGCGAAGCCGGGGCGGGTCACTTGTTAAGAATAAGAATTGTTGAATAAATTGGGATTGACTGGAACCACCGTTGCATCGTCATTGAATACATAGCTATTACATTAATTAATACAATAGTAATAACATTAACACACAATTAGGTATACAACATTTAAACATGTGCATTATTTCCGCGGAAATGCTTCGCCAAAAGTAAATAAAATTAAGTGATAATATAAATTACATGAAAAATCAAGATAAAAGTCTTTGAACAGTGTGTGTTGCCAGTGATGACTTATGGAACTGAAACGTGGTCGCTCACAATGAGCCTTACAAGAAGGCTCAAAGTCACTCAGAGAGCAATGGAGAGAGCTATGCTCGATGTTTCTTTGCGAGATCGAATCAGAGATGAAGAGATCCGTAGAAGAACCAGAGTAACCGAAATAGCCCGAAGGATAGCAAAATTTAAGTGGCAATGGGCAGGGCACATCGCTCGTAAAACCGACGGCCGCTAGGGCCATCGAGTTCTTGAATGGCGACCACGCACCGGATGACACAGCGTGGGTAGGCCCCCACCCACAAGGTGGACTGATGACCTGGTGAAAGTAGCTGGAGTCCGCTGGATGCGGGAGACGCAGGACCGGTCATGGTGGCGTTCTCTGGGGGAGGCCTATGTCCAGCAGTAGAACGTCTTTTGTTTGGCTAATGATGATGATGATGACATGAAAAATTATGATAGTTTATAATTAAAATTACATAATTTGAAGTGAATTACTTTAATCTTCAAAAGTGAATACGATCAATAAATAACACATTTTTGTTAACATAATTATGTGAAAATGTACACCTTTCATTAATCATTCATTCATAAACTTCATTAGTTGGGCAGAGAATGAATATTATAGGTAGATACATCTTTCTACACCAACCGTGTCAAATCTTATAAATAAATGGAAAAAGAGAGCGAGAGAGAGAGAGAGAGAGAGAGAGAGAGAGAGAGAGAGAGAGACCTTGTCGGCGATGGCGCGATGACTTGGACATTTTCCTCAAGGACTGGCCAGATAAAGCACAAAATAGAGAGGAGTGGAAAAAGAGGCCTTTGCCCAGCAGCAGGACACAATGGGCTCATAATAATAAATGAAAAAGACCGACCAAGTGCGAGTCTGACTCGCACACCAATCCGGGATCCGTACAAACACTTCCCATCCCAACTGGCCGGGTTAAGTTTGCACCTGGTATGTATGGCGCCGCATACAGGTGCAAAGTTAACGCAACCGATCACGTTTGTTGTATGGGAGCCCCACTTAAGTATTTATTTTATTCTGTTTTTAGTATTTGTTGTTATAGCGGCAACAGAAATACATCATCTGTGAAAATTTCAACTGTCTAGCTATCACGGTTCATGAGATACAGCCTGGTGACAGATGGACAGACAGACGGACGGACGGACAGCGGAGTCTTATTAATAGGGTCCCGTTTTTTACCCTCTGGGTACGGAATCCTAACTAGTAATTTCTGGGAATAGTTTAGGTGAAAAGTTATTCATATTTAATTTTTCGACTTTCACTTGTCCTTGCAGTTTTGCAGTACAAGTGAGTTTTGACGACGCGGTTGGCGCAGTGGTTAAGCAACTGCCTACTGAGCCGACTGTCCTGGGTTCGAATCCCGGCAAGGGCAAATATTTTGTGAATGAACTCGAATATTTGTGCATGGGTCATGTATGTTATTTGTATTTAAGTATGTATTTATCTATATAAGTATGTTTATCGTCATCTAGTGTCCATAACACAAGCCTACTAGAGCTTACTGTGGGACTAGATTGATTTGTGTGAGGTGTCCGATATTCATTTATTTTTATTTAAGTAACGTCACCACAAAATACTAAATATAAGGAAAAAAACAATGAAACGTATTTAATTTTTACATTTATAAATAATAAAAACCCGTTTATCTGTTTTTCCTTATTAAAGTCCGCATTTAAGACGGCCGCAGTTGTCTTATTTATTAACAAAAAAATATTTTTAACCGATCGAGCGAAGCGACTCCCTTTCAGCTTGGCCCAAAATTATTTCGTATGTCCAGGTGTTTGAATGCTTAGATGTCCATACGCTTTGAAATGAAATAATTTAATCAGTATTAAATATGCCACGTTACTGATGGCTCAATGGAGAGACATAATCGCTTTGCGATAAAGCTCTTTAATAAAGATTTAAAAAAATGGGCACGTTTACAAGTCAGATTGTGAATTTACCGTTTCCCGAGAGGAGACCTCTCAACTCAAAATAAGTCTAGCGGACTGTCCGGCCCATATGGTAAGGAATTAAATTTATATATATTATAATGAAGACATAAACTTAATTTTTTGATACCATATGGGCCAGACGGTCCGTTGGACTTACTTACGGTACTCTATGAAACGGCCAAGCCATACTTTTCAAACCAAGGTGTAGGGTTAGTAAACTCCGAGCTTAGGGGCTTGGCTTTTCCTGGGATCTGATAACTTTTGTACAGCGAAAGCGTTATGAGAATGTGAGTCTTGGCCGCCAATTTTACATGAAATGTTTTTGGTAGGTTACATTACTCGTACAGTGATATTGAAACAAAAGAAGGTAATAGCTTTTCAGGCGAGGCGCCTGAAATGTTGGTTGAAATATCATTACATGCTCGCTTCATGTCAACCGCCCCGCCGTACCCGAAACGTGAGACTTCCAAGCCTATCTATGTATATGGAACACAATGTCTTTATGTACGATTCCCACCGGGCGGAGTCGGCTGCCGCCGAGCGCTCCAGCGTCCGCTGGAACATGGCGGCGGCCGAACCCGCCCGACCTGGACGCGGTCGGCCGCTGCCGGCTGCCAGAGCGCCCGTTGCGACGCGTCGGCAGCCGACCCGGCCCGACCCGGTCAATGTGAATCGTACATTAGAGAGCTATATGGAGCCGATATCACTACATAGTATAAAACAAAGACGCTTCTGTCTGTCTGTCCCTATTTATACTTAGATCTTTAAAACTACGCAACGGATTTTGATGCAGTTTTTTTTTTAGATAGAGGAATTCAAGAGTAGGAAGGTTGTATAATACATGCATAATTTATCAGCATTGCACCCGTGCGAAGCCGGGGCGGGTCGGTAGTTAACAATAAAATACAATTCATACTCATTCATTTCTTTTATTAAAAACTGCCTTTATGGTTATTGATGGTTCTGCAGTAATGTACTATTACTATTAGTAGATCTTTACCATTCAAGCACCTTCAATTAGTCAATTTTATAACTAATATAGTATGTTTGAATGTTAGCCTAATAAGTTAATGTAGAAATCCAAGGATTCATTCAATTAATTCGAGTCCGTCTCCACGCAGCTCCAGCAACTTCAGCGCCGTTACCAAAGTTTAGGTATAAAATCATCGGAATTTCCGATGCCTAAAATTGTCAATATAAATAAATAAATAAAATAAATAAATATAAGACAACCTCACACAAATCGATCTAGTCCCAACACTCAAATATTTGCCCTGGCCGGGATTCGAACCCGGGACCGCCGGCTCAGTAGGCAGGTCTCTACAAACCGAGCCAACCGCGTCGTCAAAATATATCACAGCATATTTGAGAAAAAGAAACTACTGCAAAAAAATGTATTCGTGCAATCTATGGTGCCGAGCAAACAGACTCATGTCGACCAATATTCAGAGAGCTCAATATTTTAACCCTGCCCTCTCTTTATGTATACGAGACATATATGTCTCTTCACTAAACGAAATTTAAGTTCTTTTACTAGTCATGCGTCCACCTCAAGACACAACACTCGGCATGGGTTAAATTTGCATTATCCAGGGACAGCTTCAGCTTTGGTTAATAAGAATGCCGTATTCATGTGTATAAAAAAATATAATTACCTCCCCAACAATATAAAGGAATTAGATTTACCTACAACAATTTAAAAGCAAATTATTCAGTTGGTGTAAGGATAATATGTACTATACTAATTCAGAACACTTTGACAATTGACATATGATTAACATAATTTTCATTAATTTAATTTATACAAATAATATTATATAATGTGATGTGAGATAATGTAATATAAGTACCTAATAATGTAATGAGAAATAATATGTTAATGAATAATGTTTAGTATTTAATGAATACTATTTTTTAATTACGATGTGTGAATAGAAGCTGTAATTAATTAATTCTAATTGTCTACTAAAAAATAATGTAATTAATAACGTATGATAACCTGTAATTTAATTGAATTTGTACGTCTGACTTATAGACAGAAAGTGGAGAAACTAGTCATAGTTAAGATCATGTATACCCACTTTTGACAAATAAATATTCTCATTCTCATTCTCATTCATTCATTCTCATTGTCATTCATACGTAGGTACTTAGGTACGTAGTTGCTACATGTCAGACTACAACGCATTTGGGATCTGGAGATTGCATAATTTGCATTGTAATTGAGAATAATATCAGTAAGACACGTGCGTGCCGTCTAATAGTATATATAACACATAATCACATTACTATTATAGTATTTAATAACTAAGAGGCGCCCGCGACTTCTAATCGTATTAGTAATAGTAATTAACTAGGTATCAGATTAATGGCTCAGTTTCATTGGTCGATAGGGCCCGCATGCGGGGTGCGGGAGTTTTCCAGAACGCATGCCATAGCGCCCGCATGCGGGGAATTGTTTTCATTGGTCGATAGGGCCCGCATGCGGGGTGCGGTACATTGCCGTAGTGAGTATGCCATTATGAGTTACACTGGTTATACATTATACCGTATGCGGGGAGGCCCGCACGTGGTATATCGACCGAGTTATCGACCAATGAAACTGAGCCATTAAGGATCAGACCGGAATAACTCGTCTTGGATTCAGATGAAAAACGGATAAAAAACTTGGCATCATAGATTCGGATAGGTTAGTTTTCGAGGTCGTTTAGTGACACCAAAAAGTTGCGTCACGCGTTTAGTTCGGTGAATAGAGACTAAAGTACATCACATTATATAATACCTTACAACAAAATAACAAAACAAAATTCTAAAATTTCTTACAAACAAAATTTGAAATGTAAATTGTAGTAAATTTAATTCTCTACAACATTGCCCATGCCCAAGCACTGTTCTAGCTAAAATGCTTCTAAACGAAGATATAATCCAGAAGTTTGTTTTTGAGTTGGAAATTGCGATTTTTTACGTTTTTTAGGGTTTCGTACCCAAAAGGTAGAAACGGGACCCTATTACTGAGACTTCGCTGTCCGTCCGTCCGTCCGTCCGTCTGTCCGTCCGTCTGTCACCAGGCTGTATCTCAACAACGGTGATAGCTAGACAGTTGAAATTTTCACAGATGATGTATTTCTATTGCCGCTATAACAACAAATACTAAAAATAAAATAAAATAAATATTTAAGGGGGGCTCCCATACAACAAACTTGTTATACATTATATATATGTATAGGTTCGGAACCCTTCATGCGCGAGTCAGGCTCACACTTGCCCAATTTTTTTTAAATGTGCATATCTCCGTAACGTAACTATCTGTCCTAATATAAAAAAGGAGAATGTAGTAAATTTAACTTTCTATAACATTGTTGAAGCTTTCTTCTAGAGGAGGCATCTCCAGATTGATCGATTTTGTTGATGGGTTTATCGGAAATTTCTTTTCGGAAATACAATTTCTTCGCCTTGCTCCGGTTATTTTTTGTAAGTGATTGTACATATTTTTACAACAGTGACCTGATCTCCGTGAACTCTCCTTGGTCCTTCAAACCGGACTTTCAGAAAGCTGGTTTTATGCTTAAATTAAAATAATATTTTTATTGAGAGGAAAAGGTTGATTGACCGTTTCCATAAGCCCCAGACATCAACCCAGCAGTTCACCTTGAAATCTCAAGACGTAAATTTTTGACAAACCACGGGCGGTGATTAGTAAATCCCCACATCACATATTAATGTTATTATTCATTCTATTATGGCGCACAGTCGCCATCAGACATATCGCAGCATATAAGGCGTTCATAAATATATGAACATGTACTTTAACGCCCAGTCAATAAGAGTTGTGTTCACATTTTATGAACGCCTTATATGCTGCGATATATCTGATGGCGACTGTACCAGTTTGTTTGGTTTGTAACCAATTAAATAATGCATGACTTCCGTGTTAAATAAGACATCAAGCAAATAAAAAATAAAACATGAGATGAGGTGATCATAAACAAAGATGGCCGATGAATCCCATATTTATGTTGCAAAGTTTCAATGATTTGACCATGATGACACTGATGTGTGTCAAAATTTCTACGGTTTGACATTGACAAGCGGTGACCATCGACTTTTTACTTTAAATTGGGTTTCGGAGGCAAAGATCCCTTTAGCCAAGAATATTACGAACTGTCAAATTCCATATCAAAAATGTTTGGTAAATCCAAGGTACCTAAAGTAAAATAAAACAGCTTCAGTTTGTAGATTGAGGACTATCGAGAAGAAAAATAATGTAATGGTCTTCTAAAAATTGTACCTCACCTATTGATATGATTTCAGTTATTATGATTTTTATTGTTAAGTACAAGCTTTTATTTAACTTTCAATGTAGTATGTAACTATGTATCTTGCAACTAAATTTTGAAGCAGATATCTTCAACCGATTGAGCTGAAATTTTGTATACCTACTTCACTTTGATGACAGCACAATAATGTAGTACCATGGGGCTGGTCTGATGATGGAGCCGGAAGGTGGCCCTAGAAACTCTGTAATAGATAAAGCAATCTTACCGAGTTTGGGATCTTTAGAATCGTCTCAGTGAGCAATTGCTGAATGTGCAAAGAAACGTACATTCGGCTGTAAAAGATTGTCTTAAAAATGAAAATTTAAGCCGTCACTAATTTTTTTATGCATGTTCTCCGATCACTCGAAGACGACTGGACCGATTTTGTTTGAAAGGGTGTAGTTTCAAGTCAGCCCCAATGTCATGAGGTTATCGGATCTGATGATGGACTACGAGAGAAATTGAGGGAATTCTTCAAAAAAAAATCAGAAAGCATAATTTCGTTTTGTTACCGTTGGTTATCTTGTGTAAAAAAGAGACTATCTAACTTTAGTATTTTCTCCAGTTCCCTGCATCATGTCGGCGCCGGTGGTCGTGAAGCAGTTCCCCCTTGAGCAGGAGTACGCCAAGAAGACCGGCGTCACCCCCGAGGATGTGGCCAAGCTCCGGGCCTGGCTGGCCACGCAGCCGCACCTTCCAGGGGATCTACTCACAGGTATGTACCTGAATGTGTTGTACCGGTATTGGTATTTTTATTCTCTTAGATGCCCTTCGTTCGCGTATTATTTTTCTTTACCATAGTCGAACAAAGAAGAATCTTTGGATGTCCATACTGCCCGCTACACGAGGCGAAAATTTCACTTCCTGTTCAGGGTAAGACTTGAATCGTAAAGCACCATATTTATGCACATATGAACCTGCAATCTGTGACATTCACTAATGCACCGCCCTGGGTATGTGATACAAACACACACGAGATGCTACTAACAAAACCCCTTTCTAATTAATAAAGATAATAAAAAAGAAAACCGGCCAAGAGCATGTCGGGCCACGCTTAGTGTAGGGTTCCGTAGTTGCTCATCCTTCACAATAAACTGCTGTTTTAAGCCCGAGTTTTAAGTTAAGAAAGATTTTAAGCTCTATAAAAAGGTCGTAAACGTCGTAATCACTTATTACCTTCTGGAAGTCAACTTAAGTCCTTTAAAAGAAAAAATATGAAATATGGCGATAACTCAAAAACAGCTCGACCGATTTTGTTCAATATAGTTTTCATTGAAAGTACTGAAAAATTAGAGGGGGGAGGACACAATTTTTTTTGTTTTTGGAGCGAATATTTACAAAACTGCTAACTTTATCAAAAAATAATGTTAGGAGACCCCTATTATTTTTACAAGACCTATTCAACGACATCCCACACACTAGTGTTGAAAAGAAAAAAAAAAATCACCCCCACTTTAGGTGTTCGAAAGGTACCCGAAAAAAACATAGGTATTTCTGTAGTTTTTATTTTACCGTTTTGTCGGCGTGATACATGCACATACTCGTACCAAATTTCAACTTTCTAGTACTTATGATCACGGAGCTAAGCCGCGGACGGACGGACGGACGGACAGACGGACGGACGGACAGACGGACATGGCGAAACTATAAGGGTTCCTAGTTGACTACAAAACCCGAAAAACCTGCTACTAAATTTTTCGATTTTCACTTATCCTTGCCGTTTTGCAGCATAAGTCAAGTCAGTAGTGATGTCATCATAAACGATTATCATCTTAAACTAGCCTATATAACGACTTTTGGCACTAAACAGCTATAACAACAATAAAATTATTAAATTACACACCGTATAATCTCGCTTTCCGTTTACAACGGTTAAATGGTCTTAGATTAGCGCAGTGTCACGTGAAGGCTGACTATTATGTTACATGACAACGCCATTCCTGCCATAATTACGTTATTGGTATAAAGAATTGCATGTGTTTTAGCTTTAATGACGCCGATGGTTGATGTAGGTATAGCTATTTTGTCTACGAACGTCATGATCGAAAGGAACCTGGCGCATGTTATCAAAGTTGCCATTTTAATGCCAAAAGTCAAATGACAACTCCTGGCGTGATCGAAACAGAAATAAGGAGATCCCGCAGGAGGGCCAAAGTTGTAGATATGTATATCTCAGATTAAGAGGCCTTTTATAATTATTTTTTTCATATTATTACAAATATATTGATAATTTCAACCAATTTTTCAAAGTTCATTCTATTCTATCACTTTTCCCTGAGTTCTAGATAGTAACATAGCTATTTAATGCGTTCATTGCGTGCATTGCAGTCGAAAATAAGTTGAGAAAAACAGTTTTCTGCGAGAATTTTGACAATTTCGAGTAGTTTTTGAAACATATTATCTCATAATTATCAATGAAAAATTCGAACTGTATTAGGTTTCTAATAAATCGCAATGACCCTGTTCCTGTTTTTGCATTTTTGAACGGAAATGAAGCCTTGTTAAGGGCGGGGCACATTGCTCGTAGAACCGATAACCGTTTGGGGCAGACAGGTTCTTGAGTGGCAGCCGCGTACCAACAAGGTGGACCGTGGACTTGTTTAGAATCGCGGGAAGCTGTTGGATGAGGGCGGCGTAAACGATCGTTGTGAAGGACTTTGGGGGAGGCCTTTGTCCAGCAGTGGACGTCTATCAGCTGATATGATTACTATGATTGTTATCTTGGTGTTGGTTTGCGCCATGTCAATAGATAGTGCTATAGAATAACCAAATTGTAACTACTCATCAGGAGTCGACACTAGGAAGGTGTGATAATGTTTGTATTGTCGGTCGAAAAACGGTAGGTACATAGCGCGTCTCTGGACGTATCGATGAGTAAAAGAAAAACAAAAAGAAAATGTACTTTTATGAAACATGTAATGTCACATTTATTTTAATGTGGGTGTGGTAAGATGTGAATATTAACGTATTAGTTTTATTTATGACAGTTTATTAATTATTTAATTTAATGTATGTTAATGTCTTCATTTATTGTGTAATATAATGTATAATACCCACTGTTTCGATTTAATTATGAATTTAAAGTTAGAAATTAAGTATGACGAAATTATGTAAAAATCTGCATTGAAATTATTTAGTTACTGAATTAGTATGTAAGTGCTTTGGTGTTCTATACTGTTATACTTACATATATTGGAATAAATAAAATAAAAAAAAAATAAAATTAAAAAAAATTCACATAGAGGTCGCTAAGGTGTAAAAACCTTTCAAATAAAACAATGCAAAGATCGACACACAAAGCCAAAGGAAATATTCATCAGGTCTTCCTGGAGCTAGGGTAGCGAAATGGGTAACGCGCTGGACCGGCAATCCAGAGGTACCGGGTCCCGGTCTCTTCCCCCAGGTAGCTCCTTTTTCAATTTTTCTTTAAGCTTTGATCTTTGTATTAAAGGCTTTTAAAAAAATGTGGTTTTTTGCATCATAGGTTATCGCAGACTGGTTTTCCGCAACTCGACGCCTTACAGTGCGCTTATTTTGCGTGAAGGGTTGATGGCATTACCCTTGCCAACCCAACTCTACCAGAAAGCCTAGCGGTCCCTCGATGTTGCCGTCGACTTCTGGGAGTGACCTCGGGGAACCGAGGTGTTGTGCCCGTTGTTTGGCCACACCAGGACATTCGAGAATGACGTGGGCGGCTGTATATATTCGTCATAACACTTTTTTTTTAGTTTTATGTCATAGGGGGCAAGCGAGCAAACGGATCGCCTGATGAAAAGCTATTTCCGTCGCCCATAGACACCTACAACACCAAAGGAGTCACATGTGCGTCGAATCGAAAGAGACAGATAATATTTTTCTAACAGTAAATAAAAAATATTAAATAAATAACAGTAAAACTAGAACAACGCGGAAATCAGTCATGAATGTCTTCACAGGAGTTCAATCAGCATAATTTGTAGCCATCAACCTGTCGATATTTTCCTGTTACCTTCGAAACAGGAAAAGATCTGGCCCTGTCAGTCTATCTGTAATATTATGCAGTATTATCTGTAATAAATGCTCTATTATATTGACCGAGTGAGTGAAGCGAGCGAGGCGTCTCTGTTTCAGCTTGGCCTATATTTTTTTAGGGTTCCGTACCTCAATCGGAAAAAAACGGAATCCTTATAGGATCACTTTGTTGTCCGTCCGTCTGTCAGTCTGTCATTACCCCTTTATCTCGAGAGCGCGTGGAGGTATCGAGTTGAAATTAACACCATATACTCAAATCTACAGTCCCTTGAAGCTGTGAAAAAATCAAACTTCTCCGTTAACGTGAAAAAAAAGATACGGCGTTTCTGTCACAAAAAACGTACATTTCGACACTCTCAATAAGAGAATCAAAATACTTCGCGATGACCTAGAACTATGAAATTTGGCAAGTAATTTCGTCACATACTAACTACAAATACTTATAATCTGAAAACTATACATTTGTAATAAAATAATAGAAAACATAGTAATTTTCAAACATCATCATCGGTTAAGTTTTGCACCTCGTTTGTATGCGGCGCCATACATTTCAGATTCAAACTTAACTCAACCAGGCCACTTAAGATGGGATAAGTGAAAGTTTGTACAGAAACCTCGGTGCGCGAGTCAGACTCGCACTTGGCCGGTTTTTTTATTACTTAAATAACCCGCGATTAACCTCAGACTTATTGATGGTAAGTGGTCTACGGGTTCGGAGATGTAGCTCGCTTGTTCAGCAACAGCCTATACCCTCTTGCCTTGAAGAGACCCAAGTTTTAATATTCAGATTTACACACGAATTTATGCCCAGATGTTCGGATGATCGCAGATATGATGAATTATCGTCAAGTAAAAAATACATTTTCTTATTCAAAGCTGCTGTCTAGGTCGTTTAGGTGTGAAATGAAAATAATGAAGTTAAATTATTTATTTGCTTTAGATATGGTACAGATAGATGGATAAAAAATTTAACATATTAAGCACTAATTACATATCTAACCAGCAATGCTGGTTGCTGGCATGACTCAACTGGCTGGTGTGACTCGACTCGAGGCGTTCCTACCTGTCCTGTCGACCTTCGCGTTACTGTGCATCCGTATGAACATTGGTAATATTAGCTGTGCCTCTGACTCCGCCCGCGTTGCATTCCTAATTGACAACATTTCAGTTTTTAAACAAATCTTTTTCCGATATAATCAAGTAGAGGATATATTTTTTTATACCTAACTACTTTTTTACATATTCAAAAATAATCTTAATTTATAATAAAAAAAAAAACATTTGAAAACTTTCTCATTCTAAAAAAGCGTAGGCAACGAGTGATTGGTCAAAGCCAGCGCATTCAATATACTGTGGGACTATTACTAAGACGGATTTAATTTGGAAATTAAAATTATACCACTGACACTTTTGTAGGTGGCAACTGTCAATTTTTTTCTGCAAGATGACGTCATTTCAGTGCTGATTCTTAGACGACACTGCTTTCACCTTTTTTTAATATTTTCAAAACTAGTGCGTACAAGCAAATAAAAATAATTGTTTAGGGTTCTATGATAATAAAGTAATGAATTAAAGTGGCTATTGCCCTTTCCTAGTTTAACACACGCACATACACACGTTTATATGCATATTTTTGTATCTAATTCATAATATCTTTGTCTTATCTCGCCTAGAAACGAAAAAGAAAAGTGGTATAGGCTTCTTTAATCCCGGATGCTTTCAAACGGGTGGAGCCAACGAAATGCTTCATTTTATTCGTAACTATGTTAGGGATAACATAGTTACTAATAAAATGAAGCATTCACTTGACGACACGTTTAGCGCAGTTTGTAAGCACTTTGCCTACTGAGCCGGCGGTTCCAGGTTCGAATCCCGGCCAGGGCAAATATTTGTGTGTTGAACTCGAATATTTGTGCATGGTTGTTCTATATATATTTAAGTATATAAGTATATATTTACCTATAAAAGTATGTCGTCTAGAGCTTAAGCTTTTTGAGCTTAATTTGGGACTAGTTCGAGTGAGGTTGTTTGATATTTATTTATTATTAAGTACATTATTTATTCACTTGCAATGGCACTCCCGCGCAGGCTTAGGTGTCACCATCTTAGAATAAAAACTCGCTTTGTTTTTATTACACTATTACTACCACGTAATTAATTACCACGATAATTACCACGTAACCTGTCACGGTAGGAATCATTATTATAATGAATGCAATAAATAATAAGTTTTCTGCGTCAGTATAATAATTATCCTAGAGCAGCGGCACCCAGTGTCCGTCACAAATAGGAAAAAAACTGTACTAAAGCCCGTCTTAAATAAATAATAATAAATTAAAATCAAATTCAAAATCAAAACGTTTATTCTGTAAGTAAGCCACATAATCTCACCTTTTCATGCTTAGACTGATTTGACCGGAGGGCCGATTCGGATGATATTTGCCATGGCAATGATTTGAATAGGTGCAGTCAAGGACGTAAAAATACAAAAGTGGTACTGTATCGTCTGATGTATACCTACTACCCTATGTCACATCAACATTTTTAATAAAGGCGAAGAAAATATTGATTTTGGAGTGTAGTTTTATTTAGTGGCAATACAATTGTAAAATATTTTATCTGGATTACAGTCCTCTACCCGTATTCACTTTACTTTAAGTTCTGCGTACAGGGGAGAGGGAGGGAAATTAGGGGTGAATTAGCCGTTTACTGACACAGACCGATTTCCACGCGTGCGCAGCCGCGTGCACAGCTAGTATAATAATTATCTATATGATGTAGCAGTGTAAGTGCGGACCCACGTTAAATATACGCAAAGGACAAAGTGACCTCGATTGACTGTAAGTTACAAGGGCATTAATATAAAAATTGAGGTTACACTGTCGTCACTTTTTGCAATTGAACACTGATTCATTGATTATTGTTTGTTTCTTTGAAATGGTATCGACAAAACTAAAACCAAACGACTAGTTAGGTATACCTACTATATATACAGAGATTACAGAGTCACAACAATACCAAGCGAGTCTACAACTGAATGACACATCTAGAACATGCAAAAAAAACTATTCGCTCTATAACACAATGAAGTAGATAATCAAATAGAGATAATTAAGAAAAACAAGGCAGGAGATATAATTATTACAAATTAACATAGCGCATGTTAAGTGACGTTAACTTAAATCTGTATTAACATTATCTGTAGGTACCACAGAATAGATAAAAACCGGCCAAGTGCGAGTCGGACTCGCGCACCGAGGGTTCCGTACAAACACTTTCCATCCCTAAGTGGTTAAGTTAAGTTTGCACCTGGTATGTATAGCGCCCCATATAAATTAGGTACAAAGTTAGGTATTAAAAAAACTACTTACTAGATCTCGTTCAAAACAATTTTCGTTGGTAGTTTTTATAGTATAATTCTAGTCTAGTATTATTGTATAATTTTATGTGTCATTTAATGTGTATGTGTTTTGGCTATGTGCTGTAAACATACTCATATTTTTAAATAAAATCAAATAGTAATATATCATATGTTTTTTTTTTAGCAAACTAATCGGTTTAGAAAAAAAATATTTTAGAAATCTCGATATCATTTTCGAAGACCTATCCATAGATACCCCACACGTATGTGTTTGACACAAAAAAAAAAATTTGAGTTTCAGTTCTAAGTATGGGGAGCCCCCAATATTTATTATTATTTTTTAATTTTTGCATCAAAATCTTAATGCGGTTCACAGAATACATCTACCTACCAAGTTTCAACAGTATAGCTCTTACAGTTTCGGAAAAAAATGGCTGTGACATACGGACGGACAGACGGACAGTCGGACAGACAGACATGACGAATCTATAAGGGTTCCGTTTTTTGCCATTTGGCTACGGAACCCTAAAAATGTGTATTAGGTACTTAATAATATGATTACTTTTAATTTACAAACTTTAACTGGGTTCTATCTATTAGATGTCCACTGCTGCACATAGGCCTCCCTTATAGCTCGCCACAAAGTGTGATCCCGTACAGACCGCACCCAACGACTCCCCGCTATCCTTACGATGTCATCCGTCCACATAGTCGGGGGCTGTCCCACGCAGTGCTTTCATAGAAAAGTGCATATAAGGCACACTCGCATTTTGTCAAAACCTGACGGATGCTTTGTCACTTATTTATCGCGTGATAAAAGCAACCATCAGGCTGCAGGACAAACAATCAATGGGTTTGCGTAATTATAATTAAATTTTGATATTGCTGCGATTAAATTTGAAAGACTAATTATTTAAATAATTAAAAATCATTATACCAAATAAAATTTGTAGTTAACATATTTAAACACATTTATTAACAAACTAGACGGGTACAAAACATCCTATAACCATATTTGGATGTCCAGCTATCCCTGTACTAAAACTGGTTAAAATATGTCCAGCCGGTTCGGCGTCATGAGAGGACAAAGGAAATAACCAGACTGGCATAGCACCGCGCGCCCATACAAAACAAATGACGATCCTCCATCACGCTACTGAGATTTTTCCCGACCTGACCCCTCTATAGAAATATAATTTTCAATACAAATTTAGAATTTTATAAAAGTATAGATAAGCATGTCAAAGGTTATTTTTTATTAAAGCAGTAACGTCTGCTAACATAAACATTGACATTGCTATGCCCTTGCAGGGCGTCACATGTATACCTATTGTCTTATTTTTAAAACCTTCTATGTTTGACATGTGATATGCAATATATGACTCTATTCTATTCTAAACCAAACGTTGCCACCCTAAGGCATGCAGAAGTAACTGGTTGAAAAATGCAATGGCTCTCGCATCAGGTTCAGTGGTCCAATAGGTAGGACGTCAGTGTTGGCCCGGAAAGCCGTCAGAGACGCAGGTCCGAACCCTGCCTAAATCATTACATTTTTAAATTTTTCGCTTCATTTTAAACATTATTATTATTTATTTATTTCTTTATTAATTTTACAACAAAGATTACATATAATCTAAAGCCCTTCGAAACTGTTATGAGAGTTTGTCTACAGGAAGACTTCTCAATACCTAACTAACTAAAAGTACAATTTATAAGAATCAGTATCAATTTTTTAAAGATTACGGCAGTGTATCTAATAGTAAATGCTTTTTCAATTTTCTTTTAAATATCCGTTTATTTTGTTCGAGACGGATGTCAAAGGTTGCCTTCATACTTACCTTGTAACGCGTTTATTCTCAGACCTGGACCTGGTGTTGGTGTACCACTGCTGCAACCGCAGCGCCGAGGTGTCCAAGCAGGTGTTGGACCTGCACTTGACGCTGAAGACGCTGTTTGAGAACCTGTTCAAAGACCGCGTCGTCACGGACAGGATCCTGGCCACTATGGGCGTGGCGTAAGTCAAGCTATTCCGTCAGAATATTTCAGACCTGGAACTGGTCTCCAAGCAGGTGCTCGACCTGCACTTTACGCTGAAGGCGCTGTTTGAGAACCTGTTCAACGCCGCGTCGTCACGGACAGGATCCTAGCCACTATGAGCGCGGCGTAAGTCAAGCTATTCCGCCAGAATATTTCAGACCAAGAGCTGGTGTCCAAGCACGTGGTGGACCTGCACTTAACGCTCAAGGGACTGTTCAAAGACCTCGTCGTCATGGACAGGATCCTGGCCACTATTGGCGTGCGTAAGTCTAGCTATTCCACCAGAATATTTCAGACCAAGAGCTGGTGTCCCAGCACGTGGTGGACCTGCACTTAACGCTCAAGAGACTGTTCAAAGGCCGCGTCATCACGGACAGGATCCTGGCCACTATGGGCGTGGCGTAAGTCAAGCTGTTCCACCAGAATATTTCAGATCTGGAGCTGGTGTCCAAGCAGGTGGTGGACCTGCACTTAATGCTCAAGAGATACTTGACGCTGAAGGCGCTGTTTGAGAACCTGTTTAACGCCGCGTCTTCACGGACAGGATCCTAGCCACTATGAGCGCGGCGTAAGTCAAGCTATTCCACCAGAATATTTCAGACCAAGAGCTGGTGTCCAAGCAGGTGGTGGTTCTGCACTTAAAGCTCAAGAGACTGTTCAAAGACCTCGTCGTCATGGACAGGATCCTGGCCACTATTGGCGTGCGTAAGTCTAGCTATTCCACCAGAATATTTCAGACCAAGAGCTGGTGTCCCAGCACGTGGTGGACCTGCACTTAACGCTCAAGAGACTGTTCAAAGACCGCGTCATCACGGACAGGATCCTGGCCACAATGGGCGTGCGTAAGTCTAGCTATTCCACCAGAATATTTCAGACCAAGAGCTGTGTGTGTCGTCACGGACAGGATCCTGACCACTATGGGCGTGGCGTAAGTCAAGCTTTTCCACCAGAATATTTCAGACCAAGAGCTGTGTGTGTCGTTACGGACAGGATCCTGACCACTATGGGCGTGGCGTAAGTCAAGCTATTCCACCAGAATATTTCAGACCAAGAGCTGTGTGTGTCGTCACGGACAGGATCCTGACCACTATGGGCGTGGCGTAAGTCAAGCTGTTCCACCAGAATATTTCAGACCAAGAGCTGTGTGTGTCGTCACGGACAGGATCCTGACCACTATGGGCGTGGCGTAAGTCAAGCTATTCCACCAGAATATTTCAGATCTGGAGCTGGTATCCAAGCAGGTGGTGAACCTGCAATTAATGCTCAAGAGACACTTGACGCTGAAGGCGCTGTTTGAGAACCTGTTCAACGACCGCGTCGTCACGGACAGGATCCTGGCCACTATGGGCGTGGTTTAAGTCAAGCTATTCTGCCAGACTATTTCAGACTTGGAGCTGGTGTCTAAGCCGGTGGTAGACCTGCTCACGCTTAAAACGCTCTTCCAGAATCTCTTTAAAGACGGCGTCGTCACGAGCAGAACCGTCGCCACTATAGCCGTGGTGTTAAGCCTGTTCAAGCATGTTCTAGACCTCGACCTGATATATCACTTGCTGCTGCAGGTGTCCAAGCAGCTTCTGGAGCACTTCACGCTCAAGAAGCTGTTCGAGATTTAGTTTTCGGTAAAAAACAGGAGCCTATTACTAAGACTCAGCTGTGTTTGTCTGTCTGTCTTTCCGTCTGTCACCAGGCTGTATCTCTTGAACCGTGATAGCTAGACAGTTGGAATTTTCACAGGTGATGTATTTCTGTTGCCGCTATAACAACAAATACTAAGAACCGAATAATGTAAATATTTAAGTGGGGCTCCCTTACAACAAACGTGATCGGTTGCGTGAACTATGCACAGGATACATACCAGGTAGAAACTTAACTTAACCAGTTAAGATGGGAAGCGTTTGTACGGGACCCTCGGTTCGCGAGTCCAACTCGCACTTGGCCGGTTTTTATTTTTATTTCTTTTTTTCTAACGCCATTTTTCCGTTGCAGCATAGTGCTGCCGCTGAAGGCGCGTGCGCACGACAGCTCTGCGGTGCTGTACTGTCGGCTCATCGACAACGACGCCAAGAAGTTCGTCTTCCACGATTGTATCAGGTATGAATGGCCTTAGTTCTAGGTCCAATAACAACGTGTATCCTAATTCATTTTAATTAAGAGGCCTTATATTCCTTTAAAAATGCTGATTGTTTTAGACATTTTTCTCAATGTTCAAACTTGTTTCTAAACAAATTATCAATGTTACTAACTACTTAGAACAGGGCTATTGCGATTTAGTGGTAGGTACCTATATATTTGAAACCTACATTTTGAATTTTTCATTGACAATTTTTGTTTTAAAAACTACACTGATGCAGAATTTGATACAATTCACGCAGAAAACAGTTTATTTTCAACTTATTTTCGACAGCACGCAATGAAAGCATGAAATATAGCTATTTACTTTCTAGAACTCGGGGAAAAGTATTATTAACGTTAAGAAGTTGGTTGAAATAACCAATATATCACTACATAGTATAAAACAGAGTTCCTGTCTGTCTGTCTGTCCCTATGTATGCTTAGATCTTGAAAACTTTGCAACTGATGTTGATGCGTTTTCTTTTTAATAGATAGAGTGATTCGAGAGGAAGGTTTAATATGTATAATACATGCATAATATAGTAGAGAAACGCTTTTCATTTAGTATCAGCATTACACCCGTGCGAAGTCGGGGCGGGACGCTAGTTTACCATAATATAAAAAAAAGAATTAAGGCCTCTTAAATCCAGCCTCTTAGGCTGGATTTGAGAGGCCTTATTGAGAGAACAGAACAATAAATCATTCTTCTGTTTCCAGGCTAGCCCTGATGGTGCTGGACTTATGGCAGGAGGAAGAAGGCACGTGGCCAGGTCTTCAGATCATCTTCGACTTGAACCTGTTCACTCTCCAGCATCTGACCAAGCTGGACCTTCAGACGATGCAGCAGTTTCTTTATTATCTCCAGGTGAGTCTACCTTATTGGCTACTAGAAGCCTAAAACTTATATATACCGAGAGTAAAGGTCGGACGGCCGAGAGAGTCGGGTAAAGATCTTTAGATGTCCACCTATCCCTGTGCCAAAATTGGTTAAAATCCGTCCAGACGTTTCAGCGTCATGAGTGGACAAATACATTTATACCAACAGATGTCGCTTTGCGGCTGACACAGCACGCGCTGTTAAGATTTTCCCTGAAATAAAGACCTCGCTCTGAATTAATGACGCATAACATGGACTTTTGATCAATAGATGGCGCTAGTGCGTTAAACAGAGACAGTTAAGGAGACGCCGTCTTGACTGCCGTCCACAATTCATACCCTTTTTTTATACTATGACGGTGGCAAACAAGCATGCGACCCGCCTGATACCGCCGCCTATGGAAGCTTGCTTGATCACACGCGCGTTGCCGACCCTTTTAGAACCTATTTACTGTAGCGCCTGGGGAGAACCTTAGCAGGGAGCTCATGCAGAGCGTTTGCGGTAGGAAATTCCTGTGGAACCGCAGAGTTCTCGACCTTGGCTCCAGTGTGTGAGGATGAACACCCTGCCATGGCAAGCAGTGCGATGGTAGAAAGTAGCCGTGGGCATCATGTCAAAGAATTCCTCAGTCAGAACACATCCCATTATACAGATGGTAGAACACACAAGGAGGCAAAGTCTCTCCTTAGACTCAGGCTCGATTCCTTCTGTGAGTTTAGGATTGTCAAGTATGCCCCTCTTAGTAACCCTCCAATTCCAGGAAGCCATGCTGGTGAAAGTGACAGGTCTCCAGTTCATCAATGCGCCGTCCTTCATCGACAAGTTGATGATGCTGATCAAGCCGTTCCTGAAGAAGGAGCTCTTGGAGTGCCTGTTCATCCACCAGGTCGGCGCCAAGACGCTTGAGAAATACGTGCCCATGGATGGCCTGCCTGAGGAGGTGGGCGGGAAGTACATGTCACTGGTGATGGCTACTGGTAAGTGAAATGCAATTTTTTTAAACTAAAGCTAATGAGACCAGATTGACTGATGATCTGGTGGTCCGTTAGGTATTTGACAACTGTCCTTTTGAGAAGATAGGAACATCGTCTATTGATAGCTACGTACTATGTTTTCCTATGCTATAGATTAGACTAGATGCCTGTGTCTTATGTGTTATGAATGTATTTATAACCAGTTGTCCTGTACAAGAAAGTGTTTATGTATACTAGACAGACTAAGAAAGATATTCTTATACCCCTACCAGACCGTCTAGCACAACTATGCTTTGCGACTCTTGTCGCGCAACAGAGCGATTCCCGTCACTCTCTCGCATTACTGCTCAGAAAAAGACGGGTAATTATCTAGCGCGAGAAATTGTCGCGTATGACAGTTATGCCAGAGGTGCAGACGTGACAAACTCCATCGACCACTTGACGTCCACACGACACAGTCAGAAGTGACAGCCAATCTGATCAGATCGGTCCAAATACTACTCTCTCTGTTCCATCGACCACTTGACGTCCACACGACACAGTCAGAAGTGATAGCCAATCTGATCAGATCGGTCAAAATGCTACTCTCCGTTGTTCCATCGACCACTTGGCGTCCACACGACACAGTCAGAAGTGACAGCCAATCTGATCAGATCGGTCAAAATGATACTCTCTCTCTCTCCATTGTGTACTAGTCGAACGCCTGGCCAGCTCCTAAGTACACCCCAATTTCCAGCGGATCTGATCGAGCGGGTAAAGCTGAACAAAGAATTCTTCTCACGCGAGACGCGGCGGCGCGTGGTGGAGGCGCGGCGCCCCGGCAAGCCCAAGACCATCTCCGACATCTTCGGGGGCGTCGAGGGGTCCTTCAAGAAGCTCGACATTGACTAATTATGTACTATTAATGGCCAGGGATTGTAAAATTCGAGAAAAATCTTTTGAATTGACATTATATAACCAGTGACGACCCTAGTTCAATAAATTTTACTCGCATTTTACGAACCCTGCTAACATCTAAATTAGCATGCGTTGTTTCAACATAGCTAAGGCGCAAGCCACACAGAAAATACATAGGGCGGAGCGAGGACGCGTCGTAGAGGCACTGTAATGGACTTTTCATACTACATAAATGTATCGTAGAATTAGAGAGCAAGTACATACATCGAATAATAAAGTGCGACGGCGACGCGTCCTCGCCCCATCTTTTCTCTCTGGGTTGCATGATGCATCGCGACGCGTCTGTACATTTCGTATGAAGTTAAATTGTATTTTAATGGCGCAGCGGATTTGACGCGTCGGCATCTCGCGCTACGTCTTTTCTGTGTGGCTTACGCCCTAGGTTATGATAGCGCGGTTGGCTCAACATAACACAGGTAGATTTCTAACATAGTGGTAGGGCTGTAAAATTACCACGTTAGCAAGCTATTATTTATTTAAGTGGACTTATGAAAATTTCTCAGCAATCTTGTAATGACAGTGGCAATCGTTGGAGGTAAAATAATATTAACCTTTTAACCGCCGTAGTCTGATATATAAGACATAACATTTCCAGCTCATTTCGCCACAGTCTGAAAAATAAGACAGTGTATATATATCGGCGGCGACACGAGCAAGTTTGATGAAAAATTGATGGCGGTTAAAGGGTTAATATTAGTAAAAGTGCGCTATAAAATATAATTGTCAAAAAAAAGTAGCATTGTTTCACTAAAATAGGGTACGTGTATCAAAAAATATCCATTTTGTGTACGTATACTTAATCACACGTATAAAAAGCGTGAGATTAGTAATTACCATGAACCAAAAATCCAAGAGCTTATAGTTTATTTTAGAGACCTAGTGCCACTTTAGCAAGGTCTCAATTTCATACATTTCGTATGTCGCTTACATATCTTTAACACATTATCTATTGGTTTATCAAGAAAAGACGCTATTGGTAAGCAGAGGTCCAAGCTTTTAGGGACTTGGTGAGTTTTTGTACAATTTGCCGCACATATTTTTGTTGAGGCTGTGTGTTTTGTGATATTTGATAAATAAGGTGATAGATATAGTAGTTTCATTTCACCCTGTCCGACCCCAAAGCATGTTGCCAGTGGCAGCGTCAGGGTGCGTCTCCACTGGAGCGGGGCGGAGCCGAGACGTACGGAATCGACCAATCACAAAAGTTAAGCAGAGCCGAAATACAGTCTGACCAAAAAGAGTAGAAATTAAAAAGCGGCAATACTGTAGTGTCGTCTCTTTCTAATCAATCTAAGAAAACGGGGACGACACTACAGTATTGCCACTTTTTAATTTCTACTCTTTTGGTCAGACTGTACAATTGATACGGTATTAGTGAAAATAAATTGTATCATTGAAACTAATAAACACACATTCAAAAATACACGGAACCCAATAAACTACCACAACTCTTGTACATGATACTATTTTTAGTTGGACAAAAACCAAATATAAGATGCGTTTAGACTACACATTTTTATGACGTCACAATCACAAGCCAGTATCTTCATAGAAACTTCATACTAACAGAACGATTTTGTAGAGTAGCTGATTTGAGCCGTCATCAAATACCGTATTCAACAACTCAGGTGTTTGGTCTATACCGCACGTCTCCGCTCCAGTGGAGACACCCTTAAGCTGCCGTCCACTGAAGCGCAGCGGAGAAAATGAACCAATCAGGCTGCTTCATTGTGAAGCCCGAGGTGATTAGTCCATTTTTACACATTAGATTCTGTGTACGGGCAGCCTTAGAGGGAGTTGACCCGGACGCTAGCTCCTAAAGGGCGTTTTTTCTAAGTTTAACACTAATGCATAATGTATATTTAATTTACACGTTACTGAAATGACACAAGTCAAAATCTGAATGTCAATAAAAACTTTGTCAAGATTGTCCCGAAATCTCAAACTGACGTGGACTTCATTGCTAATTACATCATTTCAGAAATAAAAGCAGCGTAATTGTATGCATTTAAGGCTTAAGACGCCTGTATTAAGGCCGGCCATGCATATTACTATTGGCTATGTGTATGCAGGACCGCTTAAAAGCGTTAATAACTAAGAGCATAAGGTGATAAGATGTCAAGCTAGTATATCCCACTTCTCGTTCCGCCAGATTACATTATTTACCACGACGTGCTGATAGCACGTAGCCAATACCCCCGCAATTCCAGGAACAAATGAAAACAAATAAAACAAAAGTATGTTTTTGCAAGATATATTTCATAGAAACATACTTGCAGTCAAGTTACGCTTACACCATACTTGGAATAACGACCGCGCGTGCCGCATCTGAAAACAAACAAACACATCTAAAACACAAGTACCAACGAAGACACAGTTAACTATACACCCATAGACCTTAACATGTTGCAATAAGGTTTGTATCCGTTTACAAAAGTACAGTTAACAGTGTGTATGTACCAAAGTATATTTTTAAATGAAAGACGGCACCAACATTTTGGCGCAACGAGATATCTATTTTTGTGCAGATTACTTGGAAGAAATTCTGATCATCACAGATATTATAGTTAGTTATATATTCCCATTAAGTTACCAAGAATTCTCATTATTTGTGGAATCAAAGATAGTTCTTATAATTTAATTTTGGCAACTCCTATTTAAGAAGCAAAATTTGAAGTATTTTAAATAATTTCATATTGGATTCAACTAAAAAATATGTTTAATGTGGACTATAAGTAATAAATATTTTACAATTATAATCAACAAAATAAATTACTGTCCAAATAATATCACTATATAGATTTCAAGAAAACGGAAATTTAGAATTATTGTAACAAGACAGGACTTGATTAAATTCTAAAAGAGATCATGAACGTAATATCACAAAGGTTGTGGTAAATAAATAAACACTTTTTGAAGTAAATTAGTCCCGTTCTACTATAATAATGTGTGAAGAGTATCGTGTAAGTTTAAATCAATATATTAGCAATTCAGAATGTCCACAACGCTCACCTGCAAAATGCATTTAGTCAAAGAGACCGAAGCCCATGTCCTCATCCTCGGACTCGGATTCCTCCTTCTTGGCCTCCTTCTCTTCTGCAAATGAAATGTTATGGGTTAGAAAGAGATACAACACAGTAGAGTGAAACAGTGCGCAGTAGAGGCATCAGTTATGAGAGTAACAGCAATGTTCTTCAGTCGAAAGATGGTGTTAGTTTGAAATCATCATTAAGGTATCCTAAATCTACAAATATTAAGAATGATAAACAATTCTTCTTTTCAAGCCTGCAAAATAATTCATAAACCATTTTTATGACCACAGCAAGTACGGAACCAATCCAACAGTGGTCTCCTCTTGTGAAATGCCGGTAGACTCAGACATGTAAAAGTGCCCTTGTGGCCTACTTGCAGAATAAAGTTCATTATTTATTTCAACAGTTGGAAGCATGTCATCTTCATTGATTTGCCAGTCCCCTAATATGATGAAAGTAGACCTTTATTTCTGTTTCACCCTAGCCCAGTAGCAATGCATATTTTAATAACATAGATATAGGTAGTATAATAATATTGAACTACGGCTTTGTAAGCTGAAAACCTCCCGAATTTGTTTTGAAAATGCCCAAATTTGCAATTTTTTTAGGTTTTCTGGGTAGACGAAGGTTTTGTTAAATTTGGAGAAATTTATCTAACTCTTTTTTATATACTTATCAAACTCACAAAATATTATGAGAATCGGTTGAGAAAATATGGCCTGTAGGCGAGAACAGCCGGATATCGAAACATACGAAAGATACTTTGGCCAAGCTGTAAATGAGTAGCTTTGCTCCGACAACCAAATAATCCAAGATCCATCCTCACCTTTCTTCTCCTCGGCGGCGGCAGCGGGCGCGGCCCCGGCGGCGGCGGCCGGCGCGGCGGCGCCCGACGGCATCGACGACAGCTTCTCGCGGCCTGCGGGCAGCCGAGACGTTAGCAGGGAGTAGTGAGAGCAGCGGGGGACGGAATGGCGGGGTAGCATCAGGATTGTAGTGAACAGCACGGTTGTTCAGACGAAAGATGGTATAGGTTGAAAATCATCATTTAGCTTGCTTGTTATCAGGTTATACAAATAATATAAAGTAATCATTGTTTTACATCAACAATGTTGCATAGCTTATTTTCGAATAAATAATTACGATCATGGAAATTAGAGCAGGGTCAATTAATAAAAAATAAGTATTAGTTAACAATTCAGACATTTCTATACATTGGAATCTAAATCTTTTTAAATTCCCATTTTTACAAGCTTTTTATTAACTTGCATTGTATGTTTAATGTACGTTTGTTCGGGTGAAATCTTGCTACTCAATTTTGAAGCAGATATCGTCAACCGACTGAGATGAAATTTTGCTGTCAATACGATAATATGGTACGATGGGGCTGATCTGATGATGGAGCCAGAAGGTGGCCATAGGAACTCTATAATAGAAAAAGCAATCCTACCGAGCTTGGGCTCTTTAGAATTGTCTCAGTGAGCATATCCAAAGAATAGTACAGTCTGCTATAAAAGCTTGCTACTAAAATGTCATTTCTGACAGAAACTTGTTTATCAAATGCTGTTAAATAGAATTTAGGTTTTGATATTTTTGAAATTAGCCCACTAAAATATAAGTGTAGTAATAATTAATAAGCCAAAAACAGAAACTGAATAACAGTACTTTGTATGGAACCAAATAAACTGGTATCCCTGATATTTACAGACAAAGAATGCTAAATCAGTAGTAGTTTACTAGAGCTTATGTTATGACACAATCAAAATGTGAAAATTAGTGTACAAAAAATAACTGACCAGCAGCGATCAGCTCCTCGATGCTCTTGCCAGCCAGCTCGGCGATGACCTTCTTCAGCTTCTCAGTGTCAGCCTCGATGCCCACCGAGCTGAGGATCTTCTCCAGGTCGGATGCGGCGGGGGACGCCTTGCCTCCCAGCTCGGCGAGTAAATACGCGGCCACGTAACGCATTCTGGAATTATTCGGAATGTTGTTTTAATACTAGCTATTAAGGTTTTGCCAATCGTCAAGGATAGAATTAAATCTTTGGCGATCCAAAAATATTTGATTTGAATGTAGAAAATTTCACCTAAATTATTTGCACTGCACTTCCTAAATGCATTAGTTCAAAAGAACATTAAGTAAATCTAAATACATATATAAGGGTCCCTCAACTCGGCAGATGAACCTTGCATGCTATTATTAGACACTGTTTTGTCTTCAATGTGGACATGATGCAGTTCTTTAAGTGTCTTTACAAACATTTAGACGCAATTTCCGACAAAAAGACAGGTTCTACAGTTCTAGAATAATGTTCTCCGAACTGAAGGAGCAATATGGATTAAGCGGCAGATAAAATACCATGTGGAGTACTTTTAATACCGTAGTTTACTAAAACGTTCAATGCCGATAGAGGAGAACCATGAGAGATAACCGTAAAGATTACTTATGCTACTGAAAACTAGATTATATTCAGCTTACTGAACACTTCATTTCAACAAAGCAAAATCACAAAATAACATGAGCAGAACTTGCCTGCACCGATCTATTAATTAATAATAATATAGAAGTGTAATTAGGAAAATCTACACGCTGTTCTAAACAGCCCACACAATAAAACCATGCCACTTCACAATCATCTCGAGAAAAATAACATGACCAAATTTAAAGGTTATGTTATGTGCGAACCCAATATTAACACAAGCACTTATTAATTAACGGAAATTACATTTTAAAACGGTAAAAACAATTATATTTTCTTCACTATTCTATATTAGTAGCAAGGTGTGATTTTTGTAACTAAGTCGAAAAGCCGCTTGCCGCGCACATGAAGAATCGAAATTCATCCAGCACGAAACGAATCTATTTCAACAATTAACGATTTCCACAATTAAGGACACTCACTTAGATATATTTTCACACTATTATTTTGAATAAAACACTTACTTTTAAGTCGTAAAGACACGAAACGTGTTAAGCCGTTTTGGTATACGTTCTCCTTGAACAAAATGTCAAGAGGAAAGAACGGTGACGCACGGTCCGCGTTTTGTTTTGCCGGTTTGACAGGAGGTGTATTTTTCTGTGTAAAGTAATACTTTTGCCAATTTTCTACTTTGTCTTGCAATATATTTTATTTGATAAAATAAATAAACTACACTCCGGATTTTAATTAGGCGAACTAACTTGACAGTTCAATGCACACGAATGTTGCCACTGTTTGGCTAGTGTTGTAAATATCGATATAAAAAAAAAACAGTTAATACCAGAGAGGTTTAGATAAACAGCGTTAAAAAAAATAGACATTACATGTTTCATAAATTTTGTATTATCGCGTTTTGAAATCAAACTAATAATTTTATTACACAAATAAATAATAAAAAAACGGTTGGAATTAAAATACTTTCATCGAATGAACTTTGTTTTAGGACATCGCTAAGAACGCTGTCCGCCTTTTTGTTTTCTTGGCAGTTGTATGGTACTATCGAATACACTGATAACTGTAAACGAATATAAACCTCAGATATTGCAACATGTTAAGTTAAGATCTGGGTGTTTAGTTCAAGCCTGACCAGAAATATAATTATTGAGATGCGCCATATTGCGGAATTTCACTGAAACTAATTTCTTACACTGGCAATGATTTTATGATGGTTTGTCAACAATATGAATGTCTTTCGTGGTGGTTTCTTTAAAAGACAAATATTTAAAAAAGTTCATAGTAAATGCCGAAAACGATTCACAGTCGTGACCGTAATATTATAAATAAAGTGTACACGTGATTACTACACGAAAAACAGTCAGGAGATGAGTACATTCCATTAAATTATATTACGAGGTTACCATACGAACTGACAGGCATTTAATTTAAGAGAAAAAAGAACCAGTAGCCAGGAAGTGGTCACACACAATTGCCTGTAAAAGTATTGTTAATGTCCAATTTGTACGTCCATCCCTGCTCATCTTCCCATCCTCATCCCATCCGTCCATGTGTGAGTGTGAGAGTTATGATGACGATTACTTCGATACCTTAGAGCACAATCGTCTTAACTTTTCGAAAAACGTCGTTGCAATTAGGACGTTAGTGCACAACTCTGTGGTTGAATTTTTTTTGGCAAAACAATTGTAATTAGTACGAGTGTGAACTGAAATATTTGATAAAATACAAATATAATCAAATGAATAGTAGGTACAAGGTTATATCGACATATTAGTATCGACATAAACCAATCACTATTTTTTTTTTCTATTCCTGACAACACTTTGAGCTGTCAAGTTAGTTCGCCTAATTAAAATCCGGAGTGTAGAGTCTGGCCATCGAAGCGTGATACTGAAAATTACCGCCAAATTTAAAAAAATTAGCACATATTTCATCGCCAATGAGCAATGACTGATACCAATGCAATGGTGCAGATATATTAGTCATTGGTGATGCTGATGATAAATATGATGTCAAAAGTACCAAAACTGTTTAGTCCTAGTTTGTACAGCGATACTAAAGCTAGAATTTTTAAATTTCGCGGTCGTTTTCAGTATCACGTTTCGTTGAGATTAAGTTTCGCCAGTGCCCCCCATCTGTACCGTGGGAACCCAGAACGATACCTACACGTCGCCTGTCGTGGCCGACACGCTTAGCCAGTCGGTTGCCACACGCGCTCACGGCCGGACGCCGCCGGTCAAAATCACCAAAAAAATGGCTTCGTCGCGAATGAGACCAACGCGCTGCAGTGTTGCGGGGTGTAAAAACATAAAAGCAACAGACATTTATCCTTTTTTTCTTTGCCGACAAACGATGAAATGTTACTAAAAATTCTTAGAACTTAATAAGCACCTACCTAGAAATGCATTGCATACACTGTTATAATAGATACATGTAATGTTGAATAAATAAACCTACCTACTTAATATACTTAAATTCATAGAAAACATACACTACATATATATCAACAAGTGACAATAATTTACTCACTTAGATTTACCAAATCAGTTTAGTGTGGCGGGAGAGTGCATTGCACGGCCTAAAAAGGGCGTAAACGTCGGCGTTGTTCTTGACACTTAAGACCTTTTGCAAGGAATGCATTCGCAAAGATGAAACGCGTGATCGGCCCTGTTTAATAAACGTTACAAGTCGACAATTTTGTAAAAAAGTGACAAATTTGTCAACTTGTGCTACAAGTGTCGTTTAATAAACGTTACAAATATGTAAGAAATTTACAGGTAAAAACCCTACAATTTATGTAATTGTAGATGTTGTTTAATAAACGCTTACATGTGTAAAAAACGCCTGTAGAACTCTGACAAATTTGTAGTTACAAATTTGTAGTTGTAGATTACAATTTACATTAAATTGTAGCGAACCTCTCCTCCAAACAATGTAGTCTAGATAGGTACATTGTTTATGCAGTTATGTACCGTGTCTTTAGTTACACCATGTGAATCTGCCACCACATTCTAGTATTCGACGGTAGTTTTACTCACCCGAAATTTTTCTTTAAATGTTAAATCAGTTACATTTAATGTGAAGTTTACCCTTATATAAAAAAAAATAACAAAAAAAAGAACCGACTTCAGTTAAACTAAAAAGCCAAAAATAACCCGTTCAAGTACAGATTACATTTGACTCACCCTTTGAAATCGATCCCAAACCACTCAGTTATTATATTTATATATTAAAGTTTACGTGAGGTTTGGCACCGACTTCAAATGCATGCTTCGAAGGCATGCATCTCGTTTGAATTATCTCCTCACTCCTAACCGTTAAGGAGTTGTACCTTCCATCATCAGTTCAGCATTGGAAAATGATGACTACCGTATGCAAATACTTAAATAGTTTTAGAAAATATATGAAAAATATTATGAGTGCCTATAAAATTTCAGGAATTCTTTCGATACCTCATGGATCTCGTCATCCGATCTTCACCAAAATTTTATGGGACCAACCTTGAGATGTCTATTCATAAACCTAAAAAGAATTTTCCAAATAGACTCATAAATGACGGAGTTATGAGGTAACAAACATTAAAAAAAATAAAAAAAATAAAAAAAAAACATACCACCGAACTGAGAACCCCCTCCTTGTTTTAAAGTCGGTTAAAAAGTCGAGGTCGTCGTTCAATCACATGTCCAATATCACACCTTTCACTAAGTACTATCGCCACTTGTCAGTACCATATTTGTATATAGAAATATTTTTTCCTTGTGTCAGTATTAGGCAGAGGTCGAAACTTGTAATGGTTGGACAGGCGACGCGGCACCTGTCGAAATTGTTCTACAATTTACAATATATGTAAACTTGTAATTACAATTGTGTCTTTAATAAAGCAGTTTTTCCTACAAATATGTAAATTGTCACTTGTAAAGCGAAAATTTTTACTAAACAGAAATATGTAGAATTGTAGCTACAATTCTACAATTTTGTAGATTTTCCACCATAGTAAACTTTTAACTTGTAATTTTTATTAAACAGAAAGTTGTAGACTTGTCACTTGTAATTACAAGTTACAATTTACAATTTGTAATGTTTATTAAACAGGGCCCTGATTATTATAAAACAACTTGTACCTAGTGACTGTTTCGAAGCTTGTAATAGTAGTATTATACAATATGTAACACATTATATATAGGCACCTACCAAACTTTATTTAGTAAATACCTACTGTCATCGGGATATAAATAAATAAATAAATAAATATTAAGGGACAATCATACACAAATCGACCTAGTCCCAAACTAAGCAAAGCTTGTACTATGGGCACTAGACGACGATATACATAATATATAAATACATATATAGATAACATCCATGACCCAAGAACAAATATTTTGCACAAATATTTGCCCCGGCCGGGATATATTTAGGTTACTTAGGTACCTACACAGAGAGTTGTTTTTGTTTCAGGTTTCTGGTATGTTCAGATAGAATAGGTAGGTAAGATTCCGATATACCTACTCGGAAATTAAAACGATTTTGATGGTGTGCCGCAGCGCATGTGAATACCTTTTTCTAGTAGGTACCTAATAATAATTAAATTTGACTAATAAATGTAAATAAATAGATTGTATTTTCATTTATCTTGACTTTTTATAAAATCATTTCTAAGCGGTGTCAACCCTAGCCTCGTTTTGCCGGCACGTGCGGCCAATGACCCGCGCGTTCAAGGTCGCTCCATTGTTAAATTGAGTAGGCATGAAAAGCAGTAGGTATTTGCTTTTTTATTCAGACATTGGTATCTGTTCGAAGAACTATTACATTAATCTGTGGTTTCGCTTAACAAATATAATAATTATTAAAGCATGTTACTAATTTCATAAACTTCTCTAGATTGTACCTACTCTAACCTACTGCAGTTTCGTCAAGTGAACGTAAATAACTTATAAGGAGACCTGCATACATAAATATATGGTATCTGTTCGAAGAACTATTACATTAATCTGTGGTTTCGCCAAATATAATAATTATTAAAGCATGTTACTAATTTCATAAACTTCTCTAGATTGTACCTACTCTAACCTACTGCAGTTTCGTCAAGTGAACGTAAATAACTTATAAGGAGACCTGCATACATAAATATAGAGTCAAACCACGCTAACTCTTCCAAGCAAATTAACTGTCAAACATGGACTAAGTAACCTATGGACATGACAAGCGAATAATAATAGGAGGGAACGGGACAGCTATTTACAGAAACCATTAAGTGTGACAGACATAGACAAGATGTTTTGTCCTTGTCAGAGTTTCACTTTTTTTCAATGAGCGGAGGAATGTCAAATAGACAGAGCTCCGCTCGCCGCCGACCCCTCCAAATTCAGTAGTCTTTACTTCTTGTCAGTCTCAGTAGTCTTTACTTCTGCTGCTTTTTAATTTGACTGCTTTATACGATTTTAAGGGGTACCAGCACAATAATTGGTAAATTACCCTTAACTTAGGGAGTTATGGTAATAATGTATTTTTTTGTTTTAGAGAGACCAAAACAAGATTCTGCAGTACGTCAATTATGGATACGTGCAACAGGACGAGTAGGCAGGGCCAAGAATGAAGTAAAATGAATAATATGTAAATTGTTTTTGTTTTTTAATTTGCATTATTGTTTACTTAGCTATTTTGTTTCATTTTATTAATATTGGTAATTTGTTCATATCAAAAGAGCTGAATCGTAATTATGTAAAGACGAAAGTGTGTACATATTTGTTACAGTAAATAAGTAAATATGCCTTTTCATTAGGTACATTTTGTCAGGTTTTTTTTTTCGAATAGTTTTATTGTAGTTATTTTATTATTTGTCCCATACAATATAACATATTTTAAAACGAATGCCTCACCGTCAACAACTAGCACTGGAAAAACGGGAGAATTATTTGGAATCTGGTAACCCAGTGTTAGTGCTTCTGTCCGTTTCGGGTATACGCGTATGCCGAATCCATAGGTACTTCATCCAAGCTTTCAAACCATACAAACTGACTCACTTTGTATGGTTTGACAGTTCATTTGCTTAGAAGAGTTAGCGTGGTTTGCCTCTACTGTTTAGTATTTTTTTTTTTTTTCATAATTTTGAGGTAAATCGGCTTATTATTAGTTATTATACAAAATTTACATCTATTAAAATATATATTTATCATTTATGTTTTTACTATTTTGTACAGAAAAATACACCTAACACATTTTTGCGTTCCATTCCTCGCAAAATATTAATGGGCCAAAATGATACAATTACAAATGTTGGTTTTTTAAGTTTTTATTTTATTCCGTGTTTATAATTATAAGATATTCGAATGATAGAAATACAAAATTAATATAAGTATTAATTTGACGGAAAAGCGAAGTCTGTCTCTGCTAGATGGCGTTGCATCCAGTTCTCTGCATGCTGCAGCATTTCTTCGTCGAAGTGAGCTCGCCATCCACCCGATTTGCCTGCAACATTCAAAATATTACCTAAAAATTCATTACAGTTGTTTAATGTCACCACCATGGGTTGCCCATGAGGACTACTTACACCTGTGACCACTCGTGGAAAAGTATTCTCTCTATTTGTGTATTTTTTTTTGCTGATTGGATTAGTCCTGGCTTGGGCTGTAGCTTAAGCAATTGGTCTCCGTCAGTCTTCTGTCAGTTTGTTAAAATTATCTATCTGGGATTTCAGTTCACATATCTGCGTCGTGGATCCACTGGCCGGAGCAGAAGCGGATGTTGAAGCGCGCATCAATAAAGCCCGTGCCGCATATGCGCAGCTGAAGCCCGTATGGACGTCCCCAGTTATCACTCGCCATACAAAATTGAGAATTTTTAACTCGAACGTCAAGTCGGTTCTCCTGTATGGATGTGAGACGTGGCCCGTAAAAAACGTAATCACAAATAGACTCCAGGTATTTGTTAACAAATGCTTGCGAATGATTCTCGTCCTCGCACCACTTGGAGACGCACAATCAACAAAGAGGCCGCGTCAACCGGCCTCGACTGGAAAAAACTCGAGGAAGCAGCGCAGGATCGGCGGCAATGGAAAATCCTTCTGAGAGCCCTATGTCCCTGATGAGGGATAACAGGATAGCATCATCATCATCATCATCATCTGGGCTTTACCTTTTTGTGGGAGGCTCGGTTTGAGCAAGGCTCAATATTTATCGTTCAAATCAGGATGTCCAAGCGTGCCTAGCATGCCACGCTCCGTCCGTCTGACTGGACGCGGGCATTGACACATATCTAGACACGCAGCAGCGTGTCCAGCCAAGTTCACCCCAGGAACTGGCGAGCAGCAACCGTGTGTTATATTACACGAACCGTTTGGAGCCACTTTTGACCCCTCAATAACTCCAAATCTATTTAACATAAGTATTATCACACCCAAAAAATTAAATGTGAAGGTATATACTGACGACTGAAGGTGGTTAATTCCTCTTCCGTCCACACTAGTCTTTTAACAATTTAGAACTAAATATATATGAAGACATTGCGCTTAATTTACCTTTCCTAATAAATCCTTCCCCGCCCTCATTCTTCATTCTCGGTACGGTTTCAAGAAAAGACTGTACTGTTTGATTTTGTCTAAATTTATCTATGGCAAGGTGGTCAGTGAGAGCCAGGATCTGCTCTCGAGTGTACTGCTTGCCGCAAAAGGATGATATCCTCTCCAGGGTTTCTGGGACGTCCTGGAAAAAAAAGAACGATTTACATAACTAAGTATGTCTTTACTAAATAAGTATGTCTTTAGTAAGCACGTTGGCTTCATCCATGGTCTATCCAAAAAATATATAAAAACTCTTTTCTGATTTGCACCAATTTCTAATATTTCTGTTTGGCCTTATAGTTGACTGGTGAGTTGACTGATAGAGAATGTCATTAGCAATGCCGATGCCATTTTAGCATTAAGTCCGCCATTTATACTGACTTATGGTTTATGCAATAAAGTTTAAATAAATAAATAAAAACACAAATTCTCTGCAAATGGTGCTTGCCTACTGGTGATTTCTCCAAAAATTCGTATTGAGACTATACCTACCTTGATCATGTCCTCGTAGAAGAAGAACATCATATTCGGATGATTACGGAGGGCCCAAGCCTTCTTCAGCCTCGGAAAGTATGGTGTGAACAAAACTAGAAAAAGAAATGGTTATGCATTAATTTGCAGTAGCTCAAATCAATCGTCGGTTGAGACACGTCGACTATCGTATAATCTTGGTACAGCAAAGTTTATCAAGTAGACTGGCTAACACTAGGAATACCAACATTTATTGTCGCCACTAATAACGACTTAAAATACTATATATTTGGTATTTTAACTTACTCGAATCTTCCATGAACAGTTTCCAAAACTGCTTGAAATCCCCCACGTAATCAAAACAGCGGTACATCCTCAGCAGATGATACCAGGACACAGCAACGTCTCTTGGATCCCTAGCCACGAAGACCACCTTGGCTACATCCAGGACGTTGGGGGGCAGGAGTGAAAGGGGGAGGTGGGTGACCACCAGGCGGGGGGAGGGAGCAGTGGCGGCGAGACGGTAACCTACGGGGAAATCACGGAGGCTTGGATATGTGGCTAAGTCATTAGATTGCTCGTGAAGGAATGTGAAGAATCTAAAAAAATAAGCAAAATAAGAAGTTTACAATCTAATTATGGCTGTTTCCACCAGAGATATGCGAGGATGCGTAGCGAGGGACTGCGCTGAGCGAGGATAAGTAAATAAAGTTATTCCATTGGTTAACAAAAACACATCCCTCGCTACGCACCCTCGTAACGTAAGTACATCACTGACGAGAGGGAATACAAGGGAGTGAGATGGAGTTATCTCCATACGCGTCTCACATATTGCTGTATCCCTCTCGCCGGTGACTAATTTAGGAAAGTGTAAGCCGCATTGGCCGCATTAGGGTCAGCTCACACCGAGACGCGACGCGACGCGACGCTGCGCGCACATTTCAATAGAGTGACTCAAATGTATACTTTATTTACTACATTAAAAGGGACACATTTCATCGTGAGAATTCAAAATACGTTGCGCCACGCAGCGCTGCGCCTCGCGGCGCCGCGCGGCTTCGCGAGACGCAGCGCTGCATCGCCGGTACGCGCGGCGTGTGAGAGCGGCGCTGCGCCTCGCGAAGCCGCGCGACGCAGCGCGACGCCGCGAGGCGCAGCCTGAGGCCGCCGTTCTCATGCGCTTGCAATAGGTAGACTGCGGGGCGGTTGGACGCGGCACCGCGCGGCGTCTCGCTGCGCAGCGAGGCGTCGTGCTGCCAACGATTTTACGATGGGCCTCGCTACGCCGCGATGCGTCTCGCGGCGCCGCGCGGCGCAGCGCGAAATCACCGGCCTCTTCCAGTATCGTCGCGTCGCGTCGCGTCGCGTCGCGTCTCGGTGTGAGCTGACCCTACTCGATGAAATGACGTCGATGGAACATGTGCGTGTTGCCAGCCTTCTCGTAGTCCAGGTTGTTCATCATCAGCCAGAGGATCTCGCAGGTCATCGTCGTGCCTGAAAATCCAAGTGTTATTTAAGGCGATATTGTCCGGCCGTGGTCGCGCGGAACTAATTGACGCTCTTCAAGCGCTGACGCGCGACGATTTTTAGCAGGTTTTTAGTTCTAGTGATTAAATAAATAATTGTGTCAAGACAATCCTAGCGAATTTACCTAGATAATGTTAGTATCCATACATTTAAGCAAAAAACGGGTAAAAAAACTTCGTATTTTAGCCTTGCCACTGAAAAAATATTACAAATAGAGGTAACTTTGGGATTCTTTTCTATCGAGCGAAATTTATCCAATCATGTTGGTGAAAACGATTTTTTAATCGCAAGATCCTTAAGTATGATATACATATATGTTTTTCATAATCTTCAAACACTGCTTAATATGTTTACGACTCATTCCAAAATTAGTGAGTTCGGCGTCTACTGGGAAAAGAGCGCCTTAAAAAAAAACGATTACCATTTATATTGGTTATCGATAAGATCGGAAGAGCGAATACTTACGCCGACTACAACTTAATTGGCAATCTTGAATTTTGTTTTTAGGTTCCGAATTCCTTGAGTAAAGTTACAGATTTTTACGTAAGTAGCTAAAAAAACCGGCCAAGTGCGAGTCGGACTCGCGCACCGAGGGTTCCGTACAAACACTTCCCATCTTAACTGGCCGGGTTAAGTTTGCACTTGGTATGTATGGCGCCGCATACAAATGAAGAGTTAACGCAACACGCAACCGATCACGGTTGTTGTATATGTGAGCCCCACTTGAATATTTATTTTATTCAGTTTTTTAGTATTTGTTGTTATAGCGGCAACAGAAATACATCATCTGTGAAAATTTCAACTTCTACCACGGTTCATTGAGATACAGCCTGATGACAGACGGAGACAGACAGATAGACAGACGGACGGACAGCGGAGACTTAGTAATAGGGTCCCGTTTTTACCCTTTGGGTACGGAACCCTGAAAATGAAAATGTTGTATCCGCCTTGTACGGGCAACGCAACGGCGAAAATTAAACCCAAGTAATATTTTTTTTAACTCGGCCGGGGCTAGCACGGCCTTTCCAAATTAGTCTAAAATCTACTAAGGATTCTCATCCTTCATCATCTTCTGTCTTCAATAGTACATACCGGATCTCGGATAGGTGACCAGCCACACGTCGTCAGGGCGAACCTCCATGGCCCTGACAGCATCAGCGTGGTCTTCATAACTCCTCGGGAGCACCACGCCTTCCTCCCCAAACCGACGGAACCCATCGGGCTTGCCTGGAATGTGAAACCAGAGGGTTCTTCAAGAGGGGAGAATAGGTTCCTGGTATCTTAAGCGTCCATAGGCGGCGGTAACTGCTTAACATCAGGCAGGCTCGTATAGAGAACTTCATTAGGGACAGCTATCCGTGTTGCTACGCGACTCCCAGCCCACTGCACTGGTTTTCGCTCTCCTCACCGCCCTCAATTTTACGTGAGTAATTTATTTAATGTAATGTATTTTTTATAATTATTAAAGTTTTACATTTATTCTTTTCTCCACGGTCATGCGCCCCCCTCATCCAATTGTTCGTTCTAGATCAAACTAAAGAAGGGCAAAATCAAGACCCTCATGAATCTCATGATTCTACGCAATCTGCAGAATAAATAAAGTACCTTTGAATAATTTCTGCAACAATTCCTGCGTGTCCTTCGGTAAATCTTCCACTTTTATGGTATTCGACATGTTTTGATGTTTCTGTTGCGTAATAGACAAACACTTTAATAATAATACGTAATAAAATAATTCTGTGTCTAGGATTATGTAGGTGCATCCTGTGCACAGTAGCAATATGTATTTATTTTTAGGAGTAATCTCTAGGAGTATGTACAATATGTACATTTATTCATAATGTTGTATTTATGGATTTATTAATATCATAGGTAAAACTAACTTGTCCTTGATAATTGACTACTTGTATGTACCTACAGCTAATAAAGTAGGTTAGGCTAGGACTAGTGTCAGGCTTACCTACTTTCATTTTCAGATATTATAGTCTTGTGTGACGTCACAATAGTAAGCAGATTGTGACGACAAATACTTTATGCACATTTAAAAAAAATATATTTTAGGTACTTATGTAAATATTTTATTTATAACAATTATAACTTTGTTGTGTTCTTTGAATTTTGGCACATTAGACATGGTTGGTAGACCTCTAACTGTAATTACACCACAGATAATTGAACTACAATTTCGCACACAATGTACAAGTTTCCGTAGTGTAGCGGTTATCACGTGTGCTTCACACGCACAAGGCCCCCGGTTCGATCCCGGGCGGAAACAAATGTACATTATTGTTTTTTTTTTTTAGTTTTCTCTCTTTTTTCCATGATTAAAAAACTAAGCAATTTACACCTTCAAAATTTATTTATTTATTTTTTATTATAACATTGTTATAGTTGAACATAATTTAAAGACCAATTTCACTCAATCCAAATAACTTATACATTCACAATTTTTATCCCATCACTACAATCTAGATCTAGTGATGTACCGTGAGAACCGGAGCGGCGTGCGCGCACATTTTATGTAATAGCTCTACACAAACACCACAATAGCAATCCAATCACCGAACACCTACCTACATAAACATTATAGTTCACTTTCGCTTGATCTGGTAACTTATTTACTTTAGTATGGAAACTGGTTGTGATCCTACTTTGTTTTCTATCAATTAAAAACTGTACCGCAGCGTTGCGACATTTTAGTATCGGTTACTTTGGGCACAGCTTTGGGATAAAGTTACGATTTTGAAACGGTTTACAATACAAAATTGAAAATACGCAATAGTTACGTGGATTTTATATCAACCTAATATTCGGCTGACAGTGACTTAACGAGAACGAGGTCTATCTTCAGTTCACACTTTCACAGTTACATTTTGTGACGTACTCAAACAATTTGAAAATGATTATTTTCAAAATGATATTTTTCACTCGTTAATTACTAGTTTGCGCGGCAACTTAGCAACTTAACTTCAATTCAATTTATTAATATTTATAATACAACATACCCGTACTTATCTATGCCAATACTGGCCAAATATGTCGCACTAAAAGACACTTGTTAAAGTTAGAAGTTAGTTACCTATGTAAGAGTTACCAAATGTACAATATTCTTGGAAATAAATGATTAGGTATGATTATAGTATTCTAGTGACCTTTGAACCGGGTACCTTCCCGAACGATTCATAGAACCCTTTTAGTTTTATTTACAATTAGTTTAACTTATTACTTATATTAATTATAAATTTTAGTTTTGTAGACAGTTTTTGTTTATTTCAAGTGTTACCTACTTAATTTTTAGAAAATCGTGGGCAAATTGGGAATGGATGTTGAGTGAGATAAAAAAAGAACTAAAAAATCCAATTAAAAGGATATTTTTTAACCCCGATACTTACCTACTTAGTTTATTGTTAAATGTAAATATTTAAATGTATATGAGTATAGATTTAAACGATTTAAAATCACACGTTTTTTAATTTACTTATGTATACAGTGAATATCAAAAGAATCGGAGATTTTCTACAATTTATATCTTTATTTGAATGACCTCTTAGTACCTATTTAATGTTTTCAAATCACTAGTGCACTCGCGAATTTCCGTGTCTTTTCCGTTCACTAACAAGCCCTTCCACCATTATCCTTATATACCTCCCCACCGCCGGCTTAAGTACTAGACTGGCGTGAAGTTACTTCATAAATAAATAATTAGCAGACATAGAAGTGTTGGTGGCACGAATTCTATTTTGCTAGGGAGAGCCACACGATTATTATTTCATCGATAAGTACCTAGTACTTTCTTATGACAGTAGTTATGTTATGACCATGAGATGACGTACATATGTTATGAAAAATATAGTTATATACCATACGTATATGATAAACACAAGATAAAATACTTTATTATTACCAGCATAAGGTTCATAATTGATTGAATAAAAAAAATCCTAAAAAGTAAAGAAGTAGGTAACATTGATGGGTAGAAATCAGCATATATTTTAGTTAATTTCTATTTATCCGGTAAACTTAATAGCTGCCATAGGTCAAATCTAATTTCGGAATAAGTATTCAGCTATCGATATTGTCGAAAAGATTTCCCTAGTTAGTTGACGTTATTAATACTTCTATGTCTGATAATTAGATATTTACCTCCGTATTGCTAGTTGGTACTCGTGTCTTAAAGTGATTAACCTGGATTTAGTCGAACTTGTAGATATTGTTTATTTGAAAAACTCTCAGATAGTATTATTTATGGCCGACGGTAATCGCTTTCCATCAGGCGATTCGTTTGATCGTTTCCCCCCTATGACATAATAATAACGTATCCGAGTGCTCCTGGGGGAATCCTAACGGGGGGTGATGGGTCGGGGCCTCCGCCTCAGTCTTGCCTTATCCGGCCGGGTAGAGTGGAGTCGCGAGAGTTGCGTTGCGGCTCGGGGTTTTTTTTTATGTCATAGGGGGCAAACGAGCAAACGTATCGCCAGATGGAAAGCGATTACCGTCGCCCATAAACACCTGCAACACCAGAGGAGTCACAAGTGCTTGCCTACCCGGAGGACGAAGATAGAATGCCTCGGTAGACTCAGACATGTAAAAGTGCCCTTGTGGCCTACTTGCAGAATAAAGTTCATTATTTCATTATTTCTATGCTAGTAATTTCACCGGCTATCTTACCCCCACACCGGAACACAACAATGCCAACATTGCTGTTTGGCGGTTGGTTAGCACTTAGCAGGCAAGACGGTAGTAATAATCCGGACGGACCCTGCACGAGGCCCTACTACTCCTGGGTGGATGTGGAACGTAAGGGGTTGGCTCCGGTTTAAAGCCCAGTATTAACCTCTCCGCCCTTAGCTTTCCGCACCGATGTTGCCCTTAGCGGGAGGCGAGTCATCGTCTGGCCAGAGCCATTTTTGCTATGAGACGCTATTCCTGGTAGACGTCCGGCTATCTCACACAATAGCCCAGTAAGTAGTTGGTCCATCGAATTTCATATACAATAGCCTAGTACCATGTTTAGACTCCATACTATCACAATAGTTCTTGCATCTAGCGGGTGCTGTCTCTGTGTGCGTCGCATAAAGGTGGTTTTCCACCGGCGAGGCGTGGCGGGGCGTGGATGGGCGAGAATTGAAATTAGTACGGCAAATTTTCAATCCCCGCCACGCGCATCTTCGGTGGAAATAGTAAGGCGACGCGTGGATGCGCCGGGCTTGAATTGAAATATTTGTTTGTGTTTGTATATACAATAGCCTAGTACCATGTTTAGACTCCATACTATCACAATAGTTCTTGCATCTAGCGGGTGCTGTCTCTGTGTGCGTCGCATAAAGGTGGTTTTCCACCGGCGAGGCGTGGCGGGGCGTGGATGGGCGAGAATTGAAATTAGTACGGCAAATTTTCAATCCCCGCCACGCGCATCTTCGGTGGGAATAGTAAGGCGACGCGTGGATGCGCCGGGCTTGAATTGAAATATTTGTTTGTGTAAAAATGAACCTTATTGATTTTAATATAGGGTAGAGATTAAATCAGATTTTTCCACCGGCTAAGCGGTAAGACGAGTGGCGAGGCGTGGAGTGACGGGACGGGGCGGGAATTTTATTTTGTATTGCATTTTTTCAATCCCCTCCCAGCGCATCTTCGGTCGGTGGAAATAGTAGGAATTGGCGGGGATGCGCGGGACGAGAATTGAAATATGTGTTGGTGTAAAAATGAACCGTCTTGCTTTCGTCAGATTATAAATTAATTAACAGAAAAACCGTATTTATAAAAAGAAAAACCGCTTCACGCGATCGATAGGCGTTTTGTTGTTCGTTACCGCTGCCGTTTAAGTCTTGATTTTCTTTTTACGCTTAAGTATAGCTATCAAACCCACAAAACTATACCTACTTATGACTTACCTATCTAAGAACTAAAATAAATAGATATAAAACAAATATTCAAATGACTTTTGTATTGTAAAAGATGACAGTAGGTAAATAAGAGATCATCAATAAATAAGAACAATATTAGATTGTTTTAGATCCCCGATTAAGGATATAAATGTGAATTGATTTATTTGATAGTAGGTGGCTTTGTGGTAATAAAAAAATCATTAAGAGTACATTCTCGTTAAAAAAAAGATTGTTTTAAATAAATATTTTAAATTTTAAATTGTAGTTTTTCTTACCTTATACAAACAACTAGTTTTTCCATAGTACTGACAGCTTTTCTGTAGTTGGTATCTTTTTTTTAGGGTTCCGTACTCAAAGGGTAAAAACTGGACCCTATTACTGAGACTTCGCCGTCCGTCCGTCCGTCCGTCCGTCTGTCACCAGGCTGTATCTCAAGAACGGTGATAGCTAGACAGTTGAAATTTTCACAGATGATGTATTTCTATTGCCGCTATAACAACAAATACTAAAAATAAAATAAAATAAATAGTTAAGGGGGGCTCCCATAACAAACTTGTTATAGATTATATATATATAAATATATATAGATACGGAACCCTACATGCGCGAGTCGGACTCGCACTTGCCCAATTTTTTAATGTGGGTTTCAATCATGGCATGTACCTCATACAACCTTTGTCTTGACATTCTAAAGGTAGTTTCAAAACTTTGGTCATCTAGTCATAAACAAAGTGTGAAACTCCCCATGCTCATTATGATATTTTATACGATTTCGAATCCAGCAACGGTGAGTTCGTTTTTTTGAAAGTACTATGAGATTATTTCTTGTTGCATTATCCTCATCCGATTCTTCTTCCATTAACATATTTAATAATACTAATTCACGAGACATGATACAGCAATCACGTGTGTATTTCACTGCGAACTTAACAGCACTACATCGTCTACATCTACGTCCAAGCCTACAGTCTACGGCGCGGCGGTCGCGCGGTAGGTCTTCGCACATTATAATAACAACTCAACGACGACTCGATTCTATGCCAAATATTGAAATTTAAGCCCTATGTCATATTTACTAGGTTTAATTTCAAAAAATGATATTAGTAGTGGACGACGCGTCGTACATTTTTTGTAATTAAACCTAGTAAATATGACATAGGGCTTAAATTTCAATATTTGGCGTAGAATCGAGTCGCCGTTGAGTTGTTATAATGTGCGAAGACCTTAATGTCAACCGCGAGCTCGGTCAGGCACGCGAGGGCTCGCGCGGGCCCGCGCAGGCTCGCGATAGCTATTAATGCCAATTTTTAGTGGAAAAGGGCCAGCGCGATTTCAATTCTCGCCCATCCACGCCCCGCCACGCCTCGCCGGTGGAAAACCACCTTAACACAGGCAGGGGGAGCATCCGCATGGTGTACCCCTTACATTTCATTAAATTGTCGAAAGGGCCTCTGCTCGTTGGCTTCGGCTCCGCGGACGCCTCCCAAAGGTCCGGGAGACCATTATCCCGTGAACGGGTTTGACATACAAATAATAATAATAATAATTTTTAATCTATATATATAAAAGAAGAAGTCCTAACTGACTCATCAACGCACAGCCGAAACTACTAATGTTAGAGAGTTGATTTTTGCACAGTAGGTTACTTTTATAACGTGGGCTAGAGATAAGAAGCGATTTTGAAAAATTCAATCCCTAAGGGCGTTAAAAAGGGGTGCAAAGTTTGTATGGGGGAAACTTTTTTTTTTGAGAGAGACTTGAAACTTTGTAAAAAGATTACTTATTAAAAAACACAAAAAGTTATTTCTGCGTTTTTAAAAATTTCACCCCTAAGGGGTTAAATAGGGGTGCAATGTTTATATGGGAGAAACTTTATTTTTCGAACTAGAAACTTGAAACTTTGTAGAAAGCTTACTTAATCCAATTCAAAAAAAAAATCAGCGTTTTGGAAAATTTCACCTTTAAGGGGGTTAAAAAGGGGTGCAAAGTTTGTGTGGGGGGAACTTTTTTTTAAGCTAGAGATCTAAAACTTTGTAGAATGATTACTTATTCAAAAACACAAAAAGTACTTTCAGCGTTTTAGAAAATTTCACCCCTCAGGGGGTTAAAAAGGGGTGCAATGTTTATATGGGAGAAACTTTATTCTTCGAACTAGAGACTTGAAACTTTGTAGATAGCTTACTTAATCAAATACAAAAAAGTAATTTCAGCGTTTTGGAAAACTTCACCTCTAAGGGGGTTAAAAAGGGGTGCAAAGTTTGTATGGGGAACACTGCTAATGTTGTTTATAAAGAAGTGTTACGCTAAGGTTATCAGTTTATATATTTTTTATTTCCTGTCTACTACCCAGTGACTACGTCCTTTTTTTAAAACGAACTTGCACCCCCTTTTCTATGGTTGACTGTCAACAATACCTATTTTCTTAGTGCTGTCTCTTATTTATTGTGTTCCAAACTTTATGTGTTCCTATATTTAGTGAGTTGTCTATCAGCACATGAATAATTTATACTTTATATACCCATTCTTACTTTATTTAGCTTCTTGAGAAATATAGAGAACTATGGCACCAGAATATATTGAATCACTCTTCAAACAATACTACTAGCCTGTAGACCAAAATAGTAATCGCATCATTAAATTCGCTTATGTGCATTTAGTTTTTAATGGTCACATTTCAGCATTTTCTTTAAACACTAGCCTTTTTAATAACTGGGGTACCTGCTAGACCATTTAGAAACATTTTGGCCAGCCTCGGGAACTCCGCCACATCACTCTTTTCGTTTAATAGGCAGGCCGGCGTGTACAAATACCATGTGCTGCCTTCTTATGAAAAGAGGTCATTATTTATTATTGTTATGAAATAAAGTTTATTATTTATTATTAATGAAAGAGATACTCTTCATTAAACTGCCTCCATCTCTCGATTTCCAGTGCTGAGTTTAAGATTGTTTTAACAGCTCCTTACGATATTTAGGTAACATTTTTTTTAATCTCACTCATAATAACTATAAGATCCCCATTTTCTAACTCCAAATCCATGCGTCGCTCTATATCTTGCAGTCATTTTTGCCAAAGATTAAAAGCATCAGGTAACTGACGGAATAAATATTAAGCATCCTGCAAACAGTTCCCGTAATCTACTTGGAAAATCATCTAAAATTATTTAACAATTGCATATCAGTGTCTGCCACTGTTTGAAATGTAATATGTCTAGACCATTTTAACTAAGAATAAAATTCACTTATCTATTTTAATATCTTTGTCATCATCAAAAATCTACGCGGACGAAGTCGCGGGCGGCCGCTAGTATAATATATACACGATGATTCTTAATCGGTGTTCAGGACTAGAAAAATATTAATATCCAGCTAAAATTAAACTTAATAGACGAGGTCTCACGCAATTACCTCACTGTTTAATTAATTAACAGTTAAAACATTAATTAAAACTAATAACCCCTACATGGACTACATGGTCATCCTACATAAATTATTGAAGTACGTACGATTCCTACGTCAACTGCCATCGCTTTGGCGGGAAATTTGATGAAATTTTCTACGACTTTGTTTATGTAATGACAATGACAGTTATTACTTAAAAATTGGCATTGCCATTAAATTATTGTAAGCTCACAGACACAGATAAGTAGGATATATGACAAGGAATTTAAGACAAAATTGGTTTCAAATTAAAAATTATCATAGAAAAATAAAAGCTTTCTTGTAATTGGGCCATTTTTTCTAAAGTTGTACAGAGTACACCCCACTTTTTTAATTTTCGATATTTTGGGTATTTTCTACTCAGAATCACGAGCTCTTTCGATCTAATTGGGAGAAAAAAACTGTCCCAATGTTTTTTCGATCATTCAAAAAATGTATGAATATTTTGTGACAATTAATGAAAATGGCCCAATTACGACTTCAACGTGACCGCCATCAATTACCGAGTTAGAAAAGTTGGTACCTGATCACCGATTAAAAATCATCGTGTATTTATATTTGACAGGCAACAACATGCATAATGAGAGGCTCCATCCCTTTTATTTTAAGTACAGTCAACCAATTTGATTCCTAGGCCATTTCGTACCTTGTCGCAGTGAACGTCAGTATGAAAGCCGCTTGAAATCTCATATCATTGTCATTGTAACAAGGTTCTATAGCGGCCTAGAAATCAAATTGGTTGACTGTACATATACTACCATGAGTCTCAGACATTAAAATACATAAACGGGTTTACTCGGCCAACCGAACACCATCATCAGTGCTCGGTTAGCCGCCGCGACTGATCGGCTCTCCTGATGATGAATCGCGTACCGCTTCGAAACATGTCGAGCGTTATTCGACTTCTACGACGTGAGTAAACCCGTGTATGTGTTTTAATCCATCCCTTATATTATGCTACTATGTGTTTTTAAATAAAGAATTTCGATTTTATTTTTAAATTTCTTTGAGTAGTAATAATTTGGTCGATTCCTTATTTACACGGAATAATCACACTAATATTATAAAGGCGAAAGATTGTATGTTTATGTGTTTGTATGTTACTTCTTCACGCTCAAACGGCTGGACCAATTTTGATAAAATTTGATATGAAGATAGCTGACACCCTTGGATTAACATATAAGCTACTTTTTATCCCAAAAAAAATTAGTGTTTCCGTGGGATGAGCGGGAAACCCCGCGGGGCGCAGCTAGTCATCACTACATAGTATAAAACAAAGTCGTTTCCTGCTGTCTGTCTGTCTGTCTGTCCCTATGTATGCTTAGATCTTTAAAATTACGCAACGAATTTTCATGCGGTTTTTTCAATAGTGATTCAAGAGGAAGGTTTATATGTATAACACATGCATAATTTATCAGCATTGCACTCGTGCGCAGCCGGGGCGGGTAGCTAGTAATGATATAATGTATCTCAGACTATAAATACCGGTCAGCTACTTACGACCACCAGTTAGCACACTCTTCTAAGAACTAAAGATCAAACCATACACCCAACTTACGTCTACAGCCGTAATAACCTAATGTCAACCTTATGCCGTAGAACATAAGGCTTCGTCGTATGCGCTAGAGAAAGGTCTGCGCGTGCGACATTAAATTGGTCGGTCTGGATTAGGTTTTTGGTACGGTCGGCAGAAATAGTTAAATGTAATTAGTATTTGTGTTTACATTTATTGCTGAAAATGTTGCCACATCTCATATTTAGGAACTTATTATTAATTTTAATCCAATTAGTATTTTAATTATACTCTATGTAACTTAATAATTTAATAGTGATCGAAATTAATTAATGTAATCTTATTTGATTTATTGTACCTATTGGCTTGTAAAATGATAACATTTTATTAATACACCAGTATACTCGTATATATACTATAATATATATATAAATATCGGACAACCTCACACAAATCAATCTAGTCACAAATTAAGCTTAAGAAGGCTTGTGTTGTGTTATGGGTGCTAGACGACGATACACATACTTAATATAGATAAATATGTACTTAAATATATAGAACAACCATGACCCAAGCACACATTCGAATTCATCACACAAATATTTGGCCTGGCCGGGATTCGAACCCGGGACCGTCGGTTCAGTAGGTAGGTGCTTACAAACTGAGCCAACCGCATCGTCAATCGTCGTCGTCGTAATAATTAGTAATTTTCTGAAAATTTAATTGTTTGCATTATGTTATTATTATTAACACCTAATGTTAAGTTTACTAACAAATAATATGGATCTTTGTTATCTGATATAAATTAATAAAATAAATTAATTACAGGGATCATTAACCTTTGACAACGGTGACTGGAAAGCTACCAAAACGTCAGGAAGGATCAAAAAATTTATATACGCGTTATAATCGCGAAAACCGAAGAAAATATACTAATAATCTCGAAGTAGCAAACAAGGTCACTTAAAAGTATGACTAGGAGTCCGTGTTGTTTTTCTGACGGTACCTATATACGAGCACATGCGGCATATACGTTGCGCAACGGTGGAAAGTTGCCGCTTATCTGTCGACCGTACCTTATCACTCCAAGGATAGACGGGTCACTATGGAAATGACGCTGCTAGTCAATCGAATTGAACTTTATTAGGATATCGATATCAACGGTTTAAACTCACGTAAAAATTGTCAGGAACGGCCCGACATGTTTCGAACTCATTTGGAGCTCTTCATCAGGGGTAGCTATCCGTGCTGCTACGCGACATGTCGGGCCGTTCCTGACAATTTTTACTGAGTTTATACCGTTTTTATAATTAGTAAAGATGTCTCACGATAGTTTTAATAACATTATATTGTGTCCTATTCCGATGAGCGACCAATGCCGGTTTCTAGGTCTTACGTTAGACTCCACCTTAAGTTGGAAGGCGCACGTGGACTCACTGTGTATTAGGCTTGGCAGTGCTGTATTTGCTCTACGCAAATTAAAGCCGTTAGTGTCCAGTGATGCACTGAGACAGGCTTACTTTGCTCATTTTCACTCGCTTATGACCTACGGTGTTATTCTTTGGGGCAATTCTACTGACGCCGACAGGGTTATGCGAATACAAAAACGGGCATTAAGAACAATGGCAGGTGTAAACCAGCGTCAATCGTGTAGGGAATTATTTACCGAACTCCGAATAATGACCCACTATTCGCATTACCTTTTTGAGGTCTTAATGTTCACAAGAATGCACTTGTCAGAGTTTAAGCGAGTGGAAGTGACGGGCAAATGCCTTCGTAGTACGGGACGTCTACGGACAGTACCGCGACCGCGACGCACCGTGCTACATGCAAAGAACCCGCGGGTTATAGGACCAACTTATTATGAGCTCTTGTCAGACCAATTAAAAAATGAACGGTGTGATGTAGCGTTCAAATGCCAGCTCAAGAAGTTGTTGGTGGAAAAGTGCCTTTACTCAGTTAATGAATATGTCAATATAATTTGAGTGTAAAATTTATCTATAATCAGATTGTTACTATATTTTATATTTACCTTAATTGTATTAACATTGCATTTCTAATTATAATACTGACATCCAATGAATTTTGTATTGTGTTAGCTCATTAATATTAATTTAACATTACTGGATTAATTTTACTTGTAAACATGACATAGAATTAATTTTTATTTTGATGTGTACCTACACACTTTTTTGGTAGGTATTAGAATTATATCGATATATTGATCGTAACTACACTATTGTGTACTTACATTTTATTTTTTATTCAGACATTCATTTATTTAATGTTTATTGTATTGATTTACGAATATCATTTTTGTTTAACGATCACATTCCGAAGAGTAATATAAACTGACATGTACTTGTATTTATAAGAAATTTGTAATGGTGTGATAAATAAACTAAACTAAACTAAACTAAACTATTGATATCACTTTCTATAATATGGGAATACATTATTTTAAACAACTTCAAAAAAAGGAAGTTCTTAGTTTGACCCTTACCTATGTATGTCCGCGATTGTAAACACTTCTTAATCCAACAAAAATACTCGAAACGTCAGCTCGAAACAAATAGTAAATATTAAATAGTAATCATTAAATAGTAATCATTAAAGGCTTCTTGTGTGGCATCTGTTTTTAAAGTAATAATTGAGTGGTTTGGCACCGACTTCAAAAGGTGATTCAAATGTAATATGTACTAACATGAACGTGTTATTTTTGGCTTTTCAGTTTATTTTGAAGTCGGTTATTTTTTCGTAATTTTTTATGGTCCTATTTTTAATTGGGTTGTATTGTAATGTCAAATGGGACGAAATACATTTATAGTGGTCTAAGAGTCAAAAATCACTGTTAAAGTTCGACATTCCTCTGGAGCGCTGAAAACGCTCCTTACAAATGGTTAGGGGGAGGTGACGTCATCATCCACGAAAGGTAACACAATATAATGGAAAAACAACTTAGTTACCATTTTGACTGTGCGTTTAGGTGTGTAAATACATGGTTGCTTACAAATAATGTTTTGTTGAATTATAAGAATTCTGAACACAATGTCAAATTTTGATTGTGGATTAAAATAATAACGTAAAATGTATATAACATTGAAGTTACAAATATCAAATCAGTAACGGGCTTTATCACATACTTACAAACCAATAGCATGTATAATATGAATACATTTATAGGTAACATCCATGACCCGGGAACAAATATTCGATTCATTACACAAACGTCGGGATTCGAACCCAGGACCGCCGGTTCTTTTGGCAGGTGCAATACAAACTGCGCCAAACGCGTCGTCAACTTTGTTAGACAAAGCTAAGAGACCTTAATAAATGATTCCTACTATACGTTTCGCTATCACTTCGCTTACCTGGATGATTGCGTTGCCGTGGACGATATAAATAATAGGTTGGTAGAAACTGTCCACGAGGTGGGGAAGAAATTTTTCAGACCCCGCCGCAAAGATAGACCCCAAAAACTATCCGATCATATACCCTCAACCTCATGGCTGAACGACGCTCAATGACGCTGCAGACTTCTGAAGACGCTGAAGCATACAGGCAGCTCAATAGACGGATCCATAGGTCCATGCGACACGATATTCGTTCCTTTAATACCAATTATATTAAAGAAACGATAGAGCGGAACTCGGGCTCCAAAGTGTTTGCCAGGGACCTATCTATGGGCCGAAGCCAGTTAACGAAGCTGAAGACAGAAGGCGGCAGTGTGTAGCGTCAACGAAGCCAGAGGTGTTAAGGGAGATCGAAAGGTTCTATGGGCAGTTATATACCTCAGTTGCCAAACCTATTGATAACTTGGCCAAAGACCCGAGAGCCAAGCTGACCCGACACTATACCGAAGATATCCCGGACATCAGCCTGTACGAGATTAGAATGGCCCTAAAACAGCTCAAGAATAACAAGGCGCCGGGTGATGACGGAATCACTTCAGAGCTTCTGAAAGCGGGTGGAACACCGGTACTTAAGGTCCTTCAGAAGCTCTTCAATTCCGTATTGCTCGAGGGCATCACGCCAGAGGCATGGAACAGGAGTGTGGTGGTGCTTTTCTTTAAGAAAGGTGAAAAAACACTGCTCAAGAATTATAGACCCATCTCGCTTCTGAGCCATGTCTACAAGCTCTTTTCTAGGGTCATCACGAATCGCCTCTCAAGCAGGTTCGATGAATTCCAGCCTCCCTAACAAGCCGGGTTTCGAAAAGGCTTCAGTACCATAGACCACATACACACGCTGCGGCAAGTTATACAGAAAACCGAAGAGTATAATCTGCTTAGCGTTTGTGGACTATGAGAAGGCCTTTGATTCCGTCGAGACATGGGCAGTACTACAGTCCCTCCAGCGATGCCGAATTGACCATCGGTATGTCGAGGTGCTCAGGAGTGTGTACAACAACGCCACTATGTCAGTCCGAGTACAAGACCAGTGTACGGAGGCGATTCCATTGCAGAGAGGTGTGAGACAAGGAGATGTAATATCTCCGAAGCTCTTCACCAACACAATGGAAGACGCCTTCAAGCTCTTGGAATGGCAAGGACTTGGCATCAACATAAATGGCGAGTACATCACGCACCTTCGGTTTGCTGACGATATCGTGGTCATGGCGGAGACGCTGGAGGATCTCGGTATAATGCTGGATGATCTCAACCGAGTATCCCAACAGGTAGGCCTTAAGATGAACATGGACAAGACGAAGATCATGTCGAATGTCCATGTAGCACCCACCCCAGTATTGGTTGGGAACTCGGTCCTCGAAGTTGTCGACGGATACGTCTATCTAGGTCAGACGATCCAATTAGGCAGGTCCAACTTCGAGAAAGAGATCAATCGACGGATTCAACTCGGATGGGCAGCGTTCGGGAAACTGCGAAGTGTCTTCTCGTCCAAGATACCTCAGTGCTTGAAGACAAAAGTCTTCAACCAGTGCGTATTACCGGTGATGACCTACGGAGCCGAGACGTGGTCTCTAACTATGGGCCTCTTAAGGAAGCTCAGAGTCACTCAGCGAGCTATGGAAAGGGCTATGCTCGGGATCTCTCTACGTGATCGAATCAGAAATGATGAGATTCGTAGACGAACTAATGTCACCGACATAGCAAACAGGGTTAGCAAACTGAAGTGGCAATGGGCAGGGCACATAGCTCGAAGAACCGATGGCCGTTGGGGCAGAAAGGTTATCGAGTGGAGACCACGTACCGGCAAGCGCAGCGTAGGACGGCCACCCGCAAGGTGGTCGGACGACCTAGTCAGGGTTGCGGGGACTCGCTGGATGCGGGTCGCTTCTATCCGGCCCATGTGGAAGTCAATTGAGGAGGCCTGTGTCCAGCAGTGGACGTCCTATGGCTGAAATGATGATGATGATGACTATACGTTTACCTTATTCTACGGAATATAAAGTATAAGTACGTAGGTAGTTATAAAAAAAAAATATTTAAATCTTGTGTATACACCGCGGCCGTTAATAACCCGAAAGATTTAAACCACGTATTTTTGACGACAATACAAGTAAATAATATTATATCAACATGGGTCTAATTATGTGTCTTAATTAAATTACTATTAAAAAAAAAAAAAAAAAAAACTATTTCAGTACAAATTAAATCATATTAATTGCCCGCTTCTTTGTGAACAATTCTTTAGTTGAAGAAGAGTGAGCGAGCATGACACTATTGACACTTCACGAATCGCACCGACATCGACATTATACGACGAACGACGAATGCCGTGACTTGTGTTCTATGACAAAAAGTGTCAAGTTATCGCTTATATTACAGGGTTCTATGTTTCACTTTTGACGAGTTAAAATTTGACGTATAATTCCCTGTGGACGGATTTTTTTTTGTAGTTTAATGACAGTAAATCCCTTTTAATCACGATGAAAATATTTTTGATAGTAAAACCTTTTTGTAGATAGATACCTAACTTCATTATGAAACTGGCTAACAACCGCCGTGCAGTTAGTGCGTCTACAAGTAAAAGAAGTAGGTGGCTACGTCATGCTCATGTCTTTAGGGTGTGTTAGACTGGAGATTTTGTAACTTTTTGTTTTAAATAATTTGTATCTCCTTAACTATGAGTTTTTGGACTATATGTTACATAAGTTTATATTATACTCTAATTAGGCTCTAGTATCGTTAGCTTAAATCTTTCGGGTTATTAACGGTCACGGTGTATATGTATATTCAGGCTTTTAGACATCTGTACCTTATACAATGTGTCCCATTCGCCTTTTGCATCACCTACTCAATAAACGATTTTTAGCATCAACTCCACTCCACTACCCAAAGGTTGTCTGGAAGAGTCGCTCTTTAGCGATAAGACCGCATGTTGTCTACCGTTTTTAATTTGTTTATATGTGATTTCTTGTGTGAATTTTTTTTGGTGTGCAGTAAAGCGTACCTACTTGTATTGTATTGTAGTTATAGTCACTCTGACTTTTGGTTGACTTGGCATTTCATTCAATGGAAGTACAGTTGGCAATAAAAACGAATGACAGAAAAGTGTGAACCACCATTGATGGAATAAAAACGGTCAGCATTGGGCCTTCGCCTTGGTCTCGGCTTAGCGGTAAGGTTAGTTTTTGTTTCGAAGAAAAACGTACACTATGCGATGAACCAAAACTCAAAAAAAAAAAATGGATTATTGACAACTGTAAATTCATTTAAGCCTTAATACTAACATAGTTATTTAAGTTTCTGTAGTACTAACAAAATATGGATTCTGTTGTCCGAAATAAATGCATTTTATTCTTATTTTATTTTATTTTTTATTAACAAAAAAAACCGTACTGTATGAGTTTATTTCCACGCTGTGTTCTCCAGTAATAATAATAATAATAAATTTATTCAAAAAACATATTACAGCTGTGATGACTACGGACTAAACAGACTTATAACTAGACGATAATACTACGCGCCTGAACTAGGATAATCCTGTGTTTCAGGCTGAGAAAAGGACAAACAATGACAACTTATTCATATGCAAAAATTTAAACACTATTGAATGCTTATGTTAATAAATTAAGAAAATATATACTATGGGTTCCTACGGTAACAACATTTATGCGTCACTAAAGTAAAAAGTATATAAACTATAATTAAAAATAATAAATCACTCACTTTAATACAATTAATAACTTCTCTGTATCGTCATAAGACAGGTTTTGCAGGGCGACCTTAAGTGTTTTCTTACAGATCACGTAAGTAAGCGGGAAAAAATCTAACTTCGCATTAAGTCGGTTATATAGCAGTGGGCCTAGGGATTGAAAAAATCTTGAAGAGAATGCATGTCTGCAATGGATAGTTGGGCAAACAAAGTCTTTACGTCGCTTATTAGTATAGTCAGGGTTGTAAGGGAGTCTGGAATGTTGTTTTAGGACTGTGTTCAAGATATATAGTTGACGAACTGTCAGAATTTCACATGATTTGTATAAGAGGTTAGTAGGAAAACGAAAAGGACGGAAAGTGGAGACCTTGAGAATTGCTCTTTGTGCTCTTTCTAAATTCAGCAGAGTTGTTTTGGCAGTGCCACCCCATGTAGTAATGCAGTAACTTAGCAGAGATTGACATAGCGCAAAGTACACTTTTTTGATTAATTGTGAGTCCGCGATAGAACGTAGTTTTTTGAAAATAAATATTAATTTACGGACTCTGCTGCATAAAGCTTCAATATGATATCTAAAGGAAAGAGACTCGTCGATTAGAATTCCTAGGTACTTTAATTTATTAGTTATAGCTATAGATGGACATAGACATTGATCGTCAGAGGGATCCTTACAGTTGTGCGCATACAGGGAATGGTCAGACACAGACGCGGTTAATTTCCGCATGGAAAATCTTATGTAATGTGTTTTTTCTGAGTTCAATGTTAGTAAATGATGCTGAAGCCATTTGTTGACCTCGTTAAAACCACGTTGCGCGTGATCATAAACTTCTTCTGAAGATTTTCCAGAAAAAAGAAGGGCAGTGTCGTCAGCGTATGAAATAATTTTACCATTTTTTATTGTCAAATTACAGAGGTCATTTATATAAATCAGAAATAGGGTAGGACCGATTATACTCCCCTGGGGGATCCCAAAAGGGGTATTTTCACGATCAGAACTCACAAAATTGTCTATTTTTGTGCACTGTGAGCGTCCTTGCAGATAATGTGCAAATAGTTTAAGCTGTGTGCCTCTAATGCCTAATGCTTCGAGCTTGTGCAGAAGGATGGAAGTGGAAACCGTGTCAAAAGCTTTAGCAAGGTCCAGGAAGATTCCTATGGTCTGGTTACCCTTATCAAGTTCCTGAACTAAGTGATCAGTCAATTCATGAACAGCGTCGGCAGTTGACAGCTTTGGTCGAAAACCGAACTGACCTTCTGATAATAAGGATTGACTCTCTAAGTATTTTACTAGTCTGTTATTTATAATTTTTTCTAATATTTTGGATGTTGATGGTAATATCGAAATGGGCCTGTAATTAGATACTCGATCTTTATTTCCGGATTTGAAGACGGGAACTACGACGGCTTTTTTGGGCATTTAGGGAAGATTCCATCAGAAAGACATTTTTGAAAAATAAATGTGAGAGGGGGAACAAATATGTGTCTAAATTGTTTAAGTATTTTGTTTGATATGCCATCCCAGCCAATTGCAGAATCGTTTTTTAGGCCCATAATAATCCGTTCAACCTCTTCCTCATCAGTATTTAGCAACACAAAAGATTTAGATGTATTTTTGTTGGATAAGTAGTTACTGGGCGAAGGTAGTAGCGGCAAGTTGCTCTGGATATTTTCCGCTAGATTTTTTCCTATGTTTACGAAAAATTCATTGGCATGGTTAGCTGATGATAAAGGTGATGTATGTAGTCGTGACAAACTTGAACAAGATTCCCGCTGTTTGGTAGTGTACGTAACTTTTTTGATGCACTTCCAGATTTGTTTACTATTTGAACCGGCCCTCTCTAGTTCTTTTTTTTCGTAGTCAGCCTTAACTTTTTTTAGTAAATTGTTGCAGAAATTGCGATATCTTTTGTATGATGTTTGCAATATTAAATTGTCCGTTGTTTGATTTAGCCTTTAAATGCAGTTTATCCCTGTGTCTCATACAGCGAATAAGACCCGGAGTAATCCACGGTTTAATATTATAAATTATAATGTTTATTACTTACACGCACGTTTTCAGTGTTATGCAAAATTGCTTGGTGGACTGTTTGAATGAACGCGGTCCAGTACGCGGTCTCTGGTCGTTTCTTAATCTTATTAATTTATTTAACTCATAAAACAATGATTCATAATGTTGTGTTAGTAAAATTCACTTGAGATTAAGTGTCAGTAATGTGATTTCATGAAACTCGAAAAGCTAATTATTATAACATTATCCCAAAAATTAAATTATCACAAACTTTCAGGGTAGATGAAAAGAAAGAAGTTGATTTTGAACTCCTTCTACTTGGTAGTAACACATAAAATTGAAAGTCATCATAATCATAACGTAAATAGTTTGTCATAAAATCGATACTCATAATTCTGAAATGATTAACTTTTCACGAGTTTTGAATCTAACACCTATGTATTTAAATTATGGATAATGTAAATTATGTCAAATGTCGATTGTGATTTAAGAGCTTATGGAACTTATGAACCCAGATTTTAATCAGTGGTTCAAACCTATTTTCGAGTTACTTTTTCAGTACATACATATATAAGGCTAACTATGTAGCTTAGCCAAACGAACACTTTCGAATTAACGTGTTATATTTCTGCCCTTCATCACACGACCCCCCTTTAGTCTGACCTTTGGCCGAAAAAACCTTCAATTTGATGCATACAGCCACTGCATCTGACCCCGAGTCAGTCTCCTTCGAACTACGGAGTGCGCGACACGCACCACGCGTGTTCGACCGTTATTTGAAATTCGAACATCGAACGCGAATTTGCGAGTTTGATTGTGAAAGGCTGGAAAACACGGTGAGTTTTTTTTTTAATTATGTTTGGTGTTTTATTTTATGTCATATTTTTTAATCGGCATTGATTTGTTCTTTTTAAAAGTGCGTTTTGTTCGTTGAACTTATAATTAATTTAAGTTATATTACGTTATTTTTTTGAAGACAGTTTTTAAGTTTAGTATGTACTGAATCTCATCATATAAATTAAGTTTTAAATAAAAAAAGCATTGCTTTCTTAAAGGCCTATGGAGCATAATGTAAAATAATTTCCGATTAATTTTGATCCGGCTTTTAGTAATTAAGTTAATGTCTAAAGTTTAGCGGAAGCGTTTTGTTCCTTGACATGTCAATCTTAATTTAAAACAATACTTAGATTAAGATTAATTCGATGGATTTGAGAAAAAACCTGAAGACCTCTTTGTCAAGAGCTTATCTGTCATAAACCAATTAAAGAATATGAAACATGATAGAGTGGAAAATATAATTATTTTAGCATTACAAAAAAGGTAAAGTAATTTCAACTGCGTTTGTGTAAGTAATATTATTTTTAAATGTTTTTTTTTTTTATGTGACTATGACTTTATAAAGTTAAGTATATTAAATTATTAATTAGCGTATAAGCTTACTTTAAAATGATCATGCGATAATAATTCAGTACGTATAAGCACCTGCTTTTGTATTTAAATGAAATTATTAACAAAACTTATAATTATAATGTTCGTAAAGCAATTTACATAAAAAAGCCAAATGGAAAGTTTTTGTCTCACTAGTCATAAAAGTCTTTTTATTTCCGAACTGCAGAGCCAAAATTCGATAGTTCGTAATATCATATCACCGAAATATCACCACGCAATTTTAATGCTATAGTGTGTGCTCTAGTTATATTTAAATGTCATTATTTCAATGCCAGTCATGCTCAAGGAAGTTTGACAGCAAAAAATTAATGTATCTCACTATATGTACACTATAATGTAAAAATCACTATATCCCGGCGTCATATACGTGATTTATTAAATTAAATTAAATTTCTCATTAGGTACAAGTACGTAAGTTTGTACAAATGTCGGACTTCATGCCATGAGGCATTCTTAACCAGTCAACCATAATCCCAAACAGAGACAGGATTGGTGTACAACAAAACGTGTATGCACACAATACATCATGAACATACAAAAAAAACATACATAGGTACAGTGAAACATAGAACCTCCTCCTTTTTGGAAGTCGGTTAAAAATAAAATGCATTAATTACATTGATAAATGAATGTATTAACCTCATTGAAATGGATATTATATACACGCTGTATATGTCAGTGTCAATCATATTAACCTGAAGTAGAGTCAATTTAGACGCGTTCTTCTCTATAAGGAAGGCCTATGTTTATAGCCAGCCTAGTCCACAATATGTACGAATTCGTTAGTATTTCAACCACATAGGGCGAATGAAACTCTGGAAAAGTTGATCGTTGTTGGGAACATACATAAATGTTAAACGCGCTCTTGAACGATCGCCGCGCGCCGTCTGAACCGCTCTAGTAAAAGACACGTCTTCCTCCAAGTTTTGCTTGGTTGTAAGAATAGCAATGGACAGGACTTGATGGAGGGAAATCATTCACTCCAAGTGTCAGCCATCCAGTGATGACCACGATCCTCAGTCGATAGAAGGAGGGAGAGAGAGATGTTCATAAATAAATAGAATCAGAGCTTACTTAAAGCGGGTGTAAGGGCCTTATCTTATCACACTTGCGATTTGCGAACGAGTTTTCTATACAAATTAGCGTCGCGGCGAACTCGCTGCGTGTTCGCCTTCATACAAAACTCGCTCGCAAATCGCAAGTGTGATAATAAGGCTCTAAGGTCTACCTACAGAGTTTTGAAATGAAATAATTTATTCAGTAAGTAGGCCACCAGGGCACTTTTACAAGTCAGATTGTGAATCTACTGGCATTTCCCAAGCTGTTGAGAAGAAAGCCGAAAGAAACTCAACAGTTTTTCTTATATTATGTTATTTACGTGTACCAATGTAATTAGTTATAACATAATGTAATGATCTACACATTTCCTTTCCGTTACGTGTATCAATATAATTAGGTTATGAGATGTGTAGATTCTCCAAATAAATGTTAGGTAGATACTTATACTAAAATAGCTTTTAAACCATCAATTTAAAATATTAAATATTCCCAGAGATGTATTAATGTCGCCAGGCGTCACAACATGCAATAAGGTACAATTACTTAATTGATTTAATTCCACAGAGATGTACGAGTATAAAAGGTCTTAGTCTCTTTTAATTTGGAATTTAGAGCCAAACTCTACCAAGCAAATGAACTGTCAAACCATACAAAGTTAGTCAGTTTGTATGGTTCAGTTCATTTGCTTGGACGAGTTAGCGTGGATTGTCTCTACAAGCCCAAGAAACGTACAACATACAACCGTGGACAGGGAAGATCGTACCGACCTCGAACGACCATTAAAGCATTAAAGCCTTTCATTTCTATTCATACAATTCCAATTATAATACGAGGAATTATATTCTATATCCACTGAGGTAAAGGTCAGAGTCCTATGAAATCGGCTGATATAGATTATATTGAGAGGTTCTGATTTTATTGTAAATTGTTAAGTTTGAGCATTCAAAGTGGCTGGTGATTTTAGAACAATGTCCGAGCAATATCTTGGCGTATGACGTACTTATCAAAATAAATAATAAGTGTCGCAAGATACTAAAATTTACAGGATAATACTTACTTTTAGGGCTAGTTATATATATATATATATAATTAAGTCCAAGGATCGTGAAATGTGAGCAAAATCGATTGAACTAACGTATGAATAATCTATCAAATTTTGACATTAATTTCTGCTTTCATACAGAACATGGCATTCTGTAAAATCACATAATCGTATAATATAAGTACACTAACACATGTGTAGTGTGCTAATACATAAACATAATAAAGGAAGGAAAGGCTTAATAGACAAACATAAAAAGCTCTGCACTACCGCCTTAAATTGTGCTAAACCTAGCAAAAACAACAATACAAAGATTATGTAAAACAATAGAAACGGCAATAAGTTGCAGACAATAGGGCTTATCCTATCGGGAGATCCCTGCCAGATAACCTTTGGTTGCATTAGCGTACGTTTTGAAACTTCCTTATCAATCCGTGAGTTTTGTATGATATCTTTATAGTGGCACATTAAGATAGATTAGGTTGGAAAGGATCTGATTGATCATTGTGATGGGACCTTGGCTCTTAAGTGTTATTATTAGGGTTCGTAAAATGCGAGCAAATTTCATTAAACTGCTAGGGTCGTCACTGGTTGTCAAACGTCACTTCAATCGGTTTTGCTCGCATTTAACGATCCTTAGTAATTATAAAAAGCTGTAATCGTACTCAAGGACTAAACCTAATAATTCGCCATGATATTAGTGACTAGAGGAGGAATAACTCTCTTTTTTGTTTCAATGTACTTAGTGGTCGGAAAAAGTATCGTATACCCATCTTATAGGTCTATATCTTTAGGTCTTCTCTTAACCTTATATATGACAATCAGGGTTCGTAAAATGCGAGCAAAATTCATTGAAGTGCTAAGCATTATTGTCACTGGATGTCATACGTAATTTTAATGGATTTTGCTCGTATTTTACGATCCCTGATAATAATGTCAAACATATATGTATTGATGACAAGTGTCTTTTACAATGGGGTCAAACAAGTAAAAAAAAAACAAATTGTTTCTAGCAAAAATTGATCTTACTTTGTATTAGCGTACCAAGCTTCGACATAATAAAGTAAGAAAGTAGGTACGTATACCTATAAAAAAAATATATAATACATCCAGCCGCTTCGGAGATCGCGATGCAATAACTCGACCAATAGATTTTTATCGCAACTGTCAGCAATCTCCGCACATTTTATGTAAATATATCACACTGTTAAGTTTCTTCCTCAAATGACAACCCCCGGTAAGTCCAGTCCGCTGTCAAAAATATTGAAATAATGAGCTACACTCATTGAGGTATTATTTATAATAGAGCCACAGACCCGAACAAAATTGTCGAAAAAAGTGGCACTGCTGTCATGTTCAAGTAGATGCCAATAACGCTTATTTATAATTAACAACAACATAATTACTTTGTACAAAATAACTCTTTACTCAAACGTTTAAGTGTCAAATTGGCTTACGTACTTATTACCACAAATATTTTTCGAGTAAATTAACTTTTTTAGCGTATTCTGACTCATGTCTCTTGTCAAACTTGGAACATGGCACGAATGGAGCAGATTTTAATAGTTTTACATACTAAAAATATTTTCATTATTATTTTATTTATGTATTAAAATATATTTGTTGTTTGAACTAAATAAACTCGTAAAGTGTTAATAACAAATTAAGTTACGTTTTTATTTAACAACTGCAGAAAAGGGTCCCGTCACTGCATAGAAGGGAACAATAATAATGACATTATTATTTCTCAACTCATCTTGTTCTAGTATGTGAAGTGGGAGTATGGCAAGTGCAAATTATTAACATTTTTAACCCTTTAAAGTTTGATGGCGTGGCGTGAAAGTCGGTGGCGTAGTATGCAAGGCAGCACACATTCTTTAGGTGTTCTTGGCGTTCAAAGGTTTAAACTGACAGTGTCTAGACTCTGAGACAAAATAAAACAATGACAACAGAGCATTTTTTTTATTAATGTAAGCTGTAGGATCTGCCTGTAAAAGGCATATGTTCATAACACTGGCTCACTCGCCGCCGCACACATAGCAATGTCCTGCGTCCACTCTCGCCCTCGGCTCGCGTGTAACTAAACGCAGCATCCTATATGACGTGCGCCTGAGACAGTGTATATCTATTTATGTATAGATACCTACTACCACAAACACTACATCACCATTTTACGCTTCTTTTGTATACATTGTAATTTTTTTACGTTTTTATTGAGATATTAAAGCTGTGTTGAGTGGAAGACTTTTACGCTTCTTTTGATTAAACATAAAAAAAACATATATGATCATGCCGAACGAACACACGAGAGACGAATTATTTGGCTGATATTATTCTTGACGTCTGTCTCTTACTAAACATGACCTCAATTTCTCACGTTGTTTAGGATCTTCAATAAAAAAATAGAATAATTATTTATTGCACTCCTTTATTAATTTATAAAATATAAAACTATAGCGACTCCTTAGATTTTTGTTCTGTGATGAGGTGCATTTTGTAGGGACAAAGTTAATAGTTCTAATCTAAAATATGCTATGATTTTACATAGGATTCGTTAATTAATCAATAGAATCTGCGTAAAAAAGAATATTCCGACCTTTTTCTTTATTTTATACCTGTTATTTCTGCAATTTTTCACTGAAAATTAAGTCATTTTTGAGACCCGTCACGTGTCATGGTCTAAACGAGACTGATCGCCCAACTAATGCGATTTGTGATTTTGCATTAGTTGGGAGGGTGCCATTTTTTCCGTCGGATTGTGTGTCCATGTAATTAATACGTCAATGGCTACACTAGAGAGAGCACTAAGCTTCTAAATTTCATGCAATGTTATACTGTAACCGTAGGTACTTTCTTATTATAATTGGTTGAATTTGAATAAAATTATGGCACATTGCTTTGACATTTATGACAGCGGAATTACGGCGGTTGAAACCCCAAAGTATCACCCAAATATTCTCCCTAATCAGCTAAATTGAGTTGAAAATTTGAAACAAACACGAAACCTTGTAAAAAGCTGCAATTTTAGACTCAAAAATGCCGCTACTGGAAATGTTATCCTAAATAGCAACATCGTTACTCAATACATCGCTAATCCATGCACAATTCACGCAAAACCCCACCCTATTGCCTAGAGACCACAGTAATATTACAATATTAACTCGTAATAAGTCTATTGTTGCACTAGAGCTTTAAATCGCTTGTCATTTGATGTTTTTGTTGCCCAAGACGTAGATTAACGACATTGTAGACGCGTTCTCAACTTCTCACGTTATTAAGATGATAAAATACAGGAATGTTGAATTTAAGCTTAATTGGCTAATTGTGTGAAGTGAATTAAGTAATATAACTAAATTTATTCTAAATATGTCGCTTAGATAATGTTTACTTAGTGAAATAATAATAACGTAATATTCTTAATAATAATGGGAAGTCGAAATATACGTGTCAAGTAGAAAAATATGAGTAACGTAGTTACATTTAGGGCCTCACGCTTTTGATTTACGAGCGATTTTTTTATGAAGGCCATCACCATCACCCTAGCGGCCCAGCCAGTCTAGGGGCCCCAGTTCTAGAAGTAGGACTTGCGCCATACGTATGTCCTCCTTATTTATCACTTAAAATATTTGGTGAAAAGCGTTTTGAGATAGGGGATGGAGCCCCAAATGCCTAGGGGCCCTGGCCCTCTAAGTCCGGGCCTGTTCAGAGAACAGAATTCATGCATCAGCGACCTAGATGCAATTTACACAAATCAATAATGAGAGCAAGCTCAGCTTGCAGTTTACACGTACAGTATACAAAGAAAATGTACGTGAGATTTGTATATATAGCGTTAAGAAGTAAAATAAATTAGATACCAATTGTCCGTTGGTGTTTCACTACCTCTCTTACCCGACCCCATGCGTGTTCAGGGCTACTCTCTGAGCGTATGGTCCCATCCAACCCCTTAGACTAAGCTCCTCTTTCTGTGGCGAAGACACCCTCAAGCCCTTAATCGGTCAACTGAGCCTGGTTGACTGGCAGTAAGAAAACCACCACTCCCCGACACCCCGTTCCTCCCCGTAGGAATCCATCTGTTACCTTAGGTCTCCTGGTAACAGATTTCCCGCTGCAAGTCGTAGGTTAAGGTGTTAGGTTAGGGACTTAGGGCTGTAGGCTCCCTAGTCATAGTCAACCCTTAGATGTACGCAGTCTGTGCAGACACACGCTGGATAGTTAACTTACTTACCAATTACATTACATTACCAAACTTACCTTACTTACTTACCTTACTTACCTACCTAACCCTATACAAATATACCAAATTTGTATAGTCACCCCAACAGGGGTCCCTAAGCCAGTGTGTGCCTGTACAGGGCCTTTTGACCATTGACGCATCTACCATCTAACACCACCATCTAACGCCATAGTCCCGTACATCATAAGCGGCCAATTTGCTGCGTACACGCATCTGTGTTGCGCAGCACAATGCGTGGTGTAACATCTCGTTACCATGACAACTCATAAATGTGTTAGGTACTTAGATTTGATAGTGACATACATCCATACATAAAATAATCACTAGTAGGAAAAGATTCATGTGGATTCCTTCCAATTGCCGCGGTCCTGGCATAGATCTCGGGGCGAGTCGTCCACAGGTGCCATTTTTGTAATGAGACACTTTTGCTGGTAGACGTCCACCTGTTTAGACTAATACCATGTTTAGATTCCATAAAACCATAATAAATCTTACATCTTGCGGGTGTTGTCTCTGTGTGCGTCCCATGACACAGGCAGGGGGAGCATCCGCATGGCACATTTCATTAAAGTGTCGAAAGGGCGTCTACATATTGTCTTCGGCTCCTTGCACGCCTCCCAAAGATCCGGGACACTATTGTCCAGTGAACGGGTGTGACGTATAAATATAATAATAAATAAATATCGGACAACCTCGCAAGAATTGACCTAGTCCAAAATTAAACTCTAGTAGGTTGTGTTATGGGTACTAGACGCCGATATAAATACTGATAGGTATATATAATTAGGTGAATAGAGACTAAAGTACTATGTGTGACCTTACAAACGGTCCGGTAGTTTTGAATTTTTTATATGTTGTCTAAAATGGTTAGTCAGTGTTTAAAATGCAAAATGCACAATTCCCCCCCCTCCGCGCCCGCCACCATATTGAAAAAACCGGCACGTTCTTCATATTTTTGCTCATATCTTCCTTTAGGAGCATTTTAGCTAGAAAAACGCTAAAACAATGTTATAGAGAGTTAAATTTACTACATTTTCCATTTTATATTTTGTGTCTAGGACAAATAGTTACGGAGATATGCACATTTAAAAAAACGTAAAAAATCGCAATTTCCAACTCAAAAACAAACTTCTGGATTATATCTTCGTTTAGGAGCATTTTAGCTAGAACAGTGCTTGGGCAATATTGTACAGAATTTAATTTACTATAATTTACATTTCAAATTTTGTTTCAAGGACGGTTTAGTTACGGAGATATGCACATTAAAAAAACTGGAAATGTCTAATTTTCAAGAAATTTCTAAAAATTCTTGGTTTAGAACGCTGTCATTCAGTTACGGACTAGTCTAGGACAAATTAAAACACATTAGAAATATAATTGCTTATAAAACTCATGTCCATTTTTACATACATTTTCCGAAAATGTGGCTTTATTGTTTACATATCTCCGTAATTATCTGTCCTAGAAACAAAATCTGAAATGTAAATTTTAGCAAATTTAATTCCCTACAACATTGGTCAAGCACTGTTCTTGCTAAAATGCTCCTAAATGAAGATATAATCCAGAAGTTTGTTTTTGAGTTGGAAATTGCGATTTTTTACGTTTTTTTAAATGTGCATATCTCCGTAACTATCTGTCCTAGAAACAAAATATAAAATGGAGAATGTAGTAAATTTATCTCTCTATAACATTGTCTGAGCTTTCTTCTACCTATAATGCTCCTAAAGGAAGATATGAGGAAAAATATGAAGAACGTGCCGGTTTTTTCAATATGGCGGCGGGCGCGGAGGGGGGGGAATTGTGCATTTTGCATTTTAAACACTGGCTAACCATCCTAGACAACATATAAAAAATTCAAAACTACCGGACCGTTTGTAAGGTCAAACTTCTTTATTTACTGAATTAATAGATAAATATATAGGTACCTACGTAAAGGTTGTCTGGAAGAGATCGCTCTTTAGCGATAATACCGCCTGTTGTCTACCGTTATTAAAATTATTGTTACTGTGTTTAATTTGTTAACTTCTTTTGGTGTACAATAAAGCATTTGGTATTGTATTGTATACGTATATACAGTATAATCTCACTCATCCGGCACCTCAATACACCGGCACGTCCAATCATCCGGCACCCTCCGCCCACGCCTCCCTTGCTCCTCTGAGCCTATGCGCTACAGTCGCTGCGTCGTCGTCTAGCAGTCTAACCTCAAAACCTCTATAATCCAGTAATCCGACTGTAATATATGTTATAATGTGGTTGACCAGGGTCGTTGATGGGAGACAAAGTATATGCCGAGCTCTAGATAGTAGTGAACGTTTAATTACTTAAAACATTAGCTTATATACATTTTTACAATAAGGTTAACGCTTATCCAAGCAATATGCATTATGCTAAAGTAAACCATAATGTTACTGTTGAATACTAAATGTAGACATTAGCTACATACTACACGACCATTCCAATAATCCGGCACCCTCTGGTTTTCAATACTGCCGGATTAGTGAGATTATATACGTAGAAAACAATCATGACCCAGGAACACATATTCGAGTCCATGGCACAAATATTTGCCCTTGCCGCGACTCGAACCCAAGACCGCTGGCTCAGTAGACAGATGCACTACCACTGCGCCAACCGCGTCTGCGTATCATCAAATTGTGCTTTGTACTCATGCAAAAGTTTATGCAATAAAATACAAATCATTATAGGCCCTTGCGTCTATTGCAGACGATTTATGGTGTAGTGTTTGGGAGACACCGTTTCTGGTGGCTAACTAAACCGATACGAGATAGACACATTCTACCGCAGGCCTGACAAGAGAAGTGTGCGACAGGTGGCACTACTGCGTCGCCTTGTCGACGTCTTTGTCTCTTGTCAGCGAGTGCCGCGAACCAGGTCTCGTCGCATAACTTGCGACCCTCCACAACGCGTTTGCGCCACTCCGTCCGTTCCTCCGCAAGCTTTTCCCATTTTTGGTGGTCAATATGGAAGGCGGCCATGTCCCTCTTAAAGTACAAATAAGCACGTATAAATACAGGTATCCATACTTCCTCATCGCAAACTGTCTATAACTTTTTATTATACCAATAGTTGGCAACAATGGTCATTGATCAATGATCGTGGATCATTGAATAATAACGGTAATGCCGCGATTTCACGGGTTAGCCCTTTTGTAACGGTCGGCGACGCGCGCGCAGGCCGCACGGTGTAAATATCGCTGGCAGTGCAATAACACTGACGGAGACATTCCCAATTCATCTCGTCCCAAATACCGCAGTGTCTTAAGACGAGACAACTAAGGTGCGTTTAGTTCGAGCTCTGGTGTTTATAGATAAATATATAGGTACCTGCGATAGCAGTAAGATCGATGCTTTCGAGATGTGGTGTTGGCGCAGGTTGCTACGTATACCTTGGACTGAGATGCGGACAACCGAGTCGATATTAAATGAACTCAACATCTCGACGCGACTCTCCGCGATATGTCGGAAACGAGCCCTGAACTTCTTCGGTCATATTATGCGGTCTTGAAAGCATTGTCTGGAGAAGCAGATTATCATAGGGCAAATTGATGCAACCGCACTGAGTGGAAACAGATATGTGGTCGCGATCTTCATCAGTGAGGGAACGATGAAGAAGAAGTCTTAAGACGAAGGTGGAAAGGTTCTTGATTGGCGATCGCGGATAGAAGGACGCAGCGTGGAACGGCTCCCAACAAGGTGGACCGGCGACCTGGAAGAATCATGGACAGAAATTGGATGAGGGCGCCGCAAGACCAGAAGATCGTTGATCGAAGAAGAAGAAGATCGTTGTGGAGAACTTTGGGAGATGGCTTTGTCCAGCAGTGGACGTCCCCGTGATATGTCCCCGCAGGAGACATTCTCGTTAGTAACGCTCCTGTGGCGCGGAGACATTTGTACTCTCACACAAAATCTGACTCACTGTAACCAACTCTGACGAAGATGCCACGACTTTGCGTGAAAAGCGGCGCCCACCGCTGCCACCGGTCATGTCCAAAAGAAGGACTACTTAACATGTTTTTCTAATAAGTCAGTACCTAATTGCATTTGGCACTCACATTCTCAAGTAATCTCTATGTATGTTTACCTCTTCCTGTTGTTTTAATGTATCTAAAGGACAAGGACAATCTTACACAAATCTACCTAGTCCCAAACTAAGCAAAGCTTTTACTATGGGTACTAGACGACGATATACATAATAAATTAATACATATATGTATATAGATAACATCCACGGCCCAGGAACAAATATTCGAGATCATCGCACAAGTATTTGCGCTAGCCGGGATTCAAACCCAGGACCACCGACTCAGTAGGCAGCTGCACTACAAACCGAGCCAACCGCGCCGTCAAATGTTGTGTTGTTGTATTTCTTGATGTTTGAGGTGTGCAATAAAGAGCATTTGTATTGTATTGTAATTTCACATTCGAAACGTGTAAAGGGATATAAATAATTATTTTCATAATTTATGTGTAATGTAGAAACTTATACTACTGGTTTTAATGTTTAAACTGCGCGACCGCAGTGCGTATTGTCGCGGTGCAGTTTTATTTTTCGATTGTTATTCTTCGATTGGCAATGCACAATGGCGTCAATTTGCTGTATCAAAACGTGTATTTTATTAAATTTCGTTTCTTATGTAATTAACTGTATTAAATGAAGGACATATCGAATTGACAACATTTCATATTTATAACAGGTGGAAATTAATATAGAGATCCACAGGGCTTTATATCGTGTACCTACCTTGAAAAAAAATCTTTGAATTTATTCTTCTGTATTTAAAGAAATATAAGAAAATACATCAAATAACTGCAATCTAAGACAATACGGGCTGAATAGGGTTGTTGTCTAAACCAAAGAGCGAAAAAATATATATTTTATTTATTTGACGTTGACAGATGACAGATGCATACCGAGTTTTATTAAGTTTTTGGAGTTTATTGGAGTTTACTCCTTAAGAATCGATTTTCATATATAAGCCCGGGGTATGAAAAATATGGGGTATAAAATCGAACGTATCTGCCGTGCTAATTTAAAAAGTCGTATCTCAGTATACGATCGGAGTAAAAATACGACTTCTTAATTTAGCAGGTTATGCGTTACGCGTTATAGGCTAAGATCCCGATATAAAATGACCTTCACCGAGATGTTTATTTTATGAAATGTATTTTATAATCAATTTAATATGTCAATAAATATATTGCATATGGGTTGCCTAACAAATTTTAGTCCAGGGTATGTTTAATTAATAAAAAAAAAAATGTTTTAAACATTTCACCGGTTTGATTAATATTAGATAAATTCTATACCAATCGAAAGTATGAAGCCCATAGAATATGCAAACGTTAGGTTACCTATTCTTTTCCCGTCACAACTATCGGGTAGCCAGGTATAAACAGGTAAATCTATACCTACTAGCATTTTGCAACGGTCTGATTATTGAATTGAAACTGAATAAAATTAAAGATTATTTAATTATGAATTTATCTAATAATCAAATCGGTGAAATGTTAAAAAGATATATATTTTTATTTTTTACTAAACATACCCTGGACTAAAAATTGTTAGGCAACCCATATGCAATATATTTATTGACATATTAAACTAAATATAAAATACATTCATCAAAAAACATCTCGGTGAAGGTCGTTTTATATCGGGATCTTAGTCTATAACGCTTAACGCATAACCTGCTAAATTAAGAAGTCGTATTTTTACCCCGATCGTATACTGAGATACGACTTTTTAAACTACCATTATGTTCACATAAACAAACTATAAAATTGTCAATGTCAACTTCATGTCGAGTGTCAACAAAATTTTATAAATAAAATAAAATTTAATAAAATCTACGCTTAACGGGTAAAATGTGCTGCTTTTGAAACAATAGCGCCCGTCACACAATCGGCTAAAAGATACGTGTTCGTTTCAGCTCCCAAACAAACCTAACGAATTTTTGTGATATCCAAGATTACAACTTTTATAACGTGCAATGCAATGACCGTGTTTTCTTGGTGTTTAAGCCGTGCTTGTATGGTGCTAAGATCGAAGAAGACGTCTTGCTGTAGAGAGAGAGACCGCTTTAATTGTGACTCAGCTTTAAGCTTAGAAATAGAGAAGGCGTGAATACTTTTCCATCACCACTGCTTTTTCCTGCATTCAGCCGCAGAATGGTTTTGATTTCGTGAAACTTTCCAGGATAAATACATACATAAATCAAGGATCCAACACAACCGAGCCATTCATTTTCTAGACGGGAGTCTTGCCGACCGACAAGAAGCTATGAAGTTTAAATCGAAATTGTTATGTTTTTGATGTTGGCTTTTAAATTGTATCTTTTTTTTATTATAATTGCTTGTATTTTTACTTTTATTTGTAAGTGTTAGTTATAAATATGAGTGATCCTTCTTCATCCTTGCGCTGTCCCCATTGTCCCAACTCAACTCGAACTTTTACCCCTCATGGACTTAAAGTGCATATAGGGCACATGCATAAACATTTTCCCCAAGTCATCCCCTCCAACCCTAGACTGTCGGTTTCACAGCAAGCTCATGGTAACAACCCCATTCATCTAGATTTTGGTGATCTAGCTACGTTAAAGCAGTCAGTACGTGTGTTACGGCATATCCCCAAAGGGGCGCGAAACTTGGCAGCGGCCAAATTGAGCGACCTCATTGATAAGTGGATCGACTCCAATGGCACTCTCGAATGGTTTAGTTTACTGTCTTTTGCCTATTCCGCACTCAAATCGCCTGAAGCGTCGGCCACGGGCAATTTAACCACGAAAGTTAAGAGAAATATTAACTCTGCTTCTTTTGATATCAGTGGGAACATCGGTGCAGAGACCACGCCTTTGAGATCACACTCCATACTGAAGACAATTGAGCGTAAAGTACATGAAGGGGATCTCAGGTGCAGTGCGAGTGCTTATGTCGGATGAGGGCGTGGCGCCGTCGAGCCCTGAGACTTTAGCTACGCTGCAGTCGAAGCATCCAGCCCCGTCCCGGCCGCTGGTACTTCCACCGGAACCTGACATATCTATTTCTGCCTTAACTGTTAAGCCGGAGGAAGTGGTGCAGGCACTCAGCTCTTTCAACAATAGTTCGGCCGCCGGTTTGGATGGTATCCGCCCTGTTCATCTTAAGGAGCTTACGTCTGCATCTGCGGGAGACGCCGATTTTCGGCTCCTGGAACATCTGGCCAAGCTTTGTAATTTTTTGCTCAGTGGTCAATTAAACCCTGAAGTTTGCTCCTATATTTATGGTGCTTCCTTATGTGCGCTGTCAAAAAAAGACGGTGGTATAAGACCCATTGCCATAGGCAGCGCTTTCCGCCGCTTAACGGCAAAGCTAGGATGCCGTGCAGTGAGAGAAGAAATGGCAGCTTATCTGCAACCTTGCCAATTAGGGTTTGGCACAAGATTGGGCTGCGAGGCTGCAATTCACGCTACGCGGGCTTTTTCGGTAGATAGCAAAAACTTAGAATCCGTTTTAATACGTATAGTTAAGTTCATATCATTGTAATAGTTAAGTACTTATGCTTTCTGAAAAAATGACTGACTGTTGAGTTTCTTTCGGCGTTTCTTCTCAACAGTGGTCTCCTCTTGTGAAATGCCGGTAGACTCAGACATGTAAAAGTGCCCTTGTGGCCTACTTGCAGAATAAAGTTCATTATTTCATTATTATTATTATTAATTAAAATTGATTTAAAAAACGCGTTTAACTCAGTGGAGCGTGATGTTTTACTGTCCGAAGTGAAGGATAAAGTGCCATCACTCTACCCCTTCATTTTCCAAGTATATTCTTCCGCTTCTAATCTTTTCTACAATGGTCCTCTTGTTCTTTCCCAAGTTGGTGCACAGCAGGGGGATCCGCTAGGCCCTTTAGTTTTCTGTCTGGCCATACAAAAGGTAATTTCAGAGGTTAAATCCCCATTGAATATCTGGTACCTAGATGACGGTACCCTAGGTGGTAAACCTGAAGAAGTGGAACAAGACTTGCTCATGCTCCTGCCTCGTTTAAAAGCTCTGGGTTTAGATATTAATTTCAGCAAATGCGAATTTTTCCCCTGCAGTACCAACTCACACGATTCTTTCCCCTTATTCAGTGCTCTGCTCCCCGGACTGAAAGTGTTGTCGGCGAGATCTTTCAACCTCTTGGGGTCCCCAATATTCCCAGAAGCCATTCCTGAAGCCTTCGAGGAGAGAAAGCTGCTTCTGCTGATGGCTGCGCAGAGGTTGAATGAACTTTCGGCTCACGTAGCCCTCGTTATGTTGCGAGTTTGCTTTGCCGTGCCTAAGCTGACATATTTCTTGTGCACCGTGCCAGCCTGGCTGCACCCTGTCCAGACAGACTCCTTTGACTTCGTGTTGAAGGAGAGTTTGGAAAAGGTGCTGAACGTCTCCCTTAACCAAGGTCAATGGGACCAGGTTTCTCTGCCGATTCGAACTCGTGGTTTGGGCGTGCGTCGCGCGCGAGATGTGAGCCTCCCGGCATTCCTGGCTTCGGCGTGTGGGGTGGTGGACCTTGTCACTCAAATTTTATCTTTTGATGGTGACAAGGCTATCATTCCTTACGCCTCCGATGCTTTGACGGCCTGGACGGCTCTTAATCCCGGCGTAGCCATACCCGTAGAATTGTTCCGTCAGCGTCTATGGGTTTATTTATATGAGAGTGCGCGCACCACGATTTTCATAAACCCATAAGTAAGCTTATTTCTGCGACAAAATTATCGCGCGACTAAAAAAAATCGTGGTGCGCGCCTGGCCTGAAGAGTAAACTCCAGTCGTGCGTCGGAGCTGACACACACACTTTTTTTTTAATAAGAAAACCAACTAAAGTAATCGTTCCATTAAGTTCTGGTTTTGGTGTTGCCACATTTTAAAATGAGTATGTTTTTATAAATTAATAATAAAATAAATAATCATCTCAGAAAATAAATAAAAACAGAGATTACTTCATCTTTTTAAGCAGAATTCAGAAAAGTAATAAAATAATAGTCTTAAAAATATGAAATGTTGTCAATTGAATCTCCGCTCTATAACTGTTTTCTGGAAATAGTTCTTCAAACTTGAATTTTGCGATGTGAATGGAGATCTGTTGACATAACAGTACATCTTAATACTCTCAACATACGTAGTACTATTCATGTTTTTGTTCATTTTTACTTCAATTATATTCTTGCTCCAAATGAACTTTGCCGCTAGGATTATATAATTAAGTACGTATTGTTTACGTAATACAAACGGCACCTAAAGTACAACAAATATTTCCAACTCATACTTAGTTATACATACTTTCTTTTTTCAGCGTTAAATATTTTTTTGTTACTGCACTCACTCTATAAGTATTCTAGCTGGGCCGCGTGTTCTCACCCGCTCATCGCACGGGAACACTAAATATTTTTGGGATAAAAAGTAGCCTATGTGTTAATCCAGCCACCTAGTCATACCAAAATTTATCAAAATCGATCCAGCCGTTTGAGCGTGAAGACGTAACAAACAAACACACAAACACACACAAACTTTCACCTTTATAATATAATATTAGTGTCATTGTCATATATCGAAAACAAGTCCCAGGACTTTTGCTAAACACACTTTTGTCATCCATTTTTAGGGTTCCGTACCCAAAGGGTAAAAGCGGGACCCTATTACTGAGACTTCGCTGTCCGTCCGTCCGTCCGTCCGTCTGTCCGTCCGTCCGTCCGTCCGTCTGTCACCAGGCTGTACTTATCTCAAGAACGGTGATAGCTAGACAGTTGAAATTTTCACAGATGATGTATTTCTATTGCCGCTATAACAACAAATACTAAAAATAAAATAAAATAAATATTTAAGGGGGGCTCCCATGCAACAAACTTGTTATAGATTATATATATGTATAGGTACGGAACCCTTCATGCGCGAGTCGGGCTCGCACTTGCCCAATTTTTTTATTCATTATCATTAATCAATGCATATTTTCACCGAAACCTCATTATAATCATACAATATGCAATACTTCTTATCCGTATTTTCGAGAACAATCCATTCTCATAGTACTCTCGATGTCAGCGTGAGAAAATTCCACATTAAAAGAAACAACGACATATGTCCCACTTATCGATTGAGTTAAGTTTGCACCTGGAGTTGAACTGCCGAGCTTTGAAAAGGTTGTATCTTTATATGGGTATCATAGTAAGATACAAGTTATTACTTTAAGACGTGAGTGCAAAGTTAATTTAGCCGGTTATTATAATCTGATTTGTACAGTGACAGTTTAGTAAGATTGTATCAATCACGGTAGGTATTTAGGTTCGCGTGTAGCGTATAAAGTTAGTTGCTAAACATTTTTAATTAGTGTCTTTGTGGGTTTAGAGAAATAGTGTGACATTTAGGTGACGTAACTGTGATAGTTTTTTAGGGTTCCGTACCCAAAGGGTAAAAACGGGACCCTATACTGAGACTTCGCTGTCCGTCCGTCCGTCCGTCCGTCTGTCACCAGGCTGTATCTCAACAACGGTGATAGCTAGACAGTTATAGCTAGAGAGTGTCCGCAGTGGTTTTGAATATAGTGTAGAAAAAATCCCGTCCAAATGGAATACCTATAACTCCTTCAAAGTTGGTATACCAAATGCAGTATACGACGAGTTCCTCACAAACACTGCCTGGCCGGTGAATATTAGTGTGTCTGAATGGAAGCCCTTTCTCCGCCCCCGGGCCGGCGGGGCGCCCAAAAGTCCCAGCACCCACGATGCCGCCACTCAGCAATGACACCACTACAACAATTATGCACCTAAACATCAACCGCCTTGAGAACAAAACGTATAAACTTGAATGCGAGCTGCAAGTGCTGCAACTGTCTGAAACTAAAACTGACATAATATGGACACAGTATATCCACGCATACTGACCGATACCTACAAGCTGATTCTCATCACCACCCGGCCCACCTGTCATCAGTCCCGAGGGCGCTTATTAATAGGGCTCTCCGTTTATGTGATCCTCAATACGTAAATGGGGAGTTAGCGCATGTGCGACAGGTATTGGAGAAAAATGGCTATAAGTGGAGACAGTGTCAGCGTGTAGCGAGCCCCAGTACAGCACAACGCCCGCAGACTGTAGAGAGAGCACCTGCGTACTTACCTTATATCAAAGGTGTGACGGATACCATCGGACACATTTTACGCCGTAGATATAGCATTACAACCTGGTTCCGTCCTTTGACTAAGATGAGGCAGTTGCTACGGTCTCCTAAAGATAGAGATCCATTTGGAACCCCTGGGGTGTATGAAATACCGTGTGAGTGTGGCAAGGCATACATAGGAGAGACGGGACGTAATGTTTCGACAAGATTGTCTGAACATATACGCAGTGTCAGAAAAATGGATACGAGAGACTCCGCTGTTGCGGAGCATGTTGTCGAGGCCGGTGCGTCCCATTTCGTACGTTTCGATAAGGCACGGTTGTTGGTTCGTGAGAAACGCTGTGTACAACGGAAGATACGTGAAGCTATCGAAATTGGACGGCGCCCGAATTTCAACCGAGACGGTGGTTGGGCTCTACCTCCAGCATGGAAACCTGTGATTCCGGCGTTAAAAAACATCTCGCGTTCAGACAATGTCGTTGATACAATAAGTCAAGTGTGCGTGGTATCAGTGGGTAATAGTGAAAATGCAGTGACAGACAGTCCAGTGGTGACAGCGCAAGAGCCCTGCCCTCCCCGCGCCGCGCTATCTGCGCGTGCGCAGAGGGCGGCAAGAAGAGCGATTAAAAGTGCAGTGGGTCGCGAGTCGCGTAGCAGCACGGATAGCTACCCCTGATGAAGAGCTCCAAATGAGTTCGAAACATGTCGGGCCGTTCCTGACAATTTTTACGTGAGTTTATACCGTTTTTATAATTAGTAAAGATGTCTCACGATAGTTTTAATAACATTATGACATAATATGCCTGACTGAGCATTGGCTCCAGGCTGATCAAATATCTTCTGTGAACATCTTGGACTACAGCCTACGTGCCCATTACTGCAGGCCTACGCGTAAAGGAGGGGGTGCTTGTATTTACGTTAAATCCAACATTGTCACTATGGAGCGTCAGAAGATAAACAACTTATCAGTGGAAATGAATTTCGAAGTGTGTGCTATTGAATGTGTCAACCTGGACCTGGTAGTGGTGTGTATCTACAGGCCTCCGAGCGGTGACGTACCCTTGTTTTTGTCTAAATTAAAACAATTGCTTAGCATAACGACCGTTCAAATCGACATCATGTCTTCTTCTTTTGATAATGTCACGATCAGGAAGCCGGTATTGAGACGAAATTACTCGGACAGTACAATTATAACGGAATCGCAAAGCATACTAAACTGCAGTCAACTGAGTTTGCCGAATGTGCACAACGGAGATTCCTCTTCATTTGAAGACTTAAAAATACAAGGTAAAAATTTGCGTAAACAACTTGACATCGCAAATGAGGAGATATGTAAACTTTCGCTGGAAATATCTGAGCTGCGGAGCTCAAACGAGCTATACAAAAGTAAATTAGCCTTATACAAAACCGTCACAGCTTCGGAAGTCCTCAAACACAGGATAGGCAGTCCCAGGATACTTTCCAGGATGTCTTCCACACCAACGTACAGAAAAATTAACCAACTTTGTACAATAAGAACGTCGAGCATCCAGAGGTCTAACTCAGTCTGTAAGGTTTTGGAGACTCTTCAAACGTCAAGTTGCTCTGCCGAGCAGGGCTCAATAACTTCAGCATCGCAACACAGCGTGAATGACACGATAATTTTTAGTAATAACAAGGATCACAATTTGAGTGCGTCTACTCCGAAAAAACCTGATGTGCGTGTTGCGGAGAATAGGTCAGAAACAAAGGAACGCTATGTAATTAAACGAAGTTGCATGGATGAGCCTAAGTCAGTACAAACTATCTCTCCAAATAATGGGCAGGTGCTGCCGAAATTATGCATTATTAGCAGCAACGGCAGAAATACGGTGTTGAAGACAGCTGAGAAGATGTTTGGTGATCATCAAATCTGCCATCACCTCTACACGAACGGCGGGGTGTCTCAATTATTGGAGGGAATCGACACAAAACTACAAAATTACTCTGAGGGCGACCTGTGTATCTTTTTAATAGGCTACAAAGACTTTAAAATGACAAATAATTATGCATCAATTATAACTTTAATTAGAAATAAACTTAGCCAAATAACTAATACCAATATAATTATCTGTACGCCGACGTATAAGTTAAAAAGAAATTGTACTCTGTTTAATAAAAGAGTTGAGATCTTCAACAATATGCTACATTCAGACGTTCTCAAACATAGGTACGCCTTGCTGTTTGATTCAAACAGTAATTTAGAGTACTCATATAAAATGTTTTGGACTCGGTCGGGTCATATAAATAATGTCGGTTTATCTACGATTTTCGCCGACTTGAAACTTTGGCTTAAGGACAATATGTATATTTTAGACTGTGAATCTGATATGCTATTAGACAATGTAGATAACTTAGAATTAAATGTAACATCGCAGGACGCTAATGACCATCAAAAAATTTTTTTAGGTCTGACTCCCACTCCATTGAAGTCACAGACAGAGACCTAACGAGCGTTAATATATTTCACCAGAACGTCTGTGGTATTTCTAATAAGAAGGACGAATTACAAATTTATTTAAGCACATTAACCAAAGAAATTCATTTTATTTGCCTTAGTGAACATTTTTTAAATAATATTTCAGTAGCTCTTTTTAACATTCCTTTGTACTCTTTGGCTGCACACAATGTCAGAGCAAATAAAAAACGAGGTGGTAGTCTCATTCTGGTACAATCTAGCAGAAAGACAGAAGAACTGTCCTTTTGTAAATCTCTTTACGAGACAGGATGTTTTGAGGTGTGTGGAGTCAAGGACTGTGAGACCAATGTTTGTATAATTTGCTGCTATCGCAGTCCGCTTGAAAGTAATTTGTCTAGCTTTTTGGATAAACTGGAGCAACTACTCGATTTTTGTTTTTGTAAAAAATCTATCATATGTGGAGATTTTAATATTAACATACAAAAAAGTGACAATAAGTCTGCTGATTTTCTAACCCTACTTAAATGTTATAACTTCGTGACTCTTGTTAGTGATATAACATTCATAAGGAAACAGTCGGAGTCTTGTATTGACAACTTTTTGACTAATGTCTGATCTAATGTCTGTCTGATTGTGTTAAAAACACATGGGTTGATCATAATGGTTTAGCCGACGGACACGCGGGTCTGGGCTGTGATCTAATCCTAGAACGTGTAGGAAGCAAGATGGATGAACAGGTAAATTACACTGAACGTCGCCCGCTAACTAAAAATAATAAGTTGGTTTTCAGAAAAAAGCTCTTACAGCATAACTGGAACAATATTGGTATCAACACATTCCTTAGTAAATTCAGTGGTTTATATAAAAGTAGTTTTAGAAAAAGGAAAATAAAAATTAGCCAAAGATACGCGAATAAATCTTGGATTACTAAAGGTATAAAAATAGCAAGCCAAATGAAGCGCTTCCTGAGTACATATGATAGAGAGAACTCAAACGCCTCCATAGAGACATATCGAAATAAGTATATATCTGTCTATAGGCGTGTAGTTAGGTATGCCAAACGATATGCTGTAAGCTTGGAAATAGACAAAGCTAATAATACCAGTAAAGGTATCTGGCAAATCGTAAATAGGCACAGGAACAAGACACGAGCAAAGGACAATGATAAGTTAATTCTTAAAACAGACAAGGCCGTAGAAGATCCACAAGAGCAGGCAAACATTTTTTCCAATATATTTGATCATGGCAGAAGCGATGTTACAAGTGATGTTGATCTTGCATTGAAAATATTAGGAGACAATACAAAAAGGGTTGAGCAGTCAATGATATGCGATTCTGTGACGCCACAAGAAGTCTTACAAATTATTAATACAATGAAACCCAAAACATCGGCAGGACATGATGGAATTCCCATAACGGTAATCAAAGAAAATATTGAATTGTTATCGGAACCACTTGCGCACTTTTTTAATCAGTGTTTAGAGGCGGGCACGTTCCCAGATCAGTTAAAAATTGCCAAAGTGTTGCCGATATACAAAAAGGGTAGTCGAAGTGATCCGCTGAATTATAGGCCGATATCCTTATTACCTACGATATCAAAGATTTTTGAAAAAATTTTAAAATCCAGGCTGCTAAGACACTTAACTGCCCACAATGTACTAAACAAAAGGCAATTTGGGTATCAAAAAAGCATCGGCACTAGCGAAGCCATAGACACTTTGATTCAAGATGTGGTAACACATTTGAATAATAGACAAAAGGTAGCAGGAATTTTCTTAGATCTTAGTTCAGCATTCGATACCGTAGATCACAATATTTTGTTAAAGAAGCTCGAGCATTACGGTATTAGAGGCAATGTTTTTAGAATGTTTAAATCATATCTGACGAACAGAAAGCAATTTGTTGAGTTAAGATCAGTTGTGGGTGACACTGAACAGGTGGTCAGGTCAAAGACTGTGAAAATGGGTCGTGGTGTTCCTCAGGGCTCGATACTTGGCCCATTATTCTTTATACTGTTCGTAAATGACCTCATACCTTATATAGAAAATACTGTACCGAATACTAAGCTGGTATGTTTCGCGGACGATACAAACGCTGTAGTTACAGCTGATAATATAGCACAGCTAAACGACAGAGCCAATGCCACCCTAGTGACTTGTAACATGTGGTTCATAGCTAATAATTTAAAATTGAACTCAAAAAAAACCAATGTAATTTTGTTTTCCGCTACATCGAACCACTCAGATACACTAAGCATTAGTCTAAAGGGAAACAAAATTGTGCCAACTGATTCCGTAAAATTTTTGGGAGTGCATATTGATAAATTATTGAATTGGAAGCAAGAACTGCAGGCTCTCACAAATTCGATAAGCTCTGCGTGCTACGCTCTTCGCTGCCTGCGAGATCTAATTCATACTCCACAGCTAAGAGTAGTTTATCACGCACTTGTAGAGTCTAAGCTACGTTACAGTATTAAACAGTGGGGCAACAGTTATCAGTATAATATCGATGCTGCATTCAGACTCCAAAAAAGAGCCATAAGGATCATTGTTCGCATACCGCAGAGAGAATCTTGCAGAGATTATTTTATTAATCTTAGCATCCTTACGGTGCCATCTCTGTACATTCTTGTTCTCCTAACAGACTTAGTAAAGCATTTAAACAAGTATGAGAGCATAGAGGAAAGAGAAATAAGGCTGTTAACTAGACGTAAGGACATAAAATGTAATATTATCCCTCGGCTTAATATTATGAAGCACGCCGCGAGTTATCAGGCCGTATTCCTATTTAACAAACTGCCAATGGAGTTCAAATCCATTACTAATAGCAAAATATTCAATGCAGGACTCAAACAGTTCCTTTTAAAAAAAGCATATTATTCAGTAGACGATTTTATAACAAGCACATAATTTTATTATTACTTATTATTTATTTTTTCTTTCAATTTAAATATATTTTTTTCGTAGGTTATTTAATTGACATGTAATTGTAGCATACCTATGACATGTAATCTAATTTAATGGATTCATAGGGAAAATAATAATAATGTTTTTTTTTGTATTTATTTGAAATCGTGTGTTATTCTACGTACTTATGTTTTTGTTATTGTAGTAAAACTTAGATTAATTAGAATTATATACTTTTATGTACATTCAACACAATATTATTTGTTAAGAATGAATAAAAAAAAAAAAAAAAAAAAATAAATGTATGTAAAACATCTAAAGTAGTTATAACTGGAGACGTAAACATTGATTCTCTTATAAAATGTAGCAATACAAAGAACTTGACATACCTTTTAAAACAATCTGGGTTCAAGCAAATTAATGAAAAACCGACAAGAATAACTAACTTAAGTAAAACTTGTATTGATCATGTGTATTCAAATTTACAAAAATCACAAATAAATAATATTTCATATATTAACATGCATCTGTCAGACCATTTATGCTTAATTTTAACTTTTAAAAATGATAAAAATATTTTAGTAAGCAACTGCGTTGAAAAGCGACAATTTTCAAATAATAATATCAGAAATTTTATATTAAGCCTAGATTTCTATGACTGGGATGCACTGTTATGTAATAGTACATTACATCAGAGGCCGGGAAAATGAGGATTTCCGGCCAAGTAGGTATATACGGCCGAGCGAGCGTGCGAGCGAGGCCGGATAGTGATACGAGGCCGGGAATCCGTTTTCACGACGAGGCATGTATAGTGCTTTTCTCAAACATACAATGAAATAAAAAAATATACTTCAAAGAATAACACTTAATATTGTTTGTCCGATATTTTCCGAATTTAACCGAATTTTAAAAATCCGATTTCAGATTCTGACTCAGGGGCCCCAAAAACCCCCGGATACCGAGTTTCAGCCTCCTAGGACCAATTTGAAATTTTCTCCATACAAATCGTTTTTTTTTTCGATATTTTCCGAATTTGACCGAATTTTCGGACAAGATTTCAGATTCATATTTTTGAGCCCCGAGAGCCCCCCGATACCGAATTTGACCGAATTAAAAAAATCCGATTTTAGATTCTGACTCAGGAGCCCCAAAAACCCCCGGATACCGAATTTCAGCCTCCTAGGACCAATTTGAAGTTTTCTCCATACAAATCGTTTATTTCGATATTTTCCGAATTTGACCGAATTTTCGGACAAGATTTCAAATTCATATTTTTGAGCCCCGAGAGCCCCCGAATCCGAATTTGACCGAATTTTAAAAATCCGATTTCAGATTCTGACTCAGGAGCCCCAAAAACCCCCGGATACCGAATTTCAGCCTCCTAGGACCAATTTGAAATTTTCTCCATACAAATCTTTTTTTTTTTTCGATATTTTCCGAATTTGACCGAATTTTCGGACAAGATTTCAGATTCATATTTTTGAGCCCCGAGAGCCCCCCGATACCGAATTTGACCGAATTTAAAAAATCCGATTTCAGATTCTGACTCAGGAGCCCCAAAAACCCCCGGATACCGAATTTCAGCCTCCTGGGACCAATTTGAAATTTTCTCCATACAAATCGTTTTTTTCGTCATTTTCCGAATTTGACCGAATTTTCGGACAAGATTTGAGATTCATATTTTTGAGCCCCGAGAGCCCCCGAATCCGAATTTGACCGAATTTTAAAAATCCGATTTCAGATTCTGACTCAGGAGCCCCAAAAACCCCCGGATACCGAATTTCAGCCTCCTAGGACCAATTTGAAATTTTCTCCATACAAATCTTTTTTTTTTTCGATATTTTCCGAATTTGACCGAATTTTCGGACAAGATTTCAGATTCATATTTTTGAGCCCCGAGAGCCCCCCGATACCGAGTTTTAGCCGCCTAGCACCAATTTGAAATTTTGAAAAAAAAAAGTCGCCATCTTGAGTTTTTTTTTCCACAAGTTTCTAACAACCAACCTTTAAAAACAAAACCTGCTTTTTGTCAAACCAGCCAGCTGTGTGAATGACCTTGTTGTTGAAACCAAAAAAAAGTTACTTTGCAGGCCTAGGCCTGAAAAGCAGTATGAAATCCCTTTACAGTCCTCTCGAGTTGTTGCGCCCAAAAACCGATACTTCCGAGCCTATTATAAGGAACGCAAAGACAATATTTCATTGCATGTTTGAGAAAAAGTACTTGCCCTCGCACAGTTATGGAGTTAGTTTTAAATGTAATCAAACATTATTTTAACATACATTTTCCTGTTCGAAAATGCGTTGTAAAAAACAATATTAAAAATGTATGGGTTAGTGATGATATATATAAATTACGCCATGAAATTCATACTTGTAAACTAAAACTTTCGCACAGCCCGAAGAATGAGGAGTTATTTTCTAACTTATTGCATCTTGAAACCTCTTACTCAACCGCACTAACAAAAATGAGAAGCAATTACATAAACGATAAGATATCTGAGTGTACCGATAACATGAGCCGAAATATATGGCGCATTATTTCTTCTGAGACTTGTAAAAGCAGTCGGCGCGGAAACGGCGCGTTGGACGTGCTGGTGAGCCGGTCGGAGGGTACCAGCGCCGGCGCGCGCGCCGCCGCCGCCGAGCGGCTCAACCAGTACTATGTGACGGCCACCCGCAGCTGCGCGAAGCCGTGCATTGGTGACGCACTTGCCTATCTCGAACAGTATCTGGCTCAAGCACAATTAAAATTCCATTTTCAGCTATTCACACTTAAAGAAATAATAAAATCTCTCAAAGACATTAAAATTAAAGAATCGAAGGATGTGAACGATATGTCAACAAGAATCCTTTCGTATTTACCCCCAATCCTAGTTTCACTATTACTAAAACTATTTAATGAATGCGTTCTCACTGGTCAATTTCCCGATGCTCTTAAAATAATAAAAATACAACCTGTATACAAAGGAAAAGGTGAAATGCACCTTCCGAAATTTTATCGTCCAATATCGTTAATTCCAATAATCTCAAAAGTATTCGAGCGTATGATCAGTGCTAAAATCTTAGAACATCTTGTCTCAAATAATGTTTTAAACGAACACCAATATGCATATCAGGCGGGGCGCTCGACCGTCACCGCGGCGCGCGAGGTAGTGGCGCGCGTGCTGGCGCACCTCGAGGGCGGGCGACAGGTCGCAGCCATATTCTGCGACCTCTCGCGCGCCTTCGAGATGGTCGACCACGAGCTGCTCCTGGCGAAACTGTCGCGTTACGGTATTGAGGGCGAACTTCATAAAACAATAGCATCGTTTTTGAACAACCGGAAGCAGTGTACCTATGTCCTAAAAGCAAAGTCTAATCTAGAAACCATGGCCGAATCTGCGGTTCCCCAGGGGTCTACGATGGGAAATTATCTATTTCTTTTGCTCGTTAATGACATCACGGCGGCCTGTGTCGGCCCAGAGTACGTAATGTTCGCTGACGACACATGCATCATAGTTAACGCAGATAATTTCCTTAGCTTAAAATCGAAACTTAGTGAAGCTATGAATCAAATATCACACTGGTTCACCGTAAACGGTATGTGTCTGAATGTGGAGAAGACTAATATAATTCATTTTCAACTACGTAAAACTAATAGCAATAGTCTCAATGTTGTTGTTTGACGACGCGGTTGGCGCAGTGGTTAAGCAACTGCCTACTGAGCCGACGGTCCCGGGTTCGAATCCCGGCAAGGGCAAATATTTGTGTGATGAACACGAATATTTGTGCCTGGGTCATGGATATTATATGTATTTAAGTATTTATTTATCTATATAAGTAATGTATATCGTCGAATAGTACCCATAACACAAGCCTTCTTGAGCTTAATTTGGGACTAGGTTGATTTGTGTGAGGTTGTCTGATATTTATGTATATTTATGTATATTATGTAATGTAATGTCGAATAATGTACCCGTGCCACAAGTTAACACGGTAAAATATTTAGGATTTGTTATTGATGCGGGATTAACATGGTCACAACATATTGATGACACTTGCGATAAGCTGTCCTCAGCATCCTATGCATTATCTAGATTAGCTCCCAGTCTATCTATTGAGAACATGAAAAAAGCGTACCTCCCAGTCTATCTATTGAGAACATGAAAAAAGCGTACTATGGATACTTTCACTCTATTCTGACATACGGTGTAGATCTGTGGGCCACTGCGGCTGACCGTGATAAGATCTTTAAAATCCAGAAACGTGCCATCCGTGTTATCGCTAGAAAACCTATTGATTACCCGGCTCAGGAACTATTTAAGGAGTACAAAATTTTAACGTTACATAGCATTTTCATCCTTGAGGCTTGCAAGTGCGTCAGACTCAATGTAAGCTCGTACAAGACTCGCGCGCAGCAACTCGGCCGCGACGCGCGCCGCGGGCACCTGCTGATCGCGCCGCGCGCGCGCACATCGAAGTATCGCAAATCAGTCGCCGTGTTAGGCATAAAAATTTATAACGCCCTTCCAACGGACTTCAAAAATTCACCGAGTGATGCAATCTTCCTTAATAAAGTGAGGAAATATTTATTAGACAATGCTTTTTATAGCACTGATGAATTCTTCCACAAAATATCATCTCATCACTAACCCAAACAAAACATTAACAAAAATGTTTGAACAATCAAATACCTAAATATATTATATTGTATAACACAATCTTTAGATAAAACATTTTTTAACAAAAAAAAGAACCGACTTCAGTAAAACTAAAAATCCAAAAATAACCCGTTCACGTACAGATTACATTTGACTCACCCTTTGAAGTCGATCCCAAACCACTGTTATTATATTTATATATTAAAGTTTACGTGAGGTTTGGCACCGACTTCAAAGGGTGAGTCAAATGTAATCTGTACGTGAACGGGTTATTTTTGGATTTTTAGTTTTACTGAAGTCGGTTCTTTTTTTTGTTAAAAAAATTTTTTTTCGCTTTTTAGTGATTCATATAAAATACTTATGGCGGGGTGATCAGGGAGGTCTTGAAGGAATGCATCTCGTTTTAATTATCTCCTAACTCCTAACCGTTAAGGAGTTGTACCTTCCATCATCAGTTCAGCATTGGAAGATGATGACTACCATATGCAAATACTTAAATAGTTTTAGAAAATATATGAAAAATATTATGACTGCCTATAAAATTTCAGGAATTCCTTCGATTCCTCATACATCTCGTCATCCGATCTTCACCAAAATTTTATGGGACCAACCTTGAGATGTCTATTAATGAACCTAAAAAGAATTTTCCAAATCGACTCATAAATGACGGAGTTACGAGGTAACAAACATTAAAAAAAAAAAAAAAAAAAAAAAAAACATACAACCGAACTGAGAACCCCCTCCTTTTTTTGAAGTCGGTTAAAAATTATTATAATGACATCCTATGTACCTACTATTGTTGACATTGACTTGTAAAATGTTTATTTTTACCAATAAAGAATCTGAATCTGAATCTGAATCTGAATCTGAGTTGAAATTTACACAGATGATGTATTTCTATTGCCGCTATAACAACAAATACTAAAAATTAAATAAAATAATTATTTAAGCTCTCATACAACTAACTTGTTATAGATTATATATGTGTATAGGTACGGGACCCTTCATGCGCGAGTCGGGCTCGCACTTGCCCAATTTTTTACGTCTGTTATGATGCAGACGTTAAAACGCGGTTGGCGTTTCACATATCCACTGGTGTTTCATATATTGACTTATTTTCACATATCCACTCGTGGCGTGGACTTAAGGAGAGACGAATTGGGAAGACGTGATTTCGCCCATAAGCCAAATCGATTATCCAAATATAATACTTCTCAAACTGTTTAAGGTATTGGCAATTAAAATCAATATAAATATGGAGTAATTGCTATTTATAACAGGAAATTAATACATATTAGTTACTTATACAGCCCTTTTACCGCTCATTACTTGTATGAGGCCATAAAATTAAGCAAACGTTATCCAAACATGCAATAAATTACGATGAAAATCAGCCTTTACCTGGGGCAATCAACTTTTTAGGGTTCCGCACCCAAAGGGCAATATGGGAATTGAAATATCATTATTATTTATAGTATATTTTATAAAAACTCTTAAGAAACCCTTTAGGAAAAAAATATGTTTAATTTTTCCCATTAGTTAAATCAACTTTATAACTGTATAGGATAGGATGTGTTACGTACAGTAATTGGAGGGCTTTGGTCATATTGCCGTTTAATTATAGCTATAAAATGTGGGCTGGTTAACGTGGGAAAAAGGGCATTTCTGTGACATAACCGTGTTCTTTTTGAATGATGGCATGACTGACGGTACGGTGGTAATTAATGAGAAGTATTGTGTGGTGAAAATGAAGCTTTTGAGTTGTAAAGGTCTTTGGCTGACCAGCCCGTCTATCACTATGCTTCGCGACTCTTGTGCGATTTAGCGATACCCGTCGCACTCTCACAGTGCTGTACAGTCAAGCAAAAATGTGGTCTACCACTTTTCGACTCTATTTTACATATAATAGAGTCCATAAGTGGTAGACTACTTTCTTTGCTGACTGTACAGATATTGTCTAGTTTGTAAGAAGAAAGTTATAGCCATATTATATCTACTTATTCTACATTAAAGAGTATTATTTCATAAATCGTATTCATAATCAAAGAAGTAGGGAGAAAATACGTATGCTGCGTTGGACGGGTGGAGTTACCATGAAGGATAAAGTCCGCAACAGTGGCAACAATCATTATACGGGGTAGTTTTAAAGTAGCGCCAATCACTGAAAAAGTCACAGAAGTAAGGCTAAGGTGGTTTGGACAGTGGACACGTCATGCGCAGACCAGATAGCCATGTAGTGAGAAAGTGTCTTCCCGTAGCTAAGAAGAAAAGAGGGAGAGGTAGGCCTCAAATTACCTGGATGACGAATGTCCAGAGAGACATGAAGAATTTAGGCATAACTGTAAAGATAGGTGTCTATCATTGAATTTAATGGCGCCTTTAAAGATTGGGAAAGCTGACCCCGCGTAACGGGAACAGGCGTGGAAGAAGAAGAACAAGAACCAATTCTCTAAGAGGGACAATGATTTCAGGAAAAATCCATTTTTGCTTGGGCAAAAATTCCTTCGTTCGTATTTCCGAGTGCCGAATTCTGGATGTGCGGATATTCGGATGTCCAGTTGTTCTGTAGTTAGCATTTTTTAACGAATCTAGAGAGTTTTTGTGAGAAGGCCGGTTCGATCTTTTTTTGTCGATTGAGGAGAGGTTGAAACATATTCCAGCCATGTTCTCGAGGCCTACAGCTCACAGAGTACCTAAAACTGTCGGAATGTTCTTCGGACCGCAGAGCCGGCTCATTCCTCGGCCAAATAATTAGCTTGGCTGTTCAGCGGGGGAATGTAACCGTGATCTGGGGGACATAGAATTAGGTTAGATACTTTTATTTACAATATAAGCTAGCTAGTAGACAATATAGGTACAATCTCAACTTCTCAAGAAACGAATATTATCAACAAGCAATGCAGAACAATATACTAACACATTCTCACGTCCACAAGCTGAACAGCCAGGGTCAAAGACTGACTTTGACGTATGACACTGTCGAATTATAACAGAAAAACTATGTCCGCGTCTCGGAAACAACCAATTGATTTTTTATTGCACGTTATAATCGATTAGGTCACTAAATGTATTAATATTTGATAGAAAAGTAAAAATATTACTAACGTTGGTTTTGCTAGCTAAAATCTTAATACCCAGTGAATTGAAATCGCTACTTTTACTAGTTGCTACCCCAAGTAGCACAATTGGGTCTAAATAGCTCGTATATCATATCTAATTAGATGCTTAAGTGAAATTTACCACCATGACTAAGTGCTATATAGGTGGCAAGAACCCTTATGCCACCAGTATAGAACCAAAAGGAGAAAAATTGCAGCCTATTTTTGGTGCTAAATAGAATCCATAAGAGATCTCACAATAACCTTAAGTGGAAATTAGAACTATGGGTGAAAGTTATGCGTCCATAAGAGATCTCACTATAACCTTAAGTGGCAATTAGAACTAAGGGTAAAAGTTATGCGCAGTGAACGAATGAAAACATTTCAGTTCGGTCAATGAGTGATAAATGAGTCGCCAAAATTATCTTTGAGTGGCGAGGCAACTGTCAAATTGAAGTAATACGTGATCTGCCATATTCATTTCTGATTTATATGTCTGTTTGATGAGTGATTAAAACTTTACGTTATACAAGCATCGAAATAAGCACGAAATTCTTGCGAATTTTTTTTTACTGTGAAACTATAGTATGTTTTCTTTGTAAATTTCGACGCGCCCTTCATTTGATCAGGAATATTAAAAAAGAGAGTGCTAAATTAAATAAGGAATAGATACTGATAAGAAATAAAACTGTTAAAAACCTGACCTAATGATTGTAGGTTACGTACAATGTTAAAGTAACATCGTCACAACTATCAAAAGTCTGTGATTATGCGTCAGTGTGATAAAATTCTGGTTAAAATAATCAATTTTCATAGGCTTCCATTTGTAAACATGGCGAAACAAAAACCGTCCAAGAGCATGTCGGGCCACGCTCAGTGTAGGGTTCCGTAGTTGGTCATCCTTCACAATAGACAATAAAATCGAATTTAAATTACGAGAAAGATTTCAAGCTCTATAAAAGGTCGTAAACGCCAAAGTAACTGTAATTACTTATTACCTTCTAGAAGTTATCGATTATACGCACCAGATTGAGCGAAATGTTTTAATGCAGTATGGCACTTAACTAATATGTGTAACGTTCGAAGTATAAGAACACCGCGGGGCACTTACGTCATTTAAAAGAAAATTATGAATTTTTGCGATAACTCAAAAACGGCTCGACCGATTTTATTCAATATAGTTTTCATTGAAAGTACTAATAGGGCCTTATTTTCATGAATTTTTCCATAATTTTTTGACCCGTGGTTGAGAAGTTAGAGGGGGGGGACACTATTTTTTGGATTTACCGAGCGAATATTTACAAAACTGCTGACTTTATCAAAAAATGATCTTTGAAGGCCCCTATTGTTTTTAAAAGACCTATTCAACGACACCCAACACGCTAGTGTTAGAACGAAAAAAAAAATCACCCCCACTTTAGGTGTATGGGAGGTACCCGAAAAAAAGTTATTTTTTTAGTTTTTATTTTACCGTTATGTCGGCGTGATACATACACATACCAAACTTCAGCTTTCTAGCACTTATGATCACGGAGCTAAGCCGCGGACGGACAGACGGACAGACGGACATGGCGAAACTATAAGGGTTCCTAGTTGACTACGGAACCCTAAAAAAGATCCTACAGTGTTTATTTTCACTTATTTGTTCCTTATTTGGAACTATCAAGTCTAATAATCACTTATTTGTATCTTGCGAGTGGCAAAGCAGTGAATGATATTACCAATAGTAATTATTTGCTCTTTTGTAGACTATTAAACAAGCAAGACTATTAAATATATTTTGACAAGGCGCAAATAGGAACAATAATAGAACTTTTAGTTCGTTAGTGGTTCGAAATAAGTGAAAATAACTGCTTTTGGTTCCAAGAACCTCCTACTGACACCTATTTATGCGTTGGAGTGGCAATAAGGTACTTCTTAGGCCTTAAAGTTGCAATATTTTTTGGTTCCAAAAGAGCCGTAAAATTATCCCTTTAGCCACTATTGGTGATATAATTCGCTATTGTACTAGTCATTTGGAACTTTTAGTTCCAAATAAGGGTATGTTCCCACTTATATGTAAAAGTTGCTTATAAGTGATTTTAAGGCCTTATATAGCACTATTGCTTCTTATTGAGTGACAATTTGAACCTGCATGCAACTTTAAGTAGCAAAATCGACTTTATCCCACCATAAGTAATAAAGTAGAAACAAAAAACGTTCCTATGCAACTACAAGTGATAGGATGAACTCATATACAGTTTTGAGTGGTGTTTAAAGCTATAAGTTGTATCAAACACTGTTAAACCACTCATTTAGAACTTAAAGCTATAAGATAAGCTGCAAAATTCACTAATGTGCTGCTTGGGACGTCCATATCTCATTAAATTATCCTTAGAATCCTTTATCAAGGACACGTCTGCTTCCAAGTTTTGCTCGGTTGTAATGGAAGCCATGCACTAATGGACAGTACTCGATGGAGGCAAATGATTCACAAGTGTAAGCCTTCCAGTGATGTCTACGATCCTCAGTCATGAATGAAACGACAAAAAATCTATATGGGACTACACTAAAACTGCTCTAAAAGTGAGAAATGCGCTAAACACGCTGCACACAAATGGCCACTTTTTCACTTTTTTTGTTTCATAACATAATATTGACCTTATTCTCATTTAAAATATAACCAATTGACAAATAAATGTTGCTCCTATCGATGGAGGGAGAAGAGCACTGGTGTCTTCGGTTGCGCTCGTGGGAAAGAAAGAAACCATGGCTACAGACGGTTGTAAATTGCTTTCCTGACGTCACAAGCAACTTGCAAAAAACTTCATATAATTGACATTATATGCACATTATTAAGTAAGTGACAATATTGCTACAATCGACGCCAAAAATACCTAATTGGCCGAACTTTCACTAATATTGTGTTTATTTAAACCCCATTATTGGAGCAAGGCGCGGAATTCAACACATAATCGTAAAATAAACGTATAAGGAAAGCTGGGTGCTCGGAAGTGCCGCGGCCAAGTGTTGCGACGTAACCTTGCCTTACAAGGAAAATATACAACTTTGAAATGTGTTTAGCTTTATAAGGAATAAAAACAGTGTTAATTACATCAGAAACCTAAAATTATCTTTTGAGTGACGAAGATATTGCGCTAAATTAATTAAATTAACAGAACATACTAAGGTCCGATCGAGACAGCTTTTTTTTCTCGACCGAGACCGAGATCAAACCGTGAAAAATAAATTTCTCGCCCGAGACCGAGACTGGAAATAAACATGGGTTTAACGTACAAGAGATGCCTGGAACGATTTGGAAATTTCTTTTTTTTTTTTTACTTTTAGCACATTTTTTATTAATTCCATTGTCGATGTCGCACCTTAATGGAATCCTGCGCATTAATAATGACATACCTCATTATGATACCTTAGTTCACACTCGCTCCCGAGCTCACCCACACAGAGCCAATGTGCATGTACATCTACTCACACAAACATGGCTCACCCGCGCTCGTGAGATAAAAGTACTGTACTACTTAATTACATTTTTTTGCCAGTGAACTTTAAACCACATAGAGTTGTGCACTAACGTCTTAATTGCAACAACTTTTTCCGAAAAGCTAGTACGAGTGTGAACTAAGGTATCGATGAAACGAATTAACATACACGTAGACTTCAGAAATCAGACTAGATACTACACCAGGCATTAGGCATAAAGCAGCTTAGCTTCAAAGCCTGCATCACGCTCAGTAACCACTGACACGATAATCCACACTTTCTACTTTATGGGCCTGAAACAACCAATTTACGAATTGATAATTTCTAAATACGTACAATCATGGCACCAACCGGCAATTAAAGTTGTTTTGAAATGTGCGCTTGAGGTAAACCTGGTCGTTAAAAAGGAATCTTAAATTTAATCAGAAGCAACAAACAACGTACGGTTATTTAGGAGCCTAATTCGATAGTCATTGATATATAGCTATTTGAGCGATGTATCAACCATATGAAGAGGGCGAATCTTAAGCGTTTGCACGACGTTTTTTTCGTCATTTTTATCTCAATAAGTCAGAACTGTCTAAAGACGGTTAAAGTCCTAGTTTTAATTTTATTGAATCCTAATGACACTGGGATCTTATTGACCGAATAAGCGGCCCAAAATGTTGATGTTCGTGTGTTGGGATGGGACGTAACGATGCTTTCCGCTGTTCTCACCTAAAGGTCGCGTTTGTAACCCGATTCTCATGAAATGTAGTGAGTAGATTTGATTAAGTTTTTTTTTTGGAGATAAATTATTTCGTTTGTTTTTATAAATTATGATGGTTGAACAAATTACAAATATCTGCCTTTTCGAAATAGCTTGTTTCGCTTGTCACTGGCTCATGTGTTAGAAGCAAGTCAATATGCAATTTTGATTCAAGGTTGGTTATTGTGCTCTGCTCTGCTCACGAATCTCACGATTTGAGCAGATTGGGAAAACATCAGGTTTGTGTCTGAATGGTGATTTCAAATACCTACATTTAACACGTGTTTGTAATTGTGAGTTATGCTTTTATATTGAAACATTAATTGATTGTGGTGTATCCAAATAAAAAATAACGAGACATTACATGTTTCACAAGTTTATGCTTTTATGTTCAAATATTCCAAATTGCTGAAGATTGTAATGTTGACTAAATATCTGTTAACTTATTTTCGAGGTTTATCCTCCTGACGACCAGCATTCATAGAATCTTTATATGATCACTTTATTGTGCGTCTCCCAAGATATTTTTCACAGGAACGATCAAGCTGAAATTAATATCAAATAGTCACACCGGCTGTTTTCGCCTACAGGTTGCATTTCCCAACCGATTCTTGTGAAAGTTTGTGAATATGTTCGATAATTATATGCTTTTTTAACGTTTCACTTTTTCGAAATTTCTCAAAATGGCTGATATGGGGAGAGAAGACGTAAAAATATCCAATTTCAGCCATTACGAAATAAACTCATGACGTGTACTGTACAGCCCACTAGCAAATGCATGATTACCACATATACCTACACGTGAAAAGTAACTCAAACGACAAATTTGGTTACTTATTATAATTGCGTAAAACTTGTATCCAATTAGAAAGGATTCGAACAGAACCTTCCTAGGAGCTTATATTTACGCATTGCCAATTGGTCAAACCAGAACTGCCGTTAGTGTTATCAGGCGTCCGGATAGTGCCGGACATAATTACGCTTTTTGATTGCGTGTCCGGACAAAACAAACGGTGTCCGGCTCTTGTTAGGCTTTTTACATTTAGTAAACGAGCGCCGTGCGTGGCGTAATTTTACATATTTTTTTGCCGTACCTATTAATACTGAGTCTCAGATTGAGACACCAAATCCTCAATAATGTAGGGTCTGTTTCAATGAAGCAAAAAGTTAAAAAATTAATGGTTCAGGCAGGATTCGAACCTTACTAACTACCTATTGGATCACCAAACCTAATGCGAACCATGGTTTGAACCATGATAGAATTTTTCAAGTTTTTGCTTCATTGTAAACATTTCGTTTACGTTAGCAGAAGTTACTGCTTTAATAAAAATAATTAATGTAGGGTCTTTTTTACCCAAACGTCCGGCCAAACTGGCTGGTCTGTCCGGCTATTAGTTTTGGCGACCTGGCATCCCTAACTGCAGTCCATCTGTGCCACCGGTCGACGACTTTTATTTATCTCTTGAAGATCTGAATCGCTTAATTAGAGCCTAGTGTGAACATCTGTTCTTAGTGAGAGCTTTTCAGATCAATGAGTTGTCAAACATAATAATTCTTCATAAAGCAATCTACTCCACACAAACATGAGATAGAACTATTAATGACGGAACATAACTTGGATATCATGTTGATATCTGAAGCGCACTGTACCTCGACTTCAAATATAAAATTTAAAGAGTTTAATTGCTATCTGACCAATCACCCAGATGGAACAGGTCATGCAGGTACGGCAGTGATTGTAAGGAAATCCGTTAAGCACCATGTTCTGCCTGAGTACAAAAAAGAACATCTACAAGCCACCACCATATCGATAGAAGATGCATCAGGTCACATAAATGTGTCAGCGGTCTACTGTCCACCTAAGCACAAAATAACTCATGGAATGTATACAGACTTTTTCAGAACACTTGGAAATAAATTTATTGCTGGCGGGGACTGGAACGCTAAACACACCCATTGGGGTCCCAGACTAACAAACACCAGGGGCAGACAACTAATGAAAAGTGTAGATGCTGCAAAACTTCTTACTATCTCCACCAGCGAACCAACCTACTGGCCAACTGATCCCAAAAAAATTCCTGATCTATTAGACTTCTTTATCACGAATGGATTGTCAAAACTCTATCTCAAACAAGAACCATGTCATGACAGTTCCTCAGACCACACTCCCGTGCTACTTACAATAAGTTCTATGATCATAGAAAAGGAAAGCCCGGAAGTTCTCTACAATAAAAACACAGATTGGGCAGCTTTTGGGGAATATTTAGATGAAAAAATTTCTTTAAAGGTTGCTCTCAAGACACCTGATGATATCGAAGACGCAGCTAAATATATCACTACTTTAATCCAGCAAGCTTGCTGGTTAAACACGCCGGAAATCGACCGCACAAAACGAACTATGAACTACCCCTTAGACATCAAAAGAGCACTACTCGAGAAAAGGCGCTTAAGGCGAGTCTGGCATCAAACAAGACTAACTAGTGATAGAATTTCATTTGAAAATGAAGCCAGAAAGCTTAGGGAAAAACTTCAAAACTGGCACAATGAAACTCTAGAGACACAGTTAGAATCCCTAACGGCAACTAAGGCAACCAACTACTCCTTATGGAAATTTACGAAAAACATAGATCGACCTCAGCTAGGCAAACCACCAATTCGAGATTCTAATGGCTGGGCACGAACCCCACAACAGAAGGCAGATGCATTTGCCAAACACTTGCAAAACGTGTTCTGCCCAAACGCCGCTTGTGACTTAGAATCAGAAGGAGAAGTCGATGCCATATTATGTCAGACTCTACAAATGTCTCCTCCGCCACTCCCTGTATCTGCTCGAGAAACGTGGAGAGTAATCAAGGATCTGAAAGATAAAAAAGCACCTGGCTTCGATCTCATAACAAAGGAAGTACTAAAAAATCTACCAAGAAAAGCCGTCGTGTTCCTGACAACTTTATATAATGGAATCCTGAGAGTACAATATTATCCGTATTTATGGAAGGTCTCACGCATACTAATGATCCACAAACCAGGGAAACCCGCTCACGAAGTTACTTCATACAGGCCCATTAGTTTACTACCGATCTTATCAAAAGTCTTCGAAAAACTGCTCCTGCGAAGAATTCGTCCCATCCTGGAGGAGTCAAAAGTTGTTCCTGCCCACCAGTTTGGCTTCCGACAACAGCATTCTACAGTTGAACAAGTCCATAGGGTGGTGGAAAGAATAAGGAAATCACTGGAAGAAAGAGAGTACTGCTCGGCAGCATTCTTGGATATCCAACAGGCATTCGATAAAGTATGGCACAAAGGACTGCTCTGCAAGATCCACAATTATCTGCCTCACAGCTACTTTCCTTTATTCGAGTCGTACCTGTCAGGGCGCCTGTTCCAAGTAATGGAGAGTGATACTACCTCGAAGCTCCTAGAGATAAACGCTGGCGTACCCCAAGGCTCAGTATTAGGACCTGTGCTTTATACAGTCTACACAGATGACCTACCTCAATTGGACAGTATTACGACTGCTACTTTTGCGGATGATACTGCTATACTGGCAAGTAATAAGGATCCACGAAATGCAACCGCAATGCTGCAAAATGGACTAGACAAAGTAACGAAGTGGCTTCAGAAATGGAGGATAAAAGCAAGTGCATCCAAATCTGCACAAATTACATTCACTTTGCGGAAAGGCAACTGCCCGCCAGTTACACTTGAAAATGGCACACTTCCTCATGTCGATAATGTACGATACCTTGGATTACATCTAGACCGACGACTCACGTGGAATCATCACATAAAAACAACAAGAGAAGAATTGCGGTTTCGGTTCAAGGACCTGTACTGGTTGTTGGGAAGAAACAGCAAATTGTCCATAGACAATAAACTATTAATATACAAGTCCATCCTAAAACCAGTGTGGATGTACGGAATACAACTATGGGGTACTGCCTGTAACTCCAACATCTCAATATTACAAAGAATGCAAAACAACTTGTTGCGATCCATAAGCAATGCCCCATGGTTTACAACCAACACGGAAATCCACAGATACCTTAAAATAAGTACAGTGAAGGATGAAATTATCATTGTAACTGAAAAATATCACGAAAGACTGAAACAACATCCGAATGAACTAGCAGTGAAGTTAACAGCTAGAGACTATGCGAAAAGATTGAAAAGGAAAGATATTTTCCCAGACTGAACACGGCTCCAAGAAAATGGAATTTAAATGAGTAGATGCCCTCATTGGAGGACACACTCGAATTGTCAAGCCTCACACAACTAATCTGCTTATAGTCTTACTGATTGCAGAAAAAATGGAAAACAAAAAAAAAAAAAAAAAATAAAGCAATCTATGGTTTGCTATGAGAATTACGATGTTTTCTCAAACATGCAATGAGATGTCGTCATAACGTGCGTTATAACAGGCTTCGAAGTAGGTATCACGTTTCAGGCGGAACAACTCGAGAGAACTGTAAAGGAATTTCATACAAAATTGAAGGCTTAAGCCGGGAAGTATTTTTTTAAACATGGCGTAAAGATAGTTATTTGGATATGATTTCCGATCACAAAGCGTGCATGTGCATCACATGTAAGGTTGACACAGAAAACGTTATAAAGGGGATTGAAATACGTACCTTTTTCATCATTACTGTCATTGTGACGAGACCTACAGGTGTTGACTCTCGAAGACAAAGACTGCACAATAAGCTGCAATTGCATAGCCCACTTATGAATGAATAAATGGGCCCAGCAGCCCAAAGCAGAGGATTCAACTACATCGACTATCGAGTTGAGACTTTAAACATTTAAAGCCAAAGTATCCGATGCACCACTTTCATGTCATTAGCCACAAAGGCATTGTCATCGACAATGTAGAAAGCGGTGATGCAACGGATGACTTATGGTTTCAATGCGGCTGTTAGGCGAAAGCGGAGAGGAAAGCACCTGAAATTAGGGTGTTGAGGCGGTTTGTTTGTCGCCTACACGTGTTTAGAAGGGATTAGAACGGTGCTTGACATTAGAGCCTCGAGTGTAGGTTTCCAGTGCAACGTCTCGATCGCTTTTACGTTTCGCGCATAAACAACATTATCAGAAACGCGTTCGAGAGTAACATACATGGTCTACACTACTAGCGAAGTTGACCGAGCTTGGGCGAATATGATAGTATGGAGCACTTCGGTGGAGGAAGTAATGCTTCGGTTAACGGGACTCGGTCACCGTCGTGAGTAGTGTGCAGCCGGCAATACACGAGTCGCGCACAGATCATCCCAGTAGCGTGTTATACTCCCATACAAAGTCCGACTACTGGCAGCGAGGACTAACTGTTAGCATTAAATATAACTGATAATTTTAGTATCCAGTTTGACAGGTCAATAATCCTAATTTCTGTATTATTTAATCGTTCGCTGCGCGGGGTATTATTATATATTATATTATAAATATTATGTTTATATGAGTCCTATGACACCTGTCATCTCAGTACATTTTTCCGATTACAGCATTGAGGTATTATTGATAACAGGATATAAAATGTACTGAGATGACAGGTGTCATGGACTCATCGTTCGCCGCGCGGGGTATACCTACTTATCTACTACTTGTAATACTGATCGTACAATACAATACAGCAGATATGTCAAAAAATAATTTATGTGTCCTACAGTTTAAGAGATTTTTCTTTTAATTTATTTTAAATTAAAATCAAACAATATTCAGACCAAGTATTGTCATTTTCAACATATTTATGAAAAGTGTTTTTTTACTCATTAGGTATCTTTGTTGAGTTTTATTTTAGCATTGCCATGTCCTTTTATAAGAACCACTAATTTTATAAAGAAAAAATCGAGCTTCTTGGCTACTCTTATATTACTAGCAGGTGGAAGATAACCTCCTCATTAAAATTCAGTTAAGTTAGCTCCAGTTGCATCCTCATTATCGTTACATAAGCGTTTCCGAGCACTTTACTTAATACTCTCATTACAGCATTAATAAAACTTGTGGTAACAGTACAAGCCGGTGAAAATCTACCATAATTTCCACCCTGTTATGAAAGGAAATGACATGAAATAATTTATTCAGTAAGGCCACAAGGGCATTTTTACAAGTCAGATTGTGAATCTACCGGCATTTTCCAAGAGGAGACCGCTGATGAGAAAAAAGCCGAAACTAACTCAACAGTAAGTTTTTTTTTGTAAATCATACCGAAAACAATCGTGACATTAATGGTATAACTAAAACATTGGTACATGTAAAGGAGATGTATAGATTATTTTGCAGACTTCGAAAATTAGGAGGTTTTCAAGTCGATGCGTCACCTAAAGTTTAAACAATTTCGAGTATAGACCACTTAAAAAAATAACCATTTGTGTAGCTTAAGGTTTCCGATACCAACATAGATTTATTTTTCATTTTAATATTATAAATGCGAAATCGATTTCGTTAAATTCGTACAGACTAAGAATATTTTCAGACTGCACGACAATTTTATTAATTCCATTATTTTTAGCTATAACAACTTCATTCACTTGTGTTTTACAAGCTAACAAATAAATTTATCAAAGCCTTGCAATTTCGCAAATCCAAGCGCAATCTATTTTCGCCCCGGCCATAATTTAATCTCAATTTGGTTGCAAGAGCATAATGTCAGGAAATCAATCCGCGACACAAATGCCCCTCGGCCTGGCATTATCGTCATCAACCTGTCAAACCCGACTGCATAGCTCACAGACAATGATCTGTGGTTTCGCGAACTTGGCTTACTATTTACGACAGTCGATTGAGTAAAGTTTGAAAAAAAAACTTCCGGAGAATGAAAACACTACAGAAGCCGCACTCTTTTGTTTGCGGCTTTTGCAAAGGAATTAGCCTACTAGTGTCTGATTGGTAATATTGAATGACGTGTAACGTCGTTGGTTGTAAGCACGTTGTCAGCGTGTCATGCTTCTAGGGTTGCCTACACCAACAAAACGGAAACTACTATTGTAGCGGTAATTTAATTTATTTTGCACGTTACTTTATATTCAATACGTCTTGAATAAAAAAACCTAATCCGATCTTTATAATAATGATCCCTGGAAGTGCCTACTGGATTTTAGATTGGTTGAAGGTACACATATACAGTTTTTGCCCCTCAGCCTGGCATTATCGTCATCAGCCTGTCAAACACGACTGCATGGCTCCCAGACAATGATCTGTGGTATGGCTTGGGTTTACGCGAACTTGGCTTACTATTTACGACAATCGATTGAGTAAAGTTTGCACCTAAAGCACAGAATGAAGAAGCTACAGAAGTCGCACTCTTTTGTTATTTGCCGCTTTTGCAAAATAATTAGCCTACCAGCATCTGGTTGGTAATTTTGAATGACGTGTAACGTCGTTGGTTGTAGCACGTTCAATATTACTGGAGCCTGAACCCATCATTGCAAATGTACTGGCAAACTTTTGGCCAGTTTGGGTTGCGATTATAAATATAATTGAAAGATATGACTATATTGTATGTACATATAAATACGGCTCGTATTCCCGAGTTGTATTTTTTTGGCGATGATTGTGTTGTGTTGTGTTGCGGTGTATTGTATTGTGTTAATTTGTGTGGTGCTGTGTTGTGTTGTTTTGTGTTGTGCTGTGCTGTTTTGTGGTGTGTTGTATTGTGTTGTGTTATGTTTTAATGTGTTGTGTTGTATAGTGTTGTGTTGTGTTTGTGTCATGTTTTGTTGTATTGTATTGCATTAGTCCGACCTCCACTTATCACCGCGCCTAGTTTGTCCCAACAAGAATTAGAGACAATTGTGCTCTGAATCACAGGTCAAAATATACTGGTTATTTTTAATCTAAACACGATTTATATATCTAAACATTCATATTTCGTACGTGCCTAGGAGTTATAAGCTGGTCTGTAGAATGATACAGAAGAAGCAAAATTAGTGTAAAACAATGCTTTGTATTTAAATATAATAATTAGGAATAGCTTGTGTCACTCTCCAGCTCTTATTTGTATACAAATGTTCATCTCAATTAGCTCATAGGCTGCATAAACGTTTATTCAACCCTTATACAGCTAAAATCACAGTATTAATAGCTGCCTAGGCTCTCAAACAGCTTGTTTGCTACTTGTGATATCATATAGTGAGCAATAAAAAAAACAACAGTATTTAAAATGCATACGGAAGGATTATCCAAGTCGCAAATGTTCAGTAAATCACAAAGTTAAGTGCATCGCTGCAGATTCGTGACTACGCGGGTGGCTGTCGACATTTCCCGATCCTTGAACTATGCTGATGTTGAATAATAAGGTTGTAACGGTTTAAAAACGACGTACATTAAAAAACATGCCTTTCCTCTTGTGAATTTGGGTGATATGATATGGCACTCACCAACAGCATCAAATTACTACGGGATATCATTTTTGAAGGGCATATTGCTCGTAGAACCGATGACCGTTGGGGCAGAAAGGTTCTTGAGTGGCGACGCAGCGTGGAAGGGCCTCAACAAGGTGGACCGACGACCTGGTTAGAATTGCAAGCAGAAATTGGATAAGGGCGACGCAAGCAGTGGACGTCTAGAGGCTGATATATGATGATAATTTAGAACAAAGACTTCACCCTGAACTGAAGCAATGATTCCTCCTACAGTTTCCTACGATTTTGACATTTCTTAAGCTATAATTGTTGTTTATTCCAAACAAATAAATGAGAAATAGTAACATTACGGGTACCTAGTTAACTCCAAGACACAATTTGGTAATGAACATGTCAAGTCAATTATACATATACGATGTTTATACGATAGTGTAAAAGAAAATACCACGAATCCGGGGGCCTATGATAGTTCCGTTTATCACGTGATAAATAAGTGATGAAGCATCTGTCACTCACACTCGCATTTTGTCAAAACGTGACGGGTGCTATGTCACTTAGGTATTTATTGCGTGATAAAAGCTACGTTAAGTTTCGACCTCATTTGTATCCGACGCGATAGTAACCAGGTGCAAACTTAACATATTAACTGATAGTATGGGAAAATGAGCAGTGATGTCCTCTTAAATAACTCAATAGTGTTTTTAAGACACCGCCATTCACTTTAAGAGGGCAGTGTCACGCAGTGTTATTGTTTCGAGGTTATTGACCTTCGAGTATTGTCGTCCTACCATGATTGTTTTACCAATAGAGTAAGGTTTTGTCAATGGTTTTACTGAATAAAAAAAAACCGACGATCCGATAAGTTTCTTTTTCTTATGTCTATTAGATATTGTAGTGTCATCGTATTAATTACGTAATTAGGTAGTACGCAAAGAAAACTATTGCTATTCGTTCATCAGCTTCTCGTCACGTAAAATATTAGATTTTCGTTTGTGACTTTATTATTTTTCTGCTAAGCTGTGCCGCAATTTTTTTTGTTCTTATCAATTATCATAGGTACTGTTGTTGTTTATACTCGTAATTATCCAAGCCAGAGAAGTGTCTCCGTTTCAGATTTACTAAAAATTATTTCGTATGTAATTTTGTTAGCAGGTTCCATAACTGTATACATTTTTATGGTCGATTCAGTCTAAAACTACAAAAGCCTTTTATCCCGACATGGGGTGTCGGAAACGTGTATTTTTTGCAAAAAATTATCACAATGTCTACAGATCCACTAGTTTATTTGTTAAACTCAATTATACTTTAGTTTTAAGAGGAAATCGCAGTAGCGATGAAAAATCATATCGATGACACAGATACAACATTAATTAAACGTATAATTAACTCCTCTTTTTCACCGAGAAATAAAATAAAATTAAAAGATTTGAATATATCAATCTAAAAATGCTTATTCTTTGTTTATCTACATTGCCTCACGCCCTCAGTAAACGTAATTTTAACCACTCGGGCACAATGGTTATCTCACGCCGTGGGAAGCGGGCCGCGCCGCGGGAGCGCACTAGATACGGCAAAAACTGGAGGGTTATGTCATTTGACCGAAATTCTATGTTTTTAGTTTGATTTACTTTATTTTCACATTTAACTCTCACGACAAAGTGCCAATAAGTTAGCACCTACGGCCTTATTTCTTAGTGTAGCAATACAGCGAGGTAGCTGCCAGCGTCTTTGGTACAATGCTACGGGCCCATTTTAAGACATAGTTTAGTTTTAGTTTGATAAAATAGACGAATATTTAATGAGTAATTTGCTAATCTGTTTCTGTTTGTGTCATGTGTTATTAATTAAGAATTGATCTATTTCCACGTTTCTTATAACATTTTTGTCCGAAATCTCACCACTGATTTAGCAATGTTCTCGAACTGTAGTCACTGTAGCCTTATAGTCACAGATGATTCTTTATCCCATCAAAAACATAAATGTTAAATTAGAGCCAAGTTCTCGCATGCAACGTTGTCGACTTCGCCGACAAAAGAATTGAGATCTATATGGGCGCCAAGTTCTTTGCCCTAAATTTTTTAAATACATGGACATGCGACATACTCAATGCATTTATTTTACTTGGGGTGTAATTCAATATCAAGACTGGACTTGGCTAGTTTTTACATATAAATTTATATTATATTTGTCTAATCATTAACCTATTTTCGTAAAGGTATGTACGCAAGTTAGTGTACGTCCCTGTTACTTATACTGTTAGCTTGATAATAATACTATGTTACTTTGATAAAATTAAGTCAGTTTGTGAAAACTAGCCAAGTCAAATCTTGATATTGAATTACACCCCAAGTAAAATAAATGCATTGAGTATGTCGCATGTCCATGTATTTAAAAAATTTAGGGCAAAGAACTTGGCGCCCATATAGATCTCAATTCTTTTGTCGGCGAAGTCGACAACGTTGCATGCGAGAACTTGGCTCTAATTTAACATTTATGTTTTTGATGGGATCTCATTACTTTTTGTACAGAAATTATTATGATGTGTAAATTATTTAATAATTAATTGTTAATTACTTGTGTGTGTGCTATTCTAGTACATCTTTTAAACAAACAAAGAATTTTCCAAATCGGTTAGTACGTGTTGGATTCTTGTGTGTGTGTGTGTGTGTAAGAGAGAGAGAGAGAAAGAGTGTGAGCTATGCTAATACATCTTTAAAACAAAGAAAGAATTTTCCAAATCGGTTAATAAATGACGGAGTTCTGAGGCAAGAAGCATAAATAATAATAATAATTAAAAAAGTAAAAAAATCACTGTTTTCGATTTTTTTATGTGTACACACACAATTACCAAGCTGAATGCCAAATTTCACCTTTCTAGGTCACCTGGAAGTGGGTTAGGTTTTTGATTACTAGTCAGTCAGTCAGTCAGTCAGTCAGTCAGTCAGTCAGTGATAAAAATACCGTTTTTTGGACTTTAATATCTCAATACCTATTTCACCTATATTTATGAAATTTGGGGTTCTAGTTGTTCTAAAGGATCTTAATACATAAGCCAAATTTCATGTTTTTATGTTAAATAGATTTGGAGTTATTGAGGGGTCAAAAGTGGCTCCAAACGGTTCGTGTAATATAACACACGGCTGCTGCTCGCCAGTTCTTGGGGTGAACTTGGCTGGACACGCTGCCGCGTGTCTAGATTTATCATGTAGTAATCACGAAAACCCAAAGAATATCTTGTCCACATAAGCGGAGCGGAGTTGTGTAAAATGGACCAATGATATTTCACAGATGTAAAGTAGGATGGACAGATTTGTATGGACTCTGTCCTAGGGACCAATATAACTACCAGCAATATGACATTGGAAAGGTTGTTTCATATTTTACAACTCTTTGTATGGCGGGTTTACAACTCTTTGTATAAAAAAGTTATTAAAAAGCGATACATGAACATATTACATAATAACGTTTCAACTCAAACTAGTACTAAAGTACGTAGCGATAACTTTATTTTCTCAAACATGTAATGAAATATCGTCATAACGTGCATTAAAACAGGATTCGAAGTGTCACGTTTCGGGCGGATCAGTTCGAGAGAACTGTAAAGGAATTTCATACAAAATTGAAGGCCTAGGCCGGGAAGTATTTTTTTTAAACATGGCGTCTGTGTTCATGAACTGTCTGAACAGCTGAATTATGTTTTTTTGACTGGTGTATTTTTTTGTTTAATTGCATGTGTTTGAGAAAAGCACTATACATGCCTTAGCCGTGAAAAGGGCTTGCCAGCTTCGTATCACTATCCTATACCTACTCAGCTTTTATCCCGGCTTCAGTAATGTACTATTAGGGGGAAGTCCCCTAACGCCGGACGGCACCTAACGCCGGACACTCAAACTATCTCGGCAACTAGCAACGCGAGCGAATCAAGGACAAGTGGAAGGGGCGCGGGGGTCTCCCGCGCCCCTTCCACGTGCCGAGTTGCCGTTGCCGACCTTCCAGTTGCCGAGATAGTTCGAGTGTCGTTAGGGGACCTCCCCCTACTTCCTGCCAAAGTTAACGTTTTAGAACTTAGAATAAGCTATACAGTTACATATCGCTTGTCTTTATGGGTCATATAGGCCAATGAGCCCACCTTCCTTTCTTCTTTAGTCTTCACAAAAACGCAGCGTGATTGGTTCTTTTTTCTTTTCTCCGCTCCGGTGTATCTAAGATTATTTTTCAGAGGGGGCCGGGGTGGGGGCCTGGCACAGACCACCCCCACTAGACGGAGCATGTAAGGCACACATGGACGCCACTAAACGGTGGGTGCCGTGTTGATACTTTAATGTTCTGCCGTACCATATCGTTGGTGCGCGCGGGTCGCCTTACATGCTCCGTCTAGTGGGGATTGTCAGTGGTTCCTGGCCATGGCCTATGAGATAAAGCCATACATTTCTATCAGTAACCCAACATCCTAGGGTGGGCACTAGACCATATTGGGCCCCCCCTAAATACGCCTGTAGACAGAGGCAGCCTTATATTCCGCTTCAAGGTTCAATTCAGGTTTTATTTTTCGATGAATCGAATCGTAGTGACTCATGTCGAAAGTCTCAATTTATTGCATTCCGGTTCTGCTGAAATTTAAATACATACGAGGAAATATAATTATCTAGACACAAATGTTGGTGGATAGCCTTCAATGCACACCTGAATATTTTCGTCAAAACGTGTCTTGACCAGTTTTGTTTGTAATAAGATCAATTAGGTACCAAATTGGTTACTAGTTTTTGTTACTATGCAATAAAGTAAGTTTTGCATGTGAGTCAACATGGACCTTATACGTAAAGCTGAGACTACAGTCATTTGATATATTTTTTTGGTACGGTACTTTTTTATACTACGACGATGGCAACAAGCATGCGGCCCGCCTGATGTTAAGCAGTTACCGCCGCCTATGGGCGCTTGCGATGCCAGGAGCATCACACGCGCGTTGCCGACCCTTTCAGAACCTAACTCCCCTCTTGAAGAACCGCATGCTGTAACCCCCGGGGAAAACCTCGGCAGGGAGCTCATTCCACATGCGGAGCGTTCGCAGTAGGAAATCCCTCTGGAACCGCACAATTCTCGAACGTTTAGGCTCCAGTGTGTTAGGATGAACACCCTGCCGATGGCGAGCAGTACGATGGTAGGAAGTTGCTGTGGGCATCATGTCAAACAATTCCTCAGAACACATCCCATTATACAGACGGTAGAACACACACAAGGAGGTGAACTCAGACTCAGGGGCTCGATTCCGTCTGTGAGTTGAGTACTTGTTCAAAAAAGTTTGTGGCATATTATGGCGTTTTGTCTTACTAACCTCAAAATGTTGCGTGCCGGTAAAGTCCTTGTTCCCCATCCCGCTCTAATGTGTATAACCTTGTTCCCCATCCCGTTCTAATGTGTATAACCTCAAACCGCAAGTGGATAATCGCCGACACATTTGGTACTGGTCATTATGAAGCCTACTGGCAGAAAATTACTCGAATCTGTTCCTGTTTTGGCATCTATGAATCAAATTATCAATCACAGACGTCCACTGCTAAACGAAGGCCCTTCCTAGCTGGCTTGCCATGAAGAGAAAAGATAAGATAAGATATTTATTGAACAGCTTATTTTACAGTAATAATAAATAACTATAGACTAAGTCATTCTACTTGACGAAATATGACGCGCGCCTAAACTAGGATTTCCTGTGTTTCAGAGACAAAGACAACAAGAATTTCTTAAATAAAGAATCATAAATACATTATACAATAATTTAGAATTTATAAAATAGTTTGATAAATGATATATCGGATATGTTAATATGAAATTTAATTAAATACATAAAAGGGCGTTTTCCAAAAAAAAAACAAATCCTATTTCATTTGGCGGTGTCTCTCCAAAAATACCGCCTCGTGAGCCGCAATCCACCTTGTTGTACCCTTTCCTATACGTCCTTTTGGCAGCCATAATATACAAATTATTATTTTTATTTTATTTTCAGGTAAGTTTCATACTGCGACACCAACTCACACACCAAATGCAACTTCCAATAACCAGCTTCAAGTTGACTTAACTGTAAGTATATACAGATTACAAGGTGGGTCCTGTCCTGTAACAGGAGCAAAAATTAAAACATAGATTTTATTCGTCAAACAGAACAACATCTGAAAGAAACTTTTTTTCAAAATACTGTTTCATATGTTCATTATTTCAAATAAAGTAAATAGCATTTTCAATGTACGCTGTCCAACATTGACATCGCCTTAGCATTGACATAGTTGTCACTTTATTATTTAATATCAAATGTTTCGCAATACAACGCTTCTTTGAATAACTTTATTTTACAGGTTTACATTATAAATTAGTTATTTTTAAAAGTTGTTTCATAAATGTTGTTTAGTTTGCGGAGTAGAACCTATGCTTTAATTTATTGCTCCTGTTACAGGGCCCACCTGGTATATTAACCCCTTCATCCACGTTCATAACCAAGATTTCATAACCAGTTATGAATATGGATTTTTTTTCACTGTTTCATAACCAGTTATCAAACAAAACTTTTTTTTCCATTTTTACAACCAGAACCTCCTATACATGTCTGGTCTCCTGGTACTTTTCTGAATAATAAGTGTTTACTCAAACATGCAATTGGGTATGAGATTCAGTTAAGTCTTAAAATACAAATTTAATAGTTAAAAACACTTATAACTATGAACACGAAAATAGTAAAGACATAGTAAACCTTATGAGACAAGCGTTGCTGAAAATTAATGGTATTGCCTCATCTTTTCTTTTTTATTCTTAGCTTGTTATGTAAGAACCTAACAGTACATTGTAACAAATTGTTAATTAATAATATGTGAAGGCAAATACATAACAGTTACGAGCATTTAGCAGTATTTTATTTATTTCAAAAGAAAACAATGAAGTAAAATTCACATACACCATAGAATATTGAAGATTTAAGTTTCTATTATATTCATTAAGAGTTTGTTTCTGACTATTCCTCCTACCCTCGTAAGAATCTAGTGTCGGAAAAAAACATAAAAGTTGTCGCTCGAATCCAGTTACGAATGAATTACTAGGCTTCGTTTGAGTAAAAAAAAGACTTTCGTTGTAACTAGTGTCGTGCAAAGTAGATTATTTCTTCTGCCGCAATTGGTTACGAACCTGCGGTTTCGTACGCGGCCGAAGGGTTCAAGTTGACAAGATTAAGTTTTACGTGTTCATATAAGTGTTTTTTTACTATTAAATTTGTATTTTAAGACTTAATTTCACCTTATCAGTTTAACTGAATCTCATACCCAATTGCATGTTTGAGTAAACTCTTATTATTCAGAAAAGTACCAGGAGACCAGACATGTATAGGAGGTTCTGGTTGTAAAAATGGAAAAAAAAGTTTTGATTGATAACTGGTTATGAAACAGTGAAAAAAAATCCATATTCATAACTGGTTATGAAATCTTGGTTATGAACGTGGATGAAGGGATATTAACTATAACATTTTGAGAGTAAGTCATAAAGAGGAAATTTAAATATTTATAATTTTATATATTTTTTGGAAATATGTGACTTCAAAGGTACGCAAATTTTATGATATTTTTTTTAATCCAAAATAAATTTTGAAAATGATTTCAGGATCCTCATAATTTTACGAAACAATAATTGTACGACAACTATGAACTTAAACGCACTTTTTCACGGTGAAAATGACAAATTTCTTAATTTTTCCATACAATTATTGGTACCTATACCGGCCTGTGAGGTCACTAGCCTGACGCGTTTTGTATGGAGCGTTTTTAGCGCTACGTAGGAATGTTGAACTTTGACGGTCATTTCTGACTGTTAGAGCAGTTCAAATTTAGTCAGTCCCATATAGACATTTGATCACAATAAAAAATAGAATCGATTGACATCCTCAAAAAAATTAGTCAACATGCCTATTTTATTTGATTTCATTACAATGGGCCTTTGGATTAGTTACAAACAAAACATGATGTCTATATTTAAGGTCTAATTACTTACTTTACTAAGATTACGAGTATAATTATTAGTGGGAACCTTGGGTTGTTTTTTGACAATTGCTTGAGATTACGATGTTGAAATTTGTGTGATTAATTGCATTTGGGTGCGATAATTATTGTTTAATGAGGTTTTTGTTGTTGAGCTGAGAGAAGTTTAAAATAAATTGAATAAGCTAAGGGGCCCTATGATGGTTGCGTTTATCACGCGATAAATAAGTGATAAAGCATCCGTCACGCTTTGACATAATGCGAGTGTGAGTGACAGATGCTTTGTCACTTATTTATCACGTGATAAACGCAACCATCATAGGGCCCAAGGGTTTGTTTTTAGACAAGCGCAACCTGAGACACCAGAGTGCAACTCTTTCCCCTTCATCGATAGGCGCAACATTTATTTGACAATTATGCGGCCGCGGCTGTCGCTCTTACATCGGGCTATCCAGCCATCTTCGTAAATGCCAATGCCACACTCTATTAGACGCTGCTTAAAGGTCTTTGCACATTATAACAACTCAACGGCGACTCGATTCTATGCCAAATATTGAAATTTAAGCCATATTTACTAGGTTTAATTTCAAAAAATGTACGACGCGTCGTCCACTCGTCGTCCACTACTATAATATCATTTTTTTAAATTAAACCTAGTGAATAATGACATATAGCGCTTAAATTTCAATATTTGGCATAGAATCGAGTCGCTGTTGAGTTGTTATAATGTGCGAAGACCTTAACTCATCTGTTATAGATGTAAAAGGCCAATGATGATGTTTTTTAGGGTTCCGTACCCAAAGGGTAAAAACGGGACCCCATTACTGAGACTTCGCTGTCCGTCCGTCCGTCCGTCTGTCACCAGGCTGGAATTTCTGTTGCCGCTATAGCAACTAATACATTCATGATAAAACAATAATAATTAAGGGGAGCTCCCATACAAAAATAGGGCCTTGGCACGATATTTCGTTCAACGGGCATTTACTCATAAACCTTTATAGGTAGACAGTTGAAATTTTCAGAGAATGTATATTTTTGTTACCGCTATAACAACAAATAATAATAAAAAATAAGTTAAAATTAAAGGCGGACCCCATACAAAGAACGTGTTTTTTGTTCAATATTGGTACGGAGCTCTTCGTGCGCGAGTCCGACTTGCACTTGGCCGGTTTTTTAGACATGACGAATTGTATCAGGGCTGGTTAGCTTAGCCTTCACGATGAGTTGGACTTTGTGTGGGAGTACTAACCCACTAACAGGAATACCTCCGCAACCAAGAGTGATAAAGCCAGGAGGTATCTTCTTTCGTGAAAGAAGAAACAAGGGCATACACCAATTGTTCTCAAACATGCAATGAAATGTCGTAATAACGTACGTTGGGTACGTATTACAATCCCGAAAGTTCATAATACCTACAGTTGAAATACCGATGGTCAAAATACCGAAAATCAAAATACCGAACGTACAAAAAGCCGATATTCGATATACCGATGCTCAAAAGACCTATTTTGAAAAGATCGAAAGTTCAAAATCTCGAAATTTACAATACCGAAAGTTTAAAATCTCGAAATTTTATAATCCCGAAAGTTTTGAATCTCGAAATTTTATAATCCCGAAAGTCAACCATTGTCAGTAAAATGCCAATGAAAAAATATTTTTTTTTCTTTTAGGAATATGATCATAACTACAACAAAAGCAGCGTTTTTTAGGGATATAAAAAAAAACTAACCTGACCTAACCCGGCCGAGTCGGATCTGCTCTGAAAGGTGAATCATTTAAAGTTTGAGAATAGGTTGAGGTGAATCAATCACCTTTCAGAGCAGATCCGACTCGGCCGGGTTAGGTTAGGTTAGTTTTTTTTTTTTATATCCCTAAAAAACGCTCCTTTTGTTGTACTTGTGATACGTATGTATGTGAACTGTAGGAATTCTAGCCGTCAGGATTACAGTCTTCGGGATTACAGTCTTCGGGATTACAGTCTTCGGGATTACAGCCTTCGGGATTACAGTCTTCGGGATTTCATCCTTTCGGTCAAACGTTCTTTCGGGATTTTAAACTTTCGGTCAAATAAACATTCGACATTTTAATTTTCGGCCTTCCATCCATAGGTCTTATGAAATTCGGTATTTTGAACTTCGGCATTGTAATACGTACCCACGTACGTTATAACAAGCTTCGAAGTATCACGTATCGGGCGGAACAACTCAAGAGAACTGTAAAGGAATTTTATACAAAATTGAAGGTCTAGGCTGGGATTTTTTTTTTAAACATGGCGTTTGTGTTTATGAACAGGCTCAACAGCAGTTTTTATTTTTATTTCACTAAATATGTCTGAGAAAAGCACTATACATGCCTTAACCGTGAAAAGGGCTTGCCTCCCTAATACGGTCGGCCGTCTATACCTACTTACCCGACAAGTCTTTCTTTCCCGGCATCTGCAGTAATGTACTATTTTTTTACTTTGAAAAATATTTTAATAAAGTTCTCGGTGTGAGCAGAAAGAACCCAAAACTTTTGGGCGAAAAAATTTAATTGAATATCTTGGGGTTCAGAGGAAATGAATATATCAAGATGCTGCTCCCCCTTTAACAGTTCATACCACTTAGCTTACAGAGAAAATCGTGGGAAGGAAAATCGACCAGTTACGTCGATTTTAAAGGACTCGTGAGTCGTGACTGTGATGGCGTCTGCTCTGTATACTCAATCCATAATTGGATGGAAAGTATCTCCTTGGTTTTAAATGTCTATATTGAAAACGATGCTCTTTGCTGGATGGATCAACCTATTCGAGCGCGAGCCGGGCCAGCAAGTTTCGTAAATAATGCCAATACTATTATACAAATTCATAATAGGCGTGCGGACAATTTTTTTTGGCATGTATTTAACGCGGCGACAAATTAATCTGATTTAGGGATATATAAAAAATTAAAGGGGGTAGCAAAAATAATAAGTTGGCGACTAATTGCGGAGACTATGTATAAAGTAAAAAGTAGCAGCTAAGTAATCAATTTTCGACTTTGTTTCAATATAAACTAGCATCGAGTTTGGCCACTGAATTAACTAATTAAGCGGAAACATGACAGCGGATAAAAAGTTGAAAATGGCCTACTCTAATTGTTCAATGGAAATTGCATATAAAATAAATCAAGGTCATAAAAAAAATAAAAGGAGCGCTTTTTAGGGATATAAAAAAAAAACCAACCTAACCTAACCCGGCCGAGTCGGATCTTCTGCTAATATTAGTCGCCAAGTCATTATTTATAGTACCTCGCCTATGATTTCAGTAATCTTGTTTATTATTTCTGCTACCTTAAAGTAGCTGCCATTATTTGAATTTTAAAATATCCTTAGTTTAAAGCTCATTTAATATAAAATGATTGCCAAAATATTTAATCGCTAACAAGTTATTATTTTAGTTGCAAATAGTTTGCTGCTCTTTAATTTTTCTGTCGCCGCGAAAATAATAAGCCATTTTTTTTATGTCAATCGATTTTATTGAGATCAAATGGAAGAAAATAAGTAATTTGCTATTTTCACCGTGAAAAAGTGCGTTTAAGTTAATGGTTGTTTTGTTAAATCATGAGGATTCTAAAAACAATTTTAAAATTTATTTTGGGTTAAAAAAGAAATCATAAAATTTTCATACTTTTGAAGTCACATATTTCAAAAAATATTTTTTTGTTATATAAATTTATGAAACATGTAATGTCTCATTTTTTTAATGTGGGTACACCACAATTATTAAAGGCTTATTTTTTGTTTTTTTTTTTTTCATGACATATTGTGCTAATTTTATTCGTAGAACTACACTATGTTGTATAATTCAGCATCAGTCGTATCGCCTATTGGCGGTGGTTCTATATGTCCGTGAACGTCTTAACTCGAACAGCAAGAATACCTAAAGGGCATTGAACTTCAGATGCACTGTCATTCAGGACCGGTTTGTTTACCGGTAACGAGAGTGAACGTGATGCTACTTATCACGGGTGAGATGCTCTTTGCTTAATCGGTTAATGATGGCCGTATATGGTAATTGTATAATGTTAACTTTATTGCAAAAAATGAATGTATTTTTAGGGTACCGTATCCAAAGTCGCTCCAAGCAAAAGTTACTCATGTATCTGGATGGAGTATATGTTTCTTCGATGACATTATTATCCAAGGTGCATCTGAAGAGCATTTACTAACCAGGCTATTACAAAAACTTCAAGCAAACCTTCGGGTGAATAAAGAAAAATGTAACTTTTTTAAACAATGCATCAAATTATCTAGGACATACGAGAGACAAAGACGAATTACATAAGAATCACGACGAGATTAAAGCTATTTATCCAAAGGATAAAACCGGCCAAGTGCGAGTCGGACTCGCGCACCGAGGGTTCCGTACAAACACTTTCCATCCCTAAGTGTTTAAGTTAAGTTTGCACCTGGTATGTATAGCGCCCCATATAAATTAGGTGCAAAGTTAGGTATTTGGTATTAAAAAAAAAACTACCTACTAGATCTCGTTCAAAACAATTTTCGTTGGTAGTTTTTATAGTAATGTACATCATATGTTTTTTTTTGATTTTTCATTTTCTTATTTTAGAAGTTAGAGGGGGGGGGACCAACTTTTTTCCACTTTGGAAGCGTCTGTCACGGAAACTATTCGGTTTAGAAAAAAAATATTTTAGAAACCTCGATATCATTTTTGAAGACCTATCCATAGATACCCCACACGTATGTGTTTGATGAAAAAAAAAATTTTGAGTTTCAGTTCTAAGTATGGGGAGCCCCAATATTTATTATTATTTTTTTATTTTTGAATCAAAATGTTAATGCGGTTCACAGAATACATCTACCTACCAAGTTTCAACAGTATAGCTCTTATAGTTTCGGAAAAAAATGGCTGTGACATACGGACGGACAGACGGACAGACGGACAGACGGACAGACAGACAGACAGACAGACATGACGAATCTATAAGGGTTCCGTTTTTTGCCATTTGGCTACGGAACCCTAAAAAACGGGACCCTATGACTCCACACTGTCCGTCCGTTCGTCTGTCTATCACCAGGCTGTATCTAATGAACGGTGATAGCTAGACAGTTGAAATTTTCACGGATGATGTATTTTTGTTGCCGCTATAAGATCAAATACTAAACCCAGAGTAAAATAAATATTTTAGTGAGGCTCCCATACAACAAAAGTGATTGTTTGCCGGCTCCGAAAAATAATAATCACGGGGTCGACAATTGGCGCATAAAACACTAAAATAAATAAAAAACTTATTACTTACACTGAAAAATAAAAAATAAAGATTTGTTAGTAGTAGCCTAAATGTTAGCTGTTAGTTAATAAATCGGAGGACTGACAAGCTCCGATAACAAAGTTGTAAAGTGCCCATGACACTAGCCTATACTAGAGCTGCGTACTGTGTGTGCTTGTCTGATATTTATTTTAAACCCATTGTTAAATTGACGTACACTTAAATTGTAACGATTCGTTCAGTAGTCTGCAATTACGTCTCATTTCCCTGTTATCACGACGTACGAACTAGCTCAGTACCTTGACATTAGCGCCATCCCGCGCCTCTCACTCGAGCGAGGACCTCGGGACGAAAGAGTACACTGAGCGAGTTCCGAGAATGAGAATCCATTCCATATATACTAAAAAAAATAGCTCAACTAGTTTAACTACTTGAGAAATAGCCAAATTGTGCTTAGTAGTAACCAAAATTAAGCTAATTTTACACAACTTATTTTGGTTACTAGTAGCCCTCAGTTTGTCAGTCCTCTGATTTACGTAACTAGCGGCTAACATTCGGGCTACTGTTGACAAATTTTTTTAGTGTAGGTATGTCTCGTCACGAATCTTTAGCATCATCTTTTCTGAACTTTACTCCATTGTGACAAATAAGATCTTGAATGAACTGACAGTAAGGCATCATCATAGTTAATTCAACTATTACAATACTCCTATTAGCACCAGCAGATTTGCCATTGTTACCATAATGTTCGTCAAATCGAAAGTCCGTTACACAACGGAGATCCACTTCGGCGCAAGTGCGCGTTGAACCTTATTGTTATTATTTGTTATATCGACATCATGATACTAAAATGTTGTTTTGTTTGAGTGTTGTAGCGTGCACTAGTTTCGTAGTTCATATGTCAGGGTAACGTTTAGGGGGTCAATCAGTCGGCAGAGTTACTCCAAAAATAAAGTCTTATATTAGCTGACGCGGTTGGCTCGGTTTTTAGTGCAGCTGCATACTGAGCCGGGAGTCCTGGGTTCGAATCCCAGCCAGGGCAAATATTTGTGTGATGATCTCGAATATTTGTTCTTGGGTCATGGATGTTATCTATAATATGTTATTTATTTACACGTGGGCCCTGCAACATAAGCAAAAAATTAAAACATTGATTTTACTCGTTAAACTGAACAACATTTGTTCAGCAACTTTAAAAAAAAAAACAGTTTTCAAAATTTTATTATTTCAAACAAAGTAAATAGTATTTTCAATGTATGTCGTCCAACGTTGACATTCCCTGAGCATTGACATAGCTGTCACTCTACTAATATCGGACATTTCGCAATACATTGCTTCTTTGTTTAAACTTTATTCTACAAAATGTCATTTAATACACGTTATTTTCAGAAGTTGCTTAACAAATGTTGTTTAGTTTCAAGGGACGAATCTATGTTTTAATTTATTGCTCCTGTTACAGGGCCCACCCTTTATATGTATTTAAATATATTATGTATATCGTCGTCTAGTACCCATAGTATTTACAAGCTTTGCTTAGTTTGGGATTAGTTTGATTTGTGTAAGATATAGGATACTTTTTACCCGACTACGCGGATGAAGTTGCTTAATCTAAAATACATGAGGCGACATGTAACCATTGTATCTACATTTGTCTCTATCACAATCCGCCGCACCTACAGTACCACACCACATCACATGTCATAGTTTAGGTCATGCTCTCATGCTATTTTACCTTCACACTTTACTGAATATCTTCAGAACTTTAAATTCATAAAAACCAGGATTTGATTTATTAAATGCTTTCAATGAAACGAAAAAAAAAAAAAAAATGATTCAGGCAGGGTTCGAACCTGTGTCTCCGACAGCTTTCCGGGCCGACACGGGCGTCCTACGGTAACCTATCTCAAACACTAAAAACCCATTGACCAAATTTCATCTGTCCGAAAACTATTCGCATTATTATCGTTTGTCCGATGACAGGATTCGTACATTTTTCTTTTCACCATTTCAAATTTAGTAGAAGTATCGTTTGTCCGAAAAACTTTTCCCGTCACATTCACTTGCCCTATGAGTTGTTACGTTTTTTTTTTCGTAGCCCATTTTTCAATTATCCAATGATACTTTTGGTACTGCATACATTTAAACAAGTTTTCAGTTTACCTTTTAACTTTCCCCGCCCCATTCACTTGCCCTCTGAATTGAGATGTCTTTCGTTTAATAACCATTTTTTCATTTACGTGATATTTTTGGCATTACATAAGAACTGCGACCACAACAGCGCGCCAGCCGAGCGAGTGAACCTAGCGTGCCGCGGCAGCAGCCGGAAGAGCTCCAAAACCGATCTGGCTAGGTTAGGTTAGGTTAGAACTGTGACCACAGCAGCGCGCGAGCCGAGCGAGCGAACCTAGCGTGCCGCGGCTGCAGTCGGCAAAGCTCCAAAACCGATCTGGCTAGGTTAGGTTAGGTTAGAACTGTGACCACAGCAGCGCGCGAGCCGAGCGAGCGAACCTAGCGTGCCGCGGCAGCAGTCGGCAAAGCTCCAAAACCGATCTGGCTAGGTTAGGTTAGGTTAGAACTGTGACCACAACAGCGCGCGAGCCAAGCGATCGAAGCTAGCGTGCCGCGGCAGCAGCCGGCAAAGCTCCAAAACCGATCTGGCTGGGTTAGGTTAGGTTAGAACTGTGACCACAGCAGCGCGCGAGCCGAGCGATCGAAGCTAGCGTGCCGCGGCAGCAGCCGGCAAAGCTCCAAAACCGACCTGGCTAGGTTAGGTTAGGTTAGAACTGTGACCACAACAGCGCGCGAGCCGAGCGATCGAAGCTAGCGTGCCGCGGCAGCATCCGGCAAAGCTCCAAAACCGACTTGGCTAGGTTAGGTTAGGTTAGAACTGTGACCACAACAGAACCACCAGTCCACTTGAGAACAGTCGAGTAGTTAATAAACCGAATCGTTACATCGGACGAATGAAACCAAAGTCATACAAAAAAAGTCGAATAAATAATAAACCGAAACGTTACATCGGAAAACTGATATTACGGACAAATGAGATTTAGGGAAACGTGTCATTAGTCGAGTGAATAAAACACCTAAACAATTAAGGCCCAATCGTTTAATATCGAATTGAATTTTCGGACAAGTGAAAAAAGTTAAAATGATATTTGTCGAATAGTTTTTGTCGAAACGAAATTCGGATTTACGTTTTTAGTGCCAATTGCTTCTTGCATGCCTTAGGGTGGCATCGTAGCGCCATCTACCGTTTAAGATTCAGACTTCATGATCGGCACCATCGTCTCAAATTATGTTGAGAATCGATAGTAACGACGATTTTTCGCCACATTGTAAGCATTTGGTTTACGCTAGCAGACGTTTTAATAAAAATAATTTGATTTATTACCTGCTTGGTGATGTGAAACTTTGTCGAGCTCATTCCACTTATCAAATTAAACCCTGACTTATTAACGCATACGATATGAGTTAGGCACTACACGTGTCTTAAGCACTTAGCACCCATAAAACGCGCCGCACTGGGTGCACTGTCATCTAACTGTTCAATCTAAACGACAGTCATAAAATGGTCACTCTAATGTTCTTTGTGCTCTGGAATCCGCACCGCTTAGATATTTGTGCTCAAAAGTTGTGCAAAAAGCTGAAGTTGCTGCATTAAGATAGTGTGTCATTCTGGCATCGAGTGCGTCTCCATTGAAGCGATGCGGAGCGAAGACGTGTAGAATAGACCACCTGAGTTGAAACCTGTATCTCAGCTCCGGTTCAGTTTTGTGATTGGTCAATTCCGCATGTCTCCGTTCCGCTCTGAGACGCTGACGCACCCTAAGACTGCCTGTGGACGAAAGGCTTTGTGAAGCCTAAAATAAGTACATTTAAATCTGAAAAATGTGCATTAAAAGAAATATAGCTTATACTAGAATATTTGAGAAATAGCCAAATTGTGCTTAGTAGTAACCAAAATTACGCTAATTTTACACAACTTATTTTGGTTACTAGTAGCCCTCAATTTGTCAGTGCTCCGATTTATGTAACTTAGCAGCTATCATTTGGCTTGGGCTACTGTTAACAAACCTTTTTTTTCAGTGTAGGTAATTGGTCCATTTTGCACAGAATGTGCTCTGATTCTGTGAACAGGCAGCCTTACCCCATCACGGAGGCAAAGCAAGGGTTATTTCTAATGCTCGGGTCGGGTATATTCTAGTGAATGATATGAAAGTGCAGTATGCTAACGACGCTAACGCTACCCGCTGCATATTTAAGTTGGTCATTGTAAATAATGCTTAAGCTACGAGTATGTTATGTAATAGTCTGAAAGAGCCATTGTTGTGCTCAGATGGGGTCAAATAATGATCTGGGGTCTCTATGAATCGTGTTTGATTGTTCAACATCCAGTTTCTGCAATGTAGGTCAAGACAAAGAAATACAAGCAATTTCGACCTTTTCCTTCTTTTTTTTGAGTTCCTTGTAAACGTCTTCCATGTATTTTAATAATAGTACTAGCTGAGCGTATGTGTTAATCCCGAGTCTCGCCTTCCTCTATTCCAAATTTTATCAAAATTAGTCGAGCCTACGGCTTCCAATACGTGGATTGGAAACCTTAATACAAACACACTCACAAACTTTTGCGTTTATAATTAAGGCTTTATAATATTATTATATGTAATAGATATTACGTTGTTAGTTCTCCATTTCTCCACATGAATAAATAAGTTAGCACTGTAAGTTATTGGCACGGCCCCCTCGGCTGCCGTCTTGATCCTGTCAAGATAGGATTTGACAGCTTTGACAGACGTTCAGATCGACATTATGCAAACGCTAATGTATTGATGCGTACAGTTCTGTTGATCTTATGAGTTGTTCAACTTTTAATGAACTAGAGCATAACGAATTTACACTGACAAATCCGTGGCTCATATTACAGTGTTCTTTGTTACATTTTCAGGGAAGTTCGTCGTTTACTCGTCAAACATAGAACCCTATAATGTTGAGCCAGCGAAATAGCTGTTTGGGCGATGCATCGAATTACCCCGCACCTCCACCATTTGTGGGGGGGGGAGACTCAGTGAAACACATAACTTGTTGATTTAGATTATATTTAAGACCGAAATACAATTATGGTTGTTTAGGTGGCAGCTTGCAGAAGAGTGACACATTTTATTATTTTATTACCTTCACCTGACAGTGATAGAATCTTAATTTAAACCAAAATCCTAAATACTTCTTAATTGCCAAACTACATCCCTTCAATATCTATGTGAGTAAAATCGATGATATATTTAGATTTTTGACTGCGCCATCCGAACGATACAAACTTCGGATTGCGATCTTCGGAGTAGCCTTTCTGACAGAATGTGATTCAAGTTTTATACTTATCTTGCTCGCTTGTATGAGATCCAGATAAGAATCTCTCAGTTTTCAACTTTTCACTCAAACACGAATCCCAATCTGAGAGCTCACGAGCTGTAATATAACCCAACGTGTACGAAAGAGACAACCGTATCAGGTAGCCTAGATCTAGAAGAGTACTAACCAAGCAACTAAAGACTTAATCAGTACCGACGAGTGATGGATTCCAGTGCGTTATCTTCGATCAAAATATGAAGCCGCACCCTCCTATTGTCAGTGAAGATATATTGAACGGTATTTAATCTACATCTATTGTAATTAGTCATTTTAACACGTTAAATGAAGCTTAATAACATGTCTGTGTCGTTTTCTGAGTTTGAATATATTATTATTTATTTATTTATTTATTTATTATGCGTGTCTATTTCACGTTTGCTCTCATCTTTTACGGACATCGGAGCAGAGGCAGGCCAAAAAAGGGCTGGTGGAACGATACAATACAATACAATACAATACAAAATGCTTTATTGCACACCAAAAAAGTTTACAAGTTAAACACAGGAACAATAATTTTAATAACGTTAGACAACAGGTGGTCTTATCGCTAAAGAGCGATCTCTTACAGACAACCTTTGGGTAGTGGATTTGATCAGCATAAACCCCAAACAACAACGATATAGAAACGTACTGCTAAAGTTCAAAAGTTATCAAAACGACAAAAGTCTGTACCATGGAGTCTGTATAAAAACGCGGGAGTAATATGGGCAAGGCCGACGTGGCCGCGCCGCAGAACTCGCTCAGGATGAGGATCGGGGCGGTGAGTGTACTACCGACAGGATAGCTTCAACACACTGTGAAGTGTCGCTGCTGGCCGACACGCTGACGCTGGTGGGGCTGCCGGCCGTGTGCATGGGCAAGCGTATGATGCAGTCTATGGTTACGAACAGACTGCCCTCTACATATATACCTAATCACAAGAACGTGGTGTAGAAACACCTAACACCTTATCATTAATCGTCTGTGGGGCATTTACTCTTGATTTGTCTGTGATGCTTCTTTCAAAGCTGTTGGTGCTGTCTTTTGATGTTGCTGCGTGGGGTAGCAGGTTCTCTTATTAATGCGTTTGAGCACCATTTTCTATTTACTCCTAAAGAAACAGTAAGTCAAAATATACTCCGCTATATATGAGTTGCTTAGGGATTTGACGGCACACTACCTCTGCGTTGTTGTATCGCAAGTAATGTCCGAAGATTATGAGAATTCCAGAACAAACCGAATTAAAAATTGCTATATCTTCAAGAGCAGTGCAAGCTGTGATATTTTAAAATAAGTGAGCCACGATTCCGGTTTTTAAGATCACTAGACGCTACGCTAAGGTCTGAACTATTACCTAATCCAGTTTAAGCTTAAATAGAAAAGCGGTAAGTTTTCTAGACGCGTGTCGCAACGTCCTCGCAGTTGCCCAATCGTAACATGTGAGTAATTGACGTTCCCATTAATCGAACGGTTAGTTAGCTGATTGACTTGTGCAAATATTATGCGCGTGACGAGCTGTGTGAAGAAATTATTGGTTATATGTGTTATCTGTGAAATGAACGTCCATCTTTGCTACTCTACTTTCATCACTGTAGATAGTTTTGGCTTTGTAGCTCTGTTTCCTCTTTGTTTAGATCAGTGATATTCACTGAATGGATCATTGTCAGTTCAAAAAACAAAATTTGTTCCTTCGGTAGTCAAAAGTTAAGAGCTTGTATGAATCTAGTTATGTTGCTATTACATTGGAAGAAGAGGGAACGTTCTTTATTCTCACAAGCATTTAATCAGAAAATTAGGCACTGGAATCCTTAATTTCGGAAATGTCCACCGGAAAGACGCGCACCTAAATCTGTCAATGAACCGAATATCAACGTTAGTCACCAATAAGTTTCTGACAAATATTTCATTTTTGCGACTGCCTTTAAAAATAATAACTATGCGTTGATGCATTACAATTTTCATGACCATTGACTAAATTGTATTTTGTTGTAATTATTGATTAAAACGCTCCCGATTTGATGAGATTCATATAGGTAACAAGGGGATCGAGGAGTATTATGATACACCACTGGGAACACAGAAACGAATTGACAGAACCGCGACCAACCGATCAGCAGGCCTATGATGGTTGCTTTTATCACGCAATAAATAAGTGACAAAGCATCCGTCACGTTTTGACAACATGCGAGTGTGAGTGACAGATGCTTTGTCACCTATTTATCACGTGATAAACGCAACCATCATACGCATACTGAGCATGATGACGACAAAGGGCTCGCCTGTCATTCCGAAGTACCATACCTTATTTTCTTATACCATGGCTACGGGTTACGTTATCGGAACTGAGCAAAAATAGTAGTACCTACTCCTATTTAAATAACCATGATTACAATGTGCTAGTCAGGACCAGTCGGGTCAAAGTTCACCAAAACAGGCTAGTTTCCATTCCCAGTCACGAGCGACTGTCACGGAATATTAAACCGACATATCTGATGGTTTCACTACGTGTATGACTTATTTTAGACACTGAGCTCAGAAAATACTTACTATTGGTGTTTAGTGTGTGTGCTAAATCGCTACATAGTATAAAACAAAGTCGCTTCCTGCTCTACTATGCTTCACGACTCGTGTCGCGCGACATAGCGCTACCCGTCACTTTCTCACATTACTGCACAGAAAGAGACGGGTAATTATTGTGACCCCACAATGTTTACAAGATAATAAGCTGTTTATGATCATCTTAGATTTTATTTACTACTAGCTACGCCGCGCGGTGTTACCCGCTCGTCCCACGGGAACACTATTTTTTTTCTGGAAAAAATGTACCTTCAGACCAAAATATATCAAAATTGGTCCAGCCGTTTGAGCGTAAAGAAGTAATAAACATACACATAAACACACTGACAAACTATCGCCTTTATAAAATTGGTGTGATAATACCTATAAGTTGGGCTTATCACATGTCGCCGGTAGGTTGCTGTTCCCAGCGCTAAAGTGCTAACCATTCCGCGTGGCGTATGGATTATACGAGTACTTAGCATGTACTTAGAAATAGGACGGGTCGGACGAGACGAGCGCACTTTCACTATATCTCAAAACGTGCCCACTGTCTCACGACAAAAGCGCCACTCAAATCTGAAAAACAATTACAAAATACATAAGTTTCTGTCAAATATTTCAATTTGTGAGAAGCTTTTATAGCCGACTGTACTTTTCTTTGAACATTCAGCATGATCACTGAGACAATTCTAAAGAGCCCGAACTCGGTAGGATTGCTTCTATTACAGAGTTCCTAGAGCCGCCTTTCGGCTTCATCATCAGATCAGCCCCATGGTACCATATTATTATATTGTTATCAAAGTTAAGAAGGTATGGAAAGTTTCAGCTCAATCGGTTGATGATATCTGCTTCAAAATTTAGTTGCAAGATTCCACCCGAACAAACATAGTTACACTGAAAAAAGAGATTTTGATAACAGTAGCCCACATGTCAGCTTCTAATTACATAAATCGGAAGACTGACAAACTGAGGGCTACTGGTTACCAAAATAAGTTTGGGAGGCTGGGCAGCGTTTGGGAGGCTACGTACTTACTATATCTTCGTCAAATATTCGGGATTTAAACCCCGGACCGCCGGCTCAGTAGGCAGCTGAACTACAAACTGAGCCAACCGCGTCGTCAAATTTGCAACACCTAAACTGCTTATTACGTGCGCGTCAATAGAGAACGTGTGTGATTCGAGTGCGCAAACGCAGCGGCACTCCCGCGCACGTGCGCTGCGCTCGCTCATGTGGGAGTCGTCAATTGCTTCCTACCTCGCGCTGACATGTTTATGACCTGCTCGCACATGGGATTTCATCTAATCGTAATTAACTAGAATACAATTTAATCAGTTTTAAAATTAATTATATAATCAATCCAGATGCTTGGGCATGATAAGCGCATAACGATATTCCTACCAATAGATGGCATTTTAATTCTAACGAATGTTCATATAAAACAATCATGGCGCTCCATCCGTCTGAGCTGTCTCTCACACAAAATTAATTCTCTATCACTATCACTACATAGCTATAGTATAAAACAAAGTCGCTTCCTGCTGTCCCAATATGTATGCTTATATCTTTAAAACTTCGCAACGGATTTTGATGCGGTTTCTTTTAATAAATATAATGATTCAAGAGGAAGGTTTATATGTATAATACATGCACCTGTGCGATGCCGAGGCGGGTCGCTAGTCTTAGAATAAATACACCTAGATGCCTTTTCAGCGCTTGAAAATGAAGCCAGTTTCAGTGAGCCACGGACTGTCACGGGCTCAGTCTCGTCCTTGTGCGCATCTGTCACCACGTCAATGTCACAAGCAAAACGTCTCTACGACTGATTCGTAAACACACACACTTAAAGCCAAAACCGGCTTCATCCTTCGCAAATCTGTTGTATGAAGAGTATCGTTCTAGGTGTATTTATTCTAAGTTCTCTATACAATTTTTATAGGTAGACAAATATGTATGACAGTACCGCGATGCAATATTTCTCCGATGCAAATAAAAGTTCATGTCAAGGCCAAAAAGCTACAACTTCGCCTGTGGCGTCACCTGTAACAATTAACCCGTTATTTGAAAATAACACAAGATTTACCAATGAAACAATGTTATAGCATGCGTGGTTAAACTTGTTCTTTGACCCGGTCGGATCAGGTGGATTTATTACACTATTATAAATGAAACCCGTTTTTGAGCAATTGCAAAAGAATGTTACACTTTTTGAACATAATGTTAGCTTACAGAACTTGACTGATATGGAGCATTTCATCATTTTATTGCGATATTAAATAAATTCGCGAGTGGGTTTACCCTACGCCCGTTAAATGACATAAAAGACCCGACTTCTAAAATAGTAGAGGTTCTGAAGTCGAGAGATTCCTTTTTTATGTTATTACCTCGAAAGGCTGTGATTTATAAGCATGTCTAAACAGGATCAGATGAATGATGTTATTAGGGTATATTATATTATATCTTAAGTTAGGGTTTAAAATAACTATATCTGTTTCAAGTGTCATGCAAATCCGTTTAGCCGTTTCATCGTGAAAAGGTAACAAACATACTAACTCTCAAAGCTTGCCATGCTTTTACTAGCTGCGTTCCGCTGTGTTACCCACCCACTCACCTCACCCCTACATTTTGTCGAGATAAAAAAATTGTGTTAATCCAAACCATACAAAATTTTATTAAAATTGGTCCAGCCGTATGAGCGTAACAAACATACAAACACACTCACTTTTCTCCATTATAATATTAGTGGGATCCCTTCGTACTCTCACCGCAACGACCAATTGTTGTGAAGTTTATTGGGAGGCCTTTGACCTTCTCCTTTAGGCTGATATCGTAAGACATAAAGATCTCCAAGTAACAAAATTTGGTACTATAAAAGTCGTGGTAACGTTTTAGGATGTGCCAAATAGTGTTCACGAATAGCACTATAACGGTGTTGTAAATGTTTATAGAACCCCAAAGAGGCCCTAGTTTTATCACTGATTAATTCTATAAACATTACATAAAGACTCGCGCGGTGATAAATCAGCTCTGTTGTTGAAGTATAAAAGTGTCGTGAAACGCTTTTTAGTACTAATATAGTGCTGTCAGGAACTATTATGTCACGAATTTGCACTATAAAAGTAACCAAAACATGTTTATAGTGCTGCTCTGCACTGTAATCGATTCCAGTGTTTTTAGTCGTCAAAACTGTTTGCCATTTTATTCTTTTGATGTGTCATGCCATCGTGGTATTGAAAGAAATAAATATCGATAAGTTATTTATGCTCCATTCTTACTTAACGTAACGTGTAATCAGAAGGATATGAGCACTTGCGAAAAAAAATGTGTTGATAAATCCATTATGCTGATTTCAAATTTGACAATGCGCCCTCATAATAATCTTGTTTTAATTAAATTAAAATCAAAATAATTAAGACTATGGCTGCTATAGTACACATTGGCTCCAGCCGTCTCCTAATATGTGCTATCATGGCGTAAACAGCGGCCATATTTTTACAAGTGATATAATTGATAATAAAAAACTGCTACAGATCTAATTAGTCCATTAATTCATCATTTTAACGCTTTTATGTCACGTTTTAGTCCCGTAGCAGTAACACAAATTCACTTAAAGGGCTATTTAGAATTTAAGTTATTTAGCAACTGCACTAGGAGTCGCTATAGTACTAATTAGTGCTATAGAAAAGTGTTCATCACTTTTACAGAACTAGCCCCATAGCGATGTTGAGGAAGCTTTTAAAAAGCCATAACGTTACGTAATGCTTGTACAGAGTACTTTTATAGTGCAAATTGAGCCTATAACAATGTTTTCAACACTGCTACAGTGCCAGTACTGTAAAAGTCATTTTGACGCAGTTTTAGTGCTAAATAGATACATAAAAGTGTCAGTAAGTTCATCTACAGTACTAAATAGTACCATAGCAGCTTTTTAAATATCTAGTATAGTGCAACACTTTAAAGATTATTTTGTATGGTCCTGTAAGCGTTCTAAGAGCTAAAATATAGAACTTAATTGCTCTTTAATTTATAGAATTAAAACGCTCTGTTAAACACCTTTATAGTGCAAGCAGTCACAATAGATACCAGTATAGGCCGACTATATCACTGTTTGGTGACAAAACGCCCTGGTTATAGAACTTTTTGTTACTTGAAATTTACTTTAATTAATTGTACTCCTAGTACACGATAAATAACACATTACGAACATCGAACATTATTAAAGAATGATATTAAAGGATATTAAAGTTATGTCTGCGATTATGTAGACATTTATATAAATAGTATAATCATATAACTTACCTACCTGACTAACTTCTATCAAAGTAATTCATACGTAGGCTCTATAAGTCATGTCTCCATCCGATCAACTTCAATATGAATGAAAAAGCACTTACGAATAACATCCGTATCTCAAAGACAAAAATGTTACATTATATTGTCACCTATTTCGGACTCTATTTGACGTTACAAGGTGATCAATCCAAATGGGTTAGTAGAAAGAAAGCGAAAACTATAAGAAATAGGGAAATCTGTTCTTGAAACCATGGCGTCGGTTTTACTTTTAATAGAAACTACATATTTTTAGGGTTCCGTCCCCAAAGGGTAAAAACGGGACCCTATTACTGAGACTTTACTGTCCGTCCGTCCGTCTGTCACCAGGCTGTATCTCAAGAACGGTGATAACTAGACAGTTGAAATTTTCACAGATGATGTATTTCTATTGCCGCTATAACAACAAATACTAAAAATAAAATAAAATAAATATTTAAGGGGGGCTCCCATACAACAAACTTGTATACTTGTATAGATTATGGTACGGAACCCTTCATGCGCGAGTCAGACTCGCACTTGCCCAATTTTTTTTATAAACCTCATACATAACCGGGAATTGAACCTCCCCGCTACGGGGCGAAAATCGCACTTTAATCACGTCATAAACGCAATCAACATCGCTGCTCAGATGTGGACAAAACTACACAAGTATAACACATATGAACATAGCAATTACTGCGTTAGATTGGCCAATCACCGCTGGACATCCGTCAACCATTAATCATAGTAATTACGACACTCAGCCCTTAGTCTCTAAGCTGTGGAGCTAGGATTGGTTGGTTGAATAACAGTATTTTCCATCCGGGATATGGCTTTTTTCAGTTTTCAGAGTAACTATCACAAAATTCAGCTTTTTTGTACCGGTCGTTTCTTAGATAAGATATATGCAAAGCTTATTAGAATACTTGTGAAGGTGATTTTACGCTGAAATAGACGTATACTTATCAGTTTTTCAAAATTCATAAATTGTATCGAAAAAATTCACCAAATTGTAAATCGGATGTTTTCAAGTCGACCAGTATGTCTTTTATTGTTTTAAAAAGTGATTATTGTGAACAATTCACGTGTATTATTTTAAACAGTTAAAGCGTAGGTATATTCAAGATTATTGAAGAATGATTTTTGCCTCGAACAGCGCAGAATACTTAATAATACTGTCGAAGACACCTACCTCACCTATTCTAAAGTAGCATAATACAATATTTAAAAATCAACTAGCTCTATTATATTATTTAACTCTAGTTATTATGGTCCCACGCATAAACTTAACAAAAATAGCTCATTAAATCCAGTGCTGAGGCACCGAGACGTATAATTACGTGCACTGGGTCAAGGCTGGGAGGTCAGAGTTGCACAAACCGAAACACACGCCTTTTGCGAACCGATCGACCCAGGGGTACATTGCCACAGTAAATACAACAAAGCAGTATTCTTAAAATATTTGTGAAGAACCAAAAGTATTAAGTAATTAATTGAATCAGGCGTTACTTTGCGGAAATCCATATAAATGGAAATAATGATATTGCTTTGCTAATCCGCGATATAATATCATGCCAGTTAATACATACCTAGGGCGGTGAATTCGTGAATGTCCCCGGTGGCAGGTGCGATTCCGGGCCCGCCCGGGGTATATCTAAAGTTCGTCTTGCCTCAGTCAGGTTTTCTCTCGCGAAACAAGCAGAAAATCTCGCTTACGGCTTAGAGTGACGTAAAGTATCTTTAAGTTTTCGTATCCCAACAGATGGCTCCTTTCATAGCGATTAAGGTCGGGGGTCAGGACAGTCAGGTATTTAATTCGACATTTATAATGACCTCTGTCCCATCTCTCCACTTTCAGTCCACTTTAAAGAAGTAATAAATATTATTTTTTACATTTTCTATATCATTTAAATACATCAGAGTTAAATTTACAAGAAAATATTTTGTGCGCAAAGTTTAAGATATCTCGAAGGGGCTTATGGATGTTACGGTTTCCTCGCTCCAAGAATCAGTTTGGCGATTTAGCGAGAAAACGCCGGCAGCATCTTCAGCACTATGCCGCAGGAGCCATTTTTGGATATAGTTTAACTTTATTGTGATCTAGTTTATTTTAAGGCTTAGTTTTAATGTAAGTATTTTATTGATGTCAGATTTTAATATATATTTGTTACTTACAAACTTTTAATTCGGCTTACTGTTTAAGTTATTCACTGCGTCTGATCGTTGGAGTACAATAGGACGGTTCAATGTCACAATTCAGTCTCCTAATGAAGTGGAACTGCGTGGAACTGCGGTTGATTAAAGATGGAACAACCAAAGGTGTTACACGTAATGAGAGGACAAAGGCCAATGAATAAATGACTTATGACTTATGAGTTATGAATATTCACCTGAAAAATCTTTGGTTTTAAATGCATAGAGTTCAAAACATAACAAAAATAAATTAGTCAAATGATGTTTAAATATACCTACGACATGCCAAGGTTGGCAAGTTTATGACCAGACAATACTGCTAATATTATTAAAGCGAAAGTGGGTGTATGTATGTTTGTTACTTTTTCACGCTGAACTCGCAAACGAATTTGCTTGTTAGAGTTCGTCACACAAAATATTGCCATTGCCGGGATTCGAACCTGGGACCGCCGGCTCAGTAGGGAGCTGCACTACACTCTGCGCCAATATATGTTTTTTGCATCGTCAATATAAAAATAAAATAAAAAATAAATATATTATGGGACAATCATACACAAATCGAACTAGTCCCAAACTAAGCAAAGCTTGTACTATGGTATGGGTAGGTACTAGACGACGATATACATAATATATAAATACATTATATAGATAACGTCCATGAACCAAGAACAAATATTCGAGTTCATCACACAAATTTGCCCCGGCCGGGATTCGAACCCGGGACCGCCGGCTCAGTAGGCAGGCGTCGTCCCCTTTTGCCGTGGGAGTAAGTGGGATTTGTGTCCTGCTGGGGTTTTACGTCTTCCCTTGGTCTGGCCAAGGGAAGACGTAAAACTTTAGACAAACCACGGGCGGTAATTCTTAAAGCCTCTCCTTCGGTTCGGGCCAGAAACAGCTGCGGTCTGTACCATTCACAAATTCACGGCCCTATAATGTATGTAATGTATATATTTTTTAACGCCACCCATCAATGAAAGATTTATTTCTCGTTTCGCACTTTAGAAACATCGGCTACCTCAATTTATGACATCCGTGGAAAGATACTAAGTGAAAACATTGACTATTAATGTTAGTACACGGTTTTTATTGAAGGAAATGGTGCCCATTAACAAAACGACTCGGCTTCGAACAAATTAGTTTCGCTTTCGGTGTCAATGAATTACCTATATCAATCAAAACATAAGCATGAATGAATAATATGATTCTATATCTATATCTAATTTTAGTCATATTACAACTTCATTTACTTACAGTACGACATAAAGGAACTAACTATCCGCTCATCCCACGGGAACACTACAGTTTTTCGGGATAAAAGTAGCCTATGTGTCAATCCAGGGTGTCAGCTAGCTTCGTACATAAAAATTTATCAAAATTGGTCCAGCCGTTTGAGCGTAAGAAGTAACAAACATACACATAAACACCCTCAAACCCACCTTTCGCCTGTATTAGTGTGATTTATAATCTCCCGTGATATTTGAATGTAATTATCCAAATAAGCAAATAAATCGCTTTATGGCACGATCTATTCTCGATAAGATCGATAACAGGTAAAATCCCACAATGATAAATATCTGTTACATAACGCAACAGTTTTTGCAAAGCAATAACTTGCCGGTTATGTTTAATAGCGCTATAAAGGTATTGCATGAAAAAAATAACCTTAAATGTGGTCGATAGTCGAATCACATTGTTGCCCGCTAGCGCCTATGAATACTTGTTTTAATGTTGCGCTGAGTCCAGTAAAATGAGAGTGAAATGGAAAGTCAACCTTCGACCATACTAAAATCTTTGCATTTTGGCGAGTACCATTCAAATTTTACTTAATAACCTACCAATTGGGACATGCCTACCTATAATAAACTGATTTCTAAACGATAAAAGATAATTGATTGTTTTTTTTTCCTCATAGATTTGAATTATAATTATTCACACAATAATTGACTATTTTTTTTGACGAGTGTGTAAATCAAAACTTTGATAATACTAATTTTTTTGCATTTTGGCGAGTGGGTAAACGCGCGTAAGAGTTAATAAGAATTACAACACTAAATAATAAGAATTACAGCAAAACAAAATTACTTTACACAAACCAGCGTAATAATTAAATTAACACAATTCTACAAATAAGGAGTGCAATTAGTCCTAAAATTACTTGACATTCTCCAAAAGCGTTGCTCGATATTGTGACACAACCACGACACATAAAGTAGTCCGTGTCACAAATCGCGATCGATCGAGACATGATTCGAATAACCGCCCACTCGACAATTTATGACATTTATACTTCTGTACCCTTACCATGAGTTCCGGAGCAATCTGCCGAAACGTGCGCCAGATCAGACGCAACGGAGCCACGCTGTTACGTCGCCTAAATCAAACTAGATTTAAGGTTTTTTAATGTGTTTTGTAGTTCACAGTGCCTTGGTTTAATAACTGTAATTTTGTGTAACCAACTAATTTGAATAATCAATAATTAAATAAATAAAATAAAGGCTCGTTATGCGTTCAGAAATGCTGATTATTTTAGACCATGGAAGAATTTGATCATAAGTACCTATTCTTCCATGTTTTAGACATTTTTCCCTGTGACCAAACATGTTTCTTAGCATATTATCAATGTTAGGTTTCTATTAAACTACTTAGAACAGGGCCATTGCGATTAATTGATAATATTTGAAAGTTTGAATTTTTCATTGATATTTTTTTGAATCAAAATCTAATCGAAATTGATAAAATTCACGCAGAAAACTGTTTTTTTTTTATTACTTTCTAGAACACAGGTTTTTTTTAAAAGTTGGTTGAAGTAATATTCTTGAAAAAAAAAGAAATAAAGCCTCTACATAACCAAATCCGCTCGCGACTGTAAACGATTTGTATAAAGAATAGTATATAGTGCCCCCTAGCGGTGACTTTGTAGAACTACAATTCTCCATACAAATCGTATAATACGCTGTTGCTAGCGAGTACTGTCACTGTAAACTCGTGGTAAGGGTGTCTACTAAACTTGTCTACACTCCCGACCTTGTTGCTGGTACGATTTCGATGTAATCTTTTGTGTAGAGATCGTTTACATAACTGTGATGTTACAACGAATAATGATGAGTTCGGGTTCAGGTTTGGCGGGTACACAATAATACTGGAGTCGGCATTGCACAAGTGATGAGATTGCAAACTTAACCCCGTGTAAGTTATGTCAAAAATGTACTTATCTATTTTACATAAATAAATAAATATCGGACAACCTCACACAAATCGATCAAGTCCCAAATTAAGCTCAAGAAGGCTTGTGTTATGGGTACTAGACGACGATATACGTACTTATATAGATAAATACCTATATACTTAAATACATAGAACAACCATGACCCAAGCTCAAATATTCGAGTTCATCACAAAAATATTTGCCCCTTAGCATTTGCATAGAAAACTACCGTGAGTCTCTGATATATTAAAATACATAAACAGGTTTACTCACGTCGTAGAAGTCGAATAACGCTCGACATGTTTCGAATCGGTACGCGATTCATCATCAGGAGAGCCGATAAGTCGCGGCGGTAGCCAACCGAACACTGCGGGCAATCACCCTGTCGCCCTGATGCCCGCGGATTTTTCTTTCACGGAGTTAATATTACAGTCGTTCTAACTGCAATACGACTGCATTACGACCAGCTTGCAGTCGGTGTGCGGTTGACAGGACTGCACGGAAACAGTAAGCGGACTTCACAGACGGTGTGCAGTTTTGATGCAATTACACCAACTGCAGAAAAACTGCACTCGAACTGCCATTTTGCAGGTAGGTTGCAGTTCAAATGCTCTACCGGCCCGGCTATTTTTTCTAGCTGACTGTACGTAAGACAGAGACCCCAATGTGCACCGGAGCGAGTGTGTTATCATTATCATCACATCCCGCCCGCAGCCTTGCGTAAAGGTGCTAATTTGACAAGTCATTGTTGTCCCGTACCATAATGGCTCCCATACCTAATAGAAACAAGGATTAGAACTAGGCGCAATCATAATTGAGCAACTCTTTACATATCTGGGGGCCTATGATGGTTGCCGTTTATTACGTGATAAATAAGTGACAAAGCAGCTGTCACTCTCACTCGCATTTGTCAAAACGTGACGGATGCTTTGTCACTTATTTATCGCGTGATAAAAGCAACCATCACAGGCCCGCTGTTTATCATTATAACAGAGACTTGGATTCTAAGATCGAGAAACGCAAGATAGATGCGCTTGAAATGTGCTGGAAAAGAATACTTGGCATATCATCTTCGCACTAAGCAGTCTATTCTTCATTAGCTGAACATAAAACCAGCGTCTGTCCTCCATAGTGAAGTGTCATCCTCACCTTTTTCGGACACGTATCAAGACGAGGGGTTTACTATGGGCGGCGTAGGTCTCCCATGAGGTGGACTGGCCAAATCAAATCGGCCACAAACTGCCTAAAATCAATCTTAACCCACTTTCACCTAAACGAACTTTTTGAACCTGGGTAAATTTTGCGCAGGATTCGAACCTGCTCCTGTCCGAACCATTAATTTTTTTAATTTTTCGCTTCATTGTAAACAAATGCAAATATATTTCATTATTACATTTATGTTAACAGCAATGTTCGCATTGTTGTGTTCCGGTGTGGGGGTAAGATAGCCGGTGAAATTACTAGCATAGAGGCATTCTATCTTCGTCCTCCGGGTAGGCAAGCACTTGTGACTCCTCTGGTGTTGCAGGTGTTTATGGGCGACAGTAATCGCTTTCCATCAGGCGATACGTTTGCTCGTTTGCCCCTTATGACATAAAAAAAAAAAAAAAAAAAAAAAGTTTTATACATATATGTTTTGGTGTTTACTTGATGCGCAGGTCAGTGATTTGTCATTATGGATGATGAATGGATGAATGGAGAACAGTAGTTCTACAAAGTAGCCGCTTAAGGGCGCTGTACTGCTCTCCCTACAAATCATTTACGCTGTCGCTAAAAAGTACGGCCACGTTAACTAATGGTAATGTTTTTTCCGTGTGGGGTCAAAAGCAAATATCGGTAACTGTGACACCTTCGCTACAACTGTTTACCCCGCGGCTACTGACTTGAACGCTCGACTAAACTACTCATTGTGTCGTGCGTGACAGTCACTTGCGCAAGTAACTTGACACTTGACACGGGAATGTATGACACTTCGATCTCGTCAGATTAGGACATGGCGAGTCAATTAAGCCTGTGCCTTAGGCGCTGGCGCACCTCGTGCGTTTTATTGTATTATTTAATTCATGAATGGCTCATTCACATAATCGTACTGGGAACTAGGTGCTTCTACACGAAGCAGCTAGCAGGAAAATAAAAGACGTCATATCAAGTTTGTGGTCTGAATTAGAAAAGTTGTTCATCGGGGCTGAACATCAATCATATTTTTATTATTGCTCTATTTGTAGTTAAACTTCTAAGCATATATGTAACATTATACAAAACCCAATCAAAATGTATCAGATACTAACTCCTACTTTACCAATGAAAGTCGTCTGAAGTCTTTGACGAAAACGTTGGTTTTAGTTTTATTATTAACCTCAACTTATTCTGCGTTTATTGTTTTACACCGTAGTCGGGTAAAAGGGATCATATAACCATCTTTGGATGTCCAGCTCTGTACCAAAATTGGTTAAAATCCTTCCAGCCGTTTCGTGAAGTAAATTGTGACTAACAGAGGTGGCGCCAGGCAGACATGGCGCCGCACGCCCATATAAACAAAAGACGATCCTGCTTCGCTCTATCAAGATTTTTCTCTCCATAGAAATCAGATTTTCTATATTAAATGTATAATTTTATAGAAGTATAGACGATTCCTTGTCTGTTCCAGATGGCTCTGACGTGCGACTGCCCGATGTCGCAGCCGGGCCCGACGCTGGCGGCCACGTGTGGAGGCGGCGCGTTCATGCTGTTCATGGGACTGCTGGAGGTGTTCTTGAGGAGCCAGTGCGATCTAGAGGATCCTTGCGGACGAGCACAGGTTTGTAGATAACTGCTACAAGGGTTCAAGTTAGTGGAGCCTCAGCCAGTTACTAGTAGTATTCAGCAGGCACCTTCCTGCTGTTTGTGACTGCTAGGATTTCTGAAGAGCCAATGTGATCTGGAAGAAATAATGAACTTTATTCTGCAAGTAGGCCACTAGAACACTTTTAAATGCCTGCGTCTACAGGCATTTCACAAAAAGAGACCACTGTTAAGGAGAAATGCCGAAAGAAACTTAGCAGTCGGTCATTTATGTGGAAGGTTTTTTTGGAACAGCACAGGTAACGGTTACAAGGATCCAAGTTAGTGGGACCTGAATAAGTTACTATCCCGCTTATTCATGTTGCAACTAACCTTATTACTAGTTGGACACATCGTTTACGAAAGTACATTAGTATTTTGAAACGTCAGGTACAAAATAAAGTAAACTCTGAATTTGTAAAGTATCTCTTTGTTTTTAAAGTATACATAGAGAAAGCTAGGACCAGAACTACTGAAAAAGTGTATTCGGAATGGTCCACGCATTTGAAAGCCACGATGCCACAAACAAACACAGATACAGTGCGTCATAAAATCACAGCACCGATGAGAATCTTCTACACCAATTTCAACGATTCGAATCTCGTTCAGAAAAGTAAACAAATCGTGAAAGCCGTGAATCGTGCCGCGTGATTGTCGATCACGGCGCAGCTGTGATTGCAGATGCTAATCAGAGAACCATTCGGGAATCGAGCAGTTGCGGTTGTACCTATTTTGATTAGGACCCTGTGACCTGGTTGGTGCCCCAAGATTGACCTAGCGAGAGTAGCGAGGCTTGTTAAAATTATTTCAACGGTTTAATGTTCTCTACAACCCTGCTTCACCTCCTTACCTCAGTGAAAGGTTTAAATATATGGCCGATGGCAGTGGTCACCGCTTGCGGTCGTCTGCCAATCTCACTCTGGCTGTACCGTCTAACAAGACGCGTACGTACGCCAAATCTTTCACAGTAAGCGCTGTGAAGTTGTGGAACGAATTGCCACTGTCCCTTAGGAAGTCTCCATCTGTAGCATCGCTCAAGACGAATCTTAAGAACTTATGGCTTTCCAATGACTTGTGAATTGGATCTACAATGTATTTATATTTATATTTGTATATATTTATATTACATTATATATATGTATGTATTAATCCATACTAATATTATAAATGCGAAAGTGTGTCTGTCTGTCTGTCTGTTACCTCTTCACGCTTGAACCGCTGAACCGATTTAGATGAAATTTGGTATATAGATAGTTTCAGTCCCGGGGAAGGACATATGATACTTTTCATCCCGAATAAATGTAGTGTTCCCGTGGGATGAGCGGGTAACACCGCGGGGCACAGCTAGTGGTTTATATGTGTAATTACGAGTATTAGTAGTCTTATTATTTTTAATACCTTTTTGTACACGGTTTTAGTTTGTCTATCTTCTTCTCGTACCTACTCACTCAACTGCTCAAAGGTTAACTGGAAGAGATCCCTTATAGGGATAAGTTCGCCTTTGTACCTATATGTTAATTGTAATAGATGTATTTTTTAACTGTTTTTGTGTACAATAAAGCGTTTACTTACTTACTTACTTAAATCAGAAATCACATATGGACTGGCATATCTTGATGTCCATTTTAAATTTGACAATATATTTTTCACCTCACCAGCTCAAACATGGCGATTTTGCTGTCACATAACAGTGAACAAAATGCGATTTTGTTTCGAGCGTGAGTAGAAAGTAGCTTTTTAATTTTTCAATATCTGACCACGAATTGTCATTCTTCAGCCAAAGGTTAATTATAAAATTCTAATCATTTGAATCTCGATGCACTCTGTTTCTTTCATTTGTATATACAAGAGAGGGATAGAAACTTATCAATTTGAAATTCGATTTTCGAATCCGACCTCGATTTAGAACAGTTCGGATACGCGTTATACTAAAAAATTCATTAAAAACACCCGAAAAAGTTTTAATTGCAACGTATTTATTTTTCTTTATGATATTTTTATTAACGACCGAATATTAAAATTATTGTGCCTTTTATATAAAACAATAGATCATTGCTCAAATAAAATAAGATTTTTCAACTTATTACTTATTGTATATATAGGTAATAATAATTTATAATTTCACCATTTATCAATCATAGATGCATATTCGAAACGTACCTTAAAAAATATAGAGTTCATATTGTAATTGTTATTTTCATTTGCATTTATTTTGTTTGATGTTTTAGGAGTAAAAATATTAATCAATTTATAAACAAAATCTCGTAATATAATATGTATTTATAAATAAACACGTCATGTATCTGCTTAATCTTCCAATTTGATCAAATAATGACAATAACCGTGTTGGTTGGTTGATTATAATTTCAATTAAATTATATTGTTATTCCTTTTTAAGCAGCACTTATCTATTTTCTGATTAATAATATTATTGAAATCAGCAACAAAGACTATAAACAAACGTTGGAAGAAAAAGCACAAAATGTCGAATAGGTATGTTCTCGCTGATGAGGTGAAAAGTTGTGTGTGCTACACGAGAGCAAAGTTTTTTGCATCTCGTGCTGTTGAGTCCCTCGCTACACTCAGGATTCTAACATAGAATCACTCGCTACGCTCGTGATTCAAACGTAGAACCCTTCGCTTGCTCGGGACTCAAAATCAGCACTCGTAACAAAAAACAACTTTGCTCTCTTGTTGCACAAATAACTATTACTCAAGAAGCGAAGAGTGAACGAGTGTGTTTTTAACTCTCGACACAAAACGAAAACTTCACACGGGTGCAATGCTGATAAATTATGCATGTCTTATACATATAAACCTTCCCCTTAAATCGCTTTATCTATTTTAAAAAAACCGCATCAAAATCCGTTGCGTAGTTTTAAAGATCTAAGCATGAATAGAGACAGACAGCAGGAAGCTACTTTTCTCAAACATGCAATGAAATATCGTCGTAACGTGCGTTAGAACAGGCTTCGAAGTGTCAAGTTTCGGGCGGAACAATTCGAAAGAACTGTAAAGGAATTTCATACAAAATTGAAGGCCTAAGCCGGGAAGTAATTTGTTTTTAATTTTAATGTAAACATGGCGTCTGTGTGTATGAACAGCTGATATATTTTTTTTTCTAGTAGCTACCCATTCAGCCATCGGACCAACAATATCCGTGTTAATGCCTAGTACACACGAACTGAAAATACCGTCTATACGTAAGTCACCAGAGACCATAGACAATATTAAAAATCCTCTGCCTTTATTTTACTTATTATAGAAACTAAGATTCTTATTATCAGGTTGTGTATAATGGCCCTAATATTCGCACACTACACACGTAGACTTATTAAAGAAAAAAAATGTAGAGGGATTGGAGGGAAAATTAAAAATACTTTTTTAAAACATGGCGTCTGTGTTCATGAACTGGCTGAATAGCTGAATTATATTTTTTTGAATGGTGTATTTTTTTATTTCATTGCATATGTTTGAGAAAAGCACTGTACATGCCTTAGCCGTGAAAAGGGCTTGCCGGCTTCGTATCACTAGACGGCCTCCCTTACGGTCGGCCGTCTATACCTACTCAGCCGGCAAGCCCTTATTTCCCGGCGTCTGCAGTAATGTACTATTGTTTTATACTATACAGCGAAGCCTTATGTTTCTGTCTGCATCAGTGTATCTTAAAGATGCTCTCCACTATGTAAAGTAGACTAATCTCGTTCCTAAGATTTAAATGCACTTCTTCCGGGCCCGATTGGTTCATTTTTTGCGCTTCGCTTCAGTGGAAAGGCAGCCTAACGCTTAAGCCACTGATTTAAATGTGGTATTTTTTATTAAGTTTAAGTAAATATTGGACAACCTCGCTCAAATCGGTCTAGTCCCAAATTAAGCTCAAAAAGGCTTGTGTTATGGTTACTATACGACGATATACATAATTATATAGAAAAATATATACTTAAATACATAGAAACAACCATGACCTAAGCACAAATATTCGAGTTCATCAAATTTTTGCCCTGGCCGGGATTCGAACCCGGGACCGCCGGCTCAGTAGGGAGGTGTCTACAAGCTGCACCAAACGTGTCGTCAACGAATTTAGAAGATTATGTCGTGTAGTACTGCTACCTACTTATCTAAAGAAGAAAGTGTTTTTGTTTGTGCTTATACCTACATCATCCCGTCAGCAAAAAGCCGCGGGCAAAAGCTAAATTTACGAAACTTTTCTTTGTTAGTTTCTTGATTAAGTGCTTAGCATTTTGTAGAAATTACACCAATTTGATTGTCATTATGCTCGTGATCGTGACCATAAGTAATCTTGGAATTGCGAGGTAAATAAACAAATGCTTGCATCATTCATCTTTTATAATCATTCAAGTAGGGCAATTACTTAATTTTTAGTAAGTACCTACAAAGGAAGTACATTTAACAAAGTCGTATCAAAATAACGATTCAATACGAAACCATTACTTAAATCCCTTCAATTTTGCTGTCATTTACAATCCGGAAGTGAAGACATGAAAAATTGCAAAACAGTAGTGTCGTCCCGTGTTCTTAGATTGATTAGAAAGGGACAACGCTACGGTATTGCTACTTTTTAATTTCTACTCTTTTATGTCGTACTGTATAAGCAAGGAGAGGAGACACATTAAAACGTGCTATGGGTACTTAGTTACATAAAATTTTACGTGCATATTAAACTGGTGGTAAGCGGAACTTCCATTAATTGAGTGAAATAGAAAACAACTTAAAAGTTTCTCCATTCAAACTGAAACGAAAAGATAAGTGACAATTATATAGAACAACTTATCAATGGACGACAATACGACGATAATGTTTACACACACTCACTAATTAACACATAGGTACGGGTAGCTTTAAAAGTAGCTATAAATTTTACTACTGGCTTATGTCAAATTGCATTCCAAAATTGTTAGTTACTTTTAATTCTGACTACATTTATGATATTAGTAACACCATCTACAGTGCGAAAGCTGTCAGAATGCGATTCGCGTTTTATACCTGTCTCACCCGATCCAAATAAGAACCTTCGCAGTTTTCACCCAAACCAGAATCCCAATCTAAGACCTCATAGACTAACATACCGCCTGGTGATAATCAAAACTAAAATTTCTGTCACTGCTCTTTAAAACCTCGTATCTAGTTTGTAGTTTGATACTGAGATACGAGCTTTGTTTTTTGGTATTTTGTTACTTAATGAGTTTTCGTTGTCAACAGACGTTATATTGTATTCAAAGGTACGAATCTTACACAGTATCGCTTGATTGTATCCATACTCTGTTGTTCCGCTCAAGTGGTTCGGATACACTGTCGCCGGTTCCCAATGATCGATCTGATAACATTTATGAATGGTGTTCCACTAAGGTTGATAAACTATGACAATGTATCGCCTTCTCGGAAATGTGGCTTTTTGTCGTGGGGAAACTGGTTTTACGATTGTAATTAAGCTGATTTGCCTATTAATTGTGTAATTAAGTCATTATGTAAAAGCTGTTAATTGTCGGAAGCATTTTTCAAAGAATAGAGATTTAATTTTAATAGTTTGACTAAACATAGGATCCCATACTGCCATGCTACAGCAAAAGGGCGTATCTTACTATGGCATCCGTATAAAGATACAACCTTTTACCGTAACACATTGTATTGGTATCGAAGGCCAAGATCCACTTTAGATCGTAATGATATATGTTAGTTTCCCTTTTGCTTTTTAAATTTTTAACTGATTAGTTTTATTATTACTAAAAGTAAAAGTAAAGGCCCTAAAAGTGGGCCCATTGTCAACGGGATCCTCGCCTTTCTGCAACAGAAGCTGCTGCGGGAAAGTCAGATGGATGCGGTGACTGCTGTTCAGATCTGTTCGTCGCGTTTTAGTGTCGACGAAATCTGCGCTGCGAAGAAGGTGCTGTTCCAGTCTCTCGGGATTGTCGGCTCATTTGTACCTCTTCGCAGAGAAGATGAAGCCGGAAAGAAGACCCTCGATGACATCATTGAAGTCCTGAGGGAGAACGAACGCGACATGCCTGAGTTCGTGGCGACGGAGGGCTCCAGATTGCCATCCAATACGCCAGACCATGTCGACGTGAGCTGTCTGCTGAAAGAAATTGTGGCTCTTAAAGCAGGCATGGCAGAAATTGTAAAGAAATTTGACAAATCACAGGCCGTTATTGACGTATTGCGCAAAGAAATCATCCGTTTGCGCGACGGTGCCCCAGAAACGCGGTCACTGACGGCGTCAAATTTCAAGAATAACCGGGCGTCAAATGCCAACTCGGTCAATTCGCGTGTAGCTGACACTGCGCAAAGCGATGTCACTGTGCACGCCGAACCGCGGCCCCCCTGCCCCCTCCTCGCGGGGCCTCCCGTCAACGCTTCATCGAAACCACGTCGTCGTTTTGCTGACGTCGTTTCTGCTGGTGAGCCTGTTCCAGCCCGCCGGAAAGCCGCGCCCTCAAAAGCGTGTGAAGTTCGGGATCCTCCAAAAGAGGAAACCCCTCGCACCAGTGTGGACAAGGAGGGTTTCACAACGGTGTCAAGAAAGCGTAAGACACGCAAGAGTCAGTGTGGTACTGCAGAACCGGTTGGTTGTGGTCTGCAGGTCTCCACACCGAGCAAGGCGCTATACGTGTCGCGCCTGCATCACACTGCCACCGCTGAAGAAGTGACGCAGTATGTTCGCCAGAAAACCGGCTACTCGCTGAGGGACCTGAGGGTGTTCCAGTTGCATTCGCGCCACTACGTGCACTTCAGCTCGTTTGTGGTGCGCGTGCCGCGGCCGCTCCAGGACACCATCGCGTGTGCTGATTTCTGGCCGAAAGGTGTCGTGTTTCGTCGGTTCCGGGGCAACCTACCAAATCCAACACCCGAGATGTCGGAACAACGGGGCCACGCCGTTTCGCCGTCAAAATAAACATTGTTCGGTTCATGACGCATTGGTGTAAACTGTAATGTTATGTAACCTGTTTTTCAATAAATAAATAAATAAATTATATTACATTCCTAGGGCGGTGAATTCATGAATGTCCCAGATCGTAGGTGTTTGTGGCCCGAAGGTGAGGATTCTACAAACGCTATCTGGGTGTTTGCGAATTACCGCCCGTGGTTTGCTCAAAGTTTTACGTTTTGCCTTGGCCAGGTAGTGAGATTTTCTCCCCGCTTAGCGGGCAGAAAATCGAACTTACGGCCTAGGGTGACGTAATAGTACATTACATACCTACTCCAACGAAAGTTTTACCTCTTGCCTTGGTCAACAACTACCTAGAGTGACGTAAACAATTTTACAATCAATGCCACTCGTTCTTGTGGATGTCTTTTGTACTTACTTCGACACAGAAAACTGTAATGAGACCAAACTAATAACGTTATTTCTCATTCCAGTACCGTCGGCACATGGACTCGGTGTACGACTTCATCGTGGTGGGAGGAGGGTCAGCGGGGTCGGTGGTGGCGGCGCGGCTGTCCGAAGTGCCGGAGTGGAGGGTGTTGCTGCTGGAAGCCGGTAAGATACTCGCTTGAAGACCACGGACCATGCACCATGCACCCTGTCCAGGCGTGATTAAGGATGGGGATGGAGCTGTAGTGGACAATATCAGAGGGCATTGAGGACGTGACTGGAGGTTCAAGAACTTTAGAAATAGCGAGAAATTGACAACACCTATGTCAACAATGGAATTGCTAAATAATAAATACCAAGGGATAATTTTACACAAATCGTCCTAGTCCCAAACTAAGCAAAGCTTGTACATAGTATGGATACTAGACGACGATATACATTTAGTTATTAATACATTATATAGATAACATCCATGACTAAGAAACAAATATTCGAGTTCATCGCACAAATATTTACCCCGGGATTTGAACGTTGGCTCAGTAGGCAGGTGCACTACAAACTGCGCCCACTGCGTTGTCACAAGATAAGAATATGAAGAAAAGACAATTCTGAAAACGAACTAAGTTCTCTCTCAGGAAAAAACTAGCTAAAAAAACGGTTAAAAAGTTATTATATATTGTCGCTGGTTCCAGGTTTCGACGAGCCGACGGGCACGCAAGTCCCGTCCATGTTCCTGAACTTCATCGGGTCCAGCATCGACTGGGGCTACCAGACCGAGCCGGAACCGGCCGCCTGCCTCGGCGAGACAGACCGCAAGTGCTACTGGCCGAGAGGAAAGGTACGCCGTTCCGCTCTAACCATAGTCTTAGAATAGTATTATGATCTTATACGAAAAAGCGTTTGAATGTAGGTTAACGTTTTCGTTTAGTTCATCCTTTTAAGAAATAGGTGGAACACTAAACGGTCGTTTCCCACCAGCCTCAAAAACCATGTATTGAGTTTTGGTCACGTTATGCCTCAAGCCATGATACAGAGCGTACTCTTCACATGTCACATATACTGACCAGCTCCTGAGCCAAGACACCGACGCACTCAGCAGCACCACGTCATCTGCGTAACTCATGTTGTTGGCTGCTGAGCGCGTCGGTATCTGGGCTCAGGAAGTTGATCAGTATATGTGAAGAGTAGAGGTTGAAGAGCGCAGGGGAAGTCAGCCCCTTCTGCCTCACTCCGTACTTCAGTGCATTGTGCAACTGGTTTGGAGCTGAAATTGTTTGGCTACTGAAGATTGGAGATCGAACACTAATGATTGTTACCCATCCGCAAGGTTTCGCCAAACTTTAATTTGTCCGAAAGCCGTTTTTTCAAAAACTGTGAATTTTCAGAATAATTATAAAACAAACCTATCCAAACCGGGTGCTTTAAAACGAAGAAAAATCCTAATAATATTACTGTCTTCAGGAAATAAATACTTTCGGACTTAAACATTTAGCGAAAGTGTTAATTTTAATATTTTTCACTTTTAATTTCAGAATAATTATAAAACAATCTTGTCCAAACCAAACCTAATGAGTTCTTTAAGACGATGTTCATAAAATACGGAGTTGCGATAGTATACCAGAAAGGAGTCTTTCGTGTCGTATTTCTTCTGTCCTTTATGGCAGTTTTCTCGGTCTGTTCTACAAAGAGTAATCCGATTCTCTAGGTCCTCGGAGGAACTTCAGTGATGAACGGCATGATGTACATGAGGGGGTCGCGCGCCGACTACGACAGCTGGGCGGCCGCCGGCAACGAGGGCTGGAGCTACGACGACGTGCTGCCCTTCTTCTTGAAGTCTGAGGACAACAAGCAGCTGAAGGTGAGGAATTTTCCATACATACATACAGAATTTTCAGTTCTTAATTTAAGAGTATTGACGTGGAAAACTTGTGCTCTCAAGAGATCCTGTCGAAAACATGATGTCTGACCACGAACAGCAACGGTACCACGCCAGTTTTAGATATCTTCCCTGTGATATTTGTAAAATAAATTTGTTGTTTACGTTAATGATGCACGTAACATCGCGGTAACTCAAGAGTCAGAGCACTGCTCCGGGTAAGTAGGGGTCGTGCGTTTGATCTCCACCTGAAATGTAGAAGATGACATAAAATATTGTTTTTCAAGTAAAATAAAAGTTTTCCCAAGTCATAAATAATTTTTGATTTCCAGGACATGGACGCAGGTTACCATGGCACCGGAGGACCGCTCACGGTGTCCCAGTTCCCGTACCACCCACCTCTGAGCTACAGCATCGTCAAGGCTGGAGAGGAGTTGGGTAAGATTTGCAAAGAGGTTTCTCGGATGAAATTTCTTGAAAATTAAACCATTGATATAGAGATCAAAGCTTCAAGAAAATTAAAATAAGTTGCCTGATGGAAGAGACTGGAATCGAACTCGGTACCTCTGGATTGCCGGTCCAGCGCGTTAACCTTTCCACCACCCTAACTCCCAAGTAACCTATTAATTTTTTCCTTATACTTCTTTGCATTGTTTGTTTGAAAGGCTTTACACCTTAGCGACCTCTATGTATTAATGGTTTAACATAAAAATTGTGGTGTATAACGTATATAAGAAAAGAGACACTACCTGTTTTTTGAAAATGTTTACTTGAACATAAAGACCCTTCAGCGTAACTATAGTCATCGAACATTAAAAGCCGATCCACGCCCTCATACTTCCGTCTAGTTTCCTCATGCACCTTCTTACTTAACTCATTATCTTCCAGGCTACCAAGCCCGTGACCTGAACGGCGCGCAGCACACCGGTTTCTCGATCGCGCAGACCACCAACCGCAACGGCTCCCGTCTCTCCGTGGCGCGCGCCTTCCTGCGCCCCGCCAAGCACCGCCCCAACCTGCACGTGATGCTGAACGCCACCGCCTCCAGGGTGCTCATCAACCAGACCACGAGGCAAGCGTATGCTGTGGAAGTCAAGAACAGCTTCGGAGGGACTGAAGTTATCTTCGCTAATAATGAAATCATTTTGAGGTGAGTTGTCTTGAGTTAAACCTCGAATTACCCATACAGTTGAACGTCACTGTCTCTAAGACAGAAGAATATATTGTCTACCAACAGTCTTTTATTTTGATTTTAGAAAAGATGTAAATGATTTTTGGATTTGTAGCTTTTCTCAAACATGGAATGAAAGGTCGTCATAGGTAACGTGCGTTATAACAGCCCGCCTAGCATAAGTACGCTTCGCGACTATTGTTGCGTCACATAGCATCACCCGTCACTATCTCACAGTATAGCGAAGAAAGAGATGGGTAACATTTCTCGCGCGAGAAAGAGTCGCGTGTCACAGTTGTGCTAGAGGTGCAGGCTTCGAAGTATCCCGTTTCGGGCGGAACAGCTTGAGAGAACTGTAAAGCAATTTCATACAAAATTAAAGGCATTATTAGCAAGGCGGGATGTTTCTTTTTTTTAACGATGGCATAAAACTTCTGTTTTTTATTTTATTTTGAGTGGTGTATTTTTTTATTTCATTGCATATGTTTGAGAAAAGCACTATTTATACCTAGCCATGAAAAGGGCTTGCCGGCTTCGTATCACTGTCTACCTACGGTCTGTCGTTTATATATTTCCCCGTCTGCAGTAATGTACTATTATTGCAGTTGAATCCAGCCCAACTAACCCTGATTACATTGTTCCACAGCGCGGGCGCCGTGGGTTCCCCGCAGATCCTCCAGCTGAGCGGCGTGGGCGACCCCGCCGCGCTGCGCCGCGCCGGCGTCAACGTCGTGCACAGCCTGCCGCCCGTCGGCAAGAACCTGCACAACCACGTGGCGCACTTCCTCAACTTCCACGTTAACGACAACAACACCACGCCGCTCAACTGGGCCACGGCCATGGAGTATCTGCTGTTCAGGGATGGACTCATGTCGGGGACCGGTAAGGAGTAAGGGGTTTACTTGGGTAGACTCCTCATACATCAGTCTATGAATAGTTCACTATTAGCAAGTCGTGCAGGGGCACAACCACGTGACCAACTTCCTGAACTTCCAAGACGCCGCTCAACTGGGCCACGGCCATGGAGTATCTGCTGTTCAGGGATGGACTCATGTCGGGAACTGGTAAGAGTTGAGATAACCTCATAATTTCTATCAGTCTCCTCATTCTGTAATTAAGCTAGCCCGACCGAGTAATGATTGTGTTTTTCTTATGAGGCTTTCGTACTTTGCTGGGTAGCAATGATAATGATACATTTCCGATCCATTCATAAACAGCATAATACAAAACTGAGACTTTTTTATCCAGCTTAGGATTGGAAAAATATGTTGCAAATCTTTGTGGACTTGTACTTGTAGCCAATGTGGCTATTTCGATGGATCTACTAAGGGTCCCGCAACCAAGAATGTGTGTTATGGTTTTATATAACGACTAGGAATATACCTATAATCATGCATTGGTTGTAAAAATAAACTCATAATTTCAGGTATATCAGAAGTGACAGCATACATCAACACCAAATACGCGAACCCGGCGGACGACAACCCCGATATCCAGCTGTTCTTCGGCGGGTTCCTGGCGGACTGCGCCAAGACCGGCATGGTGGGCGAGCGGCTCGACAACGGCTCGCGCAGCATCCAGATCATCCCCACCGTGTTGCATCCCAAGAGCAGAGGCCGGCTGGAGATCAGGAGCGCTGATCCCTACGACCACCCTAAAATCTTCGCCAAGTAAGTTCTAAGAGTAATTGAATCTAGAATTGCTAGCTGAATTCGCGAAGGTGGATGAGAGCCTGGATAATGGCTCGCGAAGCATCCAGATTATCCCCACCGTATTGCAAAGAGCAGAAGGCGGCTGGAGATAAGGATCGTTGATCCTTACCTATGATAATCCCAAAATCTATTTACGTGGCTTTCTGGTCAACTACCTCAATATCTAGATTGACAAATTAGATATGATATAAGCTTCACTACCATTGAGTCGGCTTACAGTGCTTAAACCAATATTATCATCATCAAAAAAGTACTCAATGACGAGTACAAATTAAATAGTCAAATTCTGAACAAACACTCCTTCTGACTACTTCTCGATTGGTTCCAAGTCGAGCGATACTTTCAACAATCGTTATAAAACATCCAATAACAATCACTTTAATTCTTTCAGCTACCTGACCCACCCTGACGACGTGAAAACCCTGATCGAAGGCATCAAGTTCTCCATCAAACTAGCTGAAACCAAGGCCCTTAAACGCTATGGAGTGAAACTGGACAAGACTCCAGTGAAAGGCTGTGAGAAGATCAAGTTCGGGTGCGACGCTTACTGGGAGTGTGCGGTCAGGATGCAGACAGCGCCAGAGAATCACCAGGCCGGGAGCTGCAAGATGGGACCACGAGGAGACCCAACGGCTGTCGTCGATAATCTGCTGCAGGTAAGACTCACACAAATCAAACTAAATATTTTTCCAAGGTAATCTTTATCCACTTGTGTTTAGTTTATCCACGTTAGCCGCGTGCACCCGGACAGGTGGGCTTATATAGTCACGAAATGGGTGCCGCAAAATGGGCGGCGACGTCAAGGCAGACTGAAACGGATTTGGAGGGACGATCTATAGATGCATTCCTAGTCGACTGGCTGGAAGAAACAGCTATCAGGGAGTGGTGGAGATCTAATCGCGAGGCCTTTGTCCAGCAGCGGGACACTCTAACGGGCAAATAAAAAAGAAACAAAATCTTTATCTAGCAATTTTTCGGTTGATTTAATTATCTTGGATTGGCAATGTTCATCAGATTACACGTCTTGTTATTTTGATCCATGATCTCAAAGGAACTCGTAGTTCATTTTATTGTGATAATTATAGGATGCTGTTCATGATGACGTTTAACTAATCCTGCCTATCAGTTACCTATTCAGGGGCCTAACCTAAACAAGTTACATAGGTAGCAAGCATTAGTTTTACGAAGTGATGTACCGAGTGTGATGAACTTAGTGTACCTTTAACTGATCCTGTCTGTCCAGGTGCAAGGTCTGGACCGGCTGCGGGTGGCCGACGCCAGCGTCATGCCGGCGGTGACGTCGGGCAACACCAACGCGCCCGCCATCATGATCGGCGAGCGCGCCGCCGACTTCATCAAGCAGCGCTGGTTGGCCAACACACAGGTGACAACAACAATCACTTCGTTGCGCACCTCAATTACACAGGGATACAAAACATGAGAGATGTACAGTAAAAAATTAACATAGATTAACAACAGGCGGTATTATCGCTAAATAGCGACCTCTTCCATACAACCTTTAGGTAGCGGAGTAGATGAACAAAAGTTTGAATTGAGTAGGTGATGCAAAACAACTTTTAAGTCAGAAAAAAATAACTACAAAAATAAAAAAGCAATAAACATACCTACATAAATATAACAATAAGCAGACTAACTTTAAATTGTTTCGTCGTTCCCTCACAACTGAGCCGTGAACAGCTATAAAACGTGATGACAGATCATGATCGTGACTGTAACAAGGCATTTTCGGGATAAGGGAAGCACTTAACTGACATACTTACATTAGGAAAGGTTAAGGCGATATTGTCCGGCCGTGGTCGCGCGGAACTGATTGACGCTCTTCAAGCGCTGACGCGCGACGATTTTTAGCAGGTTTTTAGTTCTAGTGATTAAATAAATAATTGTATCAAGACAATCCTAGCGAATTTACCTAGATAATGTTAGTATCCATACATTTAAGCAAAAAACGGGTAAAAAAACTTCGTATTTTAGCCTTGCCACTGAAAAAATATTACAAATAGAGGTAACTTTGGGATTCTTTTCTATCGAGCGAAATTTATCCAATCATGTTGGTGAAAACGATTTTTTAATCGCAAGATCCTTAAGTATGATATATATGTTTTTCATAATCTTCAAACACTGCTTAATATGTTTACGACTCATTCCAAAATTAGTGAGTTCGGCGTCTACTGGGAAAAGAGCGCCTTAATAACATTCCACTTTGTTACTATTTCTAAGACACTAGTATGAAAAAGTTAGTAACTATATAATCAGAATTAAGTATGAAAATTTTGACATATTTAAATTAAACCATATTACTTATTTTATTACCTAACATATTTTCACGTTACTACGTACTTAACTTGAAAATGTTGATTACAAAATGGAACATCATTAATATTTCTTAATTATGTCATAAATGTAACCCTTCTCACGAAAAAAGACAGGACGAAGTAGGTACAAGCACAAGTCTGTCACCGGCTGGTAGATTTGTCGTTCGAGACTTTGACACTGGATCTGGAAAACTTGGATCAGTTTATCCCTATAAAATCATAATCAACCCTGAATCACCCCACCTAGACATCCTTGACTGGTGAGAGCTGGCTCTGGCGGAGGCCAGGATCCACTTTGGGTTGTCGCGCTCAGTTAGTTAATTTTTTTAGGTGTGCTGAATGAAACATGCTAAGGAATTCCTCTGTCACTGAGGGAATTGCCATGATTCCCCGTCGTCCTTAAATCGATCTAGCCCTACTGACCCTAAGTTGATCTTCCAGGCTCCGTTCCCGCTGAGCACGCACGGCGGCGTCAGCAACACGCTGCAGGCGAGCGACTCGCAGCAGCACCCCGTCTGGCAGCGATACTAACCATACAACCACCACGACACCACAAACACCTTCATAACAGCAGTGATGGCGTCTTATACAGTGTTCAATTATTTGGTGATCAATATGCCTTAAAGTGGGCCTAGCCTTGAAAAATCCGGCACTGCTACTTTAATGATTCATAAACACACAAGAACTTTGGCTCGATGCTCCGTTTGGGTGGATTTCACCAACGATATTGAGCAGTCTTCATCTCGATCAGACGAGGGCTAACCGTTTTAGAGTAGCCAAAATTTAGAGGTCAACAATTGTGATTGATACGTACGTACGGGGCCATTTTTTCTGAAGTTGTACCCCTCACTTCCTAGATTTTAGATTTGTTATGATATGAGAATCACGAGCTCGTTCGAACTTATTAGGAGAATAAAAGTGTCCCAATAATTTATCGTTCCATTCTGTTACCATTTCCATGTAACCTACTATAGCGGTAACGTAATGGAAAAACAAAGACATGAAAATGTTGATCTACCTTTTTTCCTAATTAGATCGAAAGAGCTCGTGATTCTGAATAGAACATACCTAAAAATCCAAAAACTAAAACAATAATTTGGGGTTTAAAAAATGGCAAATCGATCTATACTATCTATGGAACCACTGGAAATAAAATCCTGCCTATAAAGCTGATAGATTTTTCTATCGGATATCACGGTCAAGATATTAAAAACTGTAATGAGCATTCAGCGTCCATTTTCCATAGAACTCATAAAATATTGGAAAAAAAAACACGTTATGCGAAAATCCTTGCCTTTTTTTGTTTCGGTATTTAATTGTGTTATGTTTACACGTACTTGTGTCAAATTACCTGCATACAAAGGTTGTATTAGAGTTACCAATATTCTTTTAGTTACCATTCGTGCGCTTTTGCGTATTGTACAAAGTATTTTTTAGACAATTTGATACAAATACTCTAATAGATTAAGTTACTTCTAAGTTTTCTTTATTTATTGATAAATGGAATTAAATTGTAAGATACTTTTATTTTTTGAGACTACTTTGGCGAACAGATTATTTTTTAGCGTAAATTTTAAATAAATAATAAGAAATATATTTTGTTTTTTCTGTCCTTCCCAGAAACGGATATTGAATTAACATAGGTCAGATCTTATCTTATAGGTCACAAAAAATTGGTACCATACACTAATGGGGAACAGAAAAGTTTTCAATAATCTTTTTTTACTGGTAGAAATAACTCCCCTCGAATTTAGAAAAAAGTTAGACTATTCTGCAACATTCACAGATGAAAAAGCAAAAAATGTTTTCCGCCTTGTACTAGTCTTATACGGATACAGATTACTACGGAGGAGCAATCATATAAACGGTCCGCTGGGCCATTTCACTTGATTTTGCAGGGTTGCTACCATAAGTCCTCGATATCTATTTAGGTATATGTATATACTGTTTTACATTTTCTTTTTAAATTATTCAATTGAAAAAATAAATGATTGAAAACAGTAAATTGCAATTTATATTATGGTCCGTAGACCACCGCAAGGTATTCGTATAAAACCCGTTGTAAGACGAAAAAAAAGTCCTCTTTTATTTTTTTTCAAGCTACGGAAAAATCTGTTACTTTTTTTAAATGTCTACTATTCACCCTTGGCATACTTATTAAAACAAGATATTGTGTTGGTTGACTTCATTTATTATTATTAGTAATACACCAGATACACCGTTTAGAATGTAAAAAGACTAGGACTGTTTCAGTGACACCAAAGTTTGTCAACAAAATCATTGAAGACACAATCATAAAATATTATATATCATTATACAGTCAAATATAGAGCCTCCTCCTTTTGTTGAAGTCGGTTATAAAGTGAAAACATTGCGCGGTTAAAAGACACGGACCTTAAAACCGCACATTTTGAAGAAAACACGATAAACACAAACAGACAGCTTCATTGCCCAAAAGTAAAAATGTTGAATATTCAATTTCTACTAAAACACTTCTGTTTAAATTATAGAATATAATCATTTTTAGGGTTCCGCGCCTAAGTGTAAAAACGGGACCCTATTACTGAGACTTCGATGCCCGTCCGTCCGTTCGTCCGTCTGTCACCAGGCTGTATCTCAAGAACGATGATAGCCAGACAGTTGAAATTTTCACAGATGATGTATTTCTATTGCCGCTATAACAACAAATACTAAAAATAAAATGAAATAAATATTTAATGGGGGCTCCCATACAACAAACTTGTTATAGATTATGGTACGGAACCCTTCATGCGCGAGTCGGACTCGCACTTGCCCAATTTTTAGTATAAGTATTATTAATAGAAATTTAATATTCAAAATTTTTAGGCCTAAAGGCTAGAAAAGTAATTACATTAACAAAAAACATAACTAAGCACCTAATAAGCATAATAAAAACGAAACTACATCAAATAAACTAGTAATGAACGACACATGTCCCACAGTTAGGCTACGCGGGTTACATACAGTTCACTATATTTAACTTTTCTACATCTAGTTCATAGTTCATTTCATATACCAAGACCCGATTCCAATTGAGCCTAAATGAGAACCATAATTAATCTTTCGTTGACTAATTACTTTATAATCTCAGATTTTCAAAGCGTTAATCTTTGTTATATTCTGTTCTATTGTTACCACCGAATGACGTACCGTAAGGTCGGGGTACTTTGACCCCACAAGGTTACTTTGTCCACCCATAGAAAACCATGACTTGATTTGACTAATCTACTATTGTACGGAACGGGGTGTAGGGAGGGGTGAGTACGCTTAGGTATGCGACGCTAGGCTATTGGCACACCCCTCCAAGTGGTGTCTCATACACGTCCTCGTCGCCTCAGGATCTGCCGCCGAACGGAACTGGGGCGAACCCGCCTCATTTCGGGTCGTACACCCCGGAAATACCAAAGGTCGAATCGGGCGTCGCTCTATTTACCATCTACCCCGGACCTAAGGTAGCCAAGTATGAGAGGCCCAACCCCCCCAATCTAAGGTGTTAATCGTACCGTGCCGAGAGATGCATGGCTGAGGGGGAGCTCAGTCGTTAACGGTGTACCCTCGAAACCGGGCAAAATCGAGGGGTAGTCTTTGCCTTACTCCTGTAAGCGGGGCAATGCAGGAGTGGACCTAATGTTTCCCTAGCTTCTCGTGGGTTCAAAAACGGATTCTATTAAAAAAACCAACATTGAAGGTACCCTGGAAGACCTATGCCAGGAACTACTGCCCCTAACGGTAGGCGCGGAGCAATCTGCCCAGACGTTGGAGCAACCTATGGAGGTGGGAGGGAGCACCAGCATGGTGGAAAGGGCCGTCTGCGGACCAAACCCGCCAACCGGTGATCCCCCCACCACCCACCAGCGACCTGCCAAGAAATTGGGAGGCTCCGCCAAAGGCCGCTATAGGGCTCTTATAGGAATAGGTGTGCCGCACGCTGATGCGACGCAACTTTCCGCAAAGAGCTTTGCGGAACTAAAGGCCATGGGGTATAAGTTTGGGGCCTCACAATCCAAACCTGAGCAAAAGCCGGTAAAACGGCCACGCTCGGAGGAGGAATCGCCACAGGGGAATGCATCTAAAGCCCCAAGGGTGAGTGAGACCCCCCCAACTAAACCTCCGCCTACACAGGCTTATAGCGAGGTCCTTAGCCAGATCCGGGTCGGCATCAAGGACTCCAGTCCCATGACGGACGCACAACTGGAGTCCCTCTGCAACACCATCTTGCAGAGAATTGCAACCATGGAACCTGGAGAGGGACCTACTTTCAAGGGCTACTCGTACAAGCCCGGCTGGCTGCTCGTCACATGTAGCGACCAGCAGTCCAAGAGCTGGCTCGAGCAAACCACACCATCCCTAAAACCATGGCCAACAGCTAACCTCGGTATAATACCCGAAAATGAGCTCCCCAGGCCAAACATAGGGATGGTGTACATCCCAGAGATAGATGCGACGAAGGTCGGGCGGTCGCTATCTCTCCTCCGTGCGCAAAACAAGGGGCTGCACACGGAGTTCTGGAAGGTCATCCACACAAAGGTCGAAAAGGGCGGGGTTATGCTAACCGTGTCCCTAGACGACCAATCTGTGGATACCCTCAAGAAAAGGGAGCTAAAGGTTAGCCTTGGCTTCCGGGAAGTCCAGTTCCGACTAAAGGGCCCGGCTAGGGCCCAACAGTCGGTATCTGAGGCAACCCCAATCCCACCACCGCCAGCCTCAAACCCACCCCCCGCAGACCCACAGGTCCTCCCAGGACCATCAGGGCCTCCCACCCTCATCATTACCCAGCCGTCCCAGAGCACGACACCTGCGCGAAAGGTCCCTGGACCAAAACGGCAGTTCCCCTCCCAACACCTTCTCAACACGGGCACTTCAGGGCGGTTTCCCCCAGGCAGGGGAACGCATAGGGGTGCGAACCACCCCAGGGGAAGGGGCACGACCCACAATAGGGGAGGACGGCGAGGGCGCGGCAGTGCCCAACGGCCGTAACAACCAAGACGCAACACCCAGGGGAGCGAAGTTCCTACAGGCCAACCTGCACCACGCCATCGCGGCCTCAGCGGTCGTGGAAAAAATCTTTAGCGACAATGGCCGGGACATCGCCCTCATACAAGAACCATGGCTAAACCGCGACTCCAAGATTGCGGGACTGAGTAATGCAGGTAAAATTTTAGCTCACGAAAATGGAACCAAACCAAAGGCCTGCATCGTGTTTAACAAAAATATTAACTTTCTTCCTGTTTCAGAATTATGTAGCGACGACTTAGCCGTCGCATACGTCGATCTCAAGGGGCGGGGCAATCAGAAGGTGTTAATCTGCTCTGCATATCTGCCCGGAGAGAAACTAGATCCCACTGAAGAACTGACTAAAGTTCTGGAATACGCCAAAGAACAAAAGTCGGAACTGATAGTGGGTTGTGATGCCAACGCTCACCACACCATTTGGGGGAGCACAGGAATCAATAATAGAGGTGAGTTACTCTCTAACTTTATCTTTACTAACTGTCTGCATCTGTTGAATAACGGCAACACGCCGACCTTCGTTACTAGGGCCAGGCAGGAAGTACTCGATATAACATTTGCAACTGAAAAGGTAGCCAACTGCCTCGCCGACTGGCACGTAAGTTGTGAAAACTCGATGTCGGACCATAAACATATCTTTTTAGTGTGAAAGGATTAGAAATCGCCGAACGGGAAAAGCGCAGGAATCCAAAAGAGACCGCCTGGGACACATACAGTGCCCTGCTAAAAGAGTACCTAAAGGAAACCCCAAAACACATAAAAACACCAGATTCTCTCAACTCAGCCGTAGAGCTCATGACAGAAGGCATCAACAGGGCCTACGAAAGGAGCTGTCCACTGAGGGAACCGAACAACAAAAACAAGACGACGTGGTGGAACAAAAAGCTGGAAAGGCTCCGTGTCTCCACTCGACGCATATTCAATCACTCTACCAAACCTAGCGAATGGGAAAGGTACAAAAGAGCGCTAACAGAATAAAATAAAGAGATCAGAAAAGCCAAGAGAGCGTCTTGGAAAAGATTCTGTGAAGAGATTGCCCAAACCCATAAAGGAGCGAGAATTCACAAAATACTAGCCAAGACACCAACAAATTATCTCGGACTCTTGAAGAAACCAGATAATACCTTTACGACCACAGAAGAGGAGACGCTAGAACTCCTCAGGGACACACACTTCCCCGGATCGTACTCCACCAGCGATACACGACGATGCGCCCACAAGAGCTACCAATCTCACAGGGCACACAATACTGACTGGAACTTGGCTGCAAATATTTTCAGACCAAACCAAATTAAATGGGCCTTGGAAAAATTCAAACCATTTAAATCTGCGGGAGATGATGGAATATTCCCTGCCTTACTACAGGAAGGCCGCGATATACTCCTCCCGCTTCTGGTAAAAATATTTAGGGCGAGCTTCGCCCTGAGCGTGATACCAGAGCAATGGACTAAGGTCAAGGTACGCTTCATACCAAAAGCAGGGAAAAAGGACTATTCACAACCTAAATCCTTCAGACCCATCAGTCTAACCTCCTTCCTACTAAAGACTATGGAAAGGGTAATTGACCAACACGTACGAGCTAAACATCTGGTAACAAGGCCACTCAGTCCCTGCCAGCATGCCTACCAAAAGGGGAAATCCACAGAAACTGCCCTGCTAGATCTGGTCGACAAGGTGCAGAAAACCCTAGAGGATAAGCAAACAGCTCTATGCGCGTTCTTAGATGTAGAAGGGGCCTTCGACAACACACCTACAGATACCATCATTAAAGGTATGGAATCAAAAGGTGTAGACGGCACCACAAAAAGATGGGTTCGGAGTATGCTCTCGAACAGAACAGTAATACTAACCCTAAATGCCACCACGCATGAATTTCACACCAAAAGAGGATGTCCACAGGGAGGGGTCTTATCACCACTTCTGTGGACTCTAGCGGTGGACCAACTCCTTGTTCGAATGGCGGCCAGGGATTATGACGTACAAGGATATGCCGACGATATCGTAGTCATAATCAAAGGACCCTGCCTTAACACAATCTCGAACATCATGCAAGGAGCTCTCAACACTATCTGTACATGGTGCAGAGAAAACGAATTGTCTATCAATGCAAACAAAACCATTATAGTGCCCTTCACAAATAAAAGGAAACTCGACAAGCTCAACACTTTAAAGCTATACGGACAACCTATACCATTTACAAATAAAGCCAAGTATCTAGGGGTCACCTTTGACCAAAGGCTAACTTGGAACACGCATTTGAACAATATAATCCAAAAAGCGAAAATGGCACTGTGGACATGCTGTCGAATGGCAGGAGCAAGATGGGGCGTAAGACCCAACATTGCTATGTGGCTATACACAGCAGTCGTGAGGTCGCCTCCGCTGTCTGGTGCAATAAGGCCAACCAAAAGACAGCGATCCTAAAACTAAGCAGCCTACAACGCACTGCCTGCATTATTGCAACAGGAGCCCTGTCTTCGACGCCGGGTGCGGCCCTGGACGCACTGCTCGACCTAACACCTCTGCACCTACAGGTGCAGAAAGAGGCCGAGCAGTGCATCTACAGGCTTTGCACACTGTCCAAGACGAAATGGCGCTCACAAGCACTGAACAAACTAAAGGCTTCAGTGTTCGAAAACAAACTACTGTGCATGCCCTCTGACGACATGCTCACTGAATGTATCTTTACGCAATACTACTCAGTGGAACTACCCTCAAGAGACGAATGGCTAAACGACCAAATGTCTCTCAAAGAGGGCTGCCACATCTGGTATACGGATGGTTCCAAAAAAGGAAAAGATGTAGGATGTGGGGTCTATGGACAGAGACCAAAGCTCAATGCAAGCGTCAGCATGGGCACAGAGGCCTCAATCTTCCAAGCGGAGATCTTTGCCATAAACAAATGTGCAGAGATAAACCTTGACAAGAACATAAGACACTGCCACATATACATCAACTCGGACAGCCAAGCTGCCCTGTTGGCACTGGAATCACTAGAGGTTAAATCTAAACTAGTCCAACTATGCAAAAACAATTTAAATGCCCTAGGCGAAACCAACAAAGTCACTCTTAGATGGGTACCAGGTCACTCCGATATTGACGGAAATGAAAGAGCAGATAAACTCGCAAGAGATGGCGCGGACAAGCCCCTTGTCGGCCCAGAACCGTTCTGTGGAATCACAAAACGCCAGGCTTATTCTCTGCTCAACGATTTACACAAATCTAAGGCGATCGAGATGTGGGTGGCTGTGAAAGGACAAAATCACTCGAAAACCCTTATAAAAGGCTTTGTTCAGAGGTTATCTAAAGAGTTACTACAGCTCAAAAGGTCAAAAGTCTGTGCGGTGACTAGAACTCTGACCGGTCACTGCAAGCTGAAAAAATACCTGTCCCTAATGGGTATGGAACAGGACGCAACGTGCAGGTTCTGCCAAGAGTCAGAGGAGACAGCTATGCATATCCTCTGCTCCTGTGGACCACTTATGCACAAAAGAAGTATCCACTTAGGGCAACACTTTGTGCCCCCAGAGGAGATACAACAACTCACGGCCCAAAGAATCTGGGAATTCCTGGACTCAACGGGCCTCAGCAGTGAGCTTTAAGACAGGGCTGCCACAATAGATCAATTTTGGTCGATGCGGCACACAAAAGGCCCAAGCGGAAATAATAACAAATTGTACGGAACCCTCGGTGGGCGAGTAAACTCGCACTTGGTCGTTTTTTTAGTAAATTATGGACTCGATAAAATGCATGCATTTTTATGGATAGCCAAAGTATAACCTCGTAGGGTCAAAGTACCTCGACTTTACGATACTGAAGTGGATTCGGGCCTTGCCCAAGTAACACAGACTAAGCACGTATACAGCCTTTATACAGCTTAAATTAGAGTTATAATGCCTGTATAAGCCCTTATACAGCATGTTTGCTATCTGGGTGGCATATAAAATTTACTATACACTCCGCGAGCTGATAGAACGCCATTCGGGCTCAGGTAAAATCGGAGGCACAAAGCTCGACCGAAGACGTGCGAGCGAGACAGGTAATAAACCCGATGACCATCTCATCACCTCACGGACTTAAGTCGTATCTACAAATGATCCTGACCACCTTGGAGACAATTATCACCAACCTTATTAATCTAAAAACCGATTAATATCAAGGATTACGATTAATGACGAAAAATAACAATACAATTTTGATATGGATTTACACATGTGGTCGATTAAGTATAGTTTATGGGTAAAACGCAGGAGCGTTTCGGCCGCCGTTTCTGTATATTAAGAAATTTTGAATAGCATAACTTTCTTTGAAGTTCGTCGCAACTGGAAAAGCTCACAAATGAAAGACTTAAAAAATTATGTTAAATATGTGTAAGATCATAAAAGGAGCAGGCAGCTGAAACTCCCCTGAGTTTTACTCAATAATTATACATCAAATACATACCTACTTATTTAGTATGTTATTTCCATGAATTATTGAACGTGTTTAGTTTAACTTTTCACGATGCAAAACTGATACTTGTGATCCCATTTCAATGATATTTTATCATTTGTTCATCTCATGATAAACGCAAACATCATAAACCCGCTGACGGGTCAATTTCTCCTTGGCGTGTTTTACTCCAATCATAACGATTAAACCTTTAAACGACTACCTAGGCAATGGACCGATGATTGAGATTATCATACTAATTAGCTATTAATAACTACATAAAGCGAAAAATTACTAACTACACAAGAATTCCAACAATACATAAAAAATAGTTCATTTCTTTTCTATGCCATAAATAGAATTTTAATCACGAAATGTTCTTATAAGATTATATACTGAATAAGAGTCAAATCCAGGGTATACACATTGTCAATCGTCATATTTTAACCGATATAATTATATTTTGTTATTCCGCAGCCGGGCGAAAAGCCGCAAATCCAAAATATTTATCAAATACTAAGTAACCATTTTTTTATGAATCTGCGAGTTACAGCAAAATCAAATTTTATTCAAATTTACGTAAACACTAAACTAATTGGTGACGCGTTCATTATAAGAAGTTTTATTCTAAAATATTATTAATATTAGGAAGTATTTTATTTGTAGGTACCTATTTTATAACTACACTTATCAAGCTAATTACTTATCTGAATAAAATAACTAATTAAAGTCACATATGAGCGTAATTTATTTTTTATTTGCGTGTGGATCTATGTATCTATACAGCAATTTAAAAAATGTGGTGTTAATTTACCCATTTAAAATAATTTGGAAAAATATAACTGTGTGTTTGAAATAAAATTAATGTTAAGTTCTTTACAAGTATAAGAAAATTTAAATCTTACGCGTACACCTTTAATGCTGTCAGTGTTACAACCCAAATTCCGTAGCAATCCATAATACTAACTATTTATCTATACTATAATTATCCACCAATCAATGGCCTAAGTCTTTAACATACTATATAAGCGAAGTCGTATCGGAAAACGTTTTTCGTGGCTATCTAAGCTAATACGAAAACAGCATACGCGACACACAGGCTTGACGAGAGATGATGCGAGCCGGCAGCCATAAGAGTGAGCGAGACACACGTACCGCGCAGCGCTGCCGCAGTCGCGACATCTCCGTAAGAATAACCTGTGCGAGGTGAACTATACAGTTTTAAACTGTAATAAGGCCATTCATTATTTATTTCAATCAAATACCGTATTATCCTAAAGTTACATATTAAACTTAGGTATCACTTACATTAATAAACACCAAGCATTGCTATAATTTATGACTATTTGTGGCGTTATCTGGGGAAAGGGACCTTATTGTCGGTTCTAGTTGCCGAGATAATCGCGTTTAAAGTAAAATGTCGAAAAAAAAACAATTTTTCTTTTTTTACTCTATATTAATAAGCAGGGTCTAAAATTTAATCTGACAAAGACACAAGTTTTTAAATCGATTTTTTAAGACTTAGAACAGCCCAAGTTTAGTGAAAAAGGGACCTTATTGTCGGTGCCCCTCTTGTATGCTTTCTGTGAGCTCGGTATCGGTTTGAGAGACGTGTCGGTACTTGTCAGCGCGTCAAAGGATAATTATTGATCATTAGGAGTATCCTTGCTCATCTCTCACACTCCCACTTCTTAGGAGTGTGGGGGGAGGGCCTTATCTGTACTATGTACACTTAGGCTACTTCTGTCGCGGCCCGTTACTACGGGCCGGTCATTCTGGTGACGCGTGGTTGCGACGGCGGTTTCTTAGTTGGTTGGTCCTTCGTGATGTTCCATGACTCCTCGAGGCCCGGGTGGAGCTTTATCTCCTCTTCTTATTTCACACTGTTGGTGGTGGTGGTGTCGCTGCATCTGCAGCTCGTAGCAGCTCGTGGCGGGATTCATCAGCTTTCCGGAACATTGTGCTGGCCAGTCTGCTGATCTAGGCGTCTAAGGGTTTCCATTTCTGTGCCCTCTGTATATGGTCATTCCGCACGAAGCGTGGGTAATCTGTAATGTGTCTCAGTGCCAGGTTTTCTTGGGCTCTCATTTTGTTTCGGTTTGTGGTAGCCACTAGGGCGTACCATGCCAGCGCCGCGTATGTGAGCCTGGACCTCACATACGTTTTGTAGATCCCCAGCTTCGTGCGGATCGGCAGGTTGCTCCTTAGGACTGGTCTCAGCGTAGTTCACGCTGGTCTGGTTCTTGAAACCACTTCCGCCACGTGCGGCTTCATGGTGAGGCCCCGATCTATGGTGACACCCAGGTACCTCACCGTGTGCTTCCATTCCACGTCTTGACCAAACATGCTGAGTGGAAGTGAAGTCTGTTTTCTTCCGGACATGAAGGCCTGAGTCTTGGTGACGTTGACAGTAAGCCTCCAGTCCTCAAGCCATCTTGGTAGGGCGTCTAACTGGGTCTGCATCTTCCTGACGGCATGGGCGGGGCTGACGGATGCGGTGTAAAAGGCCGCGTCATCCGCGAACAGCCCCAGCTTGACGTCGCCTCCTACCACTGGGATGTCATCGGTGAAGGTTGCGTAGCATACTGGTGAAAGGCAGCTTCCCTGAGGGACTCTTGCTTGGATTGGGCGCTCCGAGGACAGTGCCTGTTCCACTGCCACTTGGAACTTGCATTCGCTCAGGAAGGACTTATCACCGTTATGATGCTGCGTGGGGCCGTGGTGTTCAACAGTTTGTACAGCAGCCCCTCGTGCCATACCCAGTCGAACGCTTTTTCCAAGTCGCGCATGACAGCCACAACATGCTCCTTCTTGTCGCTTGCATTGGCCATAAAGTGAAGCACGTGAGTGAGCTGTAGCGTTGCCTGAATACGAACTGTTCCGAACGGGGCTCGACGTGGGGGAGAAGCTTCCTCGAACACCTTGGAGAGGGTGCTGAGCAGAGTTATTGGCCTACAGCTCTCCGGTCTTCGGCAGTCTTTGCCAGGTTTGGGCAGCATAACTACCCTCCCAGTCTTCCAAGTTTGGGGAAAGTGACCCGAGCGCATGGTCCCGTTGAACAGGCGCGTCACTGCCACAATGGGGATCGAATCGGCACCCGGGGCTTTCTTGGGGTCGCAACGTTGGAAGGCTCGCTGCATCTGGCTGGGGGAGAAGAAGACCGCGTCTTCCTCTGCTCTTGCTGGTGCCTCCGAAGTACCTCTACAGGTGTTCTGTGATGCTCTGCTGGTGTTCTGCATTGTGCATCGGGTTGGGCCTAAATTGTCCCTCCAGGTACTCGGCGAAGATCTCTGCGTGATCCTCAGCCTTGTACGAGGGTCAAACTGAAAGTTTTTAGAAAATCAAAAACTGAACTAACTAGCAAGTTGTTAGTTTTATTATATCTTTTGGAAATAGTTTCCCTTCACATCAATACATCGCTGTATCCGATGGAACCACTGAAAAAAGCGCTTTGCCCTCTCCTCCCTAGGGTTCTCTTCGACTACCCTTTGACACGCAGCCACTGCTTCCTCGGCGTCCATAAAACGTTTTCCTAGAAGTTTTTCTTTTATTTTCGGAATTAAATAAAAATCGCAAGGTGCGAGGTCGGGGCTATACGGTGGATGACCCAGTAATTCTACGTCTGACGTCGCCAAATAGTCGATCGTTTGCTTGGTGGTGTGCGACGAGGCGTTGTCGTGGTACAGGAGGACCCTACTGCGAGGTCGCTTCTCCCGAACTTTTTCCAAGACAAGTGGTAAACAATTGTTAGTGTTCCAGTCTCCGAAAACTGTGTTTTGATCCTCTATAACAATTGTTGCGATATGACCTGTCATTCTGAAGAACGACACCACCATCTTTTTTCCCACGCTTCGACTTCTCTTCACATTAGTTGGCAACTCCTCTGAAGGAAACACCGACTGAGCAGACTTTTTATAGTTTCAGGTTTATAACAGTAAATCCAGCTTTCGTCATCCGTAAGCATGTTGAAAAAAACATTTGAGTCACCTCCGGTAATCTTTGAACCATTTCACGGCACCAATCTACACAAGAGAGTTTTTGGGCCTTTGTCAAATTATGAGGTATCCACCGGGCACAAAGATTCCTGACTGCTAAATGTTCATGGAGGATTTTGTGCACTTGACTCATACCAATGCCTAAGCTCGTCGGAATCCGCTGATAGGTCACTCTTTTGTCAGTCTCTATCGCACGCCGCACAATACTGATATTGTCTTCAGTCGTCGCCGTCGAAGGCCGGCCCTCACGCAGATCATCGGTGAAATTAGTGCGACCACGGTTAAACTCATTAAACCAGTTGTAAACAGTGGCACGAAATGGGGCTTCATCATGAAAGGCCAATCGAAGTCTCTCATAACTTTCTTGTTGACTTCAATGACATTGAAAGTCATAAAAAATCATTGCACGAAAATTCTCTCGCCTAAAATTTATGCCTACGTGACACACACAATTTTCAATTCACCGCCAAATCGTAAAACAAATGACAAACGAATTAAATACATACACAATAATATTCGCAGAGAGATGAATTTTCAAAATCTAAACTTATTTTTAGGGTTCCGTACCTCAAAAGGAAAAAACGGAACCCTTATAGGATCACTTTGTTGTCCGTCTGTCCGTCCGTCCGTCCGTCTGTCAAGACCCTTTTTCTCAGGAACGCGTGGAGGTATGAAGCTGAAATTTATATCAATTACTCAGGTCTACTGTCCCTTGAAGCTGTGAAAAAATCAAACTTCTAAGCCAACGCAATCAAAAGATACAGCCGTTTATGCCGCAAATTTTCGACACTTGCAAGGGAATCAAAACCTACAGGGTGCTTCCCGTGAACTCAGAATCTTGAAATTTGGTACGAAGCAACGTCTTATAGCATAGATAAAGGAATAATTACGAAAACCATAATTTTTTTTTTTAATACCTAACTTTGCACTTAATTTATATGGGGCGCTATACATACCAGGTGCAAACTTAACTTAACCACTTAGGGATGGAAAGTGTTTGTACGGAACCCTCGGTGCGCGAGTCCGACTCGCACTTGGCCGGTTTTTTTTATTATATCGTTTACAAGTGGCCTGTTCTAAAAACTTTCAGTGTCACCCTCGTAGCGTGGAGTATTGTCTACAGGGTCGTAGAGTGGTCTTATTGCCTCAGGTTTTGTCGCTAGCTGTCTGCAGATAGGTGAATGAAGGGGACATCACCCTCTTCAGACGCTAGGTGGCTCTCCCAACTCTCGGCCCTGTGTTCTGCGAGCGCCTTCTTGGTTTTTATGATCATGGCGTTGAGCTCTGCCTTGATCGTCGGGCATCTTGTAGCCTGCCATTTTCTGCGCAGGCGGCGCTGCTCCTCGATCATGCTCCTAATCCTCGCCGGGAGGGGCGTGTGCCGCTCTGTGGCGGGGATGGTGTGGGAGGCTGTTGATAGCGCCGCCTGTAGTCCAGCTGTGACCAGGTCTGCCGCTTTTTCCAATTCGTCAGCTGTGGAGACCGGAGTAGTGTGGCACGTGTGGTCTCTTCTAGTTGTTGTGTGAATGTCTCCCAGCTGACTCGGTGTTTGGATCTCCTAATTCCCATTAATGGATCCATTTCGATACACATGAGGATTGTCCGGTGATCGGATGGTAGGTCCGGCAATGCCTCATGTGTAAATCAGGCGTCAATTTGGCTGGCGACGCAGCAAAATACAAATTAAAAGGATTTTTCAAGACTTAACTATGTCACTAAACATTTTACGTCCGACACTAAGGTCCCTTTTCAAATACGTTAATCATTTAGTGTTTGCCGAACCAAAATTATAGGTTTTTAGTAAGAGTTTAATACTAAAGTGCTCTAAAAATTAAGACTATCAAAATTAAACATAAATTTACAGTCGATATCAGATGATATCACTAAATATTTTACCACCGACGATAAGGTCCCTTTTAGAAAATATAAAGTGGTTGTACCAACTTTTTACTAAACTTTATCTTGCATTTTGAGACTTATTTGGCTATGTTTTAGCGTAGTAGATGTATATGTTTGTTGATTTTGACTGTTTAATTAGATTTATAAACACAAAGCTATTTTTGTTAAAATAATTATTTTTTTATAATAAACAACGTTGATTCAAATCGAAGTAGCTCTTATTGAGTGTCTAATTACATATAATATTTATTCCTTCTATAATATCTAACGAAAATACACTATAAATACGAATTTAAGTAAAAATCCATCAATATATATTTTTTTACTTTATGCACTTTGGCAAGGTAAACTATACGAAAACAGATATACAATTACAAAATTGTACTTGAAACCTGAAAGCCCATACAATCTACTCCTCAAATAGCATATTATCTATGTAACTTCCAACAATAACATACTTTAATGGGGTGTAGAAGTTTGAATTCAATTTTCTCATAATCACCTTTTCTGACTTTTGAGTTTCAATTTTTTTTTTTTAATATCTATTGAACCTACATGCATGTTTTTTAACACGGTTCGATAGCTCAATGTATGTAGATTATGGGGATATACAAACCTCAATACCGACAGTAAGGTCCCTTTACCCAGATAACGCCACATTTTATGACTTTTCAAGCCCCAATACAAGTACGAGTACTATAAAACAAACAAGATATACACAATCTAGGACAATAGGTTATTACACCTATTTCATACAAGACGAAAGTAATGTCCTAGGAAATTAATGGAATTTAAATCAATCATGAAATAGCATTAAAATTAATTTAATTGGAGCGTTTGCAAAAATGCGTTAAAATACGAAAATGTGTGACGCCATGCTGACGTAACTTCGTTTGTAAACAACGACACTGTTGTTTATGAAAGTGTAATATTTTTCAATTTTATATGAATTGCTATCTATATCGTTGGTAAGCAGTTCCTTAATGTTCAAATGATAGGTTAAAAACACCGGATTAGTTTTCGTTTTTCGTAATTTGTTTAAATTTTGAGGTTATACTGTTTACATATCTTAATGACGTCACACCGGCTGCAATCATGGCGGCTGCCTTTTCGCATAGTTTTATAAATATGAAATTTAAAATGAATTATAAAATGAATTATAAAATTTGAGTTTATGATTTAAAAAATATTTGTCGTTTTCTTATTGCTAATACTATTTCTCTTTTGTATTAAACTAATGTTTATTTCGAATAGTATTAAGCATAGGAAACCTAAATATATATTTTTTTTATTCATCAAAGTGAAAGATGGCTGAAAAAATTGAATTTGGAAATATGGATTTTAATCTGTATTTTGAAATGCTTAAAACGGTGACCGCCATTTTCGCTTTTGACAGTGACGTCAGCGGTCCCGTAAAGAAAACTGAAGGTCTGCTCCGACGACTTCTAATAGTGCCGTCCCTCTCGATCTCCTGTCAAAGTATATTGGAGTGACTACTATACGACGGTCGAATTTGGAACATTTACGCGGAATTGTTCGTCACGCCACAGATAAGAAAGAGGCAAAAATGGCGAACGGCGTTATTGACTGTTTATGAAATTTCTAATTTTAAATTAAATAAATTAGGTTTCTAGCTTTCACAAAAATGCAAGACATTTTTTTTAGACCTCGTAATATCATTATTAAGAGGCCTTATTCCTTTTGTTGTTTTTTTCATATTATGACAAATATATTGATAATTTCAACCAAATTTTTGAAGTGAATAATACTTTTCCCCGAGTTCTAGGTAGTAACATAGCTATTTCACGCTTTCATTGCGTGCAGTCAAAAATAAGTGGAAAAAACAAATGTTCCGTGTGAATTTTGTCAATTTCGAGTAGTTTTTGAAACAAAATTTATCAATAAAAAATTCATACTGTAAGTTTCAAATAGATGCCAATAAATCCCAATAGCCCTGTTCTAGGTAGTAACATCAATAATATGTTAAGAAACATGTTTGATCATAGAGAAAATGTCTAAAACAATCAGCATTTTAAAAGGAATAAGGCCTCTTAACCATTTCAAATATATTTCAAAAATGGGTCTGCTAGCCTATTGCTTTTTATAACACATAAATGTTTTTTAGACCTCGTAATATCATTATTAAGAGGCCTTATTCCTTTTGTTGTTTTTTTCATATTATGACAAATATATTGATAATTTCAACCAAATTTTTGAAGTGAATAATACTTTTCCCCGAGTTCTAGGTAGTAACATAGCTATTTCACGCTTTCATTGCGTGCAGTCAAAAATAAGTGGAAAAAACAAATGTTCCGTGTGAATTTTGTCAATTTCGAGTAGTTTTTGAAACAAAATTTATCAATAAAAAATTCATACTGTAAGTTTCAAATAGATGCCAATAAATCCCAATAGCCCTGTTCTAGGTAGTAACATCAATATTATGTTAAGAAACATGTTTGATCATAGAGAAAATGTCTAAAACAATCAGCATTTTAAAAGGAATAAGGCCTCTTAACCATTTCAAATATATTTCAAAAATGGGTCTGCTAGCCTATTGCTTTTTATAACACATAAATGTGTTAACATTTAAATTAATAATTTTTAAGACTGAATATTTTACCACAATTTTCGTAATGTTACTGTATTTATATTCATTGACCCCTACTTCCATATTATACAGGGTGATCAATCCAAATGACTCAGTAGGGAGAAGTCACAAACTACAAGAGATAGGGAACCTGTTCTTAGAAACCATGGTGTCGTTTTTTTTGGACCTCTACTACAAAGATCAGAAGTTTATTATCATTTGTCAACTAACCTACTAAATACAAGTGTATAATTATAATCTAAGGCGATGACTGTGTTTCTTAATACATTGCTATATTTTTAGGCATGTTTATTTAATTTTTAACTCCATAACCTAAGTCGTGCGCTTAAATATGTATAGACAATTTGATCACAGCAAGTAAGATTTTCCCCTGGGAATACATAGCCGCTACCCAACAGGCGGGCCGTACGCTTGTTTGCCACCTCCGTGGTAAAAAAAACCTTATACGGCGGGGGTTCTGCGTTAAGCGCACGTTTTAGAAGTAAGTTGAATGCGCTTAGCATTTTAAAAAACAAAAAGTGATACAGAGGGCGCTTTCGCTGAATATAATGCTTGAGGTCATGTGCGTAGCGCTGCGTTAGCTCAGGGGTCAGAGCACTACTCCGGATAAATTGCAGGTGACCTACAACGTAGTGTATTGCGTAAAATTTTGTTTTTATATTTAATTACTATATTCATAAAAATTTACAATATGACATGTCGTTGTCACTTTGACAAGTACTATCGAAGACACTGAATAGTGTACATTTGTAAACTAATATAAACCTTAGTACAACGTGTTAATATCTATGGGTGTATAGTTAAACGTGTCTTCGCTTGCGCAACCAAAATAAAAGTAAACTTGCTTACTTTTTCTCCACTACCTTTGACTGGGCTTCGCATAAATGCATTCCAAAACTTACTCTTCACCTGATTTCCTGTGGAAAAGACAATTTAAATTAGTTTCTCACCAAAAAATATCGAGTGGAATTAAGGTCTATTTGGGCCACTAAGAATCGGATTCAGACATGTAAAAGTGCCCTATTTAATACGTATCTTCTGCGTTGTTATTTAGTTTAAGTTTTCACTGTTACTTTGCTTCGCCTTTTTCTTATCTTCGAATACATTGACCATTGGTAATAAAATTAATTTCAAATTGTAACGGCAAAATTTAGAACAAAATGGCTTCCAAAGTGCCTTTGAGGCATACTTAAAGAATAAACATTTGATTGGGATTTTAAGGCCGCCTGTCCACAGAAGATGTGTATAATAGACCAATCACATTCCTCAGATCTGAATTGACTTCTTTTAGGCGTCACGACGACGCCTGATTAGTTTATTTCGTCCGTTACGATTAATTTAATCGGAACTCTTACGATTAAGATTAATTAATAGTCATTTTTAAACGTTAATGGGTCGATTGCAAAAAAAATGTACATAGTTAAGGGCTTCAATTAAAACAAAACTTAATTGATGATTCTTTTGTGTGACGAAAGTTACCCATACATTTTGTATGACTAACTTTCGTCACACAAAGGAAGCGATCGTGATTTTTTGTTAACTAAGCTTTTAACTATGTACAGTTTATTTGCAATCAACCCTAATTGCGTCTAAGTAGGTTAATCTTAATCGTTAAGCGATTAAATTTAGCACATGTATGATCTCCGATACACAACACGTACCCGACTGCGTGAGGGAGGGTCGTGTCTCACAAGTCCACGTTGTTGAGGTTATAACGAGCAGCCAGACCAGGAGCACACCACACGGACGAGGGCCTGACGTCCCCGCGGCGGCGCGGGCGACGCGTCGTGTACCGTTAGCCGGCCGCCTATATAACCGACGCGCGCCCAGTACCGGGGACGGTGTCTTGCAATCCCTCGGGGCAGTCAGGTCGTTGTGGCGGCATACACTGTGAGGGTTGTAAGGTAGCGTTCGCTCGTAGCTCGGAGTGTGTACCACGCTTCTCGAGATACCGTAGGTCCTCCCGTACATTTGTAAGTGGTGTTTGGTCTCTATCCCGAAGTCTGGGCTAAGTCTTGTGTCACCTTAGCGCGGAGTGTGTACCACGCTTCTTGAGATACCGTAGGTCCTCCCGTACAATTGTAAGTGGTGTTTGGTCTCTATCCCGAAGTCTGGGCTAAGTCTTGTGTCACCTTAGCGCGGAGTGTGTACCACGCTTCTTGAGATACCGTAGGTCCTCCCGTACATTTGTAAGTGGTGTTTGGTCTCTATCCCGAAGTCTGGGCTAAGTCTTGTGTCACCTTAGCGCCGAGTGTGTACCACGCTTCTTGGCTCGCTAGTGCAGGGACTTAAGGCTATGCTCTGGACGGGTTGCTGGGCGCAGTGTGTGTACCACGCATTTGGCTCGAACAGCTAAGGGAGCGTTCAAGTATTACGTAACGCTATTTAGGGGGGAGGGGGGTCTCGTAAAACGTTACGATGCGTTACCGGGGCGGGAGGGGGTCTTTCTTACAACACGTTACGTAACATTGTTGTTTCTTTTTTTTTTATAAAAAAATTGGGATTTAAAACGCCCAAGTTGGCAACCCTTGTCGTTTATTTTACGGGGAATCCCTCGATTGTATTGGTCTGGTCGTCATTTTAATCATTTTAACATATCTTTTGTGACTTTTGGGTAAAAATGGTCACTTTTTGTGTCACTTATGGTGTTACGTAACGTTTAGAGAGCGGGAGGGGGGGTACAGAAAAACGTTACGGTGCGTTACAAGGGGGGGAGGGAGTCAAAAATCTTCAAAAATTGCGTTACGTAATACTTGAACGCTCCCTAACCCGGGGGGGGGTCACTCCTAAGCGCGGTGTGTGTGCCACGCATCTGCCGCCTAGGGTGGTGGCTCTCGCCAGACGGATACCGGCCAAAATCTCGCTTACCCGCGTATTAACATTCTGTCGTTTACTAACCAGACCCTGCCGCGTAATTGGGACACCGGGTCCCCTAGGATAGCGTAGGGATACCGTAGGCATTAACGTAGGGGACGTAGGATCTAGATTTAAGAGTTTAGTTAAATAAACAGGCATAAAGCCTCCGTTATTTAGTATATATAAAATCCCAGGTTTCATTTAACCCGATCCCTTGCCTCCCGATTTGAGCTAGTTACGGAAACCCTCAAGATCCCGTCTAGATCGAGGGATATGGACTAGTGCCTAAGCCCGTTACGTCATAGCGTACCTGGCGGGTTTAAGCACTACGTCACAAGGTTGGAGCCGGAGTGCGAGGGCAGGTGGCTCCGCTACACAACACTTACCCGACTGCGTGAGGGAGGGTCGTGTCTCACAAGTCCACGTTGTTGAGGTTGGAGCCGGAGTGCGAAGGCAGGAGTCTCCGCTACACAACACTTACCCGACTGCGTGAGGGAGGGTCGTGTCTCACAAGTCCACGTTGTTGAGGTTGGAGCCGGAGTGCGAAGGCAGGAGTCTCCGCTACACAACACTTACCCGACTGCGTGAGGGAGGGTCGTGTCTCACAAGTCCACGTTGTTGAGGTTGGAGCCGGAGTGCGAAGGCAGGAGTCTCCGCTACACAACACTTACCCGACTGCGTGAGGGAGGGTCGTGTCTCACAAGTCCACGTTGTTGAGGTTGGAGCCGGAGTGCGAGGGCAGGTGGCTCCGATACACAACACTTACCCGACTGCGTGAGGGAGGGTCGTGTCTCACAAGTCCACGTTGTTGAGGTTGGAGCCGGAGTGCGAAGGCAGGAGTCTCCGCTACACAACACTTACCCGACTGCGTGAGGGAGGGTCGTGTCTCACAAGTCCACGTTGTTGAGGTTGGAGCCGGAGTGCGAAGGCAGGAGTCTCCGCTACACAACACTTACCCGACTGCGTGAGGGAGGGTCGTGTCTCACAAGTCCACGTTGTTGAGGTTGGAGCCGGAGTGCGAAGGCAGGAGTCTCCGCTACACAACACTTACCCGACTGCGTGAGGGAGGGTCGTGTCTCACAAGTCCACGTTGTTGAGGTTGGAGCCGGAGTGCGAAGGCAGGAGTCTCCGCTACACAACACTTACCCGACTGCGTGAGGGAGGGTCGTGTCTCACAAGTCCACGTTGTTGAGGTTGGAGCCGGAGTGCGAAGGCAGGAGTCTCCGCTACACAACACTTACCCGACTGCGTGAGGGAGGGTCGTGTCTCACAAGTCCACGTTGTTGAGGTTGGAGCCGGAGTGCGAGGGCAGGAGTCTCCGCTACACAACACTTACCCGACTGCGTGAGGGAGGGTCGTGTCTCACAAGTCCACGTTGTTGAGGTTGGAGCCGGAGTGCGAGGGCAGGTCGTCGCGCACCAGCAGTGTGCCGATGGGCACGACCGCCTCGTCACGCTCCTTCAGCTTCTTCATCTCGTTGCGGAGTTTCTCCAGCACAGCGTAGTTCGGCTCGTTGTGACGCGCCTGCAAATACAAAATTTTTGTCAAACATGCAATGAAATGCCTTATAACAGGCTTCGAAATGTCACGTTTCGGGCGGAACAACTCGAGAGAACTGTAAAGAAATTTCAATACAAAATTGAAGACCTAGGCCGGGAACTATTTTTTCTCGCAGTCGAAATGAAAAGTACAGTGTTTAACTCGGGTGAAATTACCCATTTCACCTCTCCACCGCCCCTCCGACGCTCTAAATACATCATATTCGCCAGGAGACTGGAGTAAATACTTTCCAGGAAAGTTTCGCAATGTTGGAAAGTTTCCGTCGGCACATCAGTAAGTGGCACATCAGTCATCTTGGAGATACTAAGGATACGTATCCATTGAAGCGAGACGAAGCGGACACGTGCGGAACAGACGAATCACCTAATTTGGAATCTGTATCTCAGCTCCGCTCTACTTTTGTGTCTATTCCTGTGTCTATTCTATAGTGGAGACGCACCCTTAGTAGTACCGCATTTACCCCTAGGTCCACAAGGCCAGCCAGCCTAGGGGCCCCAGTCCCAGACGCAGAACTTGCACCATACTCTTTTTTAGGGGGTGGGGGCCCAAATGCCAAATGCCTAGGGGCCCTGGCCTTCTAAGTCCGGGCCTGGCCCTTAGAGGAGTGAACGAGCACCGACCTTGTCCTGCAGCAGCGTGATCTGCTGCTCCTCGATCTTCTTCTCCTTGCAGCTCTTGACGGAGCGCGAGCCGTACAGCCGCAGCAGCGACAGACACACACACACACACACACACACACACACACACACCTTGTCCTGCAGCAGCGTGATCTGCTGCTCCTCGATCTTCTTCTCCTTGCAGCTCTTGACGGAGCGCGAGCCGTACAGCCGCAGCAGCGACAGACACACACACACACACACACACACACACACACACACCTTGTCCTGCAGCAGCGTGATCTGCTGCTCCTCGATCTTCTTCTCCTTGCAGCTCTTGACGGAGCGCGAGCCGTACAGCCGCAGCAGCGACAGACACACACACACACACACACACACACACACACACACACACACACCTTGTCCTGCAGCAGCGTGATCTGCTGCTCCTCGATCTTCTTCTCCTTGCAGCTCTTGACGGAGCGCGAGCCGTACAGCCGCAGCAGCGACAGACACACACACACACACACACACACACACACACACCTTGTCCTGCAGCAGCGTGATCTGCTGCTCCTCGATCTTCTTCTCCTTGCAGCTCTTGACGGAGCGCGAGCCGTACAGCCGCAGCAGCGACAGACACACACACACACACACACACACACACACACACACACACCTTGTCCTGCAGCAGCGTGATCTGCTGCTCCTCGATCTTCTTCTCCTTGCAGCTCTTGACGGAGCGCGAGCCGTACAGCCGCAGCAGCGACAGACACACACACACACACACACACACACACACACACACACACACCTTGTCCTGCAGCAGCGTGATCTGCTGCTCCTCGATCTTCTTCTCCTTGCAGCTCTTGACGGAGCGCGAGCCGTACAGCCGCAGCAGCGACAGACACACACACACACACACACACACACACACACACCTTGTCCTGCAGCAGCGTGATCTGCTGCTCCTCGATCTTCTTCTCCTTGCAGCTCTTGACGGAGCGCGAGCCGTACAGCCGCAGCAGCGACAGACACACACACACACACACACACACACACACACACACACACACACCTTGTCCTGCAGCAGCGTGATCTGCTGCTCCTCGATCTTCTTCTCCTTGCAGCTCTTGACGGAGCGCGAGCCGTACAGCCGCAGCAGCGACAGACACACACACACACACACACACACACACACACACACACCTTGTCCTGCAGCAGCGTGATCTGCTGCTCCTCGATCTTCTTCTCCTTGCAGCTCTTGACGGAGCGCGAGCCGTACAGCCGCAGCAGCGACAGACACACACACACACACACACACACACACACACACACACACCTTGTCCTGCAGCAGCGTGATCTGCTGCTCCTCGATCTTCTTCTCCTTGCAGCTCTTGACGGAGCGCGAGCCGTACAGCCGCAGCAGCGACAGACACACACACACACACACACACACACACACACACCTTGTCCTGCAGCAGCGTGATCTGCTGCTCCTCGATCTTCTTCTCCTTGCAGCTCTTGACGGAGCGCGAGCCGTACAGCCGCAGCAGCGACAGACACACACACACACACACACACACACACACACACCTTGTCCTGCAGCAGCGTGATCTGCTGCTCCTCGATCTTCTTCTCCTTGCAGCTCTTGACGGAGCGCGAGCCGTACAGCCGCAGCAGCGACAGACACACACACACACACACACACACACACACACACACACACACACCTTGTCCTGCAGCAGCGTGATCTGCTGCTCCTCGATCTTCTTCTCCTTGCAGCTCTTGACGGAGCGCGAGCCGTACAGCCGCAGCAGCGACAGACACACACACACACACACACACACACACACACACACACACCTTGTCCTGCAGCAGCGTGATCTGCTGCTCCTCGATCTTCTTCTCCTTGCAGCTCTTGACGGAGCGCGAGCCGTACAGCCGCAGCAGCGACAGACACACACACACACACACACACACACACACACACACACACACCTTGTCCTGCAGCAGCGTGATCTGCTGCTCCTCGATCTTCTTCTCCTTGCAGCTCTTGACGGAGCGCGAGCCGTACAGCCGCAGCAGCGACAGACACACACACACACACACACACACACACACACACCTTGTCCTGCAGCAGCGTGATCTGCTGCTCCTCGATCTTCTTCTCCTTGCAGCTCTTGACGGAGCGCGAGCCGTACAGCCGCAGCAGCGACAGACACACACACACACACACACACACACACACACACCTTGTCCTGCAGCAGCGTGATCTGCTGCTCCTCGATCTTCTTCTCCTTGCAGCTCTTGACGGAGCGCGAGCCGTACAGCCGCAGCAGCGACAGACACACACACACACACACACACACACACACACACACACACACCTTGTCCTGCAGCAGCGTGATCTGCTGCTCCTCGATCTTCTTCTCCTTGCAGCTCTTGACGGAGCGCGAGCCGTACAGCCGCAGCAGCGACAGACACACACACACACACACACACACACACACACACACACACCTTGTCCTGCAGCAGCGTGATCTGCTGCTCCTCGATCTTCTTCTCCTTGCAGCTCTTGACGGAGCGCGAGCCGTACAGCCGCAGCAGCGACAGACACACACACACACACACACACACACACACACACACACACCTTGTCCTGCAGCAGCGTGATCTGCTGCTCCTCGATCTTCTTCTCCTTGCAGCTCTTGACGGAGCGCGAGCCGTACAGCCGCAGCAGCGACAGACACACACACACACACACACACACACACACACACCTTGTCCTGCAGCAGCGTGATCTGCTGCTCCTCGATCTTCTTCTCCTTGCAGCTCTTGACGGAGCGCGAGCCGTACAGCCGCAGCAGCGACAGACACACACACACACACACACACACACACACACACACACCTTGTCCTGCAGCAGCGTGATCTGCTGCTCCTCGATCTTCTTCTCCTTGCAGCTCTTGACGGAGCGCGAGCCGTACAGCCGCAGCAGCGAGCCCCACGACCGCACGTGCGGGTGCAGCGCCTGCGCACACACACACATCATTAGAATTGTATATTAATAGAGCTTTTTAGGGTTCCGTACCCAAACGGGACCCTATTACTGAGGCTTCGCTGTCCGTCCGTCCGTCTGTCACCAGGCTGTATCTCAAGAACGGTGATAGCTAGACAGTTGAAATTTTTACAAATAAAATAAATATTTAAGGGCTCCCATACAACAAACTTGTTATAGATTATGGTACGGAACCCTTCATGCGCAAGTCTGACTCGCACTTGCCCAATTTTTTTTGGTTCTGGACACTTACCTGCAGTATGGCCTGGCTGGCGCGCTGCTTGGCCGCCTTCTTGTTCTTGCACACGACGGTGGCGGAGTGGCGGCCCACGCGCATCGTCAGCTCGATCTTCTGGTACTCCAGCTTCTTCATCTGGACACATAGCAAACGATTTATAAGTACTGCAGTTTAGGAGCTAGGCTGAATATGATATGGGTAATTCTACAGCCTGACAGTGACAACGTCGCCTTCCAACCAACCTATACATGCTAATTTTTCAGTACACCTTTGCAAAGGTCGAAAGAAGGGACCTCTTGGTTTTTTTATGACATTTGGCGTGTGTGTGTGTGTGTGTGTCTCACTCACCTCGGTGTGTATGTGTCGGTCCTGTGCGCCGAAGTTGCGCAGCAGGCACGTGCGCAGGATGGCGTGCGGCGAGGGCTCGCACGTCGCCGCGCAGAACTCCGATATGCGCGGGTCCTCGATGCCCACGTAGTCGAAGAACTGCACAAGAAACCGGTTAATAGCGCGATACCTTACTATCTAACAAAGTCCAAGTCTGCAAAAAAAATTGCAAGTCTGCAAAAAAAAACTCAACATAGATAGAGTAAATCACACGGCCCGCCGTAAAGTCTAACAAGTTGCGGTTTGGCCCTGGTGTATATGAGTTACAAAATGTCAATACCAAAAACGGCGGACGGAGTATCGATGCTAACGCGACACCTTTACCTACTTCGGAAAATTATAATCTTAAAGTTAAAAAGACAGACGAAAAAAAACTTAAATAGCTGCATTTTTTTATTTACGATGAACCTCCATAAATTGGGGACGCAAAACCGCTTCGGGCTTGTGATATATATAGTCGTACCGATGACGGGGACTCATTACAAACACCGTGCATGTGCACGGATGTGATTTATTGATACGGGTATGTAGTGACTCACGCTGAAGTCCGGGTCGGTGGGCGGCGCCTCGAGCTCGGAGCGCATCTCCGGGATGAGGATGTGTATGGAGGCGCGCGCGGCCGCGGACTTGGCCTGCCGCTTGCTGGAGCCGCGGCCCGAGCCGTACTGCATGCCGCCGATGTACACCGTCGCCTGGTACGGGGACGACGCGTTCTCTATACACAAACATATACATTACTGGCATTTGACCAGTCATTGACCATGCGAAAGCTTTCGACTGTGTGCAACAGGAAAAGTTGTAGCTATAATACACGAGATGGGAGTATTGGAATATCTAGTCACTTGTTTTCGATACTTTACATTGATAACTGCTCTTTCGCCAACTAGTGTCAATTATTCTTAAAATTTTACAACTATTTGAATGGAGTGCCACAGGGTTCCATTCTATCCCCGGTAGTCTTCATCGTGTAAGGATTCACAGAGCTTCTGAGCACTGGTTTTGTAACTTGCATCCAGCCCGTCTAGCATAGATATGCTTCGCGATTCCTGTCGCGCGACATAGTATCACAAGTCACTCTCTTACAGTACTGTACAGAAAGAGATAGGTGGTATGGTATATCTCATATCTCGCGCGAAAATGAGTCGCGTAACACAGTTGTGCTAAAAGATGCTGTAACACAATCCATATATACTTACGTTTCTGTAACTTACCCAGTTGCTTAAACTCGTAAACGGGTTGTTTTTGTAGCGCACGCCGCACATACTCGTGGAAAACGGACAGGTAGCTGCGTCCGTTCATGTTCATCACCCAGTCGCGTTTGCTCGCCTTGCCGCCTGCATATAAATGTGATATAGTCTACAATGTCTACATCATCATCACCATCATCGTCATCACCATTCCCAAATCCCAAACCAATGTATAGCCGTGTACGGACTACGGACAAACGGACAAAAACATCCAACTAACGTTTTGTTCGCACGTGCGTACATGGCGTAACGTCAACAGGCTTATGAATGCAGGGATCGTATACCGGTATTCGATTTCGGTATTTCGCTTATTACATATTTCTATATTTTAGTGAGCTAATTTCAAAGCTCTATATCAATATCTAAATTCAATTTAGTAGCGTTTGAAATAAAACCTGAAATTAGAAAAATATTTGCATTTGAATGAATACCGGCAACGATCCCTGTATGAATGCCAGGGCCAAACCGGTACTGAAATAAGTTTCTGTTTCTTTTTTTGGGACAAGTTTTTTTGCTAAGTTGCATTCTAAGGAGCTCAAGCTCGGTGGGTTATAGGGCTTCCATTCCCGGGATTGGAAGCCCTAGTGGGTTATTATTATTTTTTACAGGGTACCACCGGTGACTACCACCCGAATACAATCAGACCAGCTCCATCGATGTTGTTGTCATCGTAGTTCCCCCAATTTTAACTTGCAAGATATACAATCAAACAGAAACGAAACTCCGCTGTAAATAATTACAATACAGTCAACGATACATATATGTTTAAGTGGCAACGCAATTACCATTCTGTCCGTTGTCGGGCTGCGCGGGGATGGTGATGAGTTTGGTGCCCTCGGGCAGCGTGGGGCACTGAAGAGTCTTCCGCGCCTTCGCGTACTTGCGCCGGTCCGCCCAGCGCCTGCAAAACATGGTTTAAGGACTAGTCCATAACTTTTAACAAGAAACTGACCACAAAGATAACAAGATCCTACTTTCACAATAAGCATCAAATGATACATTCCTGGAACTGTAACCAGGCCAAATCACTATTACCTATAAATTCCTAAACATTTTCTTGAACCGCCTGCTTTTCAGGATTTGGCCAAATAAAACTTGCATTATTCAAACGATTCGGCTAAACCGTTTACCTATATTGGACCACGACAGAGCGAATGCATTATTTAATATGGACAACATCAAAAACACCAAATTCCTCAACTGTTGTAAGCACACAGTTGAAGAATTCCACTGATTCGTCATGGATTCCATTATGGAGACGTCTATTGAAGCGGCGCGGAGCGGAGCGGAGACGAGCGGAACAGACCAATCACCTGAGTTGAAATCTGTATCTCAGCTCCGCTACACTTTTGTAATTGGTCGATTCCGCACGTCTTCGCTCCAGTAGAGACGCACCCTTAAGGTCTTCGCACATTATAACAACTCAAATGTACGACGCGTCGTCCACTACTAATATCATTTTTTGAAATTAAACCTAGTAAATATGACAGAGGGCTTAAATTTCAATATTTGGCATAGAATCGAGTCGCCGTTGAGTTGTTATAATGTGCGAAGACCTTTAGGCTGCCTGTACACGGAGTGGATCTATTTTTTTTTTTTTTTTTTTATGTCATAGGGGGCAAACGAGCAAACGTATCGCCTGATGGAAAGCGATAACCGTCACCCATAAACACCTGCAACACCAGAGGAGTCACAAGTGCTTGCCTACCCGGAGGACGAAGATAGAATGCCTCTATGCTAGTAATTTCACCGGACCAATAATTCCTCAGATTTAAATGCACTTTTTCGGGCTTCACAATGCAGCCTGATTTTCAATTTCTCCTCTCCGCTGCCGTGGACAAGTAGCCTAAATGAACATGCATACTTTTGTGATAACAAAAACAGACATACTGTTTTACGAATAATTTTTACTAATAATATCATAATAGGTTACATAATACGTATCAGTGAAGTTCACTCGTCATTAGTGTTTGTCATCTGTTCCACTCCTCTAAATGATGCTTTCTAGTACTAGTACCAATCGTATGAGTGTGATTTTGCATGTATATCCAAATGTCACTATGTGTCCCTACAACAATGAGGAGTTTAAGTGATACTACAATCCATGAGTTCTCAGATTCCGATTCGGGTTTGCGTGAAAACTGAGAGGTCCTTAGGGCGCTCGGTCAGGACGACGAGACGTGCTATAGTGTTCTAGCCCTAAATCATGTCAAAGTCAATAAATAAAAAAGCAATACTAACCTGAAATGCATAATATTGACTGTCTTAAACTTGAACAGCATTTTGCAATATTCGTTGACTTGTTCGTGGGTCAGCTGCTGGGTCTTCCAACTGGTGTTAACCGTCTCGACTCTGGGCGGGGGCATCACTATGCCCCCAGGCAATACCACAGGCTGCCTGTTCAGCGGTATTTCTTCTTCCTTTTCATCGTCTTTCTTTTCACCTTCATTTTCTTCTTTATCGGCGTCTTTACTAGCATCATTTACTTCATCATTATCTTCCGCTTCTCTTCTATTTTCATCTCCCTTATCATTATTTACATCTGCTTCATCAACGAAACCGTTTAATTCAAATTGTTTAACGGGACATTCCATTTTGACGTCCTGGGTTATTTCCTCGATCTCCATGTTAATTTCCTCTTTGATTATTATCTCTTCTTTCATATTTTGTATTTCAGTTGCTAGTTGTTCTGAGGGGTCTTTATTTGCTTCACTACGTTTATCAGGATCATTTGATTGACTAATATCACTAGGGTTTTTAAAAGGACAGTGTCCTGGTTCCGTATTTTCTTTATCCAAACCTTGTTTAGTCTGGCTGGTATCCTTGTTCTGGCTCTGCGTGGCCTGGTCAGCTTTGGTCCCCCGGTACTTGTTGGCCCATGAACCGCTCTCGATTTGCTCTTTTATTGATTCATCTATTTCTCTTTGTTTCTCTTCCTCTTCTAAAGCACGCCGGTATGCGTAACACGGTATGGCGCTTATTGGAATATCGTGCCGCTATAATAAAATAAGCAATATATGTGAACATTACATTAGACATATTACGTCTGGTGACAACCAAAACTCACTAAAATCTGTCTTTGTTCTTCAAAACTGTGGACATGCATCGATACGAATGCGATTTGTAAATGTTGGTTACCAACCAGTCGATACCATTATTTGTTTTTTTGCCGTGAGTCCCAACTGATGGGAAACCATTAACCCGAGAAGACCATATCTAAACACAGAATTGGTCGAGTTTCTAACAGCGATGAAAGGAGTGATTTAGGTACGGGTCTGATCAGTAGGTACGCAACTACTAAAACTTGTTCCTATTGAGTTAAATATGGCTTAAAGAGCTTACCCTGTACTTTAGCCTAACATCGTTTCATCGGGGTGATTTTTGGTTTTATCCAGTGTGTAGCAAGAATCGCTGGGAAGATTTACAAAAATAAGATCGTGACATCCAGGCGCCACTAAGACACTTTCAGTCTTAGTGGCGGCTTGTACACTTACCCTAGTATTGCCTTTGCCAAGCGCGTACGGTTTGGCCAGCGTACACACCCGCGTACCGCGGTGCATGTACACCGGCATGCCACTGTAGTGCCGCACCATCATCCAGTCTAAGGGTAGTACTTCGAATTGATTCACTCCCTTCTCTGCGGATAGAACAACATTATTTCATCGTACATTAAGTCAAACTCTTGTCGGTGCAGCTGATGAAGCGTGCAGTTGTCGAAGTAGCGGCCATTGAAAATTGCGTTTCATTGAATCAAGGGCCACTAATGCTAACTGGCGCAAAGTAAGTACATATACCAAATCCATCGGTCTTTGATTTTCCTATACGACATTTTCCCATATAGGGGTGGTTTCTGTGTATTCGATTCCGTAGTTTATGTAGTAATTGTATTAGATTTCTGTCGAACTCTGTTAGGTTTCAAGATGGCGGACATACCTACATCGTCTGTTGACAACCAAAACTCACTAAGTAACAAATACCTACTCAAAATAATGCTCGTATCTCAGTGTCCATCTACTTACTAGATACGTCGTTTTGAAGAGCAATGACAGAATTTTTAGTGAGTTTTGGATGTCACCAGGCGACACTACATACCTTCTAAGACAGGCTTCTGCCTAGTGATGTAGGTTTTCTCCTTGGGTTTAGGAGCTGCCTTGAAGTCGTCCGGAAGGTCTTCTTCCAGCATCTTTTCAATCTCCTCTTCCGGTACTCCCTCGGATTTCGCTACAATCATGACAATTAGAGAATAACGAAGGCTGCAGAATGCTTTAAGACGGCCTTAAGTGTGAACCACAGGTGAGCGTAAAATTATTCTTTTTAGGGTTCCGTACCCAAAGGGTAAAAACGGGACCCTATTACTGAGACTTCGCTGTCCGTCCGTCCGTCCGTCCATCCGTCCGTCCGTCCGTCCGTCCGTCCGTCTGTCACCAGGCTGTATCTCAACAACGGTGATAGCTAGACAGTTGAAATTTTCACAGATGATGTATTTCTATTGCGGCTATAACAACAAATACTAAAAATAAAATAAAATAAATATTTAAGGGGGGCTCCCATACAACAAACTTGTTATAGATTATATATATGTATAGGTACGGAACCCTTCATGCGCGAGTCGGGCTCGCACTTGCCCAATTTTATTTAGCTTCTATCTTTATATCTACAGCAGTATAAACCAGTTCAAATTATAAATTACCGTCATCATCCTCATCTGACTCCTCATCGTCGCTGTCCTCATCATTGGACTTGATCTCATCCAGGACCTTGAACTCCCGGAGTTTCTCCAACTCCTCGGGCCTGATGAAGTTATCGAACTTCTCCGCCTCCACAAAACCCTCCGTCTGTGAGTCTCCATCATTTGTCACGTCGTCAGCAAAATTGTCCTCTGCGTCGTTTAGCTTTTGTTTTTTCGCCGGAGGGGTTTCGCTCATTTTCTAACCTAGAAATAGGGGTTTAGCTTAGGGTGCTTGCGGTGGATGTACGGCACTTGTAGTTGCATCTCATTTGACAGTCAAGGGCTTGAAGTCTTAAGGGGTATTCTATTTTATGAGACTGATACTTTCTTTCTAAGGTTTACAAATGTTTCGCCGAAATTTGTTTTACCGAACGTAATCTTAGGTATCATTGTTATTTTACTGATACCATTGACTTTACTTTACTAACCTAACCTACCCTCATCTACCAGGATACATCAAAACATTTAAAAATAATATTTCCCGGTTCAGCGGGAGAAAATTTCAGCGAAATGGGCATTATGCGAAACATTATGCTGAGACCACACGCTTGCAGGCCTCGGTCAGCCTGCAAGACGCAGTTATATGTTAGAGTGAGACGGAACTACATTGTGCTCACTCTAACGTTTAAATACGTCCTGAACGCTTGCCAAGGCTTGGCAAGCGTGTGGTACCGGCATTCGGTGAAACAACTTTCTGCCAGATGAAGGTAACCCACTTTCTAAGCTTGTGACTTATATTTACTTTTGTAAGTTATTGTCCTGCGGATATTTTGGTTTAAAAGTAAGCCCACAACACAAATCCAAACAATCCGAAATATCTATACTATATCTTAGAGGAAATCAGAATTTCCTTCAGAATTTTTAGACTGCATGTCCACTGGAGCGGAGCTGTGTTAAATGGACCAATCAAATTCCTCAGATTTAAATGCACTTCTTTTGAGCTTCACAAAGATGCAACCTGATTGGTTAATTTTCTCCGCTCCGCTTCAGCAGACATCAATAGAATTATTTGGAGCAGCTAAGGGATGGGTCAGTCTACTGAATGAGAAATCATTGATTTATTCATTATCTGTTTCCAATTCCATCTTTATTTGGTCGTTGATGACATTGATTCGTTGCAACAAATATCAGATCTTCGCCCAAAAGCCGACCTAACAAATAGAGGACTTATTTTATCGTCCCAAGGACGTCCAAGACTTTAACATCTGTAATAGTTACAAAATAGACTTTTACATAAAAATAAGTAGAGATAACTACATTTTGATAAGAAACAAAACAAGCAATTGCCAGCTAAACTGACTTGTTTCTCCACAAGCATTTTTTAAAGCCTCGTGTAATACGCTCACTCTGGTTTTTCTGATACCTAATTGTGTTTCCCGTAGGGCGTACGTCAAACAAGATGCAATCATAAGTCCTTAATAGGTGTTGAAATATTTGCAAGCAAAGACTAAATGTACAAAACGGTCGAAGAAAACAACTGAAGTATTATTCATACACTGATTTTCTAGAAACACAAAGCCGTGTACGGACGAACGAACAAAAACATGCGCTGAACAAGTTCGCACGTGCGTACAAGTAACGAACATCTAACACAATGGTTCGTGTGTTTAAATATAAAAAAAATATGAATATCAGACAACCTCACACAAATCGATCTAGTCCCAAATCAAGCTCAAGAAGGCTTGTGTTATGGGTAGGTACTAGACGACGATGGGTACTATGGGTGTTTGTTCGTTCGTACGTGTGTACAGTACAAATCGCCTACTGAGCCGGCGGTCCCGGGTTCGAATCCCGGCCGGGGCAAATATTTGTGTGATGAACTCGACTATTTGTGCTTGGGTCATGGTTGTTCTATGTATTTTTATATTTATCTACATAAGTACGTACATCGTCGTCTAGTACCCATAACACAAGCCTCCTTGACCTTAATTTGGGACTAGATCGATTTGTGTGAGGTTGTCCGACATTTATTTATTTATTATTCGCGCTGCGTAAGGGCCTAAAGACAATTCCAAATTGCGTTGATGTGGTGAAAATAGATTGATATAACAAATTTATCTCCGTCTCCGTTAAGCCTCTAAATCAAGGTAAATAATAGAAATACAGTATTTATTCTCACGTCGACGTAAAGTGAAGTGAAGCGACAACTAAAAATTTTTTACGTTAAACGACGCGCGACGTAGATTTTTCGTTGCGACATTCCACTTCCACACGACGAAGTAAGCGTGTACGCACGAACCAAGAAAAACATGGTGTACGTACACGAACATCGAATACGGAATCGTATGAACCGCGCCGTTGTTTGATGTTCGTGGGTAGTGGTACGCATGAACGAACAAAGTGTACGATGCGTAATTTTGTTCGTTAGTCCGTACACCACTTAACGTGTTTTGTTAGATCCTAAGTTTGCATCTCTGAATTTAGCAACCAGTAGCATCACAGTCATAGCCAACATATGTTGTTTTTACTTTTCAATTACAAAAATGATTCTTTGGCAAACTTCAGAGTCACAAATAGGAAGAGTGCAGGATTTACTGTTGTCATTTTAATATCTAAATAAGTCGGGTTTGCTAAGGAACGGGGGTGAACACCACCTACCTAAATATTATTTAAACCTTATTAGCGATGATCATACTTAAGTTAACTAACACCTACTGTCATTAAAGAGCGAAAGGTCACGGCCAGTAATCTTAATTACAGATCCAGCACCCCTATAAGACCAAACCAAATGAAACCTAAAATATTGTAATTATTTTAGAACTAAAACTAGAAAGATGAATAAGCATATGGCCGGCCTGGACAGAAATGAGTAGTGTAGTCTTAAAAAGTGTTGAAACTATACTTACAGGCCTGAACCTTGCAGGCCAGAGACACATACATTCGCTATAGACGAGGTAACACCAACCACTAGTAAAGCATACCAACCCGAACTTCTTAAGGCTGCCTGTCCACAAAAGCGCAGCGGAGGGGAGATGTGTGAAATGGACCAATCACATATATTTATTTACAATTTATTTATTAACATGGGTATGATAACAGCACAAAGCCAAAACACATACACATACAGATTAAAATAACGTAATTCCACAGATTTAAACGCACTTCCTTTGCGTTTCATAAAAACGTAGCCTTCAGTGGGCAGGTAGCCTTATAGCGGTTTTCGTAGCAAATACCGACCCATTTCAATCAAGGCCGCTCACGTGCTACTGTAAATACATTGTCATCTAATCCTCTCATCTAATGTGGGTTTGTGGGTGGTACACTGATACTAGATCACAAGACCATCAAGAGCAAAGGACTGCACGCAATTTGGTCCTGGTTTTGTTATTGCTACATCATAAGTTCATAACAATTTAACCTGGAAAATTTTCATTCGGTTTACAAATTTAACCTTATTAGTGTTGGGGAAATGCTGTTGAGACATTTATTTTTTTCCTGGGTCATGGATGTTATCTATATATAATGTATATCGTCGTCTAGTACCCATCGTACAAGCTTTGCTTAGTTTGGGACTAGGTAGATTTGTGTAAGATTGTCCCTTAATATTTATTTATCTACATCTAAAAGAACACCGAAACAACGAACGAACAACGAAAACTTATAAAGGTAAATTGTTATGAAGTACTCATTTCGAAAAGAAAATACATAAAACAGAATATTGTTGCCAGTAAACAATCCCTATAATGTATATTGGTGTAAGACCGGGTTGGGTAAAGGTCGGATGATTTGAATTATTACTTTTAAGTATTATTATTTTTATTCGATATACCCTCGGCTACATCCAGAGATAGAACTACATTTTAGATATAGCCGAATGCCAATAAGTCCAGGTCCATACAATGTCCATGATCAAAAAATACCTTATGTTATTATGCCCCAATATTCACTAGCGTAGACACTAAATGCACAATGCACAATCATGACAATGTTAAATACCTAATTGTTTTTATGCGAGGTTAAAAACGCTCCATAAATAAAATCGCTCAGTTGTGTCTAAGTGTATGGAAAACTTGCATTTTAAAATGTAGATCTTAAAATACTGGAGTATACATATAGCTGTGATATATTTATGTTCACGTTTTTGTGTGAAGAATTAAATAGTTTTAGTTAAAATGTTGAAACACGATCATATTTTGAAGTTAATTTTTTGGAATAGACATTCAGCGTTTATTGTGACACTTAATTTCCGAGTTAATTGGGCATTTATGAACTGAAGAACTATGAATTGCAACTTTATGCATGTTCCCTATAGTTTGTTCAGTAAATAATTCTCAAAACCGTGCACAAACGAACAAAACATGAAACAAACATCGAAAAATAAATATCAAACACAAAATCGTATGAATCATCCATCCCGCATGGCTGCTATGATGAAGAAGATATGGCATATCTTGCCGCAACATCGCTTGTCGCGCGACTCAGCGTCACCTGTCTTGTTCACGTTGTATTAACAGGATAGTGACAGGTAGCATAGGTCGCGCGATAAACACTACCTGTCACTTTCCTTTTTAATACCATGCAAGCACGACAGGTGACTCTGAATCGCGCGAGATGCGAAGTCGTAGCAAGATATGCTAGCCCCGCTGGTGTGTTTGATGTTCGTTAGCGGTACGCACGTACGAACAAAAGTTTTCTAGGGATGTTTATGTTCGTTCGTCCGTACACGGCTTTATCATTTATTTGAAAATCATTGATGATCATCTGATATATGGCATAATATTCCTTCATATTTTATTCTATAACAAGTATGAAGTATGAGTGTGATAAATAATATGGATGAATAGAATTTAAACGTAGCTGACGATGAAACTGAAACTAAAAAGAAAGCAACACGGATATAGTATTATGGCACATCAACATCCTGGCTATTTCAACAAAACAAGTATTTTAAAACCTTAGTTCAGTTTTTAGTGTTTAGTATTTTAGAACCCATACATTTGTTTGATTTATGTCTTCATTGTGACCTACATACAACATTTAACATCTATATAACACCTACAAATAGTATAGGTATACCTATACTGTACTCATAAAACAATATTTTTCTTCGAATATATAATACATATTATAGGACTACATTTAACACGAAAACAATTCAGGGAACTGACATTGCATTGTATAACTGAAAACATAAATATTGAATTATATAATAATTAAAATACATTGAGTATTGTTGTGTCAACCCCTAAAAACATGAATCAGCATAAATATGCTCCACTAGAAGTTGTATATAAAATAATCCAGAATGTAATGGCCGATTCATTATGGAAAGCCGACTATGGCCTTTGCTCATTCTTTTCAGGGTATGGTTTAACACATGGGATGGCAGAATTATAATTATCACCATACCTCTGAGTTTTCGGTGCACAAATGATTTGACACTAGGTTGGAATTAAATTTATAAGAGAATAAAAAAATCCTCAAGGATAATTGTTTATGAAACATCAACTTTGTGAATAGTATTGGCTCTAAAAACATATAGTACTATTAATATACATTTCTTACAAAAGATTTAGGAAGTCAGTGTTTTTACCCGACTATGGCAAAGCAAAAGGACATATTTACATGTTAAATACATTAACTGGTTTTAATAATTTTAATATTAACTATAATTTATTAAAATAAGACACACAAATTGTCATACCATCTGACCTTACCCCAACATAACTTAGATCTATGTTTTACTTGAATTATGTTTAAAAAAACTATGACGTTAGGTCAAGTGTATGCCATGCACATGTTTTTATTTTCATACTGCATGTAATTATTAATTAAATAGATATGTCACTGGGACACCGATAGGGGTATTCCACCTGAATGTCGGGCATGTGACACCATTCTTTTCATACGCTAAGAAAGTTGGGAAGTAAATTATTGCTATGTCAATATTTTAAACTTGGCTTTTTTTTTATAACAGCACAACATAGTGGCTCCACTTCACCTGATGGTAAACAAAAATGGGAGCCCAAGTCACAATGGCAACTGACAAGAAACCAACGGTGCCATGTCAACACTGTTGACATTGCCATGCTGGCCCGCGATATGCTTCTTCACGCTTCGTTTGAAGGGTCCCATATTCTAAGAAGAAGGAAACACATGAATGGGATGGAATCTATGTAAACTAACTCACATGGTGAGGCATGACTGCCATCATTCTTAATAACAGGCAATACTGCCATTGCACCTCGATGAAGCAGAGTTTACAGTCAAATACAAGGATAAACAGCAACTTAATTCCTAGTACTGAGACCTAGAATTTAGACATATAACTTAATAATAACATCTTATCTGTTCTAGTTACCATTACAAACAATACTTACAACATTCAAATTCATACAAGGAAAAATAACTATGCTATCAGCATATTAATAATAACAGTCACTATTCAATGTTTTTATGCTACAACCATGAAATTAAGCTTATCACACTCATAGGGTACTTCTACAAATAACATGATATAATCAAAGATGTGTGATTTTCATTACGTCATAAAGAATGTCCGAGGACAGCACAAACAATGGTAAAAAATTAACTAGCAGCCATAGTGTTTCATATGCAACATAAGTTCCATTTTATTGAACACATCATTATTTTGACAGTAATCTTTACCCCAGATGCCATGCCATATGCTTACAACAGGGTTTTCGGTGCACAAATGATTTATGCACTGAAAACCCTGAGGTATGGTCATATGCCAATATGAAATACTGTTTATTGCTTAGCATCTGTATTACAATTCCATCAACAAGTTGAAAGGGGTTGTTAACCTTTTGAAGCCAAAGTTGGCAGTGGCCGCTGACTAAAAGTGGTGCCAATGATGTCACATTGACCATAGCCATGTATATTTTTTGTATGCAATTTATGTTAACCCGTTTAGGACAAGCACTACAACTTAATTTGCCTCTATACAGTGTATTATGTTTTAATTTCTTACCTAGGATCTGAGGTCCTGTATTCTGTCAGTGAACTGGACACTCAAAAGGTTAATTAATGAATATAATTAGGTAAAAAAAACGAAGCTAAGCCACTTAGGTGACTCCATCAGACACATTAAAGACTCATGAAAATCGTACTTTGAGTGACATCTTGTCATTTCCAGGCAACCCTAATGTATCTTGAGTTTTCATGACCAGGAAAATCTTCACACCAACCTTACAAACAACAAAATGTACCGACAAGCAGTTAAGACAGTCCACAAATAGCGATGGCACTAAAATTCCAATGCGCAACAACAATTGGATTTTACCCATCGCTATCTGTACACCTTCGCGGCCGATGTCCGGGCCGAGGCTGCGACGCGCAGGGCAAGCGGCAGAGTTACGAGAGACGGTCTCTGGCTGTCCCAGACAACGGAAAACAGAGGCCAATCTATTGTAAAACTGCTAAACAACCGCAGTCACTTCAGAGCTTCAGTCTGTAAGAACACATGTCAGGAAACTCCCGAGAGTCAATTTCCAAGCTCATAAAATAACCGATCTGCAGTCAAACGGTATTGGGACCGAGTTATTTCAATGCAGCTTGAAATTTAACCCTTTTGATAATGACTACTTACGCGTGCCAATAATGAATGACAAGTAGAGGCGCCGTTGCTTTGTTGGTGATAACGGTTGAGTTACAGCACTGTCTACCTAATAATACGTGGATTAACACAAAGAAATGAAGTGGAATAAAATAAAATAGGTCAGCGTGGCCACCTGCCTTTTTTTGTAAAATTCGATTGACTGTAAAGTCCTCGTCCTCTTCGTCATAGATAAGAATGTAATAATCGGAAACTCTTCGTGCGTTGACAGAACTGAAGCGTTTTGTTACGTTACGTTATAAACCCGCTCCAGACCTTCCGATCCGATCCGATTTATCAGAAGAAATTTCCTATCAATTGCACTACACATTATCCGATTTCTTCCGATAAATCAGACAGTTGCGCTACACATTATCCGATTGCTTCCGAGCGGCTTTTATTATCGTTCCAGACCTTACGATCCGATCCTAGATGAAATCGTATAATGTGTAGTGTAATTGTTAGGATTTTTGCACTACACATTATCCGATTTTATCCGGTAATTTAGGCAAACCTGATCCAATCGACTGACATTTCTGTATCTGACAGGGTATGAATAAAGATGAAAATCAGACTCTTCGTTCCAATGCTTTGTGTGCGAAGATTGTGATGACACCCTTGTTCAGAAAAAAGTTGGTCGCATTATAACGAGTGTTGGACATGAGCGGCAACATTTCAACCAGTCTTTTATTTTTAATTCTGAATACCTTATCAGATACAGAAATTTCAGCCGATCGGATCAGGTTGGCCACACTGGCAATCGTATGAAACTTCAGCATAGCATAGTATATATAACAGTCGTATTTAGTTCCTAATTTCGCCGTTTCACAGAAAAGTTGGTTGCTATCATGTTGCTCAAAATATTTGTTTGATCAATATTAATAATCTAAATCTGGGTCAATGTGATGATAAAATGCAAATATCGACCAAATACACATTACACATCTTACTATAAGCAGCACCTCTAGCACAACTTTGACACGCGACTCTTTCTCGCGCGAGATATGCTACCTATCCCTTTCTGTACAGTATCGTGAGAGAGTGACTGGTGATGCTATGTCGCGCGACATGAGTCGCGAACCATAGTTATGCTAGACCTACAGAAAATGCTTATGAAAGCTCAAGCATTTATTACTTGGCGCGGGCGACTAAAGTATCTACTACTACTACTATAAAAAACTTGTAATATTATGTTTTTAAAAGAAAACCTCCGTGTTGGGGATCTTGGAATAATTAAAACAACGATTTTATTTAGTTATTTATTTTTCCGTATTATTTTTATACTACGCTACATTTTTTTGTCAGAATAGTATGCACATTTTCTTTGATTTACTTTTCAATAGTCAGTCGCTTTCATCTTGATCGGTCTGCCTATGATCTTTAATCACCAGTCCATAAATTTAATAGTCTGAGTTTAATACACATTAGGAAAACTAAACACGTTTATTGCTGCACTATTCATAATTTAATTTTTTTTATATATTTAGATTTTAACATTGTCATAGACATTGGCAACGTAAAATCCGACTGAGCGGCTGAAAAATACGCCAATAGTGTTCCATTTCAATCATAGATAGATTTCAATACATTTATAACAAGTTCTAGCATAAATTTCGCGGTGACGGAACTTATATATATTAAGGGGTACATACATAATTAAATCTAAAAACAAAATAAATACTAACTTAATACATCGATTTTATTTACATCAAAGTTGACACCGTAAAAACGCCTCAACAACCCACGATTTTAAAAAGTAAGTGATGCCGCGGATTCTAGCGATTTAGCCGCTATCGTCGTTTCCGCCGCGGCTTGGCGGGCGCAACGCTGACGCTGGCTTCGGCGATTTCGTCGCGACTGGCGGTTTCCGTGCGTTCAAGCTGCCCTCGAGCTTCCACGAAGAACATCACGTCCCGAAGTTGCTCTTTCAGTTCTGTTACCTGTTGGCAAATTTGTGGTTACAAATTAAAATTTGTGGTTACAAATAAAGAAATGTGGTTACATATAAAAATTTGTGGTTACACATTCAAATATATATAAATACAGATGTTTCGGTTTCGTAATATTTGCTGTAGTATAAGAATTTTTACTGTCGCACACAATTAAAAACACAAACAAATAACTGACGTATGTCTGAGACCACGGCGCAAACAGCTGTGTTGAAACGTCAGAAAATTAAGGTAAATAAAATATATCGCGTTAAACCAGATAGAATAAGATTTACATATACATGTAATAGTTACAAATGGTAACGAAGGGAAACGCAGAGGTCGCAGATCCGAGTCCTGCTTAGATTGTAGTGGATCGCATTCAATTTTTCTTTCTTAATTTACCTGTGTCATTATTTATTAAAAAATAAAAAATATGGTATTTCCACATGAAAAATAGAATCGATGAAAAAGATTCTATAAAAATATTTACGACATTGTTAAAAATGCTGTTTGCAGCAGTAACCAGCATACTCTTTTATTACATAAAAAACCACCACCTTTTTAATTAAAATGTGTTAGGTTAATGCTGTTGTTACCTGAGATTTGAACTCGTCTTCTCTCGCCTGCGCGCGCGCCTGCCACTCAGCCTGGTTGGCCGCCATGGCCGCCGCCAGGCCTCGTTCTTCGGACAGAGAGCTCTGCAGTGACGTCACCCTGCCAAAAACAGTCTCTCGTTGAGTACGCCGGTTATGATACTTGTTGGATTTTATTTAAATGTTCATTTGTTTCTCTGGAAGGTCCGATGGAACGGATTTCGTGTGGAAATAGAAAGCGGTATTATGCGCTATATAATAAATAAACCGTCCACAACTTGACAAGGGACTGAAATAACATATTTGAAACAAAAAACTCCAATCGACTAGAAAACTCCTTATTTGCACTTTGATCAAAATAAAATTATAAAAGTTTAGCTACAGTATGCGCTACGTAAAGTGATCTAAACGGTTGTAACTGTTATACGAAACTTTCTCTCTTTTCTCTTCCAGGCGTTCGTGTGCAGCTCATATGATGTTCATATATGGATTAACTTGTGAGATTCTGTTTTTATCGCGGACGAATAATAGTGATAGTCTGATATTATACTGACTTGGTAGTAAGCTGCTGCAGCCTCTTCTCCAACGCTTTGTTCTCCTTGCCAAGAGTACCGAGCTGCCGCCGGAGTGACGCCGCGTCTGCCTCCGCCGAACTTGCACGCGCCCTCAACGCTGTGCATGTTGACGAGTGCGCTGCTTCCAACCTGTGAAATTTAATATTATAAGCGCTGCACGATCCTGCGATCCTGTGACTGTCCTCAAAGTCACAATGACAAACGCCATTACTCGATTTCCCCAATCATTATTATTTCAGGAATAGATCGCTCTCACTTAATATGAAGACATACAAAAGATAATAAGGCAGAAACAACCCAAAATGTGTGGTTACCAATTTTTACTTCACTGGTTACCGTTGCAAAAAATTGGTTACCGTTTTTGAACAACGTTTATGCTGATATTTCTACACGTTACCCGCGTCGTGATCTACGCCGTTACGCGTTCCGTCTCATTGGCGTCACCATTTGTTTCAAATTAAATACTTACTCGCTGATTCTTTCCTCATAAAACTGCCTTTGGCTGTCCAGTTGCTGTGTCAGTATATGTGTGAACTCTAGTTGCGCAGAATCGAACTTGTCCCCTCCACAAGCTTCTTCCGGAGCTCCATCGGCTGCTACAAGCTTGCCGTCCGCTTTGTTCTGTACCAGGCGGTGCACGAAGTTGTCGCCTGTATGAATAAAGGTTAGCTTTGAACGAGATTCGATTGTGGTTACATAGTTAAAATGGAAATAAAGCATTCATGCTGTTCATTATGACGTATCATAATAAGATATGTATGATGTTACATTTTATAATAAAGCATATCATACCTGCATAATCCCATACTCTGTTAGAGCCTAATTGCAGAGCGTAAGTATGATTCGACGCCAGGAAATGTTTAGCTGCATGCCCATTTTCGTACCTAAAATAAAAAATTAAAAATTAGTTAAGAATATTCTCAAACTTGTATCCTTAAAAAAATATGTTCCACCCTCAGAGAATTTGGAACTACTGCGTGCGATAGATAGGCTACAGATAGAATATTTCCCCATTTCCATATTGAGTATAGGGAAGTATAATAGTGCGTGGCACCCTTTTTCTGCTCATAGATGAAATCGTACTTTACATTGAGCTCAACCATGACGACGCGTTAGCATGGAAGCTCGATAATATAATATGGCATGCTGCGCTTACCGTCCACAGCCAACGTTGCCACAGATGAGACAGATCCAGAGCGAGCCGCCCTCGGGGTCCGGCTGCCCCTCCGCCACGCCGCCGTGCTCGCGGCCCTCCTCCAGCCCTCCTCTGTGGTAACACAATGTGGCATGCTGCGCTTACCGTCCACAGCCAACGTTGCCACAGATGAGACAGATCCAGAGCGAGCCGCCCTCGGGGTCCGGCTGCCCCTCCGCCACGCCGCCGTGCTCGCGGCCCTCCTCCAGCCCTCCTCTGTGGTAACACAATGTGGCATGCGGCGCTTACCGTCCACAGCCAACGTTGCCACAGATGAGACAGATCCAGAGCGAGCCGCCCTCGGGGTCCGGCTGCCCCTCCGCCACGCCGCCGTGCTCGCGGCCCTCCTCCAGCCCTCCTCTGTGGTAACACAATGTGGCATGCTGCGCTTACCGTCCACAGCCAACGTTGCCACAGATGAGACAGATCCAGAGCGAGCCGCCCTCGGGGTCCGGCTGCCCCTCCGCCACGCCGCCGTGCTCGCGGCCCTCCTCCAGCCCTCCTCTGTGGTAACACAATGTGGCATGCGGCGCTTACCGTCCACAGCCAACGTTGCCACAGATGAGACAGATCCAGAGCGAGCCGCCCTCGGGGTCCGGCTGCCCCTCCGCCACGCCGCCGTGCTCGCGGCCCTCCTCCAGCCCTCCTCTGTGGTAACACAATGTGGCATGCTGCGCTTACCGTCCACAGCCAACGTTGCCACAGATGAGACAGATCCAGAGCGAGCCGCCCTCGGGGTCCGGCTGCCCCTCCGCCACGCCGCCGTGCTCGCGGCCCTCCTCCAGCCCTCCTCTGTGGTAACACAATGTGGCATGCTGCGCTTACCGTCCACAGCCAACGTTGCCACAGATGAGACAGATCCAGAGCGAGCCGCCCTCGGGGTCCGGCTGCCCCTCCGCCACGCCGCCGTGCTCGCGGCCCTCCTCCAGCCCTCCTCTGTGGTAACACAATGTGGCATGCTGCGCTTACCGTCCACAGCCAACGTTGCCACAGATGAGACAGATCCAGAGCGAGCCGCCCTCGGGGTCCGGCTGCCCCTCCGCCACGCCGCCGTGCTCGCGGCCCTCCTCCAGCCCTCCTCTGTGGTAACACAATGTGGCATGCTGCGCTTACCGTCCACAGCCAACGTTGCCACAGATGAGACAGATCCAGAGCGAGCCGCCCTCGGGGTCCGGCTGCCCCTCCGCCACGCCGCCGTGCTCGCGGCCCTCCTCCAGCCCTCCTCTGTGGTAACACAATGTGGCATGCTGCGCTTACCGTCCACAGCCAACGTTGCCACAGATGAGACAGATCCAGAGCGAGCCGCCCTCGGGGTCCGGCTGCCCCTCCGCCACGCCGCCGTGCTCGCGGCCCTCCTCCAGCCCTCCTCTGTGGTAACACAATGTGGCATGCTGCGCTTACCGTCCACAGCCAACGTTGCCACAGATGAGACAGATCCAGAGCGAGCCGCCCTCGGGGTCCGGCTGCCCCTCCGCCACGCCGCCGTGCTCGCGGCCCTCCTCCAGCCCTCCTCTGTGGTAACACAATGTGGCATGCTGCGCTTACCGTCCACAGCCAACGTTGCCACAGATGAGACAGATCCAGAGCGAGCCGCCCTCGGGGTCCGGCTGCCCCTCCGCCACGCCGCCGTGCTCGCGGCCCTCCTCCAGCCCTCCTCTGTGGTAACACAATGTGGCATGCGGCGCTTACCGTCCACAGCCAACGTTGCCACAGATGAGACAGATCCAGAGCGAGCCGCCCTCGGGGTCCGGCTGCCCCTCCGCCACGCCGCCGTGCTCGCGGCCCTCCTCCAGCCCTCCTCTGTGGTAACACAATGTGGCATGCTGCGCTTACCGTCCACAGCCAACGTTGCCACAGATGAGACAGATCCAGAGCGAGCCGCCCTCGGGGTCCGGCTGCCCCTCCGCCACGCCGCCGTGCTCGCGGCCCTCCTCCAGCCCTCCTCTGTGGTAACACAATGTGGCATGCGGCGCTTACCGTCCACAGCCAACGTTGCCACAGATGAGACAGATCCAGAGCGAGCCGCCCTCGGGGTCCGGCTGCCCCTCCGCCACGCCGCCGTGCTCGCGGCCCTCCTCCAGCCCTCCTCTGTGGTAACACAATGTGGCATGCTGCGCTTACCGTCCACAGCCAACGTTGCCACAGATGAGACAGATCCAGAGCGAGCCGCCCTCGGGGTCCGGCTGCCCCTCCGCCACGCCGCCGTGCTCGCGGCCCTCCTCCAGCCCTCCTCTGTGGTAACACAATGTGGCATGCTGCGCTTACCGTCCACAGCCAACGTTGCCACAGATGAGACAGATCCAGAGCGAGCCGCCCTCGGGGTCCGGCTGCCCCTCCGCCACGCCGCCGTGCTCGCGGCCCTCCTCCAGCCCTCCTCTGTGGTAACACAATGTGGCATGCTGCGCTTACCGTCCACAGCCAACGTTGCCACAGATGAGACAGATCCAGAGCGAGCCGCCCTCGGGGTCCGGCTGCCCCTCCGCCACGCCGCCGTGCTCGCGGCCCTCCTCCAGCCCTCCTCTGTGGTAACACAATGTGGCATGCTGCGCTTACCGTCCACAGCCAACGTTGCCACAGATGAGACAGATCCAGAGCGAGCCGCCCTCGGGGTCCGGCTGCCCCTCCGCCACGCCGCCGTGCTCGCGGCCCTCCTCCAGCCCTCCTCTGTGGTAACACAATGTGGCATGCGGCGCTTACCGTCCACAGCCAACGTTGCCACAGATGAGACAGATCCAGAGCGAGCCGCCCTCGGGGTCCGGCTGCCCCTCCGCCACGCCGCCGTGCTCGCGGCCCTCCTCCAGCCCTCCTCTGTGGTAACACAATGTGGCATGCTGCGCTTACCGTCCACAGCCAACGTTGCCACAGATGAGACAGATCCAGAGCGAGCCGCCCTCGGGGTCCGGCTGCCCCTCCGCCACGCCGCCGTGCTCGCGGCCCTCCTCCAGCCCTCCTCTGTGGTAACACAATGTGGCATGCTGCGCTTACCGTCCACAGCCAACGTTGCCACAGATGAGACAGATCCAGAGCGAGCCGCCCTCGGGGTCCGGCTGCCCCTCCGCCACGCCGCCGTGCTCGCGGCCCTCCTCCAGCCCTCCTCTGTGGTAACACAATGTGGCATGCGGCGCTTACCGTCCACAGCCAACGTTGCCACAGATGAGACAGATCCAGAGCGAGCCGCCCTCGGGGTCCGGCTGCCCCTCCGCCACGCCGCCGTGCTCGCGGCCCTCCTCCAGGCCCTCTTCTGCGGTTACACAAACAAACAGATTTCAGTGACGATCTAATGTACACGTCTCCAGATTTCACAAATCATTAAGTCACAAATTATTTATTTAACAAAACTGCAATACGATACGACGACAATATTATAAACTCTAGCAGCCTAGCCTATAATCATGAATAGTCATTATTGGACACTTTAAGGAGTACTCTAATTTATTGCGTTTTTCCGTTTTTTGAATAAATTATATTAACATTATTGCGTAAATTACGTTTTCTACTAGTAGATAGGAGTCCAGGACTTTGTGAGCAATGCATTTCTAAATAAATTAGGACTTCTCAAGAACATGTTGGCCTAGTTTTGGGGAAGTTAAATAGCATTTAAAACTAAATAATAGTCAATTCTCTTTTCTACCTTAACTTTGACTTTCTCCTTCCTACCCTGATTTGCAAACAAGCTGACCAGAAAAGAAGCTGAATGTATCATCATCAGTAATGAGCCTGCCTCTTAGGGTAGACTTGAGACTTGTAGAGGATATACCTAGCGTGGAGTCTAGCTCCAGCTCGCACTGGGCGCAGCGCGCGTGGCCGCGCGGCTCGGGCGTCTGCGCGCAGCGACACACCGGGCACGACGCGTCGCGCCAGCGCACCAGGCAGTCGGCGTGGAACGCGTGAGCGCATTGGATGCTTAGGACGCCGGCGACGCTTTCGTCCATTCGCTCTGGAATAGATAATATGCAAGTTAATTAATACTGTTTAGTATTAACCTTTATACTGATTCATTTATAAATGGCGGGGACACTGGCCGCTTTGCTGCTCTCTGTATAAAAATGTAACAACGACTTCAGTGTCAAAATAGTGTCTGCGAAAACAACAAGAATTACAGCTAAACATTATTTATTTAAACCGTGTGATCAAAAAGGAAGCTGACGGAGGCCTCCGAAACAGAACGGGCACATCAGCAACGGTAAGTCCTTGATATTTATTTTTGGATCAGTATAGAGTATTTTTCCTGACTCCACACCAGGATCCTCCCTTCGTTACCTACAGTCCGCTAACGGCTTTACGCCACAATTTCTGGTCTTCGAGCCGGATTTTTCAAAATTTTGAACCTACCTATTTTTGTTTAATTCCCCAAATTATAATCTATATACCTAACCGTTGCTTCCGTCGCGAATCGTATTCGCTATAAAGCTATTCCCCGTTCTCACAGATTTTCAAAAATATAATTCAACCAATTCGTCATATTTTTGTCCGTGACAAAAATGGCGGAAGGCGAGGTGCAATCTTTATTGCAAATTAGCACCTTGACAATTAAAAAAGAATATTTGTTCAATAAATTACAAAAGGCGTATGATGTATCCAAAACTGTTAAATTGGATAGTCTAGACTCGGTACAGAATTACATGGTACAGTTTTCAGAACTTGATGACGCTCGTAGCGATTTCGAAAAAATTGTCATGGAAATTATCATGCTTGAAATGCAGTCAAACCCCAAGGCTAAACCTTCAACAAGCGCGTTAGAAAGCTTCGACGAATTATATTATGTTTGCAAAAAGGTAGCTTTGAACTGCACGCGTATAGTCCAGGAGCCAACCGAAAAATATTCAACTGTAACCAAGGATGATTGTCTAGCTAGGCCGGTCTTACCGAAGCTAACGTTATTTGAATTTGACGGGCAGGTAGAGAACTGGGCTACATTCCATGATACCTTCGTGTCTTTGGTTCACATTTATTGGTTCACATTCATTATCTCCCATCTTGCGTCAAAGGTCCAGCACTGAGCATTGTCAGAAGTCTTCCGATCACGTCATTCAATTACCCACTTGTTTGGCAAAGCTTACTTGATAAATACCAAGACGTTAGGGCGTTGACCGGCAGATATCTGGACAAAATGCTGAACTTTTCGCCTTTGACAAAAGACAGCGTAGGGAATTTAACCTCGTTCGTGGAGACTTTTGATCATTCGTTGAAAGCGATTCACGCCTTGCAGATTGAGAATTTGGACGACTATCTATTTTGTCATTTGGCATTACGTGGGAGACAGTCATACTCGGAAATTGTTTGAAGAAAGCCGCGATCAAAATAAATTACCGATTTTCGCGGATTTAATAAATTTCGTCAACAAACAAATTAAAGTTTTGGAACATACATTTCCTAGTGCCGGCTCCCGGACTATAAACAATCAACAAGTCAAAGTGAAGTCATCTGTCAACTTCGCACAACCGAGTCATAAACCGGCCAATTTCAAATATTCGAACGCAACTTCGTCTTCACAAAAGGTTGGATTAGCTGTTTCGCGTTTTGATACTCAAAATAATTCGAACCAAAACAAACTGACTTGCGTGCATTGCAACTCAAATCATCTGATTTATCGTTGCGAACAGTTTCGTAAACTGTTAGTTCAAGACAGGATTGACCGTGTCAATGCCTTGAAACTATGCACCAACTGTTTAAAAAGTGGTCATGAAACGTCAAGTTGTAAGAGCAACATGACTTGTGGAGTTTGCTCTCGGCCTCACCACTATTTACTACATCGGGATGCAAGTGTTCTGCAGGCAACGGCCGTGCCGACGCCGCAGACGCCCCGTGCTGCCGTGCATGCAGTGGGGCCTTCACTACCGCGCTCCGTGAGTGTGGCTGTGACACCCGATCCAACCGTTACTGAGAATCTTCATTCCGTGACTGAAAATTCCAGTTCTTACGGTATAGTACTGGGGACTACGAGGACTCTAGTCGTTGACATCACTGGTCAATATCAGAACTGCCGTGCCGTTCTTGATTCTGGAGCTCAAAGCTCATTCATTACTTTGAACTGTGCTCAACGTTTGGGTCTACCTCGCAACAAATGCCCTTACACGGTATCAGGGCTAGGAGGTGAACTAGTCAAAAACTTTGGCATGGTGACATGCGACTTAAAGCCGTGTAAATCGGACGTTCCGAGTTTCCGGCTAGAACTGGTCGTAGTAGAGAAAGTTTCATCCGAAATGCCAAATGTTTCGTTTCCACCGGAAGTCGTGGAAGAATACAAGAATTTCGATTTGGCTGACCCATTGTTCTACGAAAAGTCATCGGTAGATATTCTGTTGGACAACGGTGTCGTGTCTGATTTGATGTTGGACAAGCCGACTAATGTCAAGCCGAACATACCCAAGGTGATTGAGACGGTTTTCGGTTATGTCGTAAGTGGAAGATTATACAACGAAAGCAATCAACTGTCATTAAATTTACATCTGTCGATTTCTGAAGAGAAGACTTTGGACAAAACGCTGCGTGACTTCTGGGAAGTAGAGGAATTGCCGTGCAAACCTGTACTCAGCCCTCAAGATCAGCTGGCTGAAGATATATTCGTGCGTGATCACTCCCGTGATGAGGGGGGGAGATACATCGTGCCGCTGCCTTTTGTGACTGATACGCCGACACTTGGAGACTCTCGAGTTGCCGCCGAACGACGATTGCTGGCAACAGAGCGCAAACTTGCGCGTTCACCAGTGCTGCAGCAAGCATACAACGACTTCATGCTCGAGTATGAGAAACTTGACCACATGGAATTGTACACTGGTAGCGAGTCAAGCAAGTATCTGATTCCACATCACAGCATTTTAAGGCCGAGCAGTACGTCAACACCCTTGCGCGTCGTATTCGATGCTAGTGCAAAAACGTCTACAAACATCTCTCTCAACGATACTCAGTTGACAGGACCAAACCTGTACCGTGATATAGGTTCCATTATGTTGTAGATAGTAACCTTAGTTGTGTCTAGACTTTTTAATAATTAAGTTTTTTATAGTTATGTCATATTTTAAATTTTCTGTTACACTTTGGAATATACATTTTAACCGTCAACATCTTTTTCTAATTTCTATTTACCAAAATCCTTAAATAAATATACTCTTCAAGGCTCTATACCCCGCGTATTACAACACGTTATCAGCACGAAGACGTAGAAGAGTAAAAGGTTTGTGTAAAAATTGTGAAAAAGTTGTGGTTTTCATTGTGACTGAAAATAGTAATAGTAATCGTAATGTCACATGAAACTGGAGACTCCTCGAGTGTCAATAAGTCGAATTCCCCTACGAGTTCATCTTCAATTCCATCTTTTGGTATAAGAAATAAGGATGGATATCCTACCTGGAAATTCAAGATGAGGAATTATCTTTTACATGAAGACCTGTGGGAAACAATATGTGGTTATCCGGAAGATGACACGACCCCCGCTTCGAAAAAGGTACGAAACGACGCAAAAGCGCTAGCAAAAATTTGCTTAACAGTTGACGGTGCAGCTATCACTCATGTCAGATGTGCGAAAACTGCTGCCGAAGCATGGAAAAATTTGCAAAAAGCTCGTTCGAAATCCTGTACACCACAACAGGACGAAACATATAGATACGAGGTTTCATTTTATTAGGGAAAAAGTATCTAGTAATATTGTTAATTTAGAATATGTGCAAAGCAGTGATATGCCTGCAGATGTCTTAACAAAGCCACTTGGGCCAATTGTACATAAGCAATGTATAGTTAAGTTAGGACTAGGGACTTAATTTGGTTTTAGTCTTTTTGGCACAACTTCGATTAAGGGCGGCTGTTGTAGATAGTAACCTTAGTTGTGTCTAGACTTTTTAATAATTAAGTTTTTTATAGTTATGTCATATTTTAAATTTTCTGTTACACTTTGGAATATACATTTTAACCGTCAACATCTTTTTCTAATTTCTATTTACCAAAATCCTTAAATAAATATACTCTTCAAGGCTCTATACCCCGCGTATTACAACACATTATAACCAATTTTCGATTATTCGAATACTGTTTCGCAAGTGATATTTGCAAAATGTATCGTGCAATCCTTGTGCGTGAATGTGATAGAAAATATCAACACATATTATATCGGTCGTCCGTAGACGAGCCGATAAAAGTCTATGAATTAAAAACGATTACATACGGCGTAAGTTCGAGTCCATTTCTGGCCATTCGTACTTTGCTACAATTAGCCAGTGATGAAGGTGAACGTTTCCCTTCAGCTGCTAATGTCGTGCGACAAGGTATCTATATGGATGACATTCTATGGTCATGCGCAACCTTCTCCCAAGCCTGTGCATTGCAGGACGAGTTAATTAATATGCTACAGTGCGGAGGACTTGTGCTAAAGAAGTGGTCTAGCAACTGTGAAGAATTATTCGAGCGCGTTCCAGTTGAACATCGTGAAACTACTGTCACTTTTCAAAAGGATCGGGATGACGTTTCGATTAAGCTTCTAGGCTTGAAATGGTCTCCGGTGTTTGACGCGTTCAGCTTCTCTCTGAACAAGCAAGATACCGTCAATACCAAGAGATCTGTACTAAAGACTCTAGCATCTATTTATGATCCCGTTGGATATATTTCTCCTTGCACATTTGTTGCAAAGTGCATCCTTCAGGATCTTTGGAAGGTGGGTCTCGGTTGGGATGATCCTCTGCCTCAAGAAGTGTGTGAGCAGTGGTTGACATTCATCACCGAACTACCTCGCCTATCTGAGTTGCAAATCCAACGGCACATATTGCTTCCAGATGTAACAGAATGCGAGCTGGTTGGATTTAGTGATGCATCATCTCGTGGGTACGCTGCCTGCATTTACGTCATATCACAAAGTCAGTCGGATGTGAAGTGCAGATTGCTAATGGCGAAATCGAAGGTCGCACCTGTCAAGGCTCAGACGATCCCTAGAATGGAACTTATGGCCGCGGCTCTTCTTGGAAAACTTATGAAGTACGCATGCGAATGCATAACTCGAGTTGATGTGACTAGAATCACAGCGTTAACAGATTCGTCTATAGTTTTGGCGTGGCTGCAAACTGACGCCTATAAATTAAAGACATTTGTGTGTAACCGTGTTACACAAATAATAGAGTCAATACCACCCCATGCGTGGCGTCATGTTAAAAGCGAGTACAATATGGCAGACGTAGCTTCCCGAGGTGTATCTCCGTCGCAATTCATGCTTGATAGCTCTCAGTGGTTTGAGGGTCCTACCTGGATGTACGAGGATCGTGAAACTTGGCCTGTATCAACGTACACAAATAAAAGTGAAACTCAAATTCTTGAGATGAAATCAAACTCGAATACGTTCAGTTTGATAGCTCGAAAGACTGAAGAAGAAGATAAACTAGAGTTTGTTGAGCGAGTCTGTAACCGGTTCTCTTCTTTTTCAAGAATGCAAAGAAGCATCGCCTGGATTTTACGTTTACTTCGACGATCCCGCGATGACGTTTCAATTCGCCATCAAGTCTTAATGACTGAAGACTTGAACGCAGCCCACGATAGTCTTATAAAGCTAGTGCAAGCTGCATATTTTAAAGAGCAAATTGAAACACTGAAGAGGGGCGAGACGTACATTCCTTCGTTAAGGAAACTTGCACCCTTTCTTGATGCTCGTGGCTTCCTCAGGGTGGGGGGTCGTATCCCGCACTCTGATTTGCCATACAATGCAAAGCATCCCTTATTGTTGCCGAAGCAGAGTAGGTTTACAAAGCTCTTGGTTGAATATTTTCATAAAAAATATTTGCACACAGGTCCGCAAACCTTGCAAAATATTATCAACCAAAGATATTGGATCTTGTCGGCTCGTAGCCTCATTCGATCAATTCACGGGAAATGTAAGAACTGCTTCAAATGTAAACCGACGCTGCTTCAGCCTAAAATGGGTGATCTTCCCTCAACTCGGCTGTTGCCTAATAAAGTGTTCGAGAATGTAGGTGTAGACCTAGCCGGACCTTTCTACATAAAGGAAAGTTTACGGCGTAATGCAAAGATAGAGAAGGCTTATTTAGCGGTCTTCGTGTGTTTTTCCACAAAAGCCGTGCATTTGGAAACACTTTCTTCTCTATCTGCGGATTGCTTTCTGGCTACCCTTGATAGATTCGTATCCCGTCGTGGTCTCTCGGCATGTTTTTATTCGGACTGCGGAACGAATTTCATAGCAGCCAGTAAACATCTTGCTGATGTTCAGAAATTCATGTTTGATAACAGCACCCGGCAGGATATTTTGAACGGCTGCGCTCAGCGCTTAATTAACTGGCAGTTCAACCCTCCTAGTGCTCCTCATATGGGCGGTTTATGGGAGAGCTGCGTTCGAATTGCGAAATATCATCTTGTGCGTACTGTCGGTGACAAAGCTTTGACTTTTGAGGAACTGTCAACAGTTTTCTGTAAAATAGAAGCCATAATGAATTCAAGGCCATTATGCGCTCTACCGGCTAGTGATAATCCTCATGAGTTAATGTGTTAACACCAGGACACTTCTTAGTAGGCAAGAGTCTGACAACTGTACCAGAGTATGATTTACAGTCTGTACCCGTAAACCATTTAACACGTTGGCAATATTTACAAAATTGCTCCCAACTGTTTTGGAAGAAATGGAGCCAAGATTATTTAAACACCTTACAGCAAAGGTCAAAATGGTTCACCTCGCCTCCTAATATCAAAGTAGGAGACTTAGTATTGGTGAAGGATGATCGGGTTTCTCCATGCAGTTGGCCACTTGCAATTGTCGAACAGACACATCCCGGTTTGGACGGCATTGTGCGCAAGGTTACCCTGCGTACAAGAGCTAATAACTCTTTATCAAGACCAGTTAACAAACTGTGTCCTCTTCCTTACACTTACTAAATTCCCTTCCTCTTTCTTCAATTATGAAGATTTTATTTTCTAGCGCCTCAGTGAGCGCATTTTTCGTTTTATTCTTTTTCCCTATATTTTATGAAAGCCACATAGTGCTTTCGGTGGGGGGTGTTTAGTATTAACCTTTATACTGATTCATTTATAAATGGCGGGGACACTGGCCGCTTTGCTGCTCTCTGTATAAAAATGTAACAACGACTTCAGTGTCAAAATAGTGTCTGCGAAAACAACAAGAATTACAGCTAAACATTATTTATTTAAACCGTGTGATCAAAAAGGAAGCTGACGGAGGCCTCCGAAACAGAACGGGCACATCAGCAACGGTAAGTCCTTGATATTTATTTTTGGATCAGTATAGAGTATTTTTCCTGACTCCACACCAGGATCCTCCCTTCGTTACCTACAGTCCGCTAACGGCTTTACGCCACAAATACTATAATAGCATCGAAAGATTAGCGATTCGTTACGACCAAATGTATAATATTCTGTGAAAAATAATGCATTTTAAAGACGTAACGAAAGATATATGAATACTGAGCTCGTGAAGCTGGGAGACTAGTGGTAGAGGGAGTACCGAGACACACGGGACAGGTGGGCAGCTCCGTGTGCGCGGGGGGCGCGGCCCCCGAGCGGGCGCTCGTGACGCGGGCTCCAGGCTGCTGTAGGGGAGCTGGGAGACTAGTGGTAGAGGGAGTACCGAGACACACGGGACAGGTGGGCAGCTCCGTGTGCGCGGGGGGCGCGGCCCCCGAGCGGGCGCTCGTGACGCGGGCTCCAGGCTGCTGTAGGGGAGCTGGGAGACTAGTGGTAGAGGGAGTACCGAGACACACGGGACAGGTGGGCAGCTCCGTGTGCGCGGGGGGCGCGGCCCCCGAGCGGGCGCTCGTGACGCGGGCTCCAGGCTGCTGTAGGGGAGCTGGGAGACTAGTGGTAGAGGGAGTACCGAGACACACGGGACAGGTGGGCAGCTCCGTGTGCGCGGGGGGCGCGGCCCCCGAGCGGGCGCTCGTGACGCGGGCTCCAGGCTGCTGTAGGGGAGCTGGGAGACTAGTGGTAGAGGGAGTACCGAGACACACGGGACAGGTGGGCAGCTCCGTGTGCGCGGGGGGCGCGGCCCCCGAGCGGGCGCTCGTGACGCGGGCTCCAGGCTGCTGTAGGGGAGCTGGGAGACTAGTGGTAGAGGGAGTACCGAGACACACGGGACAGGTGGGCAGCTCCGTGTGCGCGGGGGGCGCGGCCCCCGAGCGGGCGCTCGTGACGCGGGCTCCAGGCTGCTGTAGGGGAGCTGGGAGACTAGTGGTAGAGGGAGTACCGAGACACACGGGACAGGTGGGCAGCTCCGTGTGCGCGGGGGGCGCGGCCCCCGAGCGGGCGCTCGTGACGCGGGCTCCAGGCTGCTGTAGGGGAGCTGGGAGACTAGTGGTAGAGGGAGTACCGAGACACACGGGACAGGTGGGCAGCTCCGTGTGCGCGGGGGGCGCGGCCCCCGAGCGGGCGCTCGTGACGCGGGCTCCAGGCTGCTGTAGGGGAGCTGGGAGACTAGTGGTAGAGGGAGTACCGAGACACACGGGACAGGTGGGCAGCTCCGTGTGCGCGGGGGGCGCGGCCCCCGAGCGGGCGCTCGTGACGCGGGCTCCAGGCTGCTGTAGGGGAGCTGGGAGACTAGTGGTAGAGGGAGTACCGAGACACACGGGACAGGTGGGCAGCTCCGTGTGCGCGGGGGGCGCGGCCCCCGAGCGGGCGCTCGTGACGCGGGCTCCAGGCTGCTGTAGGGGAGCTGGGAGACTAGTGGTAGAGGGAGTACCGAGACACACGGGACAGGTGGGCAGCTCCGTGTGCGCGGGGGGCGCGGCCCCCGAGCGGGCGCTCGTGACGCGGGCTCCAGGCTGCTGTAGGGGAGCTGGGAGACTAGTGGTAGAGGGAGTACCGAGACACACGGGACAGGTGGGCAGCTCCGTGTGCGCGGGGGGCGCGGCCCCCGAGCGGGCGCTCGTGACGCGCGCCACCCACGCCGCGCGGCACAGCGCCGCGGGCTCCAGGGTGCTGTAGGGGACGCCGTCGAAGGCGCTGTGGAACTCGCGGGCTGCGGCGTTGCTGCGGAACCTGTGAGGAAAACATATAGGATAGTATCTCACCAAAACAGACAAAAGAAAGTGATCGTGGATAAAGCGACCGACCCTATGCGAATTTTAAGTATTTACGTGAGCAGAGCCATATAGTGGTCGGGCGAGCCGTCACGCAGCACCCGCACATGCGCGATGTCCTGCTGACAGGCCGCCGCGAACGCCAGGAGGTCACTGGCACCGAGAGCGCCGGGCACGGAGAGGAGACAGAGCATCTTGGCCTCTGGCGCCTCTTTCAACTCGCTACAAAAAAAGAGTATACAATTTATAATAATATTTAAGTTTACAACAATTAATTTTGTTACATATAAATCGTCTAATCACTTCTTAACAAAAATAACCGACGTCAACGAAACGAAGAAAGTATGTTCTTTGGAACAAAACAAATATTTCTAGTTTTCCGCCGTTCATGCCGTTTACGAGAAATCGGAAAACATACATAAAAAAACAATCCCCGACGAACTCGCAACCTACTCCGTGTTTTAACGTCGGTTGAAAATAGGCACAATCGGAAGGTGAAGCTTGGGAGCTGCGGCAAAATGCAACGAAGATAGAGGTTTTCTAACTGTGCACCGCGGCGCCATAGAGCGTAAAGAGAGGCACCATCGGCTAATGCGCCGGTATAAAGTTTGTCGTTTATTTAAATTTGAAACAACGACCTAAAAAAAAATTCGGAACCCCTGTTATACCAACAAAATAACTAGGTCGATGCAGAGTCAGCCACCGGCTAAGCTTGCACCATAGATTGGAGCGGTTTTTTTTTTTTTTCGAAATCTTCTCTTCGTCACGACTCACGACCTAGCGAAATTTAATTTGTGTATTTTAAAACAAAAATTTCTAAAATCGGTTGAGAACTCGCTGAGATCTGCGCATTGTTACGAAGTCCATTCGAGTCGATCCATGGGAGCTTCGCTCGCTTCGCTCCAATAACGATTTACGCGCCTCTCACGCTAAGGACTGCGTGAGATGACAAAAACAACATGTATGCTTTCAGTGTCATGGGTCAACATGTTTGACAGTAGTATTAAAGGCACAAAGCTTTCTAAAACTTTTGCAAGATAATAATTTAATGAAAAAAGAAAAACACTGACTTCAAATGGTGAGTAAATTGTAAAGTCATGGTATATTAATGAGCATTATATAAAGAATTAAAAAATTATAAATAGACATATACTTCAGTAAACTCAAAATAACGGTAACCACTTTTTTTAACAGGTAACCTTATTTTTTCGTTTCGTTTTTGCATCGGTAGGATAATTTCGCTAAATTTAATTTAAATATGAACAAAGTAATTCTGTTTATTTTTATTCTAGTTTTTATTCTGGCGCAACAAGGAAAAACCCAATCTTGTAAAGAGCTATGAGAAAATCGCGGCACTGAGAGCCCCCATTACGAAATCTCCAACTCTCCCTTTGTACTCCGTTCCTTTTGAGGCCTTAATCTTTTCCCCACGCACAGTTCTTGACACGGGTATTGACAAAGAATCTACAAATTGCAATAACCTTTTTATTAAATACGTCAACACTTACTTCCCAGCTCACTCATATTTTTTCACTGACTCGTCTAAGCTAACAAACCGAGGCTGTGTAGGAGCCGCCTTTCTCTTACTGAACGTAAACCATGTCGCCAAATTCAAACTTCCCCCCGAGTCATCAGTATTCTCAGGTGAATGCTTGGCCCTTTGGAAATCCGTCGAATATATCCTCACCCATAAAATTACACCATCTGTCATTTTTTCAGACTGCCTCAGTGCTCTAAAGGCAATTTCGGCCCATCCTTTCAAAAACTGTGCTCGTAACTTTCTCATATGTCAATTGAAACATGCCCTTTATAATTGCCACAAGGCAGGTTTAGATGTATCTTTGGTTTGGATACCGAGTCATTGTGGGATACTAGGTAACGAGAGGGCAGATCAAGCTGCAAAAGAAGCTGTCCTTCATGGCGACGATATCACGTTCAATATTTCTTCACCTGATACTTCAAACATCCCATCCGACACCATGCTTAAAACATGGTCCTCTCGCTGGTCCCGTTCCAAAAAATGTTTCTATTCTAACATTCAACAAACCATTCCATCACGCCCGTGGTTTTTCAAAAATAGATCCCTTACCAAGAGACATACTTCAATTTTAATAAGACTTCGATTAGGTCGAGTCTGCTCGCCTGAGCAGCTTCACAAATTTAGAATTAAAGATTCCCCCCTTTGTGAATGTGGGGAAGATGTTGGTACAATAGACCACATGTTTTTTAAATGTAAACTAAATAATAAAACTCCGCCGCTTCATATTCTTATTTCTAAACTTAAACTTCCACTTCCCATGAATATGGCTTCCCTTTTATGCCACACAGACAATAAAAAGGTAGTTTGTACATTGAGCAAATTCATAGAAAAAAATAATATTAAACTATAATGCGCTGCAAGAAATATTAGACTGTGTGCTGTCTGCTTATAATCTGGATTGGGCTATCTATGTGTATTATTCGTGTTCCGAAAAGCTTGGTAGACATTAGCGGCTTCTGTGTATGTGATTTTTGTCCTCAGGAATTACCAGCTCCGAAAAGTGTCAAAATTTAAAAGTGCTACGCTTTATCTATGTACCGTGCTAAGCTCAACACTTGTCATTGGCAGAATTGTGCTAGATGCACAGTAGCCACAAATAAAAGAGTGAAGTGAAGTGATATTCTAGTAAATATAATATATTTTAATGCTGTTCTGTTGATATTCCGGCTTGGAAATGTTACTCTGCCTATTAGCAGAATAACAGATTGCTTTTACCTAATTCAGCAGAAAAAATATGGATAAAATCATACTCACTTCTCTTTGTATAAATGCAACACCCCCTTAGTGACCTCCACAAGTGGGTTACCAGAGAAGAAGCTAATGGTGTCATCATCCTCAGGGATAACACTGTCTTTGGGGGGAGAGCGGCGGGAGCTGGTGGGCAGAATACCTAAAAACAAGTGAATGTTCTGTAAACATCACATCCATACTCCATACTAATATTATAAATGCGAAAGTGTGTCTGTCTGTCTGTTACCTCTTCACGCTTAACCCGCTGAACCGATTTAGATGAAATTATATAGATAGTTTCAGTCCCCGGGAAGGACATAGGATACTTTTCATCCCGAATAAATGTAGTGTTCCCATGGGATGAGCGGGTAACACCGCGGGGCACAGCTAGTAAATATTATAAAGGCCAAAGTTTGTGAGTGTGTTTGTTTGTTACTTCCTCGCGCTCAAATGGCTGGAAATTTTGGTAGGAAGATGGCTGACACTGGATTAACACATATAGCATATACGCTACTTTTCATCCCGAAAAAAAAACGTGTTCCTGTAAGATGAGCCGGTATATGTGCTACTTTATTTAAATTAGTTAAAGTAAACTCATGTTCAAAATCCTTTCATTTTATCAAACTATTTCGCCCAGAATAGCCAATTTCACAACTTATGCTTTTCCCCAAAAGCTTCTTTCTTATTTTAATTACTTTAGGTTTTTGTTATTAAAAACAATATGTTAACAAGGCTACTTTTACTGTTCAACACAATTTTCCTCAATTATACTACCTTAATAAATATCTAGGAACAAGGCAGCAATTCTGCCAAGATACCTTTGGTATCTTGGTAATCACATATTTTATATAAATATGTGATGCTGTGCTAACACTCCGATTTTTATTTTTTTTATTTTTTATTTAACACTCCCAGGCATCTGTATAAAACCCAATGTACAAGGTGGAAAAAAACAACCCGGGTGGCTACCCAGGTGATGTCTCCTTAAGAAAGTTCTTTTTAACCATGTAGGCTTCCAAGGGCCCATAGTGAATTAATTGCCCGGAGCGCCTGTATGCCTAAGGCAGGCCCTGTTATTGAGGGTACAATACAAATAATCAAGAAAGTATTGAAATGAATGTATATTTACCAATATCAGGGTTGGGGCCCAGAAGGACGCTGGCATATGTCTCCACAGTGATGGTTTTCGATTCTCTAGCACCACGATCTTTTTTCTTCTGCTCTTTGGCAGCTTCTGTAAAAAAAATTAAAAGAAGTGAATTTTGTTTTCAATTTTTTTTGTTTTAATTGAAAAAATCTTGGTGGCGTGAAGCAATTGCACAATATCTAACTAGGATTAGTAATTTCAATTGTGACTTTTCGCACAGCAAGTTGAGAACAAAGAAAAGTTATTGACCTCTAAGTAACTTATGGTGGGTATGGACTTATGAATGTTCTAATACTGCTTACCGATTTCAGCCGGACTGTCGCCCATGTCGGGAAGATCCTCGTCTATTTCTATACTCAAAACACACAAAGACACGGACATTTACGGTATAAATAATTTACGAATCAAAAACAAAGCTTAACCCTGATTAACCACTGCTATGTTCTTTACACACATGGCGGCAGAGTTAAAAACAGATTTATGAGCGGAGGATTTTCTAACTATAATAATTTTCTGCGTATTAGATGAAAACAATAACAAGTACAACAAAACTGAGAAAACATCAATCAATACAAGATGAGTTGTCAAATTTGTCAATTTATCAGCTGGTTGCCACAGATTAGCGAGTTTTTGGTATCGAATATCTTAGTGATATGTTTTCTATCGATTCCGTAAGTAAAATTATAAGATAAATTTTTATATAAAGTTTTTTTTCCACTTTCAAATACTTTAAATACATAAGAATGCTTATTTGTCCAGTTTCATTATTTCTTCTTACTAAATATCATAACAAAATAATTATGACGCAGTTCAATAACGTAAAACCGAACGCACAAGAAATCGGCCAATCGCATATCCAATCGGAATGTGGAAGTGAAAAAAAAATAAAAATATTCAATATGGCCACGGATCATACGACGTGAGCTGTCAGCTGTAATATTTTCTCTTTCTTTGTGTTTATTACTGTTTTAAAAATGTTATGATTGCTGAAAACACGCGAATATGGGTGCAAAAGACTCAAAGCCTAGTTTTATATCTTACGAGGATGCAGTGAAGCGAGGTATGCGCCGTGTTGAGAGTTAAGTGCGTCCAAGATGAATTGAGTTTATTTGAATCGCGTATCATTGTTTGCAGTGTCTGATAGCGAGTTGAGGCGTATTCGCGAAGCGTTCAAGAGATGTGCCGGTCCAAACGCTACGTCCTTGAGCTTGGAAGCGTTTGTTCGCGAAGTTTTGAGCGACGGAGTGCCTTATGAAGTCGCCGACTGGTTGTATCAAGCCTGCGGTGGCACCAAGCGAGGAATTGCCTTCAAGGATCTACTGTGTGGGATAGTGGTACTCACCAAGGGAAACTTGGAAGAAAAAATCAAGTAAGAATCACATACTAACATTAATAGTTTCAACTTTTCCTTTGCTCTGATATCTTTGCTATTGGAGCTCTAATGTTTACAAATGTTTGAAGTGCTTCTATATATCCAACTTTATTATTTAGCATTCATATTGACTGAGAATCCAACAAGAATACTTTACCATTTATTTACTTTTTTTATTTACTTTACCATTGTCAAGTTGAATGTTACAACTCAATAATTTTTATTATTTATGGTCCTTATCAGCATCCTATCATACTAATAAATCCAAGGATACTTAGGTAGGCCATTGCCATATTATTTTATTATGTGTGATGATTTCTTTTTTACTTTCTCATTAGTTTATGCTTTGCTGAACACCAAATATATTCAACTATAATTAGATATCATGAATGTTATGACTAATTACTTTCATTATGCTACCGCCCTAAATACCTTTTATATCCAGATTAATTTAATTTGTATAATTTTTTTTTGGTTCAGCCTAGTCTAACATTCGGATTCGTACTCCTGTCAAAGACACTCTATTGAAAACAAATTACTCATCGAGAATGATCCTATATCACCAGTTCCTAAACTTGTTTCGCACACTTAAAATTTCATTTATCTGGATTGGCGCAGCTAGTCTATATATGAGTATGATGAGTACATCACAGCACCCTATAGTGCAGCGATCACCAATAAGTTTCATTGGACATCAGTTTTTAATTGGAATTGAAACTAATTTGATTGCCAAAGTCTGTTTGGTTAACGTTTACTAGATAATTAATTAAATCCTGCTTAACATTAGTTATTAGAAGAGATCTGAAATTCAGGTGGGTATTTACCTAAACTTGACAAAATACTATTGCTATCTCACTCATGCCTCAAACACAGCTGCAACTAAACAACAAAGCCGCCAAAGTTTAGGTATAAAAGCATCGGATTATCTGATGCCTAGTTATTAGTAGAACCTTGACACTGACTTGTAGGTAAAACCATGTTAAAATTCTACTATACCTATTTAGTAATTGTAATTTATTCATAACTTTTAGACATTTTGTATAGCGTGTATAATCTTACAAATAGTTTTGTTTAAATAATACTGAATTAGCACAATTGATTTAAAATAATTTTCTTCTTCTATCAAATTATTCTCATTTTCATTTGTACTTAAGTGGATTTATAAGTTGATGGATGACAAGTACTTTTGAAAAAATATAGAATATAAAAATATAGTGTTTTAATTTTTCTTGCTCGTAAATGTAATTTCTGGTTTTTACATCAAAATTATGAATTTTCTGCTGATTGTAGAATGTTTTTAAATGAATTGTCTATTTCAGATTTTTATGGACATTGTATGTCAACAATCAGGGCGACAATGGTACCTACATATATAAATGGGACTTTGCCGGGGCCCTGCATTTGGAAAACGTATCGCTACCCTCCACAGGAGTGCATCGCAGTGCAGAAATACTTACGAGTCTGTTCGGACCAAATGATAAAGTCACATTTGAGCAGTTTAGGTCATGGCTGCTCATACATAAAGATGCAACGGTGCTGTCGAAGTGGCTCCTCTCCGGGAAAGCAAATGCAGTGCAAGAGTTGGACACGCCAACGTTTTATCAAAGTTTGGCGGGTGTCACACATTTGGAGGAGAGGGTATGTACATCTTTCTACTATTACAGCGGCAAACTTCTTGAGCATGACCTTGACTGTGCAGTAGCTGATTTACGTACAAATGTAAATGCGCAGATCACAGAAAACAGTGACATTATTTTATACCTTTACTATTTTTAGGAACTGTCCATATTACTTTTTCTACCTAGCGTTATCTTGGCTCTTGCCAGGATACTGTAGCTGTCCTATATGGATATTACGGAATAAAAAAATATTTTGCACCTGGCCTATATATTACCTATACACATAAATCATAAACCATTCACATATTCCATTATTACTTACGAAAAGGAACAAAACAACAAACCCATTTGCTTTTATTATATGAATGAGGATATTAAGCAAAACAAATCTCGGAAAAATCTCATAGTATTTACCTTGGGCCTTGTGAGATTCAACTTGTTTGAATCACTTTGTGGTTAAGGTTACAAATTGACATACTCAGGGAAATACCTTTTGTCATAAACTGTACTCTTTCACGTAGTTCCCGTGTTTATAGGGTCCAGAGTATTCTTACCGTCGGATGACCTGTGACCTGCTATTTTGCCTGCTTTACTACTGACTGATTCAGGAGTACTGAGCGGGAGTGACAGAATTAATGGGGAAGGTCACAGTAAGTGTGCGTCTCCATTGAAGCAGAGCGGAGTGGAGCGGAGCGGAGTCGTGCGGAATCGACCAATCACAAAAGTGAAGCAGAGCCGAGATTCAGATTCACCTCAAGTGATTGGTCGATTCCGCAAGTCTGCTCCGGTTCAGTGAAAACGCACCCTTAGCAACTTTTCAACCGTGTTCCAAAAAGAGGAGATTCTCAGTTCTACTGTATTTTTTCTTTTTAATGTTTATTAAACGCGTTTAATTATTAGTTTGTTAAATGTTTATTAAACGGGTCCTCATGTCCTAGAAGTCGAATATTGCTCGACATGTTTCGAATCGGTTCGCGATTCATCATCAGGAGAGCCGATCAGTCGCAGCGGCGGCCAGTCGAGCACTGCGGGCAAACGCCCTGTCCGCGCGGCTGCTCGACGCGGGCCTCACCCGCGGAGGCGAGAATCAACCCTCACTATCACACACAATGTCAATAGTTATTCCATGGACTGATGATATTCCATGGAGGATGGAATTGTTATATATTGTAAAACCTGTCTTAACATCCAAGTTGAAGAACCCAATCTTACAGATGCCAATTGTTTAGTCTTGAAAATTAACTCGAATTATGCTGTTGTTGCAATTTACAGATCGCCTTCTCAGATAAATATACAAGGCTTCCTAGAAACATTAAACACAACCCTGATTAACCTTTCGAACCATCAAAATGTTGCCCTCATGGGCGATATAAACATCAATATTTGCGGAGATTTACTGGACTCACGCTCAAATACCTACCTAACTTTCTTGGCGTCTTATGGTCTTCTTCCCGGTCACAATCTTATAACACGTGAGGAAAGCAAGACTTGCTTTATTTATTTATTTATTTATTTCATAAGTAAGTACAAACAAAATTACATTTTATTATAACGGCATCGTTAAACCATTTTGGTTTGTCTCGATGCTACATTCCGCAATAATACATTATAAACTAATTTCTTAAACACATCTTCAAGTAAACAAAATTGCACTGAGCGTTATCAGCCAGCGCGCTGCAATAACCGGTCCGCGCGCCCACTGTACAGGATGCTCCATAAGCGATGCAATAATATTATAAAAATTGACTAACAAATTGGTCTAACATTTGTTTTTTGAGAACGTTGGCTATATTTGTTGGTGTTATTTTGTCCTTGCATTCAGTTGGAAGTTTGTTTATTAAATCTGGTATTATGTACTCTGATGTTCTACGTCCGTAGTAGTTATGAAATTTAGGTTTCTGTAGTACATGGTTAATTACTCGCCGTGTAATTTATGGATGTGAAGTTAAATGCTGAATTTCGGTTCTGAAGTATTGTTCTTTTAAAATTAAAATACACCATGCTTAGACCATGTTATGCTTAGAACGAAGTCTGCCGCTCAAATTATAGTCATACAATCAACATTAACAGACTATAATACTGTTCTTTTATGCTGGCAATCTACCAAACCTAAGGAAAACAAAATAACAACTCGTACAAAATTGTGTTATGAATCATTGGCTAAAGATTTAGAATCCACCGATTTTAGAGAAATTTTAAAAATAATGGATCCCAATATATCTTTGAATGTTTTAATAGAGCGCTTACAGAATTTAATATCAAAAAATACGATTACCATTAAAAAATCTAGGAGTAAATTCATTATAAAGCCGTGGATCACACCGGGGCTTTTGAAATGCATCCGTAATAGAGATAGACTCCATAATAAAGTAAGAAAAGAACCTACTAATGAGATACTTAAAATTACCTACCGTAGATATCGGAATTTTTGCGGCAATATCCTTAGAAAAGTCAAAATAGAATATGAAAAAGATCAAATAAAAAGAGCAGGCAACAATAATAAACGTTTATGGTCATCTATTAAAGATATCACTGGTACAAGTAAAATAAGGACCCCTAACGACGACCTTTTAAATATTACCTCCTCGCCCCAGGCGTCAGTAGACCAAGTTAACAATTATTTTATTAATGTAGGAAAGAATTTGGCTGAAAATATAATCTCGAAAGCAACAGTAATGAATATCACAAACTTTAAGACTTACACCAGACTGGGCAGGTGTACTAACTCTATGGGACTGATGTCCACAAATGAGAAGGAAGTTGAAGAACTAATAATGGGACTAAATAGCTCTTGCTCGGTAGGGTGGGATGGTATACCGAACGCTGTACTAAAAATACACAAAAAAACACTCACGCCAATCCTTACTCACATATTTAATAACTGCTTGGTCAAAGGGATTTTTCCTGAGGCTCTCAAAAAATCTTTAGTTTTGCCAATATTTAAAAGTGGAAACAAATCTCAACCATGTAACTATCGTCCAATATCAATACTACCATCCATATCTAAGATCCTTGAACGAATTTTAAATGTAAGACTGATATCGTACCTTGAAAAATATAACTTACTCTCACAAAATCAGTTCGGTTTTCGTTGTGGAAAATCTACAAATGATGCTGTTCATGAGCTCACGCAATATGTAAGTAACCACCTGGATGATGGCAAGAAATGCATATCGATATATATCGATCTAGCAAAGGCCTTTGATACTGTGTCTGTTCCCATCCTCGTAGAAAAGTTAGAATACATTGGTATCAGAGGCAAACCACTTAAAATCTTCCAGGATTACTTATGTAATAGACAGCAATGCGTCTCAACGGATGAAATAAGGAGTGGTGATCAAAGCGTAACTTATGGAGTCCCTCAGGGTAGCATACTAGGACCTACTCTCTTTCTGGTATACATTAATGACCTTTGTCAAATAGACCTTCCAAATGGTAGATTAATTGCATACGCGGATGACACTGTTCTTCTGTTCTCCGAAGATACTTGGGAAGAAGTTTTTGTAAATGCTCAAAATGGTCTAAATTTGGTCACCAGATGGCTTGATTCGAACCTTTTAACTCTAAACGTGGATAAGACAAAATTTATAACACACTCTATAAGGACTTCTGGCCAACCACCGCTTCACCTGTCCCTTAAAGTTCATGTCTCTTGTGTCCCACAACAAGGTGGTCCTTGCTCTTGTCATCCTTTAGCAAAAACTGAAAACATTAAGTACCTAGGCATTATAGTGGACTCTTGCCTCAACTTTGGAGCACATATTGAATTACTCTGTGGTAGAGTCCGCAAACTTATTTACGTCTTTAAAAATCTAAGACATGTGGCTGACGAACCGCTCCTAAAACGTATATACCTGGCATTATGTCAATCACTACTGACTTACTGTGTGTCTATCTGGGGGGGAGCTCCTAAAACTTCTTTGATCGCGCTCGAAATTGCTCAACGTGCAGTTCTGAAAGTGATGCTCTTCCTTCCTTTCATGCATCCCACACAAATGCTCTACGATACTGCTAAAGTCTTAACAGTTAGGCAACTTTTTGTTTTATCCACGATCCTTAAATTCCACTCAACACTATATTATAACAAGAATAAAATTGACACCTCTCGTAGAGCACATAACGTAGGAAAACCGGAACGGCAATTTCACACTAGTTTCATAAAAAAATTTTTCGCTTTTAACGGTCCTCGTATTTATAATCAAATTAATAAACTATTAAATATTTATCCAATGAATAAAAGAGATTGTAAGCAAACAGTCACAACCTGGTTATTATCTAAAAACTACCAGGATACGGAAAATCTTCTCTCTATATTAGTCTAATTGATGATAATATTTTCTATTTGCTCTCACTTATATATACATACACTCACTCACTCTCATAAATAACGCTAATTTTAAGTATATTATTATTCCACAGATATATATATATAACATAAGTAAGCTACAAATTCGTGTAAATCATAAGTTAATTTTGGTTTAAATGTTTTTAACATCAGTGCGGTTATATGGCAAGGAGCACTGCTTAACCTAAAGCTCAGGTCTCACCTATTTAGGAAGTAGTCTCTAATTTTAAGGACCCTCTGTAAAAGATGCTATTGTAAAAATCGTTGTTGTATTGAAATAAATTTATTATTATTATTATTATTATTATTCTTAGACAATATTTTTGTGTTCAAGAAAAAAGAACTCCCAAGTCGATCCCTTAACATTTTGGTGAAGATCTGATCACGAGATCCATGATGAATGGAAGGAACTCAAATATTATGGGCCCATTTATGGCCATCTCGATGTTTTATAATCCTCGGAAACGCATTTTTTTTCTACTGAAGACGGTTTTTCACCACGACATTGTGAAAAAATCAACTGTTCCATACATTTCGCGAGTTTGGTTGGTTGGTTCAATAGTAAAAGTTGTACAGTGTGTGATCCTCCAATCAACTCGTAACTCCTATATCACCCAGTATAAAAAAATATATCTTAAGTACAATTTCCTGTCAATAGTTTATTCAAAAGATGTATTTTCATACGGACAGGCGTCATAAGGAAAACAACACATACGGAAACTCGTTTTCTAATATTAACATTCGTAACGTGCCACAGGTACCTATATCGAAAAGGAAAACTGATAGGTCCAAAATCTCGACTAAGATCTTAGAACTTAATTATAAACACACACAAGACGTAGATTGCGTAGTGCATTTAATGTATTATCACCGTACCTCGTGATTTTTGGTGCGCGATAATAAATAAATAACAGACAACCTCACACAAATCGATCTAGTCCCAAATTAAGCTCAAGAAGGCTTGTTTTATGGGTACTAGACGACGATACATACTTATATAGATAAATATATACTTATATACATAGAACAAACATGACCCAAGCACAAATATTCGAGTTCATCACGCAAATATTTGCCCTGGCCAGGATTCGAACCCGGGACCGCCGGCTCAGTAGGCAGGTCTCTACAAACTGAGCCAACCGCGTCGTCAAATAATAACAACTCATAATCATAAATTAATTTGCATAAACAAAGGTTACAGTGGTGTTATATTTATATTATAAGACAGTCAGTCCTATTCCTTGTTCATACCATAAAATGGCGTGCAAATCTTTTTACATATCCATCGAAAGATCTACTAATAGTGCGCAATGTCAGTAACTTAAATTCTAAATATCAATTAAATATAATATAATATAATATAATACTATAATTTTATTAATAACATTGTTTTAAATTAAGTGAAGTCCGCGATTTATTCATAATTATGAATAATATTACACATTGGTGCATGTCACAATTTATACAATTAGCCATAAACTCATCAATTGAACAGTTACTATGTTCTTTTAAATATTTAAGTAATTCTTTCCTGAATAATATAAGTGGCAGTTCTTAAAATTTATCTGTCAGATTCTTTCTTACAAGTGAAAGATTCGTTTTGGGCAGAATCAGTTTGTTTCTATAGGCACCTCGTTCCGATTTGGTCGTAATCATTTTTAAAGAGACTGATTATTCTTGACATAAACACATCTCATAAATATACATAGCTGGTACTGGGCCAACAGATGGCGCCAAATCATTCGTATACCAAAAACCCCGGAATTGATCATCAATTGTGACACGGCAAGTCAGTCTTTAGGTATGTATGTAAACACTGTACTGTACACAAAAACAAGAAATACATTTCAAAAGAATAAGCATGTACAAAGAACTTATCCATTTAAGGGATCTCTTCCAGTTAACCTTTGAGTGAATGAGTGCTAAACACAAGTGTATATGGTAGACAAACCAAAGTTCGCCTTTGTACATGTTTCATTTGTTATCTATGTAGTTATAACCTGTTGTTGTGTACAATAAAGTGTTTACATACATACAAGCAACATGAACAATACGAAGGACGATAACTAAAATAATACACACGAAAATGTAAAGACCAAAAGAGAGAGATAGTGTCTAGTTTAGGTATGTTAGTTTATGTTATGTTTTTCCTCCATTCTAATTAAATATCTGAAGAGGTGTCTAATACTTGGTAATATAAGTAGTACCCTTATCAACAGACACTTGATACGTCGTGTTTACATGAATCGATTATTACGTTCTCAGTAACTTGATGGTTCCATGAGATATGGTTGAGGACGAAGAAGGCAACAACCGCAGAACAACAAATCAGTAAAAACCGAATTGCGATAAAAACATAGATTTCTTAGACTTTTTACGTTGCGGATTTGAAGTTAACTAACCAACACCCGTGATATAACAAATGAAGCCACTGTTTGAAAAATTCAATGGCTTGAGCATGGTTTTGGTGGTCTAATAGGTAAGGCGCCCATAGGACCAGGAAAAACGAAACAAAACATTCAATTTTTCGTTCCAATATAAACATTTGGTTTACGCTAGCAGAGGTTACTGCTCTGATAAAAAAATAAATAAAAAATATAGGTTTAAGTTATTCACACAGGAAAATATCCATATGCCCATAGATGGACGCTCCGCGAAACACGTCAGTAGCCTACGTGGTTTTTTTCCGGTAAAATCAAATACAGGATAAAACATTAAATATTAAGATCAGGTGGGGTCAGTCTGACGACAGCACAGTCATTGTCACGGGCGAAAACCTAGATACGTACCAGGAAAATATCAACAAACAACTTGAACTAGTAATTGAATGGATAAATAACAATAATCTAAAAATCAATACTTCGAAAACAAAAATTATGAATTTTAGACAAAAATTAAATAAAGCACCAAATTTACTTGTGACATATAAAGATGAAATAATTGAAGAAACTGACAGTACACAATTCTTAGGATTACGCTTAGACCATAAGTTAACATGGAGGAATCAAATTGATGTAATATGTAAGAAGCTCAGCCAATTTTCATATGCCTTATACAATCTCAGAAAAGTTGCTAACAAATCCACAGTTCTTACAGCATATCATGCCTATGTAACGTCTACTTTGAGGTATGGTGTTATGTTTTGGGGGAACTCTGTCGAAAAAGAAATGGCATTCAGGGGGCAAAAAAAGTGTGTAAGGGCCGTATGTGGTATAAGACCCCCGGAATCGTGTAAACCCTTATTTATAAAACTAAAAATATTGACCCCTACCATGTTTATACATTTATGAAGTCGCATTGTATGTAAGAGTTAACTTTAATCAATTCCCTAGTTTTAATAGTGTTCGTTAAAGAGGCAAAATAAATACTCGACCATCTAAACCCGCATTGTTAGCGAAAAGTGTATTTGGTATGGCACCCAAAATTTACAATAGTTTGCCTGCAAACATATTGGATAATGATGACTTAAGGCAATTTAAAAAGACATTGTACGAATTCCTGGTTCTGAAAGCGTATTATTCAATTCAAGAATATTTTGATGACAAAAATAGTTTTTAGTGAAGTAATAAATAATGACTTACCTGAATAATAATAATTGTTGAAATGATGTCTTCTGATAACTTATGCATGCCCTACTTTAATTTAATTTTATTTTATCTAATTCAAGGGACATAATATAAACCTATTTCTAATTTGTATACCCTATGGCGAAGCATAGTGATACTATTATTTATTAAACCTTTGTACCTATGTCTTACAAATAAATAAATGTTTGATTGATTGATTGGTCTGCATTCCGATCCGGTTTCTGAACGGAATGACGTCAGGGAATGTCTCTGTCTCTGTCTGTCATATGGCGATGTCTCGCTTGCTGACGTCATTCAGACTATGTGTGGCCGGGATAAGACTAACAGTTTGTCTAGTTATTGGACGGGGGCAGTATTCCCTCGGTGATCGTCAAACCCCACCTTACCTTACCCCATTTTTAGGGTTCCGTACCCAAAACGTAAAAACGGGACCCTATTACTGAGACTTCGCTGTCCGTCCGTCTGTCACCAGGCTGTATCTCAAGAACGGTGATAGCTAGACAGTTGAAATTTTCACAGATGATGTACTTCTATTGCCGCTATTTTAACAAATAAAATAAAATAAAGGCTTATTATTTTCGCGGCGACAGAAAAATTAAAGAGCAGCAAACTATTTGCAACTAAAATAATAACTTGTCAGCGATTTAATTTTTTGGCAATCATTATTTATATTAAATGAGCTTTAAACTAAGGATATTTTAAAATTCAAATAATGGCAGCTACTTTAAGGTAGCAGAAATAATAAACAAGATTACTGAAATCATAGGCGAGGTACTATAAATAATGACTTGGCGACTAATATTAGCAGAAGATCCGACTCGGCCGGGTTAGGTTAGGTTGGTTTTTTTTTTTATATCCCTAAAAAGCGCTCCTTTTATTTTTTTTATGACCTTGATTTATTTTATAATATGCAATCTCCATTGAACAATTAGAGTAGGCCATTTTCAACTTTTTATCCGCTGTCATGTTTCCGCGTAGTTACCATTCAGTCGCCAAACTCGATGCTAGTTTATATTGAAACAAAGCCGAAAATTGATTACTTAGCTGCTACTTTTTACTTTATACTAGTCTCCGCAATTAGTCGCCAACTAATTATTTTTGCTACCCCCTTTAATTTTGTATAAATCCCTAAATCAGATTAATTTGTCGCCGCGTTAAATACATGCCTAAAATAAATATTTAAGGGGGGGCTCCCATACAACAAACTTGATAGATTATGGTACGGAACCCTTCATGCGCGAGTCGGACTCGCACTTGCCCAATTTTTAATTTTTCAATCATCCCAATTTATAATAAAAAACATAGTTGAAAAATACCTCGTTCTTAAATAGCGTGGGTGACAAATAATTGGTCATAACCACAGCGCAGTTTAAATCATACGGTTGGACTATTACTACGGCGGTTCGATGCCTAATAACTATTACTAAATTAGGCATCGAACTTCTGATAGCTCCATAGCTCTCTATAGTCCTACCGCTTTAGAGAGCTATGGAGCCGACATTACATTAAAATACAATTCATAATCGTACGCATTCATCTAATTCATTTCAAACTGACTTTATGGTTATTGTGGTTAACATTCCCAAGCATTAAATTACTGAAATTATAAATGTACTAGATGACCCGGTGAACTTCGTATCACTTACCTTTTAAACCATATGTATTTCAGAGTCGGTAACTTTATAATGGCATAATCAGTAGTCTAAGTATCGGCTCCATAGTATGCGAAAAGAGTGAGCAAATCACGCACGTGTGCGTGCATGTGTACATGTCCAGCATAATGTTCATAATTATTTTGCATGTCACATTATATTAGATTATAGACACTTATGTTAACAAATAAGGTACCAGCCTTCTTTTTTTCGGTCTGTATCGACTGCGCCACATTACTAAACGTAATAGTAGTATAGTAACTTGGCAACACTGACTGTCAGTGTCACTGTCACCGAACTTTCCAAGAAAATATAATTTATATTTCACAACTATTTTTCAAAACTTATAATTGATTTTTAACATTGCATTGTCCCTTTTGTAAAAAGTGGATAGAACGGCAGAACAACAAAAGTACCTGTCCTAGTTGCACAAATAAATTGTTGAGATACGACGAATGTTTCACAATAACCACTGATACGCTCAAGTTTTCAATCAAGTGCGGTCACAATTTGAACCGAATAATACGAATTAATAGGGCTAATGAACAAAAAAGATTGAAACTACAACTGTTATTAAAACCGAAATTCGTCTCAACAATGCCATCATCATCATCTGAATAATTTTCAGAACTTAATAAGAACATTGAATAGTCACCCTATGTTGTACAACTAAAAAAAATAAGCCCATTTTAGAATTAAAGATGGTTGATATCACTGCTACACATATCGACACCCATTCCAAAAAGTGACGTCCGCCATCTTTGATTCCAAAATGGATGTCATTTTCATAATAGGAACCCCGAGCAACCTTGCAAATGGCACCCATATCGATATTTAAGAAAAAATAATGTCCGCCATCTTGGATTTAAAAAAGGATGTCATTTTCGTAATCGTCACCCGAGGAACCTTGGAGATGACACCCATATCGATTTTTAAGAAAAAATAATGTCCGCCATGTTGGATTTCAAAATGGATGTCATTTTCGTAATCGGCACCCCGAGGAACCTTGGAGATGACACCCATATCGATTTAAAAAAAAAAACAATGTCCGTCATCTTGGATTTCAAAATGGATGTCATTTTCGTAATTGGAACCCCGAGGAACCTTGGAGATGACACTCATATCAATTTTTAAGAAAAAATCATGTCCGCCATCTTGGATTTCAAAATGAATGTCATTTTCGTAATCGGCACCCCGAGGAACCTTGGAGATGACACCCATATTGATTTTAGGAAAAAATAATGTCCGCCATCGTGGATTTCAAAATGGATGTCATTTTCGTAATCGGAACCCCGAGGAACCTTGGAGATGACACCCATATCGATTTTAAAGAAAAAATAATGTCCGTCATCTTGGATTTCAAAATGGATGTCATTTTCGTAATCGGAACCCCGAGGAACCTTGGAGATGACACCCATATTGATTTTAGGAAAAAATAATGTCCGCCATCTTGGATTTCAAAATGGATGTCATTTTCGTAATCGGAACCCCGAGGAACCTTGGAGATGACACCCATATCGATGTTAAGAAAAAATAATGTCCGCCATCTTGAATTTCAAAATGGATGTCATTTTCATAATTGGAACCCCGAGGAACCTTGGAGATGATTCATCGGCCATCTTTGTTCATGTTCATTTCATCTCATGTTTTAATAATTTAATTTTTGTTTTTATTCATGGTTTTATTCTTTATAAAGTGAATATTATTATAAACTGACATTGGCAAAAGCCTCGAGCTGCCATTCCTTGATTTTTTAACCTTGGAGATGACACCCATGTCGATTTTTAAGAAAAAATAATGTGCGCCATCTTGGATTTCAAAATGGATGTCATTTTCGCACATTTGATCGACTTCGACGACTACAGTCCGATCAAAAAGAGTAGAAATAAAAACTGGCAATACTGTAGTGTCGTCCCCTTTTTCTTAGATCGATTAGAATTAGAAAGGAACGATTACAGTATTGCCACTTTTTAATTTCTACTCTTTTTGGTCGGACTGTATGTTAGGTCGTTTTCTCCTCGGCATGGTTAACAGTTTCAGTTTTTTTTTTTATTTGTCATTTTTCGTTTATTCTTATACTGATTTAGATCGTGTAAACCAAACTTTACTCTTTCAAGTATATTTCTGAACGCACCGAATACAACAACCATGTGTCATTATAGTATTGTCAATATTTTGCATGTTTAAAATATAAATACGCGATAATCTGACTATTATGCATATATGTTGTCGATTCCAAACCCTTATTTAATCTAGATCTACATGTAATTATTCCAAAAATACCGAACCGACGGGACAAACGTCATATGTTTGACGGGTAAGAACAGTTTGTATTTGTATGGGAAAAGAAAATTGTCGTTTTTACTATTTTCCTCTCATTTTTTCCATATTTTCCCACCGTTTAAACCTTCCCTGGACTTTCACGAATATTTCAAGACCAAAATTAGTCAAATCGGTTCAGCCGTTCTCGAGTTTTAGCGGGAGTAACGAACAGCAATTCATTTTTATTTATATAGATTACATATTTTTTTACAATGTTACAAACTCCTAGATTTAACTATGTTATTTGTCCATTTCATGCATTTACTAGTCATAGCTGGCTATTCGATCAATATAGAGCACAAATTACTCCAGAAAACATGCAAAAAGTCGTAAATATTTGCGTATTTTATGACGACAAAAAAATGCCTACACAAATCAGGTATTTGTATATTATTCTGACTTTAGTCCTTGACTATAAAATTTAAATTACGAATTAAATACATATACGAGTATGAGTATGCATTGTATTTTAATGTTAATAGCTCCATAGCTCTCTCAATTCTTACCGTGCTAGATCTGAAGTCCGATGCCTAGTAATAATCCTGACACCTCTAGCATAACTGTCATACGCGACTATTTCTTACGTGAGATAATTGCCCGTCCCTTTTTGGGCAGTAATGTGAGAGAGTGACGGGTAGCGTTGTATGTTGCGCGACAAGAATCGCGAAGCATAGTTGTGCTAAATGGGCAGTCGTGATCCTAGTTGATTCACATGAGATACGCTGGTTTGCCTCTCATGCCTCGTCTCTTAATGCAATTGACCGAGGAAACTGACTCGTTGCCTAATTGACTTTAACCTCAAACGGAGGATACGGGATCTTGTAAGCTATATGTGAGTGAGTTTAGTAAAACGTCCCACCGTTACGGAGTTACGGGCAGTTTAGTGAAATATGGCAAAACCTACCGAAAATAAGCTTTCAATAAAAAGTGATGGAACATACAGTAACCTATGATTTTGATGTCGACGCATGAATGTCCAATTTAAGCACCTTTTTAGGGCCTCAAAGTTTAGTGCCTATATAGCGTCTCTCCTGATGATGAATCGCGTATCGATTCAAAACATGTCAAGCGATATTCGACTTCTACGACGTGAGTAAACCCGTTTATGTATTTTAATATGTCTGAGACTCACGCTAGTTTTCTATGTAAGAAAGACGGGAGTTATTAAGTCGCGCGACTAACTCGCGGAAAGATATGCAGGCGGTACAGTCGAGTTCATTTACATCTACACGCTTACGAGAACAAAAATATCTGACCACGATTTTATGCTCCTGACGTCGTGATGTTCAGATATTTTTGTTCTCGTACCTAAGTGTGTAGATGTAAATGAACTCGACTGTACTAGCCCGCTGGGCATCCCATTTATTTATTTAAACTTAGTTTCACAAAACAAAAGTCAGTACAGATGGCGAACTTAATCCCAAATGGTATTCTTTACCAGTCCACCATAGGGCAAAACATAGATACTTAAAATGGGTGCATAGTCGAACGTGACAGGCGACTCTCTGTCGCGCGACAAATATTACCTGTCTCATTTCTTTTAATACCGTGCGAGCAAGACGGCAGTTATTAAGTCGCGCGACAAACAAACTCACGTAAAGATGTGCAGCGTTACTTGCCCGTTGGGCCTCTCATTTATTTATTTATCAAGTCTGTTGCACAAAACAAAAGTCAGTACAATAGTACATTACATCAGAGGCCGGGAAAATGAGGATTTCCGGCCAAGTAGGTATATACGGCCGAGCGAGCGTGCGAGCGAGGCCGGATAGTGATACGAGGCCGGGAATCCGTTTTCACGACGAGGCATGTATAGTGCTTTTCTCAAACATACAATGAAATAAAAAAATATACTTCAAAGAATAACACTTAATATTGTTTGTCCGATATTTTCCGAATTTGACCGAATTTTAAAAATTCGATTTCAGATTCTGACTCAGGAGCCCCAAAAACCCCCGGATACCGAATTTCAGCCTCCTAGGACCAATTTGAAATTTTCTCCATACAAATCGTTTTTTTTCGATATTTTCCGAATTTGACCGAATTTTCGGACAAGATTTCAGATTCATATTTTTGAGCCCCAAGAGCCCCCCGATACCGAATTTGACCGAATTTAAAAAATCCGATTTCAGATTCTGACTCAGGAGCCCCAAAAACCCCCGGATACCGCATTTCAGCCTCCTAGGATCAATTTGAAATTTTCTCCATACAAATCGTTTTTTTTTTTCGATATTTTCCGAATTTGACCGAATTTTCGGACAAGATTTCAGATTCATATTTTTGAGCCCCGAGAGCCCCCCGATACCGAATTTGACCTAATTAAAAAAATCCGATTTCAGATTCTGACTCAGGAGCCCCAAAAACCCCCGGATACCGAATTTCAGCCTCCTAGGACCAATTTGAAATTTTCTCCATACAAATCGTTTTTTTTTTCGACATTTTCTGAATTTGACCGAATTTTCGGACAAGATTTCAGATTCATATTTTTGAGCCCCGAGAGCCCCCCGAATCCGAATTTGACCGAATTTTAAAAATCCGATTTCAGATTCTGACTCAGGAGCCCCAAAAACCCCCGGATACCGCATTTCAGCCTCCTAGGATCAGGAGAAAAATTTTCTCAAACATGCAATGAAATATTGTCTTTGCGTTCCTTATAATAGGCTCGGAAGTATCGGTTTTTGGGCGCAACAACTCGAGAGGACTGTAAAGGGATTTCATACTGCTTTTCAGGCCTAGGCCTGCAAATTAACTTTTTTTTTGTTTCAACAACAAGGTCATTCACACAGCTGGCTGATTTGACAAAAAACAGGTTTTGTTTTTAAAGGTTGGTTGTTAGACACTTGTGGAAAAAAAAATTCAAGATGGCGACTTTTTTTTTTCAAATTTTTTAAATTGGTGCTAGGCGGCTAAAACTCGGTATCGAGGGGCTCTCGGGGCTCAAAAATATGAATCTGAAATCTTGTCCGAAAATTCGGTCAAATTCGGAAAATATCGAAAAAAAAACGATTCAAAATTTCAAATTGGTGCTAGGCGGCTAAAACTCGGTATCGGGGGGCTCTCGGGGCTCAAAAATATGAATCTGAAATCTTGTCCGAAAATTCGGTCAAATTCGGAAAATATCGAAAAAAAAAACGATTTGTATGGAGAAAATTTCAAATTGGTCCTAGGAGGCTGAAATTCGGTATCCGGGGGTTTTTGGGGCTCCTGAGTCAGAATCTGAAATCGGATTTTTAAAATTCGGTCAAATTCGGAAAATATCGGACAAACAATATTAAGTGTTATTCTTTGAAGTATATTTTTTTATTTCATTGTATGTTTGAGAAAAGCACTATACATGCCTCGTCGTGAAAACGGATTCCCGGCCTCGTATCACTATCCGGCCTCGCTCGCACGCTCGCTCGGCCGTATATACCTACTTGGCCGGAAATCCTCATTTTCCCGGCCTCTGATGTAATGTACTATATCTACCAGTCCACCATAGGGCCAAACAGACATGCTTCAAGTGCAAAGTCGAAATTTAAACGTTCTGAGAGCGTCTCATTACGTGGTCCTTAATGCAATTGACCGCGGGAACTGATGAGTCGTTCCCTAATTGACTTTAACCGCAAACGATACGGCCTGCTCCTTGGCAGTGCAGCTGCTTAGGGGCCGTCCATATATTACGACACGCAACATATTGACAGTCGACGTGTAGACACTTTTTTCGAGGATTTCAATCGATTCTTCTTTTTATTGGGATCAAATGTCTATATGGAACTAACTACACTTATTAATATTATGGCTGTTTGATAATTAAGGTTCTGTTATGCTTATACTACTTTAATTAGGTATATATAATCTGAAATTAATATATTGGAAATTACAAAGCAAATTGGTAACAAAATAGGAAAAATATGTTGAATTTTAATTGAGGTCTTAATTTTGTACCATTTTTGTTGAGAAATGCTCTTGTTATTGTATTCAAACTTGCGGTCGAATTTTATTTATTTCTTTATTTCTAATTAGGTACTTCCATCTCCGAAGCAACGTTATTATTCTAGTGATGCTATAATTATTTTATCAGATCCTTTGATGAGTAAACACGATCGACCTTGTTTATTATCAGCCAATCGCATATACTACGTTATGCCACTGAGGCGTGCCCTAATTCCTTAACCTTAGTGAATCGGAATCGTGTAGATTACAAAGCAATACATTTCACGTGTTTTGTAAGTGCTGTGTCAATAAATATAAATTTTGTTGACTTTGCCCAAGTAAATAAACATTTTACAGTACTGCATGGACTTTGACTCTTGGTTTTAAGGCCTCAGTCATAATCAAGGACTGGAATTTTACATAGCAAAAATCAAACTTTGGGAGGGTTCGACCAGTGTTTTATCGACTATCGATAAATAATTTTCACTTAACGAAACTAAAATAATGATGTCCATAATTAGCTGAACGCCACTGTATATATCCAAAAGCCTGATTTCATTACTTTAACGATGTTTCGTTAAGTGAAAATTATTCATCGATAGTCGATAAAACACTTTGGTCGAGCCCTCTCAAAGTTTGATTAAGGCCATGAAGAATTCCGGTCCTTGGTCATAATAGTACATTATTGTCGAAGCGAGGTAAGTAGGCAATTGCTGGCTGAGTATTTATTTTAAATGGACCACATTGGGAGTCCGTTTGATTTAACATTAAGCCAGCAATTGCCCTTCCGGCTGAGACAAATATAGTGTTTTTCTCACGTATAATGCAAGAATATAAAATTTGTGCAAATAAATTTATGAAACATGTCTCATTTTTTTATGTGGGTGCCACATTTTTTATATCAAAAGTTAAAGATAAATTTAAATACGTAACCTGGTGGAAGAAACCGGAGTATCGAACCCGGTACCTCTGGATTGCCGGTCCAGCGCGTTAATCTTTCCGCCACCCTAACGCCCAAGCAACCTTTCGAATTTTCCTTGCGCTTTGTGGTTCGATGTTTGCATTGTTTCTTTGAAAGGCGACCTCTATGTGAATACGTAAGGAAGATGTGAATATTAGCGTATTAGGGTTCTTCTCCGATTAGGTACTCACAATCATAGCTAAGTACAACAGGTTGCCAAAACAGTTCTCCACACGTATATCCCTGGCCTAACCTAACCTTTAATTCCAGGACATAATCGAGCTGGAGAAATGCTTCTGGTCCCTCCGCAACTCCGCCCCCACGGGGCAGCTGGACGCGGAGAGCCTGGCGCCGCTGCTGTCCCACCCGCTGCCCCGGGCGGCGGTGGCGGGCGTGTTCCTGGCCTTCGACGAGAACCGGGACGGCCACGTGGACTTCAAGGAGCTCTGCTGCGGGCTCAGCGCCGCCTGCAGGGGGCCGAGGACTGAGAGGCTGAAGTGTGAGTAGCTATACCATATTTTCCTCCAAATTTATTAACAGCGTTTGGATTTGAAAGAAAGAAAGAAATACATTTAATCACATAAAAGGTGTGACAGAAATTATAAGACAATAAGCAACTATTTTTATGGCTGTGCCACGAAAAGGTCCCACCTCAGCAAGATGCTAGCTCGAGAGCCAGCGCTGATCTTCCGGTGGGACCATGGGTGGCGCCACGGACAGCTGCACGCACAAGCGCTAATCGCGTTTAGGATGCGTCATCCTGAACGCACACAAGCGCTGTCAGTGTCAATTTTGATGTGCAATTTCCCGGGACTTCGTAACGTAGTTTTAATATTGATATGACTTAATCCCTAGATAAAATATGTAAAGCTTAAATAAAATATGTAAATAGGTAATTCGTTTCAAAATATTAGTCAGATATAAAAAAGGTAGATACATGTATACGATGTGACGAGCGAGCAAAGCGAGCTAGTACAAATTTAATCTGACTGTCATAATGGCTTTTAGCCACATGTTAAAGCTGTCTACTTTTTCTTCGAGTGTTAGAAAATGTAAAATACTTATTTACTATTAAGGCGCCTTAGGCGACTCATTCGCTTTAGACGTGATTAAAAAACGCCCTTTAAAAAGATAACAAAATTAAGAAGGAAAAAACCGTTCTGAATTTATTTTAGCGGCTTAACATCACAGTTAATAAACATATACAGAATATCACTTACAACTACAAGTAGGTACTTAAAATACTTATTTATCAGTACCATCTATTGTTTATTTATCAGAAAATGTCGCTTACGCCACCGTTTGCGCAGTGACGCATGACTACTGATTTGTTTCCATGACACTTATGCAAACGAATCATTCTCGCAAAAACTAAAAACAAGAAATAGAAATGAGACTAGCCCGTCTAGCACAACTGTGTTTTGTGACTCTTTTCGCGCGGCATAAAGTCTCCCGTTACTTTCTTACTACTGTACAGAAAGAGATAGGTAATATATCTCGCGTGTGACACTTGTACTAGGGTTGCAGCCCGTCTAGCACAGCTGTGCTTCGCGACAACGGCATAACGTCACCCGTCACTCTCTCACAGTACTGTACAGAAAGAGATAGGTAATATATCTCGCGTGAGAAAGACTCGCATGTCACACTTGTGCTAGGGTTGCAGCCCGTCTAGCACAGCTGTGCTTCGCGACTCTTGTCGTCACCCGTCACTTTCTTACAATACTGCACGGAAAGAAACAGATAAATGTCTCGCGCTCTCTCAGTCTCTCCAACGGCTTTCCGGGCCAACACGGGCGTCCTACCTATTTGGACCACTGAGCCTGATGCGAGAGCAATTGAATTCTTCAACCAGTTGCTTCTTACGACATCGTTGCGCCATTTACCGTAAAGATTCAGATTTCATGATCGGCACATCGTCTGAAATTATGTTGAGAATTATAAAATTATAATTTAAAAAAATATCCTATTTTTATCGATTAATTAACACATATACATACCTACATACAGTAGCGGAAAAAAATCTATCATATTGATGTATTTTGTACGAAAGTTGCCTCACTTTTACAATTGCAAACGGTGACATAACAAATTAAATTACAGACCTGAGATTTCTTTTTTAACCAATATAACATAATTTTTTTATATACGAATTGTTATTTATAAACAATGTTGTTGACTTTCTGCGTCTTATAAAAAAAAACACGTTTTTACACTAATTTGCCGTTCAGTTAATACTTGCAACTACGCAATACAATGTATATGTTTTTATTCGTTACACACTTACTATACTACAAGTTACTTATTAAGTTATTACGCCATTGCAATTGGCAATATTCATTCGGAATTATCCTTAGATCCAATTCGACTTAAAGTTAAAATATTTCAATATGATAGATTTTTTGCCGCTACTGTATATACGAAAATTTATAAAGTTTAACATTTATCTATAGCCTATCAAGAATCAATTCGCTCGTATTCTCAAGCCCCGGCTAGCCCTCTCGGCTTCGCCGGAGGCTGGGAGGCCACTGGGACCCAAGAGTGCGGTATCGGGTTCGCAGTCGCGCGATGGCGCGTCTGGTCTTCGGGCCATTGTTCTGGGGATGGCTGCGCCTATCAAGTGGCGGTACAAACAGCTTTCATATGGCAATAATGTGCATACGTCATATGTTTGCGTTGTTAAACGTCAGTAGCGATTTGTCAAGGAATTGTTATCAACCAAATTCAAAACATTGTTTACCGGAATGCTGCTCTTTTTTTTACGAAATAAATAGTAACTCCTATTGGAAAAAACTTGATTTTCATCACCACTGGAGAGTTTTGACTTTGTTATCCAAAAAATACTTGAAATTTGCGGAATATTAAGTCCTGTTTCCTCTTTATTTACATCAGTTACATTTGTCGACTTTCAATGTCAGTTACCAAAAATTTGTCGTTACCAGGAAAATAAATTAGAACTACCAAAAATCCGCAATATGGTGTGGGTTGAAAGACTCCCTGTATACACCTATAACGTTCAGTCTAAAAATAAGATTTCACACTTGGTTGTGAAAATTCTATATTTACCTACACAACGACTAAGATATCCCGCGACTCCGTCTGCGTTTAGAATACCTATCGTACGTCATTAAATGTCCCATCGCATCGCAAATGGGCAACAACTGAAACAAGTTTTCATATCCTTTATTATTACCAATTTGCGCGACAACATGTCGGTTTTTTTAAATATCGCAGGTCGTAACATGATTTAATAAATCCTATTTTTGCCGAACCGCGGCAATCCAGAGGTACCGGGTTCGATTCCCGGTCTCTTCCACAAGGTTACGCATTTCAATTTTTCTTTGAGCTTTGATCTTTGTATCAATGGTTTAATTTATACACTACTAGCGACCCGCCCCGACTTCGCACGGGTGCAATGCTGATAAATGATGCATGTACTCGTATTATACATATAAACCTTCCTCTTGAATCACTCTATCTATTAAAAAAAACCGCATCAAAATCCGTTGCGTAGTTTTAAAGATTTAAGCATACAAAGGGACATAGGGACAGAGAAAGCGACTTTGTTTTATACTATTTAGTGATTGTCCAATTATAATTCGTGTTTTCTCGGTATCCCCAGAATTTTCGCGAAAATTCTATTCATTAAATCATCCTACGTCATATATTTATATGTAATCGTACTAAGGTTTTAAAATGTTGTCACTGTTCAAGCGCGTCACTCGTTCATCGTATAAAAAAGTAACACCAAAAATAGCTCCGCAAACAAATTAACATCGGTTATCTGTTAATTGCAAATGTCTGTCACGAGAGGTAAAAATAGATATTGGGCTTTGTAAAATACACGTGCATGATAAGGGTGTATAAAACTTAAGAGACACATCTAAGATTGGTGATTATCAATCCCTGACGAAAAAATTAGGGATGTTAAAAGTTTAACATGTGTATCTTTGTGTCTGTCTGTGGCGTCCCAAATGGATGGACCAATTTGAGTGCGGTTTTCTTAAACGAAAGACTTGTTCGTATGGTTTTTAGCTATGTTTTTGTTGGAAATAGGAACAGTAGTTTCCAAGATATTTAGCTTTAATTGGAACAAGTGACTAGATCTCAGCCAATATTGAATGAGGGTCTCATGATTACCAACTACTTGTATCAGGGATGTTTTAAGCAGCATTTTTTGATTATTTACTTCATTTTTTATTTTGGCTAACCATGTAAGTTGCAGATATGAATAAAGTGTTTATCTATCTGTCCTATAGTGTAATACCTATAAATAACTAACTACCTATACAGGCGCAATAGAAATAAGAGCTGGCCGCAAGGTGTTCCTTGTCATTGTCTTCCGACGCGTACTACCTACTTCACCGTTGAGTATAAAGAGGATTATGCTATGCGTTAGTCATGCATGGAAGTGCATCCGAGTACCATGGACAAGGTTGTATGCAAACATCGCTCACTACTGCGCAATACGGTTGTAATGAGTATCCGAACTTGTAAACTTTGTGGTACGCATTTCAGAACGCACTGCATCTCCATATAAAAAAAAATGGGTAAGTGCGAGTCCGACTGGCGCATGAAGGGTTCCGTACCATAATCAATAACAAGTTTGTTGTATGGGAGCCCCCCTTAACCCCTCGTATGCGGCGTCAAAAATTTGCTAATCAAATTTAAATTAACTGACATTTAACATAAGGTTCAAATGTCCCGCACGGATCCGTGTCTAAGCATACGAGGGGTTAAATATTTATTTTATTTTATTTGTAGTATTTGTTGTTATAGCGGCAATAGAAATACATCATCTGTGAAAATTTCAACTGTCTAGCTATCACCGTTCTTGAGATACAGCCTGGTGACGGACGGACGGACAGCGAAGTCTCAGTAATAGGGTCCCGTTTTTACCCTTTGGGTACGGAACCCTAAAAAATGAATGAGACATGTAAGAAGTGCCTGTAATAATATCTAAGAAAGTTAAAATAAATGCGTGTCCCCTCAACAAGCATCATCACTACATAGTATAAGATCTGTGGTATGATGTTTCTATGATACTGGCTTGTGACATCTTACAAATCAGTACCTACTCAAAACAATTTTTTGGTAAGTGACGTTGAAAGTCGGTAAATGTCACTGATGTAAACAAAGAGGAAAAAGGACTAAATATTCCGCAAATTTGAAGTAATTTTCGTATAATAAACACCACCCTCCACAGTAATGAAAGTGAAGTTTTTTTAATAGGATTCAGTATTTATTTCGCAAGAAGAACGAAGGATTGAGAGCGGCACTCCGACAACCAATGTTTTGAATATGGTTGGTGAATCTTACACAAATCCACCTAGTCCCAAACTAAGCATAGCTTTTTTTTATACTGACATTTAATAATGAAAAACATATGACGTATCCACATTATTGCGACATGAAAGCTGTTTGTAGAGCCTATTCCTGGGCGCGACGTGTTTTAACTACTGATTTTTATGATGTCACAAGCCAGGGTATCATCATTGAAACTTTACTAACAGATCGTTTTTGACATTTCATAAAGAGTTGCTGATATGAAAAATTACCCGAAAAGCGTTAATTAACTCTCGAAGACAATTTGAAGTTTCGTCCGTCTGTCGCAATCAGAATGATGAATTGATGACGGATGGTTTGGCGGTCAAGGACCTAACACGTCTCGCCGTGTCACCGTGACCTTAACATGCATGTATGTATGTATGTAAACACTTTGGTGACTTTGTTGTACACAAAAACAATTCACAAAACTTCAATAAACAATAAATATGTACAAAGGCGAACTTATCCCAGATGCGGTGGTAGCCTAGTGGTTAGGGCATGCGACTTTCAATCCGGAGGTCGCGGGTTCGAACCCGGCCCGTACCAATGAGTTTTTCGGAACTTATGTACGGAATGTGTCATTTGATATTTACCACTCGCTTTTCGGTGAAGGAAAACATAGTGAGGAAACCACCTAAGCCCAAATAAGGCCTAGTTTCCCCTCTGGGTTGGAAGGTCAGATGGCAGTCGCTTGCGTAAAAACTAGTGCCTACGCCACATCTTGGGATTTAGGTAGCCGACGATTCATTCTCAAAAAATGGGACTAAGGCTAGGAGGATGATGAAAGGCAAACTGATCCCTATAAGGGATCTCTTCCAGTTAATCTCTGAGCAAATGAGAAAATAATGGGATATCCAAGAACATGCACAATGCTAGGCATGGGACTTCTGAAAGCACGGTGAGACTTAGAGAACTGTGGAGTGTGGAGCCGATATCACTTCATAGTATAAAACAGGCGCTTCCTTTCTGTCTGTCCCTATGTAGATATGCTCAGATCTTTAAAACTACGTAACGGATTTCGATGCGTTTTTTTATAGATTAATATATGCTTAATATAGTAGAGAATACTTTTCATTTAGTATAAGCATTGCACCCGTGCAAAGCCGGGGCGGGTCGCTAGTAAACGATAAAAAGAACTAAAAGACTTGGGAAGTACGCGGATTTTCCCAAATATAATTATGGTCTAAGGCAAAACTAAAAAGAATCCTACAGTAAAGTAATCTCATACGCTTGTCTGTCACAGCGGGTTTGGCGGTCAGGGCCGGGGGTCGCCGCTCCATTGTCTCACGTCGTCAACATTACGTAATTGCCGAGGTAATGGTGAACATAATGACAAACGGAGGAAGTCTACGGCGTTTTGTTTGTTGACGATTTTGCAATTTGAGTTTTTTTTTGTTTTTAAACGTTTGAGCGTTTTTAGGGTTCCGTACCCAAAGGGTAAAAGCGGGACCCTATCACTAAGTCTCCGCTGTCCGTCTGTCACCAGGCTGTATCTCATGAACCGTGATAGATGAAGAACCGTGATAGGAGAATTTTCACAGATGATGTATTTCTGTTGCTGCTATAACAACAAATACTAAAAACAGAATAAGAAGTATTTAAGTGAGGCTCCCACACAACAAACGTGATCGGTTGCGTTAACTTTGCAACCTAAACCTCATTTGTATCCGGCGCCATACAAACCAGGTGCAAACTTAACCCGGCCAGTTAAGATGGGATAAGTATTTGTACGGAACCCTCGGTGCGCGAGTCAGACTTGCACTTGGCCAGTTTTTTTTTTACTTGTTACAGGCCGTAGGTTGGTTGTTTAGAGTCTAAACTTTAGGTAATATCGGATTTACGTACCTTTAGAATGAAAACGACTTAAAGTTCATACAATTTATTGTGGAGATAGGGCGGTTTGATTCTAAAGGCAAGGCCTTCTAGAATGTCGTGTAGGGGCCCTGTGCACTCCATTACAGTCTGACCAAAAAGAGTAGAAATTAAAAAGTGGCAATACTGTAAGGGACACTACAGTATTGCCACTTTTTAATTTCTACTCTTTTTGGTCAGACTGTATTAAGGGCCATTGACAAACATTTCATTTTATTAACCAGCTCGATAATTATATCGGAAAATCTATCACCGTTCTTGAGATACAGCCTGGTGACAGACGGACGGACGGACAGCGAAGTCCCAGTAATAGGGTCTCGTTTTTACCCTTTGGGTACGGAACCCTAAAAAATCGTAGTGGGGTGTTTCTCTGTGTTTTGCTCGTATAAAAAGTATTGTATGCAATATTTACACAATTAGGTCTTAAAATCTCGTATCTTACTTAGGCTACTCGGCAAGCCTCGTGACCTAAACGCGGTAGGTACTCGACTTTAAGAACCTTCATTGTGCAACGATTGCATAAAATACTATTCGATAGGCGATCGCAAGAAAGTGGGATCTGGTATAAGACCATACAGCCCGAACCCTTCAGTCTCCTTGGATAACACATTGTGTTCTGACCCGGCTAGATCTTGTAGTAGCGATGAGATTACGCTCTGGACACATCCCTACTAATAAATTCAATTTTTATGGGACAGGCCAATAGGTACTCCAAACTGTAGTGAATGCGGTTGTATAGAGGATGTTCATCATGTCTTGGTAGAATGTGTGCGGACGCGGAGAGGGTCTCAACGCTCAACCTTTAGCATTGGAGCATGTAATGCTGGGTTGGCCAACCCTGATTCAGAGGAAGCCAAATTATTGTAAAAGTTCTATAAAAGTTGCGTTCAGTAAATTGTAATATACAACCATCAGAGAACGTAATGGAGCGGCATGATCGTTAAACGACCGAGCTCCTAAAATTAATATATAAAAAAAAACCTTAATACTTTTTGAAATGTTGTATTTTGTGGCGAGCTAACTAGAACAGTACGAGTACGTAAATGCAGAATGCTCTGACGTCATCCGCTTACTGGCAATTGTGCTAAACGATTATAGTGCATTATGTTGGGAAGTAGTCGTTGGTGATAATAACTGAAGGTTTCGTACAGTCGGCGTTATAAACTTTACGAAACTCATTCTCGGGGATGACGTACAGTTACATATAATATTGATCTGTGACAGACTTGATTTCTTTATTTAGATTTATTTTATTAGGGTACCCATTCTGTCCGTCCGTCCGTCACCAGGCTATATCTGATGAACTTGTTATAGTTGGACAGTTGAAATTATCACAGATGATGTATTTCTGTTGCCGATATAACAAGAAATACTAAAAACAGAATAAAATATATATTTAACCCTTAATTTAAGGTAAAGAACATTAAAGTTCCATACTTGGATGAAGACCAAAAAGTTTGCACCCTTAACTCACTCAATTAATATTTGTATCAAAGTCTCCGTTGTGCGACGATAGTGAACTTTCCAATAACGTACCTTAAGGTTCTATTTTAAGGTTCCTTATTGTATCGTTATTTCTTGTCGCACAACGGAACTTATTCGAATCCCTTTTATTTCCTCGCTAACCACGCCTTAATTTCATCATACTTTTTGGTCCTAACCCAATTCGAGCCTCATCGGGGATCGATAGTTCAAACGATTGCGATTCAGAAAAAAATACAAAAAGAGGGATATGTTTTGTCCAGTATATTAGGGTTGAGGGGGTTCCGATACAGCAAAAGTGATCGGTTGCGTTAACTTTGCACCTCAATTTTATTGTCCGGCGTCATACATACCAGGTGCAAACTTTACTAACCCGGCCAGTTAAGATGGGATAAGTATTTGTACGGAACCCTCGGTGCGCGAGTCCGACTCGCAGTGGGCCGGTTTTTTAATGTCCGTCAGTCCTTTTTCGTTTTGTTTTATGGCTGTAATAGCGGTGTTCCGCACGTGATGATCAAGTGAAAACTACGCAATATCATAGATAGATAAGGAGGTATGATAACGATCTGGTTTGGATTTGTTTTGGTTTCTAATCACGTCATCATTTATATTTAATTATGATTGAATTAAATGACTAATTTAATCATAATTAAGTAACTATTTCAATTATAATTAAGTATATAAAAGTGACCTTCATTTTGTCTAAAAACGAAAACCCATATCGTGGAATAAAAAATTAAAGAAGATTCTTTTGATCTTCGCAAAGATCTCAGAGAACTGTTTTTACTGGTTGTTTGTGTAAAATGCGTCGCAATTGGTCTTGGGGCGTGGCGATGCGACCAAACGAAACATGCCACTGGCTACGAATGTGCGGCAATTTACCCTCTAAGATAGGAAGGCTGGAAGGCCGGCAGGCTATTAGCGCGGGAAGGTGCGCGTAGTGAGCCCCTCTAGCTCTGAATTAAAAGTATGGTCTTATGTGGTAAAATATTCTCGATATACGCTGCACACTGTAGACACAGTCTAAATAAAGGTAACTTTCTCGTTAGTATGTTAATTAAGGTTCCGTACCCAAAGGGTAAAAAACGGCACCCTGTTGCTAACACTCCGCTGTCTGTCTGTCTGCCTGTCCGTCTATCATCAGGCTGTATCTCATGAACTTTCATAGTTAGACAGTTGAAATTTTATCAATTTTATTTCCATTGCCGCTATAACAACAAATAATAAAAACCAGAATTAAATAAATATTTAAGGGGGCTCCCATACAACAAACGTTGTATGGCGTTGCTTCGCTGCGTTAACTTTGTACCTCATTAGTATCCGGCACCATACATACCAGTTGCAAACTTAACTTAACCCGACCAGTTAAGATGGGATAAGTGTTTGCACGGAAACCGCGGTGCGCGAGTCCGACTTGCACTTGGCCGGTTTTTGATTTTATTTTTACAATAATCTATAATTCCACTGCTCAGACATACAACCTACACGTGTCTGTACAACTCTGGTCCAATTGACAACATCTTATCGCTATTAATCATTTGATAAAGTTCGAATTTGCATGGATATGTGTTATCTAAATAGTTTATGTCGTATCGGTCAAACCGTGGACTATTATTTTCCAAACGTATAAGTCTACGTTTTTATCATTGGATAGTTTACCTTGTGGAGGTAACTTTAAAGTTGAACGTTGAGTAATAAGTTCGTTTCAATCTGTTTAATTTTAGGCAGCACGTACACAGATATAACGCTCGGTCAAACTAATAGTGTATCTTCTATCAAGGACCTTACATCCTATGTTAAGGAATTATTGCTTTGGAAAAACTTTCCTTAGCAAAAAAGCGGGATCTCGAAGAATAAGAGTGAAAGTAAGGGAAAACTTCATGAAATCTTATTAACTTATTATACAGCCCAACAGAGTGTTTTTCAAACCACGCCATATTGCGGGCGGCAGGCGGGAAGGCCATGGCCTTTGAGATGAGGCCATGTATATCTATAGGTAACCCAAATTCCTGAGGCGGCCACTAGACCACATTGGGGTAGGCACGGCCCACCCGGCCACCTTACTTGAAGGAAACCTGACATGATGTTTCTCTTCCAGTCTGCTTCAAGATCTTCGACCTGGACCGAGACGGCGTCCTCAACAGGACGGAGCTGGTCGACATGGCGGGCATCCTGTGCACCGTCGCCAACGAGCACCTCAAGAACCAGAGCTCGCGCGCCTCCACACCCTCGGACGACTCCGCCGGGGACAAGGGCTTCGATCCTGAGGTCGTGCTGCTGAATCTGAGGGACAAGCTCGTGGTGAATGTGCCGAAGAATGGGAAGAAACCGGTGTTCCAGTTGGGGCCGGGGGACGAAGTAGATGCTGTCAAACTGGTAGGTCTTCTATTTCAAACAGTCACTTATGAGGTATTCTTTTTAAATTTTATTTTTTCATATTATGACAAATATATTGATAATTTCAACCAACTTTTTAAAGTGAATAATACGTTTCCCTTAGTTCTAGAAAGTAAGATAGCTATTTCATTGCGTGTAGTCGAAGATAAGTTGAAAAACCATATTACTCCAGGCCATTTCGAGTTGTTTTCGGAACAAAAATTATCAATGAAAAATTCAAACTGTAGGTTTCAAATATATATCAATAAATAGCAGTAGCCCTGTTCTAAGTAGTAACATTAATAATATGTTAAGAAACATGGTTGATCATCGAGAAAAATGTCTAAAACGTTCAGCATTTTTGAACGGATAAGACGCCTTTAAAATAATGCTAATTTCCGATTTATCTCGATATCTGGTAATTACTGATTTATTCAATACATTTCTAGAGATGATTGAACGGCGTTCACTCGACGACACACGCACGCAATAAAAAGCGTAATCAGCAAAAACAATTCACAACCTCATTATATTGTCATTACCTCGAGATGTAATGAGACTATTAAAGCCCATTTATGCATTCTTTATTTGCTATCTATAAAGTTATTCTTTGAATATGTTCGAGTCAATTTTCTAATTGAGAACGAAAGGGCTCATTCGATAATTTACATTAGGGCATTGGGGATGGATGAAATTAAAAAAATAAAACTTGAATCCTTCTCTATAGGTAGGAATAACCCCCTTCATTCCTAGGAAAAAGTACAGATTTTCTGTAGCCTAAAAAAATTAAAAACGAATACAGCAGCACCTCTACCGAGTCGGAAAAAATATCAACAAAGTTAGGTTACCGTACGATGCTCGTACAACGCGGTTTTTTTTAATCTTCTTTATTTCTATTCAGCTACAGAAAAATCTGTTATTTATTTTGGAAATGAGGGAGGGGCTATTCCTGCCTTTCGTCTCATTGTCATGAATTTAGGATCTGATACTGGTATCCGGGAGAAATTGAGATAAAAAATTATAGGCACGCTTTTATGGGCCATTTTTTCTAAAGTTGTATACCCCACTTTTTTTTTTTAATTTTTGATATTTTGGGTATTTTCTATTTAGAATCACGAGCTCTTTTGATACCATTTCCATATAACCGACTACAGCGGTAACGGAATGGAAAAACAAAAAAAAAATATGAATATTTTGGGATAGTTTTTATCTCCTAATTAGATCGAAAGAGCTCGTGATTCTGAGTAGAAATAACCCAAAATATCGAAAAAAAAAAAAAGTGGGGTGTACAACTAGAAAAAATGGCCCTTATATTGATTTAATTTAAACTTTTCACACATTATCATTATCATAACATAACAAAACAAACAGAAATTAATCGCGTCCAAAAAGTGTTTATTTAATTACCCGGGACTCAGACCGTTCCCGATGATGGGTTGAGTCCCTTCGAGATCATGAACGCAACATCACGTTCGAAACGTCGAGGTAATTAAATAAACACTTTTTGAACGCGATTTAGTCCCGTTTTGTTATAATAATATAGGTACACTTTTTTTTTGTAACTCGAACAGTTGCTCTCGAAAGGCATCATGTCGTTGACGGCGGGTATTTTTAACCGACTTCAAAAAAAGGAGGAGGGTTCTCAATTCGACTGTATGTTTTTGTCAGGGTTGATGATCAGGTGCGTGAGTCAAACACGAGCGTTCAGCTAAGACTAGTTTATTTATATAAAATGTCATGCTACCCACATATAAGAATATGAAATCACCTACAACCTTCTTTTTATAAAAACAGAAAAGATATCTTAGTTATAAATACATTATTAAATATTTTCTAAAATCACCTACAACCTTCTTTTTATAATTACAGAAAAGATGGCTAAGTTATAAACTCATAATTAACTAATTTCATCACAATTAAATACTACTTTATTAACAATCTTGACCTTGATTACCTCTTACCCAAACGCAAGATGGTACAAGTTCTAAAGCTTGTTTATAATTTATAATAATTAATAAAATAAAAAATCTGACATATTCTACATACCTATGAAAATGTTATGTATGCGTATTTACAATTAATATAGAATTTCATTTAAAATTTTAAAACAATTTCATAATAAAAAATTACGTTACTGTACTAAACAACGAGCAATCATTTTAGATTATCATGGTTCTAAAATAAATGAAAAAAAAAAAACTAAAATAATTTAATTCAGAAGCTAAATAAGATACTTGGTAATAATTTCATTCTGATATTTTAACATTTATGTTAACATAACTATAGCATGCCTATAATTTTTTTTTTTTTTTTTTTTTTTTACATTTTATACAATTTTATAATTCATTTCAACTAGTTTATATAACATTTACATTTATTACACATTTTAACATTTATTTTAACATAACTAAAGCATGCATATATAATTAAAATTTTACATTTAAAACAATTTTATAATTCATTTAATAATTTCATTTCAACTAGTTTATATTACATTTACATTTTATTACACATTTTGTCATTTATTTTAACATAACTAAAGCATGCACATAATATTCAAAATTTTACATTTACTTAAAACATTTTTATAATTCATTTAATAATTTCATTTCAACTAGTTTATATAACATTAACATTTTATTACAAATTTTAAGTTCTGACAATCGTAAGTAATTATTTTCTATTGCGTTGTACAGTTAGGTATTTACATTTTGTCTTAGTGAATGGCTGTGAGTTTGTGCTGTGCTACTTTATTTATCTATTACATGTATAGCTCACGTGGCAGGGTTTACTGCGGGCAGCGTAGACGGGAACCCCCACCGATCAGGAGGTCGCACTGTCCTGCCGGAACGAGTACGATAGAACACATTAGTTTGTATGTTTCGATCAGCTGGATATGAATTGGGTTGGTTGGAGTTGGATGTTGCCTGCGTGCCCAAGCGACTGGAGCTAGGAATGATGACATCATCGTAATAAGTGTATAAAGAATCCTGCCTATGATTAGAGTCTCTTATCAAATGCTGCCTGTTACGTCGCAAAACGTTGCCATTTGGCATTGTTATAAGATACGACCTGGACCCTACTATGTCGCTGACTGTACCCGGTACCCAGCTATTTCCTACTCGTACTTTTACCTTCTGTCCATTAGTAAATGAACTTAAATTTTTAGCTCGCCTGTCGTGATAACGTTTTTGAGTTTCTTGTCTATCTTTTAATCGCTTATGTATGTCTTGATATAGAGGTGAAAACACTTGTACTGACGGGTTACTTTTACAGGGTACAATACTTCGAATTTTCCTTGAGAAAAGTAATTCTGCAGGTGAGGGCAATTTATCACTTATCGGTGTACATGCGTACTCTAATAATGCTACGTCTAAATCTGATTGGTCGTAAATGGTTTTTTTCATTATTTGTTTTATTGTTTGTATTGATCGTTCAACCTGGCCGTTCGACTGTGCGTAACCAGGAGACGAAGTAACATGGTGGAACTTCCAGTTTAAAGAAAACTCTTTAAACTTATTTGCCGAAAATTCAGGTCCGTTATCGGTCATGACAATTTTTGGTATTCCGTGTCTACGAAATATATATTTTAGTTCTGAAATTACAGTTTCTGATTTTAAACTACACAACTTTGCTATTTCTATAAATTTACTAAAGTAATCCACAACAATAATGTAAGACTGATTTGCTAAATGAAAAATATCTACTCCCACTTTACACCATGGTTTTTCCGGTATTTCGTGGGATATGAGAGGTTCCTTACTATTTTGTTTTCGAAACGTTAAACATGCCTGACAGTTCGATAAGTAATCTTGTAGTTGCGAGTTAATATTTGGCCAATAGACTGTCTCCCTAGCCCTAAGCTTACATTTTTCTAGACCTAAATGACTAGAGTGAATTTTCTTTAACATGTCGTTACGCATACATTTGGGTATAACTATCCTATTGCCTTTCCATACCATACCGAAGTTAGTGGTTAATTCATCTTTTATATTCCAATAGCATTTTAAACTGTCATTAATTGTATTTTTATTTTCAGGCCACCCACGTTTAATAACTTTAATTAACGCTTGAAGCTCGGGGTCTTCCTTAGTACACTTCTGTATCTGTAATGAATGCGTATCTATTAACGAATTGCTGGCTGCGAGTGCACATACCTGCGCCTGCGCGTCTAGGTGGTCACGCGGCGGGAGGGGGTCGCACGCGCTCGGTGCAGGCGCACGAGATAGTGTGTCAGCGATGTACAAATACTTTCCCGGTTTGTATACTAATGAGAATGTGTACGGATACAATCGCATCAACATTCTCTGCAACCGCGCGGGGGCATTAGCAAGGGGTTTATTTATAATATTTACAAGAGGTTTGTGATCGGTCTCGATGGTTATGTCTGTACGGCCGTATATATATGTATAGAACTTCTCACACGCAAATACACAGGCGTATAACTCTTTTTCAATTTGAGCGTATGACTGCTCTGTTTTTGTTAAAGATTTCGAAGCGTAACAAACTGGTAGGTTATTTTGTAACAAACAAGCACCCAGGCCATGTTTACTAGCGTCAACCGAGATTACAACAGGCGTATTTATATTGTAATATTGTAGTACAGGGGAAGTGATTAAACATTTTTTTAGTTCAGTGAAACAGAAATCGTGTTGTTTATCCCAATGCCATTCGATTTCTTTTCTTAACAATTCTCGTAATACTGCAGTTTTTTCAGAGAAGTTCGGTATGAAGTTGCTGACATATGTAACTAAACCTAGAAATCTTTCGACGTCCTTCACATTTTGTGGTGTCGGGATGTTCTTAATGGCAATTACATGAGAATCGTCCGGGCGAATGCCGTCGCTGCTGATTTTATGACCAAGATATTTTATTTCGGTTAAGCCGATTTTGCATTTTTGTCTATTTAATTTAATGTTAATCTCTTTGCATCTATTTAACACTGCTCTAAGCCTCTGATCATGAATTTCTTTAGTTTGACCATAAACTAATAAATCGTCCACAAATAATACAACTCCCTCTATATCATCGAAATGCCCGTATAGCCGTTTGTGAAATACTTCTGATGCCGATGAGATACCGTATGGCAATCTCAAGAATTTGTACCTACCAAATACCGTGTTGAAAGTACAAAGATCCGTACTACTTGGGTGTAATTTTACTTGCCAAAAGCCCTGCTTGGCATCTAGTGTACTAAAGTACTTTGCACCCAACAAATCAGCAGTAATCTCCTCAAATGTAGGTAGTTTAAAATGTTCCCGGCGAATGGCTTTGTTTAAGTCACGAGGGTCAAGGCATATACGTAAATCACCACTAGGTTTCTTGACAACAGTCATACTATTGACCCAGTCGGTTGGGCCTTCTACCTTCGAAATTATTCCCTGATTTTCCATTTCACTTAGTTTGTTTTTAATCTGATCCTTTAAAGTTAACGGTAACTTTCTCGGCGCATGTACCACCGGAGAAACGTGGTTATTTATTTGTATCTGGTATTCACCCGGCAAACAACCCATACCCGTAAAAATATCCGGAAACTCGTCTAGTATTTTTTCACTCGATGAATAGTTCTGAATTGATAAAACTCTTTTAATTAAATTTAACTCCTCGCATGAGTTCCTGCCTAGAACCGGTTGCGAATCAACATCGGCAATTATAAAGTTCAGAAAAAATATATTACCTTTATAAAGAATTTTTAAATGACATTTTCCCACTACATTTATACTACTTCCAGAATAACCCTGTAACTTAATCGACGTTTTAGTTAAATCATTTACTGATAACTGAATACTGTTTAAAAATCGTTTAGGCAACACATTCACATCCGCTCCAGAATCCAACTTAAAACTGATATAAACTTTATTTATTTGTAATTGTGCTGACCAGCCACTGTTTACATTATTAATTGAGGTGGTTACCTGATCGGTGGAGTCTTCCTGTATTTGATACACTCGGCGCGACGCCCTGCACATCCTCGCGTAATGATTCATCCGATTGCAATTGTTACACCGCACGCCGAACGCAGGGCAATCCATCCGCCTGTGAACTCGGCCGCAATTGTCACAGTTCGGGGGATAATTATTTAACTTCACTTGCGGAGCAATATTTCGATTTGTAGTATTTCTATTCGTAGGACGTTGGGTCGAATACGATGGCTGGTAAACGCTCGTATTGTGATACGTTTGACGTTCTCGAGGTCCGCTGAGCGCGTTTGATCGCGACGGTGTGTGAGGCGGCCGACGGGGGTGGCTGGGCGAGCGCCTGCTCACTAGGTGCACGTCGAGGGGCTCCGTCCCAGTGTCGACATCATTTTTCGAAATATCATGCACATGATGCTCTTCATTATTCGACTTAATATTTAATGCATGCATTCTGGACATTTCCGCTAACTTACAAATCTCCATCGCCTTTTTCAATGAGATATCAGGTTCTCTGAGTAGTCGCTCCGAGAGGCCGACATCCCTCACGCCACATATAAATCTACTGCACACTAAACCCTCGCACAACTCTTTAAACTCACACTTAGAGGCAATTTTGTTCAATTCGAAAATATACTGCTCTGTTGACTCCAATTCTTTCTGATTTCTTTTGAAAAATTTGTGTCTTTCAACTGCTAAATTCTTGATCGGCACAAAAAACTCATCGAACTTTTTTAACAATGTGTCTACAGTTTCAATTTCTTCTGTGAATTGTTCATACACTTCGCGGCACTTGCTCCCGATGACATGCAACAATATATTTAATTGCACTTTTTTATTCTTTTTCGACAGCTCACATGCTTCGAAATAGATTTTAAACGACTTCTTCCAATTTTCCCACTCTGCACTTAGATTCCCCGTAGTAACATTTGTAAGATTGTTCTCGAATAAGAATGGCGGCGGTGGTTGCAGAATTGACTCCATTGTTGTAGATCTGAGTGTAATTTCTTGCGTTGAGTCCTCAAACTGGTCACTCTCGCCGTCAGCTGACATTTAGTTATAATATAATACACACTGTTTAGGCAGGGTTCACTATATGTATATTTTTTAGTAATTCCGACTGCGCCATGTCAGGGTTGATGATCAGGTGCGTGAGTCAAACACGAGCGTTCAGCTAAGACTAGTTTATTTATATAAAATGTCATGCTACCCACATATAAGAATATGAAATCACCTACAGTTTTCTTCGTGTTTGTTACCTCATTCAACTGGGTGAACCGATTTTGATGATTCTTTTTTTATTTGAAAGCTGGTGCTACTCGTGTGGTCCCAAATTGGTCCAGTTTTGGCAGACATCCATGAGAAAATCCTTTAAGTGTTATTGTATGTTCCATTTCGCTCATTGAAGTCGGTTATTTTTTTGCGAAAAAGTGTTTTTTTTTTAGACAACCTCACACAAATCGATCTAGTCCCAAATTAAGCTATGGGTACAAGACGACGATATACATACGTATATAGATAAATATATACTTAAATACTACATAGAACAACCATGACCCAAGCACAAATATTCGAGTTCATCACACAAATATTTGCCATGACCAGGATTCGAACCCGGGACCGCCGGCTCATTAGGCAAGTGCTTACAAAATGAGCCAACTGCGTCGTCGTGATTATTTGTAAACAAGTGATTATCTGCTCCCAGGACAAGCTGGAGAAGACGGACACCCTGGAGCTGATAGCGGCGGACACCGCGCTGACGATGGAAGACTTCCTGATTTGGAGCGTGGAGAGCGCCGACAGCCTGGTGTCGCCGTTCCTGCAGCTCGTGTTCGAGGTGTGCCACATCGTGCTGGGGCTGCGGCCGCACTGCAAGCACCAGGAGAGGGATATCGGTGAGAAATGCTCATTTTTAGCTTCGATAAAAGAAATAAGTTTCTGTCAAAAATGTCATTTTAGTGGCAAGCTTTTATAGCCGACTGTACTTTTCTTTGGATATCCATCAAATGCTCACTGAGACGATTCTAAAGAGCCCAAGCTCGGTAGGATTGCTTTTTCTATTATAGAGTTCCTATGGCCACCTTCCGGCTCCGTCATCAGATCAGCCCCATGGTACAATATTATTTTATTGTCATCAAAGTTAAGTAAGTATGCAAAATTTCAGCTCAATCGGTTGACGATATCTGCTTCAAAATTGAGTTGCAAAGCTTTAAAAAAAAACAAAACTTAAGTGGCAGTGGGCGGGGCACGTTGCTCGTAGAATCGATGGCCGTTGGGTTCTTGAGTGGCGACCGCGGACCGGAAGACGCAGCGTTGGAAGGTTTCCAACAAGGTGGACCGATGACCTGGTTAAGATCGTGGGTAGAAATTGGATGAGGGCGGCGCAATATCGATCGTTGTGGAGAACTTTGGGAGAGGCCTTTGTCCAGCAGTGGACGTCTATCGGCTGATATGATGAAAAGGAAAAACGGAACCCTTATAGGATCACTTTGTCTCAGGAAGGCGTGGAGGTATCAAGCTGAAATTAATATCAAGGGTCTACTTTCCCTTGGAGATGTGAAAAAATCAAAATTCTTAGCCAAAGATATAGCCGTTTATGCTGCAAATTTTCGACTCTCGCTAAGGAATCAAAACCTTGAACTCAGAATCTTGAAATTTGGTACGAAGCAACGTCTTTTAACACAGATAAAGGACAAATTGCAAAATTTGTACGCAACCCTCGGTGCTCGAGTCCGAATCGCACTTGGCCGGTTTTTCCAATTATTAAAAAAATGTACCTGTTTTCATCTTACCATGAAAACCTTCTTATTCTTCAATTTAGGAGCTACGCTCTCGTCAGTGTAGCAATCAACAGCCGTTTCTTTCTCCTTCACTTCCTGGTACGACATGACTTCAACCTTTTCTTTTAAAACCGTGAATTCAATTTTTTTTAATTGTTCCAGTGCTGGGCTGGCTCCGGCGCGAAGTACAGCGCGGCTACAGCGTCGGGCAGTTCTGGTACCTGATCGCGTCGGAGTGGTGGGGCGCGTGGGCCGCGCACACCGCCGGCGACGGCGCCTGCTGCCGCCAGCCGCGCGCGCCCGACGAGGCCATCGTGTGCGACGAGTCCTTCACCACCACCAGCACCGGTGAGTGCACCAGCCTGCTGAGACAACTAGAGCCATCTAGTGGGGAACGCTGGAACCGCTACGACAGCTGTTGCAGATGGGAGGGAGGGGTTGACTCCGTTGAAAGTTTTTATCCGCCCGACGAGGCGATCGTGTGTGACGAGTCCTTCACCACCACTAGCACCGGTGAGTACACTATCTCTGGCTGCATAGACTACTAGAGCCATCTAGTGGGGGACACTGGAACGACGACGACAGCTGCCGCACATGGGAGGGGTTGAATCTGTTGAAAGTTTTTATCAGGATTTATCATGGGAAGACTCAAATAATATTAGCTCCTCTCCTTCTGACGACCTTTCCTTTGCGACGCTGCGCAAAGTACGGGCCGGTCGCCACAGTCTCCTGGCCGCCGTAGACAGTGATCTGCTTAAACTCTGCACTACCCTACATTTCAGTTTTCTTACTAACATAGTTTATATAAGTTTAATTTGTTACTAACAAACAATGGATCTTTTATCGTCCGAACTATTTGTTGTTATCCCATTTAGAGCATCCTTAATTTAACAATCGTCTGTTTTCAATAAAACTCTTGCAACAACGTGCAAAGAACCAAGAACTGGAGGATCTAGTGTCTGAGCCGAATATCATTGGGGAGATTAAGGCAGCAAGACTCCGTTGGCTCGGGCATCTGGAAAGAATGCCGGATGACAGGGCGGTAAAGAAGGCGTACATTGGGCAGCCTGTAGGGCGTGGCCACATGTCCACGACACGACATCGTAAACGTAAAACGACGCTGTGTCGCGTCGGAGCGCGACACAATTATCCACCGTGCGAATATACGTTGCCGCGTCGTGAAAACACATGCTGCACCGCACCGGGCACCGCAGCTCAGGTCGCGCCGCGCGCCGGGCAGATTAACTTTGCTGTGTTGAGTAGATGCACGGTGCGGTGCCACGTTCGATTACGACGCCGCAGCTTCTCGTACATGTTCAAAATATTTTGCGATCAGTTTTCAATTCGACATGGATCCTATCACACGTCTTCTGCTCTTGTTGCTTTTAAGAAGAAGCATGAAGAAAAAGCAGAAGAAACGAAAATGTTGGATAAATCCATATCTTTCTATTATGAACCATGATGGCAGTCATTTCAAAAGGAAGTACGAGGCTTTAAAAATAAGTGATCACAAGTTTTATGATTATTTTAGAATGTCTATGTCAAGTTTTGAAGAACTATTATGGAAAATATCGCCTCGTTTAAAAAGGCAAAATGTATTTAGGAAACCAGTTCGACCTCTGGAGATGTTGGGATTAACAATAAGGTAAGAATTAAAACTATATATATTTATGTTATTGTTTATTATCATTGTCAATCAAACAAGAATGTTTTATAAGTAATTAGTCAAGCTTGTAACTATTTGGAAATAATTAGGTAACACTATTAACAAATTTTATACAGGGTGTCACATGAAGACACCGAATAATTTTAACAGCGTATTCCTGACGCCACAAGAAGAAAAAAATATCATGTGGCTTTAAACCAATGCGGTCAAAAAAAATATTTTTTTTCTTGTTTTTTTTTTGTTTTTTGAGCGTGGTTTCACATGAGAAGTAAATTACAAAACTGTGTCTAACAACAAATAACAACATTTTTTTTCCTGAAAATCACGGTGGATAATTGTGTCGCGCTCCGACGCGACACAGCGTCGTGTGTTTTCACGACGCGGCAACGTATATTCGCACGGTGGATAATTGTGTCGCGCTCCGACGCGACACAGCGTCGTTTTACGTTTACGACGCCGTGTCGTGTGTTTTCACGACGCGGCAACGGATATTCGCACGGTGGATAATGTGTCGCGCTCCGACGCGACACCGTGTCGTTTTACGTTTACGACGCCGTGTCGTGGACATGTGGCCAGGCCCGTAGGTCGTCGACCGGTCGGCCGACCGAGATACCGGTGGAGAGACGAAGTGACCAAGGACCTACGCGCTCTGAATGCAGAAAACTGGGAGGAGATCGCTCAAGACAGGGCGCGCTGGCGCCATCTCGTATCGGAGGCCAAGATCCACTTCGGGTCGCTGAGCCAACGGAGTAAGTAAGTAAGTAAGTAATAACGTGCAAAAAAAGTTGTCGTACGTCGCTGCACATCTGGTTAAATACCATTGCGACACTACGAGTACTATTACTTTTACTAGTACGAGCAACATTCTATCTTGTCAAAAACTCAATTTGATTTTCGGTCGAAAATGGCAACTGCCGATGCGGTCCATGAATTGACTGACCATGTAGTTTAGGAACTTGATAGGGGCAACCAGATAATAAGTATATTTTTGGACCTTGCTAAAGCTTTTGACACGGTATCTGTTCCCATTCTACTACCCAAACTTGAAGCAATAGGCATAAAAGGCATCTAGCTCACACTATTCGCAAACTATCTCGATGAGCGCATTCAATGCATAAAAATAGACAATGTTGTCAGCTCTGACCTGAAAAACACTTCGGCGTTCCCCAAGGAAGTGTACTAGGCCCTACACTGTTTTAATTATTTATATTAATGATCTCTGTAATTTGAAAGTGGACAGCGACAAATTTATATCCTACGCGGATGACACTGAAACCTTTTTTTATCTCTTGACATTCAGCTCCTTTTATTCGTATAACTACAGTAAGCAGTAGAATTTTCTCCGTATTCAGTGCAAATGATACAATCCCTTGTGAGCGCGTATAAATGAATGATGTGTAGAATTCTCATGCACAGAGTCCATGGGCTCGCTGCTGTGGCGCGCGGAGACGGCGTCGCTCGGCTCCGCGGGCAGCAGCAGCGGCGTCAGCAGCGCCGCCGCCCGGCCCAGGGCTCCCGGGCCCATCGACAACAGGCGGCTGCTGCAGCCGGACCAGCTCAAGGTAGGGAGTGGCCTCTCCTGCACACAGTCCATGGGCAGCAGCAGCGGCGTCAGCAGCGCCGCCGCCCGGCCCAGGGCTCCCGGGCCCATCGACAACAGGCGGCTGCTGCAGCCGGACCAGCTCAAGGTAGGGAGTGGCCTCTCCTGCACACAGTCCATGGGCAGCAGCAGCGGCGTCAGCAGCGCCGCCGCCCGGCCCAGGGCTCCCGGGCCCATCGACAACAGGCGGCTGCTGCAGCCGGACCAGCTCAAGGTAGGGAGTGGCCTCTCCTGCACACAGTCCATGGGCAGCAGCAGCGGCGTCAGCAGCGCCGCCGCCCGGCCCAGGGCTCCCGGGCCCATCGACAACAGGCGGCTGCTGCAGCCGGACCAGCTCAAGGTAGGGAGTGGCCTCTCCTGCACACAGTCCATGGGCAGCAGCAGCGGCGTCAGCAGCGCCGCCGCCCGGCCCAGGGCTCCCGGGCCCATCGACAACAGGCGGCTGCTGCAGCCGGACCAGCTCAAGGTAGGGAGTGGCCTCTCCTGCACACAGTCCATGGGCAGCAGCAGCGGCGTCAGCAGCGCCGCCGCCCGGCCCAGGGCTCCCGGGCCCATCGACAACAGGCGGCTGCTGCAGCCGGACCAGCTCAAGGTAGGGAGTGGCCTCTCCTGCACACAGTCCATGGGCAGCAGCAGCGGCGTCAGCAGCGCCGCCGCCCGGCCCAGGGCTCCCGGGCCCATCGACAACAGGCGGCTGCTGCAGCCGGACCAGCTCAAGGTAGGGAGTGGCCTCTCCTGCACACAGTCCATGGGCAGCAGCAGCGGCGTCAGCAGCGCCGCCGCCCGGCCCAGGGCTCCCGGGCCCATCGACAACAGGCGGCTGCTGCAGCCGGACCAGCTCAAGGTAGGGAGTGGCCTCTCCTGCACACAGTCCATGGGCAGCAGCAGCGGCGTCAGCAGCGCCGCCGCCCGGCCCAGGGCTCCCGGGCCCATCGACAACAGGCGGCTGCTGCAGCCGGACCAGCTCAAGGTAGGGAGTGGCCTCTCCTGCACACAGTCCATGGTAGGGAGTGGCCTCTCGAGGAGGCGCCGCCAAGGCTGAGGTCATTTTAAACCAACTGTCGAAGTGAAAGGAGAGAGATTAACACGTGGCTAAAAGCCATCAGACACTCAGAACATATATGCCCTCGCTCGCTCTCATAGTGATTTCATGTCACAATGTATTTTGCCCTCTTTCCAATGTAGTATTGTTTGTGATCCCAGGTCCGCACGCTGACGGGCGAGGGCGGGCACCTGCGGCGCGACGTGACGCTGGCGCAGCACCGCGACTTCGAGCTGGTGCCCGACGCGCTGTGGCGGGCGCTGGCGCTGTGGTACGGCGGCGCAGAGCCTCTGCCCAGGCAGGTGGGTACATGTTCTGTTCTGTCGGCTCCTTCAAATAAACAATGCAAAAATCGACACACAAAGCATAAGGAAAAAATCGAAAGGTTGCTTGAGCGTTAGAGTGGCGGAAAGGTTAACGCCCTGGACCGGCAATCAAGGGGTACCGGGTTCGATACCCGGTCTCTTCAACCAGGTAACTCATTTATTTTTTCTTTAAGATTCGATCTTTTTATCAATGGTTTACAACTGTCAATTTCCTATGTGTGGTATTAATGATTGAATTGACTTTTATGTTCTAGGTAATACGGCCGCCAAATTCAGACGTCGAGTTAGAACTTTATCCTCTCAACTTGAAGATATTACGCCACGTTGCAGTACCGCAAAGTGAGTAAATATTATTCGGTTCGGGTCATAAATAAACGATGAAGGCATAGATTGCCTAAGTTTTAATTATCTTGGCGAGGAAGTGAGATTTTCTCCCCGCATAACCAAAAATTCTCACTAACGACCTAGGGTGAAGTTAGTACATTACTGCAGAGCCGAGAAAATTTGCTTCGTGACTGAGTGTGATACGAATCCACGAACTGACACGCCGAAGCCTGTATATAGTGCTTTTCTACAAATATGCGAGGAAATAATCAACAGTCTTCATTTTGAATATCATATCTCAGTGTTATGAAGTTCATTTGGCGCCTCTTTTTGAGGAATAGGAATAACAATTCGAGTTCGAATCATATGTTTGATTCAAAATAATAGAACATTACTTATTTAGGGCGGCGAATTCGAGAATGTCCCCAGATCGCAGTTGTTTGTGACCCGAACCGTTAAGGTGAGGGCCATAAATATGTGATCTGGGGCTTTAGTACCGCCCGTGGCTTGTCCAAAGTTTTACGTCTAGCTTTGGCCAGGAATCAGGATTTTCTTCGCGTAGCGGGCAGAAAATCCCACTTACGGTCCAAGGTGACGTAAAGTTCATAAAGTCCTTCTAAATTCCAGGAATGAGTTCAGTGTCGGCTGTGGGCGGGGTGTCGATGTACTCGAGCGTGCCGCTGCCGGCGCCCGCGCCGCCCGCGCCCGAGCGGCAGCTCGCCTACACCGCCGCCTTCTCGCGCCTGGCCACCGTCAAACAGGTCGGGATGAATAGTACATTACGTAACAAGGGTGGTAAACTTGGAATTACAAACGAGTGTCTATTAGAAGCCGGAAGCCGAAGGCGAGGGCTTTAATGACACGAGTTTGGAATTCCTTTACCACCAGAGTCACGTACGACGTTTTTTATCACACTTTGGAGGAAATAAAACAAAATAGTAGTGTCAATACCAAATTACCGTCTGATTTTACGATTTACCGCCTGATTTTCTAGCATGTAAACCCTTAAAGTGTGACAAAAATTACTTACCGCCCTAGGGCGTAATTTGCGACTTACCGCCCGCATTTCTAGCATGTAAACCCTTGTTTACGACTAAGTGCGATGAAAATATATTAAAGTCCTCTTTATTGCCCACCTCACCAAACATACAGGATAAATAACAATGCAAGAAATGACAATAACCATGGCATATGTTTATCCCAGGTGTCGGAGTTCCTCTGTGCTGCGCTGGGCCTGCAGAAGGAAGACGTCCGCCTGTGGTCGCTGGGCAGCAACGCCGTGCTGCTGGACGACGAGGGGTGGACGCTGCGGGAGCTGCGCTGCGACGAGCGCACGCGGCTGCTGCTCGAGGTGCGCAACGCCGACCTCACGTGGCCCGAGGAGATCGGCGCGCTCAGGTCGGTACCTGCACACACTCACGTCCGCCTCCGGTCCCTCGGCTACAACGCCGTGCTGCTGGACGACGAGGGGTGGACGCTGCGGGAGCTGCGCTGCGACGAGCGCACGCGGCTGCTGCTCGAGGTGCGCAACGCCGACCTCACGTGGCCCGAGGAGATCGGCGCGCTCAGGTCGGTACCTGCACACACTCACGTCCGCCTCCGGTCCCTCGGCTACAACGCCGTGCTGCTGGACGACGAGGGGTGGACGCTGCGGGAGCTGCGCTGCGACGAGCGCACGCGGCTGCTGCTCGAGGTGCGCAACGCCGACCTCACGTGGCCCGAGGAGATCGGCGCGCTCAGGTCGGTACCTGCACACACTCACGTCCGCCTCCGGTCCCTCGGCTACAACGCCGTGCTGCTGGACGACGAGGGGTGGACGCTGCGGGAGCTGCGCTGCGACGAGCGCACGCGGCTGCTGCTCGAGGTGCGCAACGCCGACCTCACGTGGCCCGAGGAGATCGGCGCGCTCAGGTCGGTACCTGCACACACTCACGTCCGCCTCCGGTCCCTCGGCTACAACGCCGTGCTGCTGGACGACGAGGGGTGGACGCTGCGGGAGCTGCGCTGCGACGAGCGCACGCGGCTGCTGCTCGAGGTGCGCAACGCCGACCTCACGTGGCCCGAGGAGATCGGCGCGCTCAGGTCGGTACCTGCACACACTCACGTCCGCCTCCGGTCCCTCGGCTACAACGCCGTGCTGCTGGACGACGAGGGGTGGACGCTGCGGGAGCTGCGCTGCGACGAGCGCACGCGGCTGCTGCTCGAGGTGCGCAACGCCGACCTCACGTGGCCCGAGGAGATCGGCGCGCTCAGGTCGGTACCTGCACACACTCACGTCCGCCTCCGGTCCCTCGGCTACAACGCCGTGCTGCTGGACGACGAGGGGTGGACGCTGCGGGAGCTGCGCTGCGACGAGCGCACGCGGCTGCTGCTCGAGGTGCGCAACGCCGACCTCACGTGGCCCGAGGAGATCGGCGCGCTCAGGTCGGTACCTGCACACACTCACGTCCGCCTCCGGTCCCTCGGCTACAACGCCGTGCTGCTGGACGACGAGGGGTGGACGCTGCGGGAGCTGCGCTGCGACGAGCGCACGCGGCTGCTGCTCGAGGTGCGCAACGCCGACCTCACGTGGCCCGAGGAGATCGGCGCGCTCAGGTCGGTACCTGCACACACTCACGTCCGCCTCCGGTCCCTCGGCTACAACGCCGTGCTGCTGGACGACGAGGGGTGGACGCTGCGGGAGCTGCGCTGCGACGAGCGCACGCGGCTGCTGCTCGAGGTGCGCAACGCCGACCTCACGTGGCCCGAGGAGATCGGCGCGCTCAGGTCGGTACCTGCACACACTCACGTCCGCCTCCGGTCCCTCGGCTACAACGCCGTGCTGCTGGACGACGAGGGGTGGACGCTGCGGGAGCTGCGCTGCGACGAGCGCACGCGGCTGCTGCTCGAGGTGCGCAACGCCGACCTCACGTGGCCCGAGGAGATCGGCGCGCTCAGGTCGGTACCTGCACACACTCACGTCCGCCTCCGGTCCCTCGGCTACAACGCCGTGCTGCTGGACGACGAGGGGTGGACGCTGCGGGAGCTGCGCTGCGACGAGCGCACGCGGCTGCTGCTCGAGGTGCGCAACGCCGACCTCACGTGGCCCGAGGAGATCGGCGCGCTCAGGTCGGTACCTGCACACACTCACGTCCGCCTCCGGTCCCTCGGCTACAACGCCGTGCTGCTGGACGACGAGGGGTGGACGCTGCGGGAGCTGCGCTGCGACGAGCGCACGCGGCTGCTGCTCGAGGTGCGCAACGCCGACCTCACGTGGCCCGAGGAGATCGGCGCGCTCAGGTCGGTACCTGCACACACTCACGTCCGCCTCCGGTCCCTCGGCTACAACGCCGTGCTGCTGGACGACGAGGGGTGGACGCTGCGGGAGCTGCGCTGCGACGAGCGCACGCGGCTGCTGCTCGAGGTGCGCAACGCCGACCTCACGTGGCCCGAGGAGATCGGCGCGCTCAGGTCGGTACCTGCACACACTCACGTCCGCCTCCGGTCCCTCGGCTACAACGCCGTGCTGCTGGACGACGAGGGGTGGACGCTGCGGGAGCTGCGCTGCGACGAGCGCACGCGGCTGCTGCTCGAGGTGCGCAACGCCGACCTCACGTGGCCCGAGGAGATCGGCGCGCTCAGGTCAGTGCCCGCCACAGCAACCCCCACTAGACGGAGCATGTGAGGCGACCCGCGCGCACCAACCATATGGAACGGCAGAACACGGCGGCCACCGTTTAGTTGCGTCCTTGTTTATGATCCATGCATACGTCAACGAAAAAAGAAATTAAATAAATAACATGGTAAATTGTAGTGTTAAGTGGTGTAGAGAGACCTCATAAACATGGACGCAACTAAACGGTGGCCGCCGTGTTGATACTTTAATGTTCTGCCGTACCATATCGTTGGTGCGCGTGGGTCGCCTTACATGCTCCGTCTAGTGGGGGTTGTCTGTGGTACCTGCAGACACTCACGTCCCATCATACATGGCAGAACTTACTTCATATGAACGAAGTGTCGGCTCCTGGTTTCGGCACCATTGCCATACTGCTAGATAAGAAATATTGTCTATTGATATTAACAATCCAAACTGACTATTTATTTATTTATTTAATGCACAGGCAGCTTATAGCTGATGCGTGCTTATCACTATTCACTTGTGTTATGTTTGTAAATGTTTGTCTAGTCTATTTTTGAAAGAGTTCACTGAGGGTGCACTAATCACGGATTCGGGTAAACTGTTCCACACTTTGACCACGCGATTGGCTAGAAAGTGACGCCTAGGGTTGCTAGTACTGGCCGTTAATACCAATTTCAAAGAGTGTCCTCTCAGTCGCTCGTTCGTATTTCTTATGTAGATGTCGCTCATCGCAGGAACATTGTACACTCCTGTGAGTATTTTAGTACTATGTACTCAGTAATTATGTTATATTATATATGAGTTATTTACCTTCCAGCATGAGCAACGGCAACCGCGCGATGGAGCGGCGCGAGACGCTGATAGCGCCCAACCTGCCGGGCGCCACCGGCCTGCACAACCTGGGCAACACCTGCTACATGAATGCGGCGCTACAGTCCGTAAGTCCGCCTCCACTTGTACAACAACCTGCCGGGCGCCACCGGCCTGCACAACCTGGGCAACACCTGCTACATGAATGCGGCGCTACAGTCCGTAAGTCCGCCTCCACTTGTACAACAACCTGCCGGGCGCCACCGGCCTGCACAACCTGGGCAACACCTGCTACATGAATGCGGCGCTACAGTCCGTAAGTCCGCCTCCACTTGTACAACAACCTGCCGGGCGCCACCGGCCTGCACAACCTGGGCAACACCTGCTACATGAATGCGGCGCTACAGTCCGTAAGTCCGCCTCCACTTGTACAACAACCTGCCGGGCGCCACCGGCCTGCACAACCTGGGCAACACCTGCTACATGAATGCGGCGCTACAGTCCGTAAGTCCGCCTCCACTTGTACAACAACCTGCCGGGCGCCACCGGCCTGCACAACCTGGGCAACACCTGCTACATGAATGCGGCGCTACAGTCCGTAAGTCCGCCTCCACTTGTACAACAACCTGCCGGGCGCCACCGGCCTGCACAACCTGGGCAACACCTGCTACATGAATGCGGCGCTACAGTCCGTAAGTCCGCCTCCACTTGTACAACAACCTGCCGGGCGCCACCGGCCTGCACAACCTGGGCAACACCTGCTACATGAATGCGGCGCTACAGTCCGTAAGTCCGCCTCCACTTGTACAACAACCTGCCGGGCGCCACCGGCCTGCACAACCTGGGCAACACCTGCTACATGAATGCGGCGCTACAGTCCGTAAGTCCGCCTCCACTTGTACAACAACCTGCCGGGCGCCACCGGCCTGCACAACCTGGGCAACACCTGCTACATGAATGCGGCGCTACAGTCCGTAAGTCCGCCTCCACTTGTACAACAACCTGCCGGGCGCCACCGGCCTGCACAACCTGGGCAACACCTGCTACATGAATGCGGCGCTACAGTCCGTAAGTCCGCCTCCACTTGTACAACAACCTGCCGGGCGCCACCGGCCTGCACAACCTGGGCAACACCTGCTACATGAATGCGGCGCTACAGTCCGTAAGTCCGCCTCCACTTGTACAACAACCTGCCGGGCGCCACCGGCCTGCACAACCTGGGCAACACCTGCTACATGAATGCGGCGCTACAGTCCGTAAGTCCGCCTCCACTTGTACAACAACCTGCCGGGCGCCACCGGCCTGCACAACCTGGGCAACACCTGCTACATGAATGCGGCGCTACAGTCCGTAAGTCCGCCTCCACTTGTACAACAACCTGCCGGGCGCCACCGGCCTGCACAACCTGGGCAACACCTGCTACATGAATGCGGCGCTACAGTCCGTAAGTCCGCCTCCACTTGTACAACAACCTGCCGGGCGCCACCGGCCTGCACAACCTGGGCAACACCTGCTACATGAATGCGGCGCTACAGTCCGTAAGTCCGCCTCCACTTGTACAACAACCTGCCGGGCGCCACCGGCCTGCACAACCTGGGCAACACCTGCTACATGAATGCGGCGCTACAGTCCGTAAGTCCGCCTCCACTTGTACAACAACCTGCCGGGCGCCACCGGCCTGCACAACCTGGGCAACACCTGCTACATGAGTGCGGCGCTACAGTCCGTAAGTCCGCCTCCACTTGTACAACAACCTGCCGGGCGCCACCGGCCTGCACAACCTGGGCAACACCTGCTACATGAATGCGGCGCTACAGTCCGTAAGTCCGCCTCCACTTGTACAACAACCTGCCGGGCGCCACCGGCCTGCACAACCTGGGCAACACCTGCTACATGAATGCGGCGCTACAGTCCGTAAGTCCGCCTCCACTTGTACAACAACCTGCCGGGCGCCACCGGCCTGCACAACCTGGGCAACACCTGCTACATGAATGCGGCGCTACAGTCCGTAAGTCCGCCTCCACTTGTACAACAACCTGCCGGGCGCCACCGGCCTGCACAACCTGGGCAACACCTGCTACATGAATGCGGCGCTACAGTCCGTAAGTCCGCCTCCACTTGTACAACAACCTGCCGGGCGCCACCGGCCTGCACAACCTGGGCAACACCTGCTACATGAATGCGGCGCTACAGTCCGTAAGTCCGCCTCCACTTGTACAACAACCTGCCGGGCGCCACCGGCCTGCACAACCTGGGCAACACCTGCTACATGAATGCGGTGCTACAGTCCGTAAGTCCGCCTCCACTTGTACAACAACCTGCCGGGCGCCACCGGCCTGCACAACCTGGGCAACACCTGCTACATGAATGCGGCGCTACAGTCCGTAAGTCCGCCTCCACTTGTACAACAACCTGCCGGGCGCCACCGGCCTGCACAACCTGGGCAACACCTGCTACATGAATGCGGCGCTACAGTCCGTAAGTCCGCCTCCACTTGTACAACAACCTGCCGGGCGCCACCGGCCTGCACAACCTGGGCAACACCTGCTACATGAATGCGGCGCTACAGTCCGTAAGTCCGCCTCCACTTGTACAACAACCTGCCGGGCGCCACCGGCCTGCACAACCTGGGCAACACCTGCTACATGAATGCGGCGCTACAGTCCGTAAGTCCGCCTCCACTTGTACAACAACCTGCCGGGCGCCACCGGCCTGCACAACCTGGGCAACACCTGCTACATGAATGCGGCGCTACAGTCCGTAAGTCCGCCTCCACTTGTACAACAACCTGCCGGGCGCCACCGGCCTGCACAACCTGGGCAACACCTGCTACATGAATGCGGCGCTACAGTCCGTAAGTCCGCCTCCACTTGTACAACAACCTGCCGGGCGCCACCGGCCTGCACAACCTGGGCAACACCTGCTACATGAATGCGGCGCTACAGTCCGTAAGTCCGCCTCCACTTGTACAACAACCTGCCGGGCGCCACCGGCCTGCACAACCTGGGCAACACCTGCTACATGAATGCGGCGCTACAGTCCGTAAGTCCGCCTCCACTTGTACAACAACCTGCCGGGCGCCACCGGCCTGCACAACCTGGGCAACACCTGCTACATGAATGCGGCGCTACAGTCCGTAAGTCCGCCTCCACTTGTACAACAACCTGCCGGGCGCCACCGGCCTGCACAACCTGGGCAACACCTGCTACATGAATGCGGTGCTACAGTCCGTAAGTCCGCCTCCACTTGTACAACAACCTGCCGGGCGCCACCGGCCTGCACAACCTGGGCAACACCTGCTACATGAATGCGGCGCTACAGTCCGTAAGTCCGCCTCCACTTGTACAACAACCTGCCGGGCGCCACCGGCCTGCACAACCTGGGCAACACCTGCTACATGAATGCGGCGCTACAGTCCGTAAGTCCGCCTCCACTTGTACAACAACCTGCCGGGCGCCACCGGCCTGCACAACCTGGGCAACACCTGCTACATGAATGCGGCGCTACAGTCCGTAAGTCCGCCTCCACTTGTACAACAACCTGCCGGGCGCCACCGGCCTGCACAACCTGGGCAACACCTGCTACATGAATGCGGCGCTACAGTCCGTAAGTCCGCCTCCACTTGTACAACAACCTGCCGGGCGCCACCGGCCTGCACAACCTGGGCAACACCTGCTACATGAATGCGGCGCTACAGTCCGTAAGTCCGCCTCCACTTGTACAACAACCTGCCGGGCGCCACCGGCCTGCACAACCTGGGCAACACCTGCTACATGAATGCGGCGCTACAGTCCGTAAGTCCGCCTCCACTTGTACAACAACCTGCCGGGCGCCACCGGCCTGCACAACCTGGGCAACACCTGCTACATGAATGCGGCGCTACAGTCCGTAAGTCCGCCTCCACTTGTACAACAACCTGCCGGGCGCCACCGGCCTGCACAACCTGGGCAACACCTGCTACATGAATGCGGCGCTACAGTCCGTAAGTCCGCCTCCACTTGTACAACAACCTGCCGGGCGCCACCGGCCTGCACAACCTGGGCAACACCTGCTACATGAATGCGGCGCTACAGTCCGTAAGTCCGCCTCCACTTGTACAACAACCTGCCGGGCGCCACCGGCCTGCACAACCTGGGCAACACCTGCTACATGAATGCGGCGCTACAGTCCGTAAGTCCGCCTCCACTTGTACAACAACCTGCCGGGCGCCACCGGCCTGCACAACCTGGGCAACACCTGCTACATGAATGCGGCGCTACAGTCCGTAAGTCCGCCTCCACTTGTAAAGCAACAAAAAAATACATTTTAGAATCAAAAAGCAGTTTTTTTTTATTTATTGTCCAGAAAAACATTCATAAAATACAAATTTAAGTAATATCTCCCCAAACTGTAACGTTTAATGGCGAGTTAGAAAGGAATAACAAAATCATCCGTTTGCGATGGATTCAGCAAAACAAATAGAAGTAAATTCACATGTTTAATGCAGTTACTAAAGTTCCAATATTTGAGATTAGTAGCTTACGTCTTGTGTCGTGGTCTCAGTTCGCCTGACGCGGGGTGAAGCAATACACGGCGGGGCGGGCCAGCCGCCGTGACGTCATCGTGCTTGCGCGTGCGCGTGCAATCTGGCTGAAATAACAATCACATGACACCCTGTATAGTTTCATTTTTTCTACCCCAGGTATGGAACACGGGACCACTCACGCGATACTTCAACTCCGGAATGCATTTGTATGAGGTGAATACTACGAACCCGCTGGGAACGAAAGGTGCTCTGGCAGTGCGCTATGGAGAACTGTGTAAGGAGGTAAGATATTTATTTTCATTCTAACTCAATAGACGATTTGTCTACAGAATATATTTAGTTGCCCACAGTAATTAAAACTACATCTCGCCTGGTGACAACTAATGGGGCTACTAAACGGGCCATATTTTACTGCAATTTGTGTATGATTGTTCCTTAATATTTATTTATTATTTTTATTAATTTGTGGCCGGCAACTATAGCCGTCCTTCTCTGGCACCCTATGCTAAAGCAAGATGCAGATAATGGCCAGGCCTCAAATTGCAGCAAAACATGGCCCGTTTAGAAGCCCCTTAAAACTCACAAAATGTTGGTCACTGCTCTTCAAAACCTCGTATCTAGTTAGTAGATTTACACTGAGATGCGAGCTTTGCTTTAAGTAGATATTTGATGCTTAGTGAGTTTTGATTGTCAATAGACGAATTGGATCGATTGGATCTAGTGAGTAAAGCATTTCATAAATAAAATTGAAAACTAGCTGCCAAAATATATATTTTACAATGCATGTGCTCCAAAAGAGCGTTTTCTAGTCATTCAAACTGTGCGTAAAGTACTACTTTCCCACACTAGAGCTTTTTAATTTCTAGCTGTTTTTTGACAGGCTGATAAAAGGTTCTATTATTTAAAAAAAGGTTGATAAATTAGTCAAATACCGATTGTTATTATATTATAAAAGTACAAGAAAACCAATACTTCATTAAACACGTTATTAATTACATTAGATTTAGAATTTGATTAATAAACGAACTTTAAATCCTTATTCATTAAATATATTTGGCTGAATGTGTACGCGCTGGTGCCATTTTGACATAAGACGAATATTAAAAAGTTGCTTTTTGCACATGCGCAGTAGTAGATTTGTCGAGTGTGATCTACAAATAACGCCGCCATTTTTTATTGATATTTTGTTTATTTCGAAGTTGATTTGTGCAAATCTGCTGAAATAATGTCGAATTCAAGTGACGAATTAATGAAGGGTATAGCCGTGTTTGTATGGGGCATCGGCCCCAGAAGCCAAATCGATTGCCGTTTTGCTTATATGTAAGATGCTATTTTACAAAAAAAGGACCCTGAAATACTTCAGGTTTTTGAGAAAATTAAAAAAAACGAAAATTGGTTTTTATTTTCTTTTATCTAAACTACTCAATAGATTTTTTTGTAACTTATACACATTATGTAGGTAATAAAGATGTATTATATAAAAAAAATGGATTTCCAAATATCCTTATAAGTAGTGAAATTTTCACTTTAAAGTTTTCAATATTTTTTTTTTTATATTTTCGAGACAGGGACACCCACCAATTTTGGCTATATTATGTATAAACTAATATTCTATAATATATATTTTTTCAAAAACATTCACGTGGATGAACATATCCAAAATGAAACAAACTTATCGCCTGGTGACAATTTTTCAGACAGCTATTTCCAAAACCTCGTATCTAGTTTGTTGATTGATACTGAGATACGAGCTTTATTTTAAGTAGGTATTTGTTACTTAGTTTTGGTTGTCAACTGACGTTATGGTATACCATACATTTGTTGGACTTAATATGCCTAACTACTCGTACAAGAATCGAATAAAAATAACATAAGAGCATCATCGAAATAAAATACCTATGTCGTACAAACAGAAACGCATCTAACTGACCATCGGTAGACCTTATGAACATTGACATAAGGCCTACTGATGGCCAGTTACAGTCTGATTTATTTTTAATCATCCATTTGACACTTCTCTGTTGATGTTTGTAGTGATCTAACGATTGATCGAATCGATTTTATCGACGAACTTTTTTTTCGAATCTGCATGTGTTTTGTGTAAATCAATATTTTTTGAGCTACGAGCCGTGGGACACACTGGAGCTTTCTATGTAAAATAAGCTTTCTATGTAAAGACATTTTATTTTGACGATGCTCTTATATGTTATTTTTATTCGATTCTTGTACGAGTAGTTAGGCATATTAAGTCCAACAAATGTATGGTATTCCATAACGTCAGTTGACAACCAAAACTAAGTAACAAATACCTACTTAAAATAGAGCTCGTATCTCAGTATCAATCAACAAACTAGATACGAGGTTATGGAAATAACTGTCTGAAACATTGTCACCAGGCGATAAGTTTGTTTCATTTTGGATATGTTGATCCAAGTGAATGTTTTTGAAAAAAATATATATTATAGAATATTAGTTTATACATAATATAACCAAAATTGGTGGGTGTCCCTGTCTCGAAAATATAAAAAAAAAATTATTGAAAAATTTAAAGTGAAAATTTCACTACTTATAAGGATATTTGGAAATTCATTTTTTTTTATATAATACATCTTTATTACCTACATAATGTGTATAAGTTACAAAAAAATCTATTGAGTAGTTTAGATAAAAGAAAATAAAAACCAATTTTCGTTTTTTTTAATTTTCTCAAAAACCTGAAGTATTTTAGGGTCCTTTTTTTGTAAAAGAGCATCTTACATCTGGGCTAATATATTAGCAAAACGGCAATCGATTTGGCTTCTGGGGCCGATGCCCCATACAAACACGGCTATACCCTTTAATTACACTCGTCTGATATCACTTACCTTACACACTTGTATCGTAAATAACTATTGTCGTGTACTATATGTACGACTGTATTTTTTTTGTTGGATTAATCTCAAAACTTTAAAGTATGAAATTTCGCCTCAAATTTTGTAAATGTCGCTTCATTGATTTGAAAAAATAAAAAGAAAATTACTGTTTCCGCCCGGGATCGAACCGGGGGCCTTGTGCGTGTGAAGCACACGTGATAACCGCTACACTACGGAAACTTGAAGATAGCGGGCGAAAATATTGTTCAGTTTGTTTTTATTAAATACTGAGAATTCATGCACAATTTATGTAACTGCAAAGTATACGTTGTATACGCGTGATAATTTAATTTTAAAAGAGGGGTATGATCGGGATACACATCCTCGAGTTGACGCGTAGTAAGAGTGAAGTGGGTAATTGACAACATCTAATAATATAGAGATAGAGAGAGTTTTGCGTCGTGTATGTACACCCTAAAAATATTTGAATTGATTTTTTTGGATGTAAAGTAATATAAGAAAATACATAAAATAACCGAAATAATTGCAAAGAGTTCTAGGATACGATCTATCCGGAAAAAAAAGCTGTCAATAACGTCAAGCTTCAACGTCATTAGTTTTTTTCATTAGACTCCAGATTAAGGTAACCTATACAATGTGTCATAGTTTTGGAGTTACATTACAACTTTTTGCGTTTAGTAAATTTCTATGAAATGTCAGAACTCTTAAGAAATTTGATTTAATAGTGTACGACGTTATAACCTGCATTGAAAAAAAAAACTCAAAAGTGGTTCTTTTCACTAAAGCTACGACTACGGGAAAAGATTACGATTGCGGGAAAAATATTAACAGTCCACTTTTTTTTTGTCTCGTACTGGCATCAAATACATCCATACCTCAAAACTATTGAATGGATTTTGACTAATTTGGTACAGAGGTAGTTTGTCATTCAAACATTATATCTTTAGCTGAGTTCAAACAGAGCGAGCCGCCTCGCGAGACATTGCCGCATGCCTCAGGCACTGTATTAAGTTACGCTCACCGAATGCTGCGCGTGGCAAGCCTGAACCATTTCGTTCGCCCAGTTGATAGATAAAACAATATGGCGCCGCCGCACGTAATCAGCTGTTGACTTGACTTGCTGCTACGTTGCTACAATAGATTTTGCAGAAAAAAATAAAACAATTCATTTTTTCATTTTTGATACTAACAAATTGCACACAATGTCAAGTTACGGTTATTCCGTTTCACGTAATACGTAAGTGTCGCACGCCATTCCGTTTTATCTGTCATAAATTGGACCTAACTCCTAAGTAAAAACGTGTACGTCCACACTGCGCGTGGAAAACGATCGAGGCACCTTTGAGCGCGGACGCGGACACAAACCGACAGCGAGCCCCCGCGGCAAAGCGCGCGACGCCGACACACACGGCGCCGCCTCGCAACACTATTTGCAGAGCGAGGCGGCTCGCGACGTGTGGACGTGGCTTTTACCTTTACAAGGAAAAGAGTATCCTAAAAGAATCTTCAAAAGGTAGCTGTCTGATGCTCTTTTCCCGGTCGTGGCGAGGCAGAGATGGGCATTAATCGATTAATTAATCGATTAAAAAAGTTAATCGTAAAAGTTAATCGCGATTAATTTAATCTAGATTAACTTAATCGAGAGAGTCTTCGATTAACGATTAACTAATCGTCATTTTAATCGATTAAATTTCACGATTAATTTCGCGATTAAAAGTTGGAACACGCGCATTTTGTGCTTTTTACGAAAATACAATGTCTTGTCCAGGGACAGAAAATGTACTTTTAGAAAGTTTTTTGGTTCGGATACCTTTATATCCGACCGTTCCCTCTTCCCTTTTCCCTCTTCCCTCTTGTTACAGTAATACATGATGCTTTTTATAGTGCAGTAATCTAAGAAGTTCTAGGCAGGGACTTAGACTCACAAAAAATATCTTATTTTATCTTATACGTATTAGTTAATCTAATCGAGAAAAAATAATCAAATTAACTAATCGATTAAAAATTTAATCGCTAAAAATTAATCGACGATTAACTTAATCGAGATTAAATTAATCGGTACTCGTACGATTAGATTAACTAATCGTCAATTTTAATCATTAATCGAGATTAAAAAAGTTAATCGTAATCGTTAATCGATTAACTATTGCCCATCTCTGGGCGAGTGTCAGATATCTCACGGCCGTGTAACACGTGTGGTGCAGGTGTGGTCGTGCAGCGCGCGCTCGGTGGCGCCGCTGCGCGTGCGCTGGTGCGTGTCCAAGCACGCGCGCGCGCTGGCGGGCGGCGGGCAGCACGACGCGCAGGAGCTGCTGGCCTGGCTGCTGGACGCGCTGCACGAGGACCTGAACCGCGCCGGCGGCCGGCCCGCGCCCGCCACGCGCGACAGCGACGGCCGCCCCGACCAGGTCAGTGCTGACACGTGGCAGGAGACATGTGGCTGGTGCGTGTCCAGGTGTCCAGCACGACGCGCAGGAGCTGCTGGCCTGGCTGCTGGACGCGCTGCACGAGGACCTGAACCGCGCCGGCGGCCGGCCCGCGCCCGCCACGCGCGACAGCGACGGCCGCCCCGACCAGGTCAGTGCTGACACGTGGCAGGAGACATGTGGCTGGTGCGTGTCCAGGTGTCCAGCACGACGCGCAGGAGCTGCTGGCCTGGCTGCTGGACGCGCTGCACGAGGACCTGAACCGCGCCGGCGGCCGGCCCGCGCCCGCCACGCGCGACAGCGACGGCCGCCCCGACCAGGTCAGTGCTGACACGTGGCAGGAGACATGTGGCTGGTGCGTGTCCAGGTGTCCAGCACGACGCGCAGGAGCTGCTGGCCTGGCTGCTGGACGCGCTGCACGAGGACCTGAACCGCGCCGGCGGCCGGCCCGCGCCCGCCACGCGCGACAGCGACGGCCGCCCCGACCAGGTCAGTGCTGACACGTGGCAGGAGACATGTGGCTGGTGCGTGTCCAGGTGTCCAGCACGACGCGCAGGAGCTGCTGGCCTGGCTGCTGGACGCGCTGCACGAGGACCTGAACCGCGCCGGCGGCCGGCCCGCGCCCGCCACGCGCGACAGCGACGGCCGCCCCGACCAGGTCAGTGCTGACACGTGGCAGGAGACATGTGGCTGGTGCGTGTCCAGGTGTCCAGCACGACGCGCAGGAGCTGCTGGCCTGGCTGCTGGACGCGCTGCACGAGGACCTGAACCGCGCCGGCGGCCGGCCCGCGCCCGCCACGCGCGACAGCGACGGCCGCCCCGACCAGGTCAGTGCTGACACGTGGCAGGAGACATGTGGCTGGTGCGTGTCCAGGTGTCCAGCACGACGCGCAGGAGCTGCTGGCCTGGCTGCTGGACGCGCTGCACGAGGACCTGAACCGCGCCGGCGGCCGGCCCGCGCCCGCCACGCGCGACAGCGACGGCCGCCCCGACCAGGTCAGTGCTGACACGTGGCAGGAGACATGTGGCTGGTGCGTGTCCAGGTGTCCAGCACGACGCGCAGGAGCTGCTGGCCTGGCTGCTGGACGCGCTGCACGAGGACCTGAACCGCGCCGGCGGCCGGCCCGCGCCCGCCACGCGCGACAGCGACGGCCGCCCCGACCAGGTCAGTGCTGACACGTGGCAGGAGACATGTGGCTGGTGCGTGTCCAGGTGTCCAGCACGACGCGCAGGAGCTGCTGGCCTGGCTGCTGGACGCGCTGCACGAGGACCTGAACCGCGCCGGCGGCCGGCCCGCGCCCGCCACGCGCGACAGCGACGGCCGCCCCGACCAGGTCAGTGCTGACACGTGGCAGGAGACATGTGGCTGGTGCGTGTCCAGGTGTCCAGCACGACGCGCAGGAGCTGCTGGCCTGGCTGCTGGACGCGCTGCACGAGGACCTGAACCGCGCCGGCGGCCGGCCCGCGCCCGCCACGCGCGACAGCGACGGCCGCCCCGACCAGGTCAGTGCTGACACGTGGCAGGAGACATGTGGCTGGTGCGTGTCCAGGTGTCCAGCACGACGCGCAGGAGCTGCTGGCCTGGCTGCTGGACGCGCTGCACGAGGACCTGAACCGCGCCGGCGGCCGGCCCGCGCCCGCCACGCGCGACAGCGACGGCCGCCCCGACCAGGTCAGTGCTGACACGTGGCAGGAGACATGTGGCTGGTGCGTGTCCAGGTGTCCAGCACGACGCGCAGGAGCTGCTGGCCTGGCTGCTGGACGCGCTGCACGAGGACCTGAACCGCGCCGGCGGCCGGCCCGCGCCCGCCACGCGCGACAGCGACGGCCGCCCCGACCAGGTCAGTGCTGACACGTGGCAGGAGACATGTGGCTGGTGCGTGTCCAGGTGTCCAGCACGACGCGCAGGAGCTGCTGGCCTGGCTGCTGGACGCGCTGCACGAGGACCTGAACCGCGCCGGCGGCCGGCCCGCGCCCGCCACGCGCGACAGCGACGGCCGCCCCGACCAGGTCAGTGCTGACACGTGGCAGGAGACATGTGGCTGGTGCGTGTCCAGGTGTCCAGCACGACGCGCAGGAGCTGCTGGCCTGGCTGCTGGACGCGCTGCACGAGGACCTGAACCGCGCCGGCGGCCGGCCCGCGCCCGCCACGCGCGACAGCGACGGCCGCCCCGACCAGGTCAGTGCTGACACGTGGCAGGAGACATGTGGCTGGTGCGTGTCCAGGTGTCCAGCACGACGCGCAGGAGCTGCTGGCCTGGCTGCTGGACGCGCTGCACGAGGACCTGAACCGCGCCGGCGGCCGGCCCGCGCCCGCCACGCGCGACAGCGACGGCCGCCCCGACCAGGTCAGTGCTGACACGTGGCAGGAGACATGTGGCTGGTGCGTGTCCAGGTGTCCAGCACGACGCGCAGGAGCTGCTGGCCTGGCTGCTGGACGCGCTGCACGAGGACCTGAACCGCGCCGGCGGCCGGCCCGCGCCCGCCACGCGCGACAGCGACGGCCGCCCCGACCAGGTCAGTGCTGACACGTGGCAGGAGACATGTGGCTGGTGCGTGTCCAGGTGTCCAGCACGACGCGCAGGAGCTGCTGGCCTGGCTGCTGGACGCGCTGCACGAGGACCTGAACCGCGCCGGCGGCCGGCCCGCGCCCGCCACGCGCGACAGCGACGGCCGCCCCGACCAGGTCAGTGCTGACACGTGGCAGGAGACATGTGGCTGGTGCGTGTCCAGGTGTCCAGCACGACGCGCAGGAGCTGCTGGCCTGGCTGCTGGACGCGCTGCACGAGGACCTGAACCGCGCCGGCGGCCGGCCCGCGCCCGCCACGCGCGACAGCGACGGCCGCCCCGACCAGGTCAGTGCTGACACGTGGCAGGAGACATGTGGCTGGTGCGTGTCCAGGTGTCCAGCACGACGCGCAGGAGCTGCTGGCCTGGCTGCTGGACGCGCTGCACGAGGACCTGAACCGCGCCGGCGGCCGGCCCGCGCCCGCCACGCGCGACAGCGACGGCCGCCCCGACCAGGTCAGTGCTGACACGTGGCAGGAGACATGTGGCTGGTGCGTGTCCAGGTGTCCAGCACGACGCGCAGGAGCTGCTGGCCGACCAGGTCAGTGCCCCAAAACAGATACGTACAGAAATCAATCTACATACAAGGGCGCTCGGGCAAACGCACACATAGACATTGCTCACGGACACGATATCACGGACCAGTTCAGATCAGTGAGAGCGCGGGTGCCACCCGCTTGACGTGTCCGTGAGCAATGTCTATGTGTGCGTTTGCCCGAGCGCGCTTGTATGTAGATTGATTTCTGTACGTATCTGTTTTGTGTCAGTGCTGAGAACACGGTTATTACTGCGTGCCACATACAGTACAGTAAGCCAGACCTAGAAATGTAACCAAAGTACTCACGTGAAAAATGCCATATTAATGATCCATTATTGTTCACTAAATATCAGCCTACACCAAGCAGATGGAGAGCAACATTGACGCGTCGACACACACGTGTCGCTGAGGCTTCTCCGGAGCTTATCACCACGAGTTTTGGGTGACTTTAGCGGCCCACAATGTGTCCGGGCGGACAATAAGAAGTCTTGAATTTTCAAACAGGGTTTAATGTTACAACTTAAATATATGATACAAGGTTTTGACACCGGGCAGCGTGCGTCTGCTCTGACTGTTGGTCGCCAACTGACACTGGTCGCGCCCCGCGCTGCGCCTGCCCTTCCTTCGTCCGATGATGCGTGTTCACAATGGGCATGAAAATAATTCCTCACTCAGCGTCTTTCTGAGGAAAGACAGGGGCTAGCGTTGGGCCCTTTTTACAGTCGGGTGCCAACATATACATTGTGCTGTGCTAGTTGTCAGCAAGGAACTCTAGCGTCAGGAATGTTCAACAGATTTGGAAAGACAACTTTTCCAGACTAATCGATTCTCTAGAATCTGAAAATCCGAATAGACGATTTTATGTTTTTACTTACCCAATATACTGTACAGGAAGTAGCAGCGGAGGCGTGGGCGGCGTACGCGGCCCGCAACCAGTCCATCGTGACCGACCTGTTCTACGGGCAGCTGAAGTCGCGCGTGCGCTGCGACGCGTGCGCCGCCGAGTCCACGCGCTTCGACGCGTTCAACATGCTCAGCCTGCCGCTGCCCGTCGACCAGTCGCTCAGGGCTCAGTTGACAGGTGACTATATTCAACGGTCATAAGTTCAAATTCAAAGAGCTCCACAGCCACACGTTTTCAATCTCTTAATTGAACAATATTTTTTTATTTTTTTTTTTTATTTTATTTATTTAGGAGAACCAACAGCTTTAACAATTTTGAGTAAACTTAAATATAATAGAAAGCAGGGAAGCCAATTACAGGATCTCACGGATAGAAACAATTTAACTAATCTTAAATTAAAGTGCGACACTCATCACTTCACATCATCTCACCTTGTATAGAAAAAGTATATAAAAAAAAAGAAGAAAATGGTAAACAATACACTACACTACACGAGCTCTAAAAATGGCAACGTATATTTTAAGCCCAGGCGGGTGAACGACTATGTAACACGTCTAGTTAAAGCACCTTGTCACCAAACTTTGTCTCACAGAAGGAATTTTACAGTTAAATATGTCGATATCCAGTTCCTTCGTTAAATTGTTCACGCTACGACTTGCACGCGTCAGAAAACTATTTTGTCTGTAATTGGATGATGCAGATTTAAGAGATATGGGAGGAAAATGCCGTTTAGAACGAAGGGGAGTATTGAATGAGAGGTTCTCAAGCAACTCAGGGCAATCAGTGACGCCGCTTGTAATGTTAAGAATAAAGGTTATATCAGCTATCTCACGTCGTTTTTGTAGAGGAATTAGGTGATGTTTCTTACATATATCAGTGTAGCTAAATGTACTATAATTAGATTTAAGTTTAAAACACAAGTACTTTAGAAATTTTTGCTGGACACGCTCTATTCTGTCGATGTATTTGCTATAACAAGGATTCCATACTTGCGAAGCGTATTCCAGTTTACTTCTCACATAGGAGCAGTAGAGAACTTTTAACGTTTTCGCTTGAGTAAAGTGAGTCGAGTTACGCATTATGAAGCCTAGCGCCTTAAAAGCACCGCCGACGATACTGTCTATATGCCTGTCAAAAATGAGTTTAGAATCATGTACAACACCGAGGTCTCTCATTTGCGTGACCTTTTCTAGCGGCTGGCCTTTCAATGCGTAAGAAGTAGAAATTAAGTTGTGCTTGCGAGAAAAAGTCATTGCATAGCATTTAGATGGGTTCAATTCCAACTTATTAAGCCGGCAATACTCATCGAGGCGACTGAGGTCTGCCTGCAGTAATAGTGCGTCATGGTTAGATTTTATCCTTAAATAAATTTTCATGTCATCAGCGAAACAAAGAAGTTTAGAGTGAATAAAACATTTACTTATATCATTAACAAACACGTTGAATAACAGAGGTCCGAGCAGAGACCCTTGAGGGACCCCACTGGGAAATGTAACCCACCCTGATATATAATTATTTATGACGACTGCCTGAGATCTATTTTCTATGTAGGACGAGAACCACCTTAACAGATCGCCACTTATTCCCATATTGTATGTTGTGTTGGATAATACTAGATCCAATATTTTTTTAAATCTGTTGAAGATCCCGTTGTATTGATTGAGATTAAGCGTCTCAAGGTCGTCAATAAAACCGCACTCGTCACCACTAACGCAACCCGATGGAACCATTACCGAATAGCTGGCCGTCCAAGTAATATTACTCATATTGAAATCGCCAATTATTAAATATTTATCATTTGGGTAGTCCAATATCACGGAACTTAAACTGTTTAAGAAATTGGTTAATTGCTGCGAAAATGTATTACCGTTATTTTGTTTACATAAGTACAATACGCATAGATGGACATTTATCGGCCTATTGCAGGTGTCTTTAATTGACAACGAAATCCAAAGATCCTCCGCCGAGAGAGAAGATACTAACATCATTTGGACGTAGCACATCGCTACTATCGATTCTCAACATAATTTGAGACGAAGGTACCGATTATAAAGTCTGAATCTTTACGGTAGATGGCGCTACGATGCCACCCTAAGGCATGTAGAAGCAACTGGTTGAAAAAATTCAATGGCTCTGGCATCAGGTTCGGTGGTCCAGTTGGTAGGACGCCCGTATTGGCCCGGAAAATCGTTGGAGATGCAGGTCCGAATCCTGCCTGAACCGTCAAATTTTTCAATTTTTCGCTTCATTGTAAACATTTGGTTTAAGTTAGCAGACGTTACTGCTTTAATAAAAATTATTAATACGAGTACCTATACTAACATCTAAAAATGGGAAAAGCTTGCGGAGAAACGGACGGAGTGGCGCAAACACGTTGTGGAGGGTCGCAAGTTATGCGACGAGACCTGGTTCTGGTTCGCGGCACTCGCTGACAAGAGACAAAGACAGTACCACCTGTCGCCCACTTCTCTTGTCACGCCTGCGCTAGAATGTGTTGATCTCGTATCTGTTTAGTTCGCCACCAGAAACGGCGTCTCCGGAACATTACATCAATCGTCTGCAATAGACGCAAGGGCCTTATTTACATCACATTCATAGTTCTGATTATTCTACTGGCACCGTCAAGGCCACTAAGTGGTAATAAACAAACACTGATAATTTTATTGCGGTCCGTAGGTTATTTTAATTCTTGTTTTGCGATGATTAGTCCGAGCTGTGTTCATTATAAATAAGATAGCTTGAACAGTGTGTTATGTTTTATTTTGCAGTGATGTTATTGGACGGCTCAGTGCCGATCAAATACGGCGTGCTAGTCAACTCCGAAGGCACGTACTTGGATCTCAAGAAACGACTATCGGAGCTCTGCGGTCTTGCTCCGGAATCGTAAGCATTCAAAATCCTATCATAAATTGACGCTACGTAAAAAATATGATTTATCATTATTTTATCTTATAGTACTGTTTGAAAACTGGCTTAGTATTTTGCATAAAGAGTGAAATTGCGGCGGCTCGTGCTTTTCCAGTGAAGTAACCCCAGAGATGTGCTCAAACGTCCTAATTGCTACTACTTTTTCCGGCAAGTTTGTACGATTGTGGTTTTTAAAGTCATCGTATCAGTGTGTCGTCTTGTCCCCAGGATGATAATAGTGGAGCTGAGCGGCGCCGTTATCGGGCGCGTGCTGGAGGACGGCGCGAAGATCTCGGCGGCGGCGGAGCTGTTCGCGTACGAGACGCCGCGCGACGCCGCCGACGACTGCCCGCCCTGCGACCACCACCAAGGTAAACTACCTCCCTCAATTCACTTTTTTTTTTTTTGATTAGGGATGATCCCAAGCCTTTCGGCTGTACCAGGGCGGTCTGATGGTGCGGGTGGGGTCACAGAGTGGGACCTCCAGACCCGCAGCGTGGTGTGTGTGTAAAGTGCTGTGTCACATGAGTGACAATGACCAGCTTAAGTGATAATCGAATTTAGTTCACTTCACTTCCAGCGTTGCTTTCTATTTATACTTATCGATGTGTCGTCTCTTCGTCTATTTTTCGAACTATTTTTGAGACCCGACCCACTATGACCTAGTTAACCCATGAAAAGTTATATTAATGACCCTTCTTCTCTGATCTGCTCGATTTTATGCGAGATTATTCCTATTTAGCGGAAAAAAATCAAGTATGTGGAGTAGCAATTAGGTATAATTGTGCTGGGTGATACAAGTCCTAGTGGATCGAATTTTTTAAATTTGGGAAAGAGTATTTCTCGCTTGTCGGTCGGCATCAAAAGTCGGCTCACAAATTTACTAATGGCTTGTGTCAAATTGCATACTAAAATTGTCAGCTAGTTTTGATGATGAGTTGATGATTGTACTGTAACATAAGCGCAGGGTCATCTTCTTTCTTTTCTTTCGATTCGTCGATATATATGTCGACACCGTCGTAGGCTAATTTCACACATCCGAATCGTCTAACTTTCGTGACTGAGGGTCACGACCACTTGAGATTATTATCTATACTATTAGAAAATTCTAGTTTTCTATTGATAATCAGTTTTCTGGAGAGGAGGGTCATGAGTTATGATATCAGGAAAAATCTTAGTTAAAATCATAAGTCAATCGAAAACCATAGTCCTTTGTTTTGTATGGGCGCGCGGCGCCTTGCCAGCCAGGCAATTAACCAATTTTGGTACCGGTATAGCTGGATATTCAAAGATTGGAAAGAGAAGTTATAAAATACTCTTTACCCGACAACGATATAAAAACAAAATTACGCTTACGAGGTTGCGAGCACCTTGTAGTATTATATACAGGGATCCTAAAATGCGACCAAATCGGCTAAAATTACGTACTGTGACGACCGGCACTGAATGAAATTTGTTCCCATTTTACGATCCTGATCGGTTCCCTACCATCCGAATGATGGGTCTCGGATGTGTTCGGAGGTCGGAGCACGTACCTCTTGTGTCGTGTTAGTGTCCCTCGTAGCGTGGGCTGTATAATCGTTTATACAGCCCATATACGGCTTATTACAGCTATGTAAGCGCTGTACAAGCTCTTATATAGCATGTGTGCTACATGGGGTGTTGTTGTTGTGGCAGAGTGGCCGGCGGCGGCGGCGGACGCGGCCGGCGCGCGGGCGGAGGTGAGTGCGCGCGCCGCTAACACTTCCTCACTCTGCATGCCCGCACTCTTCTGCTTCAAGGTTAGCCCGCACACACACACACACACACACACTACATAACACACACCTACACGCCGACAACAGGTGCGGGGTGACGATTCTTAGATCTTTTTTTTTTACTTTAAAAACATACAAATGTTAAAGCCATATGACGTCAAGATTTGTTCGGTTTTTCATTTTGTTGTAAATTTGTTTTTCATTTTGTTTGAAGTCGAGAATCCAGCAATATCCTATTCTTGGTAATTTTACCAGTTTTGTAATATACATTATAAATCTTTCACTTTAAAGATGTCGACATTATAAATAATCATTTAGACGTTATCTTGAGAAGTCCGATTGAATTGAATATCGATGATCACAATAAAGGGACAAAAGTAAATAACATTATATTTATAACTATAACTAACTCTCTACCAATCAAGTCATCAATAATACCGCAGTAATTAGAATCATTCGTCACCCCAAACCATTTCTTTATGTAAATAGTTGATCTAAATAAAACTAAAAAAGTTAATAAAAGGGTAAAGGCCTAACTCTAAACTAAAATAATAGAATATCAATAACCTACGACATGTATACAATATGTACATATTAACGTTTCTGTAAACCTGTGTTTGTTTATTGTATGTCGCGACAGATTTAGAGAGGAGGAGGTAAATACAATAAATAAAATCATATCAAATAGCCAATTTTTTTTATTACCATGTTTCTTAGGTAATTGTAGATGTTAGCATGTTAGAAATGCATTATAACTAATTTCATAAATTTTCATTGTAATGTAAATATTTGATAGGTAACATAGAATAAATAAGCCTAGCTAGAACGATAATCTTCTTACAACAGACTCGCGAAGGAGGAAGCCGGTTTTGGTTGTATGTGTGCGTATGTACGAACCAAACATAGAGACGTTTTGCTTGTGACATTGACGTTGTGACAGATGCGCACACGCACGAAACTTAGCCCGTGACAGTCCGTGGCTCACTGAATCTGGCTTCACTTTTAATCGCTGGCTAGGTTTCTAGGTGTATTTATTCTAAGATAGACACAAAAATATCAGTTTGGCTATTTGATATAATGTATTTTAATATAACAAATCACAAAAGATAGCCCTATCTTAGTTCTAGACGGGCACTTTTTGATATCAAGTCATATTATAAGAAACCAACATGCATCTTCAAACTGTTTTTTCAAGAACATTCCATTATACATGACTTCAATGCTTTTCTAAGTTATTCTGTTTTTATTTGATAGTAAAACACAGTACAGTACAAGTGAAAGTTTTCCCATTGAACACCAGTAGTAAAATCATCAAATCACCAGTAGAACCTAATACACGTAGGCTAGTGTGTGTGTTTAGGTAGAAAAGCTCATCAGTAGTGATCATCCCTGTGCTTGTTTTGTGTTTGTGTGTGTAGTATATAAGGTTCAAAAGATAAGTTAATTTTTGTATCATAGCTTTAGCTTTTCGGTGTTTTAAAAAGATTGTCTGTATGTAATTAAAAAGAAATACAATTTTTTTTTGTCCATATCCTAAACCAAAAATAAAACATTTCGGTAATATTTTTTATGATCTGCTCAGTAACTAACCAAGTACCTGCCATAATTTCTACTCATTTACGTGGATACTGTAACAGTAATTGCCGGCCTCGTATCTTTAGATATGACTATTCGGCCGTCATCCCTATTTCGCGGCCTGTGCACTAATGTAAATATTTTTTATGCAGCCCGTATATGCAAATATTTTTTAAGCAGTTCCCCATATACTAAACATTTTTCCGAATGGCTCTTTTCTCGACATACGCTCTGAAAGCAAAAAAGAATCCAGGTAATTCCTTAACATTGTGTTCTGTAGGTTAGCTTTACTTTATTTTATTAACAGATTCGATTTTTTTCGGGTATTATTTAAAAACCTTAAAACTGCTGAGAAATGAAGCCGTTTGAGAAACATTTAACCCAATCGCCAGTTAACCTACTGAGGAGTTCCTTGTAAAAAAACTAACAAAATCCAACAACCGAACTCATTTCCAGCGCTCCAAATCCGAGATCCTAATGTCTCAAAGCCCGCCGAACACGTTCTACAACATGGACAACTACCAGACCCTGCCCAAGCGCGACAAGAACGGCAACAGCTCTCCTACCCTCTCCGTCAAGTCGCTGAACCTGAAGCCATCCAGCCCAAGACTGGGCAAAGTCAGATTTGGATCGTCGCCCTCCAATATGAACAAGATGGAGCAAGACAGTCCGGTGATTGGGGCAGGAAAGATACAGTATTTGGTCGCTGTGCATCGGTGAGTCTTTTGTATATGAAATTTGACACTCTGTACAATGACGCCGCTCGATATTTATAATTTTATTTATACTTTAGAAATGTATAATTCAAACCCTGTTATCCAAATAACAATTTTAATTTTATTGTGATCTAAAAAAGGTACCAAATATGATTAATATTTGATCTAGGGGAATGAATTCGTGGCGTCGCAGATTGTAGGTTTGTGGCCCGAACCGAAGGTGAATTGAGGGCTTTAAATATGTGATCTGGGGCTTTACGAATTACCACCCCTGGTTTGTCTAAAGTTTGACATCGTGCCTTAGCTAGGCAGCGACATTTACTCCCCGCGTAGCGGGCAGGAAATCCCACTTACTTATGTAAATGCCTAGGATGATGTAAAATTTTTAAGTAATTTAGTACGTCTGTTTGTAATTTTTTCCCATATTTTTTATTTAGATTGAGTTAAGTAAGCCCTATTATATCCGCACGTATTTTATATCTGTAATAGTAACACGTGTATCACCATGCTTGCTATAAATAAACGAAATGAAATAATTATCGTAGCACACATCTGACCAAATACCTTCGTCGCGCAGGAAACAAACCCGAATGGACGCGTACTTCCTGCCGTCGCAACGCAGCAAACCTGCGTTATTCGGCGTGCCATTACTAGTGGGCGTGCAGCACGGCATGTCGGGGCGCGCGCTGTACGCGCAGGTGTGGACGCAGGTGGCCAGGCTGCTCAGCGCCAGGCCGCCGAGCGACACCACCAACCACGCCCAGGACTGGTGAGTCTGCCGCCTGTACAGGCACACGCCTCACCTGCCGTCGTCAGCCGCACTAGTGGGCGTGCAGCACGGCATGTCGGGGCGCGCGCTGTACGCGCAGGTGTGGACGCAGGTGGCCAGGCTGCTCAGCGCCAGGCCGCCGAGCGACACCACCAACCACGCCCAGGACTGGTGAGTCTGCCGCCTGTACAGGCACACGCCTCACCTGCCGTCGTCAGCCGCACTAGTCGGCGTCTGTCCACATGCTCTTTAGCTATGTTTTGTTGGGTGAATTGAGGTTATAATATGTTGAGTGTGACGTTGTTCCAGCGACGACAGCCTCGGCTACGAGTTCCCGTTCACGCTGCGGCTGGTGTCGGGCGGCGGCGCGTGGTGCGCGCTGTGCGCGTGGCCCGCGCTGTGCCGCGGCTGCGCGCTGCCCAGCGACGACGCCCCGCTGTGCACTAACGGTGAGGCTAGCACGCGATGCCGTGTCGCGCGACAAACATGTCGCGGCAAGGTATGCCAGCCCTCCTGGTGACTAACGTACACCTGGAGCCCGCGAGATACGCGCCCGCCCTCCACATAACGACGTCTAACTATTGTGGGGTTCTGATGTTGCTCACGTCACCCGCAGACTATAGGAGCGTCACGAACTAATTTGCCAAGCGGTAGTAATGTACACATTTTACAACCTAGTCCATTTAAGATATGATTATTTAGTTATTTTGGCGTTCTGTTATAGCACATAGCGATTTCCTTATACGATGTAGTAATTTTACGATCAAGTCTGTCTTCTAGTAAGCCAAATAAGCATGTTGCAACAGTGATCATAATGGAACCATTTCCAGGCAACAACGCATGTCCACAACGGTGCACACAGCCACGAATCGACGCAGACACACCCGACTCCAGCTCCCCCATCGCCAGAGCCAAGCTACGACAGAACCACGCCAGGGCCGGAGACGACCAGGTAAAAATACCTTAAACTAGCTGCTTCTTACTAAAAACTGACTCTTTCTATATTATGTTTTACGTCACCCTAATCCGTATCTCACTTCCTGGCCAAGGCAAGACTTTAAACAAACCATGGGCTGTAAGGCTCTATTGTAATCAACTCTCGTTTATTCAGGAATCAACAAGCGGTTCCCTGACCCGGCTGGACTTCAGCGTGCTGCGACAACTCGGACGAGGCCGCCGCGGCGCGCAGCTCGCCATCGACTGGGATCCCACCGCCTTGCATCTGCGCTACCAGTCCACCAGAGAGAAGGTATACAACTAGTATAACAATTGCATACATTCTATGCAAATCACTAACATAATAAATATAGAGTAGCTCTTCATTTCTGTCATGACCTCCACAATTATACATAGAACACTATTTTTCGAATTGAACTCTCGATTTTATATTCTGGGACAGAGGCACACAGAGGTAAACGAGTCTGCATTCAAAGTAATAAAAATATAAAGACCTCAAGTCACTGTCTGGAGCATTAGTTAGGCCGAAAGGCATTCGCCAAAACTCAAATACACCAAGTTTCTCGATCTTGCTTTTCGCCTGTAGTGCTCGAAGATTTGTTGATGATACTGACTTGGTATGTGCAACTTGCCTATTAATAAATGATCATTTGATTATTTTAACTACTACTTATTTCGTAAGTAGCTCCGAAATCAATGATGAGGTTATGTTGTATGAAGATTTACGATTATTACAAAAGAAACAGGTTGGGAATAGAGATGGGCGCTCATGGGTAAATACCTGATAAATACCGAGTAAATAACCAATCTACCGGGCAGTAATAGTAGTAGATTGGGTATTTACCCGGTATCTATCGGGTATTTGCCCATGAGTGCCCATCTCTAGTTGGGAATCAAACCCGCCTTAGCGATGTTCGAAACACGAAGTTTGTATCGCACCATTCCATAAATTCCTCTAGAGCATGTAAGCGAGATGAGCTCGATACGATCCTCAGATTAACCTCGTAAATGTGAGGTGTGACGTGAGGTCGGAGAAGACCAGTTCCGATAGTGTGACATATGTCGTGTGTTTGCAGGCGTGGGTGATCCACCCGTCAGTGTCGGAGAGCAGCGCGGCGGCCGCGCGGCCGGTGGACCTGGCCTCGTGTCTGCGCGCCTTCACCTCGCACGAGCGGCTGGAGCAGCGCTACCACTGCTCGCGCTGCCGGAGCAAGCAGCCCGCCACCAAGGTGCTGCAGATATGGCGCACGCCGCCCATACTGGTGAGTCCGTCCGCCACACTAGGGAGATCCATCCGTCAGTCGCTGATCCACCTACTAATCTACCGATCAATTCACTTATTCACCCGTCAGTTGTTGATTCACCTACTAATCTACCGATCAATTCACTTATTCACCCGTCAGTTGTTGATTCACCTACTAATCTACCGATCAATTCACTTATTCACCCGTCAGTTGTTGATTCACCTACTAATCTACCGATCAATTCACTTATTCACCCGTCAGTTGTTGATTCACTTACTAATCTACCGATCAATTCACTTATTCACCCGTCAGTTGTTGATTCACCTACTAATCTACCGATCAATTCACTTATTCACCCGTCAGTTGTTGATTCAATTACTAATCTACCGATCAATTCACTGATTCACCTACTAATCTAACGATCAATCCACTGACTCATCCGTCAGTCACTGATCCACCTACTAATCTACCGATCAATTCCACAAATGCCACAACTTTACAGTCTGATTTAAGTCTGACTGTGTACTATTATAGTTATTGTAAAACCAGCCTTTACATTTCAGATAATCCACCTAAAGCGGTTCCAGTATGTGAACAACAAATGGATTAAATCGCAGAAAGTGGTCAACTTCCCGTTCCAAGACTTCGACCCCACGCCCTACCTCGCCTCCGTGCCACAGGAAACCATCGCCAGACACATGGAGATCAATAATATCTACAGGTATTGCTTATTTATTATGACGACGCGTTTGGCTCGGTTGGTAGACACCCTGCCTACTGAGTCGGCGGTCCCGGGTTCGAATCCCGGCCGGGGCCAATATTTGTGCAAAATATTTGTTCTTGGGTCATGGATGTTATCTATATATGTATTTATATATTATGTATATCGTCGTCTAGTACCCATAGTACAAGCTTTGCTTAGTTTGGGACTAGGTCGATTTGTGTATGATTGTCCCTTAATATTTATTATTTATTTATTTATTTATTTATAATGATGAATGTTTACTCTTATCATTAGGGACGTAAGTCTCGAAGAAAAGTCTTTCAGTTGCTGCAGTCGTGGGCGGAATCTTCCAGCACTTTCCAACCGAATCAGCCTCCTTAATAAGGTGGTTGTCCGCTCTCCTAAGCGCATGTCTAATCCAACGCCATTTACATAGAAGTACTTCATTTAGTGCGTGTTTGAGGTACTTTGACTTGATGGATGACAGGATTACTAGTGTTCCTCTTTGATAAGTGTACATCTACTTTCACAGTGTACTAGATTGAAGTCTGTAATGCTGTGTAAATATATTCATAATTTTTTTTGTGGATGGGTTTTTACCTGTCATCCATCTGCTACAGTTTCTCATTCGAGATGTTTCGTGGCCAGTACATATCGAGAGCGCTATAACTGGAAATCTTAACATCCGGAATTCGGGCATCTTTACCGAAGCTGATGCGTTAACGCTTCGTTCGGTCAATACTTAGAAGGCGGTCCTAAAGGTAGAATTTACCATTCTCTTTAACGATATTATACATCAATAATATCCGACATTCTATAGAGATTGTCTCTTTAAGCCTTTAAGTCTCTTCGCAGCACCGAAATCTAACTAAATACGAAATGTGTTCAGGCGGAGGTCGTCGGTGTTCAACGACTTGGAGCTGGAGGACCCGATCTCGGAGAGCGAGAGCGAGCGCGAGCCGGAGCCCGACGCGGCGCCCAAGACCAACACCAAAGACCCACCTAAATTGAGGTGAGATTCATTTCGCTCTAAGAGGCCTTATACCTTTTTACAATTATTGTTTTCTCTTTATGACAAATCTACCTACTGATAATTTCAGTATGTTTGTCTTGTCAGAACTGTGGTAAAATGTGTCGATCTCGTATCGGTTGACTTAGCCACCAGAAACGGCGTCTCCCAAATACTACACCATAATTCGTCTGCAATAGACGCAAGTGCCTACGCTATACTGATAAATACAACCAACTTTTTGAAGTGAATAATACTTTTTCTTGAATTCTAGATAGTAACATAGCTATTTCATGCTTTCATTGCGTGCAGTCGAAAATAAGTTGAATATAAACAGTTTTTTGCGTGAATTTTGTAAATTTCAGGTAGTTTTTGAAACAAAAATTATCAAGGAAAAATTTCGTTTTGTTTTAATAATTGCTTTGATATCGTCACAAAGATTACTTGTATTATTACAGAGTTAAAATCAACAAGCGACGGCAATCCTGCGAGGTCCGGCGGCGGGAGCGGTTAGAGTCGACGAGTTTGCTCGCCACGCCGGTCACGGACGATAACCTGGTGGACTTCCACCAGCATCACCTGAAGGAAGGCCAGGATCCCTTCGACCTCAAGTACAGGCTCTACGCCGTCGTGGTCAGTATATACTTAAAAAAATTACGGGCCGTTGGGTTTCTTGTGCTATTTTCTCGATGGCGGTTTGCTTTTGAGTTAACCGGTAAAGTTTGAGTTGTAACACGTCCCTCATGCTTCTAACCATGGTGTGTTGCAGTTGGTTGTGTGTATGATTTAGTGGAAACACTATTTTGTTTGTCGCAGTCTCACTCGGGGCAGATGAGCGGCGGGCACTATGTCGCGTACGCGCGGAACCCGTCGGGCACGTGGCTCTGCTACAACGACTCCATGTGCCGCGAGCTCAGCGCCGCGCCGGCCATCGACCCCGCCAGCGCCTACCTGCTGTTCTACGAGAGACAGGGACTCGACTACGAGAGGTGAGCTAGCATTACGTCGGGCACGTGGCTCTGCTACAACGACTCCATGTGCCGCGAGCTCAGCGCCGCGCCGGCCATCGACCCCGCCAGCGCCTACCTGCTGTTCTACGAGAGACAGGGACTCGACTACGAGAGGTGAGCTAGCATTACGTCGGGCACGTGGCTCTGCTACAACGACTCCATGTGCCGCGAGCTCAGCGCCGCGCCGGCCATCGACCCCGCCAGCGCCTACCTGCTGTTCTACGAGAGACAGGGACTCGACTACGAGAGGTGAGCTAGCATTACGTCGGGCACGTGGCTCTGCTACAACGACTCCATGTGCCGCGAGCTCAGCGCCGCGCCGGCCATCGACCCCGCCAGCGCCTACCTGCTGTTCTACGAGAGACAGGGACTCGACTACGAGAGGTGAGCTAGCATTACGTCGGGCACGTGGCTCTGCTACAACGACTCCATGTGCCGCGAGCTCAGCGCCGCGCCGGCCATCGACCCCGCCAGCGCCTACCTGCTGTTCTACGAGAGACAGGGACTCGACTACGAGAGGTGAGCTAGCATTACGTCGGGCACGTGGCTCTGCTACAACGACTCCATGTGCCGCGAGCTCAGCGCCGCGCCGGCCATCGACCCCGCCAGCGCCTACCTGCTGTTCTACGAGAGACAGGGACTCGACTACGAGAGGTGAGCTAGCATTACGTCGGGCACGTGGCTCTGCTACAACGACTCCATGTGCCGCGAGCTCAGCGCCGCGCCGGCCATCGACCCCGCCAGCGCCTACCTGCTGTTCTACGAGAGACAGGGACTCGACTACGAGAGGTGAGCTAGCATTACGTCGGGCACGTGGCTCTGCTACAACGACTCCATGTGCCGCGAGCTCAGCGCCGCGCCGGCCATCGACCCCGCCAGCGCCTACCTGCTGTTCTACGAGAGACAGGGACTCGACTACGAGAGGTTAGTTAGCATTCCATCGTTTAAAAACCCGCAACTCTATCCTTAGAGGAATCGAAAACTCTTCAATTCATCTATCAGGATAAAATATCCTAATATTGATCAAAATCCGTCCAGCTGTTGATGTGGTTACAATGATAAAATATCAAAAAAATATAAAAATGTTGATTAGCCCTATTTGGAATTTAAAAAATTACACGCAGGTGAAAGTGGAATCACTTATAACTGAAAAAAGGCAAATCATGCACCTCGAATCTTTTTCGACCTTCCAAAAGCGTTTGATTGTGTAGATTACACAATTTAACATAAGTAAATCTTAATTTATTGAGGTCTTAAGCCATCTTTATTTGGTTGAACTATCAAAGAGAAATCTAAGCAAACAATAAATAAATATAACTAGTTCTTTGAAGACACTAGGCAATGGAGTTCCTCAAGGAAGTATTTTTGGGCCAGTCATATTCCTTATATCAATAACCTACCATACATAATAGAAACAACAATTATGAACAATTTAAGTATTGGTACCTTTTTTTATTTGTTTATTTACATATTTGTACATTTCAATCCTTATAATATGAAGTCCTATACCAAACCCATTTCCTTTTAGTTCTTAACGAATAAGTTCAGTATAGACTATGTCTAAAACTGCATTTTAGAAGCAAGTGACATGGTTTTCTTTCTTTTCAGGTACCTCCCTGACATCAAGGGTAAGGAACCAGTGGTCAAAGATTCAGAAACGCTAGATCCCGACGAGAGCGATCTACGAAAGATGTGCGTAATAGCGTAGGGCCAATGTAGTCTACTGACCATGGACCGATGAAGACTGCCAATACTTATACATAGTCGCGTTCCACCGAACTACTAGGTATTGGCAGTCTTCGAATAAAATTATTGGTCTATCACTAAACATAAGAAAAATGGCTGCAGTGAGAATGTCTTTGGTTATGTTATTACTTTTAGATTTGTATTGTGGTGGCGATGTGAGTCTCTAATGAAATATGTTTAACTTTCAAAATGATTCAGGCATTGCCTTGGAACGAGTTTTCAAACTGTATTTTACCTGCTTGGATTTTATTCTTTCTCAATGTATACTGACTTTTAAATAAAACGAATTAAATGGATTATATCACGTATATTAATTATTTGAGCCTCCCTGACGTTTTGGTAACTTTCCAGTTACCGTTGTCAAAGGTTGACTGAGAAAAACACAATTTTCTCTGTCAAAGTTACATATAACAAAAATATTAATTTAAATTGTTTTATTTAAATGTCGCGGAAACCGAAGAAAATATTATTCTGATTTGTTTATTTCTTTCGGTCCTATGTTTCAATTTAATTCTTCTCAATCTTCTAATTCGGATTGACCTCCAGTTCGTTTTATGGCAATGAAAGTGAAACAAGATTAGTATTGCAGAAAACTTATAAAAACCTTTCAGGCAAAGGAAATTAATTGCATTATTTACTCACAGCGTCAACATCTTCACTATTTTAATGCACTTTAGCCGCGTCGAGTCAATGAGAACTGAATGTACGCGAGTACTCGCGGTCAGTCAGAAGTACACTCAACAAAATAATCAATAATGTCTGTATCATAAGTACAGAAACGGAAAACATTAACAATTGTAAAAAAACTTCGTTTGCATTTCCGTATGTCCGCTGAAATTTATCTAAATCATACTGTACAGTGCCTAAGGAATAATTCTTGGAGAAGTAATAATATTTATTATTTATGAAATCACATGGTATAATTGAATACCTATGCTATAATGTGTCACTTGTCATAATTACTATTTGTCTTAAATTTTATAAAAATTGTATTGTCCTTTTAAGGATACATTTATTTTATGTAACAGTCCGAAAATGGTTGAAGGTAAATTATCGCTTATCAAATTATAAATTAATTTATTATTGTCAATTTATTGGTGACGACTTGACATCGTTTGCCAAACTGGTAGCATTTTATAATTATTTTGTATATTAAATTGATCATGGATTCCTCGACGGAATAAAATGTTTCAGGTTTTATTAATTAGTATTTTAAAAGGTTATGTTAAGCCTTGGGTTATTACAGGAATTCTTTGCTGGACGGTGCCATACACAATAAAATATTTAAAAAATATACAACATAGCTGATGTAATTACTTTTTTAGTAATCTGCCTTACCTTAGCCTATCAAAGCAACTGAATGGCCAAGGGGAAGAACTTCAATTATTGTTTCATAAACAACTAGCATGCTCGAAAATCGAAAAAATCGCGCACAAGTTGTTATCGTATTACATTAGTTACAGTATGAAATGAAATGTAAGTACGATTCATTGATTTTATCAAATATTAATGACGGAAGAAGTATTAACCTTTCGTGTACCAATGACGAATATTTTAGATCGGCAACGGTGGTACAAAAAATAGGCGGGCGTTTTAAAAAAAAAACGAGAACTTAACGTTTTTGGGTGCATCGTACTCAGAATCGATAGCATTTTCAACGTGAAGAATAAAAGAAGTGTCCCAAAATTTGTATGCAAGTTTGTAAGTTTCCACTACGTAACGCTCATGCAAATGAAAAAGATCGCGTGACGTAGTGGAATGGACAAATTTAGGACACTTTTTGTTCTTTACATTGAAAATGCTTTCGATTCTGAGTAGGAATAAACCAAAAAACGTCAAGTTCTGGAAGATATAATAGGGATTCAGGTTTTTTTTTTGAAAAAACGCTCAGGTTCGCGGCGGCGAGGCCCGGTAGACGAAAGGTTAAGGGGATCGGAGGATCTTTGCAAAACTTCATCAAGCGTCCAGTTTTGCATTTTATGTATAGTCCATGGAAAGATTGTTGATTGTGTTAAATCGCCACGTGTTTGTGGCTGGTTGAGGTTACATTCCGTCGACTCGCGTAGTTTCGTTATCCCGCTTGGTACAAAGCTTGTAATTATACCAAAAATATATTCGCGCTGAATAGGACAGCTAAGTCAAAAATGCTGAAGTAGCCGCCGTCTGTCAGAAATATATGGTGTAATGTATATAAAAATCAACAGACAAGTTATATAGGAAATGTGTTTGAATGATACCACTAATTTTAATTGAACTGACGTTATAAATTTTGAAAAGGACGCACTTTTTTATTTAAAGTCCCTTTGTGAGGAATACTCTATTGCTATGCAAAGTTACGTTTCCACCGAGCGAAGCGAATTTATAACTGACCACACAGTTGCCAAGGCCGCTGAGCGGATTTCGACTTAATGGTTGGTCAGACACCGTCATAGCCAAAAGAAAACTACTTAGAGAGTTTTTAAATAAAGTGTACGTACGTGTAGCTACTTTTTATTTCAGTAAATAGATTTTCAAGGCTCTTTTATTTTACACAGAATCGATTATTCATTCAAACAAGAATATACAAGAAAAAAGGTATCCCAAAAATTGCAATCCGGATCGTCACATTTTTTGTATGAATGTTTTTTTTTCTATAATCGTGACGTACTGGAAAAATATTTATTCATACATCATTCTGGGCCTCTTTTTCTTGCATGCGATTCGAACAAACAAATTCAGAATCAAAATGAGCCTAAAAGCAATAGAATAAAGACGTTAATGTACACTTTTTTTAAAACGCTTAATATATGTTTCTCTACTGGCCTCTCTGTCATTCTAATTATTAATTAGTGGTGTCCCTCTACTGGCCTCTCTGTCATTCTAATTATTAATTAGTGGTGTCCCTACACTTGGGGTGAGAGACGGCGGGCTACGCGGCTGTAGTGAGCCATTTCGCTATAGAATAGCTGTACCAAAAGTGATGTACTATTACTATTTAGATTTTATTTATGTGATAAAATAAATACGCACGGGCCGGGCGCGCCCGGTTATTTTTTTAATTGTAACCGAGACTGATGTGATGTTATATATAATGTGATGTGCTATATTTACTCATTGATCTATTTTTTAATCGAGTGTAGGTTAGTCTTAGCCTCGATGTGTCGATGTTTATGAGAAACTTTGGACGACTAATATATAAGGCGTCGTTTTTTGATAATGCTTTTTCTGCTACTGTAAATTAAACTATTATTAGCTTATTAAATATTTTATGGCGTTCCTAAAACGATATTCTCTTTGAAATGCATATTGTATCGAATGTCGTTGTAAATTTAAGGTCAGTCGGGATGTTATGTTAACAACGCCTTGGCAAAAGATGGCGTTAGTTTTATATAACATCTGTACTTATCGATATTTCGATATTATAGGTGCGCTTGCTTCATTGGCACACTAGTCCCAATCTTGTAATGAAAATGTTTTAATAATTTTGTATTAAGCGGTACATACACTCGTGTGTATTGTCAGGAACGGCCCGACATGTTTCGAACTCGTATGGAGCTCTTCATCAGGGACGTGATAGCCGTTTAGCCGTGTGGTAACTTTGTCAGAAGTTTAAACCGTTTAATACAATTATAAAAATGCTAGATGATGCGTTGGAGTTAGTGAGAAGTGCTGCGACCGATTTTGTATAGGCAACGATCGATTATCATTAAATTAAATGTATTATATTTCCATTATAATTATCATCGTTTTTATTGTATAAATTGTCATAAACATCGATTTGATCGAGGCCTAATATCTTATGCAATACGCATGTAATACGAATATTATGCCGTTGTAGTTAATGTTATATTATGTTACTGGCGGTTTAGTTACGTCTAGTGTATGTTTTATGCGGTGGGAGCTATAGTTCGGCTTTGAGGGCTCAATTGCTCTTCACAGGAATATCTAGTATTTATGTAATAACTGTGACATGCGACTATGTGGGAAATGTTATCTTTCTCGTGTACAAACGATTGTGACAACTTTGTCCTTCCGTATAAAATCGACACACACACACACACACACACACACACACACTGTCTGTTTTAATTGTTATAATGTATTTCAACACCTAAACATGTGTTGTTTTTTTTTTACAATTTGAAATACAGTATTCTATGCGCTGTGATGTTTTCTTAAAAATAAGCAAATGTTCTATACAAAATTGTTTTTCAACGAAAAGTCCGAAATGTAGGTAATATAATACGTAAAGCGTACAGATATTCCTGTTGAGATTGTATATCATTAGTTATTATTTATACGACGTAGGGCACAATTTCGGTCTGCCGTCTCGAGGTAACAGTTCTTTATGAAGCTATTCATGAAGTAAAAATTAACTTAATAAAATAATTATTCTTATTAAGCAGTAATGTCTGCTAGCGTAAACCAAATGATTGAAGCGAAAAAATCAATTGGTACTACGATGCCACCCTAAGGCATGCAAGAAGCAACTGATTGAAAAATTCAATGGCTCTCGCATCAGGTTCGGTGGTCCTATAGGTAGGTCCGTGTTGATTCGGAAAGCCGTCGGAGACGCAAGTTCGAACCCCGCCTGCACCATTAAATTTTTCGCTTCATTCAAAACATTTAACTAAAAAATCAGTTTCGATTTGCGTGACTTTTCCTCGTATTTTGTTATCAATATATTTATTTATGTTACGAGTACGAGTCTTTTATGAAACTTGTTTTGATATGTTCTAATTTAGCAACATTGGTTGAGTATAGTTGAAAATACCCAAATAATATAATTATGCCAATTCAATTTGTTTTCTATTTCCTAAATCTTAAGGTTTCCTTTGGACGGCAGTGCCGCTGAACGAATTATACCTATCTAGTGATTAGACGCGAGTGTTAAGTATTCGATGCGTTCGGTCGCTGAACTGATATTATTCTAAAAGACATTTTTAAAGCATTTCTCGGAGTTGTCTGAAGGATAGCGAGGCAGTCACCAGTCAACCAGGTTTCAACATTTCGGACGAGAAATGTCAATTCCCTTAGTCTTATATTTTGCAGTGTACTTACTTACCTATTCCAAATATTATTTGTATTTGTTAGGGTCAAGATTTGAAAGTAACACTTGTATACAGGGTGATTCAGGAGTCATGAGCAGGAGTTATATATGGGTGATCGGGAGGGCCACACTGAGCAACTTTCACCATGGAACCAGTCGCGAAATCGTGAATTCATTTTTTATAGTTTCTAGCTAATTGTCATGAAATGTATGTAACAGCTGTTTTTGTTTTACGATTTTGTGGTTGGCCTAGTTTAAGTCGCTCAGTGTAATCCACCCCATTACCCTGCTGATTCCTGAATCACATTTCTTACCTGTAATTTTAGGCGATGATAATTATACATACTAGAATCCTAGTTGACTGGACTAAGCCTGCATGGACTGGTAGTAGAGGTAATGTTATGGTGCGTACAAATGCTTGTATATAACTATTTTAAAACAATCAGAAAGAATGCCTTATGGTGTGCCATCAGTTTCACATTTCCGCTATACCAAAGTCTTCAAGAAGATTTTGGTCCAAACGATGCGCTATCGAAGCTCGGAATGGACGGACAATTTAAAGAAATTGAAGATTCAGCGTATATATATATATATATGCGAATATACTATTTTTAATGAATGAAAAGGCGTGATTTAATATTTTCCATAATTCTATTATTTCAATTTATAGCTTTTACTTTACTATGTCTATTCAAATTATAATTTATTACAAATTGATCTATCCATCTCGATCTTTGCTAGTATCGCAAGTCTTGCCAGGAACTGAAAACAATTATATGTCTATATTCCTTTGTATAAAATCAAACGTTTTGAATTGTGCCGCCTCTCTTATGGAATCCATAGTTTGTGAGTGGGACGGCACGATTGGAAGCGACATGCCCTCTGGAAGGGTCGCAGTTTAGTTCCGATGTGTACATTGATTCATGATAGCTTGTACTACACTGAGCTTGTTTCTCCTGTTATTTAAGTAATTATCCCTGTGCAATAAAGAATTTCTTATATGAACATGTTTTTTTTTGCTGTAAACCTATAAGTTTAGAGACGTATTCGGGTAAGGACCAAAAAAGGTAGGAGGAAATTTACTTAGGTAGCCATACAACAACATACAAAACGAGAAAAAAGTGATTGGAAAAAGTTTCGTTGTCCGATAAAAAATAACGATGCAATAAGGACCACAAAATAGACCCTTGAGGTACGTTATTTGATTGTTAATTGTCGTCGCACAACGGAAATGAATACAAATTTTAATTGAGTCAGTCAAGGTGGTAAACTATTTAATTTTCACTCATCACTCATTTCACTTCAATTTCAGAGAAATTGTCGGCTAGTTTTGATGTTAAGAGGCCTTATACACTTTATAAATGTATTTTTTTTTAATTTTATGACAAATATATTGAAAATTTGAAAACTTTTTGAATGAATCATTTTTCCCTGAGTAAGAGAACAATTTTCTGCGTGAATTTTGTCAATTTCGAGTAGTTTTTGGCACAAAAATATCTATGAAAAACTCAAACTGTAGGGTTCAAATATCTACCAAACAATGACAATAGCCCTGTTCTAAGTAGTAACATTGAGAATATGTTAAGCAACATGTTTCATCATAGAGAAAAATGTGTAAAACGAAACCACTTGCATTTTTACGGATGCACATAGGGGCGGATTACAAATTTACGCGGCCATAAATCGATTTTCCAAAGTTAACCCTACCTGAATAATAATACCTTCCTGATAAGGTTGAATAGTCCTCGAATCGTAAACAACTCCCACCCTAGCCCTTATGTCAGTACTTACCTCGCTACGTCAGTCGGAACTTGATTGTCATCCCAGTTGCATCATTCATTCTCGGCATCAGTGAAAACAAAGTTATTTGAAACTGTTTTTTTTTGTTTTTGTGTTAATATTTTGTAAAAGGTCGCGATGGATCTTAATACTACAGGTAAGAGGGCATATTTTTCATTGAGTTGCATGTAGATATTTTGAATAATTCTTATTACTTTTTAAGATTGAAATAGTAACAAAAATCTTGGTAAAAATACCACGTGTTGGATATTCCAAAAGCTTTTTGTTATGCTTCCAATCGCGTCCAAGCACACTTTTTTGCATTTTTATAAAGTAGGGTCCTTATACGAGGGCTGCCTTTTAAGTTGTGTCGTTTGGAAAAACTAAAGACAATTTAAGTGTTAAATGGTATTTATTGTTTTTCAAAGTACTTAATCACCGTGATATGTAATACGCTTTTTCATTCGATCGAACCAGTTTTCGAAACACTTATTCCAGTCCGAAGTCGGGGTCTCCAAAATGGCCGTTTTGTATGCCTCAACTGCTTCTTCAGGCGTCTGGTACCGTTGACCACGAAGTCGTTGCTTGATTTTTGGAAATGTAAAAAAATCGTTAGGGCTTAAGTCTGGACTGTATGGCGGGTGTTCCAGAATTTCGACGTTTTGCTTTTTTAAAAACGCAATTGTTTGCCGGGCGGTGTGTGAGCTCGCATTATCGTGGTCCGGTCTTATATGACGTCTTGGGTTATTTTTTCGAAACTCGCCGATGACTTCTGGTAAACAGACAGTGGTATACCAGTCAGCACTAACCGTTTTACGATCCTCGAGCACGATGGTGGCAACGTGGCCACTTTTCGCCATAAACGTGGCGACCATTTTTTTCGAAGTGCTCCGTGAGCGTATTACTTTGGTCGGTTTTGGCTCATCTTGGAACACCCAAACAGTCGACTGCTGTTTAGAATCGGGATCGTAGGCATATATCCAAGATTCATCACCACTGATAATGTCGTAAACATGTTTCGAGTTTCCTCGGTTGAATTGCCGCAGAGTTTTGCGACACCATCGAACGCGAGCCGTTTTTTGGTCTTCACTGAGTAAATGTGGTATCCAGCGTGAGATCAACTTTTTTACGCCTAAGTGATCATGCAAAATACTGTGAACACTGGTCCCTGAAATACTTAAGGAAGCTTCTATCTCACGGTATGTCGCATGGCGATCTTCGACGATCAGTTGCCGTACAGCATCAATGTTCTCCTGGGTTACGGCTGTTTTTGGTCGACCTTCACGATGTCTATCACCAAGACTAGAGCAACCACGTTGAAATTCTAAATACCAACGTTCCACAGTCCGGAGGCATGGTGCTTTATCATTGAAAACCGTAGTCAACTCGTCGAAGCACTGAAGTCGCGTTAAGCCCCTTTTGAAGTTGTAAAAAATTATCGCACGTAAATTTTCCTTCGAAATTTCCATTTTCACAACTGACTTGTCAACTTTGAACGAACGCTGTACTAAAACGGTTGGGCCGATTTCGAGTCATTCTTTTGTTTTCGAATTCTAAATTCAAATATTTTAAGATGACACTAGTTCTTTTTTTATGCAATCACGGGAGGTTTGCAAACGACAGAACTTAAAAGGCAGCCCTCGTACTAGCTGAATACGTTAGTTTTAGTTGTGATCTCCCGTGGTCTTACTTTTTAGAGACTAATGAAAGACATGACTCAAAAATCTTGATTTTTTCATTTTATTTTTTATGTACTTTAAATCGTTTATTTTTACATTTTAGGATCAGAGGGAGTTGCAGAAGCTCGAGTAGTAACACGAAAGTTTTTATTTGAGAAAATGCAGGGGCAGGAAATTGATAATTTTGAGAAGAAGTTGGCATTCCTGGAATCATATATTTTGTCACAAGAAGATTATTGTGAAGATACTATTAAAGAACTTAAACACAAAATCTCTCATTTGAAGTCGCAGTTTAAGAAGAAATGGATGGAAGCCCATAAAAAGGTGAACAATTCCTAAAAAATAATGACATATGGCTACAAGGAACTTTTGAAATACCAAGAGCTAAACGGCGGTCAACAACGGGTCGACCAACAAAGACATTCGAAGAATTAAGCGAGAGAAGCAAACGAAGAAAAACAGAGGAAGTTCGAACTACATTGGATAAAGATTTGTTGATGTGTGCTGCTCAATCATCTCTTCAAAATTCTGGGCTGAGACTTGCCTCCAATATACTTAAAGATATTTCAAACTCCCAGCAGACCGCTCAAGCCTACTACAAAGCATACAAAGAGACTAACCAAAATGAAAACTTGGCGTGGAATTGTACTCTTGGCATCCAATGACTCCCACAATGCACAAGATTTTGATTCATGGTGCAACGGTAATGGAGAAAGCCCTTTTACCAATTGGATTATTATCCGAGGAGGCGGCAGAGGCCCGTAACAAGCACTTTCGGGAATACCGTCAACATTTTGCACGAAAATTTTCCAGAGAGGAGTGCAATTTGGACATATTGAATACATTATTACTTAGTTCGGACCCCTATATATCCAGTACAAGGCCGAAACATCAAAATCGATCCACGCAACATAGTAAAGAAGCATTAGAACTACTTATTGCTTCTAGACCGTCACAAAATGATGGTTCCACTGAAGAATTATATTAGTGAATTATATATGTAGGTGAAGAATAAGGAAATGTATACATTTATTTATAATTTTATATGTGCAGTATTTATACACAACTATTTTATTACTTAATTTTACCTTTGTTTGAAATATACAATTTTATACATCAATTTGTGGTTTTTTTTACGAATATGACTTTTTTTATATGTCTGTCAACTATAAAAATAAATAATATCATATTTTTGTGGCATTGGAGCGACAAAATAATTTTGGCCGCGTAAATTTGTAATCCGCCCCTATGTGGGATGCCTAAATTGTACAGGCAGGGGCATCAGTGACACGCTTCCTTACTTTTTGCCCTGCCATTACCCGTTTGTATTACAGGGAACGCTAGCTGTACACCGAATTAGAACGAGCGATAATAATCTTTCATATTTCCGTTTCCCCAACTCCGTCGTCCAGTAAACATTCGCGTTTATAGGTCAGTGCTATCGCGGCCGATCACCTCCGAGATTGGCGGTCAGTAGACGATAGGCAACGCTAAAATTATAGAAAGAAAAGTACATTTATCCATATCGGATCACAAGTATAACTTTTGCATCGTCAAAGTTAAACTAAACACGCTCAATAATTCATGGAATTTAACCTTTTCCTTATTGAAATTCGGTTTCTTGGAGCTCTGTTACGCCAACCCGGTACGCTTTCAGTGGTACAGTCAATACCGATAGTTGTCAATTTTACCATAGTAAAATTGCCAGATACTTTTGACGCTGACTGTACAGACAGCAGCAAAATTAAGCCTTATTATTTTATAGGCCGAGCGAGCGATGCGCCTGTTTCTGCTTGGCCGAAAATACTTTCGCATTTCAGGACGTTCGTATGCTTGCCGGCTGTTCTCGCCTGGAAGTCGCATTTCTCAATCGAATTTTGTGAGTGAGTAGGTTCGATATTTTTTTTGTAAATTTCGAAATATCGGATATATGGGCAATAATAGTACATTACATCAGAGGCCGCGAATCCGTTTTCACGACGAGGCATGTAGGTATAGTGCTTTTCTCAAACATACAATGAAATAAAAAAAGTATACTTCAAAGAACAACATTTTATTAATTGACAGTTAGGACATTTTAGTGTAACAACCAACCTTTAAAACAAAACCTGCTTTTTGTCAAACCAGCCAGCTGTGTGAATGACCTCGTTGTTGCAACCAAAAAAAAAGTTACTTTGCAGGCCTAGATAGGCCTGAAAACCAGTATGAAATCCCTTTACAGTCCTCTCGAGTTGTTGCGCCCAAAAAGCGATACTTCCGAGCCTATTATAAGGAACGTAAAGACAATATTTCATTGCATGTTTGAGATTTTTTTTTTCTCAAACATGCAATGAAATATTGTCTGAGAAAAAACCTTCTGCATCTCGAGGCGCAGCGCTGCGTGGCGCAACGTATTTTGAATTCTCACGATGAAATGTGTCCCTTTTAATGTAGTAAATAAAGTATAATTTTTAGTCGCTCTATTGAAATGTGCGCGCAGCGTCGCGTCGCGTCGCGTCTCGGTGTGAGCTGACCCTAATTGTTGTGTTCTATTGTTTTATTTCAAAGTCCGTGATAGCTAGATATGTAAGTTTACTACGGCAACGACAGCTCGCGTACAATAGTACATTACTGCCGAGGCAGGGAAAAGTCAGTTCGTGGATGAGTATGATTTTGAAGGACGAGGCGTACCTATCTAGCCGAGTCCTTCAATAATACGAATCTGCGAACTGACATTCCCGCCGAGGCTTGTATAGTCCTTTTCTCCAAATATGCTTGGAAATAATCACCAATCTACATTTTAATTTAATATATCAGTACCATGAAGTTCATTTGGTAGGTACTTATTTTTTTTAGGAATAGGAATAAAAATTCGGGTCCGATATGTTTGATTTAAAACAAAATATGTTAATAAGAATTAAATATATATGAAAACACAATAACAAAAAATATGCACATAGGTAATTATTAATTGAAGTTAAATTAACAACTTCTAAACACAGTTTTTTTTTAGAAACCATACCATATTTATCATTCGGAGATCATAATTCACAAGTTCAAAATAACTTTTTCACTTCTGCTCAAAAAGTACGTCGTTTTAAGTTCGCAAAGCGGGGCTAAAATAGTACATTTAGCCCCTAGGGTTTAAAAGGAAACCATATACTAATCCCATACAAATTTCTATGACATTGAAAAAAAAATCTTGTTACCGGCCAGCTACGTACTATTTACAAATAAAATAAATCAACCTGCAACCTGATCAGATCGACCCAATTAAAAAAATAAACTAAAAAGTTTTTATTTACAATGTACTGGAATATTAACTGAAATTTTATTTTAGCACGTTTTATAATCAACGAAAAGGAATTTAATCTTAAACATTTCATCTTGGCTAAGAATATTAAATGATAAAATAATAGTAGATTGTTCAACAAGGGACTAAAACAAGCCATAATGACACGAGATGTTTTAGCCACCCGAGCTAAGCGAGGGTGGCTAATAGTTCGAGTGTCATTATGGTTGTTTAGTCTCGCGTTAAACACTCTACTTTTCACTTTGAATGCGAGGAAAATAAACGAATTTCAATATAAAATTACGATATTTATTACCTATAACAAAGTTTCTTACAATTACGTAGTATACAGCCGTTAATCTAACCTCAGAAAAATTTAAAGGGCAATTTGTACAATTCTTTACATTTAAATGTATGGTTTTCCCCTGTAAACTAAGCTGGGTCGGCGTGGTTTGTAATTGAGAAGTATGTTCAGTATTTTCACTCGAAGTCGAAGTAAAGGTTGGAGAGAATGGAGAGTAGGTATAGTAGAGACGTAGACTTATTCTCAAAAAGGTTGTTTCATTAAGACTCATTCTCAACCCGCGATGTTGATGGGCTGGGTCAAATGTTGGTTGTGATTTTTGCTTTGAGGATATTTTAATTCCTTCGATAGATACTGTGTTTATTTTGGATTGACTCCTCTATATAGCCTTCAGCTTTATTCTTCTTCATTGGAAGATGATGATTACATATTTTGTCCGTAATTTATAGTGACACAGTTAATTGGTCTAATTGGTGATTACAATTCAAGCTTAATACAAGTAATGGACATCTACTAATTCCATTCAAAATTCTAATAGAAAAAATAAATGTTCCGTGGTTTTTTCTTTTTTTTGTAGTGACGCTTTAAATGCTTGCATATTTAGCCAACAGATTCAAACTTGAAAACTATTTTATTTAAGACTAATATGGACTTATGGACCATGCATGATAAAATTACATTCGTATTCGTAATAATTAATCGTGTTTCATTAAATAAAATCTTGAATTTTTGAGCGGTTGTAATTTTGAGGTTATTTTCACGCACCAAAAAGTTTGTATACCTATCACTGAAAATGGCTATAAACCTCCATTCACAAACGTCGTGATTGGCTGTTTAGGGGTTTTTCAAAGTAAATTAAAACAATTTTACTTTTTTTGAGCAGTTGTAATTTTGAGGTTATTTTCACGCACCAAAAAGTTTGTATACCTATCACTGAAAATGGCTATGAACCTCCATTCATTCACAAACGTCGTGATTGGCTGTTTAGGGGTTTTTCAAAGTAAATTAAAACAATTTTACTTTAGTCCCTAGAGATTAATAAGGAGCTTTAGTCCCGATATGCAGAGACTAAAGTAACATTTTAAGAGCATGAGAAGTGAAAAATAAATTATTTCAGTCGTTTTTTTGGAGTTTACTCCTTAAGAATCGATTTTCATATATAAGCCCGGGGTATGAAAATTATGGGGTATAAAATCGAACGTATCTGCCGTGCTAATTTAAAAAGTCGTATCTCAGTATACAATCGGGGTAAAAATACGACTTCTTAATTTAGCAGGTTATGCGTTACGTTAAGCGTTATAGACTAAGATCCCTATATAAAATGACCTTCACCGAGATGTTTATTTCATGAAATGTATTTTAAATGTACTTAGCAACGGGAAAACATGGCTCCCGTTAGAGAAAATGAATATTAATTGTTCTCTGCCATTTATTTATTTTAAATTACCACAAGAGGCTTAACAAATAACATAGACAAGAAACATATTCATAATTTCTCCGCGGAGACTGCGGCGGCGGCCGGCGGCCTACACGGCGCGTTGCTGCGCAAGTGCGCATCGGGCAGCTTGACTGACAGTTGTCAATCTACAACAGCTGAGAAATGTGTTTTTGTTTTCAAGTTTTTGCTAATATTTTGCGTGAATCTCTATCATGTTACGAGTGTGATTGCTATCAGTGCATGAGTACTATCTAGTTATATGTGCAATTATAAACCACCGCTTCCCCCAGGAACTTTATGGGGCAATTTGTATGCCGAAGCTTGGAGCGGTTTTTTTAAATACTTTATTTGTTATCGTAGCCGTAAGTTTTTATCTATTGCGTTTTTTAATAGTTTACTTGATGAATCCTAATAGCACGGGCTCCTCTCAGAATGTCGCTTCCAGGTCTGTGTCGCTGTCGCTGGAGAATTCCGTACAGTGCCCACATTGCTCCCAGATTCGTTTCTTTAAAGGTCAGAAAGGACTTAATATACACATCAGTAGAACCCATGGCATTCGTGCTGGCGCAATTACGTCGCCACCAGGCAAACAATTCACAACCAAGTCAGATCAGGCCTTTTTCTGAAAAAATCAGTGAGCTTAAACATTCAATTCCAGTGGTCAAACGAATTCCTCGCAGCGCTCGAATTCAGGTTGCACAAAAAGTGTGCCTACATTTTCGTTCTTGTTTGCAGCGCCCAACAGGGTACATAATGTGATACTTAAACTATTTACTTTCACCTGTATAATCATTATGTGCAATTAAACGTATTGAGTATTGAGTAAGTATATATTTTATAAACGTTCTTAAGGCCAGGCGCGCACCAAGATTTTAGTCGCACGATAATTTTGTCGCATAAATGCAAGATTTGGGTTTATATGAGAGTGCGCGCACCACGATTTTCATAAACCCATAAGTACGCTTATTTCTGCGACAAAAAAGTGGTGCGCGCCTGGCCTGAAGAGTAAACTCCAGTCGTGCGTCGGAGCTGACACACACACTTTTTTTTTTCAGTCGAAGTGAAAAGCAGAGTGTTTAACACGGGGCTACAAGCCATTATGACGCTCAGATATATTTAATTACCTCGTGTCATATAATGGCTTGTTTTAGCCCCTTGTCAAACAATCTACTATTATATTGATTTGGACACAATCATTTCTCTTTTATTTGTGTACGTTTGGTACACTTATTAATTTTCAACTCACTCATTAAATACCATCATATTATTAAAATTAAAACTTTCGTGCGAAATCTCTAATAAATAACTAAGACTCATGAAAATAAATTAACGGCATATAAGATTATTATTTAAATTGTTTGTCCGTTATTCGAATTTTGTCGACATTTCAAATACATTGACAGTAGCAGAGCAGACAAATGTTCAGTGCAAGAACTAAACGCAGAGAACAATTAAAAAGTTTACATAGTTTTTATTTTTTAAATTTAGTGGACAATTGGCTGTATGGTGAATTATCAAAGACTGAAAAAATTAAAAGTAAAAATGCAGTAACCGGCCAAATTATGAGTACCCTCATTTGTATGAGACGTCATAAACGGAAGGTGTGTTTTTTACTTAATCGTCTTATTTAAATAATATCGATTTCCCGGCTAAGGCCAATAATATATATATTTTTTTAATTTGTATTAACGCCTTCTTAAAATAACGAACGATTTCGCGGTCCAGTTTTACTACATTAATGGGAACATTTCCAAGCAAGTTGGAGAAATAGTACATTACTGCAGACGCCGGGAAATAAGGGCTTGCCGGCTGAGTAGGTATAGACGGCCGTCTAGTGATACGAAGCCGGCAAGCCCTTTTCACGGCTAAGGCATGTATAGTGCTTTTCTCAAACATATGCAATGAAATAAAAAAATACACCACTCAAAAAAACATAATTCAGCTGTTCAGCCAGTTCATGTACACAGACGCCATGTTTAAAAAAAGTATTTTTAATTTTCCCTCCAATCCCCCTATATTTTTTTTCTTTAATAAGTCGTCCACGTGTGTAGTGTGCGAATATTAGGGCCATTATACACAACCTGATAATAAGAATCTTAGTTTCTATAATAAGTAAAATAAAGGCAGAGGATTTTTAATCTTGTCTATGGTCTCTTGTGACTTACGTATAGAAGGTATTTTCAGTTCGTGTGTACTAACTAGGCATTAACACGGATATTGTTGGTCCGATGGCTGAATGGGTAGCCACTAGAAAAAAAATTTATAATTATATCAGCTGTTCATAAGCACAGGCGCCATGTTTACATTAAAATTAGAAACAAATTACTTCCCGGCCTAGGCCTTCAATTTAGTATGAAATTCCTTTACAGTTATCTCAAATTGTTCCGCCCGAAACTTGACACTTCGAAGCCTGTTTTAACGCACGTTATGACGATATTTCATTGCATGTTTGAGAAAATGAAATTAAGTACATATTGGGCTGGTTTTCTGTATTTATTTCGTTACTGGCTAGGTATAGAACTAGGAAACCTAAGGTGAAGTCAATAAAACAAATCACTGGACTTTTGAATTTTTATTATTAGATTTACACTGTCATTTACAATAAATTTCAATGTAGTTGGTAGGACATAAATCAATATTGCATAAACACTAGGCTAATTGCATCAGTATTTTTTTTTTGTGGATAAATTAACAAAAATATATGCAATATTACAAATTCAATTAAAAATAACGCTAATATCTTACTCGGGCACGCACTCGTTCCCACTGCTATGCCACGCTACTGGAGTTCGGAGTGGCGGCCACCGCTGGTAGCGCCGGTAGCTGCGGGTAGTGCGCGACACTACCGATAGTGCGCGACACTACCGATAGTGCGCGACACTACCGCCGCTGCCGACGCGCCGCCGCGTGCATGCGCGGAGATGGAATGTAGGCGCCCGCGTCGGGCCGCGGGCAGTTCATTTCAAATAAATATTTTGTCGCAAGTGCATTACCTAATCCTAGCACTACGGTTAGAACTACGGTTCGTCCTGTAAAAATCGTAAGAGATTTAGCGCTACAGCGAAATATTTCCGAGACGTGCGAAATTAAAAAAAATAAATTAAAATATACAAAATCTCTATCACAATACTCGTAAGTAATTAAAGCAATTCAGTGTGAATACTCCAAAAGTTGTAATACGAACGAAGCGGGTACATCGACAATGTCTTCATCTAACGAGCGCAGCCCGGGCGGCCGGCGGCGACCGGACCGCGTCGGGCGGACCGGGTCGGACGGACCGCGTCCGGTCGCGCGCGGCGAGCCGGCGCCGTCGTTTGTTCAACAACACCACAGTACTACACAGTAGTCACAATTTACACAAACGCATTATAATGTTGCAATAAATACACGAGGAGGTATGTAATGTATGTAACGCGGTACGCACGTACGATAGATATACATGAAGACCGACAGATAATCTTAGCTAAATATTGCAAGTCTACGAATACCACCCCTATGAATGTAAGTTACAGATAAAATATATGTTATAACGAATGACGTATCGAATGCGAACGGCGAGCGCGGGAAGACTGACGACGTGCGGCATGTCGCATGTCGCAGGCGGCGTGCCGCGTGCCACACGCCACACGCATGCACAACGTCCGAGTACAAAACGACTACAATTTGTGCAGAGGCGACTCCGCGCCGCGATCCCGATAGTACAAATTAAATGCGTCTACGGTGCTAAGTCACAACGGAGTTAAATACTTTACACGCGGTATAAAATACTTAGAAAATTTACAATTCCCACCTCAAGAGTACCAGAATGTGAGTGGTGGAGCGCGGCTAGTGAACATTAAGAAAATACATTCTTAACAAACAACATACAGTTAAAATGCAATACCAAAGTACTTTTCCTTAACATTATTCATCATAATCGAAAACAAATTTATCAAAAGAAGTACATATTCATTCATAATATTACTCGTATATAATTTGACACAATACATAAACGAAAATGACAATCGTATAGGTGTTCGGGTCGGTTTGGGTACGACAGAATTTAGTCGGTGGTGAGTGGGGACAGTGGGAGTGGGAGTGGGAGGGGCAGGGAGTGGGCGGGGGGGCAGGGAGTGGGCGGGAGCGGAGCAGCGGTCCCCGGGCTGCGGAGGCTCTAGACCGGTTGTCATCGAGGGCTGGCTCTTACATCGTACTATATTTATTTTTGTTATTATATTTAAATAGAACGCTGAAAGGTATTACGAGACGTCCTGATCCTCCACGTCTTGTGCCTGCTCTTTCTGTTCGGCTTCACCTGTGGACAAAACGCAAGATAACAATGTTGTCTAACAAATTTTACGGCGTGTGAAATTACGCGACTTGGACACGTTCAAGACGTTAAAGATACATAGCGATGTATAGAAATACAAACGCAGATACGAATGCATATAAATTAGTTACTGGAAATGTAATACAGCAAAGCAATTTATAAGAGAAATCAGAGACATAAAAATAAACTCTTGTGTCTTTAGTGTGTTTCTAGGACTTTAGTGTTGTTTCTGATTTCTCTTCGGTGCATTAAACTTCTGAATTCAGATGAAACCTGGTTTTTAACGTGATAGCTAGAAAACAGTACGGATTGTCGGTAACTAGTTAATTTAACTGTGGAAAGTATAGTAACGGAGAAGAGTTGTCTTATCATACCCCAGGGTTTCTGTAGCTCTCCTCCGACAGCGTGTCCAGCTCCGCGGTGTTGTAGCCGGACGTGGCCAGGTGCTACACACTACACAGTACTCACCCTCCGCGTCTCCCTGCATGTCGGAGGTCCAGAGCGTGAGGTTGTCGCGCAGCAGCTGCATGATGAGCGTGGAGTCCTTGTAGCTCTCCTCCGACAGCGTGTCCAGCTCCGCGGTGTTGTAGCCGGACGTGGCCAGGTGCTACACACTACACAGTACTCACCCTCCGCGTCTCCCTGCATGTCGGAGGTCCAGAGCGTGAGGTTGTCGCGCAGCAGCTGCATGATGAGCGTGGAGTCCTTGTAGCTCTCCTCCGACAGCGTGTCCAGCTCCGCGATGGCGTCGTCGAACGCCGCCTTCGCCAGCCGGCACGCGCGGTCCGGGCTGTTCAGGATCTCGTAGTAGAATACCTGGAAAATACACATATCATTAGTAATCATCATATATTCAAGAGTCAAACTGTTGTCGGTGTTACTGACAAATGTAATTGCCTTCATGTCTAGTCACTTCATAGTCACTTCCCTATACCACGTAACGTCTACTTTCTCTTTTATTTCTTTAATGAACTCTTCCTCACTTCCCTTCTACTTTTCCTTCTATGATATAAGGCGTTTGGTGGCCATACGGCCGTTCGTGACCTACAAGGTAGGATGTATATAAATGAGCTACTATCAAGCCACGTGTTTGTATGTTAAGGTTTAGTGTCGGTTTTAAATAAATGCCGTATAAATCCGAATATAGCCACAGCCCAAGTTCAATTTAAATAAAGATTCCTCTGTGTATAAACTAGGGAAGCTGAAATTCGGCCACCGTTCTATTTCGATGAGACAAGCGGCCATTAATCCGTCATAAACTTGTGACGCATTGGCAGCGCTAATCCGCCGACGTCACGTGTTATCTGGTTACAGAATATCAAGTTGTAAAACAATGGTCAACTGCTATTAGGAAAACAGCAGAATGAGTTTCTATCTAAAGGTTAAAAAGGGCACATTGTGTAATAAATGCGAATGCGACGGAATAATCTAGATTTTAGATTTTATGTAAGTATAGATATGGAAGAATGTGTGCCAAAGAGTGGCAGATTAAATTTATCGCAACAAAATGCAGTTTTCGTGACTATTTTTCAAGATAAGATTTATAATAATTGGCAATGAGGAATTACACTTTATTTCAGAAAATACACTTGTACGGGTACCAAAGGATAAGTTAACTAGATGGTCTCGCCGAGAGATCAGCGCTGGCTTTCGGGTCAGCAACTTTATAGTTTATAATTATAATAATACTGTCTTTATAATTTTAATTCATCATGTTACAACATATAAATATATTTCTTTCGTGCGTATCCATATCGACAAATCTATGCGCGACGTAAATACCCATTTTGTCTATGACAGTAATATAGTTGAAACTCATTACTGCCCATCTTGTTCCCCGGTTGCGGACACTTCAACATGATTCACCACTGAAGCGGCCAGTGCCGACACTTCGTAATTGGCGCTTACGCTGATAGCTCCAACGTAGTTTATGGCCGGCCATTAGATTTATCTTGCAACGAGTCATGGATCTTTAATTATATGTGACGCTAAACAGGCAATTATTGTTTTAATCATATATCACACATTTTACGCCTGGTTAACCTGACTGACTGAAAACTTCATTTACGTACGATACTAGAGGGAATTATTTTCTCAAATTGAAATATAATGCGGTATAATTATAAAAACGGTTTAAAATCACAAAAATTATCAGGAACACGTAAAAATACGTCGGGCCGTTTCTGAAAATTTTAAGTAGACAGTTGTTATAATTATGTATGTATGTAAACACTTTATTGTACGCAAAAACAAGAAATACATTTAAAAAACAATATACATGTACACGTGTAAATTATTAAAGGTGTCTCACGATAGTTTTAACAATATTATAATTGGTTATACTTTATATGGGTTAATGGGTTATACGTTTGAGTTGTAATCAATATTAACTAGTTATTATTCATGATGGGAATCAACATTTCTTCGTAAATACAGTTCGTCCGCGAACTTTGAGAATCGAGACGTCGCTAACAGCACATAACTTTATTTCCCTAAATTATTCCCATTCAAATATTCAAGCACGATTTTTCACATTTACAGAGAAGAAACTAAAAGTTAAAAGAAACTACAACTATGTTGAAATATATAGAATTAATAATCCCTTTGGCATGGTCCCGAAGACGCTGGCAGCATTTGACCGCTGAGGGGCAACGCTAATACGTTGAGCGAGGAAGCCGCCAGCTCTTCGGTAACACATGATGTTAACGTGTCAACAAACAATTGTGCGAGTGGCGCACTTTTTCAACTCGTCACGTCCGGAGAACACGCTGAACGCGTGTTTTCCCAGAGAGCTTGTGCACAAATCACGCAAGGTTCGATAGGGAGGGGGTCACGAAAACATCACGACAGATCACGTGTGGCTACGGTATAAGGACACCCCAAACGTGTATTTTTCTACAGTGAACGGTTTCGTTAAAAGTAAATCTTAAAATTAGGTTGAATAAAAAAACGTGTTGTAGCCAAGAACCTCATCAAATATGACTAGGCGGGGTGGGAGGGGTCAAAAAGTAGCCGAATAAACCTCGCGTAATGTGCACAAACCCCAACTAAAGATAACTTGGACATGCGTTTACGCAAAGATAACTTTTAACGCCGCGTGCCCAAAGTTTCAAGACTAACGAGTTCACTTATCGCACGAGCCCACTCGTTATCTCACAGTTCGGCGTTAACAAACCCATTACAACCAAGGTCGGGTCAAGGTTCACATTAAACTACACCTGTTGGATTCTTTAAGTTTTGATTTTGTTTCAGTGAGAACTCGTGAATAAGAAGTTTAATGAAATAAGGTCTGATTCAAGTTTTAAGTTTATATAGTTGCACTTTACCGTATGTATCCCTCAAATTAACTTCTTGACTTCTTTTATTTACTTGTTTTTTTGGCTACATTTTAATCTTCTGCGGTTCCACTTTTACAATTAAGAAGATTCCCTCGAAATATGGTGAAGAATAGTTTTTTTCGAATTGCTGTAAACTAGTTACCTATTTCTTAAGACAAACCAGCCAATGTGTTATTATAAGTAGCTCTACCGTGAGTTAGGAGGTTATTTCTTCTTGGCAGCTTGAGCAAAAGATCTACTGAAATCTCCACTACGGGACTAGTACGGTCATGACTTTCATCGCCTTTCTGAAGAAGTGATACGATCCGGGGGGGAACCCATCATGGCATTGTGCTGAATGTATTATATGTGTCGATATACTCACTAAATGTTCACACAATGCTGTTCATGCTTATTCCTTGTACTTATTTTATTTTTTGGTGTGGCAATAAATGTTTCTTTCTTTTCTTTCTAAAGTTGATCGCGCAGCTTAAGTGAGAGCTCCCCGGAGTTGTGTGTGTATGATATGTGTGTGTGCGTGTATGATGTATGTATGTGTGCGTGTGCGTGTGCATATGTCGGTATACTCACTGAGAAGTTGAGCGCGAGCCCTAGGCGGATGGGGTGCGTGGGGGGCAGCTCCGTCATGGCGATGTCGGAGGCGGCCTTGTACGCAACGAGCGAGTTCTCGGCCGCCTCCTTGCGGTCGTTGCCCGTCGCGAACTCCGCCAGGTATCGGTGGTAGTCACCCTGGAACACCAAACATTATTCTATCAACTATTGAAATCTAATTTGCGAATCACAAACAAAATACAATTAGGTTGGAATCGATTTGCGATTCTTGTGATCTTACCGCCCTGCCACAACTTCGCGCGACCAGTGGCGGCCATAGGAGTGAGCGAGACACCCAGTTCGGACCTCCCGCTCCCACCTATGGCCGCCGCTCGCCGCTCCGGTGGTCGCGCGAAGTGGTAGCCGTTGCGGTCGGACCGTTAGAGCCGCGACAGTACATCTCTCTTTTTCTCACTTCGAAGCAAATGTACTGTGGCGGCCACAAGAAGCCGTAGTGTGCGGAGCCAGTTAGTCGCACAACAGCCCTTATTATAACAAGCTACTAAATTGCCCAAGTTGCCCAACGTTTCCGTAGGCATATTGTTTGTGAACAGTATGTGTAGGAAAATTTTGAGCACTGTAGTAGCTAGTTATAATAAAGTTAAACAATTACGAACAAATAAGCACAATCAAGAACATCCAACATTTTTTAGGCCAACGGTGCTCAATACATCAACCAAAATTATAAGTGAAATAGTCTGGTATTACCGACACCGACGACGCGGCTGGCGCAGATTATACTGCACATGCCTACTGAGCAGACAGTCCTGCCTGGGTTCAAATGCCGGCAAGGACAAATATTTGTGTTATGATATGAACTCGAATGATTGTTCCTGTCCTCTAGTACCGATTTGTGTAAGATTGTTCCTTAATATTTATTTAAGTGTAAGATTGTTCCTTATTTATTATGATTTCGCTTTGTGACCTACTGTTCGTATTGGCAAAAAATATTCTCTAGCAACAAATGTTTGACACGGAATTTCAAGATAATGCCGCAAATCTGGCCGAAGCTAAACTATATTATAAAGACAAGTTCGAATGTAAACATCTGCATCAAACAATCTCAAAACCACTAGAATATACATTGAAACAGGACGAGTAAGAGTCGCGAGACATTTGTTTCCTGTCTGTGTCTCAACTCATATGCCACAGGAGATGAGTTTTTACATCATAGTTCACCATGTAAGCTTATCTCGTTGAACGCTTCAAGGATACAACTAGAGCTAGATAAGGTATTTTATAACCAACTAATAGGTGCTCGCAACTTCGTAAGCGTAATGTTTTTATACCGCAGTCGGGTAAAAAGTATCCCATAACCACCTTTGGATATCCAGATCTGTACAAAGATTGGTTACAATTTGTCCAGACGTTTCAGCGTAATTATTTATTTATCGTATGGCATTTCAGTCATCTCATTACGCCGACGAAACGGCATCTCAAAGGAAATTATGTCCACCAGATGCCGCCCCAGACTGGCATGGCGCCGCGCGCCCATACAAAAAAAAGACGATCCTACATCACGCTATTAAGATTTCTCCTGAAAATATGACCGGAGGGGTCAGAATACAGATTTTCAAATCTAGAATTCTATAATAGTAGATAATTTTTCCTATACTCAAATATGTTAAATGCTACTGCTAACTTTTTAAGTTCTCAAGTTCGGAAAGTTATATTGTTTCTGGGCTAACATAATTATGCAGGTAAGCTGAATTTTCGGTAAATTTTCTACTGCAGAGCAGCTCGCGTACCACTGACCCATTTCATGCAACATTATGTCCAGAGTTAAATAAATTTAAATTACTTCTAGGTATTGCTATAGCGGGGGAATGTAGCGGCTTCATGGCTGCTGGATGGTATAATTCTTTTAGTTTAAGGTTTAGGGAATGATGTGTTAACATTAATATTATAATATAAGAACAATGAAAAAAGATTTACTATTCTATTGGTCCATATAGTTTAATATCACTTCATAAATATTAAGGGCCAATCTTACACAAATCGACCTAGTCCCAAACTAAGCAATGCTTGTACTATGGGTACTAGACGACGATATACATAATATATAAATATATAGATAACCATGACCCAGTAACAAATATTTGAGTTCATTACACAATGCTCTTGCCGGGATTCGAACCCAGGACCGCGACCGCCGGCTCAGTAGGCATTACAAACTGCGCCGACCGAAATATAGGATTGTTTACAGCAAACCTAATCAAAAATCAATCAAAATCAAAAATATCGCTACTAGTAAACCTAGCTTATGAAAACGGATTTAAGAATCACGCCACCCGACCAGCGGGTCGCTTACATCCGTCGCGTTTTATAGTAATCCTTAGAAACCAGTGGGTCTGTTTCCAAGGTCCGAATGCAATCTTACATACTGCGCTCATGTGATACTAGTTCTCCACTACCCGAAAGTTGTCTGGAAGAGATACTCTTTAGCGATAAGTCCGCCTGTTGTTTACTTCTAATTGTAATTTCTTACATTATATTTCTCCTGTATGTTTTATGAGGTGTGCAATAAGAAGTACTTGTTGTTGATACTATAAAGTACCCTTCATCCACGTAAAACTTTCTTTGCCGTAATCGAAAAGTATCCCTTATAACCATCTTTAGGCTGGTTCTAGTGTCGCGCTGACCGTCGGTGCGGATTGCTCCGCGCCGACCAATACGTATCAACTTCAGGGAGCGCGGGCGGTCGTCCGCACGGACCCGTCAGCTTCATTCTAAGCGCTCCCTGAAGTTAATACATATTGGTCGGTGCGGTGGCAATCAGCGCGACACTAAAACCAGCCTTAGCCAAGTCTTTGTCCAGGTTACTGATGTACCGATTCCGATAATTTCCGGAATCTTCCCTCGTTTTGTATGGGAAACGTTCTCGAGAACGGCACATCTCTAGTCCAGCTGTTTCAAAATTGGTTAAAATTCGTCGACTTCGAAGAATGGAGGAAGAAAGCATGCTGTGCCGACTCCAAATAAATGGAATGAAATGGCGAGGGAATGATGATTAGGTTTGTATAATAGTCATTACTGTCGGCCTAGTGTTCACCGGAAACCCCGGGGCTATGATAATAGTACAGAAGGGCAGTGGGCACTCACCTTCATTTTGTAGTAGAACACTTTGGACTCGCCGGTCTGCGAGGAGGGGATGAGGTGCTTGTCGAGCACGGCGAGGATGTCGGAGCAGATGTCGCGGAGCTCCTTCTCCACCTGGGAGCGGTACGCGCGGATCATGCTCAGCTTGTCCTCTGCGCCCTGAAACACACACACACGTTACCACATGTTTCACGACGATTATTATCGGCCCCATTAATTTATGGGCAAGGCTGAGGAGCGTTTCAATTCAACTGCTCGTTCCAATGTGTTACGCATATAATCTTACTAGCGACCCGCCCCGGCTTCGCACGGGTGCAATGCTGATAAATTATGCATATAAACCTTCCTCTTGAATCACTCTATCTATTAAAAAAACCGCATCAAAATCCGTTGCGTAGAGAAAGCGACTTTGTTTTACGAGTATACTATGTAGTGATAGTGATTTATGGATTCCATTACAATTCGCAACAAACACTCTGTTATGGGCTAACCAATTAACGAAAAGTAACCAAAAGTTATTTATTCGTGGCTAACATAACATAAGTCAAGGAGCGTTCAAAACAGTACTGAGCCTTATTCCCTTAAATACAGTAATCTTTTTCTTTTACAGAAAAAATACTTCACCGAATGCTTTATTTCATACACAAAATTATCCTTGGAAGCCATAAATTTTTCAGAAATCTTGAAAATTTCAAAATGTCAATGTGAGTAAAGCGATGAACCATATATGTATCTGTGTGTTCTAAGTACCTACAATAACAAACATCCTAACAAATTCATTAAAATGTATTTCTTTTGTAGACTTATATTGTTTCATATTCTATTAACGTTGCTTCAATAAAGTTAAGTAAAAATTTAAATGCAAATGCGTTTGTACTCATTTGTCCTTCCACGCAAAACGAATCCAAGCGTTCACCTTCATACAAGTTTGTTCCTAGGCCACGACCCCTGGCAGTGAATGCGTTAAAAAGTTAAAAACTGCAGTTTCCGAGATAAGCTCTTACGCGGGCAAACGTCGCAAAAAGTTAATAGACAATGTCACAAGCGAGCGCCGCGGCCCACGGGCGCGGATGGCATGGACCCCAAATAAAACCAACTTCGCCGATCGATGACCTACTTTTTTTTACAATGTTCGTACGGCATGCACGTGGTGGTGTAGTGCAATACTTCAGAGGAGTTTAGAGGAAGAAGAACTACTGATTTTATCTTTTTAGATATGATTGAAACTTGATATATCCCTCCTGTCCAATATTTATCAAAATCTTTGAAATTTATTAACATGAACCCTCAAAGTCGTTAACATTTAAAAGAACGGCTTCTGTACTATTTGTAACAAGACATCTATAGGGCAGATTATGTAACAATCTCTAGTTTCTTTAAGGAATTAGAATTAAATATGACTGTGAGAATATTTATTCAATTGAGAAATAGAGTAAAGCGGGATTGTAATGGGTAACTAAATTCCAACTAATGGTCACTTTGCCGACGCCCATTTCACCTCTAACAATGACATCAGTTCGTTAGGTATATAGGTACGTCAGACCGCGCCCGAATCAATTAGTACCCGTCTGAAAAAACATTTGCCTTCGTATTTAACTAAAAATCAAACAGGTACATAAGCGCCGCGTAAGATTGTTCGTGCTAGCTAAGTAATTGCTAAATAAAAGTCATTCATAAATATGATATGGAATTGATACATTTTTTACTAGAAGGTGGCCCCCACAACATTGCGCAATTTTTCCTTTAAAATAGTCGGGTAAAACGTATCTCATAACCATATTTGGATGTCCATCTATTTCTGTACCAAAATTGGTTCAAATTCGTCAAAACGTTTCGGCGTGATGAGCCGACAAAGAATGTTTTACCAAAAAAATTCGCTATAGGTACGGTTGGCACCGCGTCTGTACAAATACAGCATCGCGCTATAATTTTTTTCGTGAACGAATGACCCCCCTCTATGAATTTCCATAGAATACTGATTTTCCAGTACATTAATATAGCTGTATTAGATTGCTATCGATAACATTAATCGATGAAGTCTATGATGGGGAATGTACACCCAGAACTTTGTTGTCTCTGCGTTACCAAGTCATGATTTGTCGGTGGATATGAAATACTTCTTAGATTAGGAATTCCAAGTCTTTTCTATACGAAGGGGGCGTTTTGGGTACTGATAAGATACTGATAGCAAATCGGTCAACCAATGCAGCGTTGTAGTGTAAGTCACAGTATGCGCAGTGACGTAACCGGCCACTTAAAACTTATATATGAATAAAAACAATTAAATTTGAAGGAACTTATTACACATCAACATCCGTTGTAATACATTGACCTTAGAATAAATGTTAATCGCATACCATCTAACATTACAGGAAATCTACATAAAAATAATATTCATTACCCAAATTATGCGTATTCGCGCAAGTGTTCACACGCTCGTCCATGTAGGTGACATATTAGGGACAGTTTACTAAATTACCTAAACGCCGCCAACCGAACGGAGTAAAAAACCGGCCAAGTGAGAGTCGAACTCGCGCACCGAGGATTCCGTACAAAGACTTCTCATCTTAACTGGCCGGGTTAACTTAAGTTTGCACCTGGTATGTATGGTGCCGCATACAAATAAGGTGCAAAGTTAACGCAACCAATCACGTTTGTTGTATGTATGGAAGCCCCACTTAAATAATTATTTTATTCCGTGAAATTTTCAACTGTCGGTAGCTCATGAACCGTGATAGCTAGTCACGGTTCATGAGCTACAGCCTGGTGACAGACGGACAGACAGACAGCGGAGTCTTAGTAATAGGGTCCCGATTTTTACCTTTTGGGTACGGAACCCAAATAAAAACCGCAAATATTCGTCCTTACTGCATTTACCGTGCGACTGTTATCGCTCATTTTACTGTTCACTTTAGTGGCCGCGACTCCGCACGTATGGAGGTCAATTACCCGTAAAAATATCAATTTTCCCAGACCGCCTAACGCCGCCAATAAAGCCTCTAGTGTTTGTTCATAACCTAGATCATGAGGCGCCGAGTAGGCCAACTGGCCGCGACTGGCCAAAGTAGGTCTAGCACAAAGACTGTGCGAGCGATAGACCTACTTTGGGAAGTCCGTGACGTATGGACTAGGTAATGAAAAGAACTGTGCTTAGACCAGATTCACATACTAATCAATTTTTATTAAAGCATAACGTCTAGCGTTGACTTAATGTTTATATATGTAGAAGAGAACTTTTATTTAAGAAATGAAGCAACTGGTGTAAAGTTTCGATGCTTTGATAATATAATGGGTAATGCACCCGTGGCCCGAAAAGCCGTCAGAACGTGGGATCAAATCCCGCTCAAAGCATAATAAAAAAAAAGGAAGTCTATATACACATTTAGATTTTCATACTACTTCATAACTAAATCAAATAAGTTATATTTTCGAAATCTCAAAACGATACGGTATGCAGATCTCATGTCACAAGCATTGAAGCAATTTTGGTATCTAACTAATTCACGACTTAGTCTTGGACTTATATTAGTCGTTGCGTTATTGAAAGAAGGAAAGAAGCAGGGCAAAGGCGGTTTTTATTCCCTGTATTTCTCAATGTTCGGATGAATGGTTAGTTTGTAATTTCATTAGACTACAATACATTATCCAGTTGACCATAGCCATTCATTTGCCTTTCTTTTCGGATCGAGTTCCCTTCAGTGCGGCCTCAAAATACTTCACACCTTACAAAACATCGCATATAAAGGAAGCATCAGGGCGTAACGACTTTTTACGAATTTTGTGACCTCGTTCTAATAAATTATTCTAGAAGAAAATATACAACGGAAACATGCTAGACCACTAATTTGGAGTCATTACTAAATAATGGTCATTCACCAAACTAGGGTACCTATTTACCTAAGCTTCGTAAACTAGTGTGGCTCTCTACCCTTACAGAGTTTACGTGATCGCACTCGCTAGTGACAGTGTAAACAACGCTCGTAGCACCGTCATTTTGAAATGTCGAAAAACTGAGTCGACAAAATATAAATATTCCTATCGAACCTCATCAAAGGCCTTATACATCTTGACAGATGATTTAAACAGCGTCAGTTTGCGAGAGGCAACGCCTCTCGTGACTATGTAGTCCTATCCGGGAACAACATACACGTCCACATTTCCTACATGTCCATGAAGACCCCACCGCGGAGGAGACAGTTTCGCGATTGTGCCTTTTTGCACGCTTTCTGGCCAAGTCTTGAAACCAGATGTTATCGTGGGTTTCACGACCTCGAACCTACTCACATGGCATTAAAATATGTTGAAGAATGCGACCTGTAGGCGAAAACAGCTTTGGCCAAGCTGAAACGGAGACACTTCGCTCGCTCGGTCAAAAAGAAAAAGCAATTAGACCGGCATGATTATGTATGACCACACGCGAAGTTCCCACTGAGCTATAAATTACGTCAATAAACTACATTTTTCACAGATCTAATCAGCTCTCTATACGCTATGTCAGCAACAGCAAAAGTTGGTATAAAGATTAGAAGAAAGTGTTTTACGACGTTACTAAAGTTAAGCCAAACTTCACCATTCGTTTCTGTTGATTTAAAAATCATTAGATACGAAATCAGTGAAGGTTTTGGTTTCTGGGAAATTGCATTTAATGGTTATTGGTTATTGATAAGTAATTAACATAGATTAGACGCAAGTACTCTATTGTAGTGTAACATTGTTCGTATAATAAATTTGTGTAGGTGCAAGAATGAAATTTAACGGTAACTTTTATGATCCCATTGACAATCGTGGCAGAACAATTAGTGGGAAAGTCTCACTACTGGTACATTTCTGCATTATACGGGAGTGAGTCATAGGCTAATTAAATATGATAATACAAAGTTGTTTGAAATGCAGACTGGATTAGAATGCGGTGTCTATGCATACATAATTTGATGTCGCTTATTTTAGCGGTTAGGAATTTTATACGATTATTTATCGACATGTTGAGAAAGCTGTTAGATTTAGATAACACTAGCGCCCCGCGGTGTTACCCGCTCATCCGACGGGAACACTACATTTTTACGGGATAAAAAGTAGCCTATGTGTTAATCCAAAGTGTCAGCTACCACCATACCAAATTTTATCAAAATTGGTCCAGCCGTTTGAGCGTGAAGAAGTAACAAACATACACACAAACTTTCGCCTTTATAAATATTAGTGTGATTTATGTAGTGGTCAACCCGTGGTCCGCGATTCTCTTGCGGTACTGGGCTGTTTTGTAAACAAAGGCTAGTCCATTGTAATTGTACGTCTATCAATAATATCATTTACAGGTGTGGCTCGCCGAACTCATTTGCCACTATTATGTGGCTTTTGCTAGGAGGTTGTCGACCTCTGCTCTAATTGAAGCTCTATAGAATAATGCTAATACACCCAAGATTAGCAAGCCACAGTCCCGTTGGGAATATGAAGGCAGTCTCTGGATTTTCAATTTCTATCGAAATTTAGCAATAAGTTTGAACTAGGGAATTCAAAACCGGTTTTGGATCCCATAGTTTGAACCGGCAATACCTTAGGCACATTCTTCCAAATTAACAAGATATTAAGAAAAACACGGTGGCATTAGAACGAGAAATCTCGCGTCTCTTAACCCCCGACGAAAAAAAAGGGGAAAAGAAGAAGAAAGAAGCGACGAAATTATAATTTTTACATGTGTATCTGTGTGTCTGTCTGTGACATGGTAGCGCGCCCATACGGGCGGGCTTATTTGAGTGCGGTTTTTTAATCGAGACCTGGTTTGTCGAGATGGTTCTTAGCTTTGTTTAATGAAAATCGGAGCTCTCGCGTCTAAGATATTCAGCTTTTAGTGGAACAAGTGACCGAATCTCCTGCAATTTTGAAGCTAGGAATTCCAAATTTTCTGACCTTGTTCAGTTTTGGTAGCATTTGCTATATCACTCATTAAAAGAGGGGCTCATGATTATCAATCAACTACTTGTGTCGGGGGTGTTTTAAATTTCTTATTTAGGTTATTTACATGACAATCTGAGAATAAAGTAAGGTGGGGCGAAACACAGGAACTGTCAATTGACCATTACTACCGCATTCCAACTTCTAGCGAACTGCGCCACCTTTAGAGCGTTTCAATCTTTTAATGTGAACCGCAGCCACTGTTTAGTGACGATAGTTGCTATTACAAAAAATATGAGTAGATGGCGTAAGTACAATGATCAAGTGGTCTCTTTCCGTAGATCAGTTATGTTGGGAACGGCCAACGATAGTAACGCTATCTATAGATATTGATACAGACTTTTCCCATAAACATACACGAAAATACGTAGCTTAGCTCTAGTGAAAAAATCAACCATAGACAGCCACTATCTCCACTCTTTACTCTTGGTAAATGAGAAAAAGGAGGAACATACAATGATGAATTAGATAAGGACATTCATCTCGATTCTTAATGGTCGCAGTCGCAGCATATAATGGAATTTAGACTCCCAAGTCCGAATCGGTATTGAAAAAGTAATTACAAACCCGGAATGCATTTGAATGGCAGTTTTTGCGGCGTCTTCAGCCTGCAGCGGCAAAAAGCGGCCTTGATTGGTTTTCACACTCCGGCCAGTTTACCTAAGGCTGAGGTAACGGTGTCGAAACATGCCGAGTTGGAATGAATTGGGAGACTCTTCTTAGAATAGACTAGAAATTCACGGAGGAAAGGGCAACGTAACCTTTCGTGTTTCAGCGTAGTCGGGTAAAATTTGTATTCTACACACATCTTTGGTAACCCTACTACACTAATATCAAAATTACGTTATGTTGGTAAACGTTGTCAATCCCTATTATAACATTAAAGCTTTTTAGATTTATTGCCCTCATACTTAAATTACAAAATGGTACATTTTACACTTTTCCGCTATGAAATCTATTATACAGTTAACAACTAAATCTTGAAATATTATAGTTCTATTGTCTATATGTATTGTATCTGCTGCAGTCTGCAGGTCTATTTTTTAACTGTTCAACGCACGGGCCGATTTGAATGGTTTTTTGTCTGTGTTTTTAACGTCATTTTCGAGTCTTGTTAGAGATAGACGGCAGATAGTTTTTCGGGGTTTAAACTTGAGACTGCACCATTTAGCTTTGGCGGGAAAGAGGTAAGAAAAGGATACATGTAGTGACACCTCAACGAGTTAAGACAAACATACCGTGAATCTCCAGATGACTCACGCGGGCGGAGTATAATTAACTTTTCAATTCACGATAAAAGCACATGTGATCGTTAACACGTTCAATGTCCGTGTCTGCGTTGTAAACCTTACGGCTTTGTTATAGAGGCTAGAGGACAGGGAACGTTTTCAAACCCCCACAGAGTCCAATGAGAGTAGATCATCTAGTATTAGTAACGTTTCAGGGCGTATTGTCCAGCGGATTGCGAATACTCCTGTCGATTTCCTATTGAACCTATTGTACTTCTACTTTCCGACTATCGTGGTAGCATTATTGTTGCTGGGTGAAATTAACCCCTAACACACACAGTGTCGAAAAAAATATGCCATCTTTTACTTCTAAAATTACTTAACCTCGTGAGGCGCAAGCTCAAGAACTAGTACTAAACTAAAAAAGTTAGGCCTAAACGCCCACTGTACCACGCAAATTACACTTTCTTTCTTTAATCTGTCCGGGCTTTAGTTACAAGTGTTACTTTGTACTTTGTAAAGTACAATGGGCCTCACGAGGTTAAACTAAAAATCTAATCTATGACAATTGGGAATTTGTGACTTAGCTTGACACTGGGAGCACGATAGTGCCCCGCCAAGACAAGCCAAACGTGCAAGGGCCACATATTTTGACTAAGGTGTAGTGTGTGAAGTAGCCCTTGTAGTTAGGGCGTGAAGAGTTAGAAGGTTGGCTCTTACATGAGATCTGATAACTTTTTGACAGTGAGAGTCATATGGTCTCGTCTTGACATAATATTACATGAAAATGTTTTTGGTGGGATTCTAATTGACAGAGTTGATTTGTTGATTTCGACGCGTGTCACTTCAGTACAGTTTCGTTTTTGATACCAACTTCATGCATCTAAGTATTCTAAGAGATATGTAAAATGGACCAACAATATTCAAAATAATCACAAATACGAAGCCTGATTAGTTAATCTTCTCCGCTCGCTAATGTGGACGGACAGCCTAACAGCGATTTACTGATGAATGATGATCTTGTTTGCAGTGATCGCAAATAGCTGAAAAACTAAACGATTACGTAGATCGTTATCCCCTCGGTGAATCATACTCATACTGTCTACATTCCGCATGACTTACGAACATGACAAATATCTTTTCGTCGCTATGACCCGAGCCGAAACTGACTAACAGTAAATTGCGAGTGAGTGGTAAGCATGACGTAAAATACTTGGATTTAAACGTGAAGAAACCTAAACCCAAGTTTAGGAAACAGCTAATCGAAGAAACAGCGAGTCTCGAGTATTCCAGTCTAGCACTTGAGTCCGTCAACTTTGTTTTTCTTCTCAGGTACGTACGTAACTAATCTCTGATCGTAATAGGGCCATTTTTTATTTTATCGTACACTCCATTTTATTCTAATTTTGAATCTCAGAATCACGAGCTTTATAGTTATAGAATTAATCAAGAGAAAAAAGTGTCCCGAAATGTTCATATATATTTTTCATTTTCCATTCCGTTACCGCTTTTATGGCAATCTTAACGGAATAGAAAGTAAAAATATGTGATTTGAGTAGAAAATACCTAAAATATCAGAAATAAAAAAAAGTGGGGTGTACAACAATATAAAATGTGGCTCTCCAAGTATCTGACCACTAATAACAGTAAAGGCCGATTGTTCAATCACCAGATAAAACATATCTGTCAGATAAATGTTGGATTGGATGTCACTTTTCTTTTATATGACGGGAGAAAAGGATAGCATAATTTTAACTGGCAGATAAATTTATCTGGTGATTGAACAATCGGCCCTAAATAGAATAACATTGTGTCGAACAAATTATCGAATGAAATTAGAAAACGTAGCAACAACGATTTGGTCGCAACAACCACCTTTTCCTTTTTCGAAATATTTGTGGGATGAAATCAACCAAAAACCTCGTATCTACTTAAGTAGATTGACAATGAGATAGATACGAGCAGAGTAGGTATTTGTTACTTAGTAAGTTTTGAGTGATGATGCAATATCAGTTCAACATTCTTCAACCTTGACACACAAATCATTAAAATCCATTTCCTTTCCCGAAGCTAGTCGAATCTAGGTATAGTTTCACTTGTGGTGGTGTGTGTCTCGAGTGGTTCCAATTGTTGGACAAGCCAGTCATTGTTCACGTTATTGATCCGCTCAAACAGGTCAACAGGTGATTCCAAAATGGCTGGTTTGTCCTAAGCTAACAAACGCTGACTGTGGCAGCTGTGACACGGGACAATGAAAACGTGATTGCGGCTCCACACTACTCGCAAAGTTGGCCATTGGACGAATATGACAGTGTGGAGGTACTTCGCTGCGGAAACCCATACTTCGGTCAACTTCGCCTCGCCCAACCGCGGTCGACTTCACGAGTAGTGGAGCCTTGGTAACCTAAACAGTCAGGAGCATTTGATAGGTTCCAATTGTAAAAAAATCAAACTACATACTTATACATTGAGTTTTCCTTTAATTTTGATTTTAACTATTCACGCAAAAGGTGTTAAAGGTTCAAGCTTAGTGTGTCTGTCTGTCTGCAAGTTTGTGGCATAATGATACTATTAGGTACTAAGGTTGATTTCAACAGTATTTTCTTAAGGTCCGTTTTTTTCTAAACAAATTATTTATTTCGCATTTTTTGTTACATTACAGGTGAATGCTCGCGGTGAGCATGTATCTACATAGGATACAGTATATAATCAAAACATGAAGCTGACATGTTTTATGTTGTGACGTAATCTTACGTTACAAAGCCAGGAATCCTCTTTCATTGAAAAATCAATACCCATTATGCAGCAAATTGCATTCATTGAATATTTTCTTGATTCTTGAAACTACTTGGTCCAGCACCTAGCATAACTGTGACCTTGACTCTTTCCGCGACATATACTTGTCACTTTTCTTTCAATACCGTGCGAGCAAGACAGATGACGCTGAGTCGCGGCAAGATATGCTAGGTCTGCTTAATATATTACTTAGGAATAGTGTCCGACCGAAACACGCTTTTCTGCCGAAACCGAAACCGAAGGTTCGGTTCTGATTACAGTTTCGGCCGAAACCGAAACCGAACCTTTTATAAACGTGATTAAAACGTTTTATATAAAATGTAAGCGGGCCGTTCTTTTTAGATCTAATAATGAATACAATGAATAATTTCGTTGACCGATAGAGCTAAGTGTTTCAGTTTCAGTTTGGTCCACAATTCTTTCATATGCCTACGGACGATTGGATGCCTTTTTGATCTCGCCTGGAGTCCGTATTTCTTAATCGATGCTCATGAAATTTTGTGAGTAGGTTTGATATTTCAAAAAGTGCAGATGGATATGGAGTGACCCCACCTCACTCCATATCCATCTGCTAGACAAAGTAAAAAAAAAAAACAATTTTCAGCAATTACACAACGAACTTACATTTCACTATTGTTGAATTGATATTTTTTTTAACATTTACACTGGGTCTAAATTCAATTACCAAAAAAATTAAAAGCGTTAACAGCTTATATTTAACTAGAGACCCGTTGCGGCGTCGAACCGCCGCTAGAATATGGAAATCCGGTAGTGTTACAGAAAATAACTACTTTATCGATAAGAAGTTTTTGGGGAATGAAGAATAAATTAATACTGTAAAAAAACACATTAAAATTATGTTTTAAAAACGTTAAAACATGCCAGGCTAGAGGCAGGCCTGATAGCCAACTGCCAGCTTCATCGTGACAATTTATTCAACTCTTTTGTAAAAATAACTTGTGCATGACATGTGATCTGCTGATCTGTTTCACAAATAAAATGCATATTATTCGATTTATGGAAAAATATATTCATGACAATAGTCCCATATCTTAAAAATATAATTGACATATTTTCATAGGACCGAACATAAGATTGGTAGAATTTTAATTTGTTGTTCTTTCTTCAGGACATTAATTTATCGATTTGATCGATTTCTATCAATTTCCAGAAATAGCACATGAATCGAAACGACAGATTTGAGGAAACAGGAAATCATGGAGTGCGTAACTGTTTATGTATTCATTTATAATCGTAAATATTTCACAATATTAATAATAAAAAATGTTACAAAAACTCAATTGTATGAAATAGAGAGTAAAAAACGTTTATAGATACACGAAAAACCACTATTATCAATGCTTGTTTTTTTTTATGAAATTCATTAGATCGTGCAAGTTTTCTTAATATGGGTGCTGCCATGTCATCATCATCAATCATTTATTCAATAACAATTACACATTGTGTTTGAAATTCTTACGCTAGTTATACTTAATCAAACCCTACTTACTAATCTAAATAAATTACTGACCAACAATACTCCACCATAAAAAAAAGAATGTGTCAAATATGTGTAATAAGAAAAAACAATATATAAAACAGCTAAACATGTTTGAAAAAAGAATAATTCAAACTTTCGTGTCTTTCCTCTCATTGAAATTGTGTCTGACAGAAGAGTGAGGGAGATGCTAAAGACTCTCAAGCCTATAATATAAACCTAATTTTAGGGTTCCTTACCATATTCGGTAAAAACGGAAACCTTATAAAATCAATTTGTTTTGTTGACCGCAGAATTTGTCAATTTTTATTTTGAATGAGAATAAGAATGATCAGCCAGACGTCATTAATTCAAATATGATTTATTCTTGAGCGCGTCGATTTTTTGAAATTTGCATCATATGTAGGTTATTTCTCCATCAAGTTTCGCATGTTAGCGTAACATGTTAATTATTCCACATTGCCAACTCGTCCACAATGTCAGCTCGTCTATATTCCCATCTGGGTCACAATGCCAACTTGTCCATACACCCAACACGTCTACATTGCCAACTCGTTCATACACCCAACTCATCTGCATTGCAAACTCGTCTATATTACCAATTCGTCTCCATTGGCAACTCGTCCATATTCCCAATTCGTCCATAATGCCACCTCGTCCATATTACCAACTCGTCCACAATTCCAACGCGTCCATATTGCTTACTCGTCCACAATGCCAACTCGTCCACAAATACAACTCGTCCACATTCTCAACTCGTACACAATGCCAAATCGTTCATATTGCCCACTCGCCCATACACCCAACTCATCTACATTGCCAACTCGTTCATATTACCAACTCGTCTTTATTGCCAACTCATCTATATTCCCAACTCGTCCACAATGCCAACTCATCCATATTGCTAACTCGTCCACATTTCCAACTCGTCCATACACCCAACTCGTCTACAATACCAACTCGTCCTTATTATTAACTCATCTTTATTGCCAATCTCGTCCATATTATTAACTCGTCCGTATTAGCAACTCGTCTTCATTGCCAACTCGTTTATATTCCCAACTCATCCACAATGCCAACGCGTCCATATTACTTGCTCGTCCACAATGCCAACTCGTCCACAAATACAACTCGTCCACATTTCCAACTCGTCCATATTCCCACCTCGTCCACAATTCCAAGTCGTCCACATTGCCAACTCATCCACATTTCTAACTCGTCCATATTCCCAACTCGATGATACACCCAACTCGTCTACAATACAAACTCGTCCTTATTATCAGCTCGTCTTTATTGCCAACTCGTCCATATTCCCAACTTGTTCATTTTGCCAACTCATCCACATTTCCAACTCGTCCATATTCTTAACTTGTCCACGTTGACAACTCGTCCGTATTACCAAGTCGTCTTCATTGCCCACTCGTCCGTGTTCCCAACTTGTTCATGCCAACTCATCCACATTCCCAACTCGTCCATATTCACAACTCGTCCATAATACCAACTTGTCCGTATTACCAACTCGTCTTCATTGCCAACTCGTCCATAATACGAACTCGTCCACATTGCCCCCTTGTCCATGTTCTCAACTTGTCAATTTTACCAACTCATTCATATTGCCAACTCATCCACATTTCCAACTCGTCCATATTCCCAACTCGACGATACACCCAACTTGTCTACAATACCAACTTGTCCTTATTATCAGCTCGTCTTTATTGCCAAATCTTCCATATCACCAACTCGTCCGTATTACCAAGTCGTCTTCATTGCCAACTTATCCGTATTACCAACTCGTCTTCACTGCCAACTCGTCCATAATGCGAACTCGTCCATAGTGCCCACTTGTCCATTTTCCCAACTTGTCAATTTTACCAACTCATCCACATTGCCAATTCATCCCCATTTCCAACTCGTCCATATTCCCAACTCGACGATACACCCAACTCGTCTACAATACCAACTTGTCCTTTTTATCAGCTCGTCTTTATTGCGAAATCTTCCATATCTACAACTCGTCCGTATTACCAAGTCGTCTTCATTGCCAACTCGTCCATATTCTCAACTCGTCCACATTGCCCACTCGTCCGTGTTCCCAACTTGTTTATTTTGCCAACTCATCCACATTTCCAACTCGTCCACATTGCCCACTCGTCCGTATTCCCAACTTGTTTACTTTGCCCACTCATCCACATTCCCAACTCGTCCATATTCCCAACTCGTCCATATTCCCAACTCGTCCACATTTCCAACTCGTCCATTTTACCAACTCATCCATATTACCAATGAAGATACATTCCCAACTTATCTACATTGTCAAGTCGTCCATATTCTCAACTCGGCCACATTTCCCATCCCGTCGACATGCAAGCGGAAGGACTAAGTTTCTTCTTGTAAAATACCATTTAATTTACCATAACTCATGCCATTTTCCTTGGAATTATTTTTTTGATGGACTTATATATTCATATTTATAATAATCTACCATAAATTTACATATTTGAATGACGTTTAAATTAGTTTTACTATTTTTTTTCTGCTTTGATTTAGATTTAGTAAAACTCGCCTATAGAAATAATCTATTCTTGAATGACGGTCAGTTTTTCTAGTCTTTCGAGCACCAGTCCAACTCACACTTGACCGGCTTTTTTCTCCACATTTTTAACAGGTATGCGAAATAAGTTTCCATATCAACATTTAAAAAAAAAAACAACCTGGCAATTTAGAGCATTGACATAATAGCCCCCAATAAAAAAGACATTAAAAGTTGTCAGAATATGGCTACTGTCATTCATTGTCAACAAACTGTAAAATTATTTTTGCATATTTGTACATGTTTTAAGTGTTGCGGATATTATGTTGCCGACTCAAAAATAATATTTCATCATGCTGAACAACTTACTACAGGTTTGTGAGCAAATCATGCTTATTATTATTTGGTCATCTTATGTCAAAATAGGGATCACAGGTCACGTGGTCAAAGTCACGTGGTTAGCGCACAGTAGTTTTTTCAAATCCATTTTTCAGTACCTTTTCAGGAAAAAATTAAAATTCCAAGAGTTTTATGCACCTCTCCAGCATGAGACGAATCTAATGACATATCATTTATCAAAATCGGACCATAACTGTAGATCTGATGGGATGTACAAAAATCGGCCTCGCGTAATATATATATAGATACCTACTGTACTGAGGTAGTGGTCTGTTAATTGTAGATGGTATAAAATGAAACAAGTTTAAAAACCTAGCACCAAAATAATTGATTGAGTTTTAATTTTTATAATTGCAATCAGGCAGCCTAATTAACGTAACGCTAATTCAAACGTAAATCATTTTATTACATACCCGCAACAATGACGAATCCTGAAGTCGTTTTATGAGATAAGTAAACCTCCTAACTTTTATCCTAAATAACCAATTTCACCGTAAATTTGTTTGTACATTGAGAAACTTTGCGTTAAAAATTACAGTATGAGTTGATAAATTCATAACAAAAACAAAATTAAGTAAATTTAAAGTAAATATATTTTTTTAACCGCAAACCCCCGCGATTTTGAAAATTTCGAAAAACTGAATCGACGAAAAAATACTATAATACTTATCGATCATATTTCACACACACACACACACACTCACAAAATTCCATGAGAATCGGTTGAGAAATGCGACATTAAGGCAAGGCAGCAGCCGGTAAGCGCATGGATATCCAAACATCCGGGCATACGAAAGAATTTTGGGTCACGCTGAAACTGAAATGCTTTGCTCGCTCGGTCAGTTACTTAACATTATTCGGGGAACGCCGGGGAATGGCCGGCGGAGTCAGGCAAGCGACGCCATATTGCCAGTCATGCCGACTGCCGAGCGTACCTGACTTTAGCCGAACGCGACCCGACAGTACGATGTTGTAAGTTTTGGCGCGGCCGAAAGGTTCGGCCGTATTTTGGCCGAAACCGAACCTTTGGCCGAAACATGAATTTTAAGCCGAAACTGGCCGAAACCGAAACTTCGGTCAGTCACTACTTAGGAATGAAGAGTATCTTTCAATAAGATTCTCTGTTTTGCAAAGATCTTGAAAGGGAAGTTAGGTACAGTCAAGGAAATTGAAATACGTACCTTTTCCGCTCTTGTCACAATGACAATAGGCGCCAAAAAGGCAGGCGTATCAGTTTCCTTTACTGTGCAATACAAATCAGTACCTAATAAAGACTCACTTCTGCACTAAGAACTGTGCTTCCCACCACAAACTAGACAAGGCAAAAAGTTTATGAAATTAGAAAACCGCACTGACAATATTTAAAACATGTGTTAGTAATACTAAATGTCCTAATTTCGAATTTATTTAGCCTAAAAGGTTAAACTTATCTACATAAATTTATTCATCAGTTTGGTGGTAAGCAGTAACATGAATGTATTTATTTTTGGTGAAGTTTCTTAGACTATTTGATTCCAGTCCTCAAGACTAAATTAGCAGTTAGCATCCAATGGTCTGTAGAAAATACTTCCAACTTCATCACAGGAAAAAAATAAACTTGGAACTTGTTTTTTGTGTTGTAAAAATATCCGTGGCAAGTCAAGCTATAACCAATGTACTAAAGTTGAACTTGGTCCTGCAGTTTAGGTCTGATGAGACCGCAAAGATACATACATATACACATATTACTTAGTTATTTGGAATATCAACAGTAATTTTGTAATGTTCATATTTCCACACATACAATTTTATTTGGGTATTATCAATATAACTGCCATACTATGGTAAAACACAGTATCTTTTTATGAATTTCATATTAACACGCAGCTTTTTCCTGTAGCATAGCAGATTATCATATCAAGATATGTGATAAAAGCAAGATACAAGGGCAACTGAACTGAATTTTTTAAACTGTCATCTCTGTCATTTGATTAGAGTTTGTGCAATCAGCCTGTATAGGACAACTATGCTTCGCGACACTTGTCGCGCGCCGTAGCGTCACCCGTCACTCTCTCACAGTACTGTACAGAAAGAGTTAGGTAATATATCTCGCGCGAGTAAGAGTGGCGTGTCACAGTTGTGCTAGATGCGCATGACTTAGTCATCTCATCTCTGTCATTTGATTAGTGTTTGTGCAACCAGGACTCGAGAGTCGAGATAATTTATTCAGCTAATTCTTTTGCAATCTATTTCTTAAGCCTTTAATGCATGATGATGTATATTTACACGTTACTGAAATGACACAAGTCAAATCTGAATATTGTCGACAGACTTTGTCAAGATTGTCCCGAAATCTAAAACTGACGTGGATTTCATTAACCCTTAAGAATGTCAGATTTTGAAGCAGTTAACTATTAATGACATGTGTTAAATTTTATATAGCAAAAAATTGGCTGGAATTGTAATAGTCACCATAAATTAAAAGCTTATCTTATCTGATGAGAGTATAATGAGGGGCCTTCGTGGAAAGGCTACGCTGGGCCAATTTTGCACAACTACATTACAAATTTGACTCGCACTGATGGCCTGACATTTACAATTTATAAGTCCTTTATTTGTAGTCCAGAATCAGATGATTACAAAGAGGTTAGACATAACTGGTTTTCTTTTAACCCCTGACGCAAAACAATTGATTAATGAAACCAATTCAAGAATTGATGAAAGAAAGAATTGACTAGTGATAGGAGTCTTCAATAACTTGGTCTAAATCTAATATCCATATCACACCGAGATTTTTTGAGTTGTTTTCTGTTATTAGCCTGAATTTATGTATCATTATTTTTTACTAGTTATATTTGAAGCATTGAATAATAAGATATTACATTTTTCCTAAATTTATAGTCATAAAATTTGCGATTTCCACTTAAAATCCTGAAGAGGTTACAGTTGATAAAATATAAAGTTTATACCAAATGAAGATTATGGCATGTGATAAATTTGGTTAAGTGAAGGCACCCTATGTCTTTTGACATATTATTCATTTGAAGACACTAAATGACCTATTGTTAGGCTGTCTGAGAATGCTGTAGTCAATTCTATGTGAAAGCCATACAAATATTATCCAACAATTGACTTTATATTGACACTAGTTCTCAATCACAATGATTTCATATATTTTGACAGTGAAATTTGACTTCATTTTATTGCGATTGGTAACTGGGCTATTAATAATATTACACAAGGTTCCATTGACCCTGAGTTGTGTAAATGAAATAAGAATACGTACTTTTGTTTCTTCCTTCTGTTCGATGGAGGAGATGATTCTCCAGGAGGCCCGGCGGGCACCGATGACATTCTTGTATGCCACGGACAGGAGGTTCCTCTCCTCCACTGTTAGTTCATTGTCCGACACATTGCGGGAGGCAACATTCTTCATCGCCTCCACCATTTCTGAAATTCAATTGTTAAAATATTTAACTTTCACTTGACATACATTTGCACTTTATGATTATGACTGCATTTGAATATTTTAAGAGACATGCAAACATAATAAAGTCCACTTTTTTGTCTTCAGGCAGAATTTATTAGGCAGAATATATAAAAGATTAGTGGAATCTAAGCAACTGGTTTTTTTACTTGAGGTGAAGATGACTAACGAAGGTTATCATACTGACACACTTTCATTTAATTAGTTTCATCATTAGTTCCAGGGGGGACAATTTCATCATGTTTATCACTAGTTATCTATCTAATCATGGTCAAGGGTGAATAACTGACACTGATAAAGCTGTCAGTTAAATGATGTAAGTTGTAGAAACTAGCCATTTTTTTTACGAATTCCAGGAATATTACATGCTGTGGCTTCAGTAAAAGGGGTAAATTGGACAATAACTTATGTAAGGTGCATCAGAGAGGATTTAGTTCCAGTATGATCAGTGCACTTTCTGCTACGCACCTGTGACATCAAAACCACGAAAAAACGACCAAGGCCGAGGAATTCGATATAGCGCCACGGTCCTACGAGCCCAAGGCGATAACAGACCATCGTGATAAGAAAATCAATCAAGAATAGCCGTAGAACACTAGTCGTGTCGTACTACAATTTTCATTCAACTCGTTATCAACGGAACTATGTACATATGTAAATCAGATAGACGCAGATAACCTGTACAATGGCATTATCTTCTTGATTCAAAAGATGAATGCGATAACAAGTTTCTCAGAGATCACGAACAATAGGTAGGTGAAACCGCGGAGGGCGTTGAAAGGCTGCTCCCAATGAAACCTGAACGTTTCACGACCATTAATCAAGCTTTTCCACTGAGCTACGACATGCATGAACGAATTCAATAAGATCGATCGTGGTTAACTTCCCTGGGATAGGAAAATAGGTGACAGTTTTTTCTTCTCGAACTTTTCACTTTCAGTATGAGTTAAACAGAATTATTCGAGTATAAAACTGTACTTTCAAGGGCTACCATGAATGCAGGGGCGAGAAGTTCTCATTAGTCGGGTCTTACACGATTAATTTAAAGAAAAAAGGTAAAGGGCATCCCACCGGCGGATGACGCATCGATCGCTGACCAAGCCTAAAGAATGCCATTAATTTCGTCCAGTTTCCAATGAAAAGTGTATTCAATCGTATGTATTAGTAATTAAACTTCATTAAGGGGTATTTTTAAAGGACAGTATCATTGTTCTAGCATAGATTTTTTTCAGACTATCACCAAATCGTCTTTCAACTGTCGGCGAAATCTAAAGAGAATTTTCGCCCTTTCCCGAAATGATATTACAAAAATATGTACTCACCATCGTAACGCTCAGCCTGCTCGGCTAACTTAGCTTTATACACATTATCTTCCCTTTCCGACATTGTGGATGACAAATGATTTTTCACTAACTATACCCGAATCGCCAGGTCACTAATTCACCAAGATGGCCGCGCCCGCCAACCGAATCCGAATTCGATCTTCAACTAAACTCCGCCCATGACGTCATACAAATGGCAACTTCCGTTCTAGAAGTGATGCCAGGTGTTGTTTTTAATGACTAAAACAGGAAGTTTAACTTATAGTTTATAAAACACTTTATTTACATTTCGGATTTCAACAAATAATCCTACATTAGTTATATAATTTCAAACTTTACTAAATTTAATAGAATCTTTGGTTTAGGAGTTGAAAGAGTTTGGATAAAACAAAAGCTTCAAATAAAGTTCTAAATGCTATACTTTTCTAAAAATATTATAATATAGATTAATAGATATGACTAGGCAAATTGCACCCTAAACAGGATTTATAAATTACTAGTTAATTAAATACTAGTGCCATTTTAATTCACTTTATTGCAACATTGAAAGTGCTGGATGTTCGAGCGTAATCGACAAAAAATACGCAACAATATTACGATAAACTTCAACTCAACATCGACATCTGAATAATATAATTTAAGCTTGTAAAAAGTAAGACAACTTTACAGTCTTATGTCTTTTATTATAGATAAGTGTAATTTAATAAATTATAATATATTAATGTTTATTAAGAAAACCGGAATACTACCGATTATGTGCACATTACTCGCGTCAACTGTCAAACTACACGCTTGGCGGCCATCTTTAATATCGAAATCTGTCGGTATTGTTGATTGTATTTTAACTAATATTTTAATCTTTTTAGTAAAAATTTGACAGTAAAATTTTGTAATTTATTAATGTTATGAACTTAATATTAGAAATGCATCCTTGAAAACCTACGACATTACTGTGTATGTGACAAATTTGTGTCCCATTAGACTTATTTTTTTTACCGAAGGATTATTCAACATAACTCGGTAAAAAGCCAGTGCTGAAGCTTTAATTAGCATTAATTATGTCTAACGTGAGCTATGATCTCGATACGTCCGGTGGACTTATGCCGGTAAGTAGTTTCAAACTATTTGTACAAGTTCACAAGTTCGCTATTATGATACTCTGGCGCCATTTTATATTGGGCATTATTAATGTAACACAGTTCAAATAAATTTAGCGACAATTATTTCAAAGAGTTATGCTTGTGTTTTAGCTTATAAAGGCGTTAATAAAGCCGCCAGACGAAGAAGTGACAACACAGAAGACTAAGAAATCTCAGCATCCTTATTATAAGAGGCCAGGCAAGGGTCACAACCGTGATTCCTGTGACGCTTGCGGGGAAGGTGGCGACCTTATATGCTGCGACCGCTGCCCGGCCAGCTTCCATCTTGGATGCTAGTGAGTGAAGATACATAATTGTAATGTGGTATTCAAATAATTTAAAAATCTTCCCTGCCATTTTATACAAACAATATCATATTTGTATAGAATCTTTTTATCGATTCATATTTTTTTTTTTATGTGGTAATACCACATTTTTATTTTTATAAATAATGACACAAAGGTAAATTAAGAAAGAAAAATTGAATGCGATCTACTGCAATCGAAGCGGGATTTGAACCCGCAACCTCTGCGTTTCCGGCGCATTGCTCTTCCAACTGAGCTATCCGACCGCTACGTCAATCGCACGAAATCTTTCATCCCTTAATTCTTTACGCTACTGCAGCGCCCTCTGTGTCATATATATTTTTGAAATGCTTATGCGCATTAGCCATACCCTAGGATGTGCGTTTTACACGCACGATCCCCAATCCCCATTGCTTTACAGCAAGTGCGAAGACTGCGAGAGAGATGGCGCTGTTCTAAATATTTGTATAGAATCTTTTTATCGATTCATATTTTTTTTTATGTGGTAATACCACATTTTTCTTTCTTAATTTACCTTTGTGTCATTATTTATAAAAATAAAAATGTGGTATTACCACATAAAAAAAAAAATATGAATTCGATAAAAAGATTCTATACAAATATTTAGAACAGCGCCATCTCTCTCGCAGTCTTCGCACTTGCTGTAAAGCAATGGGGATTGGGGATCGTGCGTGTAAAACGCACATCCTAGGGTATGGCTAATGCGCATAAGCATTTCAAAAACATATATGACACAGAGGGCGCTGCAGTAGCGTAAAGAATTAAGGGATGAAAGATTTCGTGCGATTGACGTAGCGGTCGGATAGCTCAGTTGGAAGAGCAATGCGCCGGAAACGCAGAGGTCGCGGGTTCAAATCCCGCTTCGATTGCAGTAGATCGCATTCAATTTTTCTTTCTTAATTTACCTTTGTGTCATTATTTATAAAAATAAAAATGTGGTATTACCACATAAAAAAAAAATATGAATCGATAAAAAGATTCTATACAAATATTTAGAACAGCGCCATCTCTCTCGCAGTCTTCGCACTTGCTGTAAAGCAATGGGGATTGGGGATCGTGCGTGTAAAACGCACATCCTAGGGTATGGCTAATGCGCATAAGCATTTCAAAAACATATATGACACAGAGGGCGCTGCAGTAGCGTAAAGAATTAAGGGATGAAAGATTTCGTGCGATTGACGTAGCGGTCGGATAGCTCAGTTGGAAGAGCAATGCGCCGGAAACGCAGAGGTCGCGGGTTCAAATCCCGCTTCGATTGCAGTAGATCGCATTCAATTTTTCTTTCTTAATTTACCTTTGCGTCATTATTTATAAAAATAAAAATGTGGTATTACCACATAAAAAAAAAATATGAATCGATAAAAAGATTCTATACAAATATTTAGAACAGCGCCATCTCTCTCGCAGTCTTCGCACTTGCTGTAAAGCAATGGGGATTGGGGATCGTGCGTGTAAAACGCACATCCTAGGGTATGGCTAATGCGCATAAGCATTTCAAAAACATATATGACACAGAGGGCGCTGCAGTAGCGTAAAGAATTAAGGGATGAAAGATTTCGTGCGATTGACGTAGCGGTCGGATAGCTCAGTTGGAAGAGCAATGCGCCGGAAACGCAGAGGTCGCGGGTTCAAATCCCGCTTCGATTGCAGTAGATCGCATTCAATTTTTCTTTCTTAATTTACCTTTGTGTCATTATTTATAAAAACAATATCATGTCCCACTCAACAAATTTTATCATTTTGCTACCTACCAGGCCAACCTGTTTAGGAGCCGATGGTCTTGGGTTTGTATCCGGGCAAGGGCAAATATTAGTGTTTTAGGGACGTTTGTTGATAGTAATTGAAAGGCAGTTGATCAGAAGGTTATGGTAATTGTAATAATTTTATTTAAAAATCTGCTTCTTATATAGTAAAACTAGGTTAACATTTTTATGATTTGCGTTGGTAGTTGTGAACCTAGTGTTCTCAACTACCGCAATATTTTTTATTTTATTTTTTATCCCGCGGCGCGCGTGCATATAAGGCGCGCTGCAGTTCGCGCTCGTTCTTTCTGCTGCCGGCCGCCGTCGAGTGAACATCGCCTCGTGCTCCGTGCTTCGTGCCACATACTTCGCACCTGCAACGCTGACTCCTCACCGAGGCAGAACACAACGTCAATCCTGTCTGTTTCTACTTGATTCAGACGTCAATCACGCTACAGTCTGTTTCTATCTGATTCGGTCGTCAATCACCTACATGCTTCCCCTCCTAGTGGAAACGTACCGGTAGGCGAATAGTACGTCCACTGCGGGTTGTTCGGTTTTCTTTGGTAGGTGTTGAGTTGGTTTCTGTTTGTTGTTTCAGGTTCTGCATCGGTGTGTTTTTCTCGGTCGTAGTGTCGTTACAGGAACTCGGTGTAATCTGCGTTGATGTAGATGTGTTTTGTTTGGCGGTAGCGTTGTTACAGGAACTCTGCGTAGTCTGCGTCGAAGTAGGTTCTTGTAAATCTTGCTCGATGATGGTATATGCGGGTTTTAGACGGTCTATTGAGATGTTGGATTGCCGGTTAGGTAGTTGGAGTGTGAAAACCTTTCCATTTCGTTTCAGCACGCGATAGGGTCCGTCGTAAGGTGCTTGTAGTGGCTTCTTTACGGCGTCGACTCGTACAAAAACGTTGTCGCATGTCTGAAGGTCACGGTGTACGAAGATAGGTCTTGTGTTGCTATGTGATTGGTTCGGCATAGGTCTCAATTTGTTTATAACTTCGCGCAATCGTTCCACGAATTCGGCGTCCATGTTGGATTCGGCGGCGGAGTCGCCACGCGGGGTCGATCCCAGGAATTCGCCCGGTAGTCGTACACTGCAGCCGTAAGTTAGTTGGGCAGCGCTGGCGTTTGTGTCACTTCTCATCGCGGTGCGAACTCCCAGTAGGACAGTAGGTATTTCGTCGATCCAACTTCTTGTTATCTGTAGTCTTGCTTTTAGTGCGGCCTTGAGTGTTCTGTGCCAGCGTTCGACAATAGCGTTAGATTGCGGATGGTACGGTGTTGTCCGGGTTCGTTCGATGCCGAGTAAGCGTGAAAGGGACGCAAATACTCTACTTTCGAATTGCCTTCCTTGATCCGTAGTGATTGTAGCGGGACAGCCGAAACGCGAAATCCATCCGTCGTAAACTGTCTTGGCGACGACTTCTGCTGTTATTTCGCATAACGGGAACGCTTCGGGCCATCTGGTTGCTCTGTCTATCATCGTCAGTAGGTATTTGTGTCCGCTTGCTGCTGTACTCAGCGGGCCGACGATGTCACAGTGCACGTGCTGAAAGCGGTCGGTTGGCGGAAAAGTGGACAGCGGACTCGATGTGTGTCGAATGATTTTCGCACGTTGGCAGTGTAAGCAAGCTCGTCCCCACTCTGCGATCTGGCGGTTCATCGTTGGCCAAAAGTATCGCTGCGTTATTAGTTTGCGAGTAGTTTTGACTCCAGGATGACTTATGTTGTGAATAGAGTTGAATGCGATGCGGCGATATTCTTCTGGTAGGTATGGACGTAGGTAATCTGTTGATGTTTCGCAGTGTAGTTTTGTGCTTGATCCGGGTAAAGTTATTTTCTTGATTGTTAGATTTCCTTGTTGTGCGAGTGTTTCGATGATGTTGCTGTCTATAATAATTTCTCTTCCCTCGAACATCTTGCGGAAATGCTTCGTTGCCATGTAAATTGCTGTCAACTCGCGGTCGAATGTGGAGTAGCGTCTCTGTGCGTCGGTGAATTTCTTCGAGAAGTAGCCGAGTGGTTGCCATGCGTTGTTTACGAATTGATTTAGCGCGGCTCCTGCGGTTTTGTCGCTAGCATCGCTGAAGATCGCCATTGCCGCATGGTGCGAAGGATGGGCGAGTAAAGCTGCGTTTTTGATGCTGACTTTATATGCCTCGAATGCTTGGTTTGCTTCAGCGGTCCAGTTGATTTCTGTTTTGTCTCGCTTCTTGACGTTGTGTAGGTATGCGTATAGTGGTGCTTGTATGGTTGCGGCGTCCTTGATATTTTCTCGGTAGAAATTTAGCATGCCGAGAAAACGACGTAACTCTTCGACTGTTTGTGGTTTCGGGAAGTTGTTAATTGCTTCGACTTTTTCTTCCGGTAGTTGGATTCCTTGTTGTGAGACTTGGTAGCCGAGGAATTTGACAGATGGTTGGCCGAAGACGCATTTTGATGGATTGATGGTGATGCCATATTCTTCCAGTCGTTGCAGTACTGTGCGTAGGTGTTGTTGGTGCTCATCTTCGTTGGTCGAAGCTATGAGGATGTCATCGACGAATGGGAATACGTAGCTGAGGTCACGTAGAACTTCGTGGATGAACCTCTGGAACGTTTGACCTCCATTTTTTAGTCCCGCGCAAATCCGAGGGAACTCGTACAGACCGAATGGCGTGATGATGGCGGTCGGTATGGGGTACCGGTCGGGCTTGGTGATAGCGTTTAGCCTTCGGTAATCTCCACATACTCGTATTTCCCCATTCTTCTTAGGTACGACGTGTAGTGGTGATGCCCAAGGACTTTTGCTTGGTCTGCAGAGGCCCTGTGCCATCATGTTTGAAAACTCCTTCTTCACAAGCTCGTAGCGGTGGGGAGCGATGGGGCGTGGTCTGCAGTGGAGGGGTGGACCGGTTGTCTCGATGAAATGTTCGACGTTGTGTTTTGGACTAAGCTTCATGGATGTTATTCTTGTTATTCCGGGGAAATCGGCGAGTATATTGTGGTATGCTTGCTGCACGTCTATGCTACGAACGGTAGGTATGTCCGCATAACAGATTTGTGCATTTGTTGTGAGTAGCGTCTTGCCGTCGATGAGTCTTCGATTTTTGATGTCCACGATGAGATTGTGGTGCTTCAGAAAATCGGCTCCCAGGATAGGTTTCGATACGGCTGCGATGATGAATTTCCATTTTAATGAACGTCGGCGGTTGAGATCGAGATCGAGTGTTTTCTCGCCGTATGTAGGTATGACGGTTTTGTTTGCGGCGTACAGTTGAAACGGTAGTGGTTGCTCTTGCGTGCCTCTCGTTCTCGGTAGTACGGAAATATTTGCACCCGTGTCTACCAAGAACGTGAGCTTAGTTTGCTTGTCTGTCACGAAGAGGCGGTGAGAGGTTTCGTAAACGCCAGCGTCCGCCGCAGCTAGCGTTAGTTTTAGTTTTCCGGCTGCGGGGTGGTGATGGGTTTGAAGCTGCATGGTGGCGTGCACTTCTTGGCGTCCATGCCATAACGGTGGTGGTAATAACAGTACGGCATGGGCGTAATGTTGCGGCTGCGGCTGTGCGACGCGTTTCTTGATCGTGATTGGAAACGGCGGCGTGGTCGGCTGTCTCGCTGGTTTTCGTACGGACGTGGATTTTCGTTCGGTCGCGATCGGAGTTCGGCGATTTCCAGGGACAGTCTTCTGATTTCGGTGATTAAGTATTGCTGGTCGAACGGTGGATGCGGTTGGTAAGTTGGTTGTTGTGGCAGTGGCGGCGGTGGTTGTAGATGTGCGGGCACGGCGGGCGCGGTCGTAGGCGCGGGCGTCGCTATTGCGGCGATGTGCTCTGACGACGTGTGTGACACCTCCATCATCCTGTCGGCGAGGAGAGCTAGGTCGTCGAGCGTGGTTTTGATCTGGAATGCCTCGCTGACGGTGAGCACGGAGCGGACGTGGGGCGGTAGATGGTCCAGCCACATCATTTGTATTGTGCTCTCGGGAAACTTCTCTCGGTTGAGATTCTGCATGCGGCGTAGGAGTTGGCTCGGTTTTTGATCGCCTAACTCGACTTGTGACAGCAACTTCTTGGTCTGTGTGCTGCTGGATTCTTCATATAGGGATATCAGACGCTCTTTGATGGCCTTGTAGTAGTCTTTTTCTGGCGGCGAGTAGATGAGATCGGAGATGTTCTGAATGTCTTGTTTCTCAAGTTGGGCAATAACCATCTGCGCGAGTTGCGGCTGGCTTCGCTTCAGTTCGGCAGTAGCGGCTTCAAAACTGCAAAACCACAGTCGCGGTTGATCCCGCCAAAACGGCGGTACGCGAAGCGACAGTGATATGCCGGAGACTTCTCTCTTATTGATTATTATTATTATGGTTATCATTTCTTGTGCTTGACATTGTTATAGTTAGTTTTATTATTATATTTTTATTTTGTCGATCATGATGTGAATACTTATATTTTTGAATATTTAATGCAAATGTATACAGTTATTTTCACATGAAATAAATGAATCTGAATCTGAATCTTCGTGCGACGACGGTGCTTGTTGTTCAGACGGCGCGGGTGGCTGCATCTGAGGCTGTGGTGCGACGACTTGAGGTGCAGGTGCAGGTGCAGGTGCAGAAGCTCCGTTTTTCATGATGTTTTTCGTGATCTTCTTCTTTTGCGCTTGAGTCGCGGGTCACCACTTTAGGGACGCTTGTTGATAGTAATTGAAAGGCAGTTGATCAGAAGGTTATGGTAATTGTAATAATTTTATTTAAATATCTGCTTCTTATATACTAAAACTAGGTTAACATTTTTATGATTTGCGTTGGTAGTTGTGAACCTAGTGTTCTCAACTACCGCAATATTTTTTTTTTTTTTTTATCCCGCGGCGCGCGTGCATATAAGGCGCGCTGCAGTTCGCGCTCGTTCTTTCTGCTGCCGGCCGCCGTCGAGTGAACATCGCCTCGTGCTCCGTGCTTCGTGCCACATACTTCGCACCTGCAACGCTGACTCCTCACCGAGGCAGAACACAACGTCAATCCTGTCTGTTTCTACTTGATTCAGACGTCAATCACGCTACAGTCTGTTTCTATCTGATTCGGTCGTCAATCACCTACAGTGTGATGAACACGAGTATTTGTGCCTGGGTCGTGGATGTTATTTGTATTTATCTATATAAGTTGTTTTTCGTCGTCTAGTGCCCATAACAAGCCTACTGGGGGACTAAATTGATTTGTGAGAGGTTATTTATATTTGTTCAATACATTGCTGGATAAACAAAAATAGTGAGGAGGTGGGCCATATGTTACTTATATTTGCCCTAGTTGCAATTAAATCAGGCCTGGACTCCATGGTGGTGTATGTAAGAATCAAAATCTTATTATTTGTAGTGTTGTTATGTTGTGTAAATTTTTTCATTAGGTAGCTAGATTATCACTAAAAAAAACTGTGCTAAAGGAGCATAGTTTTTTAACCTAGTAAAAGAGATAAAAAATCTTCAAATATGTCATTAAAAAATTGTTCTAATTACAATCAAACATCATCAGTTTATGACCTTGCCAACTATATGCTACATGTATTATTTATTATTCAATAATCAGATATATTTTGCTATTTTTGTCTTACGAAAAGACTGCATCCCAAGTTCAATATTTTACTATATAATTGTAATCCTGTCCAGTGGGCCTATGTATTTTATATCTGTCAATTCAAAAATGTTTCCTAAAGTGACAGGGGCTTTGTCATTTAATAATATTGTGATAGAGTTAGTTATAACTAATAATAATAAATAATAACTCTTTATTGTGCACCACAAAATAAAAATAAATAAATAACACACTACAGTTGGCAACAACAGGCGGTCGTATTTATTTATTTTTATTGCTAAAAAGCGATCTCTTCCAGCCAACCTTGCCTTGGTGGACACTAAATGCAAAATAATTATGAAAATGGTAGTGCAAAGTTGTTGAAAATGATTGACTAACACATAAACCTTTACAGATATTTTAAATATACTAATTTAAAATAGACACTACATAGTGTATACATAATATATGTATACATACATACAATGGCATCCATTAAATGAATTAACCACATCAACAACTAGGCCTAGGGAAGTGCCAATTATGCTGTTTAAGATGACTTTTCGAGATTAAGTGGACGAGAGTAAATCAAATTAACTACCTAACTACATCAGAGTTCACATTCAGAATAGTGTGGGACTATAAAACATATTTAAGTATATTACTACCCTCCAGTGACCCTCCTCTGGACGAGAACGACATCCCGGCGGGGCTGTGGCTGTGCCGCGAGTGCGCGGGCGCCGACGCCGACCAGCCGCCCTCCTCGCGCAGCAGCCGCGCTGTCTCGCCTGCCGATAGCAAGTCGGACACTGAGAAGAAGACCAGGCAAGCATTCAGCTTTGTTTGTGAGACAACGGTTACTGTTCATGCGGAAATCTGATATAGCCTTCCTCTTCAAATCTTTTTATTCTCATGGACGATATCTTCAAGGTTGATGTATCCTTCAGCTTATTGTGTTTTAGTACATGTCGAAGCGAAAACTGTAACGGCTCAGGCGGGGTCCGAAATCGCGTCTCCAATGGGCTTTTTCAGCCAACACAGGCGTCCAACCTATTGGACCAACTTTTTCAACTAAATGCTTCTTGCGAGTTCTTTGTAGCGCTTAATTCTAAACATTTAGTTTAGTTTTCATTCTTAACATGAATATTGTTTTCGTCAATCAGGTCTCTTCGCAACCGTTCCAACTCCACCAAGAAGACTGAAGAAGATGAGAAAGACAAGGAGACCAAAGAAAAAGAGACGGAGAAAGAATTAACTCCAATGGAGATCCTGGTGAAGGCAGCTCGAGTGATGAACCCGCGGCAGTTCGAGTTGCCCAGGGAGATGCGAGTGCCCTGCCCCTTCCCGGGAACTGACAAAGGTGAGCCATAAAAGCACAAACATAAAAGGAAAAAGAGGTGAAGTAAGATCATCACTGAAGATTAGTCTTTTGCAGTCTAAGAATCATAAGTTATCATATCATAAGTATTATAGGAAACAGTAAAAGTCATCCATATTTAACTAAAGATTGCTGAGCTTAGCTGCGTAGGAAAACTACAGTGTGCGCCTGCATGTTTTTTTTATATATGTGAACAATATTTCCAATTCTGTATGAAGCTTTTTTTTTCTAGAAAATGGTAATGGCAACGGGAAAAACGGCAACGGGTCCCTGGTGACCGTGGACGCGTGGGGCTGCGTGCCGCTGCCGGCCAAGTCGTGCTTCGTGTGCCGCGCCACCTGCAAGGTGGCTCCCCTGCTCGCCTGCGATTACTGCCCGCTGTACTTTCACCAGGTATGTATTGTCATCGGCACACACTTCAATGGTTGACTGTTGACTGTGTGTTTCTAAATAGAAATCTTACGTGTACGGAATGCTTTATGGGCATTATATCAATATTTTATAATATAATTCAGTGAATAAAGGATTTTGACCTTACAAACGGTCCGGTAGTTTTGAATTTTTGATATGTTGTCTAGGATGGTTAGTCAGTGCTTAAAATGCAAACTGCACAATTCCCCCCCCTCGGCGCCCGCCACCATATTGAAAAAACCGGCACTCTCTTCATATTTTTGCTCATATCTTCCTTTAGGAGCATTTTAGCTAAGAGAAAGCTTCGACAATATTATAGAGAGTTAAATTTACTACATTTTCCATTTTATATTTTGTTTCTAGGACAGATAGTTACGGAGATATCCACATTTAAAAAAACGTAAAAAATCGCAATTTCCAACTCAAAAACAAACTTCTGGATTAAATCTTCGTTTAGGAGCATTTTAGCTAGAACAGTGCTTGGGCAATTTTGTAGAGAATTAAATTTACTATAATTTACATTTCAAATTTTGTTTCTTGTATATACATTGTCGAAGCTTTCTTGTAGCTAAAATGCTCCCAAAAGAAGATATGAGCAAAAATATGAAGAGAGTGCCGGTTTTTTCAAAATGGCGGCGGGCGCGGAAGAGGGGGAATTGTGCATTTTGCATTTTAAGCACTGACTAACCATCCTAGACAACATATCAAAAATTCAAAACTACCGGACCGTTTGTAAGGTCACACATAGTACTTTAGTCTCTATTCACCGTATTAATAGTTATGTTGACAATTTTTTTTTGAGGATGTCAATCGATTCTATTTTTTATTGTGATCAAATGTCTATATGGGACTGACTACATTGAAACTGCTCTAAAAGTCAGAAATGACCGTCAAAGTTCAACATTCCTACGTAGCGCTAAAAACGCTCCATACAAAACGCGTCAGGCTAGTGACGTCACAGGCCGGTATTTGTACCAATCATTGTATGGAAAAATTAAGAAATTTGTCATTTTCACCGTGAAAAAGTGCGTTTAAGTTCATAGTTGTCGTACAATTATTGTTTCGTAAAATTATGAGGATTCTGAAAACATTTTCAAAATTTATTTTGGATTAAAAAAAAAATATCATAAAATTTGCGTACCTACCTTTGAAGTCACATATTTCCAAAAAAGATATATGCTTCTGGATTTTTTTCTTTGCTTCGTGAAATATTTAGCTAATTTTATTCATATAACTACAGTACGCTGTAGAATTCAACATCAGTCAAATAGCCTATTGGTTATTGGCCTACAGGTCGTATTTCTGAGTTCGGTAACTATATAGCCTTGTTTTGTCAGTCTTTCGATATTTTTCAAAGTTGCGGAGATATACAGTCATATGTTTTGTACAGGACTGTCTGGATCCCCCGCTGACCGCACTGCCGACCGGACGCTGGATGTGCCCTAACCACGTGGAGCAATATATTGTAAGTATTCCGCTATATTTAATGGATAGACCTAATTTTTAAAAGGCGTCGACTAATATTATTTTCGTCTTTTGCCAACCAGTAACAAATACCTACTTAAAACAAAGCTCTCATCACAGTATCAATCTACAAACTACGAGGTTTTGAAGAGTAGTGACAAAGTTTTTAGTGAGATTTGGTTGTCACCAGGCGATTTTTTCTCGTGGTAATTTTATGGTAATCCGGCGAAGTGCTAGTGGGACTCGCGCACGAAGGGGTCCGTACCATTATCTGTAAGTTTGTTGTATGGGAGCCCCCCTTAAATATTTATTTTATTTTATTTTTAGTATTTGTTGTTATAGCGGCATTAGAAATACATCATCTGTGAAAATTTCAACTCTAGCTATCACCGTTCTTGAGATACAGCCTGGTGACAGACGGACGGGGGACGGACGTACAGCGAAGTCTCAGTAATAGGGTCCCGTTTTTACCCTTTTGGTACGGAACCCTAAAAAACGAATTTTAAAGCCAGTTTGTGAATAACCCTAAAGTGTTTGCCGATCAGATAAGGAGAAGCCATCTAGAAAAACTGCGTGCCGTGCTATTCAAGAATGCATCTGACAGCTGTCAAAATCGAAAGTGTCAAACGCGCTAGTGTCGTGCTTCACAACTAGTGCTGTGCCGCGCGCGTTACCGGTTTATTAAGCTAGCTATTGCTAAGGATGTGACATCGCCCTCGTTTCATTTCAGGACTGGAAGCTGGTGAACTCGGTGTCGGCGACGGAGCGCGTGGCGCTGTGGGACCGGTTCTCGGCGCCGGTGGACCAGCAAGCCATCAAGATAGACTTCATACGACGCGCGAGAGCCAACTGCCCGTCCTTCCGGTAATATATGACGACTGATATAGCCTGGCTAATGAAATATTACTCCGGGAAATTAAAAAAATCTGCGGCTGGTCACACTTTGTGTAGTAGAGATTATATTTTTGATACTAGAAAATATTTTTGATTTTCTATGCACATCAGTACAGTCAACGACAAACACATATGTTTACACCTTCTAACCAAATACAAGGCGAAAAATAAAATGTAGTGTAAATAAGACCTAGCACGATGATACCATAATCCATAATATTAATCCATCACCAAAAAATTACATAAGTACTATGCTAAATTTCAACTCAACGGAATGTTAGAACTAGTACATAAAATATCAATATTATTTATAGAAGACCCACCTACTAAATTGTTTAAATCATAGACAATTGGTGATACCACAAGAAAATATCTGTCAACATTATTTGGCTAGCCATACTCTATTAAATTCTGCAACATACTATAGTTGTATTAATAAAATTAGGTAAAGATTCCATGAAACTAAGAAAAACTTTTTTTTAAATATTTGATTTCAAAGGTACGCAAATTTTATATATTTTTTTAATGCAAAAGATATTTAGAAATTGTTTTCAGATTTATCATTTAAGCCATATGAAAGCTGTTATTAACGCCGCTATCCCTGGGCAAGACCGTCACTTGTTTGGCTGTACATTAAACAAATAAAAGAGAAAGTAGACGTCCTGTCTAGTGATGGGCCGCGAGAATATTCTCGTTCCCGAGAATATTCTCCTGGGGAATATTTCCGGAAATTTCCTTTGTTCCCGAGAATATTCTCCAAAATGGGGAACATTGAACTTTTCCTAGTACTAGAGATAATTTTAGTACCAGAAAGTTATAATTTGGCATGGTTATACATATAAGTCATTTTGACAAATTGGTAGAACAAATTCTTGGAAAAATACTTTTTTACTTTACCTCCCCCTATAATAAAGTGGGGATGTCTTTTTTTTCTAGTCTACCCCATGGTGTGATATGTCGTTGGATAGGCCTTACAAAATGTTGCAGGTTTGTTGCAACAATTTTCCGATTTATAGATCTGTTTGTGAAATATCAAACTTTAAATTGCAAATTTTGGGAGTTCTTGGGTATTGGCTATATAAACGCTGCTAGGGTAGGCTTTACAAGTTTACGAGTAATAATAGTCAACCAACTCATAAAGGGTACTTAGAGAAGTAAAACTTGAAACTTGTATGACTTTGTTAGCAGTTAGCAGAAAAAAATCATTAACACTGACGCGCTGCCACAAAACGATTCATCTGGCCCAGCATGACATATTTTATGAATCTGCAATCAGATTGGTTTCGTGTTTGTGTCCATTTTACGGTAGTATGATCTAGTGTTTTTGTTGGTAGGTTAATTCGGAAGCTTCTCGCCTAGCTACCTCCTACTCCAATAACACCATGCTGCAGAAATAATTCTAAGAGCTGAAAATTTCTTGAACACAGGTTATCTTCCCGCAAACTCATTTTGTAATGACACTGTTGTAGACATAGACTGCGCCAAATTTAAATCTGAAGCAGACACATATTGAAGTTGTGGAAGCAGTTTTCCAAATCGAAGACGTGTACAACACAGCGCAACAACTTCGACCAAGATGATATCTGTTCAGCTATTACAAGGAAGAGCGGTAAGTCAATTAACGGATTTGAAATCAATGCATGTGTCTTCTCTTGGCTGGTTTTGAAACTACTGACGGATCAAACGAGGTTACCGACCAGTCGGTAGGATCTCGCTGCATTTAAGAAGATCTTTGAAACCAGAAGTTGGCCTGGAATCTTTAAAGACGTCAAGCCGCGCGAAAAACAGTCGGCATGATTTTCCGCTACAGAGACATGGCAGAAATAATCCACTAAAAGTGCGCCAAATATGCGCCTCATTGATGGGGCGAATAACGTTTCCAGCAATAAGTTACGGTTGAATCCGAAAATGAAAATGAGAAGATGTCTTCTAATTCCGTAAAATCTACTGAGGAGTCGAAGACTATAAGATAGGGAAGGGGCCTAGGGGAGAAACCGAACAGAAGGGAAACAAGATTGTTAGTCTTTTGATTATTTTAAGTCAACTTCGGAAACGATGACTAAGATATAACTTTGAAGTCACAAGTGGAGCTAGGACAAGCGGTGGCGGCACTCAAATCAAAGCAACTACCAAGAACAGAAACATGATAGCTTAAATCCAAAGTGATGAGACGATGACTACAAGAGACACTCTCGGAGGCAGAGTCCCCGTATTTAGATAATAAACACAACTTTGAACTTTCAAGTCACGAGTAGATTTACGAAGCGGAGGGCTCGGGGGGGATGAGCCCCCGCACCAAAACAAGACTTCTCTTCTTGATCTTGTAATATATTTGTGATTGCGGCTATGGAACCCTGCCTGCACCTCTAGCACAACTTTGACACCAGACTCTTTCTCGCGCGAGAAATGCTACCTATCCCTTTCTGTACAGTAACGTGAGAGAGTGACGGGTGATGCTATGTCGCGCGAAATGAGTCGCGAACCATAGTTGTGCTAGATGGGCTGGAGTATCAACATTGGCTTGGATCCAACTGATAAAGAAAAATAATTTTATCAAATATTGCAAAAGATTAAATGCTGATATTCACTTTTTTTATGTTTCTGGCAGTGTATTTAAGTAATGAATTATGGCATGCCTGTCTTTGGTACTACTATACACTACCTATTTAAAATACTATTGAAATAATGAAATAAATATATACATAAAAACGATAAAAACTAAATAAAATACAATTATTTTGCTAATTGCGTTGACAACACACGTGTTTTCTCTATTCCTTCTCTATCAGAAATTAACTTGCTTGTCTCATTGGTATTTATTTTACCATGTTATTCCTGAGAGCAATTTAAAAACTTGCGGAATATTCCTCGGAAACAATGAGAATATTCCCGGGAACATTGAGAATATTCCCGGAGAACAATGAGAATATTCTCGAGAACATAGGAAATTTACATTTACAGCTGACTTTTTATATTTTTTTCTATTGAATTGTTAACCTATTAAATAGATAAGCATTTACTTATATAGAGAAAGTCATAAAATAAATGTTATTCATATACAAATCCTAAATTCCCCTATATTCCCCTCATGGGGAATGTTTCCGAGAATATTTCCGAGAATATTCTCGCCTGGGGAATATTCTCGGAAACGGCCCATCACTAGTCCTGTCGTATAGGGAAGTCGAGGGAGTGGCTATGGACTAAGTTAGAGGGAAAAAATTACACACTTTATCAGCTACACCGACTTTGAATCTTATTTTTTTTTTCTTTATTGGCACACTTAACAGATTAAATTCATTTAAATATATATATATATATATATATATATATATATATATATATATATATATATAAAGGACAGGCATTGCAGATAAATGTCTTCCAAAATAAGCATGCACATCATGATTTTAACAATATATGTAGGTACATTGAAAAAATATCCTAAAATAAAAATTATTATAAATCTAATATTATTATAATGGCTAAACTGTTTAATTTAACATTCTATTTAAATATTTTATACATATTGAGCATTTTGAATTAGAATAACAAAACATTCAAAGCTGTGTAAACAGAGATGGCGTTTAACGCGAGAGCAATTCTACAATCTGCCTCCTGAATACCAAAAATCGTGGATTGAAAATGTCGATGTTATTATTTTTTGACACTAGGTCGTTGTACTGACGGCACATTCTTACTATTACTACTTATATTTCTGATGGTGATGGTAATAACCAGGTTTGTTCCAGTGTGAAGGTGCCAGTGGGAGTGAGAGGCAGAGTGCTGGTGCCGGCGATGGTGCGCCAGCACTACGCGCGGCCGCCGCCGCTGCTGCCGAGTCGCCGCGAGTACGTGCGATGCCGGGGCGGTCAGTGTCACATTACATCATACCACAGACAACCCCCACTAGACGGAGCATGTAAGGCGACCCGCGCGCACCAACGATATGGTACGGCAGAACATTAAACTATCAACACGAAAAAAAAAAAAAAAAAAACGGCGGCCACCGTTTAGTTGCGTCCTTGTTTATGATCCATGCGTACGTCAACGAAAAAATCAATTAAATAAATAACATGGTAAATTGTAGTGTTAAGTGGTGTAGAGACCTCATAAACATGGACGCAACTAAACGGTGGCCGCCGTGTTGGTACTTTAATGTTCTGCCGTACCATATCGTTGGTTGAGTCGCCTTACATGTGCCTTACATGCTCCGTCTAGTGGGGGTGGTCTGTGCATCACACCAACACGACGGCCCATGAGTACGCGCGAGCAGCGGTAGCGGTAGCGGTAGCGGTGAGGCACGCCACGAGCCGCCGCGCGCGGTTGCCGCTCCATTTGTTCCCACTCGCCACTACGCCAAGACCGTTACATATTTGCGCTTTATTTAAACCGGATGGAGCAGAGGACGTCGCCATCGCCATCCCGAATGGTCTCGGGCTTCGCACTTGAAGATTCCGGTAGAAAGGAAAGTCTAAATGTTGCACCTACAATAATGGAATCGCCCTGTTGCTTTCTTACAGTTTATCACCTCTATTTGAAACTACACATAAGATATTTTTCTTTTTTCTCAAGCGTATGCAATGAATTAAAAAAGTATAACTCAGCTGAAATTCCTTTACAGTTCTCTAGAGTTGTTCCGCCAGAAACGTGATACTTCAAAGCCTGGTATAACGACATTTCAATGCATGTTTGAGAAAAGTTTTTTTTGTTCAGTTCTCAAAAACCTCCAAGCCACCAGCGACTACGAAGCATCGGAGGAAGAAGAGGACGGACCCAAACACACCATCTGCCTGAACCTGTCGTGTCCGCAGTACAGCGGCGGGCGCTGTCCGCACTCGCAGCAGCCGCACACGTCGAGGCGCTCGCGCACGCCCGGCGTCGAGCGCGCGGACCTCAAGGGGGCCAGCGAGGAGGATGCTGCGGATGATCTCAAAGCTATTACTGAGCCAAAGGTACTACTTACAAATCTATATTGATTCTACACCCCCGACCTTAGAGATAACCCCGAACAAAAACCAATTGCGTAGTTTATGGTCAGTCAAAAAAAAACCTTTCAGGGGTCTTTTTGCTCGAAACTAATGTTGTATGGAATTCCTTTTAGGAAGTAGGCAATCTTGTAGGGATAACGCTTCGACAATAATGTAATGTACTATTATTTTAAATGAAACATATTTATATTCATATTTATTGGTAATATTCTTTTACACGTCAACATATGATTCGGACCCGAAATTTGATTCTTATTCCTCAAAAAAATAGGTGCCAAATGAACTTCATGACACGGATATTTAAAATGTAGATTAGTGATTGTTTCCTCGCATATTTGGAGAAAAGCACTATACAGGCCTCGGCGGTGTCATTTCGTGGAATCGTATTAATTAAAGGACTCTGCTACGCCTTATCCTTCAAAATCATACTCAACCAAGAACTGACTTTTCCCGGCCTCTGCAGTAATGTACTATTCCCTCCAAGTTGGTCCTATAACATTTTGGTGAAGAGCTGATGACGGGATCCACGAGGTATCGAGAGAGCTATGGCGATTTATGTGTTTTTTATAATAAATTAAATTTTAATAAATACATTTATTTCAATACAACAACATTTTTTACAATAGCATCTTTTACAGAGGGTCCTTAAAATTAGAGACTACTTCTGAATGTCACTATCGTGAATGTCTTGTGACTGTTTGCTTACAATCTCTTTTATTAATTGGATAAATATTTAAGTTTATTAATTCGATTATTAATACGAGGACCGTTAAAAGCGATTTTTTTTTTATGAAACTAGTGTGAAATTGCCTTTCCGGTTTTCCTACGTTATGTGCTCTTCGAGAGGTGTCAATTTTGTTCTTGTTATAATATAGTGTTGAGTGGAATTTAAGGATCGTGGATAAAACAAAAAGTTGCCTAACTGTTAAGACTTTAGCAGTATCGTAGAGCATTTGTGTGGGATGCATGAAAGGAAGGAAGAGCATCACTTTCAGAACTGCACGTTGAGCAATTTCGAGCGCGTACAAAGAAGTTTTAGGAGCTCCCCCCCTGATAGACACACAGTAAGTCAGTAGTGATTGACATAATGCCAGGTATACACGTTTTAGGAGCGGTTCGTCAGCCAAATGTCTTAGATTTTTAAAGATGTAAATAAGTTTGCGGACTCTACCACAGAGTAATTCAATATGTGCTCCAAAGTTGAGGTAAGAGTCCACTATAATGCCTAGGTACTTAATCTTTTCAGTTTTAGCTAAAGGATGACAAGAGCAAGGACCACCCTGTTGTGGGACACAAGAGACATGGACTATAAGGGACAGGTGAAGCGGTGGTTGGCCAGAAGTCCTTATAGAATGTGTTATAAATTTTGTCTTATCCACATTTAGAGTTAAAAGGAATCAAGCCATTTGGTGACCAAATTTAGACCATTTTGAGCGTTTACAAAATTTTCTTCGCAAGTATCTTCGGAGAAGAGAAGAACAGTGTCATCCGCGTATGCAATTATTCTACCATTTGGAAGATCTATTAGGCAAACGTCATTAATGTACACCAGAAAGAGAGTAGGTCCTAGTATGCTACCCTGAGGGACTCCATAAGTTACGCTTCGATCACGACGCCTTATTTCATCCATTGAGACGCATTGCTGTCTATTACATGTAATCCTGGAAGATTTGAAGTGGTTTGCCTCTGATACCAATGTGTTCTAACTTTTCTACGAGGATGGGAACAGACACAGTATCAAAGGCCTTTGCTAGATCGATATATATCGAATTATCGATATGCATTTCTTGCCATCATCCAGGTGGTTACTTACATATTGCGTGAGCTCATGAACAGCATCATTTGTAGATTTTCCACAACGAAAACCGAACTGATTTTGTGAGAGTAAGTTATATTTTTTTCAAGGTACAATATCAGTCTTACATTTAAAATTCGTTCAAGGATCTTAGATAGGATGGTAGTATTGATATTGGACGATAGTTACATGGTTGAGATTTGTTTCCACTTTTAAATATTGGCAAAACTAAAGATTTTTTGAGAGCCTCAGGAAAATAAGTATAGTAAGTTATAAAATAAATATAGTAAGTTATTCGGTTGTTCTTGGAAATACAATACGTTGAAGTGGAATAAATACGTTTTTTGGTGGAAAAGAGATTATTTACTGTAAACTTGTTAATTTAATGTATAGGTAATTAAATTACTGAGTAACATAACATGCCAACGTTAATGTATAACCGACTAGGACAGCAAATTGTGCTGTAGTTTGTAGTAAAACTAAAATCATTGCTCAGGAGGAGATGGGCTCAACGAGCGAGTCAGACTCGGACATGGAGTACGAGTCTCCGGTGAAGCGGCGGCGCGAGGCGGCCAGCGAGGCCGACGTGCTGCGCGCGGCGGTGGACGACCAGCTCAAGAAGCTGGACCGGAGCCTCGTCCGGCTGCTGGCGTGGCAGCGGCTGCAGCAGGTGAGGCTCACTCGCACATGGAGTACAGTCTCCGTGAAGCGGCGGTGGACGACCAGCTCAAGAAGCTGGACCGGAGCCTCGTCCGGCTGCTGGCGTGGCAGCGGCTGCAGCAGGTGAGGCTCACTCGCACATGGAGTACAGTCTCCGTGAAGCGGCGGTGGACGACCAGCTCAAGAAGCTGGACCGGAGCCTCGTCCGGCTGCTGGCGTGGCAGCGGCTGCAGCAGGTGAGGCTCACTCGCACATGGAGTACAGTCTCCGTGAAGCGGCGGTGGACGACCAGCTCAAGAAGCTGGACCGGAGCCTCGTCCGGCTGCTGGCGTGGCAGCGGCTGCAGCAGGTGAGGCTCACTCGCACATGGAGTACAGTCTCCGTGAAGCGGCGGTGGACGACCAGCTCAAGAAGCTGGACCGGAGCCTCGTCCGGCTGCTGGCGTGGCAGCGGCTGCAGCAGGTGAGGCTCACTCGCACATGGAGTACAGTCTCCGTGAAGCGGCGGTGGACGACCAGCTCAAGAAGCTGGACCGGAGCCTCGTCCGGCTGCTGGCGTGGCAGCGGCTGCAGCAGGTGAGGCTCACTCGCACATGGAGTACAGTCTCCGTGAAGCGGCGGTGGACGACCAGCTCAAGAAGCTGGACCGGAGCCTCGTCCGGCTGCTGGCGTGGCAGCGGCTGCAGCAGGTGAGGCTCACTCGCACATGGAGTACAGTCTCCGTGAAGCGGCGGTGGACGACCAGCTCAAGAAGCTGGACCGGAGCCTCGTCCGGCTGCTGGCGTGGCAGCGGCTGCAGCAGGTGAGGCTCACTCGCACATGGAGTACAGTCTCCGTGAAGCGGCGGTGGACGACCAGCTCAAGAAGCTGGACCGGAGCCTCGTCCGGCTGCTGGCGTGGCAGCGGCTGCAGCAGGTGAGGCTCACTCGCACATGGAGTACAGTCTCCGTGAAGCGGCGGTGGACGACCAGCTCAAGAAGCTGGACCGGAGCCTCGTCCGGCTGCTGGCGTGGCAGCGGCTGCAGCAGGTGAGGCTCACTCGCACATGGAGTACAGTCTCCGTGAAGCGGCGGTGGACGACCAGCTCAAGAAGCTGGACCGGAGCCTCGTCCGGCTGCTGGCGTGGCAGCGGCTGCAGCAGGTGAGGCTCACTCGCACATGGAGTACAGTCTCCGTGAAGCGGCGGTGGACGACCAGCTCAAGAAGCTGGACCGGAGCCTCGTCCGGCTGCTGGCGTGGCAGCGGCTGCGGCAGGTGAGGCTCACTCGCACATGGAGTACAGTCTCCGTGAAGCGGCGGTGGACGACCAGCTCAAGAAGCTGGACCGGAGCCTCGTCCGGCTGCTGGCGTGGCAGCGGCTGCAGCAGGTGAGGCTCACTCGCACATGGAGTACAGTCTCCGTGAAGCGGCGGTGGACGACCAGCTCAAGAAGCTGGACCGGAGCCTCGTCCGGCTGCTGGCGTGGCAGCGGCTGCAGCAGGTGAGGCTCACTCGCACATGGAGTACAGTCTCCGTGAAGCGGCGGTGGACGACCAGCTCAAGAAGCTGGACCGGAGCCTCGTCCGGCTGCTGGCGTGGCAGCGGCTGCAGCAGGTGAGGCACACTCGCACATGGAGTACAGTCTCCGTGAAGCGGCGGTGGACGACCAGCTCAAGAAGCTGGACCGGAGCCTCGTCCGGCTGCTGGCGTGGCAGCGGCTGCAGCAGGTGAGGCTCACTCGCACATGGAGTACAGTCTCCGTGAAGCGGCGGTGGACGACCAGCTCAAGAAGCTGGACCGGAGCCTCGTCCGGCTGCTGGCGTGGCAGCGGCTGCAGCAGGTGAGGCTCACTCGCACATGGAGTACAGTCTCCGTGAAGCGGCGGTGGACGACCAGCTCAAGAAGCTGGACCGGAGCCTCGTCCGGCTGCTGGCGTGGCAGCGGCTGCGGCAGGTGAGGCACACTCCAACATGGAGTACAGTCTCCGTGAAGCGGCGGTGGACGACCAGCTCAAGAAGCTGGACCGGAGCCTCGTCAGGCTGCTGGCGTGGCAGCGGCTGCAGCAGGTGAGGCTCACTCGCACATGGAGTACGAGATTCTGGTGAGCGAGGACAAAATCATTCTGAGCGTTAAAATGAAAATTAGATTTAATTGAGGGGCCCTGGACTTGTAATTTTCCTTAGACTTAGTTAAATACGTAATCGGCCACCAGGAGCCTGTTGTCTCGGGGCATTGTAACCCCGCGGAGCTGAAACTATCATTTGTGTCGTCCCGCTTGGTTTCGCTAAAAGGTATATATTTGCAGATCCTGGTGGGCGAGCAGTGCCACGGCCCCTGGGCGCGGCTGCCGCTGTCGGCGGAGGCGGAGGCGCTCGTGCTCGCCGCCGTGCCGCGCGCGCGCCTGGCGCGGCACGGCTTCCAGCACGTGGCGCTGCCGTCCGAGCTGCTGTCGCGCGCCGAGCGCGAGCGCATCGCCAGCGCGGTGTGGGGCGCCGCGCCCGCCCCGCCGCCCGCCCAGCCCCGCCCGCCGCCCGCCGCGCGCCTGCGCGCCGCCGCCTGCCCCGTGCACCGCCCCAGCAGGTGTGTGTCATATACAGCAGGTGTGTGTCATGTACAGCAGGTGTGTGTCATGTACAGCAGGTGTGTGTCATATACAGCAGGTGTGTGTCATGTACAGCAGGTGTGTGTCATGTACAGCAGGTGTGTGTCATATACAGCAGGTGTGTGTCATGTACAGCAGGTGTGTGTCATGTACAGCAGGTGTGTGTCATGTACAGCAGGTGTGTGTCATATACAGCAGGTGTGTGTCATGTACAGCAGGTGTGTGTCATGTACAGCAGGTGTGTGTCATGTACAGCAGGTGTGTGTCATGTACAGCAGGTGTGTGTCATGTACAGCAGGTGTGTGTCATATACAGCAGGTGTGTGTCATGTACAGCAGGTGTGTGTCATGTACAGCAGGTGTGTGTCATGTACAGCAGGTGTGTGTCATATACAGCAGGTGTGTGTCATATACAGCAGGTGTGTGTCATGTACAGCAGGTGTGTGTCATGTACAGCAGGTGTGTGTCATATACAGCAGGTGTGTGTCATGTACAGCAGGTGTGTGTCATATACAGCAGGTGTGTGTCATGTACAGCTGGTGTGTGTCATATACAGCAGGTGTGTGTCATGTACAGCAGGTGTGTGTCATGTACAGCAGGTGTGTGTCATGTACAGCAGGTGTGTGTCATGTACAGCAGGTGTGTGTCATGTACAGCAGGTGTGTGTCATATACAGCAGGTGTGTGTCATGTACAGCAGGTGTGTGTCATGTACAGCAGGTGTGTGTCATGTACAGCAGGTGTGTGTCATATACAGCAGGTGTGTGTCATGTACAGCAGGTGTGTGTCATATACAGCAGGTGTGTGTCATGTACAGCTGGTGTGTGTCATATACAGCAGGTGTGTGTCATATACAGCAGGTGTGTGTCATGTACAGCAGGTGTGTGTCATGTACAGCAGGTGTGTGTCATATACAGCAGGTGTGTGTCATGTACAGCAGGTGTGTGTCATATACAGCAGGTGTGTGTCATGTACAGCTGGTGTGTGTCATATACAGCAGGTGTGTGTCATATACAGCAGGTGTGTGTCATGTACAGCAGGTGTGTGTCATATACAGCGCCGCCGCCTGCCCCGTGCACACGCCCATCAGGTGCCATATGAATATGCATTGACCAATTTTCAGCATTTGAGTAATGAATATATTGTTGCAGATCAGGCCTCGGCGACGGGCTGGGGCGGCCGGTGCCCATGCGGCTCTCGCGGCTCACGTTCGGCGCCGACTCGGGCTGCGACGTGCTGCTGGACGCCGCGCAGTGCCGCTACGTGTCCCGCCTGCACGCCACCATCTTCTACGACGAGGTGTGTTGTGTTGCGTCGCTCACTGTGCGGGTGCGGGGTGTGTGTCACTGTGACGTCTTGTCGGGTAGACAAAATATAAATGTTCCAAGACGGCTTTCAGTCGGCGTTTCTTGTGCGTTATACGGGCGCAGTCGATAGGAACACATTCTGGATGAACCGATTGTGAGTATTGATATTAATTAGCATACAATCCTAAAATACTGCGACCATCGGGTTACGCACCTATCTGGATGACATAATTGTTTTCTGTCATTAAATCCGCCATTTTGTACTTATACATTCGATCGTAGCTTTTGAAAGATTAGAGAGTGATTCCTATTTTGTATCGGCAGGTGACGGGCCACTTCGAGCTGATCAACTACTCGGAGTGGGGCTCGCTGGTGGACGGCGTGCTGTACGCGGCCGACGTGGGGGAGCGGCCGGGGGCGGGGCCGGGGGCGGGGCAGGGGGCGGGGCCGGGGGAGGGGGAGGCGCGCGCGCAGGCCGTGCGCGACCTCGTGCGCCGCCGCATGCCCGACAACAGGTATATATCTATAGATATACATTGACGGCCGAGTCGCAGTGAAACTATAAAGCAGAGTAGCTAAAAACCATCATGACACTCAGATTATGTTTGTATTCGCTCGCTCGTTCAAATAATCACTTCGTATCACAATAGCTTACTTTAGCCCCTTGACTAACAATCTAGAGGTACGTACGCATTTGAGCAACTCGGGCCAAGGCACGCTTGCTCCGAACGGCGAGCTGCTCGCGAGCAAAACTTGCACATTTTATACCCGGGTGGGGCAACGCGCTCGCGGCGTTGGACAAAATGGCGTCAGACGCGATAAAAGCGGTTGCTGCGTTTATTGTAATTCATCAAATAAACAAAATGAAGAGAAATCTCCACAGTGGTGGATGAAATAGTTTTATAAAAATCGTGATCACCAGCAAACGTAGTCGAGTTAGTACCTAGGCGCCGTGCGCACTGACAAGTCAGAACGTGTCCGCGCGCGCCGCTCGCGGGCACGCTCGGATACACGTCCACATGACTCTTGGCCGTCTGAATCCGTACGCACCTTAGTAGTTAAGGCCGGTTTTAGTGTCGCACTGACCGTCGGTACTGATTGTACCGCACCAACCAATAATGTATTAACTTCAGGGAGCGCTTCAGAATGAAGCTGACGGGTTCGTGCGGACGCCCGCGCTCTTTGAAGTTAATAATGACGATCAGTGCGACACTAAAACCAGCCTAAAGAGCCGGGGTTGGCCTGGGGTACTCGAGGCTGCATCACGAATAATATAACCAGTAGATTGACTATAAAAAAAGCTTAGCTTAAGAATTCACTTAAAACAGGCCATAAAACGTTGACCGAGAGAAAAAAACCTCTTTTTCCACACTTCGCGCCATGCAGTTTAATAAATAAAAACACATAGATTCAACTTTTGATACGTTTACCGATTAAAATGTTATTACATCTAAGGTGAATTATGAATTGATCGCCATTAAACATGCTGGTATAAGATGGAGTGTTCACCCGCAGGATCAACGGTTCCCGGGCCGTGTGTCCGCCGCCGTGCCGGTGCGCGCCGGCGCCCGGCGGCGCGGCCGGCGCGTGGGAGGGCTCGGCGCTGGTGGCGCACGGCGCGCTGCTGCAGTTCGGCTGCCTCATGTTCGTGTTCAGCGACGCCGCCGCCTGCGCCTTCCCCTGCGAGCAGGGCACACGCCCGCCCGCGATATAGTGCGCGTGTGTGTACAGGGACTGTTATATACGCGTCGCCAGCACCGCCGGCTGGAGCGTCCAATGCCGGGATTTTTCATACAAAAATCCCGGGATCGCGGGATTGTTCGTACAAAATATCCCGGGATGCCGGCATTGTTCATACACAATATCCCGGGATGTCGGCATTGTTCATACAAAATATCCCAGGCAGCCGGCATTGTTCATACAAAATATCCAGGCAGTCGGCATTGTTCATACAAAATATCCCAGACAGCCAGCATTCTTCATTATTTATTATAAAAAAAAAACCGGTATTGGAAGCCTTACCGCCGGCAGCGATAGTGCCCGTGTAGTGATAGTGTACAATGACTATCGTCTGTTGACAACCAAAACTCAGTAAGTAACAAATACCTACTTAAAACAAAACTCGTATCTAATTATCAACCTACAAACTAGATACGAGGTTTTGAAGAGTAGTGACAGAAATTTTAGTGAGTTTTGCTTGTCACCTGGCGATATACACGGTGGAGAAAGTGAATATTGGACATTTGAGTGAATAGTGATAGTGAATTTGTGAATATTGGATGTGAGAATGCTGGATGGAGTTGTGTCCGCTGTGACGTAAGAATTTTGAATGGTCTGACTGATATTATAACCTAGTACAGTGCATGAGCTGCCAGAATACAGTTCGCTTGTTATACCTGTCCCGCTCGCTCATACGCGATCCAGATAAGGACCTCTCAGTTCTCACGCCAAATCGAATCGCAATCTGAAAACTCACGGATTGTAATTTAGCCTATTTATCTTATAATCTTACTGGGACTCATTCGAAATGAATTAACTTTTCGGTTTTATTGGCTTTGGCTGTGTGTACCTGTTAGCCATTTATTAAAAATTAATCTTCTGTATGAACATTGTATGCAGAAGGCACTAGGAAGTTTCTTTATCATGGCAGCAAAACTTTCTTTGATAACTTTAAGTGGCGTTATATATGAAAGTAAATAGCCTGGATGCTATGAAATGTGCTGAGTTAACTGAGCAATAACATAGCTTAGTTTTATTTTCATATTAGTCTTATTTGATAGACAAACATCCGAACTAAAAAAAAACCCCAGAAATAAGAAGGCATTATTTCACTGGATAGTGGTTCTGTAGCTCAGTTGGAGGAGTAATGTTCCGGTTAAAGAGAGGTTGGGGGTTTGAGTCCGACTTGCACTGCAGTGTATGACATACAATTTTGGCTTCTATTTATCCATTGTATCTTATATAAGTTGTATATTATATTTAAAAAAACACCATGGTTAATTATAACTACATAAACTATACACTCATCTGTATTAAGAAAAAGCTGTGTATTTTGTGTTCTAAAGTTTGTTTAGCAGATATGAAAAGTAAGAAATGTTTACATTATATTTACGTCGTCATGTCCAGGATTCGGTAATTCGGGTGGATATGTACCTAAACTTTGACGGCGGCTTTGTTCAGTTGTAGGTACAGGCGGTTTTGTTTAGGTTTAGGTATGAGATAGCAATAGCATTTTGTTAAATTGAGGTAAGTATCCACCCGAATTTCCGATCACTGGTCATATGAATTATCATTATCATGTATATTAAGCATTGTATATACCCATTTCATGACACTGAGGAATTGATAGCGAAATAAGTTGCGTTTAAATATATTTTAAAAGCCTGATTATAAATATAAATATTGTTTGATGTCTGACGTTAGTAGTAGTGAATAAACAAAATAATTAAGGTCACGCGTAATGAAAACTAGCGCTACTTCCGATTTTTCTATCACTACCAACAATATAGTAACAAATATACATTGTACCAAGCAAAGTAGTGACATTTAGACGTTGTTCATCGAATGTATAGTACGCTTATTGTACAAGTTCAATGCAAAACTATAATTTTAATACAACTATACTGTAGCTAGGTAATGTAGGTTGATGATGTTTATGTTTGTGGAATAAACTGCATTTTTAACATTACTGTATTTAATTTTTGCCCTTAGAAATAGGTAAGGAAGTAATAAAAAAGAAATATCTGAAAACCACACTCAACTCGATCTAGTCCCAAAGGGCCAGTACAGACGGACAGAAATTGAACTGCAATCAAATTGCAAAATGGCACTTCGAGTGCAGCTAGCTGCAGTTGGTGTGACTGCATCAAAACTGCAAACCGACTGTGCAGTCCGCTTACAGTTGCCTCGGTCGGCAGTCGGTGTGCAGTCCTGTCAACCGCACACCGACTGCACGGTCGTAATGCAGTCAGACTGCAGTTGAACGACTAGAATATAATAAAAATTCTGTGAAATTATTTTTCGCCAAAAGAGCTCCCAATAAAATGACCCAGTGGTTTGTTAATAAAGTACTTTATTCACAAATCATCGTCCTCAGGATGATCAGCTTCGTAGCTTATCTGTGATTGGTGCTACTATCAGACCTCTTATATACTCATTCTTTATTCTGTCCAATCTCGTTACCCCACACATCCATACTTCCATACTGTCTGTCTGTTACCTCTTCACGCTTAAATCGCTGAATCGATTTCGATGAAATTTGGCATGGAGATAGTTTAAGATGCGAGGAAGGAAATAGGATAGTTTTCATCCTGGAAATTATCCCTAAAAAGATTGAAAAGTGAGTAAGTAATTCATGATGACATTGATGACCCTGTAGGAAATGTAATGATTAGACCAAAAGCACAATTGCTGTTACATTTGCTTAGGCGCTTTTAATAATTCCTTTTATTAATTAAGGTGATTACGTGATTAGGTGGATATCTATCGTGTTGTAGTACGAGATTGCTTTCATACTTCCAAGTTCTACGCGGACGTAGTCGCGGGCAAAAGCTAGTAAACAATAAAACGTTCCAGTATTTTGATAAAGTATATTATAATCACGAATCATCGTCCTCAGGCTCATCAAAATCCCTAATCTTCACATCGGCGTCCTCCCCGTACTGTATGATATTGTCTATGGTCAGCAGGATGTCGTCCACACTCTCTTCCCGCTTGATGTCCAGCGGGTAGAACCGCACGAGGCTGAAGTTCTCGATGACCTCGCCGATCGCCTCCGTCAACTTCGCGTGCTTCTCGTGCCAGCGGGAGTTGGAGTTGCGCATGTCTGCCAGCAACACGTGCGGGTCGGGGTCTAGGTAGCTGTAGAAACATTTTATTATGATAGGGTACAAACAAATAACAAAATCCACTTTATTGCACACCTCAAATAGGTACACAGGGATACAAAAAATGAGAGATATACAGTAAAAAATTGACAGAGGTTAACAACAGGCGGTCTTATCGCTAAATAGCGAGGGAATTAATGCAATTAAACGAGATGTCTAAACATTATAGGTATTATTTAAATAGGCATGACAATTCTTTTTTGAGGATGTCAATCGATTCTTTTTTTTATTGCGATCAAATGTCTATATGGGACTAACCTACACTTAGACTGCTCTAATTCAGAAATGACCGCCAAAGTTCAACATTCCTAAGGAGCGCTAAAAACGCTCCATAAAAATGGCCACCTAAAAACGCTCCATAAATATGTTATGGAGACAATACGTAGTGAAAAAGTGCGTTAAAGTTCATGGCTATCGTACAAAAATTGTGTTTTTAATAAAATAATTAGTAATCTCAGGAAAAATATAAAAACAGTGATCACATCCTTTTCTAAGCGGAATACAGAAAAATAATAAAATACGGTATTTGATGACAGCTCAAATCAGCTACTCTTTATCAAATGTCAAAAACGATCTGTTAGTATGAACCTTCTATGATGATACAGACGTGACGTCATAAAAAGCAGTAGTCAAAACACGTCTTCTTTTTAGTTATTGTACAATTAAAAATAGTATAATGTCCAAAAGTTAGTGATAGTTTATTTGGTTCCGCGTATTTTTTAATGTGGTTTCAATGCCACAATTTATATTCACTATAGTCAAACACCGTATTGTACTTTTAAAAATATGAAATGTCAATTATGGAGTGGCCAGGGCCCCGGCATGCTTTAAGCCGGGCTCACTCACCTATCTAACTGACTCCGGGCGGATTTGCCGAGGAGGTCCATCTTGGAGAGGATGTTCACGTGTGGCAGCTCCAGGTTCACCATCACGCTCAGTGCTGCCATTGTGCCTGAGGAAGAACAATATGTTTACAATTTAGATGCAATATGAATATAGGTATACTGCTGGTCTAGCACAACTACGCTTAAGGCTGATTTAGACGAAGACAATTTTGAGACGCCTAAATTACGGCGCCTCGAAAACGCACCGTATAAACACTTTCCGCGCCATTTTTTCGCGGCATGCCAGCGCTGGCGCGGAATAGAACACGGGCCTATTTTTTGGCGCCAGTGACCCCCGCCCGCGTCTCTCGCTGCCACTAATGACTGGTACTGAAAAAAAGCACTGTGTAAACACGACTGGCGGCGAGATTTAGGCGGCTGAACATAGTCATTGTCTAAACGGTCGGAGGTGTGCTGTGCGGTAATCACTGGCGCCGTCATTTAGGCGTCTCAAAATTGTCTTCGTCTAAATCAGCCTTTAGCGATTCTTGTTGCGCGCGATAGCGCTACCCGTCACTCTTTCACATTACTGTACAGAACGAGACGGGTAATTATCTCGCGCGTGAAAGTCGCGTATGACAGTTATGCTAGAGGCATAGGTATAGGTTTTCCGCAACTCGACGTCTTACAATGCGCCTATTTTGAGTATAGGGTTGCTGGTCCCTTGATGTTGCCGATGACTTCTGGGAATGACCTCGGAGATATATATTAATTATGAATATATATATTTTTTAAATTTCAGATGTGTGTTCTGGATTCATTTGGCAGACGTGCTCAGCCCTCTCGTCTCATTTGAGCTTTGCGGCCTTGAAATGTATTTTACTGAGACGATTGCCGGAAAAGAGGAGAGGTCTATGTCCAGTAGTGAGCTTGGAAATAAAAATGTGTTTATGTTCTCCAAAACTGATAATTGCTACAAATAGTGTGGTGCGATGGTGGGGTGCGAGGGTGCGAGCTATCGGACTGAGCTGGAGCGAGGCTAAAGGACAAGCTGAAAACAGAAAGGCGTCGCCGCGCCGCTTATGAAGGCCCTCTGCACCTCCAGGGTGCCTTAGGACGAGAACAACAACAACAGATTTCTGGGAATTGGACAATAGTAACCAATGTTTTGTGATATCAGCAATATTAACTTTCACAAGATCACTACTTATTAGAGAACCTCACAATTACCTTTCTTATTAAAGCTTACCTGACAAAAACTTAGCCCCGTCGACCATGAACTGCGAGTCCACCATGAACACTACACATATCCGGAAATTCCACTTCTGCAGCTGGTCCACCAGCCTCCGCATCACGGGCAGGTGCGTGTACAGCTCGATCTGCCCGGGGCAGTCGAAGAGCAGGTAGTCGTCGTCCACATCACCGAGTTGTTCTTCCAGCCAGTCGACATTCTCTAGAAGGGTCCTGGAACAGTGTAAGTGGGTTTCTTTTAGTTTTAGTTACAATAGCGGGAGGAAATCTATCATATTGGAGCATTTCGTACGAACGTTGCCTAACTTTTACAATCGCAAAGGGTGTTATAACAAATAACTGACCTGTGAATTCTTTTTTGGTAATAAAACATAATATATTTTTCTATTTAAATTGATATTCATTTATATTTAACCATTTGCCATTCAGTTAACATTTAGAACTACAGTAATAAAATACATAATATTTTATTCATTACATGCTTGCTTAACTACAAGTTACTTATTATGCTGCTGGCAATTTTAATTTGGATCATCCTGATCCTATTAATCTCATAACAATTATGAGTTTGGATATCATTTAGATTTAATATGTTGTTTTTATACATACCTTCAAATTGACTAGGTACTTTATATTGCAAAGGCTTTATAAACATTTAATGAGTTGAACAATTTTATATTGGTTTTCGAATTTAATTAACTTAATTTACACCATTCCAATTACTCCCTAAACCACCCTTTTATCACCATACCGCAGGGTTTTTGCACACATATTTACATTTGTGCAAGTGTACATGTGTAACATGATAAACAACTATGAGTTTTTGTATGTACTGATATCTCAGACAAATATGCTATAGACAAAAGAACTACTTTAAAACTATATCTTCAAACAGAACTTGTAATATGCTTACTCTATACAGAAAACCAGTCCTCCATTGGGTCCAAACTGTAATTCCTCGTCTTCCATGGCATCGTCCAGGTGTATCAGCTCCCGGATGTCCACCAGCGGCTCATAGTCGAAGTGCTCTGCAGCGGGATCCAAGTTCACCACCTCCACTATGCGTTTACAGTCCGAAGCATGTTTCACTATTGTTGAGCAGTATGTAGACTGAAATTGACATTTCATATTTTTAAGACTATTTTTTTATTACTTTTTCGTATTCCAACTAGAAAGAGGTTGCAATCACTGTGTTTATATTTTTACCAAGATTACTAGTCACTTTATTATTAATCTATTAAAATGTCCTCATTCTAAAATGTAGTAACTCACACAATAGAAAGGTTACTTTAGTCTGGTGAAAAACTAATGTTGAGCTGATTATTGACGGTCATTTTTTTTGTGGATAGGTCGAAAACTACGGCTCTATGTAGCAACGCAAGGATTTAGTGTTGTTATACTTTGCTATAAGAAAGGTGCCAAGACAAGTCTTAAAAATTTATTGCACTCTTAAATATACAGTTTTCTAACGCGCAGTAGACGCATATATGCTGAGATGAGGGATTTATTGTTTATTATTACTACCTACAACTTTATCTACAGAGGAAAAAGTCGTAACCCTCTTTTTATGCCGCTTCACCGTAGTTGAATGACATAATTATACGCGACGAGATATTTATACGCGTTTGCGTACGTTTCATTGAACAACCAGTCATATATTTTGGGCAACTAAATGTATTGTTACAATAATGCCGGCTTACCTTTCCACTACCAGCGGGACCAACTACTAATTGTGCGTACCGCATTTTGAAAATATAATAATGAAAACAACACTTATGCGTGTGGTTTTGAAGGTTATATCACATTGTAGAACTTATTTATATGAATGAATGAAGCGCACGTCACCCAAAAAAACGATATGCGTGATATTTGATTTCCAATGGCGTTCAAATATTGAAAACACTTATAGTATACTTATTAATGGACTATCTGATTGGAATTTCTCGAAAACACGGTAACAAACAACACAAGTTTTACTTTGCTTGACATTGACACTGACAGCAATTTAATTTAAATTGTGGACTCTGTGGTACGACGGCGTTCACGGCGATAGCTTAAAAAATTGCTCGATTTTTACGATGCACTCGTATACACCATTGATCATCCTTATAATTATTGTAAATCAATCATGAAAATATATTAATAGAATGTTTTTTAAAGATTACCTTCTTAGATAAATATCTGATGTAAACCTGTCAATTTACCTGAACCTTCCAAATTCAAATGAGTGCAAATGTAAGACTATGTCAGAAACTTGTCAATCAATATTACAGCAAACGTAACAAGCGCATCATAAACGAACAGAAAATAAAGAAAAAGTGCATATCAAAGAAAATTAATAAACAGTAACTATGCCAGCTATTGGTATAGACCTGGGAACAACGTACTCCTGTGTAGGGGTATGGCAACACGGTAATGTAGAAATTATAGCGAACGAGCAGGGTAATCGCACTACACCTTCATATGTAGCCTTCACGGACACCGAGCGCCTCATAGGCGATGCGGCCAAAAACCAAGTGGCCCTCAATCCGAACAACACCATCTTCGACGCGAAGCGGCTCATTGGGCGTAAGTTCGATGATCCTAAAATCCAACAGGATATGAAACACTGGCCATTCAAAGTGGTTAACGACGGCGGTAAGCCGAAGATCCAAATAGAGTACAAAGGAAAGTCGAAGCGCTTTGCCCCCGAAGAGATCAGTAGCATGGTTTTGGTCAAAATGAAGGAGATAGCTGAAGTGTACTTGGGCAAGTCAGTGAGGGATACAGTTATTACTGTGCCTGCTTATTTTAACGATTCGCAAAGGCAGGCCACAAAGGACGCCGGGGCCATAGCAGGCATGAATGTTCTCCGGATTATAAATGAACCCACAGCAGCAGCCTTAGCCTACGGTTTAGATAAAGACTTGAAAGGAGAACGCAATGTCCTGATTTTTGACCTAGGTGGAGGAACTTTCGACGTGTCTATACTTACGATAGATGAAGGGTCGCTCTTTGAGGTCAAGTCGACTGCCGGTGACACCCACTTGGGTGGGGAAGACTTTGACAACAGAGTCGTAAACTTCTTAGCTGACGAGTTTAAACGGAAACACAAGAAAGATCTACGTGCTAATCCCAAGGCATTGCGGCGTTTGCGCACGGCAGCTGAAAGAGCGAAGCGTACGCTCTCTTCTAGCACAGAGGCGAGCATCGAAATTGATGCCCTTTACGAAGGAATCGACTTTTTTTCACGGCTCTCACGAGCACGCTTCGAAGAACTGAACTCTGATCTTTTTCGAGGCACTCTGGAGCCAGTAGAAAAAGCTCTCAAAGATGCTAAACTTGATAAAAGCGCGATCCATGATATAGTCCTTGTTGGTGGTTCTACGCGGATCCCAAAAATTCAGAGTATGCTTCAAAATTGTTTCAACGGCAAGAAACTTAATTTATCTATCAACCCTGACGAGGCAGTGGCATACGGAGCGGCGGTACAGGCGGCCATCCTGAGTGGAGAACGTCATTCCAAAATCCAAGACGTCCTTTTAGTTGATGTTACTCCTCTATCTCTTGGTATTGAAACAGCTGGCGGCGTCATGACGAAGATAGTCGAGCGTAACGCTAAAATACCTTGCAAGCAATCTCAGACATTCACTACTTACTCTGACAACCAGCCGGCTGTAAGCATTCAAGTGTACGAAGGCGAAAGAGCTATGACCAAAGACAATAACCTCCTTGGGACTTTCGATTTGACCGGCATACCGCCAGCTCCAAGAGGCATACCGCAAATCGACGTAGCATTTGACTTAGATGCCAACGGTATTCTAAACGTATCGGCAAAAGAAAATAGTACCGGCAAAAGCAAGAATATTGTCATAAAGAATGATAAAGGTCGATTGTCACAGGTTGATATTGAGCGAATGCTGTCCGATGCCGAGAAATATAAACATGAGGATGATTTGCAACGAGACAGAGTGGCCGCCCGAAATAAGTTGGAATCGTACGCTTATGGAGTAAAGCAAGCGTTGGACGAAGCGGGTGAGAAACTTAGCGGAGGGGAGTGCTCGGATGCCCGACGCAAATGCGAAGACTGCATTCGTTGGCTGGACAGCAATAGTCTCGCAGACAAGGAGGAATACGAGGACAAACTGAAGGAACTAACTAAAGCCTGTGCTCCGTTGATGAAGAAGCTGCATGGAGCTGGAAAGAAGTCCGCCGGAGGGAGTGATGGGCCCGTTATTGAAGAGGTCGATTAATTTTAGTCTGTTAAACTTTTGTTTCCAAATTTTTGTCTGACCTTGTTATTGTAATAAATATTGACAGTTTGCTGAACTCGTATTTTATTAGGACACAAACTTAAGCCCCAAACTAAGCAATGTTTGTACAGTCAGCATCGAAAGTGGCTGACAGAATGCGATACTTTTCGAGTTTTATACCTGTCTCGCTCGCTTTTAAAAGCGCCCTAAGGCCAACACACAGTGCGACTTTCTTCCCATCAGGTTAGTTCCGATTCGTTCATCGCACACGACAAAAGCCACTACGGCCAACAACAAAATTGTTGCTCGCAAATGCATATTTTCCAGAAAAAGTTCTTATTATTAAAAACTGCACTCCTTAAATTATATTTTAACGCATGCATTCGCCTCCGACTGATGTCGAAAAAAACTTGGTTTCCGATTTCCGAGTCAAATGTAAATTTCCATAAAAAAATAAAGTTATTATAACGGAGTGCTGAAAACATATGCGCAAATATTTAATTTGTATAGCAGAGAAAACTATTTGCCTCGGATCGCTATTCGCCTATTACCTATCCAAATGCGTACACTACCGAAATTATGTTAGTAAGTATGAAGTTTCAATGGGGATACTGGCGTTTGACGTCTCAAAAATTAGTAGAAAAAACACGTGTTCTTTTAAGATTTTGTCCAATAAAAAATATTATGTCCAAAAGTTAGTGGTAGTTAATTAAGATCCGGTCCGTGTGTATTTTGACTGTGTGTATTTCAACTTTTTTATTTTATTTCTTATAGTCAAATACCGTATAGGCGGAGGAATCGGTGGACATAATACAAAACAAAACATTAAGTCGAACATAAAACCACCTCCTTTCTTAAATTCGGTTAAAGAAACACAAACACTTTGTACTGTAGAGCTACGTTGATTTGGATATGTGTAAAATTAGAGTTCACCCCATGTTCACCCACATTTAATCGCACGGAATCGAAATCAACTTAAGTCGGTCAAGAAACCTTTATATTGATAAATTCACAGTACCTAATTAAAATAGCATTCCATAAATACGGACTGTTTTCTGAACTCTTCTTTACTAAACAGTATTTATTACTGTGAATCTCTTTAGTTAATTATCTTTTTTTCGCTCATTCGATTTCTATTGTCTGATATTGAAAGAAAAGTCTTTCAATATCCGAGCGGAAACAGTAATGCGACACAGCGACACAAAAAATGGCAGCTAAGTACCAAAGACAACCTTAGTATATATTTTTTATTTTAATTATGTAATTGTTGCTCGATGAACTTCTGTGGCCTATTGAAAAGGAGCATAAGTCACTTATTAACCCGAAACTAGTGTTATATTCTCTTTGCCCGAAACATAAGGACGTAACTCTATTGTTAGACTAAAGCTCCTTCGCTCCTCGGTTAAATCTGACTTACACTCTTTTTCTCTAGGGCTACAGAATTATACTGCTCTTCTAATATCCCCTCGACCCCCCGGACTTGTGGAACTGCTCCATCTTGCTGATCGCCGTCCGCAGGCTGTCGGCGACCGGGCTCCAGTCGGAGTAGCCGGCCAGGTGGCCGCCCGAGTCCAGGGACTTGGAGTGGACGAGGTTGGGGAACTTGTCGCGGATGAAGTCGTCCGGTTGGTACATGATCTCTTGCTTCATGTGGAGAACGCCGAGCGGCACAGGCGTTGGGGTCCTGGAAATAACAAAACTTGTCTTGGGATTAGGTATACAGGCTATAGGTCTATATCTATCATACCCGATGTAGTGTTGCTATCCTTATCTCGTGCGCATACGTCAGACCAACGGAGTGGGGTTAGTCGGTACCCGACCCTTGCCTAGACTGGTGGTGCGTTGTCGAGCTAAGTTCTAGCCTAGTGACCTATATAAACAGCTGTACTGTGCCTGGCATAGGGTTAGGTATACTACAAGTGGCGACGAGGACAAAAGTGAGTAGAAATCTAATTACGCCTTCAAAAAAAAAAAAGAATAGGCGGGAACACGACAAATGCAGTCTAAAGTGTACTTGCACAGTAAATGTATAATAAATACAGGGCAAGCTCGATAGTGATATGATACATTGTCATTGAAGTTAATTTATCCAAGTTATAGTTTCACTAATAACTGTGGAACAAAAGACATCTACCTAGTGGGTAGCGGTGCACTGCTCAACTATCCCAGTACAGGGGTCGACTCGTAAACAAGTTTTAGTTCGTAATGATTTGGGTCATTCGTTTAAAAAATAACGGTTATTGCACATTTGCAAATAACTCCTGGCGAATTAACAAGTTTTACTCACTTATAGATATTATTTTGTCCGATATTTACTAACGTCTAATAATGTCTAATATTTTTACCGGAAATGCGTCGATACCGCGACTCGTATATAATGAAAGATGTGTAAACCATAAAAATTATGTACCTACCTAGGCACAATAAGGAGGTATTGTTTAATAAGCGCAACGTATCTAAGTACCTATCTACTCGCGCCTACAACGTAAAATTAATGCAATGGTACAGTTAAAAAAACCATTGGACAACATATAATAAATAAGAATAATAATAATAAAGTGTGATAAAATGTTATATTAGTTATGAAATAACGATCTGACTTAGAAGTGCAAGTTTATAGTCATTTTCATTTATAATAACGGCTTGTAGGTAGATATATTTGAAAGTTTGCGATAGCAAAATTACTCAAGTAAACTAGCTATAGTAAACAGTTCAGTTGTCAGAAACATTATCATTAATTATAAATAGACTTCGGTTGCTTCTAACGGCATTTGAGGTAGATTAGATCGGGTGCAGTATAAATAAATTGTTTACGGGGTTGATAAATAGGTAACTAACTAACTACATTGTAATAATACCTTGCGCTGCGGGGTCAATATGTATGAAAGTAAACATTGAAGTGTTTAATGTTTATTTCACTTAGTTATTTACGGGAACGTAATATGTATGATGAAATATCCGTGTAGGTATATGTGTTTATGAGTGGTTAAACTGTATGATTGTTGTTGTAAATAAACTTGTAAGCAGAGTATATTGTACCTGGCCATTTAATTGGCAAGAGTAAAATGTTTACTAGTCATTATGGTATATACTGATCATTCAATTGATGAATAAGACAACGGTCGTGTACACCTAGCAACTGAATTCAAAAATGTTGTGTCATTTAATTGACATATTGTTTTAACACTTCTAACATTGACCAAGGTCATGGTATAGCAGTAGTTAAGCGGTCGTTAAAACGACTAATGGCTAAAGGGCCAGTACGAACATTAAATTGTTTAGCAAGCGGTTAGATGAATGCTCCGCTTGAATCATTTGATTGATTGGTTCCGGGACGCCCCAAAAGTACCCATGGCAGCCATAACTTTGGAAAAAATCCATTGCAAAGGCGAGACCTCTTCGATCGGTCTGAGATGGGAGCGTTCGAAACGAGCACTCCATGTCTATTTGGAGGTGTCAGCTATCACAGATAGCCAAAAGAAGAGAGCAAGCCTCTTGCATTTCGGAGGAATTGAGCTCTAAGAAATATATTACAATATCCCTGGAGCGGACGCGGAGCTAGGTGTCGGCATAGATGTACATATTTGCGATAGCCTTAGCAAAATTTGATGATTAGGTACTTTGCTCCTGCAAACAAAGTACGGTCTATGAACGCCACGTATTCCGTTTGATGAAACAGGAACAGGACGAAAAGTTCGAGAAATTCCTTGTACGGCGGCGACAAGCCGATAAATGCAATTATAAAGATGAATATGAACACATCATTGATCAGATCACGGAAAAATGCCTAACAACAGTTACGTAAAAATAAAAAACTATTAAAACACAAGTTTTCGGTTGCTAAATGTAAGGTAATTTTATTTTGGGTAGTGTATAGTATATTAGTCACGGGGTTCGTGCTGAGGCCTACCCATGACATGAGGCTGAGGCCTACCCACAATGCACCACTGGGTGGAAAGTTGCTTAAATAAATAAGAAAACGGGCAAAGTGTATTATTTTGAATATTAATTAGTAGTTGTGTACTCGAGGAATATGAATATTTAGTAGTTAAGCGTTATTCTCGAATGGATCATGTTACTAATCTTCGACTGCGCAGTGGCGCAGTGGATGACGGCTCACAAATCTCACAATACAATAATTATGAACAAATTGGGAAAACGATTGGACTGCCTAGGCATCTATTTAATTTGCACGACTTTTCATTTGTGCGTGCGTAATTGAATACGCTACTTAATACTTTCCTTTGGAGTGGGCTTGATTGTCCTGATATCCAAAATATATTGACGGGTTAAATATTATAGTGTGATAAGCTTAATTTGTCTTTATGTTGAAAATGTATTTTTTTGGAATAATTATCTAGAGTATCTTGTATATGTAGTTGATAAACAGTATGAACATCCAGCTTAAGGGTTGTGCATTAATTAGGTACATATGACACGTCGTATAGGTGCATATGTCACATGTAGTCAATTGGGTATAACAAAATCAATAATTAAATAAATCTTGAAAGGTATAGTTTAATATAGGTATAGTATTTGATAGGCAAACGGGTTTAAAAGTGATATGGAAGACTCATAAGTGCAAAGTCATTAGTCAATATAATAAGCTCTGACTGTATTGTTACTGGAAACTAATAGCTTTATGTCAGGGGTCAGTTTGATTTATTTATTTATTTATTTCAAATAATTACACAGCTTTACAGTTAGTACTTATGCACTGTGAATTACAAGAATAATTTAATATAACATGTTACATATTAGGTAGATTCAATTACTGAAAAATTACATCCATCCATCGCCTTACAGTACCTTAAACATTCACGACACACAATTATCCAGCTACTTCCAAAAAACGTCCAAATCCGATGCTGATGCGAGAAGCGCATTAAGTTCTCGTAAGGCTCGAACTAGAAGAGAGTTTTCCGCGCTATGGTTCGCGCCTCAGGAGCAGCCAACAGTAGCCGGCAGCGCGGACGAAAATTGAACTTCGATTTAGAAGGGACGAACAATCGGATAACCTGACTGACCAGCTCTGGACAGTCAGAACATCCTCGCAAGATTTTACAAGCACTAGTCAGCACATAATTTCGTCTAACCTCGAGGGAATAGATTGATAGACCACGCTGAATTGCCAATATGATAGTCTAAGGCGTTATGAGGTCAATTTGATAGACCATGCTGGATTGCCAATATGATAGGCTAAGACATTATGAGAGGTCAATTTGATAGACCACGCTTGATTGCCAATATGATAGGCTAAGCGGATTGTTAAAGTAAGCGAAAGGCAATTATGAAACGTCTATTTAGTAGACTGCGGGAACCAAACTATTTGTAAGAAAGATACTAAGGCTTAACGGCTAAGCAAATACAATTGCATGGAAGGTCAATTTGGATAGACCATATGTATTGAACCTTCCTTTAAATTTATATTAAATAACTCAAAGCGTTCATAAACTGGAGTATGTGCTTTTGAGACTCCCATTAAAACTTGAATATGGATGGCTTCGACGCGTCGATTAAATTGAAATATACTGTGCTTTAAAGCTTTCATTCAATTGGAAAAGGCTGTTGTTTTAGGACTTCCATTAAATTGGAATATCTGAGGTATCAGAGGGCCGGTAACATGGGAATATGAAGTGTTATTGACTCCCATTCAATTGGGATACTCGAGGTTCAAAGCCTCCAGTGAATTGGAATTGATTGACAACCTTAATTGAATTGTCAATAGTTTGGTACTTCAAATGAATGCCTAGATAAAACTGTAATAGTTTGACATCATTTTTAAATTGACAAAAGTGGCATTTAAAATGAATGCCTATATTAGGTGGGATTGTTTAACAACCGCCATTATATTGACAAAAGTTTAGTATTTCGAAGAAGAGCTTCCTTAAGAGCTTAATTAAGTTCGAATCGGTTGAAGACATTAAGTAAATTGACAATACTCCGGTATTTCAAACGAATGCCTCCATTAGATAGGAATTGTTTATCAACTTTCAATTGAGAATGGTCTGGTATTACAACTAAATGCCGGAATTAAATTGGAATTGGTATATCACTGTAATTTAAAACCTTGATCCAATTAGAAATGTGGCGGTTTAAAAACCTCAATTCAATTGGATTTGCAATTTAGTTTAGTATTTCAAATAAGTGCCTTCATTAAATAGGAATCGTTTTACAACATTAATTAAATTGCCAATGATGGTCCTGTGTTTCAAATGAATGGATCCATTAAACTGGAATTATGTATCAACCTTATATTGAGAAGGATCTGGTATTCTTAATTAATGCCGCAATTAAATTGGAATTTGTTTATCGGTGATTTAAAATCTAGATCGAATAGGAAAAGACGCGGTTTCAAAATCTCAATTCAATTGGACTTTAGTTGCAATTTCGAAAATTTATTGGGATTCTCATATATATTTATTGGGATTTTGAAGAGTATATATCGTAATTTCAGATGACAAATTATAATTATGACCTTAGTGAGAATATTGAACGAGAGTACATGATGACGTTTAAAGCAAGTTAGCTTCTTAGAATAGAATAGAATATTTTTTATTTTACCAAAAGAAACATTTCTACATTTAACATAATTTAACAGTGACTTCCACACTAGGCACAGCCTGTATCGTGGAAGTCGTATCATACACATCAGGTTCGTTACGAATGCGGCTAATATAGACATGCCTTAAACAAGAAATTAAAATTAACAAATGAACAGTACTATGATAAATACACATATACTTCAGTTTCAGTTCCAAAAAACAAAAAAAAAAATTAAGATGGTAAAAGGGGGAAAAGAGCAGGCAATAGTCCTTAAGCGCTTGACAAAGTGGTTGTTGTGAAATAATTATCCAGATAAGGCTACATGTCACAACTCTTAAAAAATCTAGAATGAAGTGTATAACCCTTGTTTTGTATAATTCATTTATTTTTCAAATAAGTTACACAATATTACAGTAATATAACCTACATGCTTTGGAACTACAGAACTACATGCAGACCAAACTTAAAACTAGTTAGATTTAATTCAATAAGCGCCTTAATGGCTTAAGCGACATAATGGCGTGGCTCCTTTGCTTTGTTTGACCTCTGGCATAGCTGTCATGTGCGACTGTTTCTCGCGCGAGATATTTGCCTATCTCTTGCAGCTGTGCAGTGGTGTGAGGGAATGACGGCTAGCACTGTCGCGCGACGGGAACCGCGAGGCGTGGTTATGCTAGACAGGCTGGCGTAGGATTAGGCAGATAGTAGCAGCCTGTAGCGGCTGAGACACGCGTAGCTCAAACGAGCTGAATTGCACGTAGAGACAGGTCTGAAGTGGTACACCTTCATATCCTGGTTGGAAACGGTGTCGCAATCCCAAGAACTGAATTAACCGGCTCGCCTGTGCCACTTAGTCTTGTGGGGCACCAAGTGCGCCTTGCTCTTCCTTTCCACCAGTGCGACAACTCCCTCCCTATCCACATTGGTGTGGGAGAAATTTCCTTATCGCGAACCCGTACGGGGCCGGTTAGCTGCGACAGACTAACCGGCGACTACAGCATATTGCACGCTGAAGCGACTTCGTATCGGTATCCTTTGTGTATCCTCGATGTATCCTCTATATTGTTGTGTCAACAAGGTTCGCGGCAAGTTTATATTGCAAAGCTAGTTCTAAATCAAATGAGATCACAAATTAAACTATTAACCGGTCTAGATAACATAAAACAAGACTGATTAAATACTTTATGGGTTTTGAGTGAAAACACCTTTTTATTTAAATAGATAATGATTCACATAAGGTGAGTCGGGGCTATTGTAGCTATGGGGTTATTGTATCTTCTTACCATTATAATGGTCTGTGACCCTTAAAATGGTCTGTGTATATATAGGATTGTGTATATATACCATTGGTCTGTGTATCCTATATATACACAGACCATTATAATGGTCACAGACCATTATAATGGTAAGAAGATACAATAACCCCATAGCTACAATAGCCCCGACTCACCTTATTATTATTTATACGATCACCACATAATCTAATTTTAATTAAAATAAAAAAGGGATGTAGTGTTGCTATCCTTATCTCGTGCGCATACGTCAGACCAACGGAGTAGGGTTAGTCGGTACCCGACCCTTGCCTAGACTGGTGGTGCGTTGTCGAGCTAAGTTCTAGCCTAGTGACCTATATAAACAGCTGTACTGTGCCTGGCATAGGGTTAGGTATACTACACCCATGGCCCCCTATTCTATTATTGTTTGTTATAGAACAAACAAAAGTCCCACAACCTATGATGCCTATGATGGTCACGTGACAAATAAGTGACAAAGCATCTGTCACTCACACTCGTGATTTGTCAAAACGTGACGGATGCTTTGTCGCTTATTTATCGCGCGATAAAAGCTACCATCATGATTCCCGGAAGGGATCAGACTTACTGCGGCGTGCAGCATAATTCTTTGTCCTAAAATTGAAAATAGTACTATAATTATAACCAGCTGCAAAATTGCAGTTCGAGGTCAGTTCTAATGCATATTTAAGGTTGGTATAACTGCAGCCAAACTGCAAACACTGGCGTAGTGCTGGATATAGGTATAATCCCTTTGTATGCTATTGAGCTCGGTCCTCTACGTTTGTTAAAACGCAGTCTCCTTTTCAGTACATGCCTGTTCCAACGATTGACAGGATCGTCATCGCCATGATTAGCATCTTAAAGTACTCACGTCTTTATAGTTCTCAACAACGGATCCTGAATGACCGCCGTCATTTCGGCATACAGCCGTATGGCGGTGGTCATACTCCGCGAGTCCCAGTACACTGTGAATCTGTCGAAGATGTCCCCCAGCTCTGCGTCGGTCATGTTCTGGTAGACATTCAGCGTGTTTTGAGTACCGGAGCCAGCGACGAGTTTCTCGGTGATCCAGGAGAGCAGGGCCACCGGGGACTCGTCCATGCCGTGGCCTTGGAATGAAAATTATAGTGACAGTAAAAAGTAATGTCTAGTTGCTTTTTAGATTTTGAACACTTAAGGACGTATCCTACGGGAAAATAATTGGGCCAGAATAATCAATACCATTTTACTGAAATAAGGCCAGTCGGGACAAGTGTGCAAGCGGAACAACCTACCATATTGAAATATCGAAAAGAGAAGGGCAGATGTTGTATTACAATTTATAAACGTCATCTTAAAACAACGCTACTATGCGTTACTAATATAACATCTGTATTTTTGATATAGAGCACTTGTCTAAACTGACTGTAATGTTGTGTTGTTGGTTCGACACAATCGGGACCACTCAATTTTAGATTAAACATCGTGTGTTGTGGCCCTCCGGTGAAAAAGTTTGGTTACACGTTACACTTGGTCTAAGCCACCGTTGGTAGATATTTTTAGTCTATCCAAAGGGAACCTGATGAATTTGCTACTGCCTGTGGTTGATACACTCACCCACGTTGTCCGGCTTCGTAGCATGCACGTGGAAGTAGCCCATGTTCTCGAGAAGGAACCTCGCTCGCGTTGTTAACGGATACAGCTTGTGCTCGTACCGAGCCTCGACCACAGCTGGGGGGTACAGCTGCCCTAGCACCCATTTCACCAGCGTTTGGGGTCGAAAACTAGAAAAAGATAATGCCTAATTGGACACAATAGTTCTCATGTTCGAAAAGGGCTTCGTTATTGCGAATTGGGTTAAAGAGACTGTTCCAACCCTACGCAAAAGCGGCACAACCATTTTAATGACATCATAACCGAGATCGTCTCCTGGCACATTTTAGAGTTTACCTCATGGCGAACTGCGTATGCAGACCCATCACCCGGTCCGGGAAGAGGACAGCCATGGTTTCAGCGACGAGCTGTGCGAGGCCGTTAGCCTGGATGTAGAACCGGGGGAAGCCGAGGCGCGCCATGAGGTTCTTCATGATGATCCCAACTTGATAATTGGACAGGCCGATCTTGTTTGTTGCCTGTCATGAACAAATAAATAAATGAATTGACAAACAAGCAGATGGACTACGGTTGATGAGCAGTTACTTGGCTATGGACGTTTGCGACACAAGACCAGACGCCTACGTGTTGTCGATGCTCTCAAAACGTGATTACTCCCCTCTAACATTTCCTTCCAACCTCTGTACTCCGATTGACCTTGATGTTACATGCAAGAGTAAGCATTTATCTTCTGGGTAAGAGTGCTTTCATGCCAGACCACTAGTCGTAAAACTCCCCCATCCCCCAAATGACTTTGTGTTTGAGGGCATTTTATGTTTTGTCATTAGGTAGTCACAAAAGTCCCTCTAACCTCTGAATAGCCGGACCCGGGATTATGTGGCGCGACCATCTCGAACACGAAGTCGCAGTCTTCCCGCTCTTTCAGCAGGAGTTGTATGCGGCGAATGTACTGGAAGGCGAGGCTCGGCCAGCCGTGCAGCATCAGCAGCGGCAGCACCTTCTTGCCGCGAGGGTTCGGGGACTTCACGTGGATGAAGTGGATGCGTAGACCTGGCGAATTGAACCAACGAATAAATTCGATGGTCGGAAATATCATCGCTATATGTCGATGACCTCTTTAGGAATATGATCTGTTTACTTTTTGATTGAGAACTTGATTAACAAGTTACAGACGAAGTAACAAACGAAATGTGTCATTGTCGATACGGTACGTGGCTCAAATGAATAAACCAAGGTAAACTGAATTAGACACAAGATTCAAAAATTCTTATTCTTGCCAGGAGTGAGGATTATGAAAAAATTATGTTATGATTTTTCTTCCGACCGAGCATCCAAGTCATCCGCATTTGCGTTATCATCTTCATCCTAATTCTACCCCATTTTACGAGGAGCCGATCCCAACTTTGAATCAGGGTGGGTCACAAAGATGACTGTCTAAGATATCGGTGGGATTATGATACCAAACATGATCCCTTGCAATGTAACATCCCCATGACCGTTTCGCAAAGGAAAAATTAACTGTTACCTTGGATGACGGTAGTGTACTGTGGGAAGGTGTTTAGGAAGTCCTCTCTCTTCTTGAAGTCGTACTCGCAGGCCCAGTAGTCCAGGAGGTACTCGAGGTGGTCGGAGTTGGTGCCGTACGTGTGCCCGGCGCCATGAAGCGAGGGGATGATCTCGCGTCGATTTTGGATGCGCCAGCGCAGTTCTGATATCATCTGTCATTGTAACCATTCGTATATTGAATACAATTAATAAATTCTGATTATCCCAGCCAGAAGATCCTAGAAGAGAGATAAAAGATGGCTCTGTACCTCGGCCCGGGCCTAGAGGCCCAGCCAGTCTAGGGGCCCCAGTCCTAGAAGTAGGACTTGCACCTTACTTATGTTCTCCTTATTTACCAATTAAAATAGTACTATACCTACTATTTAATTTGCTGAAAAGCGTTTTGAGGTTGTGTGCCTCAATAGCCAAGTGCCTAAAGGCCCTGGCCCTCTAAGTCCAGGGTTGGTACTTGGACAAGACTCACCTCATCAGACCAATGCACTCTGAAGGGCGTGACCCTTGTGTCGGACGACGGCCGGTCCCCCCAACACGGCTCAGGGAGGAGTGGTAGGGGCTGGAGCGGGAAGAACGATGCAGTCAGCTCGCTCGCGAACGTCAGCAGACGGCGGAACATTGGCTTGTATAAGCAGAATAAACCATTAGATTAAAGTTGACAGCTTTATTTGGTACTAAATTGGGATGGGATATACCAATTGTTTAAGATTACGACAATGCTGGGAATGGGGCTTTCATATTGCAACGCACAATTATTATGAGGATATATGACACCTGTGAAAAATAACTCATATTTTATTTTTCGTCTTACACTTATCCAAGGATAAGTTTTGCAGTAGGTATCATCACAAAATACGTAAGGAAGAAAACCATTAAACGTATCTAATTGGCAAACGGATGAAATAGAACTATCGTTCATACACAAACAGGAAAAACGTGCATTTAGGTCAGAATATAGACAAAATCACTGCGGAGTCCCGCAAGGTAGCATCTTGGGGCCGCTTTTGTTCCTAGCCTATATCAATGACCTTCCAGATTATATTCCTCATCCTTGCATACTGTTCGCTGATGACACAACCATAGTGGTTCAATGTCACGAAAAACAGCATTTTGAACGGGACGTGAATAATGCCCTAAGTCTCGTAATACAATGGCTTAAAAATAATAATTTGAAAATTAATATTTGCAAAACGAACCTCATCCAATTTCAGTCATGTAGAGCTAACCTACATAAATTTACTAATATTAGCTATGAAGGCCAATCTGTTAATGAAATTGACAGCACAAAATTTCTGGGAATAACTTTGGATAAACATCTGAATTGGAAAGAACACGTAGACGTTCTATGTATTAAAATTAATAAATTTATATATGCACTGGCTAGGACCATACGTGTAGCGTCTCGGGAAGCTGCTCTCACTGCATACCATGCCTACGTGTCATCTACACTACGGTATGGCCTTCTACTCTGGGGTAATTCTGTGGACGCTGATCGTGCGTTTAAGGCTCAGAAGAAATGTATCAGAACATTGTGTGGAGTGGGACATATGGAGTCGTGTAAGCCCCTATTTAAAAAGTTACGCATTTTACCGCTCCCGAGTTTATATATAAAGGAAGTATGTATATTTGTTAAAGAAAATCTTAAATTATTCAAAACAAACGCTGACGTGTTCAATTTACGCACTAGAGGGGCACAAAATCTGTATCTTCCTAAAGCCCGCCTCTCACTTTTTAAAAGAAATGCTTTCCACTCGGCGATTAAAATCTATAATAAATTGCCAGAATATCTAAAGCAGTGTGACATACGGGAATTTAAGAGAAAAATCAATGATTTTTTGATGTTTCATTGTTATTACTCAGTTCAAGAGTACTTGACTGACTTGCAGGATTAATTTTTCTTTATTTATTTTTCTATATTTAATGAATCTATTGAGTGTTATTCTATTCTGACATTTTAGCGATTCTAATTTGGTTTTATGCTGTAAGTTAATTTGTATTTTTTATTACATTGTAATTTAATTGTAATTTAATGAAATGAAATTGTAATTTAATTTTTATTTTTATTTAATTTAATCTAGTTGACATTCTTGTTTTTTTCTTTTTACCATACCTACATTTTATTCCAATTGATTATTTGTTGTACCTAGTCATATTTCTAGTATATAAGGACTTATAAAATTTACACGTCGCGTCAGCGGCCAAATATGTGCAACTTTTTTCTATATTTAAGACCGTTTATGTACGTATACCATATTTGAGTAAATAAAGCTTATTCATTCATTCATAGTCATCTTAAATTGCCTTATATTTTACGATTCTAATAGAAAAATAGTTTTTTTTTTAGGTGTATCCCAGTTACTTAACACTGGAATCATGTGCTGGGGGCCTATGATGGTTGCGTTTATCACGTGATAAATAAGTGACAAAGCATCCGTCACGTTTTTACAAGATGGGAGTGTGAGTCTGGACATAAAAAATAGTGATAGATTAAATAATCATAATCAGATTTGATACTTACGACATTCCCAAAAATAAAATAAAATAGATCACGAATCACCGTCAGGCCGTTTTTCACAGTCTGCAGAAGGTTCGGACTTGGGTTCGTTCCCGTTGGGTTGGTTTTAATCGGGCTTGATCCTGCCGGGTTAGTTTTGGTTGGGCTTTGTCCAATCTGGTTTGTACCGATCCGTTGATCAAACTCTGCAGCAGCCACTATGGCCAACAACGAAATTGCTACTCGCAAACGCATATTAGTTACAATTATTACTTTGTAATAAAGGTTCTCCTTATAAATATTTAGCGTCTACATTGGCTGATTATTCTTGTGTTTCACGTTGCATTGAAAATAAAAACTGTGCATATACCTACTTAATTTGTATCATGGATGAATTAATATAGACTGCTATTCGCCGTATCAAAATACGTATATACCGGAATTTATAGTTCGTCGAACTTGTAAGAAGTATTAAATTTCATGGAAACTCGTACAAAAATGAGTGTAGGGCTAAGTTTACTGGATACATTTTATCCTGAACAATAATCCTACCGATTCGTGAAATAAAATATCGGGGGGTTTATTTTTTTAATTTTTAGTTGGTTCGATTCCCAGTTGAGGCAAGCAAATTTTCGAAAATCTTTGAATGCAGTTTTGTTCCTTTTTAAAAATAAAGGAATGTTTCCTTTCAGTAAAATGAGCTAACTAAAGGATTTAAGGTAGTTCCCCTCCAGGGCCCATAGAAAAATTCCACCCTGTATACACTGACTCACGATGACCTAGAAAGCTGAAATTTGGTATGTAAGCTAGTTTTAGTACACAAACAATAGAATAATTCTTAAACTTGGAACTTTTACCCCCCAACTCCTTAAACTAGGGGATGAAAGTTTGTATGAGACTTTCGCAAATTTTGATACTATAAAGGTCTGAAAACCTATTGGGACTCATTTTTATAAACAAAATATACATTCTAGGCTTTTAATAAAATCACCTGCCACCCTTTAAATAAGGGGATGAAAGTTTGTATGGGTTTTCCATAATGGGGATAAAAATGTTATATGGGGCTAAACGTAAGTATTTCTTAAATACACAATTATTAGGTATTACTACTTACTTAGAAACGCTTCAGCACAAAAAATATAAAAAATCTATAAATTCAAAATTACCCTACAAAAAGAAATGAGATCCCATCCCACCAAAAACATTTCATGTAAAATTGGCGGCCAAGACACATGCTCATAACGCTTTCGCTGTAAAAAAAGTTGTCAGATCCCTCGAAAAGCCAAGCCCCTAAGCCCTGAGTTCCTACACCTAGGCTTCAAAAGTATGGCTTGGCCGTTTCATAAAGTACCGTAGATAAGTCTAACGGACTGTCCGGCCTCGTCCGGCCTATATAGTAAGGAATTAAGTCTATTTGTATAGAGAATCTTCTTATCGATTCTATATTTTTTATGTGGTAATACCACATTTTTATTTTTATAAATAATGATAATGACACAAAGGTAAATTAAGAAAGAAAAATTGAATGCGATCTACTACAATCGAAGCGGGGTTTGAACCCGCGACCTCTGCGTTACCGGCGCATTGCTCTCCCAACTGAGCTATCCGACCGCTACGTCAGTCACACCAAATCTTTCATCCCTTAATCCTTTTACGCTACTGGAGCGCCCTCTGCGTCATATATGTTTTTTTGAAATGCTTATTGCGCATTAGCCATACCCTAGGATATGCGTTTTACACGCACGATCCCCAACCCCCATTGCTTTACAGCAAGTGTGAAGACTGCGAGAAAGATGGCGCTGTTCTAAATATTTGTATAGAGAATCTTTTTATCGATTCTATATTTTTTATGTGGTAATACCACATTTTTATTTTTATAAATAATGACACAAAGGTAAATTAAGAAAGAAAAATTGAATGCGATCTACTACAATCGAAGCGGGGTTTGAACCCGCGACCTCTGCGTTACCGGCGCATTGCTCTCCCGCGTGTGTATAATGACACAAAGGTAAATTTACCTTTGTGTCATTATTTATAAAAATAAAAATGTGGTATTACCACATAAAAAATATAGAATCGATAAAAAGATTCTCTATACAAATATTTAGAACAGCCCCATCTTTCTCGCAGTCTTCACACTTGCTGTAAAGCAATGGGGATTGCCGGCCGGGATTGGCCGGTAACGCAGAGGTCGCGGGTTCAAACCCCGCTTCGATTGTAGTAGATCGCATTAAATTTTTCTTTCTTAATTTACCTTTGTGTCATTATTTATAAAATTTAGTTTATATTTTTAGTTTATTATATGGGCCAGACGGTCCGTTCGACTTATTTACGTTACTCTATGAAACGGCCAAACCATACTTTTGAAACCAAGGTGTAGGGTTAGTAAACTCCGGGCTTAGGGGCTTGAAGCCAGTTGATGCCATACTTTTTTAACCAAGGGTTAGTAAAGTCAGGGTTTAGGGGCTTGGCTTTTCCTGTGATCTGATAACTTTTTTACAGCGAAAGCGTTATGAGCATGTGAGTATTGGCCGCCAATTTTACATGAAATGTTTTTGGTGGGATTATGTTTCCATGTTAAATAATATCATATGACATACCTACTTGATTTCTAGGGTATATTGTGGTCCCTTCATCCACGTTCATAACCAAGATTTCATAACCAGTTATGAATATGGATTTTTTTTCACTGTTTCATAACCAGTTATCAAACAAAACTTTTTTTTCCATTTTTACAACCAGAACCTCCTATACATGTCTGGTCTCCTGGTACTTTTCTGAATAATAAGTGTTTACTCAAACATGCAATTGGGTATGAGATTCAGTTAAGTCTTAAAATACAAATTTAATAGTTAAAAACACTTATAACTATGAACACGAAAATAGTAAAGACATAGTAAACCTTATGAGACAAGCGTTGCTGAAAATTAATGGTATTGCCTCATCTTTTCTTTTTTATTCTTAGCTTGTTATGTAAGAACCTAACAGTACATTGTAACAAATTGTTAATTAATAATATGTGAAGGCAAATACATAACAGTTACGAGCATTTAGCAGTATTTTATTTATTTCAAAAGAAAACAATGAAGTAAAATTCACATACACCATAGAATATTGAAGATTTAAGTTTCTATTATATTCATTAAGAGTTTGTTTCTGACTATTCCTCCTACCCTCGTAAGAATCTAGTGTCGGAAAAAAACATAAAAGTTGTCGCTCGAATCCAGTTACGAATGAATTACTAGGCTTCGTTTGAGTAAAAAAAAGACTTTCGTTGTAACTAGTGTCGTGCAAAGTAGATTATTTCTTCTGCCGCAATTGGTTACGAACCTGCGGTTTCGTACGCGGCCGAAGGGTTCAAGTTGACAAGATTAAGTTTTACGTGTTCATATAAGTGTTTTTTTACTATTAAATTTGTATTTTAAGACTTAATTTCACCTTATCAGTTTAACTGAATCTCATACCCAATTGCATGTTTGAGTAAACTCTTATTATTCAGAAAAGTACCAGGAGACCAGACATGTATAGGAGGTTCTGGTTGTAAAAATGGAAAAAAAAGTTTTGATTGATAACTGGTTATGAAACAGTGAAAAAAAATCCATATTCATAACTGGTTATGAAATCTTGGTTATGAACGTGGATGAAGGGATTGTGGTTATCGTCCATGAAAACTGATTTAGAATAAAACGAGATCTATTGTTATAATTTATAATTTTCACTTCTCATGCTCTTAAAATGTTACTTTAGTCTCTGCAAATCGGGACTAAAGCTCCTTATTAATCTCTAGGGACTAAAGTAAAATTGTTTTAATTTACTTTGAAAAACCCCTAAACAGCCAATCACAACGTTTGTGAATGGAGGTTTATAGCCATTTTCAGTGATAGGTATACAAACTTTTTGGTGCGTGAAAATAATCTCAAAATTACAACTGCTCAAAAAAAAAGTAAAATTGTTTTAATTTTCTTTGAAAAACCCCTAAACAGCCAATCACGACGTTTGTGAATGGAGGTTTATAGCCATTTTCAGTGATAGGTATACAAACTTTTTGGTGCGTGAAAATAACCTCAAAGTTACAACCGCTCAAAAATTCAAGATTTTATTTAATGAAACACGATTAATTATTACGAATACGAATGTAATTTTATCATGCATGGTCCATAAGTCCATATTAGTCTTAAATAAAATAGTTTTCAAGTTTGAATCTGTTGGCTAAATATGCAAGAATTTAAAGCGTCACTTTACAAAAAAAATAAAAAACCACGGAACATTTCTTTTTTCTATTAGAATCTTGAATGGAATGAGTAGATGTCCATTACTTGTATTAAGCTTGAATTGTAATTACCAATTAGACCAATTAACTGTGTCACTTTATAAAGTAATAAATTACGGACAAAATATGTAATCATCATCTTCCAATGAAGAAGAATAAAGCTGAAGGCTATATAGAGGAGTCAATTCCAAATAAACACAGTACCTATCTATCGAAGGCTATACTATATTGAAGGAATTAAAATATCCTCAAAGCAAAAATCACAACCAACATTTGACCCACGCCCATCATCAACATCGCGGGTTGAAAATGAGCCTAATGAAATTACCATCGGCAACCTTTTTGAGAAAAGGTCTACGTCTCTACTATACCTACTGTCCATTCTCTCCAACTTTTACTTCGACTTCGAGTGAAAATATTGAAGATACTTCTCAATTGCAAACCACGCCGACCCAGCTTAGTTTACAGGGGAAAACCATACATTTAAATGTAAAGAATTGTACAAATTGCCCTTTAAATTTTTCTGAGGTTAGATTAACGGCTGTACTACGTAATTGTAAGAAACTTTGTTATATATGTAACAAATATCGTAATTTTATAATTCGATGGCAAAAAGCGAGAACGTAGTAACCGCCACTTGGTCAAAAAAAAATTTTTTGCATATTCGGAATCAGCGAATTTTTCTGCGTCGACTGGTCTGGGTCCCATGGCTCTACGACGCTTAGAAAAAACTGGACTACGTTGCAAATCGAATGTATTTTTTTGACGATGCCTACATCTAATTGCTGTAAACACCCAAATAGTAGCAATTTTCTAAACGAGTACATTTACGCTAATTTTGTTCTTTCATAAATCAAAGGGTGTGCCGGTTACAGCGTTGCCGAAATTTTGTTCCGTGGCGGTTGCAGCATTTATGCATGTAGTGAAAAAATTACGAACCAAGCTTACTGCAATTATCCTAAAATAAATTATCTATGATTGACGCTTACTACATTTCATTCGAAAATGAATTAACAGCAAGCTACAGTAACGACATTTGAAACACAACGTGAAGTGGGTAGTGCTTGAAGATACAGCAATAAAAATGTGCGCTCGCGGCGATGTGGCTCGTGAATACGACCTGTGATTTAGTCTATCGGCGATCGCCGGAGCGAGTGGGTGTGCGTAGTCTGTGTACATGCCTTTTTTTTGGATGTAAAATATGTTGCGGGTTTAATGGAAAATATGAATATTGGGATAAAACATAACTAGCATATTTATTTGCTTTATTAATATTGAAAGGACAGCAAAAATGTTTTTATTACGTTTTGTTGGAAGAAAATAACGATGTTGGGGCGCGGGACGCGGCAGCTTTGAGAGTTCCGTGCCTCAATCGCCAAAAACTAAACTTAAATAGGATCACTTTTGTGCCTGTCTATCTATTTGTCGAGACCTTTTTCTCAGGAACGCGGAGGTATAAAGCTGGAATTAACATCAAATATCATCAAAGGTCTGCTTATCTTCAGCTTAAAGGCAATCAAAAGATACGAGCAAACGCTCGCATGATGATTAAAAAAAAATGAAAAAAATATTTACTTTTTTGCGGCTTTCTTCTCGACAGCGGCCTCCTCTTGTGAAATGCCGATAAATTCAGATTCAGACATGTAAAGTGGCCTACTTACAGAATAGGCATACATTTCAATTTTGATTTCGATTTAAAATTATGATTTTTTTTAATTAGTATAATATGTATATCTAGTTTACGGTTGTAATCGCTAGAAGAAAGTTTTGCTGTAATCTACTACGTTTCACTACAACCATTAAGAGTTAATTGGTCTAACCCCTAAAAAGCTGACTCAAGCCGGATCAAACTAGTTTGGGGTGTCACGTCCGCATCTTTATTGTCCAAGGGCTAGAATCAGATAAGCACTAAATTTGTTGAGCTGCGGTAGATAAACAACTACAGTATTTAAAATTTACCGGTTAACTGGTGCCTGATTCGATTAATATTTTCACAATATCCATACGCATGGCATAAATGAATAAAAAAAATATATCGGGCAACCTCACACAAATTAATCAAGATACAGTAAGCTCTAGGAGGCTTGTGTTCTGGACACAAGTGAACATACTGGTAAAGATAAATACATACTTAAATACAAATAACTTCCATGACCCAGGCACAAATATATTATTCGACAAATATTCGAGTTCATCACACAAAATATTTGCCCTTGCCGGGATTCGAACCCAGGACCGTCGGCTCAGTAGGCAGCTGCTTAAACCACTGCGACAACTGTCGTCATTCGTTTTATCACGGACATAATATACAGCTTTGCGGCTGCTTGAGCTACATCATCTACCAGCGTTTTGGAACGCAGTACTGTGTTCTTAATTCTGTCAGTTAGTTTTACGCCCAGAATACTGCGTTCCATGGCTCTTTGACAAACCTTGAGGGTGGACTTCTGAACTTTTGTCAAAGACCAAGTCTGCGCTCCGTAGGTCAGGATTGGAAGAATGTACATATTGCACATGTCCATCAGTCACTATTGCACTAATTTTCATTACTTTATAGGGGCGATTTTTGAGTTAATTATGACAAACATTTTGAGGAGTGTTATTATAAAACAATGCATTTTAGAGTGGAATTTTTAGTATTTTTTTAAGAACAGTTATTTTAATTATGTTATTATGAAAACGAATTCCATTGGAATGCAATTTTTAGGTTCCTATTTTAATGTCAATTGATATTCTGCCTAAGAAAAATGACTCCGAGTTTTTATTTAAATAAATAATTACAATTTTAATTTGTACGGTACCATAGTAATATAACGTCTAGTTATTTAAGTTAAATATTAATGGTTCAGTGACATTAGTTCAAAGAAATATTTTTATAATTGAGGTGATAATTGTGTTCAAACAATTGTTTAAGAATTATGTTGAAAACTTATATAAGAAGTAATACTTACATTCAAAACATCTTTTATAGTTAGTGGGTTTAATAGGTAGTTAGTTTTATATCGATAAAAGTTACTTAAAAGACAATTTAATGCCAAAACTGAAGATAAAAATGTAGAGAGTTTTAAAGTTTTCACGGGAATATTAAACCTCATTACCTATAATATTAAGTTTTAGCGGATAACAATATTATAGTCTGATTAACCCTAAGAATATTTATGTTTGTTTTTAGCACGATAAGTACAAGGTTGTGATTTTATAATATGAGAGATTTTATTAGCCTTTTGAAATGTTATAAGCAACGGAGGTTTTAAGTAACTTTCGTAATGTTCTTATACAGAGAAATTGAGACTAGATAGTATTTGATAGGTTAAGACGGTAATTGTTGCTTCTGAGCTTTTAATTTGTAAGAAACCTGCATTTAAAATTTGGAAACATTTTAAAAAAGTATGTTGATAAAAGTTGATTGATACTTAAGTCGTTTTATTTTCACAGTTTCTTTTTGCTGGTGGACACTTACCACATTTCAGTTAGTCCTATAAAGAAGGTAATGACATTTACGTCAAAATTATTGAATCTTAAAATAAATATGCATCTGGTTACAGCATTTATGCTTTATGGAAATAATACTCGTTTCACCATTTTAGTACATTTACTTCTGGCGTTTATAGCGTTTTCGCGTAACGAAAAAAAGAGTTCAATTGTCGTAACCGCCACTAAGTCGTAAACCTGTCTTTTTTGTTAAATATTAAATATGCCAGTTGAAAGAAAACCATAAGTTATGAATTAGATCCAAATATCAAGCATTTTCGTTCATAAATGAAAGAGTTATGATTTTTTTTCTCGAAATCGAAAAGTTTTTTGGCTCTGGTGTAAAGTTTGCATTTTGGCGGTTACTACGTTCTCGATTTTTGCCATCGATATTGAAATTCGTTTATTTTCCTCGCATTCAAAGTGAAAAGTACCTAGAGTGTTTAACGCGAGACTAAACAACCATAATGACACTCGAACTATTAGCCACCCTCGCTTAGCTCGGGTGGCTAAAACATCTCGTGTCATTATGGCTTGTTTTAGTCCCTTGTTGAACAATCTACTATTATTTTTTGGTAAGTCTCTGCAATTTCTCGGTCATGCTCCCGTATAGCACAAGTATGACACGAATTGACAACATTTCATATTTTTAAGACTATCATTTTATTACTTTTCTGAATTCTGCTTAAAAAGATGAAGTAATCTCTGTTTTTATTTATTTTCTGAGATGATTATTTATTTTATTATTAATTTATAAAAACATACTCATTTTAAAATGTGGCAACACCAAAACCAGAACTTAATGGAACGGTTACTTTAGTCGGTTTTCTTATTAAAAAAAAACTTAATAATACCTACTCGGTATGCATCTGTCATCTGTCAACGTCAAATAAAAAAAAATCTATGTTTTCGCTCTTTGGTTTAGACAACAACCCTATTCAGCCCGTATTGTCTTAGATTGCAGTTATTTGATGTATTTTCTTATATTTCTTTAAATACAGAAGAATAAATTCCAAGATTTTTTTTAAGGTACACGACATAAAGCCCTGTCGATCTCTATATTAATTTCCACCTGTTATAAATATGAAATGTTGTCAATTGCGCTGTAGTACTACACAAGTACACTTCACACACACACACACACACACACTCGTACACGCACACGCGCACATACACGCACGCACGCAGACACACACACACACACACATTTAGGAACACACGAAACTTAAAACGTATAGAGCAATAGCATTTTGGCAGTCCTTTTAATCATTCCTCCATAGGTCGATGAAACCCTTATCAATACGTCACAAACAATAAATTTGCATAGCTGTGGATACAACATTTCAAAAAACAACATGTTTTTCATACAATTGTTTCTTTTGTTTTATAAAAGTACCTACTCTGAATATAGATACTGTACTCATCCAAATCGCTCCGTCCACTTTGGCATGGATTTTTTTACTTGAAATTTAAATTATAAATATTTAATCGTATGGCGTAAAAACATTACAAGAAATCGAAATATATACAACAGTTATGTCACAAATTGATATCCAAGGTTCTTAGCCATTTAGCCGCGTCAGTTGTGAAGGAGAACAGGTCTTCGGGGCATCCAGGGTAGGCTCTGAAGGGGCATTCCTGTACTATGTGATGGACAGTTTGAGATTCGGCACCACAGTCGCAGCTGGGCGAATCGATCCAGCCGCAGAGATGTTTAAAATGTGCGCTTCGCCCACACCCTGTGCGCAGTCGGTTTATTAGTTTACACCATTCGTGACGCCGGAGCGCGCTTCATTTTCACACCGGGCGAGATAAGGCTTCTGATAGGTCCATTTGTCTTTGACTGCCAATCAGGGGGCCTATGATGGTTGCGTTTATCACGGGATAAAATAAGTGACAAAGCATCTGTCACTTTCACTCGCATTTTGTCAAAACGTGACGGATGCTTTGTCACTTATTTATCGCGTGATAAAAGCAACCATCATAGGCCCGCTGAACATATTAAGATAGACGTATCTTTAATGAGTAATTGTTCATCTATTGTGTCGTGTTGTCAAAAGTCTATTTATTACCAAAATTATCAAAAATGATTAAACAATAGGTACTGCAATACACGAATATGAGTATAGTCACGCATAGTCAATATCATTAATTCTTTAGCGTCCTCAAGCCGTCTAAAGTCAATAGCTTGCATAAGACAGCTCCATTTTCTTCACCGAGGTCCATATGCTGTCGGCCAGTGCTTCAGGGTCCTGGTAGCCCGCGAAGTGCCCCCCGAAGTTCAGGGTGGTGGCCTGCACGAGGTTAGGGTACTTGTCTCGGAGGAAGTCGTCTGGCATGTAGACAATCTCCTCACGAAAGCGGATAGCCGCGAAAGGAACGCGCGTTGGGGTCCTGGAAAGCACATTCTAGTTATTAATTATTATATGGTAGCTATAAGCACCTTTGATAAAACACGTTATGTGATGGGTAACCGTTAGTAAACGATTCTCTGTGTTTTAAAATGGCTCATATATGTCATTTATACGTTTTGAACCCGTTTTTATGGATAAAGGAGTTCAAAGCGCCTTTTTTAAAATAAACTAAAAATGTAATCGGCACAAAATCTATAAACTTATCGGGCCTACTTTTCGTGAGAATCGGTAGAGTAATGCGACCTGTAGGCGAGAACAGCCGGAAATATGGACGATTGGACATCTTCACTCGCTTGGTCAATATTCAATATAATGCAACGGTGACCTACGTTATCGCTTCTGTGTTGCCCGATTTCGATGGAATCTCCTATTTTTCACCCGATCATCAGTTTTTCCTGATTCTATTCCATCTGTCTTTCTATTGAGAAAAGTAAACTAAATATGCCCGCCATGATTAAGGTGTGATGCTTCGCTATAACCGGCTTTAAATTCCTTCCCGGGTTGCTTCTCTTATCTTAATTATAGGAATCCTTACGGCTAGAGTTCGACCCAGAGAGATTTTTTGTGTTGCTCCCAAGTTGCTTAATATTTGCTTTTACTTGAAGCACCTAAACGGCCTAGACGTAGACAAAAAGAGAAGCCATCCGAAGGAAGCCTAGACATTGTTTACTTATTACTACGCGTAATTCTTATTAACTTACGTTAAAATGGTCACTATCGTGGGATCCTGGATGACAGCCAGCGTCTCCGCGTACGACCGTATGCTGGTCGCCAAGCATCGAGAGTCCCAGTAGATCGTGAAGGAGTCCAGCCAGTCCCTCATGTCGTAGAGCCTGGTCAGGTTCCCGTCCAGCGCAAGCTGGTTCCTGGGCCCCGCGCCCGTGATGATGTTCAAGACGAGCCAGGAGGTCAGCGCGACCGGAGAGTCATCGGCGCCGTGGCCTGGAATCAAAATTATCTTTCAGTATTCCATAAAGAATGGATTAGAATAGAATAAAATAGAAAAGCTGTATTCAGGAAAACACATCATTAAGAAAAACCGGCCAAGTGCGAATCTGATTCGCGCACCGAGGGCTCTGTACAAATACCCATCATAACTGGTTGGGTTAAGTTTGCACCTGGTATGCCTGGTATGGTCGGACAGTGGAGTTTTAAGTAATACGGTCCCGTTCTTAACCTTTGGGTACGGAACCCTAATTAAGACGAAACATATATAAGACATGTGTCTCCAAAAACTGCAATGCTAGCGGTGCTGGTATTCTGTGGAGCCAGAGGGACGGTTTCGCAGGATAAAGTATTTATGCCAAAGTCGAACCAAGGGAGTTGAATCTTGCTTTTTCTTTTCCTCGTGTTTTCGACTTTGTTATGGAAAGTATAAATCATCAAGATGCGCTCATATACCTCAGACCAGCAATTTTTTTATCAGGTTCAGGTGTTAAAATAGGTAAATAAGAAGAAAGTACGCTATAAAAATGTATGAAACATGTAATGTCTCTTTTTTTTATGTGACACACCACAATTTTTATTTAAACCATTGATACAAAGATCAAAGCTTAAAGAAAAATTTAAAAATGAGTTACATGGTATGCTGGAGGTTAAGTATGCTGTCAATGAAATCACCAAGATAATTTCACTAGATAACTTAGCTATCGGTGCGTCCGTGGCCCTGCCATTCTACCAGTAATCTGAAAAGAACTTACCCAAGTTGTCCGGTTTGGTAGCATGCACGTGGAAGTAGCCCGTGTTCTCGAGGTAGAACTTCGCTCGTTCCGTCAGCGGATACATCCTGTCTTCGTACCGAGCCTCGACCACAGCTGGGGGGTACAGCTGCCCCAGCACCCACTTCACCAGCGTTTGGGGACGAAGACTGGAAAATTAAATACACATTTGTGAACAATGAGTACCTAAGCACAGTTTGGCAAAAACAATAAAAAAACTGCATATGTAGGTTATGTTTAGTTAGATGTTTAGTTGACTATCAGTACATAACATACCTAGTATAAAAACAAAGTCGCTTCCTACTCTCTGTCTGTCCCTTTGTATGCTTAGATCTTTAAAACCACGCAACGGATTTTGATGAGATATTGATGGTTTTAATAGTGATTCAAGATTCCTCTCCTTCCGGTTTATATGTATTTGTATAATACCTTCATGCATAGTATATTTAGTAGTCTAGCAGATCGCTAGTGCATATATACAAAAGTTATGTAAAATTGAATGATGTGGAGCAGACCAATTTGTCTCCGGAACATATTGTTTTAAACTTATATCTTCACACATTATTATAACAAAACGTGAGTTTACCGAGATCAAAAAGTGTTTATTTAATTACCTCGACGTTTTGAATGCGATGTCCCGTTCATGGTCTCGAAGGGAAGGGAGGGGCGATTAAGTCCCGTTTTGTTATAGTAATGTGTTGTCTCCGGGAGACACCATCTGCTAGATTTAGACTTTCTCCATCTTCCTATCCTCCTATCTTGTGATAAACTCTTTTAACGGTTCCCTTGACGGACTCACAACGTTGGATATCTGATGCATAGTCGCATGCTGATAAAATTCCTTCCCAGCGCAACCGCGGCACATCGAGGTGAGCAATGGGGCCAATTGCTTTGTCAGCCCCAATTTACGGACAAAGCACAATAATTTTAAAATTGTACGTCACCCTTGACCGTAAGTGGGATTTTATGCTCGCTACGCGGGGAGAAATTCTCACTTCATGGCTAAAGCAAGACGTAAAACTTTAGATCGCACCTCACCTTCGGCTCGGGTCAGAAATACCTGCGAACTGGGACATTCACGAATTCGCCTTAGGTTTGTAATTTACTATAGCGACCCTCTCGCCCAAATTACAAATATTGCCTTCTTTGAAGGACATTCTTTATCCGGTTGTCATCGTTGTCGTTGGTTCTATGAGTGATGTTGCCTGTCTAATTGCAACTTTAGTCCATTAATACTGGGGGCCATGATAGTTACTAAGCATACCTGAAGGCAAATGTGTCGTGCAGCCCTATAACAGCCTGTCAGCGAAGAGGACAGCCATGCTGTGAGCGACGCGCTGTTCTGAATGTATGTAGAAGAGTCGCTTGCCGAGGAGTTTAAAGCCATGACCGTTACTCAAACCCTACCTGAAGGGAAAATTGGTGTGCAGCCCCAACACGCTGTCAGGTAAGAGGACAGCCATGCTCTGTTCTGAATGTATGTAGAAGCGCCGCTTCCCGAGAAGCTTAGGGCTATGACGGTTACTCATACCCTACCTGAAGGGAAAATTGGTGTGCAGCCCCAACACCCTGTCAGGGAAGAGGACAGCTATGCTGTCAGCGACGACCTGCCCCACGTCACCGGCGTGGATGTAGAAGCGTCGCTTGCCGAGCCGTTCCATGAGATTCTTCATGATTATTCCCATGTGGTAAGGAGCCATGCCGATCTTGTTAGTGGCCTATAATAATAAGACAGTACTAACTTACATAAGTTTAGTTCGTATGAACTAACAGTAGTAACTTATATAAGTTCATGTTATGATTCTCAGCTACGGCTTTAGCTTAGTGTTTCACTACGGTATGTTTAGGACTTGACTACAAATACGAGTTGGTCATTCATAACGCAACTGAGAAAGCGTATTTCTTTGTATGAAACGAAATTACAATTTTCAAGTTTGAACGGATCTCGGTGGGCACCAGCATTGATTTGCCAGTGTTGTCTGTTATTTAAATAATCTCACCTTTGCTGCATTCATCAATATCTGTGAATCGACGTTTTACTGAGATCGGAAAAGACAAATATAAAAAAAGACAATTGTTAAATATGTTCCATAATTATGTAGCAAAAGTCGAAGTAGCTCTTGAATTTATGTTGATGCCTATATCCAACATCACTAACCTCAGTATATCCATACCCAGGCAGGTCTGGCGCGATCATCTCGAACACAAAGTCGCAGTCTTGCCGCTCCGCCATCAAGTGATGTATGACATGGACGTACTCGAAGGCGGTGGAGGGCCAGCCATGCAGTAGCAGCAGTGGGAGCACCTTCTTGTGGTGAGGGTTGAGGGGCTTCACGTGGATGTAGTGGATGGACAGACCTGAAGTTTGTAGAAAAGAGATCTGATTACATATAAATAAGATGAGTCGGTTTATGGACTGACAAAACTACATAGATTAAGTTATTATGTGGAACAGCTTGCGAAACTGTCTTAAGTGTGGCAGTGATTGGAGTGGGCTGACGATATGTAATCAAAGTGGTCGGTGGAAGCTGGCTACAAAAATTACACGTTTGAAAATACGGTACCATTACTAGACATTGTAGATAGATTGAAGTAAAATAATTTATGTGTATAAAGTGTATACGTAGACCTGTCGAGGGTAGCCAAGTTTTTTTTTATCTAGCCAATAGGACTGTCCCACTGCTGGGCAAAAGGCCTCTTTGATTTCCACAGGTCCCCAAGATGTGACGCTGCCTCCGACCAGTTGCTCAGGAATGCGTCTATGTCATCCCGCCAACTTCGTCTGGGCCGGCCCCGTATATGTCGCGCATTTTGGGGCACCCACTTGGTGGCTATGTTGGCCCACCTTTCCGGGTTCATACAGCGGACATGGCCTGCCCAATCCCACTTGAGCCTGGCGGTTTTGTTATCTACGTCAGCTATGCGTGTTTTGGAGCGCAGCGTGGTGTTTCGGACACGATCCGTCCTTTTCACCCCTAAAATGCTACGCTCCATGGCAGGCAAGATAACCAAGATAATAATGTATTACGCGAAGCTTTAACGCGAAGGTGGGTTCCACTGCTCGGGACGATGGATTGCGAAATATCGTAGGCCATTACGGTCTTGGCTGCAGGAACAGTAGAGGAGAGCGCCTAATTCAGTTTGCAGCCGATAACAACTTTACTGTAATGAATACAGTCTTCAAACATCACCCAAGAAGACTGTATACCTGGACCTCCCCAAACGGAAAATACCGCAACCAGATCGATTATATATTGATCAGAGCAAGATGGAGAAGTTCGATAACGAACGCACATACTCTACCGGGGGCCGACGTTATGTCCGATCATCAACTGCTTGTGTGCAATTTGAGGATCAGATTGCGACGACCTGCAATCAAGAAAGTGAACAAGCGCTTGGAAGTCATTGATAGGGACTCGTTTATCCAATCGCTTCAAGAAAAAAAGCAACGCTGGGATGAAAATGGTAGCAAAGATGGGAACGTCGATACCCTTTGGAACTCCACCAAGGAACTTATAAAAGACGCCGTGCGCCAGTCACAACCCAACGCTAGACGTGAAAAGAGGCAACATTGGATGTCGATTGATACCTGGAGCCTGATCGAGAAACGAAGGGATCTGAAAGCTAGCAGCGCCCCGATTAGTGAACTTAATGCAATGAGTGCCGTTGTACAAGCTGCTTGCCGTCGAGATCGCAACACAGCGCTACAATCAATATGTGAAGAGGTCGAACAACATTCTGAAAAGTTTGAAACAAAAGACTTACATATGAAGATCAGACTTATAACCCGTCAGTTCAAACCGAAAACTTGGGCCATTGAAAGAACATTAGGGAACACCATCACGGAAATAAGGGAGATTGTTGACGTCTGGAAAGACTATTATTGTAAGTCTCTTTTTGCTGACATGACAACAGTAATTACAACGACCTACGACGACGCATCAGAGCAAGAGCCCATGCCACTAAAAGATGAAGTGCGCGCAGCTATTAAACACCTCAAGCGGAATAAGGCCGTAGGCTCTGATGAGATCCCGATCGAGGTAATAAAGGACATGGGGGAAATCGGGGTAGAGATACTGCACACCATTTGCGCTCGCTATGTATGGCTCGATATGGGTCACTGGAGTCTGGCCGTGTGACTGGTCACACTCTATATTCATTCCACTTCATAAGAAAGGATCAACAAAAAAATGTAGTAATTATAGACTAATCTCTCTTATATCCCACGCCAGTAAAATTATGCTACACATTCTCAGCACGAGACTCCAAGCTTACCTGTCTTGAGAGATTGCCTCCGAGCAAGCAGGCTTTGTAAAGGGTCGAGGCACAAGAGAACAACTTCTCATAATGCGCCAAATTGTGGAAAAAGCTAGAGAGTTTAACATCACGCTCTACGTGTGCTTCGTAGATTTCAGGAAAGCTTTCGATACCGTTAAGTGGTGGAAACTTTGGCAGGTCCTGGCAGAAATGGGTATACCACAACACCTTGTACATCTCATCAGACGTCTTTATGAAAATGGCACAGCCGCGGTCCGAGTTGACGGTATTGACTCCGAACCTTTCAAAACTCAAGCCGGCGTAAGACAGGGCTGTATATTGTCCCCTCTGTTGTTTAATATATAACAGAATACATAATGCGGATAGTTCTCGAAGATTGGGATAAGGGAATATCTGTGGGAGGGCAGAAAATATGTAATCTAAGATATGCAGATGATACTACCCTCCTAGCGTCATCCAAATACGAAATTGAAACTCTTCTTTATCGCCTTGAGACTACAGCTTTAGATTTTGGACTTGCTATCAATCGTGATAAGACAAAAATGATGATTGTAGACCGTGTTAACAACAACCAACCGGATGTCCAAGTTCTAGCGGGATGCGAGGTAGTCAATACCTATGTTTATCTAGGCTCCACTATCACCAACATTGGAGGCTGTGAGGACGAGATCCGAAGACGCTGCGCCATGACTAGATCCTCGGTGGAAAAATTAACAAAGATTTGGAAGGACCGCAGAATAACCAGAAACACTAAAGTTCGATTGATGAGGTGCCTGGTCTTTCCAATCTTTCTGTACGGAGCTGAGACGTGGACACTGAGGATGCGAGATCGCCACAAGATTGACGCATTGGAAATGTGGTGCTGGAGACGCATGCTCAGAATCCCGTGGACTGCGCACCGAACCAACGTTTCAATCCTGAAAGAACTCAACATCAAAGTGAGATTATCGTCGGCTGTGCAAATACGAATCCTCAAGTTCTTCGGTCACATCACCCGCAACGAGGACTCCATGGAACGATTGGTGGTGCAAGGGAAAGTGGAGGGCAAAAGATCTCGTGGGCGCTCTCCAACGCGATGGACAGACCTCATCAAATCTGTGACACAATGCGGCATAAACGAGAATTCTCACTCCGCCAAACATAGGACTACATGGCGGCGCATCACGAGAGAAGCAGTGGCGAAAGAATAGACCTAACCATGACCACGACCACTCTGCCAAGAGTGCACGACTACGAAGAGAGAATGTATTACGAAGACGGTGCGTGTTTAATTTAATCCTCGTCTGCGGAAAAACGCTGGAGCGCTGAGCAGGGTGACAAAGGCATTTAGGATCTCACGTTTTCAACCCTAATAAGGGTTGTTCCGAAATTTTTTAGTTAAACAAAAACTATAAGGAATATAATAAAACTTTATTTACAACTTTTCAAAGTATTCCCCTGCTGCCTTTATGCACTTATGCATACGACTGAACCAACTTTCAAAACAGGAGAAAAACTGTTCTTGCGGAAGGTCAAAAAAAAGTCGCCTGAATTCGTCCACTGCTTCATCCGCCGTCGAAAATCGTCGCCCACGTAATGATTTTTTTAACGTGGGGAACAGAAAAAAATCGCACGGAGCCAGGTCAGGGCTGTATGCAATTGCACTCCTGATTTGCTAATATATTCCGTGGTTCTGGCAGCCGTGTGGGCCGGAGCATTATCTTGATGAAAAATGATGCCCCGAGCTCCAGTACTTGGACGACTGACGTTCAGCTCCTGGAAGGCCTGTGGTAAGCAAACTTCAGTGTACCATTGGCTGGTAACTGTTTTCCGATCTTCAAGTGGAATTACGGCTACAGGTCCACTACGTCGAAAAAAAACAGCAACCATTTTTTTGTTGACGCTTCGACCGCGAACTACTTTAGTAGGTAAATCATCTTCTTCAAAGACCCATTGTGTTGATTGCTGTTTTGTAAATGGGTCGTAGCTATATATCCAAGATTCGTCGGATGTCACAATGTAGCTCACTTGTTGTGAATTACCATTATCAAATTTTTTTAGCATAAATTTGCACCAATCGACACGTATGTCTTTTTGCTCCTGTGTGAGAAAATGTGGTATCCATCGAGACGAAACCTTCCGAACTTGAAGGTGGTCATGCAAAATGGTAGAAACTGCCCGGGATCCAATATTCAGTTCGTCCTGAATCTCTCGGTGGGTAATGTTTCGAGATTCCTTGATTAGCCATTCCACCTTGATAACATTTTCTAGAGTGACTGCCGTTGGCGGTCGCCCCGGTCTAGGCTCATCTTTGATGTCGCTCCGCCCACGCTTAAATTCACGGAACCAGTAACTGACAGTGGCAACAGATGGGGATAAGGCCCCAAAAACACTAGTTAAATTTTCATGAGAATCCTTGTAAGTTAACCCTCGTTTATAATCATAATATATCATAGCACGAAATGCTTCCCGCGTTAGCTCCATTTTTGCGAACAAAAAGTGACAGACATGTTTTTTTTCTGATTTCATAAAAAAATAACTGAATGTCACTGGCCAGTGACTCTTACGCGAAAGAGTTCGTAATGAAATTTGCCTTTAGGCTACAGTAAAATTAAACGAATACAATTAATAGTACGCCGTTGACTAACTATTTTTAACGTTGCTTCTCGCAATTTTTTAAAACGTCCGAATAATCTAACGCAGGCAGAGAATTTTACATTCTGACCGTTCGCAAAATGAATGTGGTTGCGAAGTGCTCGGCAAAAATGCTACAAGATGTTGTTGTTGGGCTGGTGTTGATGGTAGCCTGTGTACACCTTGTAGTTCATTAGTTAGTTACATAAAGTCGGTAGAGATTTTATAAAAAGATGCGTTATAAAGTAGACCAAACATACCCTGAATGGTAGTAGTGAACTGCGGGTAGCGGTTCAGCAATTTCTCTCTCGCCTTGACGTCGTACTCGTGGGCCCAGTAGTGGAGGAGGTACGTGAGGAGGTCGGAGTTGGTGCCGTAGGTGTTCGCGGAGCCGTGCAACGAGGGGGTGATCTTGCGACGGTTCTCGATGCGCCAACGCAGGTCCGCTATCATCTGCATGCAATGAATAATGCTATCGAATGTACATTGGATCAAGAAATTGGTATTTACCACGTTTCGATTTCGACTCAATTTATAGTTCACTTTGTAGACCAATTTCTTAGCTTCGTGTTCGCAATTTGATATTTAGCCTCTCACTGTTTGGAACTTCGGCAGGTCTTTTTCCTCGTCACCATTAGAAACCAAGAAGTTTATATACTTAGTATAGTCATCATCAAAGGTAGCTGACAATTTTAGTGAGTACGCTACGTACATGTCATGCCGATCGTAACTTAAAAATTGAATGAGGCCGATGACAGTTTCGATCTTTTTCATTTGGGTGTTATTCTGTCATTGTTACAGCTTGCTAGACATACTGTAGACACTAAATGAACTTGTCTCGGCTATCAGCATCAGAAGTGGTTATATTTAAAGAATATAGAAATAGAATAAGCAACAATGATAATGATGGACTCACCTCATCTGACCAGTTCAGTGTGAAGGGCGTGATGCTGGTGTCGGAGGACGGCCGGTCGCCCCACCACGGCTCGGGGAGGGGGAGCGGCAGGGGGGCCGGCGGGAACAGTGCTGCAGTCAGCTCGCTCGCCAGGGTCAGGAGGGCGCGCAATGTGTTCTAGAGCAGACAGAATCCATCGTAAAATAGTAGGTAAACCATGTGGAATAGATGAAATTAAAAAAAATCTTCAATATTGTTTATAGGTAGGAGTAACCCGCCTCATTCCTAGAAAAAAAATAGAGACTTTTCTGTAACTTAAAGAAGTAAAAGTATTCTTTCCCGCCTTGTACGAGTTCGTACGGTAACCTAACCGGGGTGATAATTTTTTTTGACTTGGCAGGGGTACTGCCGTGCTCCTAGATACCCATTTAGGTAGTATAATTAAGATAAATTATCTTCTTCTTCTTGTGTCATATTCTTCATTGCTGAGGGTCGTGACCTCTAGTTATCACTCCTCGGACGATCGCTCTCCACTTATTTCGATCTACTGCAGTCCGCATGGCGTCGGGAAAGTTGGTGACTGTTGTGTCTCGAATCGGATCAGTCCAGCGCATGGGACTCCTTGCTCTTGGTCTTCTTCCTTGAATTTTTCCTGTCAGTAAGAGCTTTTCTAGGTTGGTTCCACATCTCAAATACATCAATGCGTGACCCGTCAGCTTTTTGAGGGTCAATGTTTCGGCGCCATACAGGAAGATTGAAAACACTAGAGTCCGTACTAGGCCGATTTTGTTCTTCAGTGCGATCGATCTGTCTGCCCATATCAGGCTGAGTCGGGTCATCGCGATCTTTGCCATGCCGATACGTTTGCGTATGTCTTGTTCGCACGAGCCATTGTTGCATATGGCAGCCCAGGTATAAGAAGTTGTCCACATATTGGAATAAGAATAAGAATAAGATTAATGGCAAGGCCAAGCTCTCCACTGACCACAGACAGACAGACGGACAGACAAACAGACAACAAAGTGATCCTAAACAAAAGTGTTGTCTAAAAGGGTTCCGTTTTTTCCTTTTGAGGTACGGAACCCAAAAAATACAATCGAATAGAGAACCTTCTCTCTTTTGAAGTCGGTTGAAAACGGATACGTACGGCCTTTCCAAAAATGAGGTGAAGTAGATCACAAATCACCACTAGACCATTTTTCAATTCTGTAGCAGTCTGCAGCAGGTTTGGTTTTGTTGTTGTCGGGTTTCTTACCACCTGGCTTTTCTCCATTGGGTTTGAACCCATCTGGTACATTCCGGTGTAATTGGTTCCCATTTGACCACAATCGGCCACGGCCACTAAGGCCATCAGCAACATTGCTATTCCTATTTTAAAATGCATCTTAATTGTAATTCTAAAAAACTTTTTTAGAAAAAATATAATTCATTTATTTTTTATACGTGCGTGTCGTGCAAAATTTTAGTAAAGTATAACTTCGAACATGCCTTATTCTTTACAAGCCAGCTAACCTTGAACAACATTATATGTAAGCCAATAATTAGTATTTCCTGGAGAAATAATTATACAATTTGTATAGACTGCTAATCGCGATATTACTATCCGTCAACCGGATTTTCCGGCCATCTTTTTAGTACAATATTCGGCAACATTTGTCTGTCATTTGTCTCTAATGTAACGTATTATCAATTTATCACGGTCATAGTACTTTCAGGATTTATTATTAAAACGATAATACCTATTTATATTTTTATGGAATCTTTTTAACGATTCTATTTTTTATGTGGAAATACCATATTTTTATTTTTATAAATATTGACACAAAGGTAAATTACGAAAGAAAAATTTAATGTGACCTACTATTAGTTATAACTATAATCTAAGCAGGACACGAACCTGCGACTTCTACGTTTCCGGCGTATTGCTCTCCCAACTGAGCTGTTAGATCGTTACGTCAATCACACCAAATCTTTCATTCCATAATTCTTACGCTACAGGAGCGGCCACTGCGTCACATGTGTTTGAAATGCGTATGCGCATTAGCCATACCCTTACACGCACGAAGACAGATGGCGCTGTTCTAAATATTTTTATGGAATCTTTTTATCGATTATATTTTTTATGTGGAAATACCACATTTTATTTTTATAAATAATGGCAGAAAGGTAAATTTACGAAAGAAAAATTTAATGTGACCTACTACAATCCAAGAAGGCTTAGATTGTACCTTTGTGTCAATATTTACCTATTTGTATTATTATGGTATAGCAACTATACGGTCAGGAACATTAATTTAGGGCCCCTTTTAAACCTTGTGTCAATGAGACAAATTACAAAGTTCAAAGTGGGTCTTAAATTCAAGTTCTCGACCGTACTACATACCTACATACCTAGTTTGTCATTGTTAAGCAAATTCTAACATGTTTGGTTACTAATTCAATCCGTCCGTGACTTCTTTTGTCTTACCCTAGCTCTACACTACTCGCGATGTTGACCGGGGCACAAAACAGATAGGTACAGAAATAAATCTACATACAAGCGCGCTCGAGCAAACGCACACATAGACATTGCTCACGGACACGATATCTCGGACCAGTTCAGACCAGTGCGAGTGGGAGTGCCGCTGACGTGTCCGTGAGCAATGTCTATGTGTGCGTTTACTCGAGCGCGCTTGTATGTAAATTAATTTCTGTACCTATCTGTTTTGTGACCGAGGTTGGCCGAGGTTGGTTTTCACAGCGAAGTGACTCTCCACGCTATTATATTCGCCCAATTTCGGTCAACTACGCGAGTAGTTGGGAGCTGCATTTAGGTACTGTGTCGCGTCACTGGTCTTGTAGTATTGTACAGGATTGAAAGAAAGGGTCAGACAACATTTGTCACGTGAAGAGTCGATGTTCCAGTTGCAATGTTACGGTCGTTGTCGGTCCTTGTATCATTTGTCCATGGGTTGATAATATTAGGCGTCATAACTCATGAGCAACGTATTTGCACAGGTGAGAGACTGAATTTGCTCGGAATGAGTAGCTTGGTATACAATTAATATTATTTTTATTTTTTATCTGAAAAACAAGTCGAGATATTCGGTTCGGTTTTATAATGGGTTATTATCTATATTATCAAATTTACGTATCTGTAAATTTGATTTGTCTTTGAGTAACAAAAGTAAAAAAAAACCTTTCACAGTTGTTATAACCTTCGTCTTAAGATACTGCGGTATTTGGGACAAGAAGATATCACGTACGCAGCTTAGAACGCTGGCCATCCTAAGGGTCCACAACACAAGCCTTCTTGAGCTTAATTTGGGACTAGATCGATTTGTGTGAGGTTGTCCGATATTTAATTATTTAAAGGTGACGCCAGACGTGCGTAATTTGAGTCGCGTAATTCTGTCGCGCCACACTTAGTGTGACGTGACCACGTGACATGATGTATGGCGCGACCGAAATTACGCGACTCAAATTACGCCCGTCTGGCTTCACCCTAAATACTTTGATTTGACTAGACGTCTGTTTTGAAGTTCGGTTAATCCAACTGTTTGTTTCAAATATGTGTGTGCGTAGTCGTCAACTTTATGTACAACTACTCTAAGAGAGGTGCCCGCCACATGGGAGTTACTTTCACATATTTTTTTAGATTCAACACAAACATAAGGGTTGTCGGTAGTCTTATATCGTTTGATTAAAAAAGGTACTTACTTTTGTAATAATTATGTCAAAAAGATCACAAATTACTGTCCAGGTGTTATTGACGACCCGCAGATGGTCTGGTATCAGGTGTGTCACAGTTCTTTGGTCTCTTTCCGTCGCACTAGCCACTACGCCGAATAACAATAACAACATTGCTGCACGCAACTGCATATTAATGGCATTCAATTATTTTGCTTAAATCAAAAGAAAATGTTTTGAACTAAACACTGGGCATCCTTAAACGTACAGTTATTAAACACTAATTTTTTATTATATGTAAAATACTTATGCTGTTTAATAGCGCCTTAAAAAAATATGGCGACTTGAGAACCTCTTCTCTCATTAGTAGGTTAATGAAATGTTGCGTATAACTCAACACTAGACAACCTAAATAAAATTCATCTTGTATTGGTCTAATCTTTGGTACATGTGCACTAAGAACTATATCCGAAGTATAACTGGATTCGGAGTTAAATTTTTGCGTGATTATTTCCGGAAACTAAAAAACATAGTACCTAAACAGCAAAGTGCAGCTCATATTTCACGCTGAAACTGTTTGAGGCAACGATAATTGGTAGGAAATTGAAGCAATTAGAACCTTCATAGGTTACTCGTAAATTCGATACTGAAGTCTTAATTGCAGAATTTGTGTTTTAAATAGTACCTAGTTCATTTGAGCTATTAAATGTATCACGTATTGTGCGATCCTAATTTTTGATATGATTAATGACTATATTAAAGAAAATACCGAATAAGATGAAATTGTATAATTAACTGATAATAATAAGACTGATATTCAATAGATAGAGCAAAAATCTAGTATATTTTTTAAAATGGGTCATAAATAAAATATACAAATAACAAATTTATGGAATTAAAACTAAAAATTAAACTAAGATTAAAATATATTTATAAAACTAAGACCTTTCGGTAGGGTGCCCATGACGTAGGCAGCCTTCCCACGCTGTATGGCTATGGAAAGCCTTTGCGCGACAAAACTGCCCGCGCGTAGTTCGTTCTACCATTCGTTCATTTGGTTCGTTCGAACTGAAGGTGAGGCCAATAAATATGCGATCTGGGTCCTTACAAATTACGGCCCGTGGTTTTAGGGCTTGCTTTGGCCAGGAAGTGAGATTATTTCCCACAGTGGGCAGAAAACAGGGGCAGTGTAGACACAAGTTATATGATTTTGATGCGTAATAAAAGTCTTTGAAGTGACTTCAAAGGTATTTTTTAAGTCCTATATTTTTTTATTCCGCAAATTTGAAATTGTTATCAGAATTTTCATAATTCAACAAAACAATAATTGGGAATCAACCATGTACTTAAACGTACGTTTTCATTTGCACGGTCAAATAAATTTTAGTACGATTGTGCTCTATCGACATGTCCGCTGATTTCTGTCCGTTAGTACACTAATTCGCCGTCACTGTTTCCATGGTACAGCTCCATCTTCTTCACCGCTGTCCATATGCTGCCTGCCAACACCCCTGGCTCCTGGTAGCCCGCGAAGTGCCCCCCGAAGTCCAGGGTGGCGGAGTGCACGAGGGTAGGGTACTTGTCGCGGAGGAAGTCATCTGGTTGGTAGATCAGCTCGTGGCGGAATTTGATGGCACCGAACGGGACTGAAGTTGGAGTCCTGGGGAACAATGGCTTAATAAGTACTTCGGTTTCCGCGTCTGTCACACATTTAAATAAAACAATTTGAACGGATTATCGCGTATATTAATTATTTGAGCCTCCCAAATATTTTAAATTAATATTTATAAATGTCGAGTTTGCACAAATGTAACTTTGACAAAGAAAAATTGTGTTTTTCTCAGTCAATCTTTGACAACGGTATCTGTGAAGGTACCAAAACGTCAGGAAGTCTCAAATTAATATACGCGATATAATCCGTTTAAACTGCTTTATTCTAATAAGGTCTGTTACAAAAAATTGTGCATCAAACTTTCTATAGCTGACTACTTATACTTTTGTGAACACCATCAACTACTCACCAAGGCGCTTCTAAAAAGCCCAAACTGAGTGGGTCTACGTTATGCTACTGTAAGTTCATACGAACTCAACTTATGTAGGTAAGTTAGTACTAACAGTCTTATTATTATAGGCCACTAACAAGATCGGCATGGCTCCTTACCAAATGGGAATAATCATGAAGAATCTCATGGAACGGCTCGGCAAGCGACGCTTCTACATCCATGCCGGTGACGCGGGGCAGTTCGTCCCTGACAGCATAGCTGTCCTCTTCCCTGACAGGGTATTGGGGCTGCACACCAATTTTCCCTTGAAGCCCAGGTAAGGTATGAGTAACCGTCATGGCCCTAAGCTTCTCGGCAAGCGACTCTTCTACGTACATTCTGAACAGCGTGTGACTCACAGCATGGCTGTCCTCGTCTCGGACAGGGTGTTGGGGCTGCACACCACTTTTGCCTTCAGGTATGCTTAGTAACTATAATGGCCCCAAGAATTGCTGGACTAAATTTGCAATTAGACAGGATATATGTCTTCACACTAATTATGCACACTAAATAATGCGAATTCAATATACTATTTAAAGGTATTTGCAAAACTGTTTTACTGGATATAAAAAAAAAACTAACCTAACCCGGCTGAGTCGGATCTTAGTGTGCATTGCGAGGATAATTAGTGTGCAAGTCAGTATTTTTGGTGAAACTTTCAAATATATCTGATGTACGAACCCTATTTTTGGTGTGAATTGGGTTAAAAAGGTATGGTCGCTTTGTATGATGTTTAAGTTTTTTTTTGTAGGCCATGTTCAGTTAATTAATTGTTTGTTTGCACAGCATTCGTTTTTTTGGTATACATTTAGTTAATTAGTGGAGTTACCTAGTGTGCTGAAAAATTATACAGATGTGCATTTAAATATTTAAATATATCCCGTTTCTCATATGGTATTTTGTATGGTAACTAGCTCATTCCTCGGTTGTTATACATCTGTACAATAAAAATAAACCAGACAGACAGAGTTTCACATCCAGGGTCTTCGTATAGCAACGCACACTGATCGTCATGCTCCACCACCCGGAAGCCTGCACATGGAGTCCAGTCCCTCATGTCGCAGTTCTGCCACAGTATAAGGACAAATACAGTAATAAATCTCCGGCCCCTCAGGCGCGTTTCGTTAACGCGCGCAGGGTTGTACCAACAAATTTGTGGGGTAAACATAGGTATATAGTTATTTCGATTGTTAGGTGTCGTGTAATGTCAGGTGTTATTATAAAATATTTATATAAGTAGATATAACCATGTAATTAACAATACCTACCCCATCAGTCTATTTTAGGGGATAAGGATAAGGGGGCGAGAAAAATGGAGCAAAATAGTCACACAATGGTACCCAAGAGAAGGGAAAAGGAGAAGGGGAAGGCCATATAAAAGGTGGGATGATGACATCAGACAGGTAGCAGGAACAACATGGGGTAGAGTGGCCATCGATAGGCCAGAGTGGAGAAGATTGGAGGAGGCCTTTGCCAATTGGCAAACAGACATACAAAAGTGGAGAAAAACAAACATGTATGAATAGGAACTAAGAAAAACTGTAATTTTATACTTTTATATCGTCTGAATAAAGGGCTATTATTATTATTATTATTATACCCCATCAGTCATTACGGAAACGAATTATTATAATTATACGAGTACTCGTAGCTACCTACTTCGTCCAACGAATACTCGCTACACTTGAATACGATTATTTCAATATTTGTTACCGAACTAGCTAGGTTAATATCTAATTAGAAGGTGCGGTACCTGTTTCGCGCATTCGGCATCCTTTGATAAGTGGCGGCGATTTCCTTTGACTGTAGGTAGGGGGAGCCGCTTGGCTTGCGCGCGGCACTTTACAAAAGAAAAAGAAAGCGCACTAACGTTTATTATTACAAATTATATATTGCATCTTGGATTTTTACAAGTTGGTAGGTACGATAAATAAAAGTTCATAAGTACAACTAATTGAAAAACAAAAATATTTATTGAAAAGAATAACAATTATTATAAATTAGCCACACTGAAATACTTTCGTCTATTTCGCGATGTACGAAATGCCTTATTATTATTTTTCAATGTGTTTACAGTTCTGACACTTAATAGCAATAATTATTGCGGCTCGGCTCCGAGTTCCGAACACGGCAACAGCGCGGCCCCGACTGATTCATGTCTATTTATTACTCGCCGTTTGCATGTGACGCGTACGTACACGGCGCGCACACATACAAACCGCGCGATGTACTTTTCTTCGAACTTTAACTACTGTCTTATACTGTGGTTCTGCGGCAGTACCGCTAAGGAATGGAATTCGCTCCTTGGGTCTCTTCAAGACAAGCAAAAAGCTGTTGCTAAACCAGTGAGCTACATCTGCGACCCCTCTTAGTAGTCACTTATCATCTTACCATCAGTTGTTGACTGAGGTCAATCGCTGAGGTCAATTGGATACTCACATGAGAATATCCACTGACAGCGGATCCTGGTACACCGCCAGGGTCTCCGCGTAAGTCCGCACACTGGTGGTCATGCTCCTGGTGGCCCAGGACACTGTTAAGGAGTCCATCCAGTCCCTCATGTCGAAGTTCTCGGGCAGGGTGCCGTCGACCGCCCGCTCGGCGAGGGGGCTCGTGGCCATCATCCAGTTCTGCAGGAGCCAGGAAACCAGGGCCACTGGGGAGTCGTCAAGGCCGTGGCCTTGGAAAGGAAACCAGATTGTATGGGAGAAAGATTGCTTTGTTCGTGCGCCTTCTTCAATGTGTTTTTTTTTTGTAAAACAGGTTGGCACCAAGCGGGTTCCAAGCTGTTTTGACGAGGCATTATGAATGAGCTCTTTTCTTTCGGTTTAATTTATCCAAGGTTATGTTTATGTATTAAGGAACTGCTCGGTATGCGAGTCCAACTTGCAATAAACCGTTTTTTAAGAGAGTGACGGAACTCACCTACATTGTCTGGCTTTGAGGCCTGGACGTGGAAATAGCCGAAGTTCTCGAGATAGAACTTCAAGTGCTCCGTCAGCGGGTACAGCCTGTTCTCGTACTGCGGCTCCACCACGGCCGGCGGGTACAGTTGGCCCAGTACCCATTTGGTCATGGTTTCAGGGCGGGCACTGGAAACAAAGACACACTCAATTGATTAGGTTGACATTTATATATTCTCCAGAATGTTTTCGGTCACGGCGGCAGCTTCAACTTTCATTCATGTGCTCTCATGTGGATGACGGTAGCCTAACTTATTTTGATAACCACGCGCCAAACGGGTACGTGACCACGCCACAACCATTATTGTAGCTGATTCCCGCAGGTGGTCGGGCTTTCATCCCTTCTGACGTCTAAATCAGCACGTCGATAGGTCTCAAACGTTCAGGTTTATTTTTTTATAAAATATATCCATTTTGAGCGATTGGCTACGGTCTGCGTTTCCCATTATGACGGTTAGATGTTGCAGTTATTTAAGTGGTATTTAAGCTCATCTTTGTATCTAAGGAGTTATCCGTCACTCATCACTCTGGATACCTTGAATATGATTTCATTACATACTTGGTTTGTTAACTAATTTGTAAGTTTTTTCGTAGTAATTATTTTTAATGAGCTCCAATGGTTGCTACCTAAAAAAAATACGACGAAACCGGTTAGAGATTAAGGTAAACGCAGGTATCAACGACCCATCGAAAATCTGCAGGTAATACCGACCTATAAATTGAAAGTCAATTTTTACGCTTCCTGTACTATTCTAGATATAGATAGCTGAAGCTACGCACACGTTGGTTCCTAGACCATCATTTACTTTAGCGATAGTGTGTGTGAAAGTGCAAAAAAGAGACAAAATAACCCAGTTTGTGCGGAGACAGCGTGGGTGAAGTTCACGTCGTACTAGGCCTTAATCCATCAGGTAAAGCACGTGACTTTTCTACTTAAGCGATTTATTCGAATAAGTGAGTGCTATACTTTTTGTTGTGTTATTAAATATGTTCCGTTGAGTGTCAGTTCTGGATTTCATACCACATTTTATTGAAAAAAAAGCTATTTGAAACGATAAAACCTTAAAATAAAATAGGACGGTCTTAGCTTCATCAGTTTTAGTTGTGGCAGCTATCGCCGAGTCATAAGTCGTTAATGGCCTCAGCATAGTGTTTCGGTTTTTTCTATATTGTGTTATTATATGACAATAACACAGGTAGTTCAATAGACCAATTGAAATTCAAACATCTGTTCTTTGTCAAAATGTATTAGCGACCTACGTATTGTTGTCTACTTTCTTTTTTATTACGCTTTTATTTTAACCAATATTGACATATTTTTGGAAGGTCGACTCATGCATCGTTACATTTATAAATATTTGTTTTTTGTTTAAAACTGTATGCATGGGTACATATTTCGTGTTATATTTATTCATTACGATCTGATTTATAGTCAGAAGGTGTAACTTAATAATAAATACCTAATTTTTATGAGTCGCTAATACATCATATGTTCGCACTTACAAATTTTATTACCGACCCATAGTCGATAATGGCCTCAGAATAGAGTTTTGTTTTTTTCTCTATTATGTCATTATATGACAATAACACAGGTATTTTAATAGCCCAATTTAAATAAAAACATCGGTTCTTTGTAAAAATATATTAGCGACATACGTATTGTTCTCTACTTTCTTTTTTATCACGTTGTTAATTGAACTAATAATGACATATTTTTGGAAGGTCGATTCTTGAATTGTTACATTAAAAATTATTGTTTTTTGTTTAAAACTGTGTGCATGGGTTCATATTTCATGTTATATTAATTCATTACAATCTGTTTTAAAGTCAGAAGGTGTGACTTAATAAAAAATACCTACTTTTTATGAGTCGCTGATAAATTTTATGTTTGTACTAACAAATTGTATTAGCGATCCATAGGGGTCGGTAGTAGCAACAGTAAGAAGCTATTACCGATCGTATATAGATTATTGTATATCTCACCTACTTTGTGACCGGACACTTTCTTTGTTTTTTGTTTAAAACTGTATGCATGGGTACATATTTCTTGTTATATTTATTCATTACGATCTGATTTATAGTCAGAAGGTGTAACTTAATAATAAATACCTACTTTTTATGAGTCGCTAATACATCATATGTTTGCACTTACAAATTTTATTACCGACCCATAAGTCAGTAATGGCCTCAGAATAGAGTTTTGTTTTTTTCTCTATTATGTCATTATATGACAATGACACAGGTACTTTAATAACCCAATTTAAATAAAAACATCGGTTCTTTGTAAAAATATATTAGCGACATACGTATTGTTCTCTACTTTCTTTTTTATCACGTTGTTAATTGAACTAATAATGACATATTTTTGGAAGGTCGATTCTTGAATTGGTACATTAAAAATTATTGTTTTTTGTTTAAAACTGTGTGCATGGGTTCATATTTCATGTTATATTAATTAATTACAATCTGTTTTAAAGTCAGAAGGTGTAACTTAATATAAAATACCTACTTTTTATGAGTCGCTGATAAATTATATGTTTGCACTAACAAATTGTATTAGCGATCCATAGGGGTCGGTAGTAGCAACAGTAAGAAGCTATTACCGATCGTATATAGATTTTTACGATCGGTGATAGCTGCATAAAAATCGTTAATAGCTTCACAGGCATTTTTGTGAGTCGGTATTAGCAACAATCGACTTCGTCGTTATATAAATTATTTTATACAGTATAGACCTTTATTCAGTAGCCTTTAACATAGAAAATATAGAATTTACACATAATACAAACGTAAAAAAATAAAAACGTGAATCTGAGAGCAATCAGCATCCTTAAAAATGATGGTTCATTTTGAAATTGCCTTAAGGGGGTCGGTAATACCTGCGTTTACCTTATATGAGCGTTTCAATCGCCTGTTTCCACCGGCCGTTAACAATTTCACAAAAGTAAACAGTTATTTCGATAAAAAATGCTAATAGCCGTGACTTCTACAAAACAGCCGAAAATACATTTGTCAACATTTTGATCAGGAGAAGAAGATGGCGGAACACTCAAATAAAATAAGAAAAATGCTGATTCATAAATAACGTCACTTCCTCATCTCACCTAAACGCGAAGTTGGAATGCAGTCCCAGCACCATATCAGGGAAGAGAACGGCCATGGCGTCGCCAACCGCATGCCCTACATCGCCGGCGTGGATGTAGAAGTGGGGCTTGTCCAGACGGAGCATGAGGTTCTTCATGATGATCCCCATTTGGTAGGGAGCCATGCCTATCTTGTAGGTCGCCTGTGGGGCAAAATATGTTGATGAGTGGAGATATAGTGGAACGCAGCAAATGTTTCGGTCCAGTGTAAAGTACACTGTACACTGTACCGAACTTTTTGCTGCGTTCCACTTCACTTTTTCAGCTTATGAAATAAAATGAAATAAGCAAGGGCACTCTTACAAGTCAGATTGTGAATCTACCGGCATTTCACAAGAGGACACAGTTGTTGAGAAGAAAGCCGAAAGAAACTCAACTTATGAGATACTAGTATTGCTTTAGGATTAGTGCAGATAGTTAGATGTGTTTAAAATAAAGGGAATGCAGGGGGTAAGGTTACCTTCTGCAAATATTTGCGGTTTATTTGAAATCTAATTGCGGGACCTGGATACATATAAAATTCGGGACTCCTTCCTACGAACTAAGTGGGTAAGGTTCAACCCACCCACTTAGTTCTTAGGAGTCCCTCAGTACATAGAACAGCATAAAAAAAGGGAAGAAGAGCTGAAGAAGAGAGCCGAACGTGGCATGTATATTCAAGTGAATATCAAGCCCTCTCAAATTACTCAAAACTACCACTGAACGTTCTTTTTACTGCTTATAAAATCGAGTCTAGCCTGAAAACGGGACAATCGGCGTCCCGTTGGGGGACGCAATAATCTAAGACTCAAAAAACGTATGCTTAAAAAAAAAATAGCTTAGACATGAATCCGTGCAGATCGTTTCAACTTTCCGTTGGGTTGTCATTTGGTTTCAATTTGATTGACAACATTTTGACATTATTGAAGAATTGCCATAAAACCAGAATTACCTCAGAATATCCATAACCAGGTAAGTGTGGTGCAATAATCTCAAACACGAAATCGCAGTCTTCTCGCTCGGCCAGCAGGTATTGTATGACCTTGACGTATTCGAATGCGGTGACCGGCCAGCCGTGCAGCAGCAGCAGCGGCAGCACCTTCTTGCGGTGAGGGTTGAGGGGCTTCATGTGGATGAAGTGAATGTCCAGGCCTGAAAATGGTAGTTAAATATTAAAGTGGCTAGTATTGAAGGACATTTATGGTAAAATTTGTGAATAAAGATGTCAAGATGTGGAGGGATATAGAAGAAGAGGAAGACCAAAGAATAGATGGATGGATTGGCCAACGAGATGAAGGCTGTTCGGAGGGATAAAAGAATAAAACAAGTCCTCTGACCTTAAATAAACAGGGGCAGGGGAATGAAGATGATGATGATATCAACAGATTTCCAGGCGGGCGACTTTTCCCAATAGGGGTGGATGTAGATGCTAACGCATAAGATTTGTTGTGATTAATTTTAAGCAAAACACTAAATATCTACTGATCAATCTAGAATTATTTTTTATTATGTTGAGAAAGGTCGTAAACTACTGGGAAGATAAAGTGGCACCCTCTACAGTCGGTGAAACGCAACTTTGTATAAACATTGCTAGTTTTTTGATCATCGGTTCACAATTTCATATTGTATGTAGTTATATTATGATGAACTTACCCTGGATATTAGTGATATACTGCGAAAAGCTGTTCAACCAATCCTCCCTCTTCTGGAAGTTGTAGTAATTGGCCCACGTATCCAGGAAGTGTGCGAGAAAGTCCGAGTGAGAGCCGTAAGTGTTGGCGGCGCCGCGCAGCGCGCGCGTGATGTTGCGCCGGTGGTGGATGCGCCCGCGCAGGTCCGATATCATCTGGAAATTAATGGTATGATTATCATTACGAGCACCATATCAGCTGAAAAACGTCTATAGCTGGACAAAGGCTTCAATCAGAGACCTCATCTACAACCGTCCTACACTGGAGACCACGAACACACGTCGAAGCAGGTCAAAGAACGACTATCCTGGTTTCTCCCCCCAACATAGGCACATGGTAAGACGTCAAGTTGCGGAAACCACAGCCCGCGATAACCTTTAATCTATAATAACATATCCTGATTCCTTCATTCATCAGCTAGATAAATTATAAAATGACTGCCACTATTTCACTTAATTCAATGTTAAAATAAAGTGATAAACGTCACCAGATGTTCGAAGTATATTACAAATATTACGATGATGTGAAGGACTGTAAAAAATCGGCCCAGTGACCTCTTTAGAGAAATGGACTGTGAACTGCCCGATGCTCGTGTCGTATACTCTTTTTCACCCGATCACCGCTCAGGCGCCTTCGGAGGGTGCCGGGAGAACACCGGCCTCACTAAATGAAACGTCGTTTCTAAAGCAGCGTAGGTATAAGTTTCAAGTTGCCACAATCCGACAGTTAGCATCTTCATATATACTGATTGAAGCCCTATGCACTGGACAGACCAGATCCACGATAACTCTAAATCGAAAGTACACGAGGCAACACAGCGCCGAATGCCGCAACAAGTGAAAAGCGATCCTCAACAAAATAATTCGTGGAGGTCACGTCACGACCCTCAGCAATGAGGAACACGAAATAAGGAGGAGGATATACTGATTAGTAGAATGTGGCACAGGGTGAGATAATGGTCTATATAGGATGCAACTAATGACTTACCTGCTCAGAAAAGTGCACTCTGAACGGCCTGATGCTCATGTCATGACACTCCTGCTCTCCCCACCACCGCTCGGGCACGCGAGGAGGAGGGCTCGGCGGGAACGCTGCCTTCATCAGATGAGATGCCATTTCTAGGGCAGCGCGGAAGGCCGCTTTGTTCTGAAACAGCAGACAATAAGTAAAAAAGACAAAAACGAGTCACGGAGCGACAAATTAGTGAGACATGGCTGAGCGCTTTAGTGCAAGGGTTGGGAACCCTGAAAGGGTATCCCAAGCTTATTTTTACGTTTTATGGAATATTTTAAAGATGTTTTTTTCTAGCGTTAGGTTAAATGCCCCTCCTCCTTTCATATGTCCCCATACGTTCCCGGCTATGGAACTGCTTTCAGCTGAAGATCACTATGACGATGAGGGAGCTCGCCCCTCATATCAAAAGGGTTGGGGCGTAAGCAAAACGTGGATAAAACATTAAATTATCACATAAACTATCAAAAAACTTAGAGGAAAATGGGGAATGAGAATATTTTTATCTAGGAGGGGGACTATTAAACCTTAAGCGTTCGCTTAAACCCTCATAGATGTAAAAAGAAAATTATGTCCTCACAATTCTCCCGAACACGCTGTCGAAGACGTCGCGCAGCACCGGCAGTGCCTTGTTCATCGTCTGCAGGAACCCTTCCACCGGACTCGTCACCAGCCTCTCATCAACTTGGATGGCTCCGACCATCACCACTCCCAGCAGGAGTATTAATAGCCTCATCGTGTCTAATTGCTGAAAACATAACTTGGGTTATAATAAATAAAAAATAATAATGTTATGTGTCATCTACCACCCCCTTGTCACTTATCATCAGCCTTCATAAACTTTATTACTCCTGTGGCGCGGAGATAATCCCATTAGCGGATTATACTCCCAGACAAAGTCCGGATTCGGAAATTAACAAAAACAGAATACACCAATAAATTTAGACAACTTCGACGTGTGTATATTGTAGATAAATGTTGCATGAAAATTGGCAATAAAAATGCTGCAAGTGTCATGTGATTAAATATACATAATATGAAGTGTGAGGTCATACTTTTTGCTCCCATTTTTACTACATGTACATTATGTACAATCGTTATAACTATATCCTTGAGACAACGACGCTCAAACGGCAAGACCAATTTTGATAAACTTTGGCATTTAGGGCTGACACCCTGCTTTAACACATAGGGTACATTTTATCCCGAAGACATGTAGTGTTCCCGTGGGGTGAGCGGGTAACACCGCGTGGTGCACCTAGTATTCCATATTAAGGACCGTGTTCGTGTAAACGTAGGCCAACAATAGGGGGTGCGACTGATGTTGAATTATACTACAACATAGTGTATATGAATAAAATTATGTTGCTTAAAAATGTCATGTAACAAAGCGAAAAAAAACATTTTTTTTTGTAACAAGTATGTGACAAAGTTACGAAAATTGTAAGTTTTTCTTTTTTAATCCAAAAGACATTTTTATATTGTTTTCAGAATCCTCATTATTTAACAAAACAATAATTGTATGAGAACCACAAAAAATACAAATGCTCTTTATTGCACACCTCCAGCATCAAGGAATATACAACACAACATGAGATACATTCAAATAACAGGTGGTCTTATCGCTAAATAGCGATCTCTTCCAGACAACCTTTAGGTAGCGGAGTAGTTGAAAAATTAATGTTTGAAATTAGTAGGTGGTGCATAATAATAATAGGGCTAAATAAAACAACTACCACAAAAAACAAAAGTGATAAACATACATAAATAAAAATATACAGATGTACTTACATAAATACTAAGACATAATAAATAAATATATTGTAAAGTAATAAATAAAACAAAAACAGTATGAGCCACAAAGTTAAAGGAGCGATTAATATTGCAGTGTACTAAGGGAGAGACAAATAGTTTTTGAGAACCCTGAAATTAAACGGACTTCTTCACGGTGAAAATGGCCAATGACGGTCAAATCTGACTTTTAGAGCACTCTAAGTGTAGGTAGTCCCATATAGACATTTGATCCCAATAAAAAATAGAATCGATTAACATTCTCAAAAAAAAAATTGTCCGGACGCCTATTCAGGAAGATTACTAAATATCGAGTTCCACTGACTTGTTGCGGTGTATCTTTGCGATGTCTTTAACTCAAGTATCATGCACACTATAGCTAACCGCTAAAACCATTGATAATTCACCAGCTCCATCTATTAATGTATCTAGAACCCTTCTCATCCTCCTTGAATTCGTTTACTTCAATTTGCTTGAAATGCTGTTGTAGGTGATTGTTGATTGAAGTTGTTTCGTTAGAAACAGCGATGATTGACGCCTGAACGTTTGCTCTGAAAAGAGCAGGTTGTCTTGTCCACTGTTGTCACTTGACAGTTGTTTAAATGTATCTTCAGTCAGCATCGTCTTCTCTCTTCGATCTTCGTAAATCTGCAGAACTTCAAGCTTCGCGTCTTCGATGGGCTGAAGCACAGGAGACACGCTGGGACGAGTGTACACGAAGAACGCTGGCAACGAGAAGGGCGGGCGCCATTGCTCGAATTAATTAATAGGCGCGAGAGCGCGCGCACACATGCCACAGTATATATATAGGCTGACACAGTATATATATAAGCTAATCATATATATTCTGTGCACATGCTCACAGCATTACGTAGCCGCATCAGTTTACAACACATATACACTCTCCATCGAAGTGCCATGTTGTGTCCCCACCAAGTAACATCATGCTGGGTGCTACTCTAAGTCTATTGTAAATATTTTATAAGAAAATAAACCAAATTTTTGTAAATAAATCATCTCACATCTCACAATTTCTACAACAACGGAGTTTCCTTCTTCCAACTGACTTCCTTAAAGTTCCTAGTATTTTACTGATCTGCGGGCATATGATGGTTGCTTTTATCACGCGATCCGACGACAAAGGATCCGTCACGTTTTGACGAAATGCGAGTGAGTGACAGATGCTTTGCCACTTATTTATCACTACATAGGATAAAATAAAACAAAGTCGTTTCCTGATGTCCGCCTCTATGTATGCTTAGATCTTTGAAACTGCGCAACGGATTTTGATGAGTTTTTTTAAATAGATATAGTGATTCAAGAGGAAGGTTTATATGTATAATGTATGCATAATTTATCAATATTGCACCCGTGCCAAGCCGGGGCGGGTCGCTAGTCACGTTATAAACGCAACCATCATAGGCTCGCTTGTAGACAATGTCATACATACTCACGTCGTATTGTCCTTTAAACAGTGGACTCACTAGGAACTCGTTAAAAATCAAGAACACTGATTTAATATAAAGTATGTAAAATTATATGAAATTATTACAACACTTCACTGCTCCGACTAGATCCAAACTAGCGTCTTATTTTTATTATAGTCTTATGATTACAGCACTTCAGTGAATTAACCTTGTAATCAAAAGGAATAATTAATTCCAAACCGCGTTGTTCGATATCCGCGGCATTACTGATCGTGTGAGTAAAACTATTATTTGAGAGTTTGAATGATTAAAAATAATTGCATAGAATCGGCTGGTACTCGTTTTTAACCAAGGTATGTTTTTCTGGTATTTTTTAATTTATTTTGATGAATTATAGTATGCAACAAGTATATACAGTTCCCTGCAAAACTGTTTGTACAGTTTGTCTGCAGGGGTAAGTCTCTATACAATAATTAAAACTAAGGTTACCTATTGCTAAACTTGAGTGACACTTTGAATAAACAGCTTTATCACTCAAGTGTCTGCAACAGATGCTTTTTAGGGTTCAGTACCCAAAGGGTAAACGAGACCCTATTACTAAGACTCCGCTATCCGTCTGTATGTCTGTCGGTCTGTCCGTCTGTTACCAGACTGTATCTCATGAACCGTGTTAGCTAGACAGTTACAATTTTCACAGATGATGTATTTCTGTTGCTGCTATATAAAACAGAATAAAATAAATATTTAGGTAGGGCTACCATACAAAAAACGTGATCGGTTGCGTTAACTTTGCACCTCATTTGTATGTGGCGCCATACATAACAAGTGCAAACATAACTTAACCCGGCCAGGTAAGATGGGATGCGTTTGTACGGAACCTTCGGTGCGCGAGTCCGACTCGCACTTGGCTTATTTTGTATCTCCATGTCAGGAACTACTAACCCTTGGTACCTCAAATTTGCTCACTGACATGTTCAGTATTGCAGAAGAAAAATATTTAATATATCGGCCATTTTATCATCATACTTTTACTAGGGTAAAATGCGAGCATAATCATTTGGAATGACAGTGGCGGCGCTTCAATGAAGTTGCGAGCTTTTTACGAACACTGATTATAACAATATGGAACTTTAACGCGCTTAAACATGATTTATCTATAATATTTATTTATTCGCACATATCCTGAGGTCTATATGCGCATTAGGTTACGAATCCATCCTTACGCTTAGCTTTGAGAAAAAAACCCCGTAAATTTTCCTAGCCTCGCTTTAGGACTGTCCTAAGTACGGGACAGTGCTCACTTGGCTAATTACGGTACAGTGACCATTCTGAAAATAGTTATTTTTATTCTTTGATGGTTTTAATTCTAAAACGTTTCTAACGCTGTACCTCCAATAAACTCATTAAAAATCGTGTCTTATCAGCAGGATAGAAAGCGAATGTATCACCCATTGGCTCAAATAAAACATTGACTGATTAGCAATTTCTTTATTTTTAAATTTAATAACTTTAGAAATTGTTCAGAAAGAAGACAATGGTTTCAGCATCATTATTATTAATATGATATGAACAATAATAATTACCGCTATTTTATTACTATTCATTATTATAATTGAGATAACGTATAATAATCTATTCGCTACGTTACTTATGTACACTGTTATTAGCTATTCCTGCAAACATTAACGCAACAATAGAATAGAAGATGGCGACACCACGGAAGTATTTGGCGGGAAAACTCAAAACTTATAACATACAAAAAAAACACCGACGCGTGGTCAAAAGTATGCGCTTTTTACATTAAGTGGATTTAGTGTCTAGATACATTTTGAATTCGCATTATGCTCTGAATAATTATTCCACCTGATTGAAGAATCGACTGAATCAATGTATGCGGCTGAATAAGTCAGTCCATTGCTTTAATAAAAAAATAACTCTTGTCTCTGGTTTCAATATGGCGGCGATCTGTCTTTAATTTGATCCTTCATTTTGTGTAAAAATATTGTAATGGCTGTGTGATTTAATATTTGCTTAGTACTTCCGTGGATAAATCAGGTGGCCCGAAAATATTAAGAATAATAATAAGTAACAATTTTATATACTCGTAATAGTCAAAGCAAAGCTACAAAATTAGTCTAATACGAATTTAAAGTAATAACTAGATTTGCATTTGCTGTATGTATAAAAATGTTTTGAAAATTGTAACTTTACGAAATTCTGTTCTTTCAGTGTCCGAGATTAAAACGTTTTTGTTGTAACTGTTAGACAGCTGTAAGTTTTAATATTGACTATTATATGCTATAAACTTACCTAACTTATTGGTTTATATATAACATCGATATGTATGAAATTTGGTAATACTAAAACTGAACGTTAAGACTTGCCGTAAACCAGATTCTTTTAAATCTTCAAACAGTTATATTTTTGAATTTCGAAAACCTGGGGCCTAGAGTTATATCCGAGATAATTTTAATACATTTGTCGGATACATTATTATAGAGACAATAATTTTGATTATCATGCTTGAACCCAATCTCCTACGTTACTTTACGCCTGGGCGACTATTTGCCTACTTATGTTACCTTTACTAGCTAAATGTGGCATTTTATATCCGATATTTACAGTAAAACTCAATATAAACTATGTACACTGTGATGCAAGGAGTATGGTTCCTTTAAATATACATTTATCATTTAACACTATAGACTATGGAAATCATAGGAAAGGGAAAATAAAGAAAATGAAACCAAAAAGTGAAATAAGATTAAAAGCAAATTTATTGCTAAAATAAAATAAAACTATAACCGCAAGCAATACATTATTTGCTTAATCGTATTCGTTTTCATTTGTACGTTCTCTAAAGTCGTTAAAAAAAGATTGCTCTACGCTGAGAACTATTGTCTATGGAAATTAAAAAGTAAAATGACAGCTAACTATCGCAAATCACAAACTTGAGCGTCGCTTCCTCTCGTATAAAATAATGTATAGAAAACATACAGTAAAAAATAAAACATTCATAATTTAAAGTAACTTATATAACCCAATTATAATATTTATAACCTCACCGGTTCATATAAACGTAATAATACTTTCAACTGGGGTCAGTTTCGATCATAGCTTAACTTTACATCTGATTGCACTTGAATTTTCTTTAACAATAATGAACCTCCTTCCCCTCGCGGTATCTTACAAACCCTACGCTATATGTACACGCGCTTCTATCCGATACATATTTGGTATATTTATTTACAATAATCGATTTCAAATATTAAAAACGAAGTAAAAATACTCAGATATTTGTACCGAGGCAGGGTACTTTGTCTATAAATTAAAAATTAAAGCAAAATGCATAATTTGTATCGTACGTTTGCCGTCCGCGGCGGGACGTATGCCTGGCATATCACGAGACGAGCTAACAGAGGGTCTATGTACAAAGTCTTTGGCCTTACCATGTAATTATAACAAAACAGTACATTTAACTACACATTAATATTTGCACTCGACGGCTCGCCCGCGGTCGGCCGCGCTCCATTGCATGGATCGACTTAACTAATTAATAAATAACCGTCCAACCTTGATATGATATCTAACTCAGTACAGTCGCTACACTACCGTCGGACCCGTTTACCCGCTAACACTCGCAAGTCTATCACACTGCGGGCACGCTGGTGCCCTAGTACTCCCACCGGTCGTCGTCCGCCTCCGCCTTGATCTTGTCCTCCGGCAGGACCTCGGGCGGCGTGAGCGACTGGCGCGGCGTGTGCGGAGTGTGCGGCGTGTGCGGCGTGTGCGGCGTGTGCGGCGTGCGAGGCGGCGGCTCGCGAGTCACCGGCGACGAGTCTCGTGGTACCGGCGACGGCTCAACGCGCACCGTCTCCTCCGCTTCACGTCTGAAGTCATCACTCCTCATCACACACACGCCGTTGATGATGACCTCGTCGGGGTTGCGCGGCTTCTCGTCCTGCCAGTCGGGGTTGACCCATTGCGGCGCCGCGGGTTTGCGCCGGCTCGACCGCGCCGGCGTCGACGCCGCTTTTGGCTCCGTCTTCGATTCCCCGTCGTCCATCGAGTCTTCTGATCCGAGGTTGCTTTCCACGTCATCGTCTTCGAAGTCATCCGCGTCGGGCTCTCGCTTCAGCGGCATGGATAGGTCGAGGCCGGACGCTTGATCCTTCGCTTCATCAGGGGGGAGGAGTCCTCGTCCGATCAACGCCGCTAGATTGGAGTTGGCGGCGAAGTACGGCGGGTAGGGAAGCGGGACTCCGGCTAGTCCCATGCGCTCCTTCTGCAGTTCGAGCAGGCGCTGGTTGAGCAGCAGGCGGAACTGCACGGGGTCGAAGGGCGCGGCGGCCTGGTCGCGCGCCGGCGGCTCCGCGGGGAGCCCGTGCGGCGCCTGCTGTTTTAGCCGCATTCTGTGATTGTGGAACCAGTTGGTGATGGTTCGCGTCGACAGACCTAATTCTGCCGCTAGGAATTCGATGGTTGGCATGTTGGGGTAGGGGTCCAACGCGAAGGCAAGTCGGAGGGCCTCCTTCTGCTCCTCGGAGAAGAGGACGCGCTGCTTCTTAGCGGACGGCGCGCCGGTGGCCGGGCCGGGCGAGCTTGAGTGATAGAACTCGGACGTATCATTGGAAGAAGTATCTGATGAATTATCTTGACCAGGCCCGCTCGACCGTCGTCGTTTGTTGGCTTCTCGCCGCTCGTTCTTCAACGCCTGTAGGCGGTCGATGTTGTGCGCGTCGCTGAGCCACAGCTGCATGCGAATGAACGGTTCTCGACCTTTGATGCTCAGCATATGCCAGGGCTTCGGTTTCGACAGCAGCTCGCTGACAGAGCCCTGCGACAGCCCAAGTACGGCTTCTCCAAAGATCTTTTGCCCGATATTGTTAGCGAGCAACGCTTCCTTGATCTTCGTAGTAATGGTCTGCGTGTCAAGGTCCTGCGTTAGAGCGGCCATCTCGTAGACGCTCGGAGAGATGTGTTGGTGGAGCGGCCTCATTACTGGAGGCGCATGTGGTGGAGGTTTGCGCTCCTTGGCATCGAGCGGCGGCAGCGTGACGGCGTGGTGCGGCGGGAAGCCGGGCGGCGTCAGCAGCAGGCCGGCCGGCGGCGCCAGGTGCGCGAGGTGGCCGCCGCCCATCAGCTGCTCCTGCTGCATCTTGCTGAGCAGCGACGTCGCGTCGGAGATCATCTTTTGCGTCGGCGGCATCGGTTTGTTCATGTTTGGCGGACATGCTGAAATAGAGAAAAGTGCTTCGTTAGTTTAACACTGTTCAAGGACCTCGGTTTTTATTAGTTACTAATTAGTCAAGCCAACATGTTTTCAGATCTACTCGTGATTTCTTGACAATAATGAGAAATTAATAAATTGAGGCTCGGTATGCTAAATGACGGAAAGAGAGTATTATTAGGCTTAAAAACAATTGTTAAAGTACTTACGAGGTGCTCCGCTATAGTTTCCGGTCCTCATCAGTTTCTCCGGCGCGATCTTGTACTGCGAGGCCACCAGCTTGTGGACGGCGTTGTCGTCTTCCAAGAACATCTTCATCCGAATGAAGGGCTCTCTGCCCTTCTGCGTCAGCATGTGCCAGGGCTTCGGCCTCGCCAGGAGATCACTGACCGACCCTTGAGACAGGCCCAATACTGATTCTCCAAACAATCTTTGACTGATGGAGTACTGACTTAGCGCCTCCTTCACTCTTCTGACAATATCTTCCGTGTTCAGGTTGTTAAAGAGATCAAACTGTTGCTGCGTGATGGGAGGAAGGACGGCTTTCATGGAGCGCTGGGGCGGCGCGTGGTGGGTCGGGTTGGTCGGTTGCGAGATCAGACTATTGGTAATGGAGGCCATGCGCTGTAGCGGACTCGCTGCAGCGGAACTGCTGTAGTCCTCGTTGGGGGTGATCGCGGGGGGCAAGATGGCGTTCCCGAGCGGGCTGGAAGCGGAAGACCCTGTCGACTGCTGTCCAGGCTCCAACTTCGGCCTGACGAGCGAGAACGCGCTCCCCGCGTGCCTTATAGCCTCTTCAGCATCCATTGGCTTATCCTTATCGTTATCAGTTATACCGTTGATCTTGGCGTTCTTGTCTTTAGGGAGAGACAGGTCCTGGATTGCCCCAGAGCCGTTGATGTGTTGATTTTGTGCCTGCATGGCTTGTTGCTGCAGTGCGAGCAGATTCGGGAAGGGTGGCATCCCGGGCAGGTTGTGGAGGTTGGGAATGTTGCCGCCGGGCTGGATCTTGGCCAGCTCGCGGTGGTAGGCTTCCAGCGCCATGCGCAGGTCCTCGGGAGGCCGCTCCATGTGTGGTGGCATGCCGCCGCTGAAAAAAGGCGGAAACATTCTGGATGTTAGTTCTAGACTTGCTGTCCTCGTTCATTATACCATTATGATTATTCGTCTACCGTTTGGATTAAACAAAGTACCAACTAGGTTTAAATATTCTGAAAAGGCTAGAAAATCTACTAGTGAGGAATTTGTTTATTAAAGTCTTTAAGTCTGAGGAGAGACTTTGCCTCCTTGTGTGTGTTCTACCGTCTTTATAATGGGATGTGTTCTGAGGTATTGTTTGACATGATGCTCACGGCTACCTTCTACCACCGCACTGCTCGCCATCGGCAGGGTGTTCATCCTCACATGCTAGAGCCTAAATGGTCGAGAACTGTCCGGTTCCAGAGGAACTTCCTGCCGCGAACGCTTCGCATGTGGAATGAGCTCCCTGCCGAGGTTTTACCCGGGGGCTACAGTATGCGGTTCTTCAAGAGGGGTCGGCAACGCGCGTGTGATGCTCCTGGCGTTGCAAGCGTTCATAGGCGGCGGTAACTGCTTAACATCAGGCGGGCCGCATGCTTATTGGCCACCGTCGTAGTATAAAAAAAAAGTTTCCTCTCTGGTTCTTTGCGTATTTTACAAGATGGAGATTTCTGGAAGGCGTGAATACATACCCAGGGAACCCATCTCGGTTGTGGCGGATGTCATCCACCCTCCTGGTCATGATCTTGGCGAGCTCTTCCTGGTAGATGCGCACCACCTTCTCCTGTGGTATGTCATCATTCTCGTATTTTTTCAGTCTTCTGTTTTGACTCGAATCCTGGAACGTAAACCATTGAATCATGAGTACAAGCATAATTTTATTGACATCAACAATGAACAAGTTTGTCTTATAAAAAGTAAGAGAATTGGATTGAATATTTGTACAAAATACTATACCTTATTAGAGAAAGGCGATAGGCATTGCGTACGCGGTGAATTCGAGTCATCGTTGCTTCGCGAGTCGTCGTTGGGCTGTCCAGGCTTCATCAGATGCGACGCCTCTGTGAGGATGTGGGCCAGTCTTTCGTCTCCTTCCCCCTCGCCGCGGCCAAAGCCGGGGCCCATGTTGCCTTCCTTTGAGCCAACTGGAAAAGAAGAATTGTTGTAGTATAGAATTTTACTCAAATCGACCTAATTCCTAACTAAGGCCTGAAAATGTTAAGGAATCTAATCGTGCCATCTGAATAGCTATATTTTATAGAATCGATGGACATTAATAAATGCAGCGCGCATGTTGGCATTTACGGCTACTTTTTATACTTTAAATTATTAGATATAGCATTATATAAATCTGTAAGTTATAATGAAATTCTAAATAAGTGCCTTATTAGGAACAAATTGAGACAGTGAACGAGTGGTAATGTTAGATCGCGTGACCGAGACCAAGATCGATGGCGTGATCGCCGACGATCGGCATATTTGTTCGATTGCCACCCACATACAATTACGTACGAGATATGTTCTCAAGCTATGATCTCCCACACGAGTTTTAATTGCTACTAAAGCGCGTCACTTCATGACGCCTGCCAAGTAATAAATACTAAAGTTATATTTGGTACAATTGAAATTAGGCGAGTCATTAAAATGCAGCTAAATGAATAGCGCGTTAAAGATAATCACTGAATGGGAACGGGCACTCATCGCCTAAGCCCGTAATCCAAAACCGTCGCAAGCGCATCCATAAACAAGGAGAATTACGCGCGAAAACCGCGGCCATATTGTGGCCGTTCATCCTGTCAACATATTGTCTCTGGTCGCACAATGAAATGATACTATTTAGATGCTGATTTATACTTAGCATTAGTTTAATTAAAGCGTCTAATTAGTTTTGAAGGAGGGTGAACGTTCGCGATGCTGGATAATTTGCTTTTATGTTACAACGGACTTATGGCTGACCAGATACGTGATTCGAGTAGTTTGTGGGCAACGAGCGGAGAAAAGTGGACGATTTGGCCACGAATCGTCATGATGAAACATTTTGAAACGCACTCAAAGGACGCGTTATCGCACAAGTGCCTTAAAAAAACTTTAAGCAAATATAACTTCCGTTTGAGTTTCGGGAAACAATATCTTATTTGCTCTGCGGTTCTTAATGGCTCCAAGAATGGCTCGAGGACTTAATTTACAAGATCACAAAGAAATGCGTCCTTAAATTTTACATCCCAACCGACAATATGTTGAAGATCGTTTCCCGAAAGTGTGTTTATTTTGGATACTGTTTCAATCAGTCGGTCTCCGGACAATAAAACGATGCTCATTGTTATTGTCAAGTTTTATGGCAGCGCAAAGTGTGATTTATCAGGCAACAGAGCAATTATTTGCTTGTTAAGTATATTTCATCAATCGCAATGGAAATCCGTTTTTTCTCACGTCCTCGTTGCACGTAACAAGACCACGAAATGACTATGTCCTTCTACAGAGCTTTTTACCATTCACAGTCTCCTAACGACTTATGACTAAGCGAACGTGATCTAAATAAATTCATAAATAGCCGAGCGGTTTTTAGATTATAATCTAACGCGGCCATAATGTCTCAAGTTTCAACTCGTAAACGTACAATAACTCCAAATACGTGATACGGAGTTATAATTGCTGCATTTACTTTTTAATGCTCGCCTAATGCGAAGCTCTCTAAACCATGTTTTACACGAAAAATAAAAATTTGAGCCTAATTTATGGCCGATTCCCGCCAAATATAAATAACAATTGTCGCGATAAAATCTATTTTTAAATACAACACGATTACCATTGCGGTCGTTGTATTACGCGGCATTGAGATTATGTTTAAAACATTACATTTCGCGTTTAAAATTTTCCGTCATGTCAATTACGCCAAATTAGGATGTGCGTCGTGTCCCTCAGACGCGGCGATTTGTTCGTTTCGGCATCACTCTTCGACATGGCTGCGAGACCAATAAATTTCAAACCACGTATATTTCGCCTTTGATCTTCTTGTATTATTTTGTTATTCCGCATACGGCACGAGGACAATTACCGATACGTGTCTGGAGTAGTTCGCGGCTGTCGAATGCAGCGCCATCTTGTGAAGAACAAATCAACATGGCTGCATCAATTACAATTTACAATCATTTAGGTTACTTCTCGAGCCCTTATCTCGGCGTGAAACGATAAAGTAGACCCGATTATGATCTCTTTTATTACCGGTGGTTATGATGTGCATTTTTGATGGATATTTAAAGTTAAAAAAGGAGGTCTCAATTAATGCCGTCCGGTCACGGAAGCCTTTATTTATCGGATAGTGTTTGATTGCCACTGACCGCGGGGGACAAAGGCGGTGTGTAAATTCGAGCAATAACTCCATAATTCTGGTATAATATAAAAAGGTGATATATTTGTTTATGCGACACAGTATCGCGTGCACGCACGCGAAAACTATTTCTTTGTAACTGTTATTGATTGCTATTGCCGTATGAATATTCAGAGGCTTTGGAAACTAAAGGGGAGGCGGTGCCCTAAATTATCGTGTCACCGTGACACAGTGAAAAAGTGTTCGTATTCGTTAGCAATTTGGTTTCAGTGGAATCGAATGGAGGTTGGAGATTGCGGGGTAGTTGTAAGAAAGGGGTGAGAAGTGGCCGTCACGTGCGATCGATCTCATTTGCATCGCCGCGTCCGCGCGGACGTCACGGCCGCTCGAAAGTGTTGGCCGGTGCGGAAAAAATGCCGCATTTGAATTGTTAATTCAATGCAAAAGAAATAGTTGCATAAACGAGCCCGACGCTAAAATTAGGTGCTAAATGTTGCAGCGCTGAAATGTACAAATGAGACGGCACGTACGACAATTTCACGAATATTCTATTTAAATTTTCCCTAAAGACATTGTTCGCGATAGGCGCATCGCATTAAAACTATCTAGGTCAATGCTTGTCTCATTATTCGGGACCTCGGGCTGTTTTCTGATGTCATGTCCATCTTGTCAAGTATCATGACCTACCTATTAATTTACGCTGTCGAGGGAAATATACAAACATATTTGACCCGCAGCCAAAGCGTAACCACTAAGAAAACCCTGATATATTTCCTAAAGAAAACAATGGAGAATCGGCGTGCGACGATCGGTAATCGTCTCTAACACAGAAATTACAGGAAGTCTGTAGTAAGGCTTAGACACGGAGATTCGGTTTCCCGTTTCGGTTGGCATGTTTCCTTTGTCGGACTCGTCGGCGTATCGACGTTGCGTGCGTAGGGTCGGTTGATCGGTATCGCGTGCGGCGGGGGCAGCGACCACAATTGATTCCAAGAGGCTGAGCGATGCGCGAGTAACCGGTGTTCGGCAGTTGACAGTTATGGCAGTATGAGCAACGTCTTCGTCCAAAAAAACAAAACGGTCTATGGTCCGCGCGCCAATTTATTTTTACTTTCGCGCCTTTTTAAGAACTACGTCGAGCTTCGATGCGTACCGTTTAACGCTACAGTTTCAAGTCGCGTTCCGTTCGTAACTTGATGCCGTGGTTACAGAATGTTGCAACACAAACGCTAAATACAATTTGATGGTGCTTTCTCTCGTATTATAGGTGTAATAAAAGTAGAGGACATTCGGCCCGCTGGGGGCCGGTGGCATTAAATTTTTTATAACGGCACAAAAACTAACAGAACAAGTGCAATAATGGATCAAGATTAGTTATTATGTTTTTGTTGTTATTTCTGGGAATATGCGCAGATTGTAGATACACAAACGTACAGGCTTGTTTTTTAGAAATTGTAGACACATTCGTTTGCGCAACGGTACATCTAGTATACAAAAGTGTGTATGTATCACAAAGTACAATCAACTTTGACTGCCAAAAAACGGTAATAAAAAGGGGCTGCTCCAAAACTGGCTGACAACAAAGTATCTTAAAAAAAAACTCACCAGAGACAATATCATTCGAAATTTAAATAAAAGCAGCCAGCTACAACTACAGGTAACGCGTTTAGCGCAAAAATCCCCCGTGCACCGTAGTTCCTAACTAGATTCGATAATCAATTTACAACTGCAAGTGCAGGCAGGGCTCGGGCAAGTCTACCTAGGTTATGTTTAATTTTTTTTAATGAAACTGCTATGTATTCGGTATGTATAATAAAGTATATAGTATTTTAGATGATCGAGATTTTGGTGTTTACGCTATTTTGGTTCATGCGTAAGATAGGACAACTTTTTTCAATACCGACTAAAAATCGCAACCTTATTTACCTGGGGGGGTATTCGACCAATTTTAGAGATATAATGGAGATCTCTCATTTTCATCGCCATCCGTCACTTTTGACGTGTGCCTACTTGACAAGTGGCGATATCGCAACTTCGTCAATTCGGACGCGCAAAATTTTCGTTTCCTTTGTATGTGACGGCATAAATAACAGGCGCATACTTTAAATTGACCGCATAGTACGTGAAATTGGTCCGTTACGTTTCGTTCAAAACAGAAATTTATATACATGAATAACATTTTTGACAATCATTATCGCCTTCGTATTTCCAAAATTGAGATGAGATATGTCACTTTTAAGCTCATCGTATTTAAATGACAGTTCAATGGCGATATAACTGTTATCTAATGGAGATTTGACGTTTGGAGATATCTCCAACGGCATTCTCGAATTGGGCCCCTGAGATATTTTTCCATATAAAACGTAAATACATGCGTTATTGTATTCGTTTAAACAGGACATCTTTGACGGTTTTCTCAAAATGGCGCGTTAAAGTGATAATAAGCATTTTAAACACACGTTCGAAGTAAACGTAAATATGAAATTTCCGTTACAATCGCCCCAGTCGCCGCCCGGCCCGGGGGACCGATCCGAAACTTTTAACGATACCAAAGTTTTTTAACGAAATAACCGAATTCAGGCACTAACGCAGTTAGACGCCTCGGCTTCGGTGTTTCGGTGATGCATGCACGAGACTTCGAAAAAAGAAAAGGGAGAGAGAAAAGGGATTTCGATGATTTTGTTAGTTTTTGAGGTTTTTCTTTTCACTATGAGAGTAGAAAATAGTAACTTTTCAGTATACGATTAAATCAATAAGGTACACTAATATTATAAATGCGAAAGCTTGTAAATGTGTTTATGCGTATGTTTGTTACTTCTTCACGCTCAAACGGCTGGACCAATGTTGATACATTTTGGTAAGAAGGTAGCTGACATCTTGGATTACTTGACATAGGTTACTTTTATCCCGAAAAAAAAGTGATGAGCGCGGGTAACATCGCGCGACGCAGCTAGTTATAAATAAAAGTTAGTAAGTTGATTATCGAATTTTCTATCAAATTAAAAATGATATCGTAACATTTTTTAAATGGTTGGTTATAACAACTGTATTTACCAGTGAACAACAAACACTTTCGCTTTATAAGTAACTGGAGATTCACTCAGTTTCGCCAATGAAACTGCTTAATCTGATCCGTTTCCGAACGACCACATAATTCCAGTTTTTGCCGAAGTGTTGTGGTTTTTCCTAAATTAATCACCGGCTACTGTAATTTTTCAGACTCGTTATTAAAACGTCGATTGGCGTCGCATATTGATTGCGAGCTGAATTGTGCTATGTTAAAAAGTCGTATGTACTATGAAATCCATATTGAGATACGACTTTTTGCCGTGCATGGCGGTGGATGTACCGCCCGCACGCGAAGCGTGTGAACGAAGCTGTATTGTTTAAAATTATCGGCGTGAAAAAAAAACTATATTTATGGTTCGACTTTTGAAAAATATCAATCATAATATTTGCATAAGGCTGATTATTAGATTATTACACATGTTTTTTTGTACATGCACCTATATTTTGTTAGTGCTTAGTTTAGCTAAGATAAAGTAAATCAATGACTTTTTTAATGTCACTCATTCAAGTTGTGTTGCTACCACAACTATATTATTATTTTAAATCACACAAACCTACTAAAACATAAAAGTAAATAAGCTTCTCATAACTACTTTTTGACGTGTTTTTTTAAAACGCAGACCCCTGTTTATCTGATACTAAAGTTAGGCGGGGTATAATTTCCAGATAAGAGCGATAGATATAGCCTAACCACTTAACTAAACGCTTAACCTAACTAGCAGTTATTCGTTGCCCATAATACTCTTAAGTGCTCTGAATAAACATGACAATTAACTCTATTAATAGAGAAACGGTTCTAGTTCATCAACGGACGGATAAACCCTAATTCACTGTGGAACAACGCCTCTCACAGGCCGCATTAATCTTTACTAATTATGCAAGGAGATATAAAATGGCGACCACAAATCGCAACGTAGTGACATGTTAAACATGCCGTCTTGCCGGACAGATCCCTGAGTTATACGCGGAGGAAACCCGAGTAATTAATTTGAAGGAATAATATGTCACGATGCACTTAAATTCATATTAAACTTCACTGTTTAGATGAACAAAATGGCGGAAGATTCGCGCGCGAAAGCGTTTCGTTTTGATTCGGAGCCGATCAGTGACATCAATAATTCGACTTCCTATTTAGTCATAATTATTCCTATCAATTTCTAACAGATTAAGTAGATAGATAAAATACTACGAAATTCATCAACATTTAAAGAAAAAAATAGCATCAAAAGTGTTCAAGTCATTTGGCCTGTATTTATGATCACATTTAATCAGCAAGCGACATTCGAAATTTGAAAATTCGAAAACTCCCGTTGCGTTTCGATGTGCGTGTGTCGGCGTTCTTTTTCGCTTACGTTAAAGTTTAATTTTTATATTCGATAGTGGAACTAGAAGGTTAATTTTATCTTGTTTTTCGATAATCGCAAAATCGAGTCGAAAGCGATCGCGCGTGGGCGGGTGACGAATGCGTCGACACGTTTACGAGGACGGGGCTTTATTCGAATAATTGCCGCTGCCGCTAATAACGAGAATAACATAATGAGAATGCCCTTCTTTATCGCTTTTTAGCGGCTTTACAGCAATTTACAGGGCCGTTTCGATATTGTTTATTGGCACAAAAAAGTGGTAATAAGGAAAGTTTCACACTAAAGACAAAATTTGACACGATTTCGCTTGATGGACAAACTTTTAAATTGGCACTGTGTCCATTTTGGGTAATAAATAAAAATACATTCTTGAGATATTTTGTTTATGATCGACGACAATCTTTCAGATGAGCACTTGAAAAGCCAATCAAATCTATGACACAAATGTATTATGTATTATAGACCTTTTAGTCTGATCGGTATACTCAGTACCATTTGACACTTAGACTAAGGCCAATAGGTTAAACTTGACGTATAACTGATTAGAGTGAGTGACATCTAGCGATTGTTTCCTGTCACTAGCCTTTGTTTATGAAAGGCTGCGTTCCGATTCACGTCCCACCCGTTTGCGATCGCGTGCGGCCGACTTGTGTCAATAAAATTAAATAAATCGTACAAATACAGTGCCGTGACTTTATTTGTAAAGCCTTGTCAATTGACGTGTGAACCCGATTTAAATGATACGATGAAATAAAAATGGACGATAAAGGATATTTATTTCAATGTTAATGGTTGCATTAAATGACCTTTTCGAATACTGGTCCCAATTTCGTAACGATTATTTTAACTTCAATCGATCCTATTTTGGAATAAACCGTGAGCTGAATGAGAAATTGTCCTCATAGTGTTGAGACATTCAAAACAGGTTTTTGATAGCGGAAGCGTTTTTTTATAATAAGTCTTTAAACTCTTTGCTACCAGACATCCGGCTGTATTGATCGATGATGTCAATCGATTTTATTTATATTTGCGCAGTTTATATTAGCTGGGAGTTTATATGAAAACAATTTTACGATTAATAAATAAATGCTGGCAGCGGCCCGTGCACAATTAGTTTAACAGCAACTGAAATTAAACAAACAAACTAAAATAAGATGCGCTAAATTATTGCAATTTAGTCGAGCGATAAATTCATTTCGCTTGGGTTTACAACTCGCTAAAATGTTGATTTTGTCTGGGCTTTCAAAAATACATAACAATATGTTGACCGCTGCATTGTTCGAAGTAGCTAGAAACTATAAAATAAAACATTTGTACCGAAAATTTCAGTCTGTCTATTCTTTATAGAGTTTCATTAATTACGCTATTTCATTATAAAGGAGAAAGTTTCTAAGAATGTTTGTGTGTTTTAATGTATGTTTGTTACTTCTTTACAATCAAACGGCTGGACCAATTTTGGTGTGAAGGTAGCTGACGCCCTGGATTTATCCTAAAAATGTAGTGTTCCCGTGGGGTGAGCAGGTAACACCGCACGGCGCAGTTATTTATCATTAAACGCTTGTTTATGTTGTCAACTCATTTCTTTATCCCTGAGATTTGAGTGGCATAGTACTTTAAGGATTTGAGCATCCTATGCAACTTTAGTTCAATCATGTCAAGCCAGACAAACAAAACAATAGATTTTCCAGTGTAATTAAAGTACACCTAAACGTTTGTCTATTCTTGGCTGAATGGGGAACAACTGTAAACTCGGTGACATTTCTGTCGCCGTTGTCGCCGCTGAAATATAGATGGCGTGATAGTTTAATTGATCGCTATTTTAGTAAATGTTTAATAGTTCAGTCACAGGAAGTATGAAGGACTTTTATTGTTGTGTAGTGAAATGAGTAACCAGGTGATTCAGACATAGTTTAGGTAGTGAATTCGATTCTTGGAATAGTTCGTTGAAAATTTTCTAAACGATGAATGAACGATGACGTTTAGTCATCGGTTTACATTTATGTATGAGACAAAGAAGTCTAACATAATACACGTTTCGAACAATCTAGTTAAATGTTAAGGTAAAGTCCAGAATCTAGATTATACTAAACGAGCTAGAATCTAGATTTATATGTACGACAATGTGTCACTGTCCCGAAGCGACACGTTCCAGCTAATTCCATGTTGTTCAAATACTACGTTAAACAAATTAAGCGAGATGAATCGTTTGATAAACAAATTCACTGTAATCCGTAATCAAAGAAACAAATAGTTCTTTGTGGCCAAAGGGCATTTTTATAGAACCAAAAGTTAATTTAAGCACAAATAAAACTAAATTAAGACGTAATGTCGTAATTATCTTCGAATTTACGCGGATTAGCGTTCTCGCTCACTCGTTAGCAATTACAATTACTGTTCGGTATAAAATCATAAAGTATATAATGAGACACGGTATTATAATCATAAATATGCCCTTAAAGAGGTCTGATTGCTTCGTCGGAACCCTTCAAAGGCCCCGCCGGCGACGACATTCCGTGAGACATAATTTCTTGACCCCTGGCTAGCGCGGCCGCTCGGCGACAGATGGCGTTACGCGCACATTGTTGCCCGCATACCGAAATATTCCCCCCTTTTTTCGACTTCAGAGTAAACACTCTTAAACGGCTATTTAGTTTTTCAGCCGCTTTCTAAGTGGCTGCGTCGCGATTTTTACCGGAATGCGCCTTGTAATAATACTAATAATTGCGCCGTAAATTAAGTCCGTCTCAGTCATTGTAATTTCATAAATGTCTGTGTTTGATGCATTCAATTATGGCCGCTTGATAGTTTGCACTTCCCGTTTCCTTCAGTGTAGATTCAAGTTAAATGGTACTAGTTTAATGTCACTACTCTCCGCGAGATGGCGCCGCGCGTGGCATTCACAGGGACCGTTCTTATACATGTCTTAAAATAAAAAAAAAACAACACACAAACAAAAATGCACGTATCAAGGTTGGCAACATTGGTTAGTGACGCGACGTCCTAAAAAGTTATCGGTTTTACCCAAAATTACCGATTCGGACGCACGTTAGAAGTTCGAAAGTTCCGAGCGGGGTCCGTAATGGCCGCACATTCGATCGTGGGTATCGGGTAATTATTATGTGATTATCAGCGTTCGCTGGATTTTCGTGTTTGTTTTAAACTTTATGATTTATGAGGAATTGACCCCGTTGACTGCGGGAGGTGTTGACACGCCCCCGCTGGCTACACTGGGTTATACTGAATTGGGTTTAATTTACTGCTTAACTGCTTACTGAGTATGTTTTTCGATTTAAGCAACATGGTGCCCATTTTAGATAAGCATAATTATACGTCAACGCCCTATGTTTTTTGCTCCGTTGCAAAAAGTTTAGATTTAATTTACAGCCTGTGACGGTGATGATATAAACACATATAAACGCTTAGTTGAGAAACTGCATCTCAGTCTCACAGTTCATCATGTCACTGGCCACTAAAACGACTTTAGAATATATCAATTCAAATTTGGAATTCGGTTCGAGTTTAGAAGCCATTTGCGTCCACTTCGTGTGAGCTAACACACTAGAGTTGCAAACTTAACAGTTTAAAACGTCCCGACAGCGAGTTCCGAACGTGACTTTCCATTGATAAAATTAGATTACCGCTCGTATAAGCAAACGGCTTTTTATCAACACTTACTACAAATAGCCTACTATCTTTGTACTTTTTTTCATAGACAATGCTTATAAATAGTCGAAGGCGTGTGCGAAACAAGTCGTTGAATACAATTTCCATGCAATCAAGCTGCAATTCGTTGAAACGTTTAACCGCTCGAAAGCTCAATTGAATATTAAAATTTGCTTAGCGTTAAACTAAGCGACGGTTTAAGAGCATCGAGGACACAACTTCGGGCGTAAGCCTTGGCCTGCGCCGTCCGATAGTGCCCATTGAAAATAGATTTTCACGCGTTTCTGAACTTGCCCAACTTTGAGCAAACACGAGCGTTCCAAATTTGAACGTACTCAAACACTATTCGTGTTCGTTTTTCAAATGACGTTCTATTTTTTGAATTATGATTAGTTACGTTTTATTAGTTTAGATATCCGTTAGGAGATAAATAAAGATATGTATACGGTTGTTTTTGAAAGGTGTTAAATTACGGTGCCAGTTAAATACATACATATGCTTGTTTTGCATTAAAACATAAGGAACAATTTTCAATGAGTCTCCATTTGATGAGTGCAAAATAATGTTGGCCGGATCTCGTCACTGAAGCGTGTTACCAGTAATAAGAACAATTATTACTGCCGCCATAACTACACTTAATTGGACCGATAGATTACGCGAATAAATAATATGCGGTTAACCTACACCGAAGCTTAATGACCGTGAAAAAAAAGTAGATTTTTATATTCTCGGGACTGAATCGCGACTGATATACGTTGATAGGTTACCGATTTATTCGTGGCAGCTATCATCCGGATATTGTGCTCAGTCACGACACTAAATAAATCGGTCAGAAAGCGCATCACTAGTGATGGGCGATAAAATTCTATTTTCGAATTGACGGAAGATTCACGATTGTTTTTGCCAAATAAGCCGATGTTGCTAGTTAAAGATTAAGCGTTGCAAGGTTCATGTCTGCAGTTGAATAAAAACGTTAATAAAGGTTGATAGCGCATTATAAATCCCGCCTTCCCTGGTAATTAATATGGCGTTTTTTTACTATTTAACGTCTTGGGGCGATAACAAATTGTGAGGTGAGGTTACATTGTAATTGGTTTTATTGTCTATGGCACACGTGGGGTGTTCTATTAAGTTACGTTTTTAATTATTGACGGTTGCGAGCTGCGAAACTGATGAGGGCTGAGCTGTCAGTAATTTTATTTATCCGGTAGCATGCGCTCATTGTCTATTTCCGTTCAAATTGTATGCTCATTATATACTTGATCAAGTTTAAAATGAAATTCATTAAGTTCTGCTTGCTGCTCCCGGTCTTTAAAAATTCGTAAATAAATGACTTCCGTCCGTGAAAAAGTGACCAAAAGCCCGATGTCCACGGCTTTCAATTCATTTTTCGAATTTAGAAAAGACAAAGTCGCGCAGAGCGAGCAAACAGAGACGGGATCCGAAAGAATCAAAAAGAACGCGTTGTAAAGCAGTGTACACATTAATGACAAAGGACGAGGTATAAATCTGCGGAGACAATAGCACCGTGCGCATTAGCCTTTGTCCGCATCGATAGGGATGGACTCAAATAGATTGAATTTCAGATAATTCCGAAGGGTTACGGTTTTCTTATTTGCCGCGTAATTGTACGGTTTTTATCGAGGTTTAGGAATTTAAATGGCGAGTTATCGGTCTTTGATTTGCATTTCGCGGATTACGCCCGCATTTTTCATGTAGCTACATTTCTACGACGCATTTCTCGTACTTGAGCTTAGGTATTTCTGCGACATTTCAGCTTCAGAAAAATACGGTTTATATCGATGCCTGATTTTCTTAGGGGAAAACCGGTAATTTGTACGATTACACGGCGTTGGGCGGGTCTGGTTCCGTTAGTGTAATATCATCGAACGTCGTTTAGTGTCCGTTGTCCGCCATTAATGAGCTGGTTACGACACACATACACCCATCAACGGCGTGGGAACAATGCTACGGATACACTAGTATTTTATGCAATGATTTATATACGTCGAGCTCTGAGAAGCGTTTATTGGATGTTCGCTTGGTTCGTTATTCGACAGGTACGGACAATTTGAAGTCACAATTTTGACTACGACTTTGATATTCTGTTCGATAATAGTAGGTAATTTAGAGACATAATAGAAATACATAAAACAGTTTTGATTTAACCAAAGCTATGGTGTTTTTTTAGATAGACTAACTACAAAATTCCTATGAGGACTTTGCGAAATACGAGCTATCGTAAAATTTAGAAATTAAATATCAAATTGTAGCTTACGCGTGCTAAGTTATTTAGAACGAAAAAGCCTCAAAATATCTACTTTTAACTAATTTGCCTGTAACTCGATTACTACGCTGTTATGCCTGTTCCATTTTCGCGAATCCGATCTCGAATTAAAGTTACCATACTATTCACTCCATACAATGGACCGGCTATCGCCGTGATTGCTCAATACCATGTCATTTGCCTACGTTTCCTAGTTCCCACGTGTCCTGTCCGTCGTACGTAATGTTGCGAAACGCTTGTCGTTCACACGACGTTTATGGCATGGATTTGCAAATTACGCGTTTGTTACGTGCCGTCTTACGATTTATAATGCACGGCGTGTGTGCTTTAACGTTTCCGATTTTTTCACGAATCGTAAAATGTGTCGCATCACTATTACTAAGTAATAAGTATGTTTAGTCTATGGTGTTCTTAAAAAGTTATCGTTGATTGGAGGAACGTTCGAAATTTGAATCTCAGCAACGATGTTACCTTGTTTATTTAAAGCTAAGCTCAGCGAAGATGCAACGTCAGGACGTCGTAAAAACAAAGTTAAAGGGATAAATTAAAAGCTTATACAGTTTTAGCAGGAAATCGGGCGAGGCCGAAGCTAGAGACGTGTCCGCTTACTTCCAGCACTTTTAGATTCAATCGTTAATGTTATAAAGAAATAAAAAAAAAGATCAAAATGGCGGACATTATTAACAAAAGAAACACGTATTAGAACAATAAATCGAAGTCAGCGACGCCCCGGGAGGATGCAGTTGCCGGCGAGCGTGTTCGCTTGACCATATCTATTCAGTCTGCCTCCCTCACCCCTTTATGTAGAGGGTGGGGCAGTTTCAGATCTTTCCGCTGTAGTGTCACGCGACGGGAGGGGAGCCAAGGACAGGGTTAGGAAAACAAAAACAAAAAAAATAAAAAGTTAACCTAAAAGTGCGTTTGACCAATCATCCGAGAATGATCGAGCAATGGTTAAGTGCATAAAAATAAGGCTATAGATTAATCTATCTAGTCGTTTAAGCTATTGTTTTTGTGTAAAGAGTTTAAACGTTGCGATCCTGCTGTGATTGATGAGGCCTATTGTCAGGTGGCTTGACAAGCCTGATAACGTAGCGTGCCAAACCGTTCGGAAGATTGCGCTAAGGGGGCGGAATGATGGGTCCCGAAACATGCAAGAGTTGACATAACTACGCGCTGCATTTACCACGCAATTTGTCCTGGCCACTCGTTAAATGAAGACGAAATGAGCTTATGTGTACCTAGCTTTAATCTATTTTAACACTGGCCATACGAAAAAAAAAACTATTGAATTTGGATTTTAAATTTAGAATTTTCAATCTAGACGATGAACAAGTTTAATAATAACTTTTTTCTAACGACGTTTACCGGTCAAACTGCTCTTTGATTTTCAGACAGATATATTTGAGTAATTATTAAACTTGATGATAAATAATATATCAAATGGTACCTTTCTTGGGAATGAGGGACTTCAGCAGCATGACGGCGGCCTCGTCGCAGGCCCACGCGTGCATCTTGCGGTACGAGTCCCGCCCCTTCTCCGTCAGCTTGTCCCATGGTTTCGGCTTCGAGAGGAGCTCCGACACGGTGCCTTGCGACAGTCCCAGCACGTACTTAGCGAACAGCCTCTGTCCGATATTATGCACAGACAACAGCTCTCGCACTCTTCGGGAGATGTGGAGCGTGTCAAGATTCGTGTTCGCATACTTGTCCATGTTGTATCTCAACATCTCTTGTAATCTCGCTTCCATTGGGTCTCCTTTAGGGATTAGGGAATCACCGAGCCGGCCGACAAGTGCGCCAGGTGGAAGAGGTCCCATGTCTTCAGCGAATCTGTACGGCCGATGCTCCTCGAACCGGAACGGACTCGGCGGCGGCAGCGGCAGCGGCGGGTTGTTGTTGTGGTGCGTCGTGTTGTTGTTTAGCGGCGGCGTGCTCGGCCACTCCTCGCCACCTGTCACAGATCTCAGTCAGGAAGGGAGGGGAAGGAGTCGCGGACGTAGGCGGTGACGTGGTCCGGTCTCGAGAGACGGAACGACGTTCCCGGGCGCGGGAAGCGAACACGGACTAGCTACGGACCCGACAAAAACATACGAGAATCCGGGATTCTGATCTGCTTTTGCTACGACTGAAATCCAAGCATCAAATACTACTCTTATTGGAGTAGTTACGTTCTTTATAGGTCAGTTCAATTTTTTGGCAATGCCATTTGGTTTGATAAATGCACCCGTGGCGTTTCAATTCAAGTCGTATAGGAGCAACAACTGCTATAGCTCACCTGTCTCGCGCCGCTCGGTGCTGCGCTCGCGCTCGTCGTCGTCGCGGTGCGCAGGCGCCGCGGGCGATCGGAGAGGTTCGGGCTTGCGCTCGGCTCGCTCTGCCGCGTCTCGCAGGTCCATGGAGCGGAGCATGCTGCAACAAAACAATATTGTTAGATAATGTCAGAGACTTTAAAGGTTACATATTTATTTATTTATTGAATATTTATTGCACAAAAAAGTGGCATTCGCACGGATCCTTTCAATGATTTGGCATCAATATTTCTAATAGCGTCTTGAACAGCTTGGAAACTGCAACTGCCGAGGTATGTATGTATGTATGTATGTAAACACTTTATTGTACACAACAACTGGTTATAAATACATTGATAACAAATGAAATATGTACAAAGGCTCTCCCTATCTTAATCCCTATTAGGGATCTCCCTAAAACTTATCCCTATTAGGGATCTCTTCCAGTTAACCTTTGAGCAATTGAAGGAATGGGTATTTGAAGAAAATAGGCTAACTACACTGCGTACAACCAAGATATCTATATTATACTTAATAAAACTATAATAAGTACATAAACTAAGTAAGTAAGTAAGGAGGTATTCGAAGTAAATAATTAATAATAAATCAAAGTTTACAAATTAAACACCAGTGTAGCAAATTACCTTCTAATAACAAAATGGTCACATAAAAGCCTTTAACAAGCAATATCAGGTTAATACCAAAAGACCACTCATAGACCTCCCATCCTAGCAGTATAATTAAAAATTACCAAGTACCTTTGCAGGGACGAATTTTCGTTCAAAATATCAAAGTAACCAATAAAGGGTGAATTATCCCGAAATACCTTTAGAGCCGATGGCATAATTAAGATAGGGGGTCAGCTACACCTTAATAAATCGAGCACACGAATTGATTAAAACCATTTTAGGTGAATTAATTAAGTATTGTAATTAATAGGATGTGCCCTCCTTATTGGCAATACGCCTTTCATAAATTTATTGAGATTGAACCCTTCAAGATGGTAATCATATTTTATCACGGCTTCTATTCAATATTAATATAAGCTACTACTTGATTTCGCACGTTGAACATTTTCTCAATGAATACAGTTTTATTGTCAGTTAAAATAAAATGTCATTAAAATCGGGTAAGCAAGAGAGAAAGCCCAAAAAAATTCGCGATTTGGGAATCAAGTCTTGATCAACAGTTTTTTTAGATAAAGAAGTCTTTGTGTGTTTTGTAAAAAAGTTTTCGTCAAGTCTTTTACAAAACTAACTAAATCGAAGAACTAACCGTTCACGAACTTCGCAAAAGCAATCATTTACCACGTTAACCTGCGAACTCAACTTAAACAAGACAAAGTTGCAAGCTCTAAAATCAAACCGCACTAAATTCATACAAAATGTATAGAAATGAGACGTTTAGTCCGTTCACCTGTTAACAGTCGCCTCGAGACCGACACAATTCATGTCGTAATGAACCATATTGCTGTATAACGCTCTCAAAGTAGGAAGTCCCAAAGCTTTAGTAGTTATAAGGGAGGTCGTGACTCCTCTATTTGGTCGCGTGCACCGATCGCGATCTAATTGGTGATATATTAAATTGTAATTAAGGTACATTGTGGAGGTGTGAAGCAAGCTCGATCGGGGTGGGTCCCCGATTAGTTTGGGATTCTGATTGCACCTCGCAAGTTATGTGCGCCTAGTACTTTATAGATTAATTATGATCTGAGATCTTGTTAAAGGGGAAAATATTGAGTATTTGATTCATTTAAGTGAAATAGAGAAAACATTCGTTCTTAATATAAAAATTTCTATGATTTTCCACATTATGTTCAATAGTTTTTTTAAACAGAACAACAAACCCAGTGAGCTAAGAAGTGATTAACAGCCAATAAAGCCTAATCCTTTGACAATGCGTGAATCGAATAGATTTTCATTTACATAAGTTACTGAATAAGTTTTTGGTTAAGATTATCACAGAGTGTATACCTGACAACTCCAAATAGGATAAGTTGGATTCCTTTTTGAGGGAATGGCCAAAGAATATAAAATATCGGGAGGAGTGGAGGAAATGGAGTAGGCCTTTGACCAGCAGTAAGACTCCCATAAATTTAAGAGTCAAACTCAACTTCAACTTGTCGGTGAAGCTGATGTCGTATGTGGCTGTCTCCATCTATCCCTACCCATAGCCACCTCCTTATTTCCCTATACGACACGACGTTTGCCTTCTCTTTTATTTGTTATATGTAGCTTATTTTTGGTCTTCCCCTGCCTCTCTTTTCAGACAATACATTATGGGCTTCCAATAATAATAATAAATATTTAAGTATACAGCTCTTTTCTATCCCAGAATAGTGAGAACAGATAAAGACACCTGAGGCGATAGTATTATATTGAAAGTATAGAGGCAAATGCGACTTTCAACGAAATCACATTCGCAATAACAAAGTTAGTGAGACCACTAAATTATTTATGAAAATTTAAAGCGTTTAACTGAAGATGAAAACTCGTTTCAAAATTGGGCTGATGAATTAATAAATTAAGCTAGAATAGACGTATAGGAAAGCGCAGCGTGGGTTCGGCCTCCAGCTAGATGAACGGATGACCTCGTGAGGCTAGCGGGGAATCAACGTACGAGATCGCACTTTATGGCGAGTCATGGGGAGGCCTATGTTCAGCAGTGTACGTCTGTGATTGATAGATTAGATAAAAGATTAAGCAAGCTTCGACGTGCTTCCGTATCTTGTTCCGATCAACTTGCAATCAGCCCTAAAACTTCCTTGTTTAGTGTTTTATGACGTCACTCAATAGGTGATGTTGGCGGAGTTGTTTAACGACTGCAGCGTACTTCGTGACACACTGGCAAGTGATAGCGGGTTTAGGAACAGGAGTGGAGTGGAGTCGATCTGTTATTTATTTTATTTAAACTTTAATGCAATATACAAAAGTCAGTACAAATGGCAAACTTAATGCCAAATGACTTCAAGTGGGTAGTTTAATAATTCTGTGAGCGTTTTCTATTAAAGAGAAAAGTTTGACATTTTATGCTTTGAATGGAATTTAAACCCACGGCTACACGGCTTCTTCCAATAGTCGTGAAGAGCAATCTCAGCTTTCTTAATTTCTGTTGTTTATGGTTTGAAATGTTTGAACTCGAATGCTTTAAGAAAACTCATATAAGAACGAAATAAAGCTACAGACATCTACATTGAATATATGTTTTCTAAGGGACAATTGAGTCTGTCTGTCAGTCTAGTGCTAAGATAGAAATAGTAACTCACTTGCTCAGGTGATGCCTATAAGGGTGGGCGGGTCGCGGGTTCAAGTCCCGGAATGGGACAAATCGCGGGTCAGGCTCTGAAGCCTGGCTGGGTCTCCTACGGACGGAATTTTACACGTTAGAAAGAAAGGAAAAAAATGTATTTTGAAGCGATTAAGAATAAAAATTAGAACAAGTCATAAACAGTGCGAAAAAGGAGTCCACTCAGCATAGTGTCAAACCACGGGGGTGATTTGACGGGTTGAGCCACAAGTTGAGCGAAGCAGGACTGCATGTTATGCAGTTAGTAAATAGGTATCAACTACCCGCGGAGACATTCTCATTGGTGGGTTTGCACTCCTTTACACAGCCCAACTCCCTGGCAGGGAGGGCTGATACATTTCAAATTATATCTAAAAAAACTTCTGTATAAATAATGTTTTCATTAAAAAAATCGCTCAATATTGTTAGCAATGATTTTAATTTATTTAACAATGAGGAGACAAATAGTCCGGAATTATAAGGATTCTCATAAAAATAATAATAAATATTTATTGATGTAATATATCATTATATGTACGAAAACTTTTGATATACCGGGTGGAACGAAGCGATGTTCATTCCTGAAACTATAATGCTATGTATTTCATGTAGAATCGACCTGCAATAGTTAAATTCTTTTAATAATAAAAAAACGAAAATCGATTAAAATTGTATTTTTTAATGTATGTACAACCCTAGTTTTTTTAAACTATTATTTGACGTTTGGGAGTATTTACAATTACCTACATTTACATCCGGTGTTCGAAAGTACCGCCGTGGCGTACGATACACGCCGCTGCTCGTGCCCGCGTGTGGCGATGCACCCTCGACAAGATGTTGTGTCGGTTATTTCTTCTGCGAAGACTTTCAAAGGCCACCCTTAGCCTTTCCCTCATCTCTTCAGCCGTCTCACACTCAGTCTTGTAAACGATGTCCTTTACGGTGCCCCACAGAAAAAAATCCAAGGGTGTGAGATCTGGAGACCTAGGAGGCCAACGGTGCGGCCCATATCGGCCGATCCAGCGATCCTCAAACACATTATTCAGTGTTTCACGTACTTCGACTACTGAATGAGCTGGTGCTCCATCTTGTTGGAACCAAGTGCGTCTTCTTTCTGCCAGCGTCAACTCATCCAGATAGTCGTCGAGCTCTATCCTCAACAGAGCCATGTATCCGTGTCTGTTTAAAGTCTGAGGCAGAAATACAGGGCCTATTATTGTATCCCCGTGTATCGCCGCCCAAACATTAACAGACCAACGATACTGGTGTCCCGTATAACGGTAGGCAAACGGATTTTCTTCGGCATACACGTGTTCGTTATGCCTGTTCCACATACCGTTCCGTGTGAACAAGCTTTCATCACTCCATATTACGTGTTTGATGAAGTCTCGGTCTTCTAACACCTTTTGCAGTAGCCACCGGCAATAGGCTTCGCGAACGGGGCAATCTCTTGGTAGTAATGCCTGGACTCTTTGTATTTTGTAAGGGTGACGGCCCTCACGTTTTAGTATTCTGAGTATTTTCGTATGAGTCATACGAAAATGTCGGCCCGCTTGTCTTGAACTTGACCTCGGATAATCTTCGAAGTACTGCAGCACTCTCTCTTCCAATCTGACATCATGTTGAATAACGCGTCCTCCGCGCTGGTCATCCTGACCCGTTCGTGGCACAATAGGACGATTGTTACCAACACGGTCAAGAGCGCGTAATATCGTACTAGAGTGTGTTGGGTGAGGAGGAGGATACCTGTTCCGGTATTGGCGCAAAGTCTCTCCAGTATTGTAATCGCACTCCGCGTACAAAAGAAGCAAATTCAAATAGCCTCTAGCGTTTAATTCCGGCATTTTTGCACACAGCATACGATACAAAAAGTCAATGTAACGTCTATCAATCATGTCAACTAAAAAGTCTAAAAACAATCTTAAGGGTATTTTCAAAGGTTTTTAAACCGATAAGAAATGGCTAGGCAATTTGTAAAAAGTTTGTTTACAAAAGTTAACTGTGTTATGAAGAGGTCATTGCACTCTAAAATAGGGTTGTACACACACACTTTTTCGTATGAAAGTTTAACATGCTATAACTGGAAAACGGTGAGAGATATTTAATAAAGTTTATTTGGAGAAAATAATATTCTAAGCCTGTATAATGCCACAGTTAAAGGAAATACCGTCGTTTCGTTCCACCCTGTATTATATATTTAGATTTCTAAGTTATCATATATTTTTATTTAAATTGACAAGTCACCTTACTGTATCACAAGCTATAACATTCTTAACATAAAAACTCCATTAAATTTACAAGTTTTTTGAGTATAATTTGCAAACGTTTATAAAATTGACCGTACAAGGTTTGTCCAAACTTAACTTTCGAAAGCTCCACTCTAAAGCTCTCGATGTTCTCGGGAGCTTAAAAGCATCTTTGTCTTGTGAAAGCTTTAAATTTAATACTTGTGCCACAATGAATATTTGAACAAACACACACCTACATATACTATCAGATACTTATAAGCAAGGACGAATATACATACATACTACATATTAAGGAAGATGTATGTCATTCGGGCAATGGAAAAATCAATGTCGCTAAATGGATTTACTAATTTGTTTCGCAGAAAAAGGTTTTATAGGTACCGAACACAATGTTTCGCATAATGTTCATTTCGCATAATTGTTATTTTACTGATACTAATTGATCTTTCTGAAAAGTTACGCAGAATGTACATCTGCAAATGTTATTATTCATACGCAATAAATTATTCATTCATTCATACAATAAAGGTACACTGCAATGTTTAGAAATATATTTCCCGTTTCAGTTGAAGAAAATTTCTGCGAAATGAGCATTATGCGTATAACGCTACGTTCGGTGAAACGATTTTCTGCCAGATGAGGGTAACCTAGCTAAATGCTATTTTATCATTTTTTTACTGAATAATTGGCTAAATGTCTATGTTTGCAAGTCCGTTGTATGAAAGTGATACATTATAGATATTGCTCAATTGGGTATCTATATGGTAATGCCTTGTCGAATCATGAATCCAACGGCAAACACAAATAATACTGTACTTTTTTTTCTATTTTTTCTTGAATATATGTGTAATAACCATACCTCGTGGTTTTCGATGCACGAATGATTTTATGCCTAGTGTTAATCATCTGTGCACCACACACCCCGAGTGGTCTTAATTGGTTAGCAATGTGATAAATAGACACCGTTTCTTAACATCAATGTGTGTGTTATCACAATATATTTCTTAAATCTCAAGTATCCTTTAGATCCATAGAAAACAGAATTTCAAAAACAAATGGCACGCTAAATATTCTCCTTATTCATCAAAGGGTTGAATTCTCAATCGATATCGAACCCCAGCGAAGAAATATGTCTTTGAGTTCCCCTCTGATCAAATCTACAGCTTACTCAAAAAGTACTACGTCAAAAGTAAAACCACGGCGCTTACGACCTTTTCTGTCGGTGACTAAAATGGGACTGATTCTTTAATTACTTTAAGCGCGGTAATAGACAAACTGGAATTAATTAAATGGATTTTGTATCTTATTATTAAAATTGGATTATTATTTTGGAAGTTTGCCGCTTTGTTGCCGTTTTACACCTTAACTATACAATTGTTAGTATACTTTTTATTATTTATAACTAGGTGCGCCGCGCGGTGTTACCCACTCATTCCACGGAACACTATTTTTTTCGGGATGAAAAGTAGCCTATGTGTTAATCCATAGTGTCAGCTACCTTCACACCAAACTTTATCAAAATTGGTCCAGCCGTTTGAGCGTGAAGAAGTAACAAACAAACACATAATCACACTCGCAAACTTTCGCCTTTATAATATTAGTGTGAACTCATCTAGAAGCGTGGATTAGTGAATGTTTTTGGCATTGTAAAAAAATCTAAATGAAAACAGATGCAAGGCAAACTGACACATTTAAAAAAGTTTTTAAGGCGGATGTATGTAATGATATCCTCGCAGCACGTGTCAATGTGATTTCAAGCAACAATTAAATTACCATACAGTCAAAATTAAATTAGGTACTCAATTTATTTTGAAAAGGATCAATCGTGAGATACCAGGCAACAATGACCAGGTAGGCGTTCCATGGCCGTGACGTCACAATCGAATGCTATCAGCCAAATCATCGGCCGCCGATAACGACGCCCCGCCCCGTTCAATCCGCTGACCAATAGCGAACCGATTGATTGGTCAACTCACGTTCGGCCCGTTCGAAAATGGAACACATTCAAAATACTAACGCACCATTGGCTCTCACAACGTTGACTTACCACAGACACATATTGACACACGCATAGCTTTTTAATTTTTTCCGAAATTTCAATGCCTTCTTCAAACTGCCAGTGTCAACAACGCGTAAAGAGTTTACAAGAATTCTTTACGACACCCAAAAAACTAAGGTAAATTAGTTGATAATTTGTGTGTGACAGGGCCGAGCTAAACTTTCGTTAAATGTAATGCAAACAAACCTAAGCAAATGGAAACAGGTGCCCACGATAGGCTCTATTGATATATAGAAGGCAAACATACATATACTATTACTCTGTTTGTTCCCCGAAATATGTAAATCACATGCATTTAATTAAACACGAGATAATTTCTATTTGCTTTTTTAATTTTCGAGCGCCAACAAAGCATAATCTGTGGTTTTACAACATCTTGTCTATGCTTTTTTGGAGGCTACGGGGAATTTTAATTGCCTAAGGTTCATGTTTTATTGTTTGATAAGGATATTAAAGTATGTGCTCTTATCATTAAAATCAGACAGAGTATTTTAATTTTATGTAAAGTGTACGTATAGTTAAACAGTTCTATAATAATAAACACAAAAAGGATACAAATGGCGTTGGCTCATATTAAATAGACGCTTCTCCTTAAAAATAAGCCATAATTATGTCAAAATCGCTCCCCAATTTTCTATATATCTGTCACTGTCACAATAATACTCGATCTATAGAAAACCACACAAAAGTTCGCATTAAACCATAGAAAAGGGAACTTTATAACGAAGTATTACGTATCTCGACAACAGTACGATTACCCTGGTAGTGGGCTAATAGAAAAAGTATAAGTTCCTCACGAAACGATAGAAAAATAACAATAGCAAAACAGCTATTTCAATTATTGCCGCGAGCACGCGAGCATTTGTGCGTTCCCATGATCGGAGGCGAGAGGGATCTTCGGGGATACGTGCCACAACTTGCCACATGCGGCAAGTCCGGTGTACACGCTTTTGACCAGCCAGATACGCCAGCAAAGCGTCCGTTTCAATTTTAAGATGTCGAGTTGTCTAGATTTCGCCTACAGGTAGCATATCTCAACCGATGGACATGAAATTTTGTAATAGAGTTCTCAATTCAGTTAGTACTCTTTTCTCAAAATGGCGTTGATATGAAGGTTGAAAATGTAAAAGAATACCTATCATACCTACTCGTTTTTCAGATATTTCAAAATAGACTTGCGAGGTGTACAACTCTCTTAGAGCCACAATTGCCTATTTATTAACGCTATACAATTGGGCCTAAATATAAGATCTCAATAACAACAATAACAATAACCTTTATTAATAAAAACATAGTATTAACAATTAGCATAAAAGTCTTACATCTTCACAGAGCATACTCAATAACAAACTGATAGAGACAATACAGTCTGGTGCACGATATTTTGAACTTGAGTTTCTTAGGAGGATATCTGACATAAGGATTTAAATTTAGACATCCAATTAGGCACACTATTACTAGAACAATATATTATAGAGTGAAAAATAATGCAACTGTTAATTCATATTATTGATGCATATTAAAACCATTCACTTCTTGTACTTCTTTTGGAAGAAATCTATATTTAAATTAGTAGTAGTTACCAGCGTCAGTTACCAGGGTATCATATAATTGATAGATATATAATTTTATTAGCAATATCGCAAATGTCAATGCCGCACGTTGTATCCAACTACGCTAACACACTAAGCAATATAAGGCACCTGTAGCGGTTTATTGCTTATTTATTCCGCTTCTCAAGTCGGGATTATGTTATAGCCAGCCTCCGCGGATTAAACCTTAATAGGGGTTGGATAGATTGATTTCTGAGCGCAAAATCTCCGCCCGGATTGGCTTGTTTGCATTCTGATTACGTTTTGAATTTCGAATTTGGAACGTTTTTGATGCCGTTCCGTTTCTAATTGGTCGAATTCGACTGAGTTCGAATTTTAAATATGTTTCGAACATCAATATATCGACCGTTATGATTCAGAAAATTCTTAGGGTTATTTTAGAGACTTGGTCTACTTTCATTCTCTAAAACGTGTATATGGAGTTTAACAGCTATTCAAATGACCGTTAAATGACAATAACTTTATGGTTTCAACAGCTTTTTTTAATGCCAATATGTCCCGAGTCAAGGGACGCCGCCTCAGATGTTTATAACTGTCCAAACAATGTTGGGCATAGACTAACGTGTTGTTTTTCCAATATGGCGGCTTTGAACTTCAAAGGGATCAAAGACGACATGTGACATTAAAGTTGGTGTTAAACGGTATCGATCGCCTTTTTTGAGGAATATATAAATACATTTTAATAACGTATAGAAATAATGCAAAGTAAAATGTTATTTGTTGACTTCTGGATTCACTGATACATTTCTTATACTTAATTGATAAAACTGATTGCGAAATAAATATAACTTTAAATACGAACTTTTCCCACAACTTGTTCAAAAATCACTTGATAGGTTACCAGGAGCACATATCTTACTAGGCGCTTTCAACAAAGGTGAAACGTTTATATTGTGTGTGTGTAGTCACTAGACAAATCACTGTCAAGAAACTTGGTATTTATGTAGTAATTACAAGCGTAGATAATCTTTTCCCTTGGTCCTGTGACCGATAAGGCGGCGCCATATCTCTTATCAGTGAAAGGTGTTGCGTCAAATTAAAACGTGTTTATGTACTAGGCTTTATCATTTCTTCAAAGCTCAACTCTGCTGATGCTAAAGATAATACTCAAACACAAAGTCCGACTCACTGGTAGTGAGGGCTAAACAGACCTGATACAGTTCAAGTCATGTTACAAAAATGATGCTAACGAATATTCGCTAAACTTAGTCGTACGGTTGAGACGTTGGACCGGTGATCCAAAGGTACCGGGTTCGAGTCCTGGTATGATTCCGTGTGAGTGCAATTTCATTATTATTTGCGCTTTGATCTTTACACCTATATCGCAATATTCGTACAAGTAATGTTTCTTTTATAATAGTTTCTGAACATTCACATTCAAGCGAACATTTTAAAAATGCATGGTTCAGGCAGGGTTCGAACCTGCATCTCCAACGGCTTTCCGGGCCAACACAGGCGTCCTATCTATTGGACCACTGAACCTGATGCAAGAGCTATTGAATTTTTCAACCAGTTGCTTCTTGCATGTCTTAGGGTGGCATCATAGCCATTACAGTTTTTTTGCTTCATTCTAAACATTTGGTTTACGTTAGCAGACGATACTGCTTTAATAAAAATAAAAAAAACAGATTCTTCTTCCATCCCGTGCACTTTGCGACCTTTATAAAGAACGGTATAAGAGCTTAAACATTACAAACATACTTAATACCTTCTTAAACCCTACAAATTCTAAGAACATCGACTCAACTTAAACGCATAAACACTTAATGATCTCTCAAAACAACTGCATCGGAACCGATCTCTTTGGCAGTTACTGAGAACGTTAAAAAACGGTTGAAGTGCCGACAAATAAACAATTCAAGTCATCACAACTTCGTGTTATTGAGACGTTCTAGAAACTTCACAACGTGTGTCTTAAGTTCATTGAGATAATACGGTCTTTAAAGTGGCTGACATCCTTATTGACTTAAAATTTGATTCGAGCGTTCTATTCCTGCATATTCCTACCCACATTATGAGTGCAAAAGGTTTTGTTAATGTTTGTTCGTATTTTTACGCAGCAACAGATCTTTTGTGCATCGGTAGAATATGAGTCTGAATATATAACCCGAAAAGTACCATCAACGAATTTTCTCGAACTTTTTCCTTCATGAAACGAGTAGCATCGATTTGTACATATACAAAATATTGACTTTAAGAGAAAAAAGTGGGTCTCAGAAACGGTCAGCTAATATTGTCCAACTAACCGAGAGTCCACAGAACGTTTACCAATACCGACATAGGCGGCCATGTTTTTTTTTTCTTTTTTTACACTGTCACAATCCCACAGACTCCTCGCAGGATCTCGCTAAACGGTTCGAGATATGGAATTTAGCGTTCCATGTTTAAACTTGATATTGGGGCTCCCTGAGAATTCTTTTTTATTTCCTGCCCCATCAGTGGGAAATATAAATAGGATTATCGGTTAATTTAGTGATAGGGACGTGGGAGGTTAAATTAGTTTTGTTTTTTTTACTTCCGTCATTTTGATTAGGTGTGAGTTTTAACGTGTGCATTCGCCGGTTGTATAAATGCGAGTGATTGTTCTATTTGTATTTTGATGAGAATGAAGACTTTGATTGCAGGAGGGAAAGAATAACAAAAACTGTATCCGTGTCTGCCGGTATATTTTATTCTCGTGGTTCTTATTCTTGGCCCATTATAAGAGGAACTTCTACGCAAAAAAAGTTTCCTAGGACCAACGATTTGGGTTGGACTCTAACGAGTCAGATATCTTAACCTTCACTAATGGTATGTATAGCTCAATAAACTCGTTTAGCAAAACTAAAATCTCAGCTGTGACTATCCAATTGAGCTTTAATACCAAGTTACCAAGAGTGTTGCCCTGTGGCACGGCTATACATTGTGGAACCTGACTTATCTCCTGATAGGTATTATTTCATAAGCATTAATCTTGGTGACTAATCGCTTCCGGCCCACTTCACGTGGGAGCATCTATCATCAGTTTTATCTAAATTATGTATGAACTACCAATAGCGCCGAATTAAACACAATCAAACGCATAGCTGTAGTATTCGAATCATAAAACCGGAATTAGTATGTAATTTTAATTATTCGAGTATATAGTTGCGAAAAAGGCCTTGATTGGTTTCAAACAGGAAAAAAAAGTTTTTCATTTGTGGTTATTTTAATTTATTGGTACAATATTTTATATAACAACAAACAAAGAATAATGGTATTCATAATGACTTCGGATTGTTTTATTGTATGCGTTCATTTAAACGCAGTAAAATCTTATCATTTCAAATGTTTGTCCGTTACCGTTCACAATGCAATTTACCAACATCAAGGAAACTTTAATAATGAGCATATTTCTCTACCAACAATAAGGACTATTTGCTTAGCATTGTAATAAAGACATCGACCCAACCAAGGCCTGCACTGTCGACCCTCCCGAAGGCTGGTGTCTCAACAGTGCAAACAGCGGTATCAGGCAAACATGAGGTCGACGAACTTCTTATCACGCAAGATGCGCCTTGCGACACTATCAATGGGAAGCCGGGAAATGTCGGGAAAGTTTAGAAAAGTGGTTAGTACAAGAAATTAGAAGGAAGTGTTTTGAGTGCATTAGATACATAAAAGAAAACTATAACGAGTTGAGTACGATTTTATATTAATGTGGTTGAAGAAGTATTAGAGAAAATAGCGCTTAGTAGAGAAAAAGAGGAAGTTTACCTTGTAAGGTATAATACGTCTTTTAATAGTAATTACAGCAGTCTAATAAAGGAAATATTTGAGATTCGAGAGCCACAAACCAGTACATAAAAGCTGGACTATCATTGGATACAAAAAGGACTATAGATATAAATAAAATGTTCCTTATCATTGTATATACCACGAGTGCTTCATATCGACAATATTGTGACAAATCTCAGATACGTTTATCTCTGAATCACAGAGCACACACATGTCTATGTGCTCAGCTAGCGGGTAAATAAAGACTGTGTTTTAATGGGAATTAATGATACATACGCTTGCAACGACCGTGAAGGAAGAATCAATATAGATGTGAGAAATACACGTATTTTACGTCAACGTACATAAAACTTTAATCTCATATCCTAGCCAACTTGAACATATCCTGATTAAGGTAAGGTTTCTAATAGAATGATCATTAAATCTGACTGTACACACAATATGACTTGCTTGGTGCTTAAAATCGGTCTAAAAATACTCATCAGAACTCTGAATATATCCTTAGCAGAACCTACATTCAAATTTTCGTTTTGAAAGTAACTGTTTGTTGATAGTGCTTGTCTATTGATTTGCTTAATGCATATGTATATTTGATATATACTCCTACAACAAAAATGCTAATTAAATTGTCTAAGACTTTGATACACCCACTCACCTGACCTCCCGCTTCACATCCTCGTAGTCCCTCTGCGTGTCCAACCTGGCTTCCAGCCGCGCTATGTGGGCCTTCTTCTCGTCCAGCCGCTCTTCCAGCCGCTGGAGCTGCTGCGCATGCGCCTCTTGCAGCGCCGCCAGTGATGCCTGCAATCGCCGCACGTCCTCCACTAGTTGCGCGATCTGAAAAGAGAGGGCGCTTTAGTCAATGTGTTTAACCGTCAGACTGATTTTAATAAGTTGTATTGGTTACAATATTAGGTGCATTAAATCATTGAACTTCACATACGAATATTATTCGTCAATCAGCAAGTTTTCTCGCTTCTAAAAAAATAATATCACCAGTTTTCTAGCTTAAAATACTTAAGTATCCATTGTATGTACTGCATATGCGGTCTAACAAATTGCGTAACCAATAACTATTGTAGCAATCCCTAATTTTATCGCCAAAATAGTAATAAATGAAATCTCAGCATGAGTCATAAGCAAGTCAGTAGTCAGGGTTCACCTACAAAACGCTCCATTTGCCAACTTCGGTGTAATATTAGAAGGTTAAAGTAATATTTTTTGTTCTGAAAGAACGATTTCTACATGTCGAGAAACTTGGAGATATAGTTGCTAAGGCTAGTTTAAAATCCTTTGAGAACGTAGTCTAAATAAAATCTTATGAAAAGTCTTGAATTAAGTTATGTTTTCGAGACAAGATGTTCGAGTACTACGCGCAATAACCGGACTTAGTTCACAATTATAACGATGATTTATAAAAGATTATTGTTACGAAACTCATTGCCAGAACCAAAGTTTACTTTGAGATTACCAGCAATAAAATAATTGGGCCGAATCCACCAATAAATAATATCATGGAATTATGGAAACCCCGAACCGCAATTAAGCGTAATTATAAAAAATCTTAATAGTTCTATTATAAGTGCGTCACAAAAAGTTGTTGTAAACTCCACAACTAAAATACAAACTTAACTCTGCCATCGAGAACAGCGCCCCTGTCGAACGATCGCCAGAAAATTGCGTGAAAATTTGAGTTCAGAATTTTCCTATCGGCATTGTTAAGTTGGTAATATTTTGTTTGTGTTGGCATTATTTCGTTAATATGGCGGCCTCGCAAAAGCTGATCGGCAAATATTTACCCGCTAATACTGGGGATTTCGTTTGATACGTCTGAAGGAAATGTGTCATTCGAGTAATACAGTAAAATGACATTTTGTCATAACGTTATCAGTGAATCAAAGTTGTTTTTTCATCGCGCTATTTGATCACCATTTTGCAATCAACTATATATTATCTGTGTGAAAATTGTCATTTATATGTAGACTCATCATAACTCATCGTTCCAAATTCAAATTAATATTTTATTACTATTGTATCCAGCCGTTAAATGACTTCGAATTACGAATTTGAAAATTATATTCTTCAAAGAAACAATACGCGAGTAACGCTTGCAGGTTTTTGCCTATTCACGACACATCACGAATGCTTTTGACAAACCATACGTCATTCAATTACAACTCTTATTAGACGAACAATAAAACATATCCTGATCAAATTAGCACGCAATATGAACCTTGTTATTGCAATTCGATTGCCAAGTGATATGGAAGCTTGTCGTATAGTATTAGAGTGGTTTTGCGTCGTGTGTGTTTGAAGGTCTCGCAACATGTTATTTGTTGACCTTCGGAAGATATCAATTGTCGGTGGCCGGCGGTGGACCATGAAGATGCATATCGGCAAGATAGATGTGTCGGAAATCGCGCCATAGTCGAAGATTGTGATTTAGTGTTTATTATTGTTTTCCGTATGTGTGTGGTTCCAACTTGGCTCATAATTTGATCCGACAGGTCAGGACAGTGTTTTGTTTGTAAAATATAAGCATCTTTTGAACACTTAGGTACATTTACAAACTATGGTCTGTCATCACTTACTGATAGTTTCATAGTTCTACGACTACGACTCTAAATGGGCCTTCTTGTACCAACACGTTTAACGATAAAGGTGAATACCTAGTAGTTTCCACTAACATTAAGTTTTAGTTTCTATTTGGATGACATGCGTTAGAAATGCTAAGATGATTAGGCTTTTTTTATCAGAAAATCAGTTTTGTAAACTAATAATACCTAAGTGATAAGATAATTTGCGATAAGTCGCCATTTTGTTCCAAAGCTAATAACTGATTGGACGATCGCAAGGACATATCTAGTCAGTAAATGTTATCAATACCGTCTTTATTTTTAATGGCGTAGAGTTGAAAATGGGAGTGACAAGCCTTGACATCGATATCACTGTCAGACGTTTGACGTTTTGTGATAAATCTTTTGTATTTTATCTGAAAGGTATTAACGATCATGTTTACACTTCCACACATACCTAAAGTATAGTAGTGATGCATTTTTAACATTCGTTTTGTGATGTGCGATTTGATGTTAAATTTTTTATCCCCCTGGTCACGGCACCATCATTTCAACGGTTCGATTGAAGTACTATGGGTTTATTACCACATACATGGGTAAATCAACTTTTTTAAAGGCACTTTTGATAGTCTACGGCGTTACTTAAAATTTGTAAATAGTACTACGTATTTTCTGTCTGTTATTTAAAAGTACATCATAAATTTAAACATAGAGAAGCCATTACTTAAAGGACATTTTACAACGAAGTTTAAAAGTTGTGGACAAAGTTGTGTCTATCAGATAATTGAGTCGCCCACATACTTACGTAAATACGAGTATAAATACATATTAAAGAGTGAACACTGGCGTCTAGAAAAAGTTTCGAAGATTTGATTTTAGCCATGCTCGTAGCAGTCGCTGCGCGGCGTAGCGTTCTACGAAGGTTTATAGTGCGTTACTAATTAAAATAAAATAACTGTAATTTTAAATGTAAATACAAATACAAAAATTACTTACATTACAAGTTACAACCGTCAAATCGCATGTAAGCTGAAAGGGCTAAATTTAAGAACTGTCCGGTTTTCCGCCCCATTACCTTAACCCCGGCAAGGGTACAAAAAGGGTAGTAATTAAACTAAAAATGCGGTGCAGGCCCAATAAAAACCCTAGCGTAATCGTCGTAGTAATGATTGTCCGTAATTGGCTGAGGTGAGGGACACATTGTTTAGCAAAGTCTAAGTCATAATTGGGCAAAATGGCATCTATACTATATTATAAAATTCTAGATATGTATTCAAAAACCGGCTAAGAGCATGTCGGGCCACGCTCAGTGTAGGGTTCCGTAGTTGCTCATCCTTCACAATAAACTGCTGTTTTAAACCCGAGTTTTAAGTTAAGAAAGATTTTAAGCTCTATAAAAAGGTCGTACACGTCCTAGAAACTGTAATCACTTATTACCTTCTGGATGTCAACTTACGACCTTTTAAAGAAAAAATATGAAATTTGGCGATAACTCAAAAACGGCTCGACCGATTTTGTTCAATATAGTTTTCATTGAAAGTACTTATAAGGCCTCATTAACATGAATTTTTCCGATTTTTTATGACCCGTGGTTGAAAAGTTAGAGGGGGGGGGACACTAATTTTTTTGTTTTTGGAGCGAATTTTTACAAAACTGCTGACTTTATCAAAAAATAATGTTAGAAGACCCCTATTATTTTTACAAGACCTATTCAACGATACCCAACACACCAGTGTTGAAAAGAAAAAAAAAATCACCCCCACTTTAGGTGTTCGAGAGGAACCCGAAAAAAAAATTTTTTTTTAAATTTTATTTTACCGTTCTGTCGGCGTTATACATACACATACTCATACCAAATTTCAGCTTTCTAGTACTAATGGTCACGGAGCTAAGCCGCGGACGGACGGACGGACGGACGGACAGACGGACAGACGGACATGGCGAAACTATAAGGGTTCCTAGTTGACTACGGAACCCTAAAAACAGTTTTCTATGGTGTCAGAAAACCACTTTATAGTAGAGGATCGTCTGTTTGTATGGTCGCGCGGCCATGCCACTCTGGTGCCCTCTGTTGTTCGTAATTTCTTTGTCATCTCATCGCGGTTAAATGGCTAGACAAGTTTTAACTGATTTTAGTGCAGGAATAGCTGGACACCCAATGATGGTTATAGGATACTTTTTATCCGATTACGTTAAAAAATAAAAAAAACGCGTTCGAAGTTGCAGGCACTATAACCGGGCTCAAATCAAGCTCATTCGCGCCGCGTCTCGCGTTAATAGCCGGCGTCAGCACGCACAAAAGTACTTGAGTCCGCCTTCCCCTTTTGAAAGATACGTGCTGTTACACAAATAACCAATACAACTGGTTTTCAGACGATCAAATGAGAGAACTTTCTGTGGCACTACTGACAATCGCTTCCGCGCTTGCCCCCGCCACCGCTTATCACATAGGTACAGTGCGCGAATAAAGACATAACGAGCCGGGAACTTTCCGTTTCGGCTAATACTTTCCATGCCCGCTGCCCACGGCGCGTTCTGAAACTCTATTACAGTTCTACTAATTCCGCAAACATTACTCTTTACTACCATGGATAGTTAGAGGAAAACGGCTGTCAATGTACATTTGTGTTTAGGACTATTGCGTTAAAAATTTGGAATTTGGATGATTTTTTAACAAAACTTGCGTAAAACTTGATCATCGCTTCTAATAGCGCAAGTGAGTAATAATAATAAATAAATATTATGAAGGGACAAGTTTACACAAATCGACCTAGACCTAAACTAAGCAAAGCTTGCATTATGTGTACTAGACGACGATATACATAATAATAATATGGATGACGATGATCCTGACCCAGTAACAAATATTCGAGTTCATTACACAAATATATGCCCTTGCCGGGATTCGAACCCAGGACCGCCGGCTCAGTAGGCTGGCGCACTACAAACTACGCCAACCGCATCGTCGTGAGTAGATTTTTATTGAGGTTAGGAATCTATCACAATTCTAAAATATTGTTTACCGTCTATGATGTCTTGCCAACCTTCCGTTTAACTAAAAGCCATAGAGTTGCGATTAGAAATCGAAAAAAAAATCAATTTTGATATATGTAGGTATCAATATTTGGCTCGTTGCAGTATAAAACAATTGAAAATTCATTTCCTAATGTACTTGGTGCCTCTACAATCTCACCGAAACTTTCCCATTAAACATGTCAAAGCACTATCATTTGAAAAGTCGGCCATTTTTACAGAAAGATAAGCGGAGGCGATATATTATCCGTAATAGTGCATTCTTTGTGCATGCAAATAGTTGCAGAGTGCAGTAAATCCCCCCCCTGTCTCCGGAGGGGGCGATTATGGGACGTTCGGATACTAGACCCAGAAATAGACGTACGCTTGTGCTTGTAACTAAAGAAAAGAACTGAATTTAACACAACCATGTTAAAAAGAAGGGATAAAATTTACTTCAAACAAGACCTACGTATGTATAATAGTAACATTATTGCAGACGACAAGAAGGTATTGCCGGGTGAGTAGGTATAGACCGACCGTAGGGAGGCCGGATAGTGTTACGAAGCTGGCAAGCCCTTTTCACGGAGGCTTGTATAGTGCTTCTCCCAAACATTATGTATGCAATGAAATAAAAAAATATACCACTCAAAAAATATATATAATTCAGCTGTTTAGGCTGTACATGAACACAGAATAGATGCCACGTTTAAAAAAAATACGTAGCGGCCTAGGCCTTCAATTTTTAAGTATAAAATTCCTTTACAGTTCTCTCGAGTTGTTCCGTCCGAAACGTGATACTTGACTTACTTGACTTAATGTCCTATGTCCCCTGGATGGGGCAGAGGGCGTCCACAGTACGTCGCCATCCCGAACGGTCTTGGGCTTCGCGCTTCACTTCGCTCCAGGTCATTCCTATCGCCTTCGCTTCTGCAGTGATCGTCCGCCGCCAGGTTTGTTTAGGGCGACCACGTTTCCGCTTTCCTTGGGGATTCCAGTCTAGGGCTTGCCTTGGAATGTGATCAGGGTCCCTTCGGAGCGTGTGGCCGATCCAGTTCCACTTGCGGCGTTTGATTTGCTGGTCGATCGGAGTCTCACCACAGCGTTCCCACAGGTCTACGTTGGAGATTTTCTCGGGCCAGTATACACCGAGAATTCGGCGAAGACAGCGGTTGATGAAGACCTGGAACCGGTGCGTGATGTCTTTAGTGACCTTCCACGTCTCACATCCGTACAGCAACACGGTTTTCACGTTGGACCGGAATATCTTGAGCTTAACTCTCCTAGTCAGTTTCCGCGATTGCCAGACAGGACGGAGCTGTGCGAAGGTTGCCTTCCCCTTGGCGATTCTCGAAGCGGTGTCCTCTTCGGTCCCTCCTGTTTCCGACACTACACTACCGAGGTAAGTAAATTTGTGGACTCTCTCCACCCCCTCTGTGCCGATGAGCAACGGCAAAGAGCTTGTCGCTCCGCACCTCATTTCCTGGGTCTTCCGGGTGTTAATTTTAAGTCCCGTCTCCAGAGCCTCTCGTCGTAGGTCGTCCAGTTTGGCTTGCATGTCTGCGCGCGTGTGGCTCAATAGGCATAGGTCATCGGCATAGTCCAAATCTTCCAAGACGTTGGACAGTTGGACAGTCCCCACTCTATGCCGCGGCGCTTGCTGTTGGTGGTGTTATTCATGATGCCATCCAGGACGACAAGGAAAAGGAGAGGTGAAAGAAGGCACCCCTGGCGTACACCCGCATGGACCGGTATGTCCTCCGAGACGAGGCCGTCGTGAGTTACTCTACAAGAATACATCCCGTAGATGGCCTTAATTATGTTAATGATCTTCTCGGGGACTCCAATTTCACGTAGCCGATCCCAGATACAGCTCCATCTCAGCGTGTCGAAAGCTTTTTCGAAGTCCACAAAGGTCAGGTACATTTCCCTCTGCCATTCTGATGCCTGTTCGAGAATTATGCGCAAGGTGTTGATCTGGTCCGTGCACGATCGATTGGGTCGGAAGCCAGCTTGCTCTCTGCGAAGAAGAGGTTCAACGGCCCCCGACAGCCTATCTAGGATGATCCTGCAGAGCACCCTAGAAGGAATCGAGAGCAAGGTGATGCCTCTCCAATTGCCACATTCACTGAGGTCTCCTTTTTTGGGTACGGTCATAAGAAGGCCTTTGTTCCAGTCGTCGGGCAGCTCTTCGGCTGACCAGATGTTCCTCAAAAGGGGCGTCAGCGCGTTCGCAGCGGTGGGGATGTCAGCTTTTAGCATTTCCGCTGCGATGAGGTCGACACCTGGGGCTTTCCCGTTCTTCAATGATTTGATGGCCTTCACTACTTCTTCTCCTGTAGGGGGAGACACATCAATGTCCAGGCTTTGTGCGGGCAAGTTGGCAGTAGTTGTAGCCGTAGCAACGGGGTCGTTGGGGACTCGGAAGATCTCCTCAAAGTGCTCCCGCCAGCGCTGAAGCTGTCCCTCCGATGTCACAATCTTGTCTTTCAAGGGCTTCTTCTTCCTCTGGTTCCGGTTTCCGGCCAAGACCTTCGTCGCCTTGTACATCTCCCTGAGATTGCCGGAGTTGGCAGCGCGTTGGGCGCAATCCGCAACACTATCAGCCCATACTCGACGGTCATGACGGGTGCTGCGGTAGATTTTTCTGCGAATCTGTCTGTATTGCAGCTTCCGGTCTTCGCGCACTGCCACGTCACTGGGTGCAAGGAGTTGAAGATGGAGCTGGCGCCTTTCTTCAATGAGGTTCCACGTTGTCTGTGACATCCAGTCTTCACGTGTGGATGACTTGTGTCCAAGGACGACGGAGCTGGTCTCTGTATAGGCCATTTTGATGTGGTTCCACTCCGCGTCAACAGAATTGGTAGAGTCCATTTCGAGTGCGGAGAAACGATTTCGCAACTCGAGTCTAAAGGCGTTGCCTACGTCTGGATCCTGCAGTTTGTTGACCTCAAATCGTTTGCATATCCTGGTGGTCGCACTGGATGCTCGGGCTACAGCTACTTTGAGCCGCACCTCAGCTACGACTAGGTGGTGGTCACTGTCGATATCCGCGCCTCGACGGTTGCGGACGTCGAGCAGTGATGAGCGCCATTTGGAGCTGATAGCAAGGTGGTCGATTTGGTTCTTGGTGACTCCATCGGGTGAGGTCCATGTGTACTTGTGGTGGTCTCCATGTATGAATAAAGTGCCTCCGATGGTAAGGTCGTTGTCCTGGCAGAACTCCAAAAATCTCTCTCCGTTCTCGTTCCGGACTCCAAGCCCGTGTGTGCCCATGTGTCTTTGACAACCGTCGTTGTCCGTGCCGACCTTGGCATTCAGGTCCCCCATGACGATAACTATATCCTGCTTGCGGATGTTCTTTAGGGTCAGGTTGAGTGCACTATAGAAATCGTCCTTGTCTTCCTCTGATGCCAGATTTGTGGGCGCGTAGCACTGAACGACGGTTATCTTGCGGGCTTTGCTGTTAAACCGGGCTGTAATGATTCGCTCTGAGATGGGTTTCCAGTCCAGCAGGCTCTTCTTCGCAGCGTCAGAAAGGAGGAATCCTACGCCGTTTTCACGCACGTCCTCTTCATCTTCCTTCCCGGAGTAAAGCAACGTAAGGCCCCTGGACGTTCTCAGTTCCCCGAATCCATTTCTGCGCACTTCACTGAGACCGATTATTTGCAGCTCGTATCGTAGCATTTCTGCTTCTGCTTGGGCTAGTCGGCTATCCTCGCTCAGTGTTCGCACGTTCCAACAAGCAATTCGTGTCCGTGTTTTCATGCCAAAGGTTGTCGTAGTGTGATCGGTCCGGTTTCGTACTATATCAGTTTCAAAAATCTGTTTGGGGTTCAGGTAAGCGAGTGATTAGCCCACTATACCCTAGCCCACTGGCGGGGCTGCCACCTTGGAGCCTGTGGGCGTGCTCGGTTTTGTTCGGGTATCCTCCCTAGTGAGGTTGATTCTGTTTTGAGGCGCAGAAGATTCGCCTTTCGCCCTGCACCCTCAGCTCAGCTGCACGTCGAGGTGGCGGCCGCATGGTTGCGCGGTTGGCAGGCAGCAGTTCCCAGGAGGGACGACGGGGACGTGAGGTGACTCGGACTGGCCAGGGCTCTGCTTAAATACGGTGTTCCGCCACTAACACAGCAGATGGTTTCTTGGCATTTTGTAGGCAATGCTGTTCTCACTTACAGCGATTCCCACCAAGACCATGCCCTGGCTTCCCCCCCGTGATACTTCGAGGCCTGATATAACGAACGTTATGTTATGACGACATTTCATTACATGTTTGAGAACAGTAGTGTATATTATTAAATCATTTTGCACGTTATGGGTTTAGATGATGAGTTCTTTAGAAATGAAATCAAACGTTATGAATTTGTGGTACTTACAGTTCTGGATGAAGTAGGTACTAGTGATACGTTCAAAACGATATTATACGGCAACTGTACAGCTAATTTATATTTCCCTTCCATCTTAACCAACCCGAAAAAGTGAAGTTAGCCATTGTCGTCTATTTCTCTTGTCATTCCAAACTTCGTAGTGACTGATCGTTTGGACACTTCACAAAAAGTAGCCGATTTGAAGTTGCCTATAAACCACGAGACTGACAGACAGGCCAAACTTGTTGCGACATGTCAAACCCTTTTAGTGCTCAGATGTAGCCTTTGCTCGTTTGCACTCAGTATCTATGGCGTCGCATACAATCAAGGTGTATATATTAAACTCAACCGACTAAATGCCAGTTTGAAACTGTTTCAACTTTACATTTCACCAGAAACGAGATTAAAGCGGCCCTAATATTTGAGATATGCTTGTGCGTTCGGACGGTCGTTTAAAACACGCTGTTTAAAATTGTTTATTTAAATGGCATCGCATTTGCGTTGAATACTTCAGTCATATTATCCCTCTGTCTACCTTCATTAAAGTATTCACTCGTCCGAATATTGTATACCTTTATTATTTTTTTCAGTCTGTAACTGCCTCTTACAACACACCGATTATATCTTTTCAACATTATCTTATCGGAATCGAGTTAGGAATTGTCAACAATCCAGTTTACTTTGTAGATTGATCGACTGATTCACCCAAAGAAACGCAAATGACAAACGGAAACAAAGACCGATCCCAAATTGCCAATAGACAACTCAACTAATAAAGTAATAAAAACGAACCAATTCTCTTTGACAATGCATCGCCATCGTTACAAATTCGGGCTCACAAAAGAAGTGATGAAAGACGAGTGAACGGATGAAAAAAGCATAATACGCCATTTTGCCGCCAGAAAAGTAGATTTCATGTCGGCGATCTGTCAAACCGACCAAACATGGGGTCGAACCGATATTAACCGGCGAAATTCAAACCGCCACGTTCGAATTCAGAACGCGAAAATTCAAACAGGAATCCGGTACCAACTGCGCAACAAAAAGACGCCGCGCAACGGCCGGGAAGTTCGCTGCTCAACTTTTTTTTACGTATCTATCGCAGTGACTGCTTAGTTTGACGAGGCCAGTTTCATTTCGGGGAAAAATGATAAATGACGTGAATGATTGAACAGTCGGACAGCGAAAAGAGATTCCCTACTATCCGCTTTCATTCGCCGAGCTTTGACTTTATAGGAATTAAAATGCGGAAATTCCCGCTTTAACGAGTCGCCACGACATTCGTTACGCATTGAACTCATAAATATTCACAACAATTGAGTGAAATGCTTTTACAAAACATGAGTTTGATTGACAAAAAACGTCATGACCATCAATCAGGTGTCAGTCGGAATGCATGCAAGTGGTAAAAATTAAATTCACAAATATAAATAGTCTCGTTCGGAAACAGAGTTGAGAATCGAATGCTAATTTGTTTTTGGAATTTGACATCCGCAAATATGGCTCCGTTGACGTTGAAGCGCGGCAAAAACTGGCGGCAACTTGTCTATGCACTTTTGATTTGTCTACGTCAGCCGCGTCTGGATTTCGTGTTTGAAAAACGAATTACAATGTGCCGTGATCGTTCGATTAGAGTTGTTCTTTTTTCGATTGAAGTTCCACCGTTAAGTTGGCAATCGTAGCCATAGATTATAAAGTTAGATAAGTGCCTGCTCGGTTATTTTTCATCTTTATTTGGATAGATATTTACTTGCTTGATAACGTTTGGTTTTATTATTGTGGTAACAGATAAATCTTTATTGTAAAGCGTAATCTACACATGCTGCGATACTGAGCCTTGGATAGTACTTTATAATTAATGCTCAAACGTACCAACTTGAAAATAAAATATGCCACCATAGACAATCCGTATGCAATAGTCGTTCCTGACTTCGAAATGAAGCAATTATAAGTTTGGAACCTCATTTATAGCCTGTCTATCGTTTGCAGTTATAAAACCGAATGGAAAACTAAGTTTTGCTTGTTGTGGTTATAACTTCACATTATGGAAGGGTCGATATTGTTCCTGATTCAAACTACATAGTACGTACAGTTGAGATGTAAGTAATTAACAGTAGTTTGTACCATGATAATTGAGCAGAACCTTTTCGCTGTATTTAATAAAGTTTTTTTTTCGCTTTAGCGTCGTTAATGTGCGACTGGCCAGTATGAATTTTCTTTAAAGTGTTGCCAACTGAAAACGCTGCTAAATTTTCGTAGTCTGTGATTAAATTGTACACGTCACTTGGGATTAAGGAAAAAAAATGGCGCGAATTTCGTTTCTTACGTTGTTAGGGCGCATATATCATCAAGTTTGGTCGGAGGGTGTTGCCTGATATCGTGGTAGATAATTTTGAATAACGGCCGAAGCACGGCGGTGGAAAAAAGTGCAAGCAACTATAAATTTATTGTTTCGTTGCAATTAAAAGCCCGAATAAGGTTTTTATTTAAATAAACCACGTAAATGCAGTTTGCAAAGCACTTTATTCACAAATGTAGCGACAGAAATACATCAAGTGGAAAAAATGCGATATTTTACACTTTAGAGGAAATATTTTCATGTGTGTATTTCTTCACTTAAACATAGTCTACAATATAAACAAAAGTATATACTTAATGAGTTTGTTGTGACTTAACAGAAGGCAAACTTTTTGTATGAAAATGTATTAAATGGTGAATAACATACTTTTTAAGATCGAAATAGCGATAACTATGTGAGATTGCAAGTTATATTGATAGTAAGTATGTAGGTATGTCCTAAATTTTAATAACAAAGATGGCCTACTCATATTGAATTGTCCTAGTTTGATATTAACACTTATACTTAGTCCCAAAGATGCAACTTAACTTACCTTTAGGACTAGGCTACTAAAATTCATTATCAAAATCCAACCTACTAGTGTTAAAAGAAACATACAGACTGATGTTATGAATGTCATGATATGGTGTACTGCCGTTTGGCAAATAATGTTTCCCAAATATGACTTCCCAAATAACTTATCGCAACAGTTTTATTTCCCAAATGCATCTCTAGCAAAGTTACATTTCCTATTGTATTCATTTGGTCAAATCATCTTTTCCCAAAATTTCACTTTGTCAAGATTTTATTTAGCAAATGCTTATAAAGCAAATGTTTGATTTTGTCATAAATTATTTTCCAAACAAAATTTTCCCAAATTAGTCACTTTGCAAGCTGAACTTATAGCAAAAGTCTGGTAAATTGTAAGCCCTAAGTATTCCTAAATATTACCTAATAGTAGTACGTAAGGCAGGTCCGACTCGGCTTAGGTTAGGTACGACGACGAGCGTAGCGAGGAGGAGTGTTAGGTTGAGTTGCGACCCTAACGAGCGAGCGTAGCGAGCGAGCCACGCGGCCCTATAGTGAGTGGGCCAAACATGATAGGATTACTTATTTCACCTTATACTGGGATATAAATCGTATGCCATGCAATATTTTGGGATAAGAATTAACATTCTACATGCCAAACGATAGGTATATTTGCAAAAAAAAAAATTGGGAAGTAAAACTTGACAAGTAATTATTTGCTAAGCAACCACTTGCTAAACAAAATGTTTGCAAACTGTAAATTTGCGATACGCAGTTTTGCTAATTGCACTTTTTGCCAAATAAAAATTTGGGAAACAAAATTTGCGATGTGATACTTTGGGAAAGATTATTTGCCAAACATTAGTAATCCGTCATGATATCTATAGAACATACGAAAACTAAGCAGTTTAAAAAAACTACCTCACGATATTTCACGCCAAAATCGACTACACAACACGTTATACCTATTCCAATTGCATTGCAATGCAGCTCGCTGCGCTGATTCGTTCCCAAAACTGCGATCAAGATAATTATTTTAATTCCGCTTCGAGTTATCTGTTCCATCACATTTCTACCTAATTTATACGCCCAACTTTCTAGTTGTAATTTTAGAGTGCGATATGAACATTTTGGCTTGTTTTTGGTTATGCTGGGCGTGATGTAATTGTCTATGATAATAGTTTAGTTTACAAGGTGGACGTAGGTGAAAATTATGTTAAGCATCTACTTAAATTAGAAGGGTGAGTGATATGTAGCGAATACAAGCTTCTTTCGTCACATTAAATCAAATGAGATAGGCCTGTGCCTAGTGTGCCTTCTGAGCTGGCGGTCCCGGGTTTGAATCACGGCCAGAGCAAATATTTGTGCGATGAACTCGAATATTTGTGCTTGGGTCATGGTTGTTCTATGTATTTAAGTATATATTTATCTATATAAGTACGTATATCGTCGTCTAGTACCCATAATACAAGCCTTCTTGAGCTTAATTTGGGACTAGATCGATTTGAGTGAGGTTGTCCGATATTTATTTATTTATAGGCACACTTATTTGAGAAATGAACGTCTCATTAAACACATTTGATTTTCAAAACTAACGAACTTCTAAAATCGATTTATATCTGCAATGTTTATGGCTAAAATATCGATACAGTCTGTATACATGTTTATTGTAGACTGTATCGATATTTTAGTGCTGAATATACGTATATATTCAGTACCCAATTGGCAGTCACAGCGATACATGCAATTTCCGCGCCATGTGAAAGACACGCTTATTCGAAATTGGAACATCGACTCTCTGGTATTAACTTTTTGTCATCGCGAGGCAATGGAATCAAAGCAAACAGCCAAACCTTTGCTCGGTTTGACAACTGGTGCGGACTCGATGGCTTCCCTATTACGGCGACTCGAAGCCCGTGTTGCCAGCCCGGAAATTGATGGAATTATGACGTTTCGCTCGGTTGGCACTACTGCTTTTTAAGTTTCGAATTCGGATCGGTTGTGTTTTGTTTTTCAGGTTATTAATTAGGGGGATTTTGTCGCAATATTTTCGGGGCCGTCGTTGAACTTTTTAAAGTGCCACAGATAATCATAAATTTTGGCCAGATTTTAACTTTTTGTTTAATAGTGAGAGCACTGGCTGGGATTATAAAGCCGAAGTTTTGAGAAATATCTTGGGGATGTTTTCGAACTATGTGAAACGATTTCGCGACGTATGCTCTGTTCAAATGGGGACAAAGCTTAACGAAGGGGCGAGACAAAGCGACAATTCGATATTAGTCATTAGCTGAGTTTTGTAATTAGACTAAGCACACAGCAATAAAACATTAAGGAGCAAACAGGGGGATAGGGGCGCGTACGGGAGGCATTTGCTAAGTATTTGTTGTACACCTATAGAGGTTTATTGGGTAACTATTATGGTTTTTAAGAAAAGCTTCTTCTTTACGAAAACATACTTACTATCTCTACTTATTATTTAAATAAAAATTTAAAAAGTGCCCAATTAAAATCCCACCTGAACCATATATACAGGGTGGCCCATTTAGATCGGTCTGTATGGGAAAGTCTGAAACTATAAGACATACGAAGATCTGTTCTTAGGAACCATGTCATCGATTTTAATAAAAAGTAAAACTGCATTCATACATTTAAATAAAAACCTGTACTCAGCTCAGGAATCGAACCTTTATAGTTTCAGACTTTCCCATACAGACCGATCTAAATGGGTCACACCGTATATTTTAATTTTTCGCTGCATTGTAAACATTTATTTACACTTAAACAGAGTTAAGCAAAAGTATAAGTACTATTAAGTTCTTCTTATAGGAGTACAAATATAAATAACGTTTACGTTTTGAGACAACTTCCCGAAACGTTGACCTAATTTACTACACATTCTAAAATGCATAATTTCTCTGTGATCGGGAATTCAATCCACACTACCATCTGCATTAGCCCAATCATTTGTAAGTCACTTCTAGCCCACATTAGCTCCATACCCGTATGAGTCACAAAGTACACTCTTGACAAGATAAAGCAAATCAGCTACAAACGCCCGAACATTGTCTCTGACTTCTGGAGAGTTCTTGTGTTATTCCCATTTAGAATGTGAAAATATTCAATATCAGTAGCAATTCCTAGTGGAGGAAATTTTTTATATACTAAGACGGTGACATGACAACCATGCGGCCCGCCTTATGTTAACCAGTTACCAGTAAATGCTTGCGACGCCAGGAGCATCGCACGCGGGTTACCGGCCCTTTAAGAACCTATTTACTCCCCTCTTGAAGAACCGCACTTACTGCACCCGGGATATCCACGATTGAACCCGAAATGTCAATTGCTAAACATATATAAGCTAATACTTTTATAATGAACACTTGCAACGCTTTGTGCAAGTCAATCGTATATCGTAAACATAAGGGTGAAGCCCAAAGCGACGCCTAGTTGTGTTGAATTTATATTTTTAATTAAACTTTTTATTTAACTCCAATTATCACAATCATATACGTGCGAAACTAATCCCCATTGTACCATAATCATTTTTATGTTGAATTTATTTTAGATTGAGCTAAAATAACAGTGATGTATTTCAATTTCGCTAATAAAACTTTTAATGAAAACAGGCCATTTCCTATCATAGCTAAGATTAAACCTATCACATAAAACTATGTTATAATCGCAGCGTTATTAAAAGGTAATTGGGCGGCGAAAAAAACGCGGCGACTTTGAGCGAGTGGCCGCGCTGTATAGCGATGTGGTAATTGCATGGCCGTTCTTGTATGGCTGCTAATGATAGTTGACAGGACATTATTCTGCCGTAATGGCGGACAACGTGTTTAACATACGTTAAATAGAATATTTAATAATCTAATGATTAAAGTTTTTGTTGGAGAGTTATGTCAACTCACGCCTATTCAGCGAGTGGCGTTTTTCAATTTGATTTTGACAGTTCAAGTTTGATTTTTATTTGGTTTAGTTTATATATTATAATCTTATGTCAATCTACGAACATACTCTATATTTATGCGACACTGCTTTCTTCCGTTTTTGTGTGAAAGAAGGACAAAATGACAATATCGCTTCTTTTATTCGGATATATCATGTTTTTCTTTATATGGCAACGTCAAATGTACTTTATCGTTTTGACTTCTGTAACGCAGATTTTCACCTAAGGCAGGACTGATGGTTTTTATTATTTTTATCAATAAATAATTTTTATCTTATCTTTTTCAGCCCATTATCTCAGTAACTAAACAGTACTTAGTCTTGTTTTGTTATATCTATAAATAAAATACTGCCACGGTATTCTTCTCGGAACTTAGTTTCTGTCATTATGACAGTACCACAGCCAATCAACTTTCGACTCGACTGTACGCGCTCGCCTCTAGCACAGCATTCCTAGAAACAGCTAACCCACATTAAAAATAAGACGCAATTAATGTCAATTTTGTTTATAATTGCGCCGACTTGGAAATCATTGCAGCATACCGAGCGAATTATCTTGAGTTATTTTAACTTATATGTGTAAAATGATGCACTAATTTCATAGTGAGTTCGCATAGTTTTATAAGGACATTCATGTTTATATGAGGTTTTTGCACTCGATTTTATGTGGAAATAACTAAAGTAATACTTTCCGTCCTCGATTTTTTTATACGATGAGTAATAAGAAGTTTACATAGCCCGTGATTTAATTGTACTCTTTATTGAGAATGTAATAAACTTAATTTAATCTGTTTCTACTCAATTCAAGAAAGTATAGGTACTTGAAGAACGTATATACAACAACTTTGTAATAGTATAGAAATCAAACAGAGTTTCGATGTCAGAAGTGGGATAACGTTTAGCAAAGCAATGATTATTATAATAGGAATTGCTTTCATTACATTTATTATGTTCTAATATCGGGAAAGAAGCGCTAAAAGGCTGGCAGAAAGGCAAATTTATTATTTTAAGGCATAAAAGAACCCTTTCCTTTGAAGTTCCGAAATATGAATTCCCAATACACGCGAGTTTAACGTCGCATTAAAAATCGATATCAAAAGAGCTCACAATTAAGACCGGAGTCGCATCCCTCAAACATCAAGACCTTGCTCGAAACTCCTATTAAAAAAGACGCAATTCTTAAATCAAGAGGATAAGGATAACATTTGAGTGTCAAATGTTTTGCAAACCGCAGTATGTAATACAAAAATGGGGATCGGGGGAGAGCGGGCAATTTGGGCAATATGCAAAGGGTGGGGGTGATTAGGCCGTGTGTGACGATGCGCGTCTTATGCCCGCATTACCCTTTCGCTTTCCTTCCGATATCTGCCTTTGTGGCGCACTTATCTGAGTGTGTCGTTTCTGTGGCGTTTTGCGTCGATCTTTGATTCGTGGCGCGTGGCGTTTGCTAATTGCGATGGTTTTGAAGAATGGTTATTGGAAAATCAAAGGACATACGATACGACACAAAAAATTTATACATATATACATCCATGTATAAAATTGTAATGCTAACACTACTCTTCGAAGAGTTCGCCAAATATTTGTTTTGGTCTCTTGTTTTCTATGTCAAAAGAAAGGTGTGCAATATTGTTGTACAACTGTAACTGGGCATCCATATTATAAAATGCATTTTACCCGACTGAGGAAAGCAAAAAGGAAGGTTACGGCTTTTACTGCCGCGCGGGCGAAGTTCGCGTGTACCTTCTAGTAATAAATATTATAATCCTATATTAGCAACTCCTAATCCTTGATGAATCATTGCTTTTCAAGTAGATGTCATCCCACTTCTGACATCGAAACTCGGTATTCCTTACCAGAAAATATCCGTCTATGTCTTCTGATGTATGCCTCCCACGCTTCCAATATTACCGAGATGCCACTACTTAGCGCGACAGCGGCAGCGGCACCGGTGCGTGGGACGTGTGTCTCGCTCAATCATATGGCCGCTGTACTCGGATCTCTCGTTCAACCGCTCGACACACCGCTGGTCGTAGCATTTCCGTTAGGACAAAATAAATATAATCCTATGCAAAGAATCCCCGATAGATAATCGTTTGCTAATATTATCCCACTTCTGACTTAAGGATTCGGTGTATGTTTCAGTACAAGTGGTGTGTCTCAAGATCGCATATGTATGGCTCCTACGCAACAATAGTTGGTAATTGCGGTGCTTGGCCCTTCGCCGTGTGGTTACAAGTCGTTTGGCGGATAATCACTGCTGATGTGAGAATGTGCAATAGGCGTGTAGATATCTTTTTTGAGGTTGTCAATCGTTTTTTTTTTGGAAAATGTCTATACAGGACAAACTACACACAGACTGTTCTAAAAGTCAGAAATGACCGTCAAAGTTCTACATTCCTAGGGAGCGCTAACCTATATGTGGCTATTGTCTCTACACAAATATTGGTACCCAACCTACAAAATGACGTCACATGTAATGTAGGTGGCCATTTGTATGGAGCGTTTTAGCGCCTTGTAGGAATGTTGAATTTAGGTAATTTCTGACTTTTAGAACATTCTACGTGTTCGTAGTCCCATACATATAGAAATGTAGATTCGTTTAGGAAATGTTCTCGAGAACGTTCTTTCCCCATACAAATGAGGAAAAGTTCTAGAGAACAGCACATCCCTACATACAAACATTTGATCTCATTAAAAAAATTGGGCAAGTGCGAGTCCGACTCGCGCATGAAGGGTTCCGTACCATAATCTATAACAAGCTTGTTGCATGGGAGCCCCTTAAATATTTATTTTATTTTATTTTTAGTATTTGTTGTTATAGCGGCAATAGAAATACATTATCTGTGAAAATCAACTGTCTAGCTATCACCGTTCTTGAGATACAGCCTGGTGACAGACGGACGGACGGACGGACGGACGGAAAGCGAAGTCTCAGTAATAGGGTCCCGTTTTTACCCTTTGGGTACGGAAACCTAAAAAGAATCGCTTCACATCCACAAAAACAATCTACATGCCTATTGTACCATATTTTTAATTGCTTTTCCAATCCATCTGTTTGTAAACTCCAAGGTCAAATGCAATATTCAACCAACACCAAGATGGTCCCGTTAACTCCAACTACTCACCAGTTACCGAGAGCAAACTAATAAACCTAAATGTTTAATATTCAAACCCCCTTCGATTTGAAACTCTTAGCTAACACAAGGTTGTAAAAGGAGACGGGGCGCGCTCACTTGGAACCGTGTCGCTGTGAAGTTACTGATTTCCCTGGGAGCCGATGTAGCATATAAATACCATTATTCTGAAACAATTCGCGTCTTCGTCCCCTTTCGTATTGTTTTTGGAATTTTCGATGAAACCGTTAGATTTGTGGGATGTGACAGAATTTGGAGATTATGTTCTGTTTTTGGTCATAAACAACGTAAATACATACATAAAACTGTTTCATCATCTTATCAAACGTCCACTGATGGACTAACACCTCCCCTAAAGTTCACCACACCGATCGATCGTGTGCTGCCCTCATCCCCGCGATCCTAACCAGGTCGTCAGTCCACCTTGTACGGACCCTTCCCACGCTGCGTCTTTCGTGGTAAATACAGCTCAGACAGTCGCCAAAATATTGAAAGTATCAAAAAAGCAAGTTTCGTGTTTCCTAAATCTATCCAGGCGCCACACTACTCGGGAAGCTTACCGAGGTTGGGCGAGGCGAAGTTGGGCGAAGTATGGAATTCCGAAGCGAAGCACCCCTCCACACTATCGTATTCGCCCAACGGCCCAACTTCGCGAGAAGTGTAGGCCGCAATAAAAGTACGCCATAGAGAAAAACGTCGAACCATCAAAATCTTGTTACTTTTGTATACATATAAAATCGACCCTTGAACCAACGAAAGAAGTTCATCAAAGAAAACAAATTCATCAAATCCAAGCAAGGCATCTGTCAATACCTCCCCATATCAAAACAAACACTATTTAAATCGCACACATTCACAAATTAATTAGTACTCAAGCACACACACACACACAGAGAATCCCGATTGTAGATTCAATTAGAACACAGCAGTTAATTCTTATCGGGAGACGATTTCACGAACGAATTATTCCGAAAACATACGATTCGTATCTCCCCCACCCTATTGTTTGGGGGGCGCAATTAAGTATGTGGATCGGAGTCTTATGACGGGTTTGAGTTCGGTTTGAGACGTCGAGTTTGCTAGTGTTTAATAATCCGAATCGTGGAAGAATCGCTCCTTATTAAAGTTGGGTGATTGTGAGGCGAAGGGGTGTGTTGCGAATTTAATAAGTTACTACTCTAAAGGTATTTTGTAGAGTTGCCATTACAAAAAACTCAAGAAATGAAATGAAATAATTTATTAAGTAAGGCACTTTTACATGACAGATTGTGATACCGGTATTTTCCCAAGAGAAGGCTGTTGAGAAGAAAGCCGAAAGAAACTCAACAGTAAGTAATTGTTCATAAATAATACTTAGGACAATCAATTACATTTATGTTATAACTAGAGAGAGGAAGAGTTAACTAAATCTTAGAAAAAGTATTATCTTCACATTTAAAGGTCTATTTTAAAACTTTTGACGCAGACGACCCAAATATTATATGTGTCGTAAAAAAAAACATTCTAATAATTGTCTTTAAGAGACATGTTTGTTTATCCTTAAACGAAACCTAATAAATTAACATCCACAACCATACCCAATCAATATACGAGTCACAATTAAATAAATCCTCGATAGAATTAATTTAACGCATTAAAGATTCTATTCAATGACGCCCGATAATTCGACTGCCCTATTAATCCGATTCGATACCGATACAATCGATTAAAAATAAATAATTCAATAGACGACTCTATTCGAATCACAACATTAGATAAGAGAGGGGAAAAAATAGGGTATTTTTTATCGGTTATTGATCAATTGCTCGCGCCTCTATTGAGCATTATTGATAGGTACTGTTCGATACAGTTGGGGTGACATATTGTTGTTGACGCAACCACAATTGGGTAATTGTGTGTTGTTTGTTTACATATTTGGGGTAAAAGCTAGTTCAAAGTGATTGAGTGTGTTTGATTTGTTTGAATTACATTTGAAAATATTTGTTTTAGTGTAAAACGTAAACATTTTTTTTATCGATAAAGACAGCAGCTTTATTATTTAAAAACTGCATGAGTGACAGCGATTTAAGCGCGCGAAGGCACCATAGACAAAATCGATAAGACGCCGTATAAAACGGCATGACAAAGCTGCCAGTAATATATTCTCTCACTTCAATATGCGTAATTGACACCGCAATATTACAAACAGAAATAATACAGCCACCCCAGGGAGGCACTTTATTGTACCAAGACGTCTCCCCGATTGAAACCAATTGTTAATTGAGTCGTATCTATGAAAATTGCGTCAGCGATTCTTATCGGTATTCGTCGTTAAATTTATTACAATGGCGGATTTTACGGACGCCGTTATGATCGGATTTATAATGGTATTAATATTCCGGTCGATTATTAATTTCAATTTGCGCGGTTAGATTTTAATTACGAACTTTTTAGTGGCAATTTTTAACACTGACAACATTCCAGTCGAGCGTCTAATTTGAAATTTCCGTTCCAAATTTAAACGGGTTCGATGATCAAAATATTGCATATATATCTAAGCAGTTTATTACAATAACTCAAATCGTCGGGATGCCGACAATAGGCTAGACAAATGAATAAATCCAAATGGAAATTTCCCTATTCGTGAACAATAGTTAGATTTTGAGGCTGTATCTCATACAGACAGATTGATTGGGCCCTTCCTCCGGCTGCGAGGTGTGGCGGCTGATATTTCAAATTTAAAACGTTTACTATATTCAAATGTTTCTTTTCAACTAACTTTATTCATATAGTCAATAAGTAAGTAACATTTGAATTTAAAAATGGAACGTGAAATGTATTTTTTTACGTCAGTTTGTTTACTTACCAAACGCTTTTTTTTAATTGCTCTTTCTAATCAGCTAGCATTTCACCACAACCATAACACGGAAGATGTTTTTCCTTAACCGAAATATCGTAACATTTATCAAAATAAGATCGCGTTGGTATAAATCTCGATTCTCTCTTCATATTTTGTTACCTGGGCCGTTTGTTGCCATTTTATTATGAAAATGAATGGCAGCCGAACGGGTGGCAGGGGGTGGGTGAAAAGGGGTTCTAATTCGAATATTCGGCACTACAACTATGAGAGTTTTATGGACCGAATCTTTTATAGGATAATCAAATTTTGTAATATTAATGCGTTTAGCGTTTTGGAATCGATTTTAGAGAAGTTTTGATTTGATTTTAGTTTGGTTGGGTTTAGTTTTGTATTAGTTTTGGATGGGTGTTGGGGTGACATTCGGAAATTACCTTTATGTTAAAAGTGACTTTATGTCCTTACCTACTCAATTATACAAGTGTGATATATGGCTGTATATTTGCTCCTTTAGCATAACAACACTTTTCGTGAGAGCCACGTATTTTTTTGCATTAGTGGTAGTTTGTGGGAGCACAGGAATATTTTTGATTCCTTAAATTGACTGACAGATGCAGACGTAAATTGTTACGCCACTTCCTATAACTCAATTACTTACAAGATTGTGTTCCAAGATATCAATGTAAAATTTTCTAAGTACGAATGTAAGACAACCGTTACACATACACAAATGTGTGTGTCTGTGCACACAAATCGCCCGATACGTTACAATACAAACAACTTCGTACCAAACAAACATTAATTAAATTAAAAGCAAATACGTTTTCTTTGTGTCGTCAAGTTATTTTTGACATTCGGTTTCCTTTGGAATTAATTTGCGGGTTGTATGCCGCCATATTAAGACAAATATGTTTATTTATTTGTTCCTCATTGTGAGAACCCTCGTTATTTAGTTTCGCGTTTTGTTCGAAATAATTGGAATTTTCATTGTTCCGAGCATAATTACGTTTTAAAAGAAAATAAAGTTGTCGTTGTCTATCGCCGCGAAAACACTGGCTGTAAATTTTGATACTAATTAGGTCAACTGATGGAAGAAGTTTCGCGCTATATCACGTTAAGGTATAAGCAAATTTATACTCTTTCAACAAGTGATAAGGTCAGTTTCACAAAAATAGAATAGATGTAGATATGACCTTTCGTGAATCATTTTTAAAACATAACGATACCCCAACACGGCATTCGAAATTTGAACGCCAACTTTCGAACCGCAGAAACAAAACAAATGAATTCGAACGCACCGTAAATAATTTGAATTTAGAACGTTGTCTATGGTCGATTTGGATCGAAGCAGCGTCAAGCGTGATCGTGGAAACCTGTGAAAATATGTAAATTGATCCTCCGAGACGGACCGACGGACGGCAAATTTGAATATAAACTTTCACAGACAACCGTATAAGCGTCATTTATTTTGGCCTCCCATAAAATATAATGATTTTTGACGAAGCCCGTATATTAATTTTGCGGTAACGCCTGGGGTGTGCATTAATATGAATATTTATATACATCTATATAGTCATATTTGCGTATTCATGCTTGACAACGCGCGTATTGGGATCCATATTAAAGTGGAGATACCTATTTCGATGTAAGAACAAAAATATATTTTATAACTCAATCGTTCTCATTTTCGAGATACGTATATTAGATTTCACGAAAAACAATATTTAGAAGTGGGTCATTTTGAAAAAGTAGTTGTAAACAGCTTGAGAAGAGTTTAAAACGAAATTAATGCGTCAAAATCGATTACGAAATATTTATATGATATTAAAGTGACACCATTAAAACACATATAAAACGGCGCCACAGAACTAATGCAGATCGTAAACAGCGTGAAACATGGTTTCACAATTCACAACGTTAAACGGAACGCATCTTCATAAAAATTCCCGAACGTCTAAACAATAAATCGGATCGCAAAAGGAAAAGGCAAAATGGCCGCTCGTCTGAATAAGAGATCGAGTATTTACATAAAAAACAGATAGCTAACACTCGGAGATGGGATGCGCGCATAAAATTAAAATCGATGTGAATATTCTACCCTTCGAATTAAATATCATTGCCCCTCGCACACACACAGATCTAGATATCAGCTTAAGGGTCGGAGAACCGATAATTTTTAGGGTTCTCAAACAACAAGAATCCGCAGCCGAATTCGTAAACGCGCTCCAATTTAAAAAAAAGCGTCCAAACCATAGACATCGAACATGCTACAATGGGGTTGCTTAAAATATCGACTCGTATTTGCATACTAACTAAAATAATTTATTATTTTTTAGAGGGGCGACCGCTGGGGTGAGCACAATAGGAATAACTAGGACCTAAGTGTTATTGGCGCTATCGTGTGACGTTTAATCGCAACAGAATTCAATTCCCTGCGAGATTTACGGCGAACTATTCTAAAACAAATATGAAATTAAACGTACGAGGAAATGCAATATCGTACGTCAAAATGCTGCTTAAAAGTTGGTATCAAAGCGGTTCGGAAATCAGAGTACGGTCGACAGCGGCGCATCCTTACAAATATATGATTGCGGGACAAAAGGCGGAACAGACAACTTCGAAGCGGAAAAAGTTCCACTTTGCGGCATTTCGCGTCGCATTGTTGAGCGACGTCTATTGATTTGAATTCCTAATTTGAATCCAGAAAAACAGAACAAACGTTCCATTTTCAAACTTGCCCGGAAATATTGGCATTACTTTCATAGTAAAAACTACAGCATTTTTAAAAACTTTCTCGTCCACAAACCTTCAAACGCATTCGAAAAGCGACTGTTGACTTTCCAAACGTACTCGACTAAAAAAACATCGGAACGTGTGTTCTTATTTCAAACGAAATTTTAAGCAAATGAGAAAAGAAACAGGCGAAATGAGAGAAGGAGTTAATCAGATAATTCAGAGTGCAGATAATTTCCAATGAATTTTCTGTTTGGAATCACCAACGATATCGCTGAATCCAAAGGGAGATATCCCTCTAAGGGATAAATTCTTTGAGCCTAGACGATGTTTATCTCATTAGGGGATAAATCCGTGCAGATAAATTAGGCTTCCAAAATGCCTACGCGGTGTTACATACAAACGAAACGAAAAACTATATATTACCAAACTGTAGCACAAAAGAAAAGTGGACGGCGCAATTTTTGGACTGCGCCGTTTCTGCTGGCGTTGCCTAGTCTGAAATTATCATCGGTATCAAAGGGAATATTTTATATGCAACATATACTATATGAAGCCAGACTGCCCGCAAGATTTATTCGTATGATACGCTTAACGCGCACTGAAGCATTATATGTATTTTTTTTACGTCTGGCTTTTGTTTTGGGATCGGTTTGCGGTTCGTAAGGTGGCTGAAATGTTAGGGAAATTTAATTGGTTTCAAGTGTAACATATGTTTTAATATTATAGCTAGTAGTCTATTGAAAGGGTGGAAATACTACCATTACTGTGCTACACAGTATACTCAGGTGTGAAATATAATATAAGAGCTGTTTCAATGGAAATGCTAATGGGTTAAGTATCTGTTTTGATAATAATACGGTATTTGAATACACATTCAAAAATACACGGAACCAAATAAACTATCACTAACTTATGGATTTTAAATAAAAACTATAAAGAAGAAGTGTTTTGACTACTGATTTTGATGACGTCACAAGCCAGTATCTTCATAAAACTTCATACTAAAAGATCGTTTGTGACAATTTATAAAGAGTAGCTGATTTGAACTTTCATCAAATACCGTATTGTACTAAGTTGGAGACATAAAAGTTGCTCAGTACGTTATTCGCAGTGTAGTTACCTATTTCTATAATTTTACCCAGCAAATGTAACAGTAACCCTTTAAAAGACGTCAATTACTGTGTTTCTTTAGAAGGAGAAGCAATTCATATGCAAATGTTTGTTAAGAAAGGACTCCGCAATCGCATCGGTGAATCTATTCAATTTATTGGAACAAAATTATACGTTACTTTGAATTTAAACATGCTTTATAATCATGTAGGAAGTATTGAGACTTTTTACCCGAATATAGCACTACTATATTTAAAAGGAACGGCATTACTAGAGATTCGTTGATACTTTGTCCTTCTATGTACTCAATTTAGTTGACATCAATTTGAAACGTACTAAATAACTTTGCGTCCCGGCCAGCAATGTAACATTCTTACACTACTGCAAATCACTCTTGTCATCGCAACGTAAGCAAAACGTTACAAATCCGTCAAATTTGCAAGCAACTCCGCGAATCAGCGCGTGTATAATAAAACAAAACACAGGGGGAGATGCATCGAGCAAAAGATATCGGACAGGAAAAGGGGTTGATTTTGATTGAATATCTGCTATTAAGACCCTCCCTACTCACACAGACAAACAAATATTAAATAATATACATACTTAGTTTATAAATATGCATGAGATTTGGCTAAATTTTGTGTGCCGACGCGTGAGTGTGCGGCTTAGGAGCTGTGCTTTGAATGGTTTGATTTGATAAAGAGAAAGAGTTTTGTTTTAGTTTTGCTGACACATCGTATGTTATCTGTGTTCAAGCTTGTTAGAATAAGTGTCTGTTAGTACCAATACAAAGATGAAGAAGAGATGGAACTATAAGTTGATTATACTAGTTTAGTTTATTTGGGAGCCTATATCTATCTTAAACTATGAAAGTCGTTATTGAATTGCTAATCTTCTCGCAGTTTTATAATATAAACGTATTCCTATCACTATTCATTAATCAATGATCAAAAATGAGTAGTTAATACTTAAGTCTTATATAAACTTAAAGATTTTGTGTCTTTTGTTACAATCGTTGCGTAATCAAGACTCAAACACGAGGATTTTAGAAAACAGTGTTTCTTCAGAAAAATTTCAATGACTTCGGCTTTCTTACACAAACATAATTTGTTTATATAAATATAATTACGTTGCTGGCGTATAATTAATGGCTTTCAAGGATGTATGGTTTCCTTTCACAAATTTCAGCGTATTGTTTGTGAGGGAATATTTTTTGTTGAGCAAATGAATTAATTTGTACAGATCGTAAGCAGATATTCAATTTGGGATGGGTGAAGGTGAAATAGGAGATTTTATTTGGATATTTTCATTATTAGACCTTTATTAGTGGTTTAATTAAACTCGGTATATGGACAGGGGTCGAACGAATACCTGTATCTGAATTGGATATTAAAGAACCCGACTCTTTTAAATGTCATATTGGATTATTCCAATGTTATTCAGGTTTCGACTCGAGAAATTAATTATATTTCGGCAGACATCATTCTTCAGATGTCCAGCAATTGTATTGGATTAAATATAAGACGAGTCATGAATCGTCAAGTTCAGTCAATACTTTAAAATCTAATTTCATTTCACCGAACTGTCACTTGTTAGTTAGAGGAATTTGACAGTATTTCATTAAGACCTTCGACTAAACATAGCCGGATCGTGATTGGCACGTTGTAATCAAATTGGCAGCGCTTGGCATAGATGGCGTTGGCCGCCATCATTAGTAGCTGTCAATGTCAGCTGTCACTTGAGACAGGCGCGTGCGACGAACGTCTTATACGTCAGATTTAGTTTGCAAATTATTGGTTTGTTAAAAAGTTTTTACTTTTGTAGTAAGTATAATAAAATAGGTTTAAGTAATAATTTTAACATTAAAGATTTGTAAAAGGTGTATTCTGATGTAAATATAATGGATCGATCGAAATCATGTACGTTTTAACATATTCCTAAATGAAACATGAAAAATTGCAATGCGATTTGCAAATTGAAGTAGCCAATTAATTCCCTAAGTCTCCAATGACAAATGATGATTTTAATTAAAGCAAGCGACGTTAAAACGAATACAACACTTTAGTGACGTATTTTTGGAAAGCTTCCAGGTTTTTCTAAACGAATACTTTTAACTAGTGCAGAATATCCGAGCGTGTCTCCCTTAGGATAAATGGGCGGTCTAATGATAAGAGAAAAGCGGGATCCGGAAAGATAACAATTTAAGAAAAATAAATCATATCGTATCCAAATTTATAAAAGTAATTTTAAGAAAAACTTCGGAGCTAAATCGTAATGATATTAACTATAATAAAATCGTGGAATAAAAGCAATTTGATATTTATAAAGACGAACAAAAACATACGCAAGTAAGTTTAATTATGGCATTTGAATGAGGTGCGTTCGAAAACGCGTGCGGTCTAGACAACAAACCATAAACAAAGATCCAAGTTTCCAAGTTCGATCTATAAACTTATTAAACCAAGTGTCATTTGCTGTCAAACGTCACTGACCATGCATTAGTCGCTGTCACTCCCAACTTGCATATTAAGAAACCTCGGGTTGTTCACCTTGTTAGGGTTAATCTGGGGGTGGACGGATCGCGACAGCCATTTTTGTTTTTGATCGTGTTTCATTTGAGGCTATGAATGCATGACGTGCTTAAAATATTCACAAATATTTCATTTTTACGTATTAAGATTATTTTTGTTCAAATACGATTGTCATTTGTTTTAGTAATGTTTAGATGCCCTTGTTATAAGTTTGTAGCTTTTGCAACTTTTAATTTTGCTTTTAACTAAAAATGCATAATTTAAAATCCAATTAGATATTCAAAATTCCACCAGGGTGCAATTGCCATATAATATATTATTCAGTTAATGTATATTTACTACATATAGATAATTACTATAAGGGTGTGGACTCAAGGGACCCAAATTTGAGAGGGCAAAAATCAAATTCGATCGGGGTATAGGTTCTTGTGAAGGGTTGGAAAGGGTGACATGGGGGGTCAATTTTTAGACAAGTACATGGCTATTGATTTGGCTGCGATTGGGTTCTGCCGATTGTATCTATTGGTATTGATATTGTGTATATAGTTATACATGGATGTCGTTTGGATTTGTGAGTGCAGATTGGTTGTTTTTGAGCGAAGGCACAAGAATTTATTAGTTTGCTGCTTAGAAAAGTTTCCATTTAAAAGTGTTTTTTTTTGGTAAAATTCGCATTTCGTGTTAAATACCGTCTATTATGTAGTTCCTAAGTAGTTCGAGAAACTTTCTTCAGTCGAGTCAATAATTAAAAACTGACCAGAAAAACGGATGGACACGTCAAGTATTTATTATTATGATAGATAGATTTAAGAACTAAATTCTTTTCAGTCTAGCAACTACCAAGTTTCTCTATCCTAACCCTTCTTTTTGGAAGTATGTTTAATTTATATACGTTTGTATCTTCTGTATTAGTCCTACCTATCTAAACAAATCGCTAGTCAAGTCACAAATGAGTAAGTATTCTCTATGGTAGCGAGAGGACATTTTTGAAACCTACCCTCATGATCTCTAAGTAAATCTTTACATGCCTGCAACAGTAAATGATAGGGTGGTCATTGATTGCCAAGGACAGGGGAGACAGGGGTAGTTTAAAATATTGCAAGGGGTAAGTGACGTTTAATGTCGCTCCATGTAAGAGCTATTGTCTATGACGTCACGAGTGGATATTTTGTTATTTTTAGTTGGTGCTATTATGGTGCTATTTGAACGCGTGTATAATAACATTTTCTGTTTTTAATATCAACTATATGGAATAGAAGTAAAACTTTTTCGTGTTTGTTTGAGATTTTTTTAGTAGTAGACGTATTTTTTATTATTTTTAAAACTATGAATGTGTTCATGAATACACGATTATCCTACTAAAATTCTATCTGATATCACTGCTGTATCATTATGCATGAACATGCTAAATAACAGGACCGTACAATACAGTACAAATCCACTTTATTGCGCACCACAGATATACAAAATACGAGAGATATACAGTAAATAATAAACAGAGGTAAACAACAGGCGGTCTTATCGCTAAATAGCGATCCCTTCCAGACTACCTAAAGGTAGCGGAGGACATAATATTTGTAGTAATTATAACAGTTTAGTGCTGAATTCACAAAAAAAATGTCTTCATACAGTAACAGAAAGCAGAACGCGATTAAATAGTTATTTATCCGTCTTGTTCCGTAATCGCGACAAAAACAGCCGAAATATGCAGCCTAAATCACAATGGAGGTCGAACAGACGGATTTACGGCAAAAAACACAAGAGTTTGTGTTAGCAGATAATGCAGTTTTACTATCGCGGTGCACGCGACGAGGCAAGCTCAGAGATAAGGTTTTGGCGATTAATTTGGGGTAGGTACCTATAAGTTTGGTTTCCATAGCCGATATTTTGTAGCTTACTATTTTGTACACAAGTATAGAGAAAGCGTTTTTGATGCTTTACGACCAATTTATATAGTTATTCTAATCTCATCGCCTATTGAAATGGTAAGTGTTATCTGTATTTGTATTTCTTTCTTTTTGAGGTGTGCAATAAAGAGTATTCTATTCTAATCTCATTATGTAGTAGATGTCTGATCTAATATGCTTCTATTGAGTCATCAACTGTTTCTCTATTAACATTCATATAATATCATGACGGAAATTTGATAATTCAGGGGTTTAGCGATCAGGCTTATTTACGCATAAAATATAGTAATATCGCAGTTAAATTCTACTAAGAAGCAATATTATCATCCACATAGATGTCATATCCTTCAACCGTTTTAATCCGCTTGGCATGGTTTGGCGATGACATTTCGCGAACACACTTTTTAATAAAATTAACCTATTTGCGAAAATTGACCCTAAACGCTTATTGAACGTCAAAGTTTTGGAGTTCCACAAGGCAGCGTGTTAGGTCCCAAGCTTCATTTACTCTAACTATCGCTAATAAGACCGTCGCGTGTGACACGGGGCGCTTCGCACTTCAAATTTCCCACAATAACATGCACAAAATTTAGGACTTACGTCTGTGAAATAAGGCTAGAAATTGCATACGAATTAGCCGGCTGGGTTTAGTTTGCACCTTATTTGTATGAAGTGATGTACGTGTTAGGTGTGAACTTTATCCAATCGGTGTTTTCAGTCTGCGTGCAATTTGATCACAATCGCTTCACTTCGCTCGTAGGCGTTGTACGTTTTTTTTGGAGCTGTCTGGTAAGTTTTGGTTGCGGCACTATCTTATAGTTATTATGAAAATGGAAATTTGTGCAATTTTAGATAACTTCTGGGCGGTCCTGGGTTCAAATCCCGGCAAGGGCAAATATTTGTGTGATGAACTTGAATGGTTCCTAGGTTATGGATGTTTTTTTATGTATTAATTTATCTATATAAGTATGTTATCGTCGTCTCGTACACATAACCTTTACCTACTTGAACTTTATTTGGGACGTGTATTTTTTTATTTCAATAAAAATAATCTATCAATGAATTTTTCTAAAGATTTTGCAGTATATGGATCAACAGATGTACAGTAAGAATAGTTCTAAACGTTCTATACAGAGTATTTGAATAGGGGTAAAAATTGAGTCGTTTGAGCGTTTTTGTACTGGCATTAATTTTACTACGAAAAAATCTAAAAGTAAAAAAAAAACAAAAGCATCAATTTAAAACCTCCCGATAATTCGCAACACCACCATTAACCCTAAAACGCGTCGACTAAAAAATAAATATTAATGACACACACACACACGAACTAACCCTTTTCTTGTGCCCCCATCAAACATATCGGAGGAGAAATTTTACTAATAAATGAGAGTAATTAATCATACAATGTGGGTACTGGGTGTTGTAAAAACGGGCACAAGTTGTGTGGACTAGATGGAATTGTATAAATTAATTTTATATTTAAATGTATTCGATTGTTTCATTGAAGTTAATACAATATTTAAGCCATGTATTCGAAGCTTTAAAAATGGTCTGTAATGTACATTAAAACTGTTAATTTTTGACAAAAAGTAAATTTGCTTAGATACGTTACTAAAAAAAGTATTTTGATATAACAGTGAATCTCAGTAACATCTGATATCATAGCAGTATTCTGATATATATCAAACTTTTATTTATTTAAAATGTATTGCATATTACAAATAGCAGACTTAATACCATGAGTCATTGTCTACCATTCAACCATACAAACAGAGACATTGGTGTGGGAGGCAGACATGTTTTAATGACGTTAGAGGTATATACACATAAGGTATATTATACCTACATTCTATGTATGCAAATATCCATAGTCATCAAAAATCAATGAGCCATTCACGTCCCAAGTCTCATTTATCATCTTAAGCACACAATACACGTGATTAATTAAATATGTAACGCAGAATCAATATTCATTATGTTTACTAAAGAAAGGGTTGGGAGCCGTGTAAGACACGAACATCAGAAGAATTTCGTACGTTGATGAATAATAAAACAACGAGACAATCCTACAATTTGGTCAAATCGTTTGCATGCATAACTCGATCGCTAGTCTAGTCTTATATGTGATATCTTAAAATGGGGCGAATTGGATCAGTTTTACGCTTTTTACAATTAAAGAAAAAAACACATACATAAAAAAAAACACTGTTTTTGTGTTGTTTTTTGTTATACAAACTCAGGCTTTTCTAAAGTTTGGATATAATGTAGAATACGTCCGCGACCTTTTTCCCGTAAATATTTCGCGTTTTTAATCAAATTCTCATGGAAAAATTATTCCATCGAAGAACAATGCAAAACATTGGCACAAAAGTCTCCAAAGAAACAGTTAAAGCCAACGGGTTATTAATTCCGATCGCTAAATATTAATAATTTTCCTTTTTAACGACAGAAATATGCAGATGCGGCAGTTCCTTTCTTTTATTGGCACTTTATGGGGCTGAAAGGACCGGGGGCGAATATTCAATACCGAGTAATGGGGTGTCTATGGAAAAATACTGATGACTTTCATAAACACCCAGTTTTGACGTACGAGAATGTCCCGTGGAACGACACTTCAATTTTACAAGTCAACAATTCAGCATTGGTGGGTTCTTTAAAAAAAAACTGTTGTCTATTGAACACTTAATGGGTTAAAATAGCTACTTTTGATGCTGACCGTATATATAAATAAATAAATACTAAGGGATAACCTTAAACTTATCGACGAAGTTTCAAACAAAGCAAAGCTTTGCCTAATTTGGGACTAGATCGATTTGTGTTAGGTATATAAAGTACATATGTAGATAATATCCATGACCCAGGAACAAATATTCGAGTTCATCACACAAATATTTACCCTGGCCGGGATTCGAATCCAGGACCGCAGGCTCAGTAGGCAGCTATACTACAAACTGAGCCAACCGCGTCGTCAAATATACGGACACATTTATCGTATTTCCAACATTCGTAAAACCTTCCAAAGAATAAATTGGTTTCAATTATTACCACTTACTCAATACTGCTTTGTCAGTTACGTCGATTTCCTATCACTTACATTTCATTAGCTCGACATTTAAAATGCATAGACATTAGTAAATCAACAGTTTGACAACTAAAGGATTACCGATCCAGTATTGTCTATGGCACAGCGATAAGGACTTTTTAAAAATGGCCGCTCTCTATAGTCACGCGATTTGACGTTTGACGTTTGAGATTACAACCATTAGGTTAAGGGGGATTCAGATTAATGCAGTTCGGGAAATATTAATTGGAGTTTTTAAGGAATCTAGTAGGTAATAAATGGTATGCTTTTGTTCGTAATTAATATTCGTTGCTCATGGCACGATAGGTTAGAATTTGGGGTTAGGACGTTTTCATGATTATTTTAATTTGCTTCGGCTACATACTTTTATATAGGTTTTTTATAATTAATTTTTGACAAGAATACACGTTATACATTATGACAGCTGCAATATTTACTTATCAGATCATGGTCAACATAAGCTTATCTCTCTCTAAGGCGGCGTTATGATGATGTCAAAATAGCGTTATAGTTAAAACAGAAAATCTAATGATTTCTGCTTACTTACTTGTGATATGAGATTCCGTTTAGTTTTTTTACGAAATTTGTGCACTTACACATTACGCCAGACGGTTTTTTTGGGGCCAAAATCACACTGTTACTGAGAACTAGACATATACGCATCTGACACTTTCCGGAGATCTAAAGAAGCGCTACTATGGCATAAGCATCATATTTTGGTGCCATTTGAATTATATAAGAGCTTCACTTTTGAAGCGTTAGTAGTATTGGCATGATTGTACTATCTTTGTTTTTCGTACATACCTTAATGCACCAAACCTTATTTAGAGTAACTATACTACGTAAGCAGACTTGAAACGTATCCAAACTTTCTAAACAATAGCCGATTGACAAATGCCCCATTACCGACTAATAATCGGAAGGTTAATGCGTTTATCGCTCAACAAAGTGGCTGCCAAATGACTGATTGGTGAGTACTTAGCTGATGGTTGCCGTGACTTACCTGGAAGAAAAAATACAAATTAGACAATGTACAAAAGTCAAGCATAGAAATAAATCGAATTCAGAAGTTTTAGTGTATTAAAATTGGGCAAGTGCGAGTCCGACTCGCGCATGAAGGGTTCCGTACCATAATCTATAACAAGTTTGTTGTATGGGAGTTCCCTTAAATATTTTATTTTTTTATTTTTAGTATTTGTTGTTATAGCGGCAATAGAAATACATCATCTGTGAAAATTTCAACTGTCTAGCTGTCACCGTTCTTGAGATACAGCCTGGTGACGGACGGACGGACAGCGAAGTCTCAGTAATAGGGTCCCGTTTTTACCCTTTGGGTACGGAAACCTAAAAAGCGCGTTTGTGATATTATTATTTAGACAAGACGTCAATCGAAACGGGTCGTTGCTTTGGAAGCTTACACTTGAGGCTTATTTTTTTAATGTCATAGGGGGCAAACGAGCAAACACATCGCCTGATGGAAAGCGATTATCGCCGCCCATAGACACCTGCAACACCAGAGGAGTCACGAGTGCGTTGCCGGCCTTTCAGGTGGGAGTACGCTCTTTGAAGGTTTGAAGGTCGTATCGGTCCGGTATATTTCTACCTTAATGTATATCGAAACAGTGAAAGAAATTTTACATAGAACATGTCGAGCGTTATTCGACTTCTACGACGTGAGTAAACCCGTTTAAGTATTTTTAATAGTGAAAGAAATATCGCATTATTTCTATATATTTAGAAACGACATCTTATTTATCATAGAAACTTGTATTAGTGTAAGTCGCATTTAAGCTCTCAGATCCAAAGGTCATATGTAAAGGGATTTCCTAATACAATACGTCATTTTGTATCAGACTGAATGTTACCATGATCAAACGGTCGTATGTGACAGTATTTTCTTATGAAAATATGCCATTTAGTGCACGGATCGTGCTCGAGGGGGCGCTAACCGGGCGGAACGGCGCGATTTGTAGAATTCTGCCATGCTAAGGTAAAAAGACGTATCTTACTATGACATCCGTATAAAGATACGACCTTTTACCGTAACACGGCACAATTATCGAACTGTCCGCAGACAGACGAAGATTCTTTGTATATTTTACAGGAAGATGTTTAAACGGCCGATTAAATTGGCTCCATTCATCTCTTTAGTCTCATCTGTAGATATATTCACGGCTATAATCATGCCCGGACTTAGGAGGCCCTATTCCTTTAAAATTTGGATTGTTTTGATATTATGACAAGTATATTGACAACTTCAACCAAATTTTTGAAGTAAATGCTTTGCCTAGGTTCTAGATAGTAACATAGCTATTTCATGCTGTCATTGCGTGCAGTCGAAAGTAAGTTGAAAAAACCAGTTTTCTGCGTGGATTTTGTCAATTTCGAGTTGTGGTTTTGCCCTGGGATAGTGGCGATACAAACAGCTTTCATATGGCAATAATTGCATAAGTACATTATACAATTTCAATTGCTATAAATGTTATCAATCAAATTCAAAACATTGTATACCGGAATGCAGCTGAATCCTTCGTTCTTCTTTTGAAATAAATATTGAATCGTATCAAAAATAACTTTACTTTCATCGCTGTGGATAGTTTTGGCTTTATTATGCGAAAATTACTTGAAATTCTCGAAATATTTCGTCCTGTTTCCTCTTTGTTTACATCAGCGACGTTCACTTCATTCACGTTCACAATATTCAAAGTTAGTTACCAAAAATTTGTCGTTGTCAGTAAAATAAAATAGTGGTACCTACAATACTAAAGATCCGCAATATATCGTGATAATTGGTCAATTATTGGTATAAAATTATTTAAGAAATCTAAATTAAGTACTTAATTATTTTGTTGCATTAGTTATTGATTTTGACTCCTTGAGACCTTATACATCTCAACGGAATTGAATTATTTCATTAATTAATTAAGGTAAGGTGGGGGAAGATTGAATGGTTTTTTGTCGAGATAGACAGTGTTGTCTTAAAACCCTTATAAAATAAAAACTATTTATATCCCTTCAATTGTATTAATTGGAAGGCATGGGCAAGGATTATATTTTTGTATTCTGTTGATAAAACTCGGCTATGCCTATTCTAATATATAAAAATAATAAAATAAAATACACTTTTGCCTAAAAAATAGACGGGTCAAGATGGAATGGTGGAGGGGTAAGATTGACATAGTTTCTAAATGCTTTTAAATGAACGCAAACGGTGGCTGTTGCTCGTTATTCTATAGAGTTTCTTACGCTGAACAGATACAGCTGATTGTTCCGTGAATATTCCTGATAGGTAACGAGAAAACGACAGTAGAAAAAAAAAGTATTTCACTCTTACCCCGCTATATAGGAAAAAGGACAGTGATTCTCAAACTTTTAATTGGACACATAAAAACTAAACACTTTTTTAAATTAAGAAGATCAATTTTGGAATCAAAATAACGGTTTCATGATGATAAATTGTTTATTTTAGAAAAGAAATCAAGTAATACAAAAATTGGGTGTTTTCTTGCAGCATGATTAATTTTGTTACAAATTAAGTCGGATACATGTAAAATATTAGGAAATGAACAGTAGGACATTTAAAATCCGCGTAGCAAATTAAGTCAGATTCTTAGGTGCTTACATTTAAAATAACAAACGTCTTTGGGAACAAAAAAATATTATTGATTATCCAGAGGTCACGACTCAACAAAAGTATTTGTATGAGGCAGCTTTAATTGTTGAATTGAATTAAACTCAACGCGCAAAACAAGTAGGTATCATAAAGGCAAATCTACTCGTAACTAAATGAAATAACAGATATATAAATATAAAAGAATTACTCAAATGGAAAGTAGTGTTCCCAAACGAAAGCTTCATAGAGTTATCTAAATCTTTAAAATATGACAAAAACAACAAATTATAAATTACATATTTATTGAACAATGAGTGAGTACGTCTCTTTCATCTGACGATTTCACTCAAATCGACTTAGTCACAAACTAAGAAAATATTGTTTTTATAAGTATATAAGTTTAAGACTCACAATATGTTTAATTATACTTCATAATTACTACATTATTTACCTTATCATGAGGCCAGTAAAAAAAAATGTGTACGTTAATAATCTTTTTAAGTCCAAAGTTTGAGAATCTGTCTGTTTTTCTATGACTTTCAAAAACGGGGGAAGATTGAAACATTACTATTTCAATGTTACCCCTTTGAAATTGACTGGGGAAAGATTGAAGTTACTCGTAAATCACAATATAAGAGTAATAGCTACACCTTGCACTAGTAAATAAATATAAAATCTAAAATAATACATAAATATTCAGTCAGAACTTTTATTCACACCCTATTAGTCAAGTTATGAAACACGGGGTAAGATTGAAAATCGACGAATTGACCACGAAATGCTGACCTTCACAAAATAACACATAACACGCGTCTACGCACTCCGAGCGGTCTCGGGCGACTGACTGGCGGATCCTAATAAAATGGCGGTTTAATTGATGATACCAGCATTAAAAAAAATAAAAAAAGTAGGGAGTTATGTGACACTTTTTATCTTTCCCCTTTTTTCATCTTCCCCCACCTTACCCGATCTATATTGCGTGTCGTGACGCCTAGAGACCTTCTACATCTCTGAAAAAATCACTTTATTTTATATAATTTTTAGTGTAAACATTGATTTGGAGACTTGTACATCTCCTCTAACATATATGTATCAATTACCTAGCTATAATATAATTGTATTAGTTTTAAGTATAATTCACGAAAAAATTACTTACTGTTGAGTTTCTTTCGGCTTTCTTCTCAACAGCGGTCTCCTCTTGCGAAATGCCGGTAGACTCACAATCTGACTTGTAAAAGTGCCCTTGTGGCCTACTTACTGAATAAATTATTTCATATTTCATTTCATATGCCATATAAAATATACAATAAAACAAATACATAATACAACAGTAGCCGTTACGCTAATTTTACTCCAAACGCGTGAAGAACGTTAAAAATTGAATTTGAATTTCGAACGCGATTGTTCCAATTGGCGTTCAATTTAATTGTAATCAATTACGCAGGGTTGTCTCTCGTCTCGCGACAATGCAGGGTTGACAAAAGATGTGTCGTGTTACAATTTGATCGTGTTCGGGCACGTAAGGAGCCTTAGGATTGTGCGTTCTTAGAAGACATTTTCTAATTTATTTGTATTTATATCACAATATAATTTTATTATGACGCCTTTATGGTGTTATTTTGTATTCTTGAACAACTGTTACAAATGTATTATGAGTAAATTTATGTAACTTTTTCGATACTGTAATGATAATGAATATTTTAACGTAAGTTAAATGCCAGTCAAGAAGATCCACACAGTGACACTATAAATTCTCAGACAAAGAATAGACAGAGCTCATCGGCGATGATTTTCTATGGTTAGTGCTCATTATTTCAGGAAAAATCTTAACAGCGCGATACAGGATTTCTATGGCCGCACGGCGCCATAATTATGTTGGTGAAAATGTATTTGTCTGTTCATCACACCAAAATGGCTGAACGGATTTTAGCCAACGTTTTTTACCCGACCACGGCTATAAAATGCGGTGATTTTTAAAATTGTCTCCGAACGTTATACTCACCCTGCACCAACTCAATGTTTGACCGTTTTTTTAGCCCTATGGTTGACAGGTACAGAATGCCTAGTGGTATTAAGTCCGCCATTTGTACAAGTTTGATCTGTGCAGTAGTTTAAAGTAATAAATAAAAAAGAAGCGGACGAAGTTGCACCTTCTAGTCTACATATATATATCCTACGACAATGTAATACGAGATACATTCTACAAGTACTGATTGACGCAAATACATTACAATTCCTCCTTAAGCCTGTCAAGATGCGGAGCCTCGAGCGGGGGAATTAATTGTATTATTGCAGGGGATCGGAAGAATTATCAATTAGAAGAAATAGGGCTGTCACTTGCATGTATCCGTGTGTCATGACATTTGACGTTGTTTTATTCCGTTTTATGAATAAGATGCAAGTTTATTTATGTTATTATTTATTTTATTTATTTAATACAAAATATACAGTCGCCATCAGAATATATCGCAGCATATAAGGCGTTTATAAATATCTGAACATGCACTGTAACGCCCAGTCAATATGAGTCATGTTCAGATATTTATGAACGCCTTATATGCTGCGATATATCTGACGGAGACTGTACATTTTGTATTAAATAAATAAAAACATAAATAAACTTAAAGCAATAAAATGCTTAATTTAAAAACATAATACAATAAATCTCTTAGTGCACTTTTTAAAAGAAAAAACCATTGCCTACTTTTTTTTTCTAAATGGTGTATAGAAAAAAAAACTATATAGTACACTTTGACACATTGCATTACTGAAAACAGAAAATACCAAAATAGATACATTAAAATTCAGATAAGAACTATCCTCAAAAAGCCTTAGCTCAGAACGCATATTAAAATGTAACAAAAGGAAATATTGTTTCGACCGTAAATCAGGGGGAGGGCGGGGTGGCTTCGATTTTCCGGCACATTCGTCTCGGCATTAGTACTACAAGTCCCCGCTCTCCTCTTTAATTGTGTATCGGCGCTTGGGATTTTAAGATGTTTTGTTTCGTGCGGTTTGGAGTCGCGTATCTGTGTTGTTATATCTAAATAAGACGTCGTATTTTTAACCGACTTTCAAAAAGAGTTCTTAATTTAGTTGTTTTTTTAGGGTTCCGTACCCAAAGGGTAAAAACGGGACCCTATTACTGAGACTTCGCTGTCCGTCCGTCCGTCTGTAACCAGGCTATATCTCAAGAACGGTGATAGCTAGACAGTTGAAATTTTCACAGATGATGTATTTTTGTTGCCGCTATAACAACAAATACTAAAAATAAAATAAAATAAACATTTAAGGGGGTTAGTTGCGTCCATGTTTATGAGGTTTCTCTACACCACTTAACACTACAATTTACCATGTTATTTATTTAATTTCTTTTTTCGTTGACGTAAGCATGGATCATAAACAAGGACGCAACTAAACGGTGGCCGCCGTGTTGATACTGTAATGTTCTGCCGTACCGTATCGTTGGTGCGCGCGGGTCGCCTCACATGCTCCGTCTAGTGGGGGTTGTCTGTGTTTATAAACTAGCTCCCCGTCCCGGTGGATTTTTCTGCCGAGCGGGCAGAAAAATCCACCAATACTAATGTAAGAATTAGCTGTAAATTGTAAAATAAGTGATCCAACGATATTGACTATTATTTTAACAAATTTATTTGTTTTTAAAACAATTTTAGTCGAAATAACAGCAACAATTAACCAAAGAATAACCTACATTTGAACCAACCAATAGATAAATAAAAAAACAAAGAAAGCACGGCCAACATTTGACCAAACAGACGACAAATTATCGTCCCCAATAATTGAAGAGTCCGTTTAATAACTTTCGATTATTTATTTAAGACTCTTCCCACCTGTAACCTCTCAATAGCTAATTGACGAAATTACTTAACAAATACGCGTCGCTTAAGTCATTATGCTTCCGCGGCTCTCAACTGGGAAATTCGACAAAAAACAAGAGAAGAATCAATTTGTATTTAATTTCTCAGGAAATTGAACTTTGTCGATGTTAGTTTTAAGGTTGATTTTGTGTATTCGTGTGAACAAAAGGGTGTGGTTGGTTTTCTTTGGAAGTATTTCGCCTAAGTAGCTTAATTTGTACTTTAAATATTGGTTGGACATCGGTAATTGGGAGGGTTCGAATCCCGTTTAAGTTAACAAACTGGATCTAAACTTTAGAATTTATTTAACTTCCGTAGATATGTAGTTGTATAGGTACTTATAAGGAATAAAATATTCGCTAGCAATAATTTGATGTTAGTAATTATAGACAAGTTGCATTTTGTACCACACCATATAGCGAATTTTTAGAAATAAAATGTATTTATTTTTACTTGCATAATTTTGGCATGTAGTACATACCTGATCTTATATACCTACAAATAAGATTAGCACAAAAAAAACAGGTTCAACATCGATTCCGTACAATCACCTAAGGGTTGACTGGAGGAGATCGCTATTAAGCGATAAGGCCGCCTGTTGTTTACCTCTATTTAATACTTTACTGTATACATATTTCCTATATTTTGTGTCTCTATTTGAGGTGTGCGATAAAGTGGATTTGTATTGTATTGTATATAAATAACGTTTATGAAAATGGCTTCACGCATGACAAAACGAGAAAATCATGCAATTTTCCATCGGATCATAAAAATCGGCGCATTATGTGAGAAAATTACTTCCCGCGGAATCGAACCCATTGTCCGGAGCGGCTACTCAACCGTGCTCGAGCGGGAGGGTTCTGTGGTTACGTATTTTAGGAACAAAAACCATTTCTTGTGACGACGCGGTTGGCGCAGTGGTTAAGCAACCACCTACTGAGCCGACGGTCCCGGGTTCGAATCCCGGCAAGGGCAAATATTTGTGTGATGAACACGAATATTTGTGCCTGGGTCATGGATGTTCTATGTATTTAAGTATTTATTTATCTATATAAGTATGTATATCGTCGCCTAGTACCCATAACACAAGCCTTCTTGAGCTTAATTTGGGATTAGGTTGATTTGTGTGAGGTGGTCTGATATTTATTTATTTATTTATATTTATTATTTTGTGGCGTCGTGAATTGCTTCACTTTCAAAACAATTTTTTCACAATGTATGAGATACCTTTATTTATACATAGTTAGCTTTCTATTGGGAATCCAATATAATATAATTAAAAAACATGATAAGTCTTTGACTTTAAGTTCATTAACTTTGTAATGCTACAACTTGGTAGTTAAAATCAGTAATTTTATGGGGATTAGATAGTTTTACTAAAATCGAACGTTCAATTTGAAAGAAAACGATAAACTACGGAAACAATCACATAAACAGTAAGCATGCTAATTTATAGCGAAATTGCGAAACAAGACATCATCTAATAAAACAGTACTTTACTTACATATTACTAGGATTTAAATTCCAACGACATATCAAACTAAACGCCTAATCATATTGTCTTGTAAGACATTCATCAATAAACTTAAACCGATCAATTCAATCAAAATAGACTTTTATGACTTACACAACTAAGTCCAAACTTTACCATATAGTTCCAAGACGGAATTGTCTTGTAATTCGTCAAACTCAAAGCGATCCATCGTCTCATACAACCAAATTACAAATAGGTAGTAAACGACATCAGAATTCAACTCTACATACGTCCTATGACAATTAAGCATCGGCATAGAAAGCATCATAAATCGTAGCATTAATTTAACGACACCGCATTAGATACTATCCTAAGGGAACTATCCCAATAGATTGGATCCAAAGACTTGTCCTTAATGAAACAACTGACTTCCCAACCAATCTAAAATATAAACGCAGTCGGATAAAGTCCATATTGGATACATTCGCTGTTTTTGAGAATATCGCTCAAGTCATTTGGACTTAACCTATAGAACAGCAATAGTCGATTTGGACTTAAACAATAAGACGTAACGGTTAAATTTGAATTTGGAATTGTGTTGTTCTTATTTCGAATCTCAAGGACGTTCGATTGAATACTCTTATCGATTCATAGATAAGGTCGAGTATCGAATGCAGATGTAAGACATTAGACGAATTGATGTGTTAGAAACGGATGGAATCGAAATGTTTCGTTCTGTATTGTTGTCTTATCGGAGTTGCATTAATTGGTTTATTCTCCGACGTTGAAAGGGAAGGTTATGTTGGCTACCGTGTTGTTTAGTTCAAATGTTCGCCATATTTAGATTTTAGAGTAATATGCTTATTATAGAGTTTATCGACACGCTTAAAAATATTATACAATTAATCCTAAATGATACGCCATCCGAAGACGAATCTAATAATTATTTTTATAACAATTTCCGAACGATATAAACTAAACGATTCCAACTATTTAATCAAAATAACGCTGTCCTAATAACTATATACATAACTTTAAACGAATTGATATATGTATAACTATAAATAAATAAATATCAATTTCACCAGAATTGACCTAGTCCTAAATTAAGCTCTAGTATGTACAGTTAGCCTCAAAAGTAGCTGAAAATTTTAGTATGCCATTTGACAAAAGTAGTAAAATTGACAGCTACTTTTAATACTGTACTAGACAATAGATGGGTTATATTCTATTACTATGTATTATAAGGAAAAACGAACCTTTTCTGCTACCACTATCGCAATACCTATCACTAAAGCCACTAGCACAACGGACGTACGCTATCCGTCGTCGCCCGCGCAGATATGCCGAAATTAACAACAATAGGAACTGTATCTATTATCAGTTATTATTATAATTAGTAGGTGTATCGATCCGTTGACAAAACATGTAACTATGTTCCCAAACTGTTAAGCGATCGAAGTTAAACATCATGCTCATATTTCTAGTTTTCGAACTCTCTATAATCAATATACTCAATAAAAACGAACATCTAAATATATTTCATAATAGGTACAATGTAACAAATAATTTGTTTTTTTTTTTTCCCAAATCGTCTTTACGCACGATGAACGGACGAAAGAGCCAAAAATTTGGAAACATGACAATTTTAGGGTTCCGTACACAAAGGGTAAAAACGGGACCCTATTACTGAGACTTCGCTGTCCGTCCGTCCGTCCGTCCGTCCGTCCGTCCGTCCGTCCATCCGTCCGTCTGTCACCAGGCTGTATCTCAAGAACGGTGATAGCTAGACAGTTGAAATTTTCCCAGATGATGTATTTCTATTGCCGCTATAACAAAAAATACTAAAAATAAAATAAAATAAATATTTAAGGGGGCTCCCATACAACAAACTTACAGATAATGGTACGGAACCCTTCGAGCACGAGTCCCACTCGCACTTGGTGTATTTTTGTTTACCATCAGGCGAAGTTTGCACTTTGTTGTGCCAATGCATATATAAAAAAAATATGTATTGTATATACAAATTATACCAGACATTCTAGTGCAGTTGTTTGCTGCATTCAAAAATAAAGAAACTTTAGCAAAATAAGCGGTTTTTGCCATTCGTTCTAACAATTTTCTTTCTACAGCTCAAAAGCAGCAACGTAAATAATCGATTTCGAATCGATACTAATGCTTTACTTTATATGATTGTCTAATGTTTTGTCATCGGCAATAACATTTCTGTTTGTGCAATATTTTCGTCACAAAAAGTTTTAGTGACTGTTGTTTATCTGCGATAGATAAAGAGTTCATTCTCGTAAAACCGGCAGCGTGACCCCAGATCGATAACGCTGTCAATGACTTACGATTATAATAACATTAGCCGAATATTGGCCGTGACATACGCTACTCATTTTTCATCACACTTACTTTTCGTGTGATGAAAAACGTCGTACGTGACTCTGGTGGTAAAGGAATTCCAAACTCGTGTCGTTAAAGCATAGGGTTAAAAAAATAAGACAAAATTATTCAGTTTGTGTTTGTATTATATTATATAATTATTATAGAATACAAAACACTACATCAGTATACAATGCAAAACACTGAATTCAGTGTGACCCTTACATTGTCGCACAAATCGAAAGATCATATGATTTTATGACGGTCTCTGGTTTATAAGTCTCTTTGGAACCGTACAAGATACAACGCGGAAGGTGATAATTTCTTTGTGAATAACCCCTTTGAATTGAAACCTCAGGTCAAATCTTTTAGTATCGGATTCATTACAATGACAAAGAATACGAATATGAAAGGGTACGAAATTAATATTAACGATATCCGGTACAATGGGGAGGAAAAACGCGAATTTTCGCGAAAACTGTGAATTTATTCGAACTCTTTTGATGCCTTTGTCGGAATATTCAATTTAATTGGATATTTTCTTTTTTCTTTGACGGGTCATCAGTTGCGGGAGACAATAGGTGTTTGGGTACGCTTTAGTCTCTTCTTTTTGAATTGTAATATTAAACAGTTCAACCAAATCTTCCCTCTTAGCCTACAAATATAGTAATTGTTTGAAACGGTTTAAAACTCACGTAAAAATTTACAGGAACTGCCCGACATGTTTCGAACTCGTATGAAGCTCTTCATCAGGGGCAGCTAATCGTACAGCCCCACAGTCAGCAAATCAGTGTCTACGAGATTTGCCTTTCATATGTACTTCTTATAGCATATTCTAGATGAAATAAATAATGTGATATATCTACATTATGGGTATTTTTTTTCCATATCTTAAAAAAAATATAGGCATTGAATAGTTCTTATAAATTCCAGCAGAATTAAAAAACATAGAACGTATAAACTTAATCCAAATAATAAAACTAATAATAAACTTGAATAGCGGCGCGTGATTCGCCAATAGCATAAAAAACATCAATAGATCGTTCGATTAAGGGCAGCTGGACACTAAATCCACCGGACACCATACCAAATGAACTGTCACACAAGCCAACACACAATTGAACCTTATAACAAAAGCGCTTGGTTCCTTTTTGACCAAACTTGACACTTTCATTGTAGCAATGCTGGTGATGAGGTGTACGAAATTCGATTGAATGGTGTTTTATAAAGAACCGGTTGGAACCAGTTCGGACCCCAGACACGTGGTCACTTTTGTCATTCAAAGTATTAAAATTATCGGCCTCTTTGTCCCTTGCCCTTTGTGTTCGATTTATTAGAAATTTCCTGATTTATACACCATTATCCATCTGCGGACGCTTTTTATTCATCTTCGAAAACCCTACGGACAACTCTATTTATATTTTCATTCCGATTCTAATCGCGTGTTCGCGCTCAGATGAAAAGATTAAAGATCAAACTAAAAATGTAAAGAATCTTTTAATTAAGCCATTTGTATTAAAATCAGACATCAATAAGACATCCGCGAACCGTAAAATGTATCAAAGGATTCCTATATTAATATTCGGAATATCCGAACTACCACCCTCCCCCCAGGGGGAGCCCATGAATTGTTAATGAGTAAATTAACAACACCTATTGTTTAGCGGCGTTTTTTAATATTAATATTTCTCCATTGTCTTCCCGCTTGGGGTGCAAAGAAAAATGTTATTCAATTCAGAACAGGGAGGAAGTTGAAATTGATTGATTTTTGCATTAATTTTAATAAGAACAATAGTCCTGTCTGTGTTGGACACTTCGTAATTGCATTCGAAGACGAAAATAAAGTTGCAGACGAAGTTTTTGATGAACTAAATCTGATTAAAGTTAACAACGCGGCGTTTTTTATTAGTTTTGTTTTTGACGAAGTGGGAAGCCTTGTCATCTCTACCGAGAAATCATTCAAATTAGATCAGAGCTAACTAGCTTTATAACGCGTGAATCACTAAAGACAAGGGATCCTTCATAAAAGAAATAGATAAAGACGTAATATAACTAGAACCGATAGCGGAAGACAATTATGTAAGTAATCAAACAGAAAGCCATTATGAGCTCGAAATTCGTCAATTACTTAGAACCGTGATCGAACAATACCCCTCTAATGGAACATATAGGAGCATTATTCTGATAATGTCACAAATCATCCTCGCTAAAGTTTGTAATGAATTGACATATTCAGAACACGTGTGTACGAACACGACGCCGCACTACAAATTGAACTCTAAACTAATTGTTATTGAACTGGTTATCGATTATCTCTATAACCGACAGCTTACACTAGCATATGGTGAGATATTAGCCTACGTTCAAAACTGAGCAGTACCCGTGAAAATTTTAAGTGCAAAATCAATTGAGTTCACAAATTTGTTACAATTTAACTGCTGTTCGAAATTGAAGCTTATTGGAATCACATAAGACTTGGGTTTAAGTAGTTATCAGATTGGCGGTTAAATGTAAAGGCTGGAGTGTCGAATTCCAATAAGTAGTGTAATATGCAAACTGTTGATCGTTATAACCATTAATATTAATAGAGGCATAATCTTCAGTTCGGCCTTAATGATAACTTCCTCGCTACAATATTAATAACCATAAGTTATGATATTTGGAATTCGAACTGTCAACCCAATTATAAATTCCAATGTAAAATCAATTAAAGTTGTAATCGAATACCTTTTCTCCCAAATATGACGTTTCAAACGGCGCCAGAAATATAGTAAACAGATGTGGGTCTTCACGCTGGATGCGACAAAGAAAAAAGAAACAACTGTATCACCAGACGCATTCCGATACTGTAAACTACTGATACACCGATTCTTACGCGTCATTTTTCATGGGTCCCTGACTCAATGTGTGACCTGACTAACGGGTGACTAAAGTGTACATAAAATGATGTCATTAAATACTTTATTCGACTTGGCATCGCTCCGTTATCTACATTTATTTGGGAGCTATCTACAAATTTATGAAGCGATCTTAATACCTCAAATCGCGCAAAACAGTCTGCTTAATAATGCCCGTGACGTATTTCTAAACTGACGTTACATTTTAGAAGAAACAAAAGTTCGAAAATAAGCAAGCCTTTGAAGATAAATAATTTATCGCTCCACTAAACCTGCATAAGAAAGAATTGTTGATAAACATCGAACATTAAATATGTAACTGTTGACTATCGTAAAAGATCCAGACGCGCGTAAATATCACTTCGTTGGAATTATAACTTTTATTAGTTTCTCGCTACACTTAGACGAGCGAGTGAATTAAAAATGAAATTCCGAGGATCATTTGCGAAGCTTTGATGGCGGCGGCTAATCGCTGGGATTTTTCTCAACGCATCGGCTGAATTGATTTAGTGGATCCGGCGCCGATACCATCGGTCGCGGCGTCGGTGATAGACGCAACAGGTGCGAGCTGGTGGTCCGAGCCTTTTTTGTTTACATTTCACGAATTTATCGCATGCGGTGACGTCTAGAGGCGCTCGCTTGATTCATATGCTTACGTTGTCGCTTTTTAATACTGATTTACAATAAAAACAGGTCCGTACCGGCGATTGATGTGAGTTATGATTAATGTAGCGTCTTTGATCTCCGCTGCTATGAATCTATCAAGTCGGCTTCTGAATATCGACGCGGGCGCGTATAAATAAACGCGCGCGTTTTAGTTAATTATGAGGTTGTTAAAGATGTTCCGTCGCCGATAGATGGCGTGCACGCATTTAATTCGAATTCCTGAAACGAAATACAGATTTATCTGTATATACTAATTTTGAGATTTATCTAGCACGCGATTTACGAAGACCACATATATGTACTCAATCTCACATTGACTGGAACTAGAGATTAAACAAATGACCCTTGAGGTCAAATTGAAAATGATAATGAAAGAAATTTACTTCCACTCACAAAACTACTAGGCTTTCCGAAATGATCAAACTATCTAAAGTTTACTCGAACAGGAAACGATAGAAATGACACGAACGTCCACGACACCGTTGTCACGGTATCAACAAATTACATTTTTTGTGAGTAAAATTAGAATAATCAGCATCGAGTACAAAGAAGCAGATCTCTTTCATCATCGACACGATGATGTTTACGTCGAATCTTCCGAGAACGGCGCAGCATTCAATACTTGGAAATAAATATGTGAGTTTGACATTTGCTTTCATGTTCGTGTGTAGGGTGTAATTATGGGGCACTGCTTTATGCCCTCGCGCTTAAAGTGTCTTTTTCTTTTTCGTCTATTGCACTAGTGTTTTTTGTTATTAAATTATCGTGCGTGCCGATTCTGACAAGATGATAGGTTATGTTTGATGCTGCGTGATTGCCTCTTGTCGACATTTGGGCTTTCTCTTTGATTGACTCGAGGTTTGTGATCTGACGAGACGATTCACTTGGAAGGTGTATGGCAGAATTTGGATATAGACGCTATCGAAATTTGACGTTTGACAAGTCTTTCACTATCAAAGATGTAGTCTATATTGTGTGGCGTGACTACAAGTGTTGAAAAAGCTTGTGGGTATCATGAAGGTGTAATGATTATCATTAACCTTTAAAACGGTCAATTTCATTTCGTCTCGGAAAGTTATCAACCCTCTCCGGCCGTTGGGATAATTCCATCTGATAATGATGATAATTATCATTAAAGGCTACCATTATGTCGATCACGCTACGTGATATTGATAAGTGTCGATGCACCTAAAAACGGTGCGTGTGGCTATTACTCAAACGCATCCAAATATATTTCACTGTCGAAGCGGCCGCGCTCAAAACTAATAAGGTGCACCGACAAAAATAACAAAATTAAAATAAATCGAACGACAGACAGACGTCATAAACTAATTTCGAGTGTTTTCGTTTTGGATACAAAAATAGCGTCATCACTCTTTCATGTTCAGCGAAAGAGTGACATTAAAGAAGAATTACTGTTCAACTTTAGTGCAGCCCTCTGGATGAAAGTAGGTACGGTTTTATTGCCGAAAAATAAAGGTGTTTATGATTTATACTGCACTATTATTGTTTAGATATTAAACTTCTGTCGAACCGGCGTGTTTTAACTCATTGCGCAGGTGCCGGACAGCTAGCCAAATTATCTAAAAGAAAAGTTTAAATCAAATCAGGACCGCAATCAGGACGGATTCAAAAGGCCTAATCAAAAAAGTTCCGAATTTGAATCGTTTATCGAACGTCATCAAAAAGAAATAACAGTTCTGAGTTACCCCTTCCGAGACTTAATTAAAATCTAGTAAGATCCAGAAAAAACAGCCAGAAAGTCCCTTCAATAATGTTAATAAGTCGAGCCCGCAGAGAATTGGGAAAGTTACAAATACAATCGAGGATTGCAAAGGAATTGATTTTCCTTTTTTCTTGTATGAATTTTTCCGGCTTCAGTTTGATTTTTGATCAATTCGTATTCCATATTTCGAAATTCTTAATTCAATGGCCGAAGAACTTGAAAGTTGGAAAGAAAGTTGTTATTGTGGCTATTGTCGTTGACGGGGCGGTTCGCGCTGTTATTGTTCTACATATATTGCGTTTGGATACATTTTAATAAAAGGTATTTTTTCAAAGATTTTACGAATTGTGAAGCAGATTGGTTACCGCGTTTGAAAAACCTTTATTGCCACGTGACAGATCTCGTGCGTTCCGTTTATCAAAAATTTCGAACTATATAATAAAAAGTTACGTATCTCCAATAAAAAATGAACCCGCGCTTAGAATTTACAGTAGGCAGTATGGTTTTTTGTTTCCCAGACATTATTAGCGTTAATAAAACCTGAAACCCCTTTCGGATTATCAGCGTTGCTTTCATAGATTGAAAAGGCTTGAGCTTCTTCAATTTCGGGGTTTCAATGCCTAATGACTGCCTGAATGGGTTGTAACGCTTTTTGACTAGACCTCACGAGTGCCTCTTCAAATGGACCGGGCCACTTCTTTGTGCATAGTTTGTTTACTGCAGTTTTTGTCTGCATTTGGATTGCATAGCTTTGAAAGTATGCGTATGAAAAGGTTGAAATTTGGAAACGAGAATAGGCGATGCGGATTTTAGGCTAAAACATTGAATGGATATTAAAGTAGAAGTGTTGAAGCGGAGTTCTGGGTGGTCTAAAGAGGGTGTAAAATGGTAACTTGCAGTTTAGATACAAATGTTTTATTTTTCTTATAGGTGTCTATGGGCGACGGTAATCGTTTTCCATCAGGCGATCCGTTTGCTCGTTTGCCCCCTATGACATAAAAAAGGCTCTAAAATGGTAACCTACAGTTAGATACGAATGGTGATGCTTAACATAAGGTAGACTTCAGAAAGCACTAAGATTTTAGACTGGACGATTATATATTCCATTTTATCGAATCATCACCGATCCATGGGAAAGTAGTAGTAAAGTAAGCATTAGCTTAGACAAAGATTCAAGACACCTTTAACCAACATACGGTACTTGACTGCAGTAAAAATAAATTGTATCATTTGAACTATTAAATACATACCTATTCAAAATCAAATAATCTGTCTGTAACTTTTGAACATACTCGTAATTCTAGTTTTAAGTGGCCAACAACTAAAAAAAAGACGTGGTTTTACTACTGATTTGTGTGACGTCACAAGCCAGTATCTTCGTAGGAACTTCATATTAATAGATAGTTTTTGACATTTCACAAATACCGTATTTGTCTACGATGTAGGTACTCTTTTTATACACAGTCAATGACCGAAAACATTTATTTCCTCTTTACTTCGATTTATGCTTGGTAACCTTCATAAATATTACTTACTTCGGGAATATGTGGGCATCGGGCAGTCGGTGTGATTCCCGTATCTAAAAAGGCTTAAGTAGTGTCGGGTTTCGATGGGACTTAGTTCGTTTTTGATTAACATTTCTGAATTGAACCGGCCAGTGTTGCCACTTGCTTTAATTGTCTGCGTCGATAATATTGATTGATTGATTGATCGATCGTAATGATACTGGTGGCAAGATGAATGCGTTTGATACAGTTTGTGTTGTCGGACGTGTTTGTAATAATTGTTAATCAAAAATTTATTTTTTCATGTGTTAATGGTTTTTGGTCTAAATGCGTTCTTTGACGGTCTAAATATTGTTCTTCAAAATGGGTGCCTTTTTTAATTTCGATATAAACACGCAATTTCTCTGTTATTAGGTGAATAAATATTAACGATCAGTATACCTTTTCTTATAATGAAAGCATACAAAGTTAGGTCTTTATAAGTTTTACACTAGATCAATCGGTAAATTTAACAAATAACTGAATATTTTATAATTTTTGAGACAGTTTTTCTAGCACCAGGATATTTTTAGCTCTCTAATTTAGCGAGAGGCGTCTTAACAGTTTGCGTATACGTACCTAATCGATACTCAAAAAATCAAACTACAAATCCTTCAACAACGCAAAAACTCCCAAATCTCCCAAATCCAAACAAGGTTTCCTGTATCCAAGCCACAAAGTAAAGAGTTACGTCATTACCGATACGTACGATATTTATTTAGTGCAAGGATTATCGTCCGTTGGCGATCAATCATCCCATTGAACGTATCCTGTTTCCCTTCACTAGGGGCGCCCGATCGCGTATCGATGCTTTAATAACTTCATTCATCCTTTCTCCTTCAGTCCATTCATGATAATCTTCAAACTGACCAGCATCGTAAACATAATTTGTGGTAAGCTCATAAATAGTATTTATCTTCTTATCGTTATCTTCCTTAATAGTTTTACGTAATATAATTATTTCTATGTCAGTTAAATGAAAGTTGCTTCTAGGTGTTCCTCCTAACACATTATGTGTGAAAGATGTGCGCGCCAATTAGATTATCTTGACTATAAATTTCATATTCTATTTTGAAAATCGATTCTGTGTCTATGGCAAAGTATAGTTAATTATCGTGCATTTACATGTACCTACTCAAATAACTTATGGAAAGCTCATAATTCTGATTTCATATTAAGAAAAAACTACACTTTATTTAATTGTTTTTAAAAGTTACCGCTATCAACTCAGTATAGTTGAAGAATATTCCAATTCTTCTTCTAATATATATATCTTCCAGAGACAGAACATATAAAACAAGAAATCAGCACTATAAACGTTCCTCAAAGATCGATTCAGTCGTTTTAAAATATAGTCTTAATTGAATCTCTGATCTTACTTTACTGTTTATTCCCTTCCTTTCTTTCTTCAAGTATCGACGCCGTGCGTCCCTAGATCTAGCCAACTGTCAAATCCAATTCACGTTGCGCAGGGGCATGTAATTGATTTATTGATCGTACGTTACATTCGATACGGTATGACTGCGCCACTTAGCGCAAGGCTACTGCATCCTTTGACTGTAATTTTCTAGCCAGTTAACCGGGTGACCTTAGGTCGTAAATCGAGAAGTAACCGGGGATAGTTTTCTGATGTTTATAGATGATATTAAGTAATGGAAGATAAAAAGTTGAGGGCATTTAGAGGAGAGGAGCTTTATTTCATACTAGAAGGTGCCCGCAACTTCGTAAGACTTTCTTCTTTACCGTAGTGGGGTGAAAAGTATCCTTTAATTATCTTTAAATATCAGGATTGCATCGCGTCGTTCAGATTTTTCCTGAATTAATGCCCCCAATCCACAGAAAACTAATTTTAAGTACAATTTTATAATAGCATAGAAGAACTACTCTAATTTCTGCAAAACATCAAGTTCATGTCTTTAAAGCATATAACTGTAATTCAGTGTTAGTTTAAGGTAGAAGATTGCCTATTCCCTAACTCTTCAATATCATTATCATATCAGCCGAAAGACGCCCGCTGTTGGACAAAGGCCTCTGCCAACGGACCCTCATCCTACATATTCCTCACTATTATATCCTTGAATATGGTTAAGACTTACCTCTTTCTCTTTAGCAGCCAACTCGCTCTCCAGCCCTCCCTGTGGGCTGCTCCTCGCTGAATTACTCCTCGCCATTTCCATCTTCTCTTCTTCTTCTTTTTCCTCTTTAATCTCCGGGCTGAACCGGTCTAGCCTCGTCTCGGTAGCCTGGTCCCGGCTGGGCTCGAGGGAGCCATTGGTCTTCAAGGGCACGGAGGCCTGGATGGGGCTTGTGGTCGCGAGCTGCTCCTTGAGGGTCGTCACTTCTTTCTCGGCCAAGGTGGCTCGCTGGAACAATGGAGAAGGAGTTTAGTCAACGTCGTCAAAAAAGCAATGATTCAAGGAAAGTGTTTGGGGAATCCGATCTACTAATCTTGTAAGAACTGCGGTCTGATGAAATTCGGGAACTTCTGTCGTAGGAACTGAGTGCAATTGAGATTTTAGGTACTTTAGAGATGATTTTGAGTGAATGGAGCTGGATCGAGCTTGAGGGCAATAAAATGAATGATGGAATAATGACGGAATGAATTAATGATGAAGCATTAATTTAGGAGTCAATAAGCACGTAGGTAAGAACATGTCAGGACGTTACTTATAATGACTAATTTAAGCTGAGGAAGAATCGTATTCTGATACGAAGTGTTCCATTGTTAGGCAAAGGCCTTCTCTTCTTTTATCTACTCGGCCCTATTGTTAGTGCGATTCTGGCATTCTTTGTAGAACGCGTCGAGATCGTCCCGCCATCTCCTTTTTGGTCTGCCTCTGTTCCGGTATCAATCTTGTGGAATTCATTGAGTTGCTATTGTGGCCCACCTTTACGGATGTAATAAACATATATTTACTTAGGTATAAATACAGTTTTAAAATTGGTTAAAAATACCTTTCATTAGCCGCAAACGAGTTTAATAGCTTATTAATTAAAGTCAATGACAAACAAACAATTAGTCCATTCACGGCCGGAAACATTGATACCCACAATATGTATGTATGTATGTACGCTCTAATCTAATTATCAGTTCCCATAGTTTCATTTTTTGTTCTGCTTCCGTTGCATTCACAGCATTCAGTTGGTAATCGGTTCGATCTTGGCGGATGTGCTATTGGTAGTTTTACTCGACTGCAAAATGGATGGTCATGCTTTTATTGTGGCATCGATTGACGAGCTAAATCGCCAGGAAGCCTCTTAGTACCCTTCATTATGCTCTTAGCAAACCGCTTGTAGCATACGCACTTGCATTGCTGGGGGCACGGTTCCGTCTTCCGCTTATGTTCATTTGAAATTGGCACTCGTTCATAGCTGGTCAATTGTGTTGCATTTTACATTAACAACCAATAAATTACAGTTGTCAGATTTTTATTCTGTGCTCGCGGTCTGTAATTGTTTGCTTGTGACTTTCGTTCGTATAAGTATAAAAACAATATTAACTATACTTGCTAATTTAGTACTAAAAATCAGGAACATAATGACTCATCGCAATCAATCATACACCGTCCCCATTAAATCGCTTATTAAGCATTTTATCGCAACTTTATGTGTCTACGCACCACTGCGATTTCCATCTCGATTCATAACTATCAGACAATCGCAGTTTCTACTCGATACGCCAACAAATGAAGGCATAAGGTTTAATTTCAAACCGAACTAATCCAATCGCGGTTTTCATCGAGAAACTGGGCAATAAAATGCGTATGCGTTATAAGGTATGCCGCACACTTGCGATTTAATGTGCGTTTTCGCTTCTATATTTATGTTAATTATAGTCCCGAAGTCTTACGATCTAAATGCATTAATAATAAACTTATTTAGTTACTAGCTGTGTCCCGCGGTGTTACCCGCTCATCCCACGGGAACACTACATTTATTCGGGATAAAAAGTATTCTATGTCCTTCCCCGGGACTGAAACTATCTATATACCAAATTTCATCTAAATCGGTTCAGCGGTTTAAGCGTGAAGAGGTAACAGACAGACAGACAGACAGACAGACAGACACACTTTCGCATTTATAATATTGGTATGGATTTTCGCATCTGCCATATGAAGATTGGAGTGATGTGATCAATAAGGCAACATAGGTGGTTAAACATATATGTTATTTTTTGGCATTATTTGAAGTAGAACAGACTTGGTAATTCAGACCTCGTTAACAGTGACTCCGATCAAATGTAGGAATACAAACCCACTAACAGGAGTGTCTACGCGACAGAAGTAAAATTATAGATTCCGTGTTATCTCTAAGATTAAGAGACGGTTCCAATGTATGTTGAAACGACTAGGAAAATGTAGCGCGCCACTTGTTCAGTGTGTTTGTAGTAGATCTGAATCTTGACACGTGGTTTTAGAATAAGTAGAATAAATAAGAATTATACTATAATGCCTTTCACACGGACAAGCGAGTAAACGCTGTGAAATGTCTTAATTAGTAAATTACGAGCCGCCATATTTTGACAATAGTTTTATTACATGCAAATGGGAGTGTGCGAAAATGTGCCGTCAAAATTTTATTTGTTGGTCATTAACGGATCGTTGTGTGACAGTTTTATGATTTTTATGAATTATTTTTATGATGGAATTTTATTAGAAAAATATTTGACTTGATTTTTATCTTAATGCAGTCAACACTTTCTTTGTACCAATTTTACAAAATTCCACTGAGATTTAAGAATTGCATATAATTTTCCCTTTGTTTGTTATTACGTTGTAAAGTATATTATAAAAAATATAATTTAGAGTATGGTAAGGAATATTCAGCAATGTACAGTCAACCAATTTCAATCCTAGGCCATTTCGTACCTTGTCACAGTGAACGTCAATATGAAAGCCACTTGAAATCTCATATCATTGTCATTGTGATAAGGTTCTATAGTGGCCTAGAAATCAAATTGGTTGACTGTACATGATTAAGACAAAGTGAAAAAAATAGATTTCGTAAAAAAGTAGTCCCTTTTTAGTAACATATTCTTATTTCTATCATTGCTACGTTTGAATGATACAGACGTTCATTATGAAAGCAACGTATTATACAATCGACTGTACTACAATTGGGGTCCAAACCCACAATGACTTATCTTTATGTTTTTGCACTTTAAACACATTGTTATGTAAAAAAAACAAGTTTTGTAACCCTGCGTTAGTCGCACGACAATCGCAGCGTGTGCGCCCGCGCCGAAGCGATAGACACGCACGGACACGCGTGCACAGACGTGCGTATCGGTTTGCTTTCTTCTACTAATTAGTTATTTAGTTTGTAACGGATATGTTTCTTAGTTGCTGTGCGAACAGATCTTTAAATCTGCCCTTTTTAGTAAATGAGGCGTATTTTTGGTACCAAAATCACTACATAGTATAAAACAAAGTCGCTTCCTGCCGTCTGTCCCTATGTATCCTTAGATCTTTAAAACTACTCAACGGATTTTGATGCGGTTTTTTTACGGTTTGATAAATAGAGTGATTCAATAGGATGGTTTATATGTATTAAACATGCATAGTATATAGTTTCAGCATTGCACCCGTACGAAGCCGGGGAGGGTCGCTAGTATGGTATAAAATAACAGTCTCGCTAAGCAAAAACCTGACGGACGGACAGACAGTCTACATAACCGCTTACATAGCCCTTATACAATTTAAATTAGCTGTACAATGGTTGTAGAAGCGCTTACACAGAATGAGCTTTACTTGGGATGATGGTTCTCTTTGTTAGACCGGAACGCTAAAAATGAATTGAATATATTGAAGTAATTTTCGCGCATGAATTTCAACCGGTTCTTCTGATTTCCCAATACCTGCACGAAATGAGTAAATATAGCTACATAAGCAAATTTTTGGAAGAATTTACGTTTTATTTCGATAGTACTTGAGGTAATTTAAAAGTTGCAATGCAATGAAATATCATCACGTTATGCGTTAAAACAGGCTTCGAAGTATCTCGTTTCGGGCCGAATAACTCGAGAGAACTGTAAAGGAATTTCATACAAAATTTAAGGCCTAGGCCGGGAAGTAATTTTTTTAAGTGTATGTGTTCTAGAACAGGCTAAACAGCTGAATCATATTTTTTAGTAGTGTATTTTTTATTTCAATGCATATATTTGAGAAAAGCACTATACCTTTATGCCTTAGCCATGAAAAGGGCTTGCCGGCTTCGTATCACTATCCTATACCTACTCACCCGGAAAGCCCATCTTTTCCGGCGTTAGCAGTAATGTACCTACTATTATATCATTTCTTATTTCCACTCTAATATCTCCTGGAATCTTCATCTGTTTCACAATTTTCAAGATTGATAATACACATGACACCCCTTTGATGTTATGATAACCATCAATATCCGAAGCGCTTTTAAAACGGTTCAGTTTATCATAATTCCACTGGAAAAATCTTCGTCATTCATTTACGACGTGGGATGAAATTGGAGTTTGAGATTTGTCATCTCCGATTACGTAACCTCCATTGCTCAATTGAGCGAGATTGATCTACTCTGTTATTGTCTATTGCTCGCAATGATTCCAATTTGATTGCAATGATTTTAATCCCAAATTGGCAGTTCAACTGGTAAAGGGACTTGTACTTAAAGAGTATGTAGCTTACTAATACTGTGATCAGTTAATGTGAGCGTACTCGCTATAGCGACAGCTTAAACGATTTGTATGGAGAATAATACGCCCCCAGTGGTAACTTTGTAACCACTTGAACTACAATTCTCCATACAGATCATTTACGTAGTCACTAGCGAGTACGGGCTTTGTAAACTCATGATAAGTGTAGTATATAGACATTTATAGATAATAAATGTACCCTCGATCCGCCAGCTACCGGTCATTACATTGCCAGACGTCACCGGTGGCGGACGCACTGCAGGTTTACTGAAAGCCCGATTAATGTGTTTATTGAAGTATCCCAGCCCCTAGGAAACCCTAGTGAACACTACAATAAGGGTCCAGATATGGTCTCGAATGGTTTTGTTGTAATAATGTATTAAAATCGTGTTGGTTTAAATATTCATCTTCTAGAACGTTTGTACACCCTAAAAAGTATCTTCTACCTATAAGTCCAAACTTATTACAACGAAACTTTAATATCTGGGCATACGCAAGATTCTTACTCGTAAATATTAAAGAACAATCCGAAACCGTTTCATTTATTCATTATATAAACACCGTTCGAAAATGAAAATACAACTAGAAAGCCTAAAATCATTAAAAACGTTCATTAAAAGTCATGAAAGTATGCCATTCAATTACTTGTGTGAACGTTGTTTTGTGGTAACATTAAAAATTACCGAAGCCTAAATATTGTAATAATTAGATGTAGTTTGGCCACGTGAGAGAGTGCGTGCGCATTGACAAAGGAAAGTACAATGATGATTATCTAGGCGACATTGATTCATGACTTTTATGGAAATTGTTGCACTTGGACAGTAATGGTAGTGTAGTGTTGTAATACAGCTTATTTTAAAATAAGATGTGTCCGTTTTCGTGTATTTAGTATCAGCCTTCATTTGGAAGCTTTTATATTATTATTATGCATTTAAAGGTATTAATTAATAATATCTCGGAGACACCGACTTTTCTTCCTCTCGTACTCAATCACTGGCTCAAAGGTTAACTGAAAGAGGTCCCTTGTAGGAATAAGTACGCTTTTGTAACTTTTCTGTACCTAATTTATGTATTTTTTGTGTACGGTAAAACGGGGTTACTTTCAAATGCAGGGGCTACTTTGGCAAAGTGTTTTACGCCATATCCTTATTTTTTTTTACTATCTGTGACAATGCAATACATACCTTCAACAATGACCTAACCTTTTACATAATTTGCTCAATCGCACTATGAATATTTGCGTTTTTATAATAATTTTAAATCTATCAAAGTAGCCCCAAATTTTCCTAAAGTAACCCCGTTTTACGGTACAATAGAGTGTTTACTTACATACCCAGTATATCACCACTTCGCCAACCAGATCACGCTAAGTTTGCGTCTATTACTTATGCATTTATATATATTCAAACGTTACTATACAGCTTGAAATGAGTTTTACGACAGTTAATTAAAGGCAATATACCCGAGACATCGCTTATTTACCGATATCTCAAACTACACTCGAATTAGCACCCTGGGCAGTCAAATGTATTACTTTTTTTGTGTGCGACAGTGACTTTACTACCTACAGATATAATTGAAGTAGTCGCTTGTTTCTGATTATGCAAAAACTACAATTCCTTTCGGCTCCCGTTACCAGTACCTAATCTTGATCAATCTTAGCAATATTCGATTCAAATTGGAAAGCCAACGAATTATTTATAAATTAAGCAACAATTAAAGCATTAGTCGATTTATTCATTAAGTTGGAAACAAAGAATATTATCTATTCAACCCATCGGTTGTTTGTGCAATATATTAGAGCGGTACTATTACCTCTTGAAGCGGAAAAAACGTAAAACTATACAGTTTTCATACTAACATACTTCCTTTTTCTGTTAAACTATACGTACAATTTGGACTCTCTCACGCCGGCAATTACTAACGGTGTAATTCTATGAACGATTACGATTTCGGATGATTTTGGTAACCAGTAACAAGAATTAGACATGAAAATAATAATCGGACAGTTACCGTTGCAATAAATGGTACTTTCGTAAACAAGGCTATTTGAAATTTGATTGCGTATACTATTAGAAATGTTCACAACGGAGATTTCTAATCTTTTGTAAATTGTAATCACTAGAAAATTGGTTACGTAGGTACTCGTAAAATGTAAATAAATTAATCGACATCTCAATTCCCTTCCCTAATTCAATTCCAAACATTCAAATTCAAATTTGGAACGTCAATATACCATTTAAAACTATAAATCGAACAATTTGAATTTCGAATTTGGAGCATCCCGAATTTATTAAATAAAACAATTGATTGATTAATCCCGATGAAAGGACAGCATTACGAAGGGTCCGATTGAGACTCATTGTTCCAAACATCGCTATTGTGTTCTAATCGAATACAACTCGAAACCTTTCTTTCGAACTTCAACGTTCAATTTGGAACTTATACTGACCACATTTTGATTGAAGCTTTGTGAAAAAGAAAATGGACGTATCGAAGAGGACGTTGTGACGCACTCGAAAGAAACTTCATTTATTGCGCATTTTTGCTTTTAATAAAGAGATGTTTCGTCATTTAAACAGGTTAGAAATTCTTGTTCAATATATGACATTGTGAAATACTTTTAACGTATTACGTTTTTGATAGATTTTCTCGTAGCTGACAAACATGTCTTGTCAAATTCACGCTTTGCTGACAAGATTACACGTATTATATATTAGGAGGACATGTTTATGTGTCATATTATATTTTAGCGACAATCATAACTAAATCTCAAATGTGTGCGTTCGTCACACATAGAAAGTTCTTTTTATAAATGATATTTGAATGTGTTAACAACGATTTAGAAACTCCGTACATTCCCTCAGTATCAGAGCCATGTATCATAATCATAATAATTGATACGCCGCATTTTTCTTAATTAGATGAGATTTTGTTGGCATAAATTTTTCGGTCGTTGTACTTTTTTATAGCTTTATGTTTTTACGATTTGGACTTACCCACGGAAAATGATTCTATTATACTTGCCTTATCGTTAAAAAGGCGGATGTGCGTTGAGATTTCGATTACTTTAAGCCGTTTTAAGTAATGATAGTATAATGAAGTTTACTTCTTTAACTGTAAATGTATTATTATAAGGTTTTATTGTGTGAATCATCTACGCACTGGGACAGTGGATATCTATAATTAAACGGCGCCAGAAGCAAAGAGCGGGACCGATTTATGGGCACTGCTGAACAAAGGCATCTCCAAAGAATGTCCACGTCGAACAGTCCTGCAATATCCTACGTACTTCAAAAGATCTTCCTTCTTATAAGGGCCCTGCGTCTTCCAGTTCGTGGTCGCCATTCGAGAAGCTTTCTGCCCTAGCGGTTAACGGTTTGTACCGTTAACCTATGCACCGGTTAAAAAATGTAATAAAAAATACTTACTAAAATCATAATTATACCGAAGATTTATCAGCTGGACTAAAATTTTAAACCGGTTTCGATGAAGTCGGTTATAAATATATAAAAGAGAGATTTTCAAGTGTATCGTTTCATGTGTAATTGCTTTGATCTTAATTATCTTTTTACGATTGTCGCAGTTGTTATATCTAAATTATGGTGGTTTAATATATTTGTACTAACTGATACACGGCTGATAATTACTGAAATTAATCACTGAAACGCTATTAAATGGAATAAAGACAATGCTAATATCAATAAAGATAACGGACCATTATTGTTATGGAAAAATATGGGTTTTCTATGACAGTTTTTTTCGGTATTACAGGTAAAATCTAGACCACGGCCTTCAAGTTAACATTCAATTAATATCCATTTTGTTTTCATTTTAGCGACCACTTGGACCTCTCCTTAATTAAGGGTATTTTTTAACCAAAATACAGCATTATAAAAATGGTCGAAAGTTTTACATTAGTTTCGTATAAATTTCACAATGTCAGCTATATATAATATATGACAATCGTACTATAAATACGTGAAGAAGTAATTAAGACGGACATATAGCACATTGTATTACACAGAGGCCGGGAAACGTGCCAATTCCAAGCAGTTCAATCATTCTTTATTTCCCTGACGGGGACGATATGACAACTTTACTGTTTTGACGTGATCTATTTTGTTTTTTTTCTTGTTGGACATGCAGTCTGCAGAATATTTTTTGATAGTATTTGCGTGATAAGATTTTTAAAATCTGCAGGGGGCCGTATGTAACCCGAAGGTGATGCAAGCGCACTCAAAAAGTCCGGGTCAAAACACTGGCACAGTCATAATCATAAGGACCATCATTACTTATTATCGTTTTATTTCCTATTAGTTAAAGCATTGGAAATGCAAGATGTAAAACTTTTATAATTTGCCATTTTTCATTAGAGAGTGTTAAAAATAACATTATGCAACCATATGTTACCGTCTTTCGCTCTGCAAAGCACGTTCCCGATGATTTTACAAATTCCCTGTCAAAAGCAGTGACCCCTCAAGAACGGGACTCGAACCCGCACACACTAATTAATGGAAAAGGATTAATTCACGTCCAAATAAAATAAATATGACCGAGGGAAAGGGTCGAGATTTGGAAATTTAAAGGAGCTTTTTTTTGGGGAAATTTACTGGGGTTTTTGCATGTGGCCGTCACGTGGTGACGAATGTGTCTTTATTTTAATTCTTTTACATGAAGCTGCTAAGAAAATTAATTATGTAAGAATATCCCGAATGATTTTTCACATACAGTTTTTCGGTTTTATAGGTATCGATTCTTTATTTCTTAGTGTAAGTTTGTTATAACGCAATAAACTACCGCGTTTGTGGAAATATGATTAAAACTGGAAATGCAAACACGATCTAGTTGTTTTTTTTTTACGTTGGTAACATACACTTGAGACAAAAATTTCTCATTTATTACATTCCTCCTTCTTTTGTCTATAGTACTACTTATTATTTAATTATTCAAGTCATCAAATTCGTTCTTGCCCCAATTCTAATATATTTTAGAGACAATTAATACATTTCCTGATTACAAATTGCGTCTTGCAGACCTAAATTGTCGCCTCCGTCCCTTCACACATCGTCTGTATTTTCTAACCTTATTTACCCTCCCTTCACCCTCGTCTGACCATTGTCCGCCGCCCTCTGAAAAATATAATCAGCTTAAACCTTCTAAACATAGTCGATACCTACCTATGTCCATTTGTCTACGTATCTATCATTTGTCGCACATAACTAGATCGAGATACAACCGAATCGAAATACGAAATAGAAACACACAGATAAACTTAAGACGGTTAATGTTAGGTTCTTATTCGAAAATCGAATTAGATTTATGACGTTCATGTTCTTTCATTATCGTCTCCAAATTCAAATTTTTACGTTAAAAATAATGTTTGCCCATCGCTCTCCAGTCAATACGAACTCAAGGTGCGCTCTTAATCTCTCAATGTCAGTTTTAATTTGCTGCTGGCATCGAATTACCTTCCAAGAGTTTTATTTACGAAGCTTGTTTCGTAGCGGCAAAGGAAACGCGTTTCGACAGCCAGAAAAAAGTTAATCTCGCGCTAAAATATTTGAAAAATCGAACGCAATAGTCTTGACGGATGAACTATGCCAGCGAAATGGCGGGCTATTCAAAAATGGAACACCTGAAACTTGAATGTTCCAAATTTAAACCGAACGCTATTGATAATCGGGGATACCGCACAAAAGAAGTCCCGCGAAGCGTAAATTCGTCAAACCACATGGCAGGTAGATCGCAAACAAAACCCGAACGGAATCCAAACAGAATCCAATCGAAAACTAAATAATTCAATTCAGTATAATTCGGAACGAACTCAAACTCGGATTGACAAATTCAAATAGGACTTCGAATTGTGAAAGTTGTCTATTGCCGATAGACAGGTATCAGGGGTACCTAATCATTATTAGATATTGAATTTTCCTAACTTTGGACTCATCCGCTTTCTAATTTACTAATGAATCCAAGTGCTGTTGCCATTAGCTCCCCCTTTCCGGGGGGTGGGGAGAAAGGGGTAAGAACCCGCGCGAATTTTCGTCTTTTATACATGTAGAACGATAATCCGATTGGTGATTCGGGCGTTCCACATTTGAATATTCGTGTGTTTTCGGTAATTCTCGCGTGCGGTTTGACTGTAGTGACGTTCCATTTTCGAAATTGGTTTCGAACTAATCATAGATAATTAATCTTTTTAGTTTTAAACGGATCGATGTCCCAGTTCGTTTGCATCTTAAGTGAACCGTGAGTTATAGTTCGAAATTCGAATTAGTTTTCAGAAAGTTGGTAAAGTTGCTATAGCGCCGATATGCGGGTGATGTATGGGTGTAAAGGGGCAGGAAAAGGCAGGGAAAGTTGGGCTAAATCGGGCCCGTCCCATATGTCGTAGTGCATTAATAAGCAAATATTGAGTTAGGAACTTGGAGCCAATAAAATTTGTTCGCACCTGCAGTGCAGCGCTTAGCTGAGGTACAAGTTATTAAGAACAGATTATTATAGCAGTTAGGGTGCGTTCGTTATTATATCTTACGGGATATTTAATGGTGTTGTTTTTGAATCCTATCATTTACTAGGTACAGTAAGCATCAAAAGGTTGTTGTCAATTTTAGTGTACAATTTGACATAAGCTAGCAGTAACATTTTTAACTTTTGATAATCAGCGTACTATGCATTTGAATTAAGTTGTTTTTAAATATATTTTTTTCATTAGCCTATTTGAGTGTCCCACTGCTAGGCAAAGGTCTCTCCCCTAGATTTTCACGACACCCGATCAGATGCCTCTTCCGGCCAGCCGTCAATTTGGACTTTTGGCTCTCAGTAAGTGACCATGTTTGGGCACCGTAGGTTAGGACAGGCAGGATACACATGTTAATTTAAATTACTTAAAGTTGATGAAATCAAATATTTTCGAGTGGCCATGTCATATCTAAATATTTTTGTTGTATGTTAATAACCGAATTGGAAGTGTTTAATCTTCTATGTGTTTATCGTTTATAAAATTATATCTTGCGTTTAAAAGAGGGGGTTCAGCGAAGCGCGACTAAGTAAGCACTTTGTTTAATAAATGCCTGTAGGTGCCACACAGAGGGGCATAAAAAGGCTTAATAGGTGCAAATACTTCTATTGTTTTACACTTCTGTTAGTAATACAAGTAAAAATAAACTGGGATGAGACAACTCATTTATGCTGTACGTACAGAAAATCTGTAGAAGCAAAGCCTTAGGTTTGCTTAGAAAATCATACCAAGTATACAAAAAAACAAAATTACAAGTATCCTAGAATTAGATACAACCTTCTTATTCGAAAGCAAAAAGATTACTAATATTGTCAAAAACGAGATGAGAGTTGAATGTTGGTTTTTAATTGACCTTTCCTTTAATAATGGTGGCATTGGTTTTGTTATATTTTTTTCTAATAACAAAAAAGAACATTTCGAGACCTTAAAGCCCAAAAATAGTAGGAAGGAAGAAGTTCCTACCATACAAATGACTTTACACCTTACTCTAGATCCATCTAACAAACTAACTGTAACTCCGAACAATAGCTGAGAACAGATAGTCATCTAAATGTGCCGGTTAAATATTGTCTAAACGAAGCTTAACTCGTAATCATAGGCTCAGTTAAGTAAAAGGAAATGCTAATTTTTACTTAAAACTCTAATACGACCAAAACGTCCTAAATTCGCGTTTATAAGACCATTATACAACTAAAATCGCTTGAATTAATTCGAATTCGTTTACTGATATGATCAGAATGTGATTTTATTTTCACACCTTTATTTTAGTTTCTCATGGTCATAAATTAGAAAGACGTTAGGATATTGTTAAAACAAACAGTTTTGGTTTTCACAATTGGCTGTGATACTATAAGACTTATAGCAGTTGGGTTAATATTTGATTAATTACTGTTATTTTACAACAAGCGCAATTTCGAATATGATGACTAAAGAATATTTTGGCTAACGGTAACCTCTATGTAAGCATTTTACAAAACACAAAGATTATGTATATTTCATTAGACTATTGGTATTAGCTATATACCAGGCTCAACTGTCTGACTGTCAATGATAGGTAAAGTAAAGGTGTGAATTGACGCTAACAACGTTCAGCTTTAAATGTCAAGACAACACCTTTTAAAATGTCTTATCGCTGTCACTTTATACGAGTGAAACTGTTTTTGCAGTATGTATTTTTCAGAATATGACAAAACACTACAAATACTACAAATATTATTTTGGGATATAGTATTCAGTTCATGGATCACTATGTCAATTGCTACATTGCTATGTAAAAATATCAACAACATTAGTCGAAAGATGTCAAGCGGACCAAAACGACGTGAAAGGTTATTTCTGTAATTTAAATATGTCATTCTCAAGAAATAACTGTATAAAGGTGCCATAAAAGTCGTATAAAGATATCTGTAGCTACGAACAGAGATAAAAGCATCGGTAGTTGCCAATATCGTCCCCTAAGTGCTATAGAGTAATCTCATTTCTCGGCGACTGTTCACTTTAACATCAATAAACGTGTGAAGCCATTACAAAGTAGATGTAAGCTCAACTTTAACTTCTGACCTAGTTTCTATGTTAAAATTCTGCTAAGTATATAAATAACTAAGTGAGTGGTATTTCACAATATTAACAGTGTTATAATAGTTATTTTCAAAATAAATTTCTAGATTTAAATATGTTCTCCTAAGTTGACGATAAAAATCTCACGTTAATTTGCTTTACCTTTATTAGACAAACGAAAATCTTAAATAATAGGTACGGTTTCACGTTGTAGATATAAATGCACTAATTCAGAATGCAAAATAGTGTTTCATTAAACAACATTTATTTCTGTGTCACTTGTGTGTATTACTAGCAACCCTAGCGTTGTTTTTCTAATTGTAATCTTATAATTAGAACACAACACTGATATATGACTCCTATCCGATAGCCATCCAGGCACATGCGTCAAATGATGCGAGCTGACTGATTGAACGAATGACTCTCCCGTTCATTCGCGAGTGAGTGAATGGACGTTTCATTCATTTGCTGACAGCCCCGCGACGGTTTGGAACGGTGCCATCTTTGTTCTGTATTCGAATTTTAAGCGTTGAGAAGTGATCGGGTTTCGATGAGTGGTTATTTAGTTTCGTTTTTCGCGTTTTGTTATTTCACGTGTTTTTCAACAACTGGAATCTTTGTTTTTTTCGTAAGATTACCACAGCCCATTTGCTTCCATCGTGAGGGTATGAGATGTCTATATGATTTTGTGAAATCTCAGCCTAAAAATTGCACTCGTTGAATTAAATAAGATTAATCAATGTCGCCAATTCTTTTCATAACATTTTTTTGTAACTATTGACAATTCCTTTCAATAAACGATAAACGACAAGCTTCTGCTGCCGAATATAGTGACATCATAATTTACAATAATCTATTTTTATTTATCAAATGTAAAAAGCAATAATGATAGCGTTTCCATTTACCAAACACCGCCTCTATTACGCGTTTAAGAGCAATCCGAGACAAACGTAATTATGTACTTTAAGAAATTCGAATTTCGAAAATCAAAAGTGAGCAAGGGCGATACCTGGCGAAATAATTAAAAGGCGAACTGTAAACCGAACTTCATTTCGATGCCTATTTGTAGCTCATCGAGTTTTACCGAAGTTGCCCGAAGTTTTACGAAGTTGCCAACTTGTCCCCGCTTCGGAAATATTTGCCCCGACTTTTAGTTCATCCCGTTAATTTATAATTACAGTTAATTGGTTATTATCTATACTTGTGTTTGAAGTCTGGAGGGAGATACGTATTTATCAGTACAGTTGAGACTTCTGTAAATATTTTTGACTGCTCGAATAACAGAGTACAGAGTGCTTATTTACAAAAATCATTGTAGATTTGAAGATAATATAATATATGATCGTTCTATAAAAACTTGACTAGGTATTATCCTGTGCTATAATCTGAGCTCTTTAATATTTGCGTTTAAAAATGTATCCCAAACTTTCTGCATTTAAAATTATTGTAACAAATAACCGAATAATCCTTTGTTCTCCTCAAAAAAAAAGAAACACTAATTATCTACCCACTAGAGCCGTGACAGAACTTCAAAGGCGACATCTATTGAAAAAAGACAAAAACTCATTGACTGTTGCATTCACTTACTACCTTTTTTAGTCTAAGACCGCTAACATGTCATCGGTTCGCACCTCATTTACCGAACAGTAATTGGTATCGAAAGCGCAAACACCAGTATACAATGAACCAGTCATATAAGAGCTTCTTATACAGCCAAGGGTCAATGTATTCCGGTTAGATTCTAAAATGAGTATTTATGTGACCCGCGTATGAAGACCTGGTTGTATGAGGGTCTTGTATACAATGGGGTGTCTTTTAAAGCTGGTGGGTTACTAATATAACAGTGGATCTGATTGGGATTAGTCTTATTGGTTTGCTATTATGGTTTGATTGAAGATTATTGCTTCAGGTCGGTTAAGTTACATTTAGACTGCAAAATACGTCTAAATGTACTAGAATACTTTAAGAATGGATAATTCGTGTACATTGAAAGTTAATAAACTGATAATTATGTTATGTTTATCATATGTTTCTGTTAGTATTGCTACATACAAGTAGGCAGGCACCTAAGGAAGGTTATGCAATTTTTTTTACCCAATTACGGTGAAGTGGCGGGCAACTTTTAGTTACAAATAAATAGGTAATATGAGGCATATTGGTCTTAAATAATCTTTATCAATAATATCTACTACGGTCCTGGGTTCGAATCACGGCAAGGGCAAATACTTATTTGTGTGAAAAAATCGAATATCTGTTCCTATATAATATGAGTATGGGAGAGTACGAGTATATGTGACGTCCCACGGGCAAAGGTACCTTATGGCGGGTATGGAGTTAAGCATACCCTGATAAACTACAGCTTATAAGCTATCGATAGCAAAAAAAATCATCTTTCTAGATTGCGTACTTACTGAGATATAATTTTTTGAAATATTTATTGCTAATTTAGCGATTTTGAGAAATTGGCAATTGAAGTTTAACTGTTTCAAAAACTATGTTCCTGTTGTAAGTTACATAGTGGGCTACGGAAAATGATTCTTTGGGCTTCTGTTTGTCAGAGAATATTGCAACAACTCATAATATTACACGTCTAAACATTTAAATTTATCAATGAATATGCCTACTACCCTATTTCTAAGAAATCGTGTTTAGCTTAATTTTTCCTTTTCTTGGCAATAAGATGTTAGATTTGTATGTCTAAGTGTTATATAACGACTCCAAAAGAAAATAAATAACAAACAAAACGAGATTTGAAGGAAAATAAACAATTTTAATGTTTTAATGCAAAATCATAGATAATGACAGTTTTTACTTTTAAAGTCACAAACAATATAATTTTTCTACATATTTCAACAATAGTCTTTAATTAACATCATATAAAACTTTTCAAACAACGTTATCAGACACTAATTTTTACTTTTTGAGTCACTTAAAGTTACATAACTATAACACGGTCTTTGTTCCATACATTTATAAAAAGGTACCTTATGGAGGTCAACAACTAGTACATCAGTACAATCAATCAATTTCTATGATTTACATTTTGAAAAACGCTTTCATTAATCTCTATTATTATTTTAATACTTAATAATTACGAAAATAATCAGTTCTTTCTTAATAATCTTATTTAAAAACAACAAATACAATATAAGCAAAGAAAAGGTACCTTATGGCTCAGTTACATGACTTTACTGATTTGTCTGTTCTGAACGCCTTTTATTACAAAAAAAGACACCGCCACGTACCTACTTGGTTTCTGTGACCTGTCTCACCACAGTATGAGCATTGTAGGCGTTTACGTCTCGGAACAGACTGCAGACCACTGGAACTGGGCTGAGACTGAGGAGGAAGCACTTCGGGAAAGGCTTGCAAAGGAAGCACTTCGGGAAGAGCTCCCAAAGGATCTTCATCGCGAGATACTGTGAGTTGAGGTGTAGAGCAACAAGTTACGACAAGTATTTCTAACATTTTTTTATTACAGCGCCATAAAGTACCTTTTGTAGTAAACTTTAGAAGCATATTATTCAGCCTTTAATTCACCTATAGTAATAATAAAGATAGGCAAAGACGTGTCGTAACGTATATTTTACTAAATAGGAATAATAAAAAAAACGCCATTTTTACCAATTTTTATACAACATTGAATATCTCCGTAACTAGAAACCTCCATAAGGTACCTTTTCCCGTGGAACGTCACATATATCGTCGTAAGCTGTCTAGTATTTATATTTATTTATATAAAAATATCTACATTATTTAGAGGCGCGTTCATTTTTAAATTGGTTTACATCCACTTGATCGAGTTCCAAGTTTAGGATCGAAGTATTTATCGGAGTTCGTAATCCAGTTATTGAACCTTAGTTAATTTGAACCTTTTAATCGCATCGAACCCTGTTTGCGCTTCTGACGTCATTATATTGATCCATTTAAAGGGTAAATTGTTTTTGGAGGCATTGTGTCAATGGAATTTTGTTCAATTATTCGATGAACACAATCTAGTTATTCATTTAAAATTTTCATCAATAATTTGACTACCAAAAGGTTGTCTGGAAGAGATCGCTTTTTAGTAGTAAGACCGCCTGTTGTTTACCGCTATCTAAAATTGTATTTGTCTTGTTTCCTTTTGTAAACTTTTATTGGTGTGCAACAAAGTATTGTTGTATTGTATTGTTGTAAAACTCGACTACAAAATTGTACTGAAAATGGAGACGGGTCATTATTTTAGGAAAAATCTTGACTGCGCGATGCAGGATTTGTGCGGGTGCGCGGCGCCACCCGTAACTACAGCGCTATTGGTCAAACAAATCTTTGCCCGTTCATCACGGCGAAACGGCTGAACGGATTATTACCAATTTTGGAACAGGGATAGCTGGACATCCGAAGATGGATATAGGATACTTATTATCCGTCTCCGGTAAAGAAAAAATACGCGGACGAAGTTGGCACCTTCCAGATTTAATATAATCCTTTTTTGGGCTCAACATTATTTCATGAGTATTGTTCAAAGGTGCCTATTGTCTACCATTTATAAATTAAGGTTTTTAATTGTAAAATTTTTCTTGTTGGTGTGCAATAAAGAATTGTTGTATTGTATTTTTAACGGTCTTTATACGCGCCGCGAGCCAAGGTAATAGCGGTATACTCCATACTCCGCTTTTGTTAGGTCTAAATTCGCCCACGATTCATAGCGGCACACACCCGTCATGATTATACTGTGATGTAAGCAATTTGCACAAACAACCAATAAAATACAGTTCTCACGCCGCTTTGCGAAGATCAAAGGAGTGAACCTTCTACCTTTGTGGCTAAAAGTAGAAGTAGGAGAACCTAAAGGCTTTTTTCCATAATTAAGAGCCTGTTGACAATGCCCTAACGTAAGGGTACGCATCCCTAAACCAATTTGGAATCGAAGAGAAAAAGTTCGAACCCTTTTTAATCACATGACCAAACGTTCTAATTCGCTGTCTTTGTTAATTACATCTTAGTCCCGCGGAGAAGGGAGGAGAAGGGAGGAGGGGGTGTGGAGCTAATGTGATAGAAAAGAAGGGACACAAATGGACATATTTGATTGACGAGGTTGTAGGGGCTACTGAGCTAGCGCTCCTGGGTTCTAATCCTGAACGGCAAATAATTGTGTGATGATATAAATTTATGAAACATGTAATGTCTCATTTTTTTATGTGGGTAGGTCCCCCAGGTAGCTCCTTTTTCAATATTTTTTTAAGCTTTGGTCTTTGTATTTAGGGCTTAAATTGTGTGATGAGTTCAAATATTTATTAGGCGCTTACTAATCAGACTGTACAAGAGCTAATTACAGCCACTATATCTCTAATTTGAGCTGTATAAAGGCTGTTTAAGTGAAGAAGGAAAATAAATTCAGAAAATATTTATTTATTTATTTATTTATTGAAAAACAGGTTACATAACATTACAGTTTACACCAATGCGTCATGAACCGAACAATGTTTATTTTGACGGCGAAACGGCGTGGCCACGTTGTTCCGACATCTCGGGTGTGGTTAATATGGCACACTAGCTGCGCCGCGCGTTGTTACCCGTTCATCTTACAGGAACACTACTTTTTTCGGGATATAAAGTAGCCTATGTGTTAATCCAGGGTGTCAGCTACCTTTATACCAATATTTATTAAAATTCGCCCAGCCGCTTAAGCGTGAAGAAGTAACAAACATACACATAAACACACTCAGGAACTTTCGCCTTTATAATATTAGTGTGATATGCATCTATACATAAATTTCGGGTTCGAATCCCGGCAAGGGCAAATATTTGTGTGATGAACACGAATATTTGTGCCTGGGTCATGGATGTTCTATGTATTTAAGTATTTATTTATCTATTTATTTATCTATATGTGTATGTATATCGTCGCCTATTACCCATAACACAAGCCTTCTTGAGCTTAATTTGGGACTAGGTTGATTTGTGTGAAGTTGTCTGATATTTATTTATTTATTTATAAATAGGGTTCGGTTTAATAATTATAAAAACGGTATAAACTCACGTAAAAATTGTTAGGAACGGCCCGACATGTTCCGAACTCATTTGGAGTTCTTCATCAGGGGTAGCTATCCGTGCTGCTGCGCGACTCGCGACCCACTCATGTCTCACGATAGTTTTTATAACATTAGGTTTCGGTTTCATTCTAAAGTATGACTGATGCTAGTGATGCTTTGAGATAATTCTCCAAAGGACATGAGTGAATTAAAAAGGTCGGAACTTTTAATGAATGAAAGACTGATGGATAAAATAAAGAAGCTACATAATTTTAGCGATCGATGAGTCCCCTTTGACTTAACTGTACTAAATTGGCTCCCAATAAAAAGGTCAAAAAACCCCTCAAAGGGGTTTCCCAGTTCCAGCTCACAGCCAATACCTTATAACCTAAAGCTTTTAAAGCAAACGCGAAATTCAGAGTTAATTAATATCACATTCTAATATCTCCTTTGTGAGCGGCCATTTTTACCCTAAACCAAACACGAAACGACATGTCACCGTTTACAATCTACATCCACATACGACCATTTAGAATAAGCAACCGAAGTCCATGCGTCACTCGGATTATAAAAGTCGTAAGCGGCTTCGATTTTCATAGGCGCTTAAGCTATTGCGTTATGTAATGTTTGGAAGTCCGTACGTAAAAACCCCTTTAACTTATGATGAATTAGCGATCTACGTTTTATGTCTCCCGTTATCTCGCCTCCCTCCCCCCTTCTCCCCTTTACCCTTTACCTCCCAGTGGGAGGGTGCGTCAATATGATGGAATTAATATGAGCGAAAAAAGTTTCGAGTTGTGAATTAAATAGAATTGTTTTTGTGTTTTAATTAGCTGTTTATATGTTTGGGTATGCTGAGTGCCTTACTAGGATACTCGTATGTATTTTCTGTTGATCTGAAAGTATGTCGAACTAATTCTGTATCTAGTAACACATACAACTTATTAATTCATTTAAGTAGATTTTGCTCAACGAGCGAGCTAAGCTCTTTCGAATGTTCTATAATAACATAAAAAAGTTAAAAACACGCAAACGTACTCCTCATAATATTTCGCAATGAAATATATATTTTTCAGTGCAACTATTACTGCCACGTAAATAATAAACAATCGATAATTTCCTAGTGAAATAATAAACAAAAACTTACATATTAAGGGAAAATCTTACATAAATCGACATAGTCTCAAACTAAGTACTTGCTTGCTTGTACTAGACGACGATATACATAATATACTTACAAATACATAGATAACATCCCAGGCACAAATAGTCGACTTCACATAAATATTAGCCCTTGCCGGGATTCGAACCCAGGACCGGCGGTTGGCGGCTGGCAGGTGCAATACAAATATTTATAGGTACCTACTTCTGGGTAAAATCTACACTACTAATGAGCTATTTAATAAAAAACACCGTCCGTCAATAAATTAAATTTAATATCGCCTGAAAACGTAAACAAAAAATGAAAACAATGAGCACCCTAAGCCACGAAAAACTCCTCAGTCATGTATCGGCTGAACCTCGCTAAAAACTTGGGCCTGATACGGGAGATGTTTAGATATCCCCCATCATTCACTTATCCCTATACTTGTGTGGGGCGCTATAGAAAAACATTGACGTAAAAAGGGTGGTTTCGGAGGTCCGAATGACCGCTGAGTAGGGTCAGGATAACGACGTTATGTGTTGATCAATTTTAATGTGTAACGTCACTGGCGGTTTTAATTGTGATCTTGTGTTTTTTGAAAATAGAACGTAGTTTTATTTTCGATTTAAGAGAGAACGTTCGAATTTCGAATCATTCCCGTCGATTTTCATTCGATTCGTTTATTTCTTCGGTGTACTGGCCAGTAAGTGAATTTATTTTCGAATGTCGAATTCTCGATTGTCATTTGTTTTAAGTAAAGCGGTTGTCAACCTTTTTTCAGCAATCATCGATTCTATTTTTATAGACCTTTCCAGTGTAGTTTTTTCGCTCTTATCGTTTGATTTTCTTTCGTAATTTTTAATTGTTTTACGAAAACAATTTAAATTAACGAACTAAAAGGTGTAAAAGCAACGTTTCCAACCCCCATTTGTAAATGTCTCCCGATTCTAATGAATACATTCTGAGCATGTATCGCTAAAAGTTTGAAGAATCGCGCCCGCATCGGGTCAAAGAAGTTGTTAATTCGGGTTCGTAATTAGCGGGATGTGGGGAGCGACGCTTTTAGGGGTTTCCTTTTATATCTTGTGCAAAAAAGAGTTTATTTTAAAAGCAATCTAGTGAATTATATTTTAACGAGGAGTTGAAATGTAAATAAACCGTTAATAAGATTTATCATATTAAGTTAATAAAGAAGACCAAGGATATCTTCTGTCCGGGCTTAAAAATGTTAAATTCTGATCTTAATTAGGATGTGGGGAGCGTCCGTATAAGTAAATTGAACTTATTATTTTTGTATATTATTGCACACGTATACATTAAATAATAAATAAAACTTTAAATTATTTTAAAAGTGTAATTGAAAGAAAGAAAGAAAGAAGATAGATGTAATTACTAATTACACATTAAAATCATATAGAAAACATGGTAATAGTATTAAAAACAAACACCCGTAGCACCGTAGCACTTGTAGCGTGCTACGAAACAACTCAACTCACCTCCATGTAAAAATTCCTGATTTTCATAATCTCGGCGTAACACACTAATTTCGTTACTAGACCGTCCATTAAATCACCAAAAAGTCACTTAAAATAATCAATCACTAACCTAATAAAACAAACAAAAAGAACATCGAAATTCAAACTAAAAGTACGAAAGAAAAATAATTGAAGAGCGTTCGAAATTCGAATTGGTTATTTTTTTAATTCGCGCGCGTTGACGTTGTCTCGTCAAAAGCGCGCGTCCAACTAACCGGCACAGATAACCAACATCTCGCCGCCTTATCTCCTCATTACCATACATGTACTCCCATACGCAGTTCCCATACTATCCTCTGTCCCACTCATTTGCATTCCAAGAAAGCGTATGCAAATATGCATCTGAGAATAGTCGATATTTAAAATCGGCTATCAATTCGTGAAACAGGTTACGTAAATGTGATGCGCTATTGTGATCCGAATTTAAGAGATTCGATTGAAGGGACGATTTAAAAACGGGGGAAGATTCTTTTGCATTCAACTTAAAATTTACCTTGTCATTTGGGTCTTAAGGTGGATTGTAGATATTTCTATTGTGTTGAGAAATTACGTTTTTGGATTAGAACTTTCGGTTTTCTTTAAGATAGGATTAGGGTCGCAGGGCAGATGTCAACGGCGTATTGATTTGGATTCGGAAATAGATTTTTTCAAATCTGTTTAGAAACATGTGCACGCATTAATGTCGACATTTGTTATTGTTGCGATTGTGTTGCAAAGTATGTATGATAAATTACGTTTCATATTCAAAAGACTTCTTAAAGGTTAAAGGATTATTATTACGAAATTGGAGGTATTAGCGTATTATGCGATTCATACGTCATAAAATATATGAAATGCGAATTGTGGATTTTGGTAGCATTTGTAACGAAAAATTCCTGAAATATTCGGCAACGGAATATTTAATTACTAAACACTTCGATCAATCAACCCTTGCCGTGAGAATGCCCCCAAGAAATAAGGAAACTAATTATTATTCGCATATTAAGTACCGAACCGGTACGAAATAATGTTAATAATTATTAAAAAAACATATTTATAATGTCACCCATTACCATATGCAGATTCGTGATTCGAGAATAAATCATAGAACAATTGAAGGGTGAATTCGAATATCGGATTCGATCTTCTAAACTGGTTTATTTTAAATGTGTTCCATTTTTTCTTTTTAATTTATTGGGCTATTTAAGGGTGAGTTCCGATCTTTCGATGGATTGATGGTAATGATTTGCATGTATTAGTCGGTGAGAACTGTAGGTTAAGGGTCGGATGTCAGATTTATGTTCTACGGGTGATTGGGTTTTAATGTTCTTTATATTGGTGCTTCGTCTTGGGTGTGACAGCTGTACTTGCATAGGAGCGAGTATGGAAATTAGAAAGTATGGGACTGGCCAGTGTGAGATACTTTTTCAGATACTAATATTTTTACTTTATAGATCAGCTATTTTGTTCAAGTAAAGTTCTAGAAAGTTGTTTAGTACATTATTAAGGATTAATATGGAATATTTTATATGTTAAACTAACAACGTTTTATTAACAATTTAAACGTTTATTATTGATGAAAATCGAATTTATTTTCGATTTTATGAGATTCACCAGCCCCGCGAGGTATTACCCGCCCATCCCACGGGAATATTACATTTTTTCGGGATAAAAAGTAGTAATTGTCAGCTAACTTCATACCAAATCAAAAGTGGTCCAGCCGTTTGAGCGTGAAAAAGTAACAAACATACACATAAACATATCCACAAACTTTCGCCTTTGTAATATTAGTGTGATAAAACCAGGAAAATCTATGTAAGTAGTTTTTCTGGTTGTACTCTATACAGCATGTGTTAAGCTAGATGAAAAGTGAAAACGATCTGCATAAACATTTTGTAATCGATTCTTGTTCTAACATTAAATTTCTAGCTCATTCGATTAATCAGTACATCTCCAAAATTACACACGTTTCCATACACATAATTATTCCGGAGAAACCGGACGCAGTCTAATTGATTACACATCGCTACAATTACCAGGTCCCTATCACCGAAAACGTGATACGCGGAGCGTGGAAAATATCGCTCGAAAATAATGGACACGGTAGATAAACCTTTGAAATTCACCAACGACTTATTTCACACACATGGCCACCCTGTCCAAAAAAATACGGAGAAAAAGAAACATTCACACTAAAAAAATAAAGTTGAAATTCCGCCGGCTAAAAAAGTTTAGTCCAGGTGATATAGCCAAAACGACCGCTAGATTTCAAATCTGATAATGAGTGCTTATAAAAATGCTTTATTCGTAATTTATTTATATTAATTAAATACGCCGCTAAGTGTACCGTGACGGGTTCAACGGACGGTCCCGTTTTGATAGAATGCAGCTGAAGATAATTAAAATTTGGGATTATTGTTAATAAACATGATTACATTGGTTAGTGGCCGAGACGGTTCATGGCAGCCATTTTGTGATACCTCACAGGTAATATTTTGAGCACTATTTTTTTTCACTAAATCTGAATTTAGTTATAAAACTATGATATTTAAAAGTCGTATGGAGCATTAAATCAAATCGGTTTTCAAAAAGCAAGTAAATCTAGTGTTTTAAAGTTGGTAACGAATTATCGTCCGGCAAATCTTTGAACGACGATGAGTATCTTGACACACGGTTATAAAAAATATAAAATATTAACAAAAACCTAAATTTAACTCCCGTACAATCAAGTTAAATATATGATACATTTTTTTATATGATTTTTATATGGTACATTATGGAACAAAACAGCATACAATTCTAGTTTCAACTGTCATAGACTAGATTCTAGTCACTAGAAAATAAGTTAAGTACTTTGGACCAGCAGCAAGCACATGATTCTAAATTTGAAAATACGAATAATTTATAATTCGTTATGATTACCACTAGCTTCATATAGCATTCTACTTCAATTATTTATAAATAGAGTTCAAAATCTTAAATATCCAAACATGTGTAAACAATTACAATTAATTATAATGATACGTATTCATTGTCCGAATTCTTAAGAAGTCAACGATTTGGTTATCGTGTGACTGTACAGTGTTTTATGTAAAAACATCATATGTTCTATTTCACTCGTATCTACTTAAATCATTTTAGAGTAAATGAAATGGATTAGTGTTTTTTTACCGCTTCATGATAATTGCTCTTTTGATTACCGAATTATAAAAATAACGTCCGTATGAGTTTTTATTTGATACTGATTACGTTATTTTGAGACGTTGGCAATCATAAAGTAGCTGTATATTTTCATCAACGAATAAAAAAAAGAGAGTATCACACTTTTTTTCTATCCCGAGTGTTCAATAGGAAATTTAAGGTAAATGCTTCATTGTTTGACACCTTCATTTCAATAGTCTACACCAACCCCATGGTAACAACCAGCTCGGTTACTATTCACTTAAGTTGTAGTTACTTGCTATTGGACCAAGCACAAGGGATGTCAAGTATTATCTATCTTTCAGGCACAGAAGTCCACTGCTGAACATAGGCCTCTCCCATAGCTCGCCACAAGATGCGATCCTGAGCAGACCGTATCCATCGACTCCCTGTGACCCTAACGAGGTCCTGCCACCTAGCATGAGCCGTTCCACGCAGCGCTTTCCTACACGTGGTCGCCATTCCAGGACTTTGCTGTCCCAATGGCTAGTGGTAACGGGTAGGCAAGCTCTAGGATACTTGAAGTAATGGTGATCGGAACACGTCACGACATTCTAATGACTAATTACGACATCCTGCGTTAAAGGTGTTAATTCGATCGGCGGGTTAATTGTTTATTTTTGTGGCGGAAATCGCTAACTATACGCTTCCTGTGCGATATAATAGCCACTGATATGACTGCAATAATTCATATATAAAAGGGCATATGTGTTATTGGAATTATAATAACTTATACCGTTTTGGCTTAGTGTTACTGGACTAAAGTGTTATCTGAATCGGGACGACGAATTTTATTCATCCACAAAATATTTGTATGATATTTTTATATTGTATTTAGTTTCGTGATTAGTCATTTAGAGCAATGATTTAAATAATAGGGCACCCATGTTATTTAAGGACAACCATGGAAACATAAATTTATAAATTACTAGCGACCCGCCCTGGCTTCGCATGTACTATACATATAAACCTTCCTCTTGCTCTATCTATAAAAAATGCATCAAAATCCGTTGCGTAGTTTTAAAGATATAAGCGTACATAGCGGCAGACAGACAGGAAGCGACTTAGTTTTATACTATGTAGTGACAATTAAGTACACATATGGTAAATAACTTACTTGGAAAAATTATTTTAACCCCTATGAGCTATTATTATAAAATTCGAGTTATGGCGTGTATTTTTATCCCATCATTGCTAAAGAGCCTTTAAATTATTTCTACCTCATTTACAATCAGAAAGTGCCTCTAATCGCCTTTAAAAGCTTTAAGAATCCAATGCACCCCATCTCAATCTACGCACATTCAAATTGCGAACGAAACCTCATTACTGCGAAATATAACCTCTATATAGCCTCTATGGCACCCATAAATAACCTAACGGCGCGCATATTTCAAAACAAGAAAAAAAAATAACACATAAAATTTCTTTGCGCGGGGTCTAATATTAGTGCGCGTTTCCATTAACGGTTAGACGAAGGACGGTCGGGTTTTGGGGTGACGGTCGCGGTAACGATATTTTTAAACATGTAGGTGTATTGAATTGACTTATAGGTGTTTTCATTATTAAACTACTATTTTTATATTGAAATTATCCGAATACTTGGGATTTAACGCTCCATCAATAGAGTTAGTTTATGATTGTTTTAACTTATTAAGGTTTTACGAAAACGTCAGTTGCAAGCTAAACTGAACTTATTGGACGATTGCAAATTATAGGCAAATTTATTAGAATCACGTTTTTTAAACCCTTTAACGCATTCTGAGAGCGCATCAGAACAAAACATCGTTAAATTATTCTTAAAGCCAAAACGTCATGATATTACGTGACCCTCGCCGTGCCGTGAGACAACGCGAACGCGCCCAAATGCGTCGCATAGATTTTTGCATTACTTTAGTATGCAAATGTCCCGGTATCGCGACTGTAAGAGCGATTCGAATTATTTTTTACGACGCCTTCGAGTATTGAGGCCTGCGCCGGAATAACCCCCCGGATATATTGACTTCGTAAATTTTGAATGAAGTTCGAAATTTAAAATTTGAAAATTCCAAATTGGAATGTCTTGTGGCTTGATGGATTTTTCTTTTTATTTTATGCCTGTACTTCTATCTTTAATACGCAAAGGGGTTTGGTGCGTTATTTTTGAGGCGTATCGTTTCTTCCAAAATGTATCCTTACCTATTTAAATGGGTGTAGGTCCCTTTTTAAATTCTTAAAATGACTTGGCCTTAGTCAATTATATTATACTTTTGTAGGTATAGATGAATGAAATCTGCCGTCATAACGAAAAAGGGCACATCTAAATTTTTTTGTGAAATTGAGTTAGATACATATTCGGAAAGAGGAAAAAAAGGCGCAACCGTCTATATTTTATTTTTATTTTCACAAAAAAATGTTAGATGTGCCGTTTTTCGTTATGACGGCAGAAATAAATTTTATGTATAATTTTCATAAGTTAGGCGTTATAGTCGACCAAATTATATTCTTCCCACTGCTAGTTAACGTTAAGTTAACTAATGATAAAGATATAATGTTGTAAAACTCAAAACTACAAACAATCTGAATAATTACTTAAAAGGAAGAAAATAAAAACAAGATAGCAATATCCACTAAATTATCTCCCCAACGTATTTAATCCCCGAAAACATTTAGGAAATGTACGGAAAAATCTGATTAGCTCCGATGATATATCGCCGCGAATTCCGCCTTAATTTGAATATCAGACGCGTTATTGAAAAGAAAAGTTTCTGAACGCGCCTTAATGGTTATTGCCTCCCTGTCTTTAAAAAATAGCTCAGGTGTCTGTGGAACGATATTTAAAAATGAAATTCTAATTTCGAATTTCATTGTAACGTTTTTATTATTACCCCGGAACATTGCGATTGCCTTTTAACCGTTGGTATTTTGAAATTCGAATTCGGAACTCCATGTAAACATTTTATATAAATTCAAATTCGACTCGTCATTTGTTTGCAACGTGTTCTTAATTCAAACATCGAATATCGAACGGAAGCGGAAACGGCGCTGATTCTAATTTCATACGAAATATCGCAACGTTTCTATTGATAAAATTCGTGTCGACATTGTATTGAACGGAAATTAACGATAGTGTATAATAGGACACTGTAATCATACAGAAAACGTTCGAATATAGGAGATAATGACATGTTCAGTTGTTGAGGTTAACTAACTGTTGCATGTCCCGTAAACTGAGCTATTCATATTTTTGGCATATTGTCATAGAATGATGGCAGTCGTCTAAAATCTAAATATAATTAGTGGCTAACAAGTAGGCGAGCTACTTTATGGGAAGTTGTAATATCTTAGCATATAGTCACTGATAGTCAGCAATCTCGATGGACTATACCATAACATGTTAAGAACCATACGTTAAGAATAAAAACGTTTGTATGATAAAAGACACCCACTCAAGCACATAAGAAGAACACGAGGTAAACAAGTTTCTTATTTTGACAATATGGCGATCCATCAATATTTTCTGTAACTATGTAACCCCTAACATTATCATAATTAATAGGTGCCAAATACCAAGGACTCATAAAATTTGACTATCCAATATTTTCCGTTACAAGACATCCTAAAATGAAAAAATCCTTTTCCCTTTCCACATACGTTCCGACTCTCATTTTCTAATATCGCTACGATCGCAAAAAACCTAACAAACACCGAAAGCAATCGCAATTTGATCTCCGCGACTTTTATTAGCACCCCAATACGAGTCAAAGCGACATTACCAGTAATCATGCTTTATGAGTTTCCAGAATACGCCCCCATCGGCGACACGTTAAAAAGTTAAATTGTGCGTACTTATTGGCTCCGGTGTGTTACCGGTTTTTTATTATTATTAGGTTATTATGTTATAGGTTTTTTCCTGTGAAGAGGTGCTTGTGCGGCTTAATAAATGTCGAGCGATTTTAATTACGATTTTCATTTCGGGTATTGGCATGTAAAAAGCAGATATTTTTGGTAATGTTATCAAGCTGCAATCCGGCATTTAATTTTATGTATATCCTATAAATATCGGTGTCTAATGATAATGACTATTGGCTGGAAACAAAACCTTACAGAAAACCATCGATAAATTATCACACAGTCCGATACTAAATCTGATAAAAAATATCACCACGCCGTACAGAATGGAGCCTCAAGACGCATTCAAATTAAGAACGCCTATAAAAAGTAAAACTAGTGCTGCGACATCGTTCGAACGCATTCATAATCGATCGATTATACCGCAAGACACAGGGAGGTCCGACGGAAGGATTACACGACTTATTACCATACGTAATTTGTGAGCACATCTGTCTCTGCACGTGGGCGAGAATCTTCTCTTATTGTTCAAATATTTATTGTGAGTTTATGAGTAATACGGAAGTTAAAGATCGTGTTTATAGATATTATTGTCGTTCAGATTGGGGTGGCGCGTTGGGTCGATTCTCGAAACTAAGTTTGATAAAGACGGTTACGTCTCGAATTCAATTTGAATTCAGTTCTAGAACGCATAACGATGTTTATTTGTTTCATAGTGGACATTTAAGTTTTTTAAATGCGGGTCTATGGAGGTTGTGTGCCAGCTACAAATCAATATGTTCGATTCGAAAATCAAAAATTCAAATCGTCTGGAGACAAAGCGTCGGCTAATGAGCCAATAACTCGCGACACAATGGACCGTGGGCGTTCCGAATTCGAAATTATCTCGAAAGAATATTAATGCAACACTTATTCAAATACAGACCATATTCGTGTCGGTTAATTTGAATGGTGACAGTTCGAAAATCGAATGCGTAGATTTTTAACGGACTTTTAAGTAGGCTGTCTATCTCTGCAATAGCCGTATGAATCATTTAGTTAATACGGAGGAAATATGAAAAGCCAGGTTCTTGTCACACTGGATCTCCGAATGTCTGAACTAAGCAACAGATAGAGTAAATACATATATACGCATAAACATCCCATGCGCGCATTAATTAGTTCAAATAATACCAGACATCATCGTATTCAAATTTGGATATTTTTTTTAATGAATCGTTTTATTAATTCAACTCTATATTGTCCTTACTTCCTGTTGTCAGCTTTAATGAATGACATGTGTTTGAATTATTATGTTATTATTATATTTAGGTACTTATGTATAATTGTTCTAAGGGGGATGTGATTGGATATGGGTTGAATCGAAGTTTAGAAATTAATTAAAAAAGTAAGTCGAATTAACTTTCGAATATTGAGATTCTCACCTACATCGTCCATCTTACGGTCCCTACGCAACGTTTTCCGATACGCGGTCGCCAGTGCAGCAATGGACGTCTTTTGATTGTCATGATGATGATTTGTTGTAGGTAGTAAAATAAGATATTGCGAGTGCGATCATTTAAATTTAAATACCGCGGGGTTTTCGGTGCACTAATGATTTGAAACTAGGCGTCAAATCATCTGTGCATCAAAAACCACGGGGTAAGACAATTAAATTGTTACCACAGACAATGTTAAAGTCTTTCTCACATATTAAAGCTTGAAGAGATTAATAGACATTATTCTTAATGATCGCAATAAGTCTATCCAGTATCATTTGGACAATCCAAAGCAAATCATAATAAATACCTTTTTCGAAATTACTCCAAATATCGACAAAAACCGACCGAATCGGCCCGGCCGGTCCCTTTGTCTCACCTAATGAGTTTTTAAGTCGATTATCATTTTTCATAGAAAACCGCGTTTAGTGATGTATCGCTGGGATCAATCATGGCTGAATGGTTATTCCGAGGTCTGTTCTTATCGCGCTGTCTTGTTCTATCATATACATTTTCATGCAAGAGCTAGAGGGACGGCACGATTCAAAGTTTGAATTTCGAACGTCAGAGCATCTTTGATGCGAGGTTGGGATTGGATCGAAGGCTCTTATTAGTTGTAAACGGAAATTGTGGTCTAAATGATGCGTGACGATATAATAATATTAAATATTAGACAAACTCATACAAATATGGTCCCAAATCTTGAGCTTGAGGCTTGTGTTATGGGAACTATCCCTAAATACCATGTCACACAAATATTTTTGTATCGATCTTGCCGGGATTCGAACCTAGGACACTACCACAGTAGCTGCACTGCACCAGCCACGTCATCAAAAAATATTTTATTTTGTTGATGGTTATGGAACTGATGATCCGCAGTGTAAAGATTCATGACTGAAAGCTAGAAACAGGAAGACGCAAGTGGTGTATGCCTCTCACAAGGCCGTTCGTTATGTTAAGCCCTCAGGGAGACCTATGTTCAGTGAACGCTTTTGATGATGATGATTACTAAGCACACAAACAAGCTTGTTGACTTGGATGAAAATAAAGATTTCTTAACTTAAAGAAAGGTGTATTAGTTCTAAACAAAGCAGTGTGGTTGCCCCTTAAAGTACCTTGGGTTTTTTTTACATAATAAGTAGTTGTTTAAGGAACAATTTATCCGTATACAATGTTGTATAATAATCTATCTTTATACGTATACAATACTCGATTGACCGCCATCACACGATTATTCCAATATGCCAGATGTTTCTGGCCACAGCCTAATACCTGGACAACGCGTTTCGACCTCACAGCCAACTGTCAAACATGACACTTGTTCCAATTCGGCCCCTTTCGAAAAGGTCCAAATCCAAAATAAACTGTTAAAAGCCCTCGGTTGTCCGCATTCCATATTCAAACGTATGAATGAAGTATTGTTTTAAACCGTATAATGAACGTTCCTTTTTCAAAAATCGTTAATCGAGCTCTTTCACTTCATTCGCTCCGCTTTATTTTTAATTCGATTGTAGTTCCAACTGGAATTGAATGCAATTCGATTTTTGAATCCCAATTGTTTTTTCTGACGGCGTAACTCAATACGAATTAACGGATTTCGAAAACGTGTCGGACGTCAAGCTTTGTGCATATTTTAAAATTAGAATGCTTTGTTTTAGCATTGCGGGATATAATATTATGCAAGGCCTAGTGACGTGCTAATGTGATGAATGAATCGAATTATGTAATAAATAAATAAAATAGGAATTACCTCGAAAAGACACAGCATCTTCAACTCGTTAACGTACCTGGAATCAAAGTAATAAGAGTTAAAGCGAGACGAAAAATGTGTAGTTAAAAGCGGATTCGATGTTCGAATCTTTTCTCAACTCTCGAAGAAAATGGCAATGAAAAGCTTATTTTTCCACATAAGACGGGGCGTGCCCGGTCCGGGCACGCCTCGTGACGTGGAGCCTTCCTTCTAAAGAATAGAGACCTTTTTCCAATAACATTTATCGGTTTTCGATCGGTTCCAAACGCCTCACTATCTTGCAAGTCGCCGAACGCCTTCTTAGCGCCCAAGAAACCACCAAAAACGCCTTTAAATGGGCATCAGAGAGTCTAAAATCGTTCGTGATACTACGCAGTAAAACATATTGATGTGGTATCGGTTTTCCATTAGGGCGTTCAAGCGGAGTTCGACCGTATTTTTCTCAGCTAAGGTTGAGTTTCACGCGTGTATGCTGTAAGGAATGTATTGACGTGTTATCGGAGATGGTTTTGTCCCGTTCTTTCTCGCGTTTTTCCCGTATGCGCGTCCCGTTCACCGGCGCAGCGGGCGCTGAGATGTACAAGGCGATTCTTTGTTCGAAATGTCTGCGCATTTCTTATCAAGTTGATGATATCTTATAAAATGTCTTTCGTGTCGTGTAACATGAGTAATAAATCGCAGAATTTCTTTGTTTTACAAGGTTTTATTGCATTGTTATTACGCATACATGCAAAATTGCAGTACCTACTTGACAAATAAAAGAGTCTAATTGAATTTTATTTGAATATTAAAACGAGTTCGTTGAATTCATAGTTTCTCATAAAAGGTCATCGAATGTATATTACGACAACAAAATAGAACTGAAACTTTCGAAATATGAATTTATAACGACAAACTATTGACAAACATTTTTAAATTTCGAACGTCAAACTTAATTCCTAAGCAGGTGCATAGATGAAGCGTCGTAAGTCTAAAAATACAATTTTCAGAGTCGGTAAGTTATAATTTTTATTATGTTTTCTTATTCACTGGAATATTTGTGTAGCGTTAGCATGTTATTCCTGTACAGATAGAAATAACTTCTCAAAACATAAATATGATACATGTGGCGTCTCAATCGTGAGTTTTGTTTGATTTTTGTATGGAGATTTATTTATGTTATGATTATATGGATATATCTCGACGGTAATTAGTTATTCGGTATTAACGGTCTCAGTTTGTTTGTGAATAAAATCTGGTGCCACATTTTATTTATATTAGAACAGGCTCAGGACTATAACTCCAAAAAAGGTGGATATATACCGACTTCAAACTTTTGTGAAGTCGTATAATAGTCGTATAAACATTAAACAACAAAGAAAATATTTTATATTCTGTAAATGACCTGTTGTCGTTAAATGTGTTACGGGTGCCCAGTTGCATGTACAGTCATTAATTTTAACGGTGTTTGAAGTCGTGTAATAGTTTAATAATTAGACAAAGTGAGGCTCTGTAGCTTATTACAGCAGTTAGCAATCTTGTAGAACCTTAGTTATTTTAAATAATGTCAGAGTTTACTTATATTTGAGAAAATGTATTGATTATTAAGTGTTATTTTAAAGCTGATCGCATAATACCGGCATTCCTTGCAAAATGCGTCGCAATCGTGCTATTCGTTGCTGTACCCGTTTAAATTTTGTATTCATCTTGTATATTTCAAGTACATCTGAACTCAATGCCATGTACATTTTGTTATAATTAGAGTAGGTATCCCAAGTATCAAGTAGCTATCAATAGTATCAATTAGTTTTAGGTGCAATCCAGTAAAACTGAAGCGTGAACTATGAATTTAAAACGGTACCTACTTTAGTCTCTCAGCAACCCACTGCTGGGCAAAGGCCAACCCGATTATATCACATCACAACGGCACAGCTTCAATCATCTTTATTGCCAATAGTCTGTTCAGCCATAACATTAATAAGCCATATCCGTTAACCTTTCATACAGACTGCACGTGTTAACAACGGCTCAGGTCAAAATCAACCCTAATGCTTGAACGGAAAATACAAGTTAGTTGTACTGTTGTGCGATGTTTTGGTACAGTTCAGATGAATCTGGATCGATGAATGAAATCAATAGCTGCTGTGGAATTTATCTCAAGGATTATTAGGTTTTTTCATTGGCGGCTGAATTAGGTTAATAATTATAGGTTTGTTGGTTAGAAGTGTAAATAAAGTGGAAAGTTTTTAAAACGAATTTAAAGATCGTTTATTAAAAACGACTACTTTGACGAGGAAACAAAATTGCTTACGTTTAAAATATATATATAAAAATGGCCGTTTGACGGAGTAAATATAGTATTGCGTTCGTGTAACACCCGCTCATCAAAGACAAAAAGGCCTCTAAACCAATAGCCCTCAAGTGGTCAAACTAACCAACAGTTAACATAAACTGCGAACTATTGACCCTCGTTAGCGCGATAGAGCGTGGTACAACCGTAATCCCGGATTATCCCGATAAAACACCTCTTGACCGTCACTTACGATCCTCGATTAAGGAGTTTGAGTGACTAACTACTGGGCTTAAAGTGTATTACCATTTTTGACCAAGGGGAGCACCCAAAAAGCGTTATTTTTGCTAGCAAAAGCTGGACATTGGTTTGTGAAGTCTTGGATCCGTGATCTTAGAACCGGGGCTTAGTTTACACTTAAGTATTTCTTAAAGCGCCAGGAATTGCAAGTGTTTGTACTATTAATTTACTCAAAGAACATTTTATATACTTATGTCTATCAATCACGGTAATGTTTCTTAAACAGCCTTAGTAGTTGTAAGTCTTATTAAATATATGACAATAAACGCAATCATAACCGATATTCAAATTAAAACAACTCAAAAGCATTACAAACAACACGGAATAATTTTAGCAATGATCCGCTCAAAACCAGTCCGAACCGCTTTTATCCAGTGATCCCTTGTCTATCAGTCTATTAGACAAGATTTAATAAAGTATTTCAGAACTTAGCTTTTGTTTATTTTTCGTTGTGTTGCCTGTCTGTGAAGTTTCGCTTCCTTGTCTTTGCTTGAGTTGTTTAAAAAGTTGTGTCCAGACGCAAAAATAACAATCGAGAAGTGAAAACTTTCTTTATTGAGTGTTTTATTGTCAAAAATATAAAAGTATCTTCTTTCTTTGTGTTATCTTTTTATTTTCCAATACTATCACATTTTACTCTCTAAAAAATATAAAATATTTTTCTAGAGCAAAGTGATTTGCAGAATTTCATCTAACATTATCCAAATACGAATACAAATGGGGTAAATATATTCAAACCCTCCAGGGTCAGGTCGAGGGTGCCGGTCAACTCCCTCAACCGATACTATGAAGTATTTATTGAGCTGCGGCTGACCGAAAGTATTTTATTGTTTAGTTACACCCTTTTGCTATACGCCCTTTGTTTCTTGACCAGAGTTTATTTTATTGGAGTTTAAGACTTATGTGGTTTTGTTACGGTGTGCTTTATGTTTGTATTACTAATTAATTAGAATAATATTGTTTGACTAGTTGTTTTTTTTTATTATAAACATGTATACTGTTTTTTTTTAATACTTTTAAAAGACTTAGTAGCCAGTAGGAAAGCGAACCCTGGTTGGCTAACTCATGATTTAACTAATATGATTTGATTGATGTCTAATAAGCAACTAATTGATTCAGTGGTAGACCAGAATATACAGGAGATCCAATTCCCAATCAGTTTCCAATTAAGTCTATTAAAGGAATTTGCTTCTGAATCATTTCACTTTATTGTACGTTTATTAATTTCTCGTCAGCAAAGCTTCTGCTAGGTCGAGCGTTACTTATAGATATATGTAATATAAATGTATGTATTATGCTGTTATATAACGCTTGCGTTAGCCCCTGATCTATTTACTTTTCGTTAAAAACAACTCTGACATATTTCACACTACATATTGAAGGATATTTCACCAATACCAGAAAGTCGTAAATCACGTAGATTTCTTGTAATCGTCGTCCTACTGAGTTTGAAGTATTTTCATAATACTTCGATATCGAATAACCCGCTAATGGCCGAACGGCAGGTGCCGGGAATCAAACCCGCGACAGTTACGAGTCGCATCTGCTTCTATTCCTGTCTTACAATAAAGCAGTAAGATTACACTAGTATCATAGACACATACTGCGTTCTTCATTTGAATTTCGCTATGCAGTAATCCGTGGTTATAGATAAGTTCTAAACGTATTTATTAGTAGATGAAAAACATGATTCAAAAACTAATAAAACGTGTGGTCTGTCTGTCAATAGTTAATGCCACTAAATCGCGTTCTTTTTAACATTAATAATTCCAAATAAAAAACACAGAGGTACTGCTAGCATTGCGTGTTTAGTTTATAAGTATTATTATACCTAGATATAAAGAGAATCTGCATAGGTTTTTCAAAACGTTCATATTTCTTAACCACAAATGAAATAAAAACTTACTTAAAAAAATAACGCGTGAAATTACACAAATCGCACTTACTGCACTTTACCAGCCAATCACAAGTAACCGTAGATTAGCCGACGTTTAACCATAGATTAAGCTAACGCTAACCATCGATGGCATCTGACAATAGGTCTGCGGTCGCGTCCGTCGTTATCCGGGTTCGAATCCGTGCGGTTTAGGTTTAACGGTTTGATCGTTTGGTTTTAGATGTGTTTGCTGTTATATTGGCTTGGGAATGTTAGCACTTGGCAGTTTGTCGCTTTAAGATGCTTTATGTTAAATTTGATGTGATGTTAGTCCACGATTCTTCTGTTTATAATTATATTTATGTCGTGTTCTGACCAGGGACCGGAACCGGTTACCCTAACAAGGGTTTTTGATGAGGTTATTTTAGAAGTTGTTTTTAAAAACCCTTACATATTGTTAACCCTATGATGTGGTTGTTTCAATAATACGGTTACTGTTTTGTTGCAGTTAACGCGGTTACCGGTTACCTTAACTAACCTACCCCGTCCCACTAACCGAGTCTTTAGGGTATTGAACCGAGTTCAAACGAATGTGATCCTTAAGTAATGTGTTATTAGTTCAGTTTTTGAATAGCAGTTATAATAACTACTAACCCTAACTTAATAACCTTAACGTAAGGGTTTTTGAACGAGTTCTAACGAATATGATCCCTAAATTATGTCTTATTAGGTCAGTTTTTGAACAACAGTAACTCAGTAAATTTCTTATCTCTTGCAAGTCATAAACGTGTTTGGTTTGCGAGGTTTGTAACAATATGCTATAAAGCGACAATTCAGACAATATTCAACTTTAAGTCTTTGGTGTAGAAACTTCTTATGTTACCATGGTAGCGTTGCTTAGCTCGAGCGGCGAAAACAATGTGTTGTTTGTTTTTTTTCATATTTCATCTTTGCCTTTGCGGCTTGACAAATAACTGTAAGACGGAAAAAATAAAAGTTATTCGTTTATTTTTGCCGTCACCATTGTTATCACATATTGGTTTATCGCAAAAACAATTCACTATCATTTCCTTCAAACCCCGTAATACAGATTAGTATTGTTTCGATAAAAAAAATATAACAATTAATGCGGCATTCAGTTAAGGCACAACTGCATTTTAATTATTCTTAAAACAATAATAAATACCGCGTCTCAGTGTGCAGTAAATGCCAATACCCCGATAACAATAAACTAAAATAATTCTTAGCATTTCACTCATCCCTTTTCATCTAAGTATAATTATATTTAGGTTGATGTATGTGTCAATAAGGAACTTCAAATTATTCTAATCAAATTACACCCTTAAATTGTAAAGATAAGCAATATTATTGATGGTTCTGTGGATATTCTTATTATTCAAATTGATTTGAACAAGAATATTTCTTGTACTCTGTCTTGATTAAATCATGCTCCTTTTTTTTATTAATAGTTAAAAACGTAATAATTATAAAAATATTTAAACACTAAAAAAGTTTTAAGTAATTAATTAAAATGTTATGTGAAATAAAGTTAATTTTGTTATATTATGTATTCTATAACTTTTTTTTTAACTATAGAAAGAAAATTCTTTACACACAGACAGATGTCCTTTTGTCCGGATTTCCGGCTGGTCTCGCTTAGGGGTCACATTTCTCAACCGATTTATGAAGTTTTGTGAGGTCTAGGTTAGTTAATTATATGAAATATTTGTGTCGATAAAATTATTCGAAACTTGGTTCGAATAATTTTATCGACTTCGATTTGTAAACTAAGAAAAATAAAAAAAAACATCCATTTGGAAGAAAAAATTAAACTATTATAATCAATGGCATTTATTTGTATATATCAAAAATCCAGTTTACTGTTCTATCAACACACAACCAATTTAAAAATTATCTTTACATTAAAAGTTGTTACAGCAGTAATCAGAAAGTAAATTAACATATTATCATAAAATAAGTTGGCTCACTGAGTGGTCAAAATAAAAAACAAAAGAAAACTTGAAATCAAGCTAGCTTACGCACACAAACCATACATATTGTATTATAAGATATATATATGATTTCTATATATATAACACATATAATATTATAAATAAATATGAAATATTAAAATATATACCTAGGTTACCTATTATACCTTATTAAAATTTCAACAAGGGTCAATATGTTCTGCCAGCATCAACGCGATTTCTATAATAATACCTTTAAAAGTATTTACCATATTATAATCATGCTATGTTCATAAAATAAACTAAAATTTGGGTGTGTAAATAATTTACTAGAATAGTCATTTTTTTATCAGATAACAAAAATAGTAAGTTTAATTATACTACTAAAACCTTAAAAATATCATCATCACAGTTTAACATGCATAATCAGTCTTAATAACTACCTATTCTTAACAATTAATACTTATAACACCTATACATTAAAAACACCATAATAAAAAAAACAATGACATAAATCAGCAATCAAAAAATCAAATCACTTTAAAATGAGACCTTATCAAATATATTACTAAATTATGGATTACTTATTATTTACGTAATTTTGGAAAGCCGTATGATACAATTTTGTCATAAATTTTACACGTGCCCACATGTCCTTCAATTTATCGTCCGGTACATCTTCTAACAATTCCTTGAATTCCGCTAAAATTTCTGTACGTTTTTCATAACCTTCCTTCCTCTCTTGATTTAACTTTGAGTCTGAAATAAAAAAATATATACTTAATTTGGCATTTCATTATAGGTTTAGTAAGTAATACGTCACTAATATTAAATTTATATATTAGAAATGTAAGCGCCGTCCAATAAAGTACAACGTTAAATGCCTATTTTTTGTTAGGAATGCTAAACTGGCAGCTCTAAGGATACCCGAACATTAAAAGTAAATTGGAATAATGCAATATACATATATATATATATACTTATGATTTTTAGCTAAATGTGCCAACATATTCTGAATAAAATGTATAATAAATGAAAATGCACAAACACACATTTACGAAATGTCATTGTAGTAGATATTCCGAATTTGTATAGTAATTAAATATTATATATTTACATATACATTCATTTAAACAAGTTGTCTGAACGCCTCATTTCATGGCAAAAGGCCGCCATTTGTATCTACGATTTTGTGGAATGCAATGTGCAATTAACTTTAAATAAATAAATATATGTACGTATAGGTATATATATAATTAGAATATGGTTGAAAATAAACAAACATATTGCAGATACTATTAAGGAAAAAATATCAGTTCGAGTACCTTTAAGGTCGATAGTATTTACAGACTTAATGGTAAACAAAATTGAAATATCATCATAATAAGAATGCATAACTTACCAGTTTCTGCTGTCTTTTGCCTGTTAAGTTTATTTACAAAGTCACTATATTCCTCGGGAAAGTTGCATGGCAGTAGCAGCAAGCGCTTTTTGTTGTCCATTTTAAAGTTTTTTTTTAATATTCGTTACTTTATGGCATCCGTTTTTAACTGACCAGCTGGACGATTTGGAGGATTTTTTTTTATTTTTTTTATTTATTTATTCAAGTCAAAAATAAGCTCACAGTATACACCAAATCGCTTACTTGTAATTAAAATTTAACATTATACAAATCAAAAATTATAATAATTAAAACAACAACACATAAAAATACAACAAAAGAACACAGGCAAAACATTGATCATACCTTTATGTTCCTCTTAGAAATAAATAAATGGTTGCCAATTCATAAAAAAAAAACATATTAAAAGAATTAGGTAAATAAATTCACTAAAAAATTAAAAACAATACAAACTCAAATAAATAATACATTGATAAAAAATTAAAAAGTCCATTAAATAATCCAATAATAATAATATAAAAAGTCAAATGTCAAATTTCAAAATAAAAATAAAACTATACATTTACATTTAGAACAACATTTAAAAAGGATACTGAGTAACTAACGCTTAGCATCCATGATGCTTCAAAACAATACTAATCCCATCTCTTTCTTACATTTTTTATCTTATCCGTCATTTTTAAACAGCACGTTGCATACTTAAAAATACCATGCTGCAAGTCAAACTCTCTTTTGTTCTTATACGATGGTTTTTACTGTTATCAGGTATAATGCTGGTAACGCAGCAAAGTTGCCGATCGTTCTTCGATAAGAAAAAAACTTTAGTATGAAAATTATAGTTATTTATTATTACATGTTATTACTTTTTTATTAGCAGAACAATCACATCAAATTATCAACTAATTAACAACATCAGTGTAGGAGAAACATATAAAAAGCGAAGATAAAGTACTTATTATCTAATAACAACAACAAAAAACAAAAAGTCAAAACAAAACTAGTGTAAAAAAAACACGGCAAAACGTGAACATTCTGCCAACTCCGCTCATCTATAACGATCCTTCAAGGTTCAGTTCCAAACCCTAACGCGTAGGGGTTTAGAGTTAACTGCTATAAAAAACCCTTACGCGTTAGGGTTTCAACCGTAACTGTGTAATTGTGTTAAGGTTGTAGTTAACTGTTATGATATGGTAACCTTAACATAGGGTTACCAAATGAAAAGGTTACCTTATGTTATGGTTACCAAATTGTTGGGGTTACCTTATCAATAGGCTTAACTTTAAAGAGGGGTTTTCCGGTCCCTGGTTCTGACACCGGATTGTATCATAATACAAAATAAAGTAGATTTAGCAAATATAAAGTTTAATCAAGAAAAAAATAATTAGTCATATAAGTCACAATAAAGATATGTCACAAAATAAAGAAAAATGAATTCAAAAATTTAACACTTACACCCCTATACTATCTGACAGCAAAAATAAAATATTCAAAAAACAAAACACATTCAGCCAACAATCGCGCAATAAAATAACAAACGAAATAAAACCCGAATTCGAAGAATCAATGGCGCGAGGGTTCCAAATAGACGTATCGTCGGAACCCATCCGATTTCCGAACGCTACCGACCCCGGAAGCGCTGAGCGGGAAAATAAGCGGAAGTTTCACACCGGGAAAAAAGAAATTCGAATTTCGAACGCCATAGACAAATTTGCATTGTGAAGGGCACTTTTGTTGCATTTGTCAGATCGTTGCCAGTTGTTATGGTAATCTATGTTTAAGAAAACGTTTGATATGGTTTATCCGATTTCGGTATTATGCGATTGGCTATTGTCGATATTCTTGACGTTTTGAGGATGAGGGTATTTTGTAGGATTTTTATTCAAGTATGAAACTGTTTGTGTTTATTATTTAACATGTACTGTAATAGTTATTTATGCAATGTGGGTCTATGAAAGAGATTTTTTTACAATATAACCTAAGACGATTAATTAATAACAAATGAAAGTTATCATGGAAATTCCATCGGACTAGTAATAAATAACGACTGAGAAAAAAACAATTATTTTCAAGAAAAAACTTCTATTCCCTTTAAGAGTACGATCAAACACAACGGCTATAAGAATTCAAATGCATTCGAATTTCGAATCGGATTCCAAATTCGAAAAATCGCAGCCGTTAATTAGACAGGTGATTCGCTAATTCGAACTTGGAATCCCTCCGGCCAGTGTGGGAACGTCACGTACGATTATCGGTATTCGGACAAAAACCGGCGGTAAATGCCTTGTGAACTACCACAGATTATAAAACGACTACTAAGTAGAGCTAGGGATGTCAAGTGGAGATTATATGGAATGAGATGATGAAAAATTAAGGGCGTATTCCAATTAAAATGGTATGTGAATGTGTATATAGAGGATAATATTAAAAAAATTGCTGGAATAGGCTGTCCGAAGACCCCTGCATACAAATTTTTTAGGATGTTTTATATTAGCGTACATACACTTAAACAATTTCTGCGTGTGGTTTTTTTAATTATAAAGGCAAAAGTATGTGAGTGTGTTTATGTGAATGTGTGTTACTTCTTCACGCTCAAACGGTTGGACCAATTCCGATAGTTTTTAGTATGAAGGTAGCTGGCACACTGGATTAACACATAAGCTACTTTAATCCCGAAAAAATTTAGCGCGGCGCAACTAGTACGATAATATATTGGTAAACGAGAATTCCTAATCATGGGTGGATACTATAGTATTAACAGTAATGAGTGGTAAATAGGGTGTTTGACAACCCTGTGTTAAATTGACCGCGTCGGATGTGATTGACAGTTGATTTTAAGCCTTCGGAGCGTAGTACGTTTTCTACAAGAAAACCGTAAAGTCATATAGACTTTCCTTACTTGTACGCACTTATGCCCTTTTAGTCTTGATGTCAGCTGCTCCCGCGCAAGGTTATCGGTTTAATAGCAAACTTGTTGCATTATTACTGCTTAATTGAAGAAGATAGTAAGTGAGTATGAAACTCATATATACTTAATCCTTTCATCGACTGTCGATTAAACTGTACATTTAAAATCGTTGGAATAATTGAATGCAGCTCCTTTTAGATTGACTTAAGGTTTCGCTTAAATATTTCTATATATGGATATTGTTAATTGAATTTCAACTTTAATTCGACAAGATATAAGGTCGTTTGTAGTAATTAGTTATATGCGGATGCATTCAAGATCTAAATGGAATGTTTTCAGTAATTATACTTTATTAAAAGATAATGTTTTATTGTATACTGTACAATTTGCTTAAACTCTTTATGGTGCTATTTTTACCGCCTTTATAGCATTATTTTTTGTGAAATATTTGTAAGTTTTATAATTTAGGCTGAAGCTTTTATAGATTAGTAGGTATTTATATTAGTGTATAATATGCACGCTTTTGCCACACATTAACTTTTAATATACTGAAATAAAACCTAAATTTCCACGAGCTGATTCCACAACATCAAAACAATCTTATAAAATAATGATTGTTTTATTTATTCCACGTAACATCAAGGTCCTGAAACCAGTTCCGATGCCCTTAAGTTTTTGCGGCTGCTGTAGTAAGCGTAGTACATTGTCGACAACTGGTTTCGGTATTGTTTTTGCACATCACTAATTGTCTTATTTAGTTAAGGGCGGGCGATTAAATATATTAATAAGTTATTTGTGTTTTTAATGAATGCATTTAATAGGGTAATAAAGACTTTATTTATAGAATTGTTTTAGGTAAAGTGTTGTGTACGGTGAAGTACGATTGCCTAAAAATGCTTCGTCTTAACTTATCAGCCGAAAGACGTCCAATGCTGGGCAAAGGCCTCTCCCAAAGTTCTCCACAACGGTTGGTCGTAAGCTGCCTTCATCGAACGACTTCGAACGACAAGAGTGTCAAAAAATGCTTATCTCTACTTAAGAAATCTAATGCTGTACTCGTATTTGAATTATTAGCATTGAAAAAAGTTCAAAACTACATACTGACGACAAAAAACGTAAACGCTGTAACCGCCAAGAGAATTCATTGGCGGTTACAGCGTTTACGCTATTTGCCGTCGATATATACGTTACTATCTACCTTTGACTCATAGAAAAAATCGACTCGATATTCGAATCGAGTTCGAATCGAGTCGGTCGGGATTGTCGTTCGATCCCCGCTTCCGGCGGGTCAGGGCCGCGCGCGCAGGTCCACTCCACGCAGATGGAGAAATGATTGCAATGTGTAGTGTAGATATATCGACGTTGCAAATATTGTACGTTACGGTATATACGTTAGGCGAATATGTAAGGTAAGTCGTGTACTAGTAGTTTGGACATAAATTAAGTTCCAATTGTCTTCCCTGGATAATACAGGTATGTTATGGATTAGCATTTTCCACTTTATTTAGTACAATTGGATTACTGATTGAATTTTAGATTGTAACGGTCCGTCTTTTGTAAATGTATGCAATGATAAATACAGTTCATTAATTGATAAAATCAATAAACATCCACTCTTAAACAAAATATGCAATATGAATATTATTATTCATAATGTTACAACATGTCATTTTTAATAAACTTTCATGCAGTCTTGCTAAAGTAATGTTTAAACTTCTAAAGTAATATGTATGCGACATAAATGCATACTGTGATTGCATATAATTGCTTGTGTTAACTGTCTTAATTATGCAAAAATTGCAGTGCTTTTACTGATTACGACGCGGACAGCTCTTTTAAATCACCGCTTGCTGAAAAAAGTAGCTAATTTTATAAAAAACCACAACGACATTATTCGTAAGGAACGTCCCTATAAACAGTCCACGATTAATCGTAATTGTGCCGATTGATCGAATCGAAAATCGAAACTGGAATCCGTGCGGCGCGATCAAAGGCCCCGCGTAATTTTGACAATTAAAAAGCTGCGCATCGCGCGCATTGTCCCCGTGTCCTTGGCTGGAATTTCAAATACAGAATGATTACGGAACCGGTTTGATTTGTGGCAGTTCAACTTTTTTCTTGTTTATGTAGCGTTTAATTTTTAATTTCTTTCTTTCCAGCCGGTATTTAGATTAGTTGTCGTTGAGTCGTAAAATTAGAACTATAAGTCGTAATATCGAAATTTTAATGTTTGGGTTTTAGTGTATGTGCCAAGTGGCTTAGGACATATATTCTCGTCTTAAATAGTCGTAAGTTCATATATATTTAAACGGCGCATAAGTTTTTCTTACTATTCTGGCAGCATAAGTCACTGGTTTATAGCCCGTAAAATTTTAGGAGCACATCGGCGACTCTATTTTGTTAAATCGATCTTAAAGAACTTGATATGTTTTTATGGCTTCTAATTAAAGCTTATAGAAAAACCATGATTCACATGGAATGGACAAAAATAAACCTTTTCCCAGATGACATAACGTAATACAACTTTTATGCTCCTGTTATGATACGACAAACTTACTAAAGGTGGCAGTGGCGCTGTTTGACTCACTAAATCGGAGAAATTTTAGTTCCAAATTTGTCCACTTGCTAGTTTAAATAAGTAAAGACATTCTTAACTATCTATAAAACTTGCTTTGTAGTTAGTGACATAATTGAACCATTTGTTTCAAAGTAAATTAACGCCAAACTTAGCGCTTCGGGATTTTCGCTGGAACGGAAATAAACTAAAAAATAGGTTACGTAACTTTGCGCTGAGAGTTTCGAAACAGTATCAAATGTCGTAAGTGACGGTTTGCGAAGCGTCACTTACAACATTTCGGCCAGTGTTGTGATAATATTGTTCCTCTTACAAAGAGGTTTTATGTCTTGATATTTTGTTCTTTACAAAGTTTCAATACATATTTCATATTTTGTTTCTTATGTAGGTATGTATATGTAGGTGTAGGTATGCCGTAGCTTTACACAATAACAGCAACTTGTTTTTTGATTTGTTTCAAATCGAACTTACAAAACAAAATTGATAAAATAAAATAAATGGATAAATAAATATCAGACAACCTTACACAAATCGATCTAGTCCCAAATTTAGCTCAAGAAGGCTTGTGTTATGGGTACCAGATGACGATATACATACTTACATAGATAAACATATACTTAAATACATAGAACAACCATGACCCAAGCACAAATATTCGAAGTTCATCGCACAAATATTCGAAGTTCATCGCACAAATATTTGCCCTGGTCGCGATTCGAACTGATGCTTTCTTTTATGCATTTGCCTTCTATGAAGTTGCGGTCGTTAAATTTTAGTCATAATTTAACATACATACATTTTGCATGTACTATCCCAGTTACTATTCACAACCGTAACATTAAAAGTCTCAACTTATAAAAAAATGTACGGTACTTATGTCCTTTTAGGAATGGACAGTCAACCTCAGCACCAGTTGATCCAATTGTTCGCCTATTACCAGATAATGCCGATCAATCTGTTTCGATTGAATAATCGATCGTTAGTCAATTGAACTCGATTTAGTTACTCGACCGTTGCTGTATTAATGCTGCGAATTGACGTTCAAACGTATGGGCCATATGACACATATGTTAAAGTCGTAACATTATCGCTATTCGCTAAAAACTTCATATGACCAATATTTTTCAATATGGAACATGTGTCGATGTGGATTAAACTAAACAACAACACTAGATCGCACATTCATATAGTGGGTGACATACCTGGTTTGAAGACCTTCCATAGTAAATCAAACTTGAAAAAGAAAGAATTCCAAATTCAAATTTAAAACACGTCCCTTTTCCAATCGACTGACCTAGTTCTCCCACTCTAATTATCCTTTTTAAACGCGGTAAGAATCAATAAGGCACGGCCAATAAAAATAGCAAATCGTTGGGGGAGACGTCTCACTTAAGACGGGACACGAACGTGATCCGTTTGCGAAAAAAATACTTTAAGTACCTCTTTACAGGTGGGGTGGCTTGTAAACACGCCCGAACTGTCTTTTTGTTCTCCCTTGGTTTCTTTCATCCGTGGCTGTGGTTTGAATTTCGAACGATCTTTTGCGATTTAAAAATTGAATTTCGAAAATAGAACGTTAACGGGTTTTGCACGTTTTATTTGTTTTGTTCGAATGTTTTTCCAGTTATGATATGACTTTTTTTATCGATAGCCAATTGAACCGATTGATTTGTAGATTAGGATTGTCACTTGTACAAAATGTAATATGTTATTTGTAAAATAAACTGGTTTGTTCACTTAATTTTAATGATATTTATCAAGACGCACGTATAATGTGTAAGTAATTAATTTCAAAACGGGATTCCGAGCTCAAAACGCCGACTTTAATGGCAGTATTAAAATACCCTAATTTTTTCCGTTTTTTCGCGCGAATTCAACAAAACTGACCGTTTTGGGAGGTTGGCATTAAGAAGTCGCGTGTTTTTAACTTTTAAGTTTATGGAGTGAAATTTTTGAAAGTGATAAGCGCACACTTTAACCAAATGTCAAATTCTTGTAAGAGATTAAATGTGTTTCCGAAAAAGGTGGCAAAAACAAAAAAAAGGAGTGATTCATTTCGATCACGAAGCAAAGAGGGACAGTTAACAAATACTGTACCTATTATGTTTTAATCTTTATTATGGAATTTAATAACTAAAAATATAGCGGACTACTACACAGTACACATATTGTTATCAATTTCGAAATGTCACCTGTTTTTATTACTTCTAGTTAATGTACGAACCTTGTTTTCAGATAAATTTAATTTAATTGATTGCTTTATTGAGACCACCCATTTCGATTCCTATATTTTTTATGACCAAAGTCTGAAAATATCATGTCTGAATAAAGTAAGTATTAAAAAGGCAGCAAACCTACTTTCACAATTACTGTTTAGATAGTATTAAGTATGAATTATGAAGTAATACGGGCATCACTATTTCGGCTGTTACGCAAGTAATTGTTGCCATTTTATTGTCTATGCCTAATTTGAATGCCAAATTATAAGTTAATTAAGATTTTAAAATTGTTCCAAACTTTATTACCCACTCGCTAATATAAGTACTTTCTAATTTATTTACTCGTAATTTAAAATGATCTGGTTTACTTGAGCAAGATAATAATGTTCCGTTTTTTGACATAAAAAGAATAGAACGACTGTCTAAAACAGTTGAATCACAGAAAACGTTCCAAATTTAAACAAATTGATCGATAAGAAATCCATTTTTAATATTCGAAATAAATCACGTTCGCGACAGTAAAACAAAAGATTCCAAATTCAAAATTGGAAGCAGTTTTTGTCGGTTATCGGAAGATCAAAGTAAGACGCGTTACTTTATTGCGGGGGAAGTTGGGGAGTCGATATATTGACAAGTTTTGACACCCGTCCGTGGTAATAAATTTTACAATGCGCCCCGCGCTCCCCGATACAGGATGCGCTAAGTTGTCGAGTAAAAGCTTTTTGTAAAGGGTTCATTCAATTAGTCGTGATTTTGGAGAAGTTTCATTGGAGTTGTTAGTCAGTTAGAAATGTCTGCATTTGCAAAGTTTCGTATCGAGACAATGGAAAATTATCAATGATTGCTCTTGAAAACATAAGTTGTGACGTTTATAGATTTACTATTATTTATTATACCTACGATGAGATACTAATGGACAGTAAAATAAGCGGCTAACTTTCCAAAAGACAAGCACTCCGTATGTTTACTAAACTTTACTGAACTCTGTTTTATGCCCTACTTAAACTAAAATCGTCACATCACAAAGTCGAAGTATCAGTTACAATAACTACACTTTTCCGTGAACACCCTGTAGCGCCACACGCAGAGTCAATAAAAACCGTTGGTTTCCCTTTCACACTATTATCCGATTCTTTTGAAGTTGGAACACCGATGGCTAAATTGAGTGAGAGTTGCTTCCACTGTTTGTGACGTCACGTATGTCCTTATAAGTCAAATTGAGTAACTTCTTTGCGGAAAACGTATCATGGTTACGATTCTTTTTTTGTATTTGTTTTTTTTTTTATAGCGGAGCGATTTACATAGTACAACCAACTTTAATGACTAGGTTGAAGACTGAAATGACAAGATATTTAGATAATCCGACGTTCTTTGTCAGGGCAGAAAGATTTTTGAGTAGCAACTGCGTACTGTAGAAAACGGTTAGGCCTCCAGTAAGGACCGGCGATCTGTTAAGTATCACGGTAACTTTCGGTTGATAATTATGAGGAGCAACTTTAATTTAACCAAATATTCATAGAAAGATAGAAGGTGATCAATAAACTTATGGGAATGATGAAGCTTAAAAAAACGCAAAAGACCTTTGCCGATACTAAAACAACGAATACGCGCACATTTTCTAAGTCACAAATAAACCATAACGTGCCCCGTTTGCAGCAGACGGTAAAATTATAAATGAGAAAAATGTGCAATTGATACAAATTGCCTTTGCCATCATTCGGCTGGAAACAAAAAGTGCGTTTGAAGGGAGGCGATGGAAACAAGCCGACAACCAACCCTAAAAAACTCCTATCACATTTATTTTTTATATCAAAACTGATCCTTACCCTCACCGCGTAAGGCTTAAAATAACAGCAAAAGAAACTCCACGGGACGCATTTGAACAGTTGCTTATCGAAATTAATAATTAATTTCTACGCCGAGTTCGTTCGATGTTTTGTTCTGAATTCGAAATTTAAAAAGTTGTCTCCGTGTTGTCGATCTTTGTTTTTTTTTTGTGTCAATGCCGATTGTCGTGATTTTGGAAAAAGAATAAAACAATCTTTTGTACCTTAGACATTTGGCATTGTACAGGTTCGCTTTTATACCAGTAAAACAACAATATAACAGTCGGACAGTCTAGCTCGCTTGACCGCTCTCCAAAGAGTGAGAGAGAGCAACCCCGGCCCTGTCAGCCATTGTGTCCATTTATTTGGCAATACACTACATCTACCTTTTACAAAATAATGAAAATTTAATTTAAATTTTATTAATTCATAATTCAAAACGTTTATATGTAAGTAGGCCTACAGGGCACTTTTACATATCTCAATCTGAATCTACCGGCATTTCACAAGAGGAGACCGCTGTTGAGAAGAAAGCCGAAAGAAACTCAACAGTAAGTCATTTTTTCATAACTCTTACTTAATACTATTACATTCACGTTATAACTAATCAGTACACGTAAAAGGAGATGTACAGATTCTGAACTTCAATGTTAGGTACAGTAACATAAAATTTTACTACTTAACAATTTTCTTGTATAAGATCACACATGACATGAAACATGCAATAAAATACAAATCATTAATTTAATTCCACTGAGATGTATTTGGTATATGATATGACATCAGCTATTTCAATATCCCAATATCTTAGCGTACATCTAAATATAGGATATGAACCTCATGTAATATTTTGGACAATTTAAATAGACTCACGTAACAGTAAGCGCTGGAACGGATAACGCATTATGATCAGATTTTTGGTAACCTTATCGAAACGATAGATGCAGAGAGCGTACAACCGTTGTTGTGGGAGACCTTTCACTAGCGGACGACTATTAGTAATATTATCTATCAAGTTCTTCATCCGATGCAATCAGAGTATTATTTAATAATAATATTTGATAAATTATCTATTTCGGCATCTTTATCTGATACCTCCCATCTTACCTTCCTTCTTCTTTCAGTTTTTCTATTATTTTATCAGTTAATAATATTAATTGGTTATATGGTTCCCTTTCTCTGGAATTGATTTATTTGGAATACTTTTGAATTTGTATTGTATTAAATAAACTTATTTATTATAGTTACCACTTTTTGTATACCTTCGCTCTAAAATAATGGTTCGTTAAGCCTGATGATTCACAAAATTACATAGATGATTCGAATTATTCCAAAACAGCTAGAGGGTTCTGCCATTTCTGACCCGAAATATTTATTTCCAATTGATCAGACTGCATTTCTGACTGTAGAGTGTTCGTCGTTACATTATTGACAAAGTATGTAGGTACATATATGAACTGCTAGAGTTGACTAGCCTATAAATTATGGACTCCATAAGCCTATTTCAAAATTTAATTAATGGTACCATAATCAGTGTGAAGTCCATCAGTCTATCTATTATTTACTTAAATTTACATTTTCCTTGATTTTTCCAGAGACCTTTAACCTCTTGAACACCCTAGTAGGCTGACCCTTTCAACGGAAAATTGCTCCACTGACGCCGGCAAATGCCGTCAAATTCCAATTATCCAAATTTATGTAATTTAAATTTCTACGACTATCTTTCAATCCCTGTTGATTTTGGAGTATCTCTTTATTTTATTTTGCTGTGGCGTCACTGACACTGCAAATTGCTACACTACTTGGTGTTCAAAAGGTTACGACATTTAGCAAATGGTCCCCATGGTTTTAATTCCGTGCTCACACCAAATTCCAGCACATCCTTGTTCTGTTAAAATATAATCGATACTACTACCGTAAAAGTGCAGCGAATTCAAAGTACTTTTTCACCTTTCCTTCGTACTTTCATCAACTGAAACTTGTTCTGTTCATCATCATAGTCTGAGCACTCTAATCTAAGCAAAGAATTGGGTAATTTAAAGTGTCGTCCACTTAGCATCAGCGTTTAGATAACTTTCCACTAATTAACATCAAAATTGCTTACAGAGTATTTCCAAACAAAAATATTTGTTTCCATTACTTCTTAATTATTAGCTTTAATATAAATATTTAGCCAGTTATTGCTAAATAAAGCAGTTTTTTTTTAAGTACCTACATATTCTCTTTCAATTACTCTTAGTACAATTCCGTACATTCTCTCTAAGGAATTTCGGAGTTAGCAAATCTGGTCATTTTAGCTAACGGTTCTCGAACTTTTTTTTCTTTTACCAGGAAACTTTCTTTTGACTCTCCTTGGTATTCTGGAATCATTGTTAATTGCCTGGGTCCGAAGGTTTCTAGTTCAGTTGTATATTTTTTTCTATTTATTAGATTATTAAGTCTAAATTACTTGTAAAATTGTTTTGATTTTGGTGGAGCTTTCTGAGAGGCCTAAATTACCCCACGGTTCCACGGAACACATTTTAGTGATCGCTATCGTTTATATGATCTGTGCTATCGTATAACATTACTTATTTAGGTACCATTCGAATGTCCTTAAATTACCTCTTATCCTGATCGAATATTGTTTAGGTGCCGTTTAACAACAGCCAAACTATCTGTTGATCTGATCGGATACTGTTTGGATACCGTTTGATAACAGTCAAACTATCTGTTAACCTGATCGAATATTATTTAGATACTGTTTTACCCCAGGTGTTGTTTGACGACAGTCAAACTGTCTCTTATCCTCATGGCAAATATCTCATAGAACCATCTAGACACCATTTGACAACTTGTCAAATTATCTCTTATCCTCAGGGGATATTATTTAGATACCGTTTAACAAAACTGTCAAACTATCTCTCATGTAGCTTTCAAATGCTACGCAGGTACCGCTGAGTAAACTGACTACCTTTAGCAATCTGCATAAGCAAATATCGTAAGTACTTGTTTGTCACATACCGGTTTAATATGAATTGTCTCTATCATAAATATAGCGTGACAATATTTTAGGTACCGTCCAGTTTACTAAGCTACCTCTAGGCCCCAGTGATATCTTGGTTCCCATCAAAGCAATGCAATTTGAAGTAATTACTTATTTTCCGCATCAAGTTATCTTGCAGAACAATATACCAAAAATACATAGATAGGCAATTATGAAGTTTTTACACTTCAATTCACTATGTTTCTCAGTTTTCCGTATAAGTAGTATGTTTCCAATATATGATACTGTGTCGTCATTTTAATCAGTTTTTTAACCGAAATTCACTTCAATTCCAAGTATAAATCAATATGACAATGCAGCTTATTTCCAAGATATCACTGTATTATGTATCATATACATAATTTTATTATTTACAAGGTCATAAATGTATACCGTCAAACTGTAGGTACCATTCGAGCTTCCTCGAATTACCTCTGCCTCTAGGCACCATTCGACTACAGTCAAATTGCCAACTTTCCTTTTGGATTTTATTTGTTTGTTTTATGCCATAAAGCTACCATTCAATAAACTGACTACCTTTGACCAAATCAGATTTCATTTTTGTTAGATGGACATTCAGATTTTAGTAAACCGAAATGTCTTTAGGTACCGTCAGCTTACCAAACTAACGCTCAGTGATACCTTGATTGGCCATACCTGTGTTGTCTATTGACACAAGAGACATTTTATTCAGAATACAAACACTTGTCAGAATTCGAGAGCGCTGTCTTTAGAAAAGGAGCTTTACGCAGCCTTAATAGATAATTTTCACTCCCTTAGTTATCCAGTTTTATCAGCCATTAAACATTGATATTAATATAATACAAGTAAATAATATAAAAAAATACTAATTCCATACTCGAACCATAAAGTTCATAGCTTTCCAATTTGTAACAGAATATGTATGTATCGAAACAGTGTCACGAAGACAACCGTTTTTGCATGGGCAATTTTGTTTTTTTTTTTTTTGCAGCCCTTATCAATGTTAACTAGTTTAATACCTGTCCAATAATATCACAAAACTTTATTCTCAACATTTGTTATTTCTTAAACGGCAATCGTTAATATCATTATGATGATTCAATCAAAGGTACCACTGTTTATGTATCTAATACATAATTAGGTATTTATTAGTTCGTAGGTACCAATCAACGGGATGAGACCAGTATCGTGTGTAGGTACTTCTGATATTTAATTCGAATAAAGTATGTTGTGTTAACTAATTCTCTTTTGACAAAAATTGATGCTTAACCAATTTCCATATTGCCAGAAAAAGATTCCTTATGTATAACTTAAGTATTGTATGCTGCATCAATCACTATACATAACAACATTGTTTGATGGTGTTTCCATCTTCTACAATGTTCTAACATTATCAATAAAATATTACTCTGTCCACGCGGCGTACTTTTTGTATAGCTTTTGCGACAAACATGGACAACAGCATTTCTATACTTTTAAAATTGTATTACAATAACAACAGCAAGCTTGGAATACCTACATGGCCCATTGATGATATCAAATGTATTCCATATTCTATTTGGAATGAATGACAAGGCAAATATAAAAGCAACTTATTATTTTGCTCAATAATATGAGTAGGTATTAATTGATCGGTTTTAATATGAATTGCCACATTTACCACGTATAAGTTTATCGGTTTCAGGCATCGATTATTATATTCATCCAAACGCCTGATAATTACAATCATAACTTCATAACCCATAATTCTTATTAAGGTACGTAATAAATCATTGTAAACATCTTGTTTCACAAATTCACACGAATTATTTGCCATATAACTTACGTCAATATGGTGCTGAAAAGTTATTAAATTTTGTAGTTTGTGAAAAGTAAATTGGCATAAATAATTATATTCATCATACTCAGCATATCCCAAAGTATAAATCGTTTATAATTAAGAACAATATGGGGAATATTTTGTTGTGATGTGGCATTCATATTTAATTTAAACTCAGACATTGTGCTGCGCAAAGACTGCGCAGATGTCATATTTCGATACGTGCAGCACGAGTTTTAGCCAATCACAGCGCAGCGCGTCACGCGCGGCGATTCTCATTGGCTGTTACGATCTCGCCGACACATTTGATTCGCTTTTAGTTGTCATTCCTTCCAACATCAACTAAATATCGTTCATAAGGCTTTTTGGGGGTACTCACGTATTTCACATAATTAATCAAATTAAACTGGTCTCATTCGCTAATTTACCTCTAGTATTTTCTTTTATTGTTTTCACTTACTGTACATTTTGTGATCCTGGCAGGGTCGCCACTTGTACAGGTTCGCTTTTATACCAGTAAAACAACAATATAACAGTCGGACAGTCTAGCTCGCTTGACCGCTCTCCAAAGAGTGAGAGAGAGCAACCCCGGCCCTGTCAGCCATAGTGTCCATTTATTTGGCAATACACTACAGGCATGATACAATTTAACCAATTGCAAGTGACATTTATGATAAGAAGAAAAGATCGAGACCTAAATATGTTGTACATATTCTATGGTTTATATCGCCATCATAAAGATCTACACTATCATTAAAATATGTTGTAGTAATCCAGTACCTAATACTGCATAATCGGTAGCCATGATAGATACCTACAAATATTGGAAATCAAAATCAATCCTACTATTTTATCCCAATTCGAATTAGGTTATAAAAATCACGATTAGTCGATTGAATAGATCGATAAATGAGCGATATCCGTTCCAAACGATCACTTATCGAATGAATCTATCGACGATTTGGTTTCGGGTTACGCGTTCTTTATTCAAACTTTACAGAAGCGAAAAAAAAAGAAAATCAAAATTCAAAACGGAAATCAACCGTCGTGTTCGTTTGTTCGAAGTGTGAAAGGATCGATTTGAATGAAGGGAAGTACAAACTTATTGGTACAGATTGAAAAAAATGGAACGAAATATTTCACATCCTATTTTCGTAGTTTTATTTTGACAGCAATGCTGCGGCTAGCTGTTTTGTTAAAGTTGTTGTTCTTTAATGGAAATAAAATAAAACCTTGCTGTTTAATGAAAAAAAAGCATGATTTTAGTCGTGATCTTGAATTAGTATTAAGGTTATCTCACGGCCGAGTTTGATTTTTAACGAAAACCAATAAAATATAATTTTATTGTTTTTCGGGCACTTAATGAAGTCAAATTAAGCTTTTCGGTATCCCATTAACCAATCGTAAAATGGTTGTAAAATAGTTGATACCACTATTGATCACTGGAACTATTTTATGTAGTTTTTATTGTTATTTATTGAGGAATAAAACCTTTTTATGAATGTCATCGGTTCGTAAGGATAGTGGTCAGTTTTGGTAATATTTTAATGGTCTTCTTACGGTCAAAACGCCTATAAAGTATTTTTATTACTTGTTAGGTAAATCGATACGTTTAAGTTTCATTATACAACTGAAGACTGTTTTAAAAATAAGAAATAAAATTACGGACGAGATCTTGAGTAAATTTATTAGAATCTTGAGAAGCTTAAAAACAAAATAAGAAAAATATAAAAATATGTAGGAAAGCATAAAGAAAAAATTGGATCATGATTTTAACACAGTCTTCTTATAAAGCACAGTTTTCAAGCAGCGTTTATAAAAATCAAAAGATAGACTCTATGTAGTCTACTCTGAGATCAAATGGCGAAATGGCGGCTCCTTTCTTCAAAGTCTTAGTTTAAGGGATCTCTTGCAGTTAGGTAACCTTCGAGAAATGAGTGATATAATGCCTGTTAAGGTAGATACACTACACAAACCATGCAACATTATATGAAAAAATATATACAAAATTGACATAGTTTTTATTTTTACTAATAAAAATAACAAGATCTAATGAAGTACCCTTTACTCAATTGAACATTTACGATTTATAAAATAATTGAAATACCATAAAGTAACATTAACGGTGATATTCAGTTTTAATGGAGCCCGCATTGTTGAGCTCCCTTGGAAAATTCGAGAAGTATTCAACATAGACACGTTCAAAAAGTCGTATAAGTACTTACTGAATGCTTTCGTACGTACATACGACCGTTTAGTTTTAGAACGCAGGGACATAAATCGTGTATTTTAGTGCTTTCTCTAGGTGATTATCATTTCCTGTGATATACAGTACCTATGTATCTATTGACTTCATATCTATCTTAGGATGATCGTAAATGTATGGAGAATGTAAGAAAAGCTGCTTACAAAATATTGACGGTACCCGCTTACCGTCAGGCGGACCGTTTCAGTACTTAAACTTGTTTGTCACCTCCGTGGTATATAAAAACAAAAATCAAAAAACTATCTATCTATCATTTGGATTGTTAACCTGTCAAAATATATACAAAAAAAAATCTTATAATTTTCACACCTAGAATCTAGTGATAATAGAGTTGGAAGATTTTGTTTACAGATCTCCACATCTCCATCTATGCATATGCTTAGTAAAAGAACGAAATTGTATCCCATCCCATCCCATCCCACGGGATAATGAAATATGAGAAAGTATCACGCAAGCCACAGAAACCTTGCTCGCAATAAAACACAAGCATTAAAGCTGAAAACTCATATCGGAATGTAGAAAATCTACGATATCGCAATCGAGAAAAACACGGCACCGTTAAATCAAACGAAATGTGCGGATGCGTATAAATAGGAAAGTGATCAGAACGAGTGACATTCGTTAGAATGAGAAAAAAATCTATAAAAACTCATAAAGTGGTCATAAACACGAAGGAGGTAATAAAAGACAGTCCGATGTCGCTCAGCTGTCGCGGTTATTTTCGAACTTCGAACGAAAATCGAACGCCATCGAACGAGGGGGATATCGTCGGGATTTTAAATTTGGAACGTTCGTTTTTGTTTTCAGTTGGCCGCGATATTGTTTTTAATTTATGCATTTGTCGTTTTATTTGGGCTGTTTGTCACATGCCAGCTTGTCTCTAGGTAAAAGTGATCTGTTTGAAAATCGAACGCAAATCAATCGAACGTGATCTTAAATTTCGAACGTTTTTGATTTTAATTTAATTTAAAATCGAATGCTCTCAAACGAAATTACGTAAGAACTTTCGTTCTTTTTAATCTATTTCAGGTGAAATGTGCCAGCATTTACAATGCTAAAAATGATCACCTTGAAAACCTATTGCATAAGACGTGACAAGGTTGACCTATCCACCTCATGTTAGGTGACTTCAGAAGTGGGATATATTTTGGATGTTTTGTTATCAGCTAAGGCGTTGTTTAGGCTGGCAGTTTTCATCACTTGTTTACTACAGAGCTTCCTGGCGTTTTCAAGACACGTGCCAAGTGGGTGAGTGTCAATGGAACACGTATTTTCGTTCTCAAATTAATAATGTGACTCGTAGAATTGTAAAAAATTACCGCCATTTCATTGTGAAACCGATATTTCGAAATCGTTCCAATTGTTCATCTATATTTTGTGGTCATGTTTATTGGAGTTTTATTGGATTATGCTGGATTTTTTGTGTGACTTGCTTCAAATGAAATTTTATTGCTATTTCCAGTTTATAAAGTGATCGCAGCTACTTCAAGGAATGGATACTTTAATAATTTTATAACTTTTTTAAAATTGCGAGTGTGTGTTTGACGCGGTTTTGCAAACCACGTTTATACGAGTTCAAAATATGTCAGACTGTTACAGACACACATTTTCAATATGAGAGGTATCTCATGAACATTTTAAGTATACTTGTGTAAAGATTATGGTGTAAACAGAGTTTTTTATTTTACAGCTATTTATGAAAATCGAACTAGTGTTGAGCGCAAACGGTCCAAATTCGCGAATGTTCTATTTTCAAATTTCGAATTCGAATATTTCTAAAATTGCGATGTTATTTTATTTGATTATGTTCGTTGATAGATACACGGTCGTGACGGTTGATCGAAACGACTAGAACGTGTTGCATTTTGTTTACTTTTTAAATGGTTTTCCTGTCCTACTTTCCAGAACCCAGTAACATATTTTTTGTAATATACTTGTGAAAGAGCATAAGAGCTGAAGCTGTTTACTAACTGTTGGTGAACTAAAACTACAACACGGGAGCCTTTTGTTTCCTAGAAACTTATTTCGTAGAATATTTCATTTCGCAGAATTCTTATTCCTCTGTAGATATATATTTTTCATAATTCTTGCAAATATTATCCTATTAATTATGTTAGGTTAGGCTTGTTTCATAACAATCCCAAATAGTTTAAGGTTAAAAAGAAAAATAATTTCTACGTAATGAAAAATTCGACAAAAAAATATTCTGGAAGACAATATAGACTCCTGCAACATAATTTAAAAAATTCTTAGTTTTTATATCTCAACTCAGTAACAATATTTCTTTTTTTTTGTTAATCTTATGAACAAAAGGAGTGAATACCGGTAAAGTTAGATAAAGTAGAAGCTTACAGGATGGATAGTTGAGAAATGCCAAACTGTCTTGTCTGACACGACCGTCATCTAGTTCTTAATCCGATAATAATATAACAATAGTGATCCACTATAACATTTTATTCTGCTTTCGCAATTGTCACACATTTAAAGATGGTTGTCAGGAAGAGATCGCTTTTTAGCGATTTAACTTTAATGAATGTTTTTCTATTTTACATATTTATGTACGGCTTTGAATCTTTCACAACTAGATGAAAAAAATAGGACGTGATCTTTTGCATTAAGTCGATATCGTTTAAAGCTCAATGAAATAATGAACTTTATTTTGTAAGCAGGCCACATAGGCACTTTTACATATTATGTGGCGGCATGCCCCAAATGAAGACTATTGTTGAGAACAAACCCGAAAGAAACTCATATGTATTTTTTTAGGCACTTAAATATCTGGCGGCATGCCCCAAAAGGAAACTATTGTTGAGAAGAAAGCCGAAAGAAACTCTTTTTTTTTTTTTCAAATAAATTTTTGACCAATTTTTAAATACGATTGAGTAAAATACTCTAACTGTACTAGCATCCAGTAATATTTCCTTTGATGATCAAGTAAACATCTCGTCCATGACAAGTTAATGCCGGCTCGATGGGACACGACGGGATTTGTACCGGCGACCCGTCACTCGCGCTTTGATTAACTATTCCATCTTAATTGTAGCTATTTATAGATAGATAGACCTTCGGGTGATCGGATTCTAGACTATGTGTTTTGGGCACATTGCTACGGTAGGTGGGAATCACCTGGTTAAACTGGAAGATCAAAATATATATATCAGACACATAGCTGATTTGACAGCTCGGAAAGATCTGTAAAATCTTAAGCTCAAACGAAAAGATAAAAAATGTCTATAGCTGAACGTCCCGAATTTTCCAATTCGGTTTCTCAACCGAAATCATTAACTGACAAACATCGTAAAGCGAACGGAATGGAACGCATTCTTCTAAATTTAAAACTGAACGGGCGACATATTTTTAAAAGTTCGAACGGTGACACTTTAACTAATCGCTGTTTTCGATTCTAGTTGTGTAGTTTTGAAAGAGGTACCGTTCTATATTTGAAATGTTTTCGATATTCGAACGGCTGCCGTTGCACGTCAATGGTGAAATCGGTTCATTAAACGGTTTTAAAAACGGAACGTGTCGATTGGAATAAAGACGTTGAGAGTGGACAGGGGGCCAATTCTCAAAACACAACACACACACTCTACGAAAATTACATTCGAATTTATATGTCGAATCGGAGACTTCATTATTAGGTCATCTCATCGCCACCTGTTGAACTCTCGCGCATGACCCGATGGTCCGTATTCTCAAAACTCCCATCGCTCGACATTTCCATACAACGTGCGAGTAGTTCCGATGCGTATCTCGAAACAATGACTCCCGCTCCCACAGCGTCAGCAAAAAAGTCATGCGCGTTGATAGCGTTTAGTGTTGCCACTCTGTTAGTTGGCTGATGTGACAGTTATTGCCCTTTTTCTAGCACGAGTGGTTATAGTAAAGTCAAGTAAAGTTTTTTTAGTGTAAATAATGAGTGTTATTATTTCCATTATAATCAGAAGAAAATCCGAAAGGCTAGAATAACGTAAGAAAACGTTCAAGACACTATTTTAATCTGGTCACTTTAAGAAATGTCTTTTAGATTACTTGGTACAAAGTGATTTCAATGAGATTCTATATCATCAAAAGTTGCGGGAGTCTGTTATATTCAGGTCGGGGTGGCATTATCTCGGGGAGGCCCATAACCAACAGTGAACGTCATTACGTCATTCAGCTGATATTTCGTATCTTGTTGCCATTTTGTACCTTGTCACAGTGAACGTCAATATGAAAGCCGCTTCAAATCTCATACCATTGTCATTGTGACAAGGTTCTGTACCTACTGGCCTAGAAATCAAATTGGTTGACTGTACATACTGTAAAAAGCTTAACGTACTACCTAATACTTATATCTTCTTGCATTATCGCTAACGATTTAGGAGTAAAAGTATGCTATAGTTAATTATGCGTATCTGTTTACACGTGTATGTACATAGCGCATATCTAGCATATTAATGAATGCGAAATTACATGTAATACACGTTTTGATGGCTTCATAAAACGATCTGACTATTAATAAACGCATTCTTTTCAAAATAACACGCTATTTTCGAATCGGACATTACTCTGGTTTCCAGCTATGACGCATTTTCTTGTATAACTCGCATTGTTACTGGACACTCTATTTGAAATTTAGTCGTAAATAAACAAGGTATGGCGTCATCGGATTGTTTGCAGTATATCGCTTTTTAATAAATTGTTACCTGGCTTGATAACGTTGCATAAATTCCACTTTTTATTACCTGCGTATTTATTAACTGTTTTACTCTCTCTTACCTGAAACAAAAATAGGTATCATTATTATTCTTTATACTCTCGCGGTTTGTACTCATAATTAACACAAATTATAACGGGTCTAACGCGATATTTCTTATTTACCTTCATAATCTAACGTTTCAGCGGGGTTGCACACGCCGTGGTCTCAGATGTACTGAGATGTATCTGAGACCACGGCGTGTGCAACCCCGCCGAAACGTTAGATTATGAAGGTAAATAAGAAATATCGTGTTAGACCCGTTATAATTTGTGTTAATTATCATTATTATTCGTTTCACTTATTGCATTATTTATAATATTTATTTAATTACATGTTAAAATTCGTAATAAAAAGTGTTTATAATACATTACGAGTGTCTGAATTTCTTCAAACGTATGCAGCGCAACACGATTTCAATAAAAATGCACATCGTTACCGAAGTCACGATTTTGCCAACCCTATTCATCGATAGCGATCAGTCAAACAACATGTTGAATGACATTTTCCTTGTAGAATTGCCACCGACATTTACCAACATAACTTTTCTAATAACCATCCATCATTTCAACCTTCTATATTCGTGATAAGATTCAAATTAGAATTGTATCTAGTTTGGCGACTGCAGTTTTAAGTTGGCTGTTTGGGGTACAATGTTTAGATCGCTCTCACCAGTTCGGAAACATGCATGTTCTTTACTTGAACTTTGTCGACCGCTTGGAGAATACGCCCCGCGCGACTTTTGCAATAGTATGGGAATTGTCGACTATATGTTACGCTTCGACTTCGTGAGGAAGATATTAGAGGGGGAAATTATGTATGCATTGTCTACGAAATGTCTAGGAAATTGCGAATATGAAGGCTGTGTTGTCTGATTGCATGATTGTTTTGAACAATAAATAATTCCTACAAAACAATAGTCAGCAGAACTATTAACGACGATGTGATTTCATACAGAAGTCTTATAATTGGAAATCATTAACTAAAGCATTGCAACACCCTGTTGATATACAGACAGATCAAACTGCTTGCAGCGCGCTTGTCATAAATTTAAAGAAGTTATTTTAAACTTAACACCTCACCATTAATTCTGAACACACATTACCGTAATTTAGCGATGCATCGGTATCAATCGATAATTAATCGTCACCAATCGATTATTAATCGGTAAGACCCGAGAGTCGCTTAATCTCGGGACTTACCGAATGCGTTCGAATTCCGTATTCGAATTTGAGAAATTGCGCCGTTTTTATCTGACCGTTCGATTTTTGAAATTTCCGAGTGGGAGTCGGTTGGTTATTTTAATTGTGATTTATTATTCGAATGTGACTATTTTAAACGGATTTATTGCGTGTGTTTACTTGATTATAATCTAAATAAATGCAAAACTATAAAAGCTTTACATTTGTTAAACATGGCAGTACCTTTAAATATTATAATTTTGATACTTCCTCTTCAATTTTTATAACTATATTTAATCTTTCGCACCCAAATTGTCTTATATATCCATATACTATTTATATCCGGTTAGTAGATCGTAATGAAATTAAAATCACAGCCATAAGTTAGTAATCATAAGAAAAAGTATTGAAAGTATTCTTTCCATGCGAATGGTGCCGTGATAAAAAGTTACTAGAATATTAATATAATAATAAATATAAGGCAATGCATGTTTTATTGACTGTATTCATTCAAGCGTTACTCTAAAAACCGTTTGAAATATAGTATTTATTTAAAATATAGAAGCATCAATTAAAATTGCAAATTAATACGTTTCGTGTTGCAAATTTTATCGATAATCTATATACTTTTGACCTTTGCGTATAGTTTGAGCTCTAGTGGAAAACTATTCGATATCACGTCGCAATCGATCATCATTAGCCTCTGTATCGATACATCGCGTGATCGGGCGACGGGAGCTGTCGAGCTGTATTTTACGATGAGGGTTCCGAATAGTTTGTCTTTTGACTGAATTAAATTACATCTAAACGGTTTATTCTACAGAAGATCGAGTTTTACTTCCATTACCGCTATCTAGTCTAATGGTTTTTATTTATGTTATAGATTCGATACAAAGTCAACTCAAACTAATAATTGCTCCGATACAGCAAGAGATGTTGTTTCAATTCAAGTCAGGCAAATTGGCAAATATCTCTTTTTAAATGATAATGATAATATTGTAGATGACGAATTAATGAATGAATGACTTTTCTTTAGTGTGTGACAGACTTAGCTTAATACCGCTCGATAAACAAAAATCGGTATTGTATAATATGTCCGTTACTTGGCCAAGATAAAGTAAATGTAAATTGAAATGACTTGTTGAAACAGACACCAGTATTTTCGAAAATTGGCGCCTTTGAATCCAGCTAGATTTACTGAAGAGAGTTTCTGCATACAGAACACACATACAGAGTACCTATAATAGTACCTAGAATCTCAGTTAACTAATTGGATGTTATTAGAATCACTAAGAGCTAGCTGTACTCATTATCTCGAACGAGTTCATTAGGTATTTCTGTACTCGGAAAGAATATTGCAGGCAGATAATCATATCTCTGTACAATTAGATATCTGATTTGCACAAACTTCTGGTATGTTTGTTTGGCCCTAAGGTTGACAGGTAGAGAATGCCATTTGGCATCAAGTCCGCCGTTTGTACTGACCTTTGTTTTGTGAAAAAAAGTCGCATTTTTTAGGCTAGGCTTTTAATATTTATGAAGTATACCAATGGGTTTTTCAGTTGTTTGAACTTGTAGTTCTGCAGATTAAGAAATGAAATAATTTATTAAGTAAGTATTTTGAAACGTCTTAATATACATTTTACGCTTTATCTTGTCCTCCGTAACAATCGGATGTCAAACATAAATACATGATTACAACTTAATAAGGGTCAATAGTCGGAATAAAACAACTTAGATTAATATAATTATTTAGGAAATTAAAAATCGATTTAACATATCGACTCAAAAAACCACAACTCGTAAAGACGGTAATCGATTGTTTCGTCGATTATCGTTAAGCGTCGATTACGCTAAGCCGTAACGACACGCTCGACTTACTGCTGCTATTCTAGAACGACTTAAGTCTTTACAAGTTTCTACAACTTGTAAGTCGTTTCTTATCTTGAGCAACAGTCTTGAACTTTAATGTCGAACCTTGTAGACCGCATTAGCTGCTCACGACTATAATTCTGGAAGGAGTCGCCATATTGATTAATTTTGAAGGGACTTTACCATTCAGAATATAAAGAAACGGTAATCGATTCGGTATGCGTTTACTTAGCGCCTTTGCCACATCCCTAGTATTTCGTTTAAATTTAGAAATAGAGCAAAACAGTTGACTTAATTATTGTGGCTGACGGTTCAAATATTTGAATTTCGAAGGCGATTAACCGCCAATTGGCTGATATCGGCTCAAAGCACGTGTTTTAATAATTTCCCATTCACACCAACAGGCTTTTGCAATTGTTCTAAATTTAAAGTTAAGGGGTAAAGTATAAGGTTGCGATTAGAGTAACGTGTGTTGGAGCGATATGAGGTAGCGAAAGTTACCGAATTTCCCTATGTCCCGGAATGCGATCGGTTCCCACAGCCTTGATGTACCAAAGAATGTGTCCCGTTTTTGAACAAAAAACCGCGCGCTTTCCCAGGCCGGTGTCATAGGACGCGGGATAGAGGCAAGGTCGAATTAATGCCTTCCTTCTTTTTATCCTTGTTTGAGTTTTAGTCAGTAGATGGCGCTCTACCGGCCGCTGAACCGCGCTAATACATTCCATCTCATACATTCTATAAAAAGTTTTAAGTCTGAAAGTCAATGCGAGGAAGGTGCGCTTTATAAAATAGGCTTATTCCGAAACTTTTAAGGGAATTGGTAAGTAATTATCTTATTTAAGCGAAAAACCCGGCGTCGCCTCAAATGTGGAATTCACCAGTTCAGCAAAAACTTAGCCTGTATTTAAAAATCGATTGCAACCAAAAAATTGTCACTGACAAATGATTCGAACGTCTTGCGGTTGAAATTACGGATTCAAATCTTCGAATTCGGAACAAAAACCGCCATTAGGTTTTTTCGGCTGTCGATTTTCGGGGCTAATCGTGTTTTTTGTCGATACGGTCTAATCGATGTTCACTAATTCGATTTGCGCCCCTCCTACCGTCGGAGTAGGCGTTAACCTATCGATCGTCTAGTCGGATCGTTACTCGCATTGATTCGAATTTTAAATTTTGGAATCGCGTATCGCGAGTAGCGTCGTTAAATCTTGTTCGATAATTTGTTTAATAAAAATAAAGGTGAATCGATTGTGGTCAGATCGGCCATTCAAATGCCGCTGATGGTTTTTTAATGATATTTTTCACAATCGGACGATCATTGACGGTTATTAGGCGCCTCGGGCGGTGGGAATCGACTCAATCTAGCGTGTTGATTATATATCGATTTAAAATCATGGCGACTTCTGTAATCATGTATGAATCATGTTCATCTACAGGCACTGAGAAGGTATGCGCTGATTTTTTTGTCTGAGAGGCTACAGCTTTAGTAAAAAATGCCAAGCGTAGGTATTTATTTGGAATAGTCTCTCCAGTTTTTGCAATGAAATGAACAAGTTAGAATTGTTTTTTGACAGTTTAAAATGGATAAATAAATAAGTCGATATCGACCACCTGTGCAAAAGCCGGACGATTTTTTTCTCGTGCTCATCTCTTTAGTTTAATTTTAAATTTCGAATCATTATTATTCGAGCAGCCCTGATTTTATTTGCCAATTCGAAAAGCATTCGAACGGTCGTTCTAAATCCAAAATCACCTGTCGATTGCATCGATTATCCGAACAATAAACGTTCGCGATTTCAATCGACTCGTTTTATTGAGGCTAATTGTTAGTTTTATAAGATCAAGCGACGTCTTCGTACAAAAGGTCGTATGTCACAAGTTTCCATTATAAATATAAGTCGTTTTATACAGGATTTAGTTCTTCGAAGCTACGCTTGTTAAATATGGTTTTTAAACTACCATGATGGGTGGCTAGTGGACCATTTATGAGTATTGGTTTTGATAGAAACCTATATAAAGTTTTATGGCTAGGAAACGATGGCAGGATGAGATCCCATTGTCTAAAAGGACATATGTTTTTTATAGTGCCCAGGTATATACGACCTTATAGTTTTGTTGTTGAATAAGATGGAAAATCGTAATTGGAAACGTAGGTAATAGAGTCTTTTAAATTCAAGCGTAAGAATGCGATAATAGTCCTAATTACTAAGGAATAAAACTGACTACAGTTGCCATCGACCAAGCAAACTGCAAGGTGTAATTTGCCAGTACTAAAAATATTGTGACTAAATTAAAATTGCCATTTTCAATCATGTCAATTAATTCAACATTGCGACGAGAATTTATGTAATTAATTTTATTAACTAATAATACTATTTTAGTTTGAGACGATTTACTTACTTGCCTATTATAAATTTCAAATTGATATAATCAATTTGACAAATAGAATAGGGTAAAATAAACGTTTTTCCTTTTATAAACATTTTAGGTAAAGCATAATTTTAATGATTATTGACGTATTAATAAAACAAACAATACATTTCGAATCGATAACTGAAATTCGTGGCATGCATATGTAAATTCAAAAACAGAATGTTTTTAATCACAGTTCGCATCGTAATATAATCCTCAAAACCTCACATTTAAATCGTATTGGTTACCCAAGAAGCCCTTATAATTTAAAAATAAAGTTCAATTTTGGAACGCTGAAAGACTGAAATGAGTTTTCGAAAATTGTTTCTCTATTTTCTTAGTGGCCAGTACAATACTATCTTCGGCCATTCAAATGTTGTATCTGTGCGCGCATCGCGCTTGGATGAATATTTATTCCGCTCTTAATCCCTATTGTTCATATTTCTCGGGCAATATCGGAATCATTTTGAATTTGGAATTTGACGTTGGCGGTTTTGATTTTCGAATGTGTTTTGTTTTCGCATACGGAAGTAGGCACGGCTATCCATACTAGTTTTTAGTGGCTATGTGAAGAGATAGGGATAGGGAGGTGCTCAGATATTTTATGATTATATCGAAACGTAAACTATCGATAAATTTGAGGTTTTGAGAATACGATGTCGTGAACTCCTACATGCGAGGAAAAAGTCCAATTTTGTTAGATTATAATAAGCTTCAGCCGGACACTTTTTGAAAAATGAAAATAGATTTCATGACATACGTAAGTACATCAGCCAATGTGTTTACGGTCATTAACCCTAAACTGCACTGTCTGGCTATTGTAATTAAAGCGCTAATATATGTAAACTCTCGATGTAATCCTCAATGCTAATCGATACTAAGATTGAATTCCGTCAACTCATTAAGTCTGTCAAGTATAATTAACATGGCTGACACCGTGACAGCAATCTGCATGCCACAGATCACGAGCCATTATCTATGCCCGATAGTGTCACCTTATACGCCATAGTATGTCACAAGGGCGTAATAGGTGCTTATAGACTTATATGGACATACGACTTTTCATTCCGAAATAGCGCTAATTATAGCAAAAACTTGTTTACAACAGTTTTCGTCTACGGTTCCGTCGTTAAAATTTGCCTGTGAGATATTTTTTTTATCGAAAAATATTTCGATTGTTATCGAGGTAAATAAGAAATAAAGCTTTTAATAAATGGGCATAACTTTTAATTGTTCCATGGAAATCGATGTTTAAATACGTACTTCCTTTGCATTTTGTAATTTCCTGTTGCATCTACAGATAATTCAGCATTAAATAGATACAGATCTGAATAGAATAATGTCGTAACCCGGCGATTAGTGATCTGATATTAACATAGTGAACAATAGTCGGGTAGAGTCGCATGATCGTGGAGAACAAACAGACGTACAGACACACCTACACACTTCTGTGTAACAGACATGATATGACATTAATGCAAATTACAAGCATGACATTTTATTAGGCTATCCCAATGTTGGGCAATTGGGTTTTAACATTTCTAGTATCTTTCTTTATTTATAAAATATCCGTAATTAGAACTATGTATTCTGTAGCAGACACAGATTTTTATGTTTTTATGTAAGTTAACTTTACTTTTTTTTATCCAAAAATCTAAATTTTGTTGGTGCCCACTTTGTTGGTTATATTTTTTGTTATTCGTAGTTACCTTATGTTGTATTATTTGCGATTCGTACACTTTGAACTTAGTTATAAGTATTTAGTTAATGATGTTCATGTATTTCTCTAGTTAAGTGAATTGTATTCTTTTAGAGAAATAAATTCTTAAACCATAAATTAAATATATAACGGAAAAATTATCGATAGCCGAAATCACAACCCTACCTGTCAAATCCTATTAAGGATTGCCAATTCCAAAATTAAACTCAAAGGTAAAGGCGATTCTATTGTAACCGTCGAGATACGGATGGTAATATGTGACGTCGATCAGATATTAGCATACGAAACAATAGTTAGTTAAACAATAGATATAATTGAGGTGGTATCGGCTGAAATCGTTCGGTAATTTCCAAGGGTTCCAGAGGTTAATTGTCGGTAATGTTGAACTGGTAAATTGATTTTGTACCGATAGTGTTGTAACACTTACAGGAGAGAAGTTAGTGGTAGCGATTTTGGAACCAGTGCTGTCCCAAATTGTCCCAAATGACTATCGATGCTTGTACCGTTTACGAGATCTTCAATTCTGGTATGTAACAAACGGGGTGTATATTTTTTGTGTAGAACAATTACGAGTAAATATAATTACTTGTAGTCGGCACCTGTCTAGAAACTACTAAAATTAACGTGTTTTATTTTCTTCATTACTTTGATGGGTTGCTGCTGTGAGCAATAAAAATATTATGGTTGTGCAAGTTCTAGGAAGACGATAATAAAGATATTTACATTTCAATAGATAGGCAACCATTTCACTTTAACCTCACCTGCTCGTAAATGACAATGCAGTTGATGGAGCTTTCTGACTTAGATGTGTTTAATCTCGACTTGAAGTTATAAGAGAGATACACTCAGAAGCTTTGCACCACGGTGCACCATTTTTGGATTCTGTTCGCGTGCTTCAAACTAGATCCACGCGTTGATAACCACTAGCAGTGGCACTTACGCATCGCATTTACTCAAACAACCAATAAAACAAATCCAACTGTATTTTAACTACCCGATTAAAAGCAGAAGGCTACCTGTTAGTCGGGATGTATTTTTTCTTAGATGGTTGACACTGGAAATCCTCATTATTGAGTATCAAGAATATTTACCTGTTGCCAAAACTGCGCCAGTAGATATATGCGTTCCTTCTTGAAGAGCCAGTCCATGGAGTGCATAGCTTGCACCTCGGCTTCGGGCGCCGCCAGGCTGGCTGCCGTCGGGTGCATCCGGGCTACGAGCCGGGCATCACCCGGACCTGGGCGTATGGCTCCGCTTATTGTGCCCTGTGGAAGAAGAGGATCATGTATTGTAGCGGGCCATTTGACATGCAGCAGACGATTAGCTTTGATTGGTTAAATTGTCATTTAAGCAGGCCGAGAAAATCACTCGGAAATATTTTCTAAAAAGTCGTATCTTACTATGAAATTCATGCATAGATACGACCTGTTACCGTAATGTGCTACATTGTTGTCTTGTAGCGAGCTAACAAAAATAAGCAGTTTTGTGTACTGGATTCAGGTAATCTATAACCATATTTACGAGCAAAAATGGTCGGGAATGTTTACTTTAATGTTAAAAAATCTGGATGCCAAGTGCATAGTTTAGAGTCAGATCAACTTCGGTCACGGAGAAGGAAAATACTTGCTTCACCACAATTGGGTAATAAGTAACGTATAAGCTTTCTTAGGGATTATGCTACCTGTGCATTAAAAGTTGATAAAACATATTTATTACAAATGTTTATCGACTAAATATTGAACGGGTATCAATTGAATTGTTATCGATATCGATAGGTAGTTTAATGTGATATTTTTCAAAAGCTGAACTGTATAATGTTTACAACTGTATCGCAATCGGTACTCTTGAATCGATTGCTCTGTCGCGTGTCTTTTGTTCGCCGCCTTATTGTGAGCAAAAGAAAGGGGATTGTGTCGACTAATTTTGTTTCGGTATCGATTGATTCGGGTTTCGCGTGTCGAGTTTCGGAATAAAGTTTACTGTCCTAGATGCTAGTTTTAAGTTTGCTTCTTTTGCATCGAATGCTTTTCTTTGTTTGATAGCGCTGCGCTGTCGATTGTAAGATATGTAAGGATAAATTTGGTTAATATGTTTTGTGTGTATGTGTAGAAACTGCCAAAATGTGAGTGGAAATATGTTATTGTAACTTTTCTTTTATCCTTTTTTGTGACTTTTTTTTGTTTCCTCAAAAAATGCCTTATGTGTGTTTGTTTTTGTTCATATAAAGAGAGTTCATACAAGTATCATAACAAACCAACGCCTATTAATTTATGAGCCATACTATACGTATAATTACATTTTTATAAGTACTAAACCCACCCCTTGTTAACGTACATCAACCGCCACGGCACCGCCACTCGCAAACATATTCAAATCGATCACAGATAAACGAACTATTCGTAACTGGGGTCAAGACGCGATAGGATCAGGGCTGGTACAAATGATAATTCGCAGTCGCATGTAGCCGAAACACCTAAAAACTAACTTATCGCCACCTGAAGCGGAGCCCGTAAACGGCGACTTGTGAATTTGGGGCGGGGCGAGTTGTAAGCGGGAGCGGAAAGCGGGGCGTGCTAAGCATGGTTACTCAAAATGTTTAGCTTGCTTAAATGCTAAATGCTATATTAAACGCTGTTTAGAAATTAAATGTAAAGTTAAGAAAAAATTGGAAATGTAATTTGCGTTAGTAGTAAAAAGGGCTATTAGATTACTTAATTGTGTCTGGATTTCTTAAAGATGATTTCTAAAGGAATAATAATTATCATGATAATAATACTAGTAAATGTTATCGATAATACCCATACCCAGTTAAAACAGTATTTGAAAGGACAACAATTTTGTCCTCAATCTAATTCTTGGACATGGCTTGTACCCAGAAAATTTACATACCTAGTAAAGGGGATGTTCCTTTGCTAAGTAAGAATAAACATTGTAAATAGTAAAGTATAGTAATAGTAAATCTTACATCCTTTACATTTGGGTACTTGTATCAAAAACCGCTGTTCTCCAATCCCTTGCGCCTCCAAAGCGGCTAGGGTTGAACCAGTGAATTACTGGCGTGTCAATCAATAAACATGATAAGTGCGGGACTTTCGTGCGGCGATATGCAAACAGGATTACACGCCGCACGGAACGCAATCGATTCCACCATCGATTCATTCGGCCAGCTCTATTCTTTTAATTACGGGGTTTGAATTTGAAATTGGTGCTAATGGATCCATACTGGCCAGGATTTTAAAAATTCGTTGGAGTCAGATTAACGTTTTTGGGTTTGGATTTTTGTATTAATTTTAAATGAGAAACAACCGGAGTTTATACAATGACAATCGCATGTTGCTGCTGGTAAGTGACAGTGTTGTTTTATCTTACAGCTATACACAGATTTATATTTATCTTTTACGCCATATGCTATTTACTTATCTGAATTAATCCTATTTCAAGGTTTTCATTAAAAAAACCCTCGATAAAAACAGTGACAAATGTAAGAACTATATTATTTTTAATTTCTTTATCTACAAATCCCCCCACAGTCTTTCGTGAGTCACATGGACAGAAACACCCACTTCGGTAACAGCAGTTTGTTATTAGTTAATATTCATTAGATGATAAGGGGTGGATTGACATTGACTGTTTTAATTATATTAAGACATGTAAAAAAATTATTATCAGTCGTGATATGTAGCGAAAAACTATTTTTTTGAATGCTGATGACGTCACTTAGATTTAGCAGATTATAAACGTAAGTACATACATGAATCAAATGTAAATACAAACTTAAAATAAAAAGTGTTAACGTAACAACAATCCGTAGTTGCGCCAGTCAAAATAATACGTATTGTATTCAATAGCGCATCTTTTATTGGGTATATTTAATTTTATACCTACATACCTACACAAATATAATATTTCTTGAGGTGTTAAAAATCAAACATTTGCATTTCCTTACAATAAATTGAATACAAATTATTGTATTAATTTTATGTGGTTCATGCTAAGACAATTTTAATCAAACGCGAACACAATTAATGTCCCAACTTAAAATTAAAAGCGGCTTCATAAAATACCCAAAAATTCAAAATGTGTAGCTGAAAATCGAACGTCGACGTTCGAATTTTAAACTCAACAGCAGTAGTTTTAGGATGTCATTGTCAATACGTATTTCTTATCGATAGATCTTTAACAAACTCATCTAGCGATTTTGCGTCGACTTTATTGTATCGAAAAAGAGTCTTTATTACTTTGTTTCGGCTTGTAAGATAAGTTGGCATTTAGATCGCGTGTAACCCCTATTACTCGACAGGGGGCTTAACAACTTTATTTTTCGGCGAAACGAAATTCGGTCAAAAAATAAATCGGTTGAAATTACAAGTGTATTAGAATTGTAAATTTGTCGTGTTGAGTGGTTCACTTAGGATCGCTTCTATTAATTTTAAGTATTCATAACTGTTATTGTTTTGCAACTAGCTAATGATGGTAGATTTAGCTAACGACCGCTTTGGCTTTACAATTGAGAATTGGTTGACTGGTAGAGAATACTTATACTTTTAATATTCTTATGCATGTTGAATTTCTAGTGACTTTAAATTACAATGCGGGTTCAATTATGCAGCTAAGACAGTAAAAAAAACATTAATTTAATGTAACTGGGATTTTAACCATAAACTGAACCAATTCTTAATACTGTTTCACTAATGCAGCATTCAACCAAACTTTTATTCCAAGAATAATACTTGATCTCGGGTAGTAATATCAGAACCCCATATTAATTTGATATAACTATCGAAGAATAAGCGTTGTTCTTGAAAAAATCCTACCCTAAGCTAATCGCTCCAGCGAATAAAATCCTACATAAAAACAACGAATCCTTTATCATGGTTAACCTGAATCGATTCTATACCACTACTGATTAGTTGATGTCGATTTATGTCATCGTTTTATCGATAAATATTTTCAACAATAAAATTTAAAGACAGGTGCTCGACAATAACCGAAAGGAACATGCCGCAAACAATTTTATAACCATCATAAATATAACCGACCGAAACCCTCACACGAGCGAAACTTTTTAAACACACCGAAGAAACATAAAAGCAAACAATAATTCTTCGTTTGATACGTATTTTTTACATCCCTAAAACAGCGGCATAACGGTTATAATTGAATACGGTTCGATTTTCGAATTCCGTTTTTAAATTTGGCGATACAGTCAATACCGAACGTAGTAAAATCTATCGTGCATCGAAGGAACGTTCGTGACAGAAACTTCGCTAGTTTCCTCCCAATCGATGCCTTTTAGTTCTTTTTATGGCTTCAGAACTAATTATTTATACACAATCAAGATCGCTAAAATGTTGCACGAATTCCAAACGAAAATTCGAAATCCGAACGTCGTGTTCTTTTTTCGAAACTCCCTCCTTTTGTTGCCATAGACGAGTTATCGACGACTTTGCACTTTGTGCTCGATATTAGTCATATTCGGTTTCGTTTTTTAGTATTCGTGATTTTCGTTGTGGTTCTTCGTTTGTGCCCTTTGAGCGTAGCAGTTCTTTAATTGATGGATTTTCGTTGTTCTCGCTTTGTTTTGGTGCGAGTGGTTTTTCGACGTGAGCTAAGTGCTTTGTCGAACAAGCTATTGATTTGCAAACGAGTCACACGTCATTCGGCTTTTTGTTGTTTTTTTTTATCTGCCAATTGTGCGGAGTGGAGGACAGTAATATTTTTAGACGCAATGTTAGTCTACAAATCATCATTAGCTAACATTTAAGTTGCCATAAAATATATAGATTGTTGACTACTTAATATAACTACACTGAGAGAAAAATTGGCCGACAAAGCACAATAAATGCTTTGTCATTTTTTTTGTTGTCATAAGAGCAATAAGCTTTGTCGCGAAATCAAAACGAGCTTATTTACGTTGACAACTTTTTTATTGCTAACCGTAAATCAACAGTTTATTGTATCGGCAACAAAATTTACATTGCTACCAGAACAACCTATGTTACCTTTGCCATGGCATTCATGTAATATTGCTAATTTATCAAGGTTAGACTTAGCTTCTACAACAAAGCATCTGTATTTTGTCGTAGCGACCAAACCACTTTGCTATTTTATCAAATTACGTGGTTTGTTACTGCAACAAAGCGTTTCTGTTTATTCCAGTTACAATATAACTTTGCAATGTTATCAAAGTTTTACCTTGTTGCTGGAGCAAAGGTTTTATCCTTTGCTGCAGGTACAACGTGCTTTGCTAACTTATTAAAGTTAGATTTAGCTTTTATAACAAAGCAGTTATATTTTGTTGTTCTAACAACATCACTTTGCTCATTTTTAAACTAAAACGATATGTTACTGCAACAAAGCGTTTCTGTTTGTTCCAGTTACAATATAACTTTGCAATGTTATCAAAGTTTAACCATTGTTGCTGGAGCAAAGCTTTTATCCTTTGTTGCAGGTACAACGTGCTTTGCTAACTTATTAAAGTTAGATTTAGCTTTTATGACAAAGCAGTTATATTTTGTGTTTCTAACAACATCACTTTGCTCATTTTTAAACTAAAACGATTTGTTACTGCAACAAAGCGTTTCTGTTTGTTCCAGTTACAATATAACTTTGCAATGTTATCAAAGTTTAACCATTGTTGCTGGAGCAAAGCTTTTATCCTTTGTTGCAGGTACAACGTGCTTTGCTAACTTATTAAAGTTAGATTTAGCTTTTTTAACAAAGCAGTTATATTTTGTTGTTCTAACAACATCACTTTGCTCATTTTTTAACTAAATTTGTTCCAGTTACAATATCACTTTGCTATGTTATCAAAGCTTTATCTTGTTGCTGGAGCAAAGATTTTATCCTTTGTTGCAGGTACAACGTGCCTTGCTAACTTAATAAAGTTAGATTTAGCTTTTATAACAAAGGAGTTTTCTTTTGTTATTCTTACAACATCACTTTGCTCATTTTAAAACTAAAACGATTTGTTGCTGCCACATAATGATATTGTTTGTCAAAAACAATATCACTTTGTAGTTTTTATAACAAAGCAGTATAACTTATTGAAGTTAGACTTTGTTGCTGTACACTCGACGTCAAATCAATTGGATCTTTTTAACAAGTTATAAGCTGACGACAAATTTAAGCACTGTTACATTATTTCCCGCCCCGATATCAATGTATATTCATTTAGTTAAACCATTTTAATGAACCCGAACACGACTCTGCTGAAAGTTTGTGTGGCGTATTTCGCAGAGTAGGAGGCCTATATACCCAAAGAGGGGCCATGCTGTTAAAGTTTTTTAGTGTTAGAATAGTTTTAATATATTTTATGTAAATGCATGGAAATAAAGGCTATATTATTATATTATTATTATTTTCAAGATTCAAGTGGTGCCTTTATACGTATAACGCCTGTGGCCTGTAATAAAGCGCATCACGCACAGAACGAATAGATTTTCGGTCTGTGATTGCTGTAATAGGTATGTATTTTACTGTGATATATATTGGGACAGCTCGGGTTCAGATTAAATACTCTCTTTAGGCTCCTTGTTTTATTCGTTTTGCATTTTCAATTCCGCTTCACACAGTATACATCTATCTAGTTTACAGCTAATGCCAGCATTATAAACTAAAACACAAAACTCTTTAAATTATCACAGCGTCGTCTATTTATAGTTTGTCAAAGGACTGTCTCATTTCAAACATAGACAGGCATCATACTATATTTGTCTTACACTTAGTACCTTCTAGCACCCAAAAGAAAATGATGAGTTTATACGCACGCACGTGCTATCGTATATATCTGTGGCATGTAAGTACTTATTGTACTTACTTACAGATGCGCTCCGTAGATATTGACGAAACTTAACAGAACTTACAAGCGTAGGTATTTTCGACCAAGTGACTTACTAGGTAGCTCTTGTTTTTAGGGTTCCGTACCTCAAAAGGAAAAAACGGAACCCTTATGAGATCACTTTGTTGTCCGCCCGTCCGTCTGTCAAGACCCTTTTTCTCGGGAAAACGCGTGGAGGTATCGAGTTGAAATTAAAACCAAATACTTAAGTCTACGGACCCTTGAAGCCGTAAAAAAATCAAACATCTTGGTTAACGTAAAAAAAAGATAAGGCCGTTTATGCTGCAAAAAACGTATATTTCGACCATCTCAAGGGAATCACAATTTACAGGGTACCAGGGTATTTTCCGTTGACCTAGAACTATGAAATTTTGCAAACAGTAATACTGTCTTTGGAACGCGTTAGCCTAGACTTCGGACTTAAGATAAACCGGAATAAGACAAAGATGATGATTGTCGACCGCATGAATAACAATTCACCAGAAATTACACAAATTGCGAATTGTGATGTGGTCCAATCGTACATTTATCTGGGAGCCTTAATCACTAACAACGGCGGATGTGTCGACGAAGTGAAGAGGCGTATGGCAATTTCTAGATCTGCAATGGACAGGTTGAGAAAAATATGGAGAAATCGCAACATATACAAAGCCATAAAAATCCGGCTCGTTCGGGCACTTGTATTCCCCATATTCCTATACGCTGCAGAAACGTGGACCCTGCGGGAAGTCGAGAAGAAAAAGATAGACGCTCTAGAGATGTGGTGCTGGAGGAGAATGCTCGGAGTATCATGGACTGAATTCCGCACCAACGAGTCTATACTTCGAGAACTCGGCATCGAGCAGCGTTTATCATCTTTAGTACAGTCCCGTATTCTTAGCTTCTTTGGTCACGTATGCCACCGAGGGGAGGTGGCTATTGAGCGACTTGTGGTCCAGGGAAAGGTTGAGGGTACCAGGCCACGAGGCAGATCGCCTATGAGATGGACAGATCAAATAAAAGCTGCAATAAATTTTGAGTTTCAGTTCTTAGTATGGGGAGCCCCCAATATTTACTATTTTTTTTTTATTTTTGCATCAAAATCTTAATGTGGTTCACAGAATACATCTACCTACTAAGTTTCAACAGTATAGCTCTTATAGTTTCGGAAAAAAATGGCCGTGACATACGGACGGACAGACGGACAGACAGACGGACAGACAGACGGACAGACAGACATGACGAATCTATAAGGGTTCCGTTTTTTGCCATTTGGCTACGGAACCCTAAAAAATGACATTAAAAGTTTAGGATCCAGTAACCAATGGATTCGACATTCGCGTAGGTATACCCGTTTCATCATGCTGAATAACTTACTACAGGTTTGAGTGCAATTGATGTTTATTATTATTTGGGCATCTGAGTCAAAAAAGAGATGACAGGTCACGTGGTTAGCGTAACAGACCGTAACAGACATTTTTTCGTGCGCGCAACTGGTCATCGATTCGATTTTTAAGACTTTATCACGTCAAACTGTGAGAAATAATAATTGGTTGAATAGCGCCAAAACATAAAATATGTAAAATTTGCATTATTTTGGTTACTACTAAGTACAATTTGGCTATTTTTCATGTAGTTAACTAGTTGAGCTATTTATAACTTATAATTTTTAACAAAAAAAAAAACCGGCTAAGAGCATGTCGGGCCACGCTCAGTGTAGGGTTCCGTAGTTGCCCATCCTTCACAATAAACTGCTGTTTTAAGCCCGAGGTTTACGTGAAGAAAGATTTTAAGCTCTATAAAAAGGTCGTAAACGCCCTAGAAACTGTAATCACTTATTACCTTCTGGAAGTCAACTTACGACCTTTTAAAGAAAAAATATGAAATTTGGCGATAACTCAAAAACGGCTCGACCGATTTTGTTCAATATAGTTTTCATTGAAAGTACTTATAAGGCTTCATTAACATGAATTTTTCCGAATTTTTTTGACCCGTGGTTGAAAAGTTAGAGGGGGGGGACACTATTTTTTTTGTTTTTGGAGCGAATATTTACAAAGCTGCTGACTTTATCAAAAAATAATGTTAGAAGACCCCTATTATTTTTACAAGACCTATTCAACGATATCCCACACACCAGTGCTGAAAAGAAAAAAAAAATTCACCCCGACTTTAGGTGTTCGAGAGGTACGCGAAAAAAAAATTTTTTATTTTTATTTTACCGTTCTGTTGGCGTTATACATACACATACTCATACCAAATTTCAGCTTTCTAGTACTAATGATCACGGAGCTAAGCCGCGGACGGACGGACGGACGGACGGACAGACGGACATGGCGAAACTATAGTAATAGTTGACTACGGAACCCTAAAAAGAACCGACTTCAGTAAAACTAAAAAAGTTCTAGTGGCCATCTGTGGTGTTCATCATCAGTTTCCTTACACCAAATCCTATTTACTGAATGTAAATTCTTGACTTTATCAATAAATTACCGAAAGCGCCGTACATGTCCCTATAACATTTGAAGAGTTCCCACGATTTCTCCAAGATTCCATCATCAGATCCCGACTTAGTGCCAACGGGACCAACTCGGAGTTATACCCTTACGATTAAAAAAAAAAATTGAAAATCGGTTCACGGTTCTCGGAGATATCGAGTAACACACATACAAAAAAAAAAAAAGTTCGAATTGAGAACCTCCTCTTTTTTTGAAGTCGGTTAAAAATAGTTGGCGGATTGACGCCGAAGAAAGAAAGATACCGAAATATATATTTTTGCGGTCATAAAACTTGTTGCTGACTGATTTGTCAATAGGTATTATACAATAAATGTTTTTTTTTTAATGCATGTGCGATATTTTTACGCGAGTGTACAAGGTTTAAGTCGTTACAAATTTAATTTGTCAATTCGACAACCTACCGAAACTAACTTTGCAAAAATGGCAACACGCGGGCATGGGAGGGGTACGGGGTAAGGGGTGTATATGTTGTCGTTTCGTTTCGTTTATTTTGTCTTCAAATGCGAATGTCAGACGGCATTGAATGGTCGCGCGCTTATTAGTTCCTACTATTCTAGTGCTTTTATTGTGAAATATGGACATAATTCAGTTCCTTGAGAGTGCCGGTCTGCGACATTTAGCGCCGCGTATGTTGGGTAAGTGTTTATTTATTCTTATGAATGTTCTTCATGTTGAAATATTAAAGTGAGTTTTTATGTTTATTTGTTAACTCTTTTCTTCACGCCTTAACTTTTCAACAAACATTTTCGTTTCTCTGCTAAAACACACTGCGTTGATCGGATCTTGGGCGTGATGGAGTGATATTTTCTGTAAGTCTGTATACACGGCCACGGCCACAAATCAAGATATAACTGGCAGTGGCAGAGGTGCGACACAAATGTGAAAACACGAGGCGTGTTAAAATGAAACTTGTGTAAGTAGCCGTGTGTCCGTGTGTAGACATGACGGCCGGCGATTCATAGCACATTACATTAGCTACTTCTATGAGCTATGAGCACGACTACAGTGCTATTGTTTTGTACAAAAAGATGTGGATCTAAACTTGGAGTATATACCAAGACTTCAAGGTGATGGGTTCCAAACACATTGCGTTGCACTTTTGAGCATAATTTGTCGATCCAACAAAACTTTTGTCATATCGACAAAGGTATCTATTTAGGTACTTACTAACTAAACGGTGTTTCTGTAGCAATGTATTAACATTGTCATATCGACAAAGGTTATTAACTTGGTGTTGAATGTTGTTTCTGTAGCAGTGTACATGTGCACGTTAAGTTATCCATGATGACTCCGGTCCTAATTCTTTATTTCGACACGTTCCAGGAACACCCTACGGGTTGAGAACTTTTAAGACCGTGGAGCCTAGTGAGAGGCTGGTCTTACTCCCCTGGCCTTGGAGTGGCCCAAGAAAGCTTCGCGCTGTCGCGCGCTGAGAACCCTGCTCTTGGACCTTGGAGGACATCTGCACTACTGGCCACACCTACCGCCACTACCACGCCGCGCACTACCGAGGGACGTCGGGTATCAGAAGGACGACCAGCTCTCTAGTAGGAAGACCCAAATCTAGGCATCGGACCCTTACTTGTCTTAATCTGATTACTTAAATAGTTTACTTAAAATTAAACCTAGTAATACTCTAAATAAAATTAAATTTACAACTAAATCATTCTATAAACTTAACTAAATTCTTAAAGCTACAAACCAGTAATAGAATTATTTTAAATAATAGAATTTGCGAAATTTAAACATTCGAATTATTTTAAAATCCAGAATTATATTAAAATTTAAAAGTTTAGAACTACCTATATTAGAACGACATTCCCTTAAACGGTAGAATCACCTTAAAATAGAAGCCTTAACTTTTATTATTATTAAGATTAGTTTACCGGATTTGGTTAATAAATATTTTATAAGATTCTTGATTAATTTTTATTTTATGTCCTTTTAATATACCCATAGAATAGGTAGGATATATAAAGGTGACACAGTCTGACAACATAAATCTTGTCGATTTGGCTGCAATACTGCGTCACTGTAGCAATACGTTGTGTGATATGTATATATTTTTGTCAGTCTGACAACATAAATCTTGTCGATTTGGCTGCAATACGTTGTATGATATGTATATATTTTTGTAAGTCTGACAACATAAATCTTGTCGATTTGGCTGCAAAACTGTGTCACTGTAGCAATACGTTGTGAGACACACATATATTATTGCCACTCTGTAAACATTGTCAATTTTACAGCAGATTTATGAGACTGTAGCAATATTTCGTGCTACAGTCACAGATCTGCTGTAAAATTGACAACATATTTGTTACAGAGTGGCAACAATATATATGTGTGTGTGTGTGTCTCACAACGTATTGCTACAGTGACACAGTTCCGCTGCCAAATAGGCAACATTTATGTTGTCAGAGTGACAACAATATATACGTGTCACACAACATATTGCTATAGTGACACAGTTCCGCTGCCAAATAGGCAACATTTATGTTGTCAGAGTGACAACAGTATATACATGTCACACAACATATTGCTATAGTGACACAGTTCCGTTGCCAAATAGGCAACATTAATGTTGTCAGAGTGACAACAATATATACGTGTCACACAACATATTGCTATAGTGACACAGTTCCGTTGCCAAATAGGCAACATTAATGTTGTCAGAGTGATAACAATATATACGTGTCACACAACATATTGCTATAGTGACACAGTTCCGTTGCCAAATAGGCAACATTAATGTTGTCAGAGTGACAACAATATATACGTGTCACACAACATATTGCTATAGTGACACAGTTCCGTTGCCAAATAGGCAACATTAATGTTGTCAGAGTGACAACAATATATACGTGTCACACAACATATTGCTATAGTGACACAGTTCCGTTGCCAAATAGGCAACATTAATGTTGTCACTCTGACAACAATATATACGTGTCACACAACATATTGCTATAGTGACACAGTTCCGTTGCCAAATAGGCAACATTAATGTTGTCAGAGTGACAACAATATATACGTGTCACACAACATATTGCTATAGTGACACAGTTCCGTTGCCAAATAGGCAACATTAATGTTGTCAGAGTGACAACAATATATACGTGTCACACAACATATTGCTATAGTGACACAGTTCCGTTGCCAAATAGGCAACATTAATGTTGTCAGAGTGACAACAATATATACGTGTCACACAACATATTGCTATAGTGACACAGTTCCGTTGCCAAATAGGCAACATTAATGTTGTCAGAGTGACAACAATATATACGTGTCACACAACATATTGCTATAGTGACACAGTTCCGTTGCCAAATAGGCAACATTAATGTTGTCAGAGTGACAACAATATATACGTGTCACTCAACATATTGCTATAATGACACAGCTCCGCTGCCAAATAGACAACATTTACGTTGTCAGACTGACAAAATAAACATTGAGTGTTGTGGTTACATTGCTACAGTGACACAGCTCTACTGTCAAATTCACAAAGTTTTTGTTGTCACACTGACAACAATACTTTACAAAACTTGTTTTGACTATATGACAACGTTGTACACATTGCTACAGTGACACAGCTCTGCTATTAAATAGACAATGTTTTATGTTGTCAGAGTGACAACAATATTTTACAAAATTTGATTTGACTTTATGACAACGTTGTATACATTGTTAATAGAAGTTGTGTTTTCAACAATTGTAAAACTTGTTGCAGTATGTTGTTATATCAACAATAAACTGGTGACAATAATAACGTTTACTCTATAGCAACGTAACTATGTGGGTTGTGTGCCGTTAAAGTTTTATTGTTAGATCGACAGTATTTTTCTCTCAGTGTATTTATGCAATACAATAGTATCTACATATTATGTTCACAAAATTAAATAATTATAGTATAAGTATTTTATTATGTGTCCGCGATGAAAATTTTAAAACTTGACGTTTCAAAGAGACACTTAAAAAAGTGGTTACCATGATTTTGGTCATAGTTCGTATCTTATAAGATAAATATACCTAACTAATTACCATTTGTCGCCCGTGTGACATTCGAAGCCGCGTAGGATGCTTTTATTCATATAACTCAAGTAAAACCGTTGACCTTTCAACTTACGCAACCCTAAAGCCTGATACCGCGTAATAAACGTCAGCTTAACTGAATTGACGATTTCAATTTTCGAATAACAATCGAATGACACTTTTAACGTGCGCGCATCACGACACTAACCGATTACGAGCGATTATCGATACAATTCGATACGTCGCGTGTTTGTTTTTACTTTATTAAAAGGCAGGTGGCCAGTATTAAGCCGTAGTTTTTATATGCGTGTTAATTTGATTTGCTGTCGGTGAAAATTGTGTACATCCTTACGTAACAGAAACAAGGTTAAGTTTTGTTTGTTTATCAATTCTCCGGCTGAATCCAGCGTGACTCCATTGCATGCAAGAAAAAGTGTGCTCTTTGTCGGTTGCTAGCGCCACCTAGTGCCAACTGAGTGTCAACTGTTATTGTTCGTATTTTGAACTCGTTATTTTTCCAATGACTATAGAGGACTTCAAAATTAATAGTTTCCCAGTATTTGTTTGTAATGCCAAAGTTGTGACGTAATGAAAAATACAGAAGCTTGAAACATGCTTAATATGACCATAAATACATCAGGAAACACTCTAGGGGATAATAATTAGACGATTTATAATCATCCGCGGCTTAAAACAGTGAGATGACATAATTATGTCTTGAGAAGGGAGAGAAAAAAGTTTGTTTATGATCGGTAGCCGTTAAAGAATGTGGGGTGAGCCTGTATAGGCAGCTTTAAATGTTTCTAATAGATGAAGTTTCTTTTTTGAGAATCGCTACTGTTCCAAGATAAAAGACAGTCATTATCTATAGATTCCTTTTATAGCTACTATGGGAAGTTAAGCTGCTGCTTTTCAATCCTTTTATATATAATTTCGTTACGTTGTTTCGGTTTTCTGTTACCAATTATTAAAACTAAAAAACAGAAACTTAGCAAACGTTGAGTCGTCAAACAAATGTTTTTTGACTAGATAATTATTTACTGATCAATACACTTAAAATCACGCAAATAAGCATTTTTAGTAGAGCAAATATCGCGGAAGAATACCACTTCGAGTCTATTGAGCCGATTCATTAGCGACTGTACACAATGAAAACGAAGCGTTTTTGACGTATGCTCATTTGTGTTGTTCCGACAGACCTTGAATTGCTTATTTAACTTTTGAAACCAACCGAGAGAAAAATAATTCAATAATGAATGAATAAACATGACAAAAAAAAATGAGTCGGCGGAAACATAGATATTGATTATATAATATATGAATGCCATTAACCCTACATTTGATCCATAAACAAATCCAAGACATCTCCCCTTATGGGAGAAGACGTGTGTGACACTTAAGGCATTTCCGATGCGATAGAAGGGAACGAAATATGACGTCCGATGGGGTGAGACGGCTTTTTGCGTCGTCCTGATTTAGGGCTTTGACAGTGTTGAACTACTGAGACGACATTAAGACAATAATTTGAAATATATAGAATTTTTTTTAACGGATCTCGTATGGCATTTTTTTTGTTACAACTGATAACAAACGCCTTAAGAATAAAATGTATGTTTACTTTGATAATTTCCTACACGTTAATGTGACAATGTAATGTATTTAAAACATATCCCGTTTTTTTTAATACAGCTACTGATCGAAAATCGATAAATAAATTGAATCTAATTTGACTGCCCCATCACTAGTAATTAGGTACACCACAATCCGTCGTTCCATTTTTAAATAATAAGACGTTCTTTTTTCAAATACGGTCGAGATAAAATCGAATATTACTCCCCTCGACATTCGGTGCACATGTCGATTCTAATGACTAACGGATTTTTAAATTAAGACACACATTTAATTTGAAATTAGAACGCGAAGACTTTAAGACGCTACATTTATAATAAAATACGCGTTTAATTCTTATGTAGGCGCAAAAAATCATAACAAATGTTTTACAATAGATACCTAGCTACCTAGCAGTAGGAGAGTCTTATGGCAGTTCTTCTATTTGATTTAAAAGGGTTCATATTTTTGTTAGATCCTAATGAACATCATTCATGATTCATCTATAGACTGCGCGTTTGTTTCGGATCTGCAGATTTTTTTTCAGTTGGTTTTTCTCCGCCATATTGGAAAAACTGAATCGAAATAAAAATTCTATAGACAAATACTGAGCATCTTTCCATAGCTCGCTAAGTGACATAGTGAGTGTTATATATATTGTTTTAATATCAATAATTGCTGAGTAGTGAGTGATATATTTTTTAATGTCAATAATTGAAGCTATGCTAAAAATAGGGCATTATGGATCAAAACGCACTGTCCGTGCTGTGACAGAGAGTGGCGCAGGTGACGCGGGCCGAACGGGATATATTTAGTGTGGCACGATTCGGCGCGCAATATATTACGAAAATGACACTTAATTGCCAGTTGCTGCAGCATCGATATGCTCGATCATTTGATGCGAATAGATTGGGAAGCTAGCGGGTCTAGGTTCGAATTCCGGTACGGTATGAAATATTGAACTTGATTCTGCTAGGCCACAAGGGCACTTTAACATGTCTGATTCTATCCGTGAGAGAAGAAACGCCGAAAGAAACTTAACAGTCAGCTATTTTTATTTATGTATGAGGATGTTGGACGGGAACCGCGGATCGGAAGACGCTCTAATATTAAGATGGACTATGAAGTGAAAGAAGTTACTAGGTTTTTCTTAATCCATAAAGATCTGAGGTCAGATCCACACCGTTATTTAAGCAATAACGTTCCACAGAAATCCTCAGAATGCCTCAGAGGCAGACCGGTCATCGTCTATCGTCAGAAGTCTATCTTCAGAAGATCGTCACTCCATCTTATAGGAGGCTTTGTATAGTACCACTATCATTATAACAAAACAGGGTCATGATGACCAGCTACTAGTATCAGGGGTGTTTTAAAAATTTAATTTAGGTTATTAGTAACGATATACAAGCAATTCCAATAAGTGTCGACATCGACATTTATAGTTCCGTACGTATAGATATACTGATACAAGTCATACAACTTGGCAACGTGTCAAAATAAATGAGACATTGGCAGATCTAACAACAACTGTAGCAAACTCACATCTCTCTAATACTGTAATTAAGAATCTCAACCTTAAGTGTTAGTGTATTAAGCTGATTTCACAGTATTATTGAGATTAGGTATATGTTTGTTTGTCTGTTCGCGAATCGTTTATTATTATTAGGTGCAACACGTGCAAGTAGTATTTGGTTGAACAGTTGTCTGTCAGTTGTCAGTCAGATTCCTTAAGTTCTAGCTGTAAAATTCAAGGAATCAAGGAAAAATATGTAATAGGAATAGGTAACTAGGAAATAATTTATAATGAAATAATCAACTTAATTTGTGAGTAGGCAGCATTTCACAATCACAAGAGGAGACCATTGTTGAGAAGAAACTACGAAACTCAAAACGGCGAAATATTTGAGTGTCTTTATGTGTATGTTTGTTACTTCTTCACGCTCAAACGGCTAAAGCAATTTTGATAAATTTTGGTGGGAAGGTAGCTGACACCTTGGATTAACACATAAGCTACTTTTTATCCCGAAAAAATGTGGTGTTCCCGTGGGATGAGCGGATAACATCGCGCGGCGCAGCCAGTACTAAACTAATCAAACTAATACGGGATTGCGGTAAACGGTATTCTTGGGAACAAAAGTTTGGTCCAACCAAAGTCCAAGCTATCCTTATTCCTCAAGTACTGAGTCGTCTTTGATTGGGGATCGAAAGAGCTAGTATGCAGCATAAACGGTTGGTACCGTTTACCACTAAACCTTTCAAATAACACACCGACTTTATTTGAACAAACCGATTTAATAACCCCACATGTGGCAAAATCGGAGCCGATGACGAAAAAAAGAAATAAATACGTCCATCCTTCTTTGATCTATAGCGGCGTCCCTGTCTAGCTACACATGTGTGTCCCGCCTGTGAATGGACATTGTTTTTTAAGATCAAGTAGCGGGAATCGATTATGTTTGATTATGACTATGTTGTTCGATTATCGTCATATTGTGGGAGCGATTTTGCCAGATGATCAAAACATGGTGTAATAATAGGCATCATTAATACACTACCACATATCTATACTATTATAAAATTCTAAAATTGTACCTATTGAAAATTTTCTATGCAAAGGGGTCAATTTTAAGAAAAATCTTAAGAGGCCTTACACACTTAAGAGGATACACTTTAAAATGTATTTTTTTTTCATATTATGAATAATATACTTATTGATAATTTCAAATATTTCAACCAACTTTTTAAAGTACCTAAAAATACTTTTCCCTGGGCTCTAGAAAGTAACATAGCTATGTCACGCTTTCATTGAGTACAGTTGAAATAAGTCAAACCAGTTTTCTGCGTGAATTTTGTCGATTTCGAGTAGTTTTTGAAAATATTATCAATGAAAAATTCGAACTGTAGGTGTCAAATATTATACCAATAAATCCCAATAGCCCTCTATTCTAGGTTGTAGGTAACATCGATAATATGTTAAGAAACATGTTTGATCAGAAAAAAAATACTAAAACAATCAGCATTTTAAAAGGAATAAAACCTCTTAAGATTTTTCCTGAATAAAGGCCTCTTTAGAACTGAAATATTAGGGATGAAAATTAGTTTCTTGACTACTGGGTCTGGGGTCAAGTGACCACTGTCGGGGTCACGTGACCTGACCGCCGGGGTCACGTGGTGGCGGTCACGTGAAGTCATTCAGCAGTAAGGGAACACCATCAATTGATTGTACGTCACGTATTGTTTATGTTAGCAATATCATGATATGCTACACCGGCTGGTGTCAGGGACAGGCGGAGAGCGATTTAAATTACCCGCTACAAAAAGAGGGGTGTTCTAAGTTATGAGTTTAACATGTGCATCTGTCTGTGGCATCGTAGTTCCCAAATGCCCGTGACGTGCGATATTATGATGATAATTTATTTATTTACATATTTAATCTTTATTGCACATAAGAAAACTTATCGTACAAAAGGAGGACTTATTGCCATGAGGCATTCTTTACCAGTTAACCTTTGGGCAAAGCAGATTAATTGTGGGCGGTGCACTTACTGCTAGCACAGAGGTCAAAACATTCTTGAGCTTGCTTGATCTTGAGGGGAAGACGGTTCCAGAGGCGGGACACTGGGACGGTAAACGATTTGGACATAAAACCAGTACGGTGACGAATAATAAGCGTATATGAAAGCTTCCTTACCCGCTACCTCCTATGTTTCGAACCACAAACTAAACTACTATTTCCAGAGCCGCGCCACTCCACACCTTAACTCAAAGCAATACAGCCCACAATCCCTCACACCCACCGTGAGAAAATATGCCGAAGACTCAATCCAGCCGATAAGGAGAGTAATACGACACTATTTTTCGCTTGATAGTGTTTTTAATATTTTCTCAGAAATCCGTAGGTATAATAAACAAGTTCGTTACTTATCAACTTCCGTTATTGAAGATGAGTTGTGTTTAGACTCAGCTTCTATGTCAGTAACAACAAATAGGTTCTAAAGAAACACTTTATCTTCATTCATTGATATAATAATGTGACGTTGATGTTGATGACGCCGTTGGCACAGTTTGTGGTGCACCTGCCTACTGAGCCGGCGGTCCTGGGTTCGAATCCCGGCCGGGGTAAATATTTGTGTGATGAACTGGAATATATTTTGTTCCTTGGTCACGGATGTTATGTATCGTATTTATATAATTATTATGTAGGTATATATGTTGACTAATTTTTTTTGAGGATGTCAATCGATTCTATTTTTTATTGTGACCAAATGTCTATGGGACTGACTACACTTAAACTGCTCTAAAAGTCAGAAATGACCGTCAAAATTCAACATTCCTACGTAGCGCTAAAAACCCTCCATACAAAAGGCGTCCGTTAGTGACGTCACAGGCCGGTATAGGTACCAATAATTGTATGGAGAAATTAAGAAATTTGCCATTTTCACCGCGAAAAAGTGCGTTTAAGTTCATGGTTTGTTGTAAAATTACGAGGATTCTGAAAACATTTTCAAAATTTCTTTTGGATTAAAAAAAACTATCATAAAATTTGCGTACCGTTGAAGTCACATATTTCCAAAAATGTTATAACCAAATATGTAATATTATTCGGGATTTTTTTTCTTTGTTTCGTGATATATTTAGCTAATTTTATTTATATAACTACAGTATGCTGTAGAATTCAACATCAATCAACATGTCTTTGAGACCACGAATCGGAAGACTCGGCATGCACGATGGCCTGTATTTAATATGATTTTGTGACTTCACGCATATCACATCGAATATCAATTTCATTCTTAGACATTAATGTATCAACTTATGTCTGTAAACTAGACAAACCACGGATGGTAATTAGTAAAGTTTTAAGTTTTACGTTTAGCTTAGCGGGCAGTAAATCCCACTTACGGCCCAGGGTGAAGACTATTTGTATCACTTAAAATCCACGTAATATATTAATTAGCGAATCTGGATAAGTACTAATATTACCTACGTAATGATTGGTAATGTACCTATTGATATGCAAATGATGTAACATTTTCCGTAAACATATATCTGAAATATGATTTTGACCTATTTACCCGATTGGCTCATAGGTATGCGCTCCAATATCCGACGATTATTGAAATTCGACAAATACTATAATTTATAAAATTACATAATTTAAAATCTGATACGTATCAAATTTCATGACGTATTTGAAGACTTTATGCGGGCCGACTTGGCAACCAAGGTTGTCTGGAAGAGATCGATAGCGATAAAACCGTCTGTTGTTTACTTGTTATTGTAATTTCAACTAGGTGATATCTGTACTTGTATTTCTTACTTGTGGAGTTGTTAGTGTAATTTAAAGTTAAGTAGGTGTAGACCCAATGGTTGATTGGGAGAGAATGCGTTAAGGCATTAAGTCCGCAGTTTGTGTGTAAGAAAATTAACCTTCGATTTTCGATGTGGAATCGTCCAAAATAAATGTTGAATTATATTATTATTATATTTTTTATTATGCAAGAAAAAGTTTAAAGAAATAAATAAAGATAAAATCTTTTCAGAGACCCAGTGACAGAATGAATTACTATAGAATGTGTTTTATAATTTTCGCAAAAACCGCTTGAAAACTGCACTGCATTGGTTGTTTGTGCACTTATCACATTTTACCCCTCGGGACTAAAGATTAAAATCATTTACATTATGAGTTTACTATTATTATGCACGTGTGGCCTTCATGCTTGTTTATCACTCACTGGCACAAATATATACTCAATAAGCATTTTGATTATGAATCAAACAACAACACAAACAGCGCATATAATTATATATATAACAAAGCATATGTATTACGTAGGTATTTATAATATCAAACAGATGTTAAATATATAATTGCAAAACGAATTATGGGTATATGGTAGAGTAATAAAGTTTTTTTGCATCTACCTTTTTAGGGTTCCGTACCCAAAGGGTAAAAACGGGACCCTATTACTGAGACTTCGCTGTCCGTTCGTACGTCCGTCAGTCACCAGGCTGTATCTCAGGAACGGTGATAGAAATAATAACAGTTGAAATTTTCACAGATGATGTACTTATTTCTATTGCCGCTAGAACAACAAATACTAAAAATAAAATGAAATAAATATTTAACGGGGGCTCCCATCCCATACAACAAACTTGTTATAGATAATGGTACGGAAGCCTTCGTGCGCGAGTCTCACTCGCACTTGGCCGATATTTTTCGGTTTCATTTCGCAGAAATGTGTTTCGTAGAAAGATTTTTTCTCTGAAACTGTAAACTATTTGGGATTGATACAAAGATCAAAGCACAAAGAAAAATTGAAATGCACAACTGGGAATCGAACCCGGTACTTCTGAATTACCTGTCTAGCGAGTTAACCTCTCCACCCTAACGCCAGATAAACTTAAGTATTTTTTCTCAAATCATGGTTCTCTTCTAATTTATCCTTTGTATCATATTAACAAAAGAGAAAGTTTGTTAGTGTGTTTATTTGTTACTTCTTTACACTCAAACGGCTGGACCAACTTTGATAAAATTTAGTATGAAGGTAGTTGACACCCTGGATTAACACATAGGCTACTTTTTATCCCGAAAAATTAAGTGTTCCCGTGGGATGAGCGGGAAACACCGCGCGGCGCAGCTTGTACCATATACAGTCAACCAATTTGATTTATAGGCCACTATAGAACCTTGTCACAATGACAATGATATGAGATTCCAAGTGGCTTTCATATTGACGTTCACTGTGACAAGGTACGCAATGGCCTAAGAATCAAATTGGTTGACTGTACATATTTTTTTATATATTTTTTTTTATAAATATCGGACAACCTCACACAAATCGATCTAGTCCCAAATTAAGCTCAAGAAGGCTTGAGTTATGGGTACTAGACGACGATATACGTATACTTATCTAGATAAATACATAGGACAACCATGACGCAAGCACAAATATTCGAGTTCATCACACAAATATTTGCCCCGGCCGGGATTCGAACCCGGGACCGCCGGCTCAGTAGGCAGGTCTCTACAAACCGAGCCAAACGCTTCCTATTATAGGTGTTTCTATAACCGCGTCTGTCTAGCCGTCTACATTTTAATGTGCGAACATCTTTCATGCTACAAATACCTAACTAAACACCTATTGTCTTAGTAATAGTCGCATACTTCTGAAAACTATCGGTTTGTACGTGTCATACATTTTCTCCCACAGTGATCGACCGGGTATCTAACAATAGATACTAATATCAGAGTTGTACCTGCTAGGTATAAGTTTTGCCCGCGTCTTCTGTGCATGTAATAATGTTGTCTGGAAGAAATCGCTTCTTAGCGATAAGACCGTCGTTGTCTACCGTTATTTAAAATTGTATTTGTTTTGTACCCTTTTGTAAACTTGTATCTGTGTGAAATAAAGTATTATTGTATTGTATTTATAACCCATACGGTTACTACTACATAATTATAAAGTTGAATTGTTTTTAAGTTTTGCTTTTTCGGAATAGAAACTTGATGCGAATCAGCAAATTCTGATAGTTCTTTTTGATACATATATTTCAAAATACATAATATCCACAGCAAGAAAACATTTAGCGAAAATTTGTTTTCGGAATTACGAAAATTTTGTAAACCATTTTTTTACAAAATGTTTATAACCGTATTTTTTTTGGGTTTTCATATAATCCTAATGTTAATTACGCTAACACAGTCTACATATGACAACAAATCCAACTCAAATGTCTCTTTCACGAATCATTTTAAAATTACAATGTATTTTGTGTTTATTTGTCTATATTGCACACCAAATTCCGTATAAAATACACATTCCTAGTTTCAAATTTACTCACAGACTTCTTCCAGATAAGTTTCAGTTAATTAAATAACTTTAGTTATGGTTTAATATCAAATTCAATCATAAAATATTTCACACAGGAAATAAAAAATACTCATATAAAACACATAGCGGGCGAGCAGCATAAAAATATGCGCATGACATACAAACATATAATCAATATTCATTGTACCGATACTAGAATTATTGAACAAACATGCAACAATATAAGTCACACGATATTAATAGCTCATCGATACAGTAACAGATAGGTAGGGTAAAACCACGGTGTCCGACCCTGAGACGATTAATAGAATAATTAAATTGTAGAATTATACAAGTTTTTATCGACTAGCAATTTTATATCGTGATTAAACTTATTTTCATCGCTAAGGGTTAAAAATGGTTCGTTAATGATTTTTTTACAGAGCTTTTATCGTAATACATACATGTTAATTTAAGTAGCGTTTTATAGTTTAATTGATACTATTACAGGTGTGAGCAAGAGTTGTAATTAGGTTAACGGGAATCGAACCCATTACATATCTGCCAATCAAACGTTGTCTGGAAGAAATCGCTATTTAGCGGCAACATCGAAAATTATAAAACAATTGCGTGCTTTTATTTATTTTTGACATAGAACTTTATTGTGATTTTTTGTATGTCATCAAATATTTTGACGATACTATAATTTTTTTAGTACTTATTAAAATACTAATAATAATATTAGGTGCCTACTTCTAAATTAATTACAACTGAGTATTTTTTAAAGTAATGCAAACGATTTCCCAATACCACTTAAAAATGTTATGTTAATCTCATGCAAACGTCAAAATAACTTCCAATGAGACAAAAAACAAAGGTCGGATTATCAGTTGTTCTAATTTGTCCAAAGCACTTGAGAAGTTAGTTTCCGAAGTCGTGAGGTCAACTCGCCCCAGCGCCATCTATGGGAGCCCCATTACACTAATACAGTGTTGGGGAACAAATCGCGTTTTGTGATTACAAGTGTAAGCCGTCTGTGATATTTTCTTTTTTCTCATAGGTAAATAAATATTATGTTATCTAGAGCGAATAAATAGATTTATTTATTTTTTGTCGGTATTAATGAAACTGAGATTTGTCCTAGTCGCAAAGTTGCGTTTCAACTAATTTAGCATATAAATTATCAGGAAGAAATTGTTGTTCAAATCATTTAAATTTGTTCTATATATTTATTGAGGTTTTGAACACCTATAAATTGTAACTAACACCTTATTTCAACTGTTTTTGACAAATCTTATTCACAAAATAGTTTCAAATAGGAAATATCCATTCTTGCTATGAATAAAAACATTTTCTAATATGAATCCAAAATTAAGCCGGTACGCGTGTCTATTATTAAACGTGTATCAGTTTATTATATTCACGTTGTGAGTTCTAAATTTAGAAGTAGCACGACATCTATTTTTTCAAACAAAATGTCAATATATTACCGATATTTTACGTTTATTTTCATCAATTAGACACATAACGGCGTTAAATTGATCAAAATGTATCTTTTCTCAAAGACATGATATAAAAATCGAATTTGAAATTAATTCCCCCAAATTATCAAGTTCACATCAAACGTATCGGTTTTAAATTTAATTTTACGATTTTTATTCATTACTAGTTTCATATCTTAATTTATGGATATAATTTTTTACTCATGCGAGAAAATAAATTAATCTTACAAGCTGTTGAACATTAAGTAAGTAGGACTAAAATTTACAAAATTGATGGTCTCGTGTGGTCTTACATAGCTACGACAAACGTCGTCCTACAAGACACTGTATGTTACTTAACAAATACCGAAGGGCCTAAAGATATTCACAAAAATAACTCAATTTGTTTAATCGTAGTTTCAAGTAAGACACTGATTTGTATTTTCACATAACATTTTCTACATTGCACAACTTGCACATCACAGTCAGCGATCGATGGATTCCGTCACGGCGTTGTTCAATTGAGCGCAAACCCGCACAAATATCTGCGGAATACCAAAAATGCCGGTGAATTAGGGTAAACGCACCGGTAATCGGCTGTTCGACACAGATCAATCACCGAGTGGGGCTTGAGAACGCCGCCGTCGCGGTGATACTAAAAATGCGATAATTGACCGGAATTATTTGGAGTGATTTAAAGGATTTATTTGTGTTTTGTCATTGTCTGAGATCTTGAGGATTATGTAATATTGTTTTATTTATTTATTTTTGTGTTTATTTTTCGGATGGCGTTTTAGTGTGTTTTAATTTGAATTGCAAGTTTTGTAGTAAGACAGTTATGATAGTAGTACACAATGTTTGATTTGTTTATGTAGTCGCTTCGTCAGCTGAATAACATTAATTTTATTTGTTTTTATAAAAATGAAGTAACAAAAAACATTTTATAATGCAATACATGTTACTATTTTCAGAAACACAGCGCTTTACTCGGGTAATATCTATTAAGAAAACGCTAAGTGAAAACTAATTGGAAATTCTTGTTTGTTTTTGTAATTTCCAATCAGATTTTAAAACTTTTCGATTTGATCACGTTTCTTCTTGTTAGATGTTCCTCTGCTGATAGAATACTTTGTAAAAGAAATGCGAAATTTCGTTCCACACCTACCAATACTCAAAGTAATGTTACAAAAAAATATTTTTATTTATTGCATTCGGATATCACAATATTTATCGAATTAAACTTTGAAAGTATCACAGATTTCTTACACTGCCCTAGATATCACTGACAAATTTACAAACTAACACTTACATCAGTATCACGACAGGAGTTGTTATCACTTAGAAAATATCACCATGTGTCCACAAATCACCATGTTTTATGTCAGTAAAATCACAGGATAGTATCAGTCCGAAAAACAGTTGTTCCCACACTTAGTCCGTCAGAATCAAATTCAAAACACTGTTCAGATACGCCCAAAAATAAAGCGTGAAAACAAAAACAACACAAAGTACACAATCGAGTTCACTTGTTTAATTGGGTCAAAATTATTAAATAAAATTACAGGTGCACAATTATCGACAGTTGACGATCACGATTGATTATCGGAAGGTTCGATCCGATTAGTTGTTACGTAAGTCGCGAGCGCTTTGTGAGCGTGCGCTCGTGGTCGGCGCGGGGCTCGACTGCAGTGCGATCCTTCGGCCGAACGAAGCCCCTCCAACTGCGCGCATCTGAGGCTCACTCCTTGACGCGGCCCCGCCCAGTGGGACGCCACTCGGCAGCTAAGATGACTATCAACCTCCTTTTCCGTCTGGCTTAAAAACGCTATCGCCATCCCGCTCTCGCCCGGCGACAGTGGGGCGCGCCAATGGCATCGGTTCGCCGATTCGAGTCGAGACGATGAATCGAGATGTGTACTTAGGTATCGCTGCACAAGTCCTTTTGTTGTAGTCGATAATAGGATGCGCTTTTTTTGCGGCGCGATCGGCTCCTTGGACGGCCACTATTTACATTGTATCGGGATGTTTACATCCACTTAAGTCGTAAATGGGACGTTCGAAACGCAAACCACTTACTTTTTATGCTATAAAAACTCCAACCTTGCACGGAAAATTTTTCCTAACCAAAAAATGTATCCTTAAAAATTTTGTCTTTGAAATATGATCTTATTCTTTCTTATTATCATTCTTTATAGGTTTTATGCATTGATTAAATGCATTTCTGCATCAATATTCACCTTGAAAGGAAGGAAAGTGCAGGGGTAAGACGGGAGCGTGGGGTGGCTGAACGGAGGGCGCAATGTAGGTCAGTTTTTGTTTCGCTCACGCCGAACCCGAAATTCGGTTACTAGGGTTCGCGAGTGATCTCCGGCTAGAGCCAGCTATCGGGCGTCTTACCCTAATGATGACTTTTGATGCAGTTAATGTACTTGGATTTTTTAATTGTGTAGTTTTTCTTATATATTTCATATTTTTTCACATTATTAAATCCGATTTCTTTTGTTAGTCTGTTATTGTATGATTATGGATGTCTTTCCATTAATATGGTAGACTTTAAAAAAAAATTTTGTTTGCATTTTTAATATGTAGGTATTCGATTATAAAACAAGTACCTAAATCCACACTTGACATAAATTGATTCACTTTGTTTCAAACATATTATCTCAAAACTATTACTGTATATATTTGTAGTTTTTGGGTAGGTTTTTTTTTTACTATGATGATATCAAGAACAAACGATCACAAACATAACCATGGACCCCCAACTATTAATACCTATCTTAGAAACTAAAATATTAACATGTCAACATAATCCGATGCTAAAAACCTTAATAAAACTTCAGTTAAAAACGTCATTAGCTTTCTAATTACGTATTAGTTAACAACAATACGTAGAATAACAACGCAGCCCAATAATTATTCAAAACCTAACGATCTGCAAAAAAAAAACGATACAAAAAAATCTTAAACTTCGATGACTATCGATGAAAGTTCCAAATATTACTTATACAAAATAACAGAAAAAGAACATGAATTGGCTTTCAATAACTTTTTCTAAGCGCACTTATCGATTAAACACGGTTAATATTGTAAGTAACCTCAAAACATCTCAATAGAAAAAGTCGGGAAAGGTGAAAATGCCACGGTTGCGCGCCGCTCCACGACAGATGGCGCTAGGGGTCGCTTTCCGCGAGTTTTCCAGCTTTCCAGTGAGGGCCGACGCTACTCGGGCGAGTAGCGTTGTAGGTTCATTGCAAAATTTCATATTATAAATTTATCTTGAACTTGCATTTAAAGGAACTATACCAAATGTTATATAACACAAAACAACACAAATACTTATTAAAAAAACTTACTTATTACCTAAACTAAATACCTACCTAATAAACAACTAAAATATAAATATAATCAAAATAGACACTAAAGGTTGTATACCCGCCAGGTCGCCTTCAGTAGATATTGTACCTAGAAACCTGGCAGCGTTGCCTCTTTGGATGGCGTTGCTCAGTTAAATTTATGAAACATGTAATATCTCTTTTTTATGTCATATTTTTTTTAAACCATTGACAGATAAAAGCTAATCCAGAGGTACCTACCGGTCTCTTACACCAGGTAACTCAATACAATTTTTCTTTGAGCTTTGATTTTTTTATCAATTGTTTAAGATTTCATATTTTTAACGGGTGGAAATTAATATAGAGATCGAGAGCCTAGCGTCGTGTAAACGCTAAAAAAAAATTTAATTCATTTTTCTTGTATGTAAGGAAATTACACAAAATAACTGAAATCTATGATAACTATGATTGTATAGAGTAGTAGTTTTGGACCTATCCGCGAAAAAATAAGCTGTCATTAATGTCAATTTCAACGTCATTCGATTTTTATTAGTCACCAGGTAGTTGATAGCCTATTGTGCAGTGAACTAACGTATGAGTGAATGGTTAATGAAGAATTCAACTTGAAGCGTACATAGCCCTTCTTGGGTCAAGGCCCGGTAGACCGCGTGGTTTTTTTGTAAATCGCTATCAATTTACAAAAAGCAAAACCTCACCGAACAACGGCATGCTCTACGAGCAAACTTGAAATTCGCGAAATCATCATTAACCTGATGGAAGCCATATTTTAAAATTAGAATTAGAATTATTAGTCACCAGACTAGAGTAACCTATAAATTGTGTCAAAGTTTTGGAGTTACTACATTGTTATTACAATTAGTAGATTTACTAAAATCGTAGTATTAAAAATATTAAATGTTGTCAAGTTGGGGATACGTGAAGGCGATTCAATGTTTTATCATCGTAGCACTGAATTCCAGTGGGTTATCATTTGATAACTTAAAAAAAACGGTCTACTATCCTATTCAAAGTTCTACGTCGCATTTTATTAAAAACGTGAAAGTTTATGATATTGTGTTCCACTTTAATGACGTAACGTATTTCTATAAAACATTTCAGTAAGGTTAATTCATAAGGATTCATAAGACTAAAGTTGAAAGTTTGTTAGGGCATATTTCAACCTTTTGCGCGAGATAGGCGTGAGGCAAAGCTAGTCATCTTTCTATGCTTCGACATTTTCAACATTATTACACTACACATGTAAATATCTGTAGAAAGTACCCGTCATTGTTTGAAACAAAACGGATCATGCCTGATAAAGGTATAGGTACCTAATCATAAGTACTCTGCGATTTTCAAGTCTAGCGTTATAACCTTCGTTTGAAATGAAATTAAATAAGTAGTAAGTATATTCAGTAAGGAGGCACCAAGGGCACTTTTACAACTCAGGTTGTGAATTTACCGGTATTACTCAAGAGGAGACTGCTGTTGAAAAGAAAGCCGAAAGAAACTTAACAGTAAGTAATTTTTTCATAAATAATACTTAGATAAATCAATTGCATATATGTAATAATATATGTTATAATATAATATTTAGTTTAGGACTAACTCGGATTGTCACATTGTCTTGTCCCACAAACCTGACCCTAAAATAGATTACAAATAACGGCAGCCAACAGTAGCCAAGAGACTTTAATCGCAATAATTTGGGCCCAAAACAAACGGCGAAAGTCAGCTATTAGTAGTGCGCGGGAGTCGATCGTGCGAAAGGCAGGCAATTATTGCGCACGCAACCGTGTGACGTCACGAGCTAAAGGGCTTAAGGGACGAGAGGCAGCGATCTTAAGTTCCGACCCTAAGAAGCATAACACACCAAGTCCTCCCATACCTCTAAGGGCTCCTTGAATAACAATGTAAGTGCTATGATAAATACATGAACATGCAGTTATGCTTTAAGAACGCTACTAGTTTCAAAACGCCCAAAAATGACGAGGTAGGAACTTATGTACATTCGTTGGAAAAACAAAATAAGACTAACTGAAAGTTACCAAAACTTTAGGGAGGCTCACATAATCAATATACATGATATAATCCGGCTTCTTGCAGAAAATCTGACGATCAATTGTTTTGTATTACCAATTTGAACTCACCCTTTTTCTTCTATATCAGGTGGGTCCTGTAACAGGAGCAAAAAATTAAAACAGATTTTACTCGTCAAACTGAACAACATCTGTTCAGTTTTTTTTTAAACTGTTTTCATATGTTCATTATTTCAAAGTAAATAGCATTTTCAATGTACGCCGTCCAACATTGACATCGCCTTAGCATTGACATACCTGTCACTTTACTAAATATCAAATGCTTCGCAATACATTGCTTTGAATAAACTTTATTTTACAGGTTTATATTATAAATGAGTTATTTTAAAAAGTTGTTTAATAAATGTTGTTCAGTTTGAGGGATATAATCTATGTTTAAATTTATTGTCCCTGTTACAGGACCCACCTGGTATGAGATATTGTTATTTGTATATTCCGTAAATGTAGACACTCCTTAGAATAAGTACGCCTAACGAGTCTCTTCATACAACAGATTTGTGAAAGATGAAGCCTCTTTTGGTTTTATGTGTGCGTGTCTACGAACCAATCAGAGACGTTTTGCTTGTGACATTGACGTTGAGACGGACGCGTGGAATTCGCGGAAATTTAGTCCCTGGTTAAAACTGAAACTAAAACTGGCTTCACTTTCAAGCAGGGATCGGATACCGATAATCGGCTCCATACAAAATACCGGTATTAAATTTCGGTATTTCGCTTATTATTATATTTCTATACTTTAACGAGGTAATTTCAAAGTTCTGTATCAATACCTAGATTATATTTAATGGCATTAGAAATAGAACTTAGATTAGAAAGATGTTTCAATTTTAATTAATACAGGGATCGTTACCGGTTGCTTTTTTAAAAGCTTTTAGGCGTTGTCTAGGCTTCTAGGCAGTTTTATTCAAATAAATAATTGTATACAGGGTGGAACATTTGTAAAGACTAATAGTGTCATCTGAGTGATCTACAATCGACCTTATTATAATTGTAAAATGTTGTTGTTTAAAAGTAAAAAAAGTCATCAAAATAAAATATTTTAATATCAGTGTCAACCCTACTAATTCAAAGCTTTGATAACATTTTAAATTGACACCTGTCTTTAACTCAATCGATATTCAAAAGATGCTAGGGTTGATATATGTGCAGATTTTTACACTAATGTTTGACAAACTGTATCTCAATAGTGGATATAAATATTTACATAGTTCATTGGTGGAAAATTAAGTACTCAGTCTGAACAATTCCTTGTTTGCTTAAAAGTCCTTCGATCTGTTCCACCCTGTATAGGTACTAAATTATCGAAAGTCACTCATGAATTTTAAAAGTAATATATTTGCAGAGGCAATGTTTAGGTGACGGTAGCGCCATCTCTCATGACTTGTGCCACTTCGTAATTGCCCTATAGTCTGTTGGCAAATTTTAATATTTGAATAGCAATCGTGCGCTTGGGCAAGGCGAGATAATCGCAGTTTTCTTTAGTTTCACAACGAAATCGGTAATTATATAACAAAGGCAGTTAGTCTCTGATTTACGGAAATAGTGACGGAATTTATGAAGAGATGAATGGCTAAAAAGATGAAAATGAAATGTGTACAATGAAGGAGGAACGCAAATGGGTGGATCAACTTTTTCTTACTGTTATTCTGACCGTGACCCAGGGGATAATAGTGATTAAATTTCTAAGAAAATTGTTGATAATTGATATTACTGGTATTGTCAGGAGATAGATATACAAATCTTTTGCTAAACATAACCACGGAAAATCGTAGATTTTAAAAAGTGACCCAGGGGCACCATGGCAACGAGTGGCAGAAAATAATTGATTGATCCAAATAAATAGTTTTCTCGACTGACATTTCATTGACGATGCGATCTTCCATGTAGATATTTACTTCGGCGCTTCGGAGATCTCTCTGAGATATCAAAGACATATATATGGAATTAACGCCATAACAATCATGTTCTATACGATTACCTAACTTAAGACTTGAAAAAATTTCGACGATTTTTTTTTATGAAATTTGCATTACCTATTTACATTGCAATTTATATTTCGATTTAGTTTTCCGAATAATTTCAAAATGGTAAGATACTTATGGGGTGGAAAAAGAAAAAAAACCAAAATAGACTATCGCGGTCTACAGACTACTGCTCACAGAGCTACAAGTAATAATTATAACATTCCTCTTCGTCGTGGATTAAAAAGTAAGGGATTAACCCGTTCATATACAAACCCACAAGTCACTAAAGACTGCGTATATTCAAGAAATTACTCCTATTTAACGTCAATAAGAATTAACTCCGTTCAAGAATCACAGCTATAAGCCCTGATGAGTCATCAGGAAGGAAACAATGGCCGAATGCAAACATTAGTATCGCAGGGGCGTCTTTTTCTTGAATATTAAAAACATCTGTTCCGATCCCTCCGATGTCTCCCACGCAATAGAAGGGTTAACGTACGATTAGTGGGGACATACCTTTATTTTTGAGAAGTATATTTTTTAGTACCGACTAAATTATGTATGTAATTCTAAGCCAAGAACGATACGAGAAGTTACAGCATGTAATAAAATAATGTACAATACGAGTGGCTCTATGACTTGTAGATGCGATGATTTTTTGAGGTTTCCATTCGCCATTTTGAAAAATCTAGAAATCTTATTGACAAAAGACAGGCATATACCAAACCATTGATACAAAGATCAAAGCTCAAAGATAAATTGAAATGCGTAACCTGGTGGAAGAGACCCGGACTGGAACCCGGTACCTCTGGATTGCCGGTCCAGCGCGTCCCCAACTACAATATCGTGGCAGCCCCATCATGGCCCTGGAGCTATTATTATATTGCACAAGGAGGGCACTGTGTGTATTTTTTCGTATAATTGGACTGCATGTATGAAACGATTGCCAATACGCCCTAAACATTTTTATTTTTATTTTAATGTTTTTGGTATAATTTGCGAACACATTATACGGTCCTCTGTCTGGAGAAGCATATTATTATAGGGAAAATTGATGGCGGACGTGCGCTAAGAAGGGCACCTACTAGATGGTCTGACACAGTGAAGAAGGCAGTGGGCGGCAGCATGCACCAGGCGGTCCACGCAGCATATAATCGCACTGAGTGGATATATGGTAACAGATATGACTGTAGTGGCGATCCTCATCAGTGAGGTAACGACGAAGAAGTAGTGCTATACTTGGAATAAGATTTGAAGAATCCAGCCTAAGTCTTATCCACAGTACGCCACCGTTAAAATCGGAAAGTGAGCGAGACGTGAAAAAACTCAAAAAACGGCACCTTATGCAAATCCTCCTCGAATATTTATATTCGATCCGGCACGCCGAGTGTTGCCGATTCATTATTAATTGTATGATTAATCCTTTCACGATTTATTACTTTTTCAAACTTAATTAATAAAAACGTATTCATTGGGAGTTTTTTCAAAGGAATTCGTTAGGGATTTTAAAATGTATTTTGACTTTTGGTCTCTAATTGACTGGCTAATCAATCTTTGTAGTCAATTATGATTTCAGATTTTTTACGACGGTTTTGCATAGGTACTATGAGCGAGTTGATATCCTACCAAAAATATTTAATGTAAAATTGACGGCCAAGACTAACATGCTCGAAAGTCTTTCTAGTCCAATTTGTTATGAAAAAAAAGCTGCACTTTTTAGAAGCAAGCCGTTTTGCACAGTGATAATACCAGAGAACCGAAGAATTACCTTCCCAATAAAAAAGTACCATGTTCATACATTTTCACACAGGAGCGGCCTGACATGACGAGTGGACCGCGAGTCGCGTAGCAGCACGGATAGCCGCCCCTGATGAAGTGCTCTATATGAGTTCGAAACATGTCGGGCGGCTCCTGTCAATATTTACGTGAATTTAAATTGTTTAATTATTAAAGATGTCTCACTATAGTTTTGATAGGTAATATTGCGGCTTGTTTCTTCCTGGATATTAGATTACCAACTTGCAAGTCAAATTCCCCAATGTCACCATTCGTGTTTCTCGATCTTTACCCTTTAGGTCTGTATGTTCGCACGTGTCTCGGTAACCTTTGTCGTCTTTATTCTCTTTATGTCTCCAGGGGCGATGTGAAGAGTCACTATTGTGCTGGTAAAAGTAAAGTATAGTGAAATGTAACGATTGTATTTGTTAATAGGATAACCAATGTATCTGTTTTTTAAGGTATATTTTTAAAATTATAATGATTCTTATACCTTTGCCATTTTATTTCTTGTTTTACACCCCCTTTTTAAGATTTTGCATATTTGTAGATATTTTCTTTAGAGGAACGAGCTTTTTCGACGTATTAGCAAAAAAAAAACAATTTTTTCCCAATACTTTTTTCGTCCCATTCCGTTACCATCTCCATGCCCTACTATAGCGGTAACGGAATGGAAAAACAAGAAATATATGAACATTTTGGGAATTTATTTTCTCCTTATTAGATCGAAAGGGTTCGTAATTATGAGTAGAAAAAATAAAGTATCCAAAATCTAAAAAAAAGTGGGGTGGATAACAAAAAATTAAATGGCCTATCTACTACAACTACAACTACAACAGATTAGCAAACAAGCTTACGCGATTATCATTTATAGTTCTCATAATATCAACAGAAAAAAAAACCATAACACAAACCAGAACAAAGGCCTCCCTCGAGAATTTCCACATCGACCGGTCTGCCGCTGTCAGCCAACTGCGATCCTGACCAAATCGTTGGTCCACCTTGTTAGTAACCTTCCACTTCCTACTCTGCATCTTCTGGTAAGCCGTCGCTATCCACCAGATTCATCTATGTGCTCCAACAACCATCGGTTCTATAAGCAAATTTTTGCTATGGTGTGAAGAAGAAGTGTGAAGAAGCATCTCTCGGGCCAGCATGGTAGTGTCAACTGTCAACTGACCTGGCACCGTTGGTTTCTTGTCAGTTGCCATTGCGATTTGGGCTCCCCTTTTTGCTTACGTTCGGGCGAAGTAGAGCCATGTTGTGCCATTATACAAAAAAAAGTGTGGTGTTAGTTGTAATTGTCCAACACTTGCTTCCATTATGACGTTATTTATCAGGACTTTGCTGTCACTTAGGCTCTTTTTTGCTGTGGTGTGTTGCGGTTATTACGGAACCCTAAAAATACGAAAGAGCGCGGTTCAATAATCCATGGCGGGCAACATCTTGAATCTTTGATATTCGTGATATCGCGCAGAGTAGTGGAGGAATACAGAGAGAGCATGCCTGCTTAAGACAACACTCTCTTCATCTCACTTATTGTATTGTAAACTTTATTGCACAAACAAAATGTGTACAAACGGCGGAAATAATGCCATAAGGCATTCTCTACCAGTCAACCGTTGAGCTGAACAGAAACATGGCGCAGGGCCGGTCACCTATCAACATTAGGTATACCAAAAGAGAAACTTATTAAATCTCAATAATATAATTAAAACAATAAATAAACATACACAAATATGTAATACAATATACTAATATAATCATTACTTCGTGTACCCGGTGGGAAACATCATACAAAGGAGCGAAGAGGAATTTCTAGGAGCTTACTAGTGAGATGCTTGTGCAATATGTGTTTGAAGGTTTGTTTTGTTTGTGCTGTTACTGTGACATTTGTGTTCAGAAGACTAGAAAAGTGACACGTCTAGAAAGCTGTATTGACCGGTTCTGCGCCATTTACATCCAGCAAACTCAGTTCATCTTGTAGTCCTGTTAAAATAAGTTAAGATCTGTCTGGCCGTTTTAGTACCTACTCACAAAGAATGTTGATAAGAAAATTAATAAGATAATAAATAAATAAGTAGATAAATAAATACATATCGGACAACCTCACACAAATCGATCTAGTCCCAAATTAAGCTCAAGAAGGCTTGTGTTATGGGTACTAGACGACGATACACGTACTTATATAGATTAATACTTAAATACATAGAACAACCATGACCCAAGCACAAATATTCGAGTTCATCACACAAATATTTGCCCGGCCGGGATTCGAACCCGGGACCGCCGGCTCAGTAGGCAGGTGTCTACAAACCGAGCCAAACGCGTCGTCAATGTTAATTAAAAAGGAATAAAAAATCTGCAGAATCATAGATAACTTTAACTCCGTCTCTGTACCTCTCTACTCTGTTACCTATTATCGAAATGCACATCGTGGTTTCGTAAGGGTTGAACATTCTAAGCCGCCTACGTTATCCTTGCAGCCACAACCACCCTAACTTCAAACAATAAGGTCCAAATTCACAGAAATACACCGCATCGTTAAGTTTGCCGTTCGATATTTATGATGCTGGAGCTATTTGCATTACCGAAATTGTACTTTTGTACATTTGTACTATTGTATGGGTTTTTGTATGGATTTTGGGGGGGATTAGGGAGTAACTCTTGGTTATTGAGGCGATTTCAATTCTGGTAAGAACATTGGTATGGATCGTGTCATTTGAATTGACAGGGCCTAATGTTTCTTGATAGGTACTTAAATAAGAGGCCTTATTCATTTTTTTTTTTATTATTATACTTACTTACTTACTCCTCTGGCGCAGCGACCCGAAGTGAGTCTTGGCCTCCAATACGAGTTCCCGCCAGCGGTCTCGGTCTTGTGCGGTTTCACGCCAGTCGACGGCTTGGAGCTCGCGCAGATCATCTTCGACCACATCTGCCCACCGATATCTGGGGCGGCCTACCGGACGACGACCTGTCGGTTTTCCATGGAACGCTCTACTAACTGCCCGGTCCTCTCCCATGCGCTCCAGATGTCCAAGCCAGCGAAGCCTATGTGCTTTCGTTACTCCTATTATGTTAGGTTCTGCAACCAGCTCTTCGATTTCGGCGTTTTTCGGATTCTCCAAGTTCCATCCGCTCGCTGTTTGGGTCCCAGGATTTTGCGGGGAATCCTCCTTTCGGCCACCAAAAGCTTATTCTCCTCCCTAAGTGTTAGTGTCCAGGCTTCACAGCCATACATGAGCCATTTTTATTATTATGACAAACAATATGTTGATTTTCAACCTACTTTTTGAAGTGAATAATACTTTTCCCGAGTTCTAGGTAGCAACATAGCTATTTCATGCTTTCATTGCGTGCAGTTGAAAATAAGTTGAAAAAACTAATTTTCCGCGTGGATTTTGACAATTTTGAGTCGTTTTTGAAACAAAAAATATCAATGAAAAATTAAACTGTAGGTTTCAAATATACGAATAAATCCCAATAGCCCTGGTCTAGGCAGTAACATCAATAATATATTAAGAAACATGTTTAATCATAAAGAAAAATATCTAAAACAATCAGCATTTTAAAAGGAATAAGGGCTCTTAAGATTTTTACTACCCAAGTAGCAAACAAGCTGCAGAAGCGCTTATACAGCCTTTATTTATTGAGGATGCGGTTGGCTCGGTTTGTAGTGCAGCTGTCTACTGAGCCGGCGGTCCTGGGTTCGAATCCCGGCCGGGGCAAATATTTGTGTGATGAACTCGAATATTCCTTCCCGGTTCATGGATGTTATCTATGTATTTGTATATCGTCGTCCCAGTACCCATACAAGTACAAGCTTTGCTTAGTTTGGGACTAGATCGATTGTAAGATTGTCCCTTAATATTTATTTAGTTATTCAGCTTAGATTAGCAGTATAATGGCTTTATACTTGGGTAGTGGCTCTGTCAGCTGGACCTTTCGAGTTCGTTTCGACATTGAACCTGCTCTACCTAAAGGTAGTCATTATAGCATTGCTATTTTTAATACTGCTTATTATTACCGTCCGTCTATCTGTCCGTTTGTCCGTCTGTCACCATTGCATCTCGTGAACCGTGACAGCTAAACAGTTGAAGTTTTCACAGATGATGTATTTCTGTTGCCGCTATAACAACAAATACTAAAAAAAAACCGGTCAAGTGCGAGTCAGACTCGCACACCGAGGGTTCCGTACAAACACTTTCCTTCCTCAAGTGGTTAAGTTAAGTTTGCACCTGGTATGTATAGCGCCCCTTACAAATGAGGTGCAAAGTTAACTCAACCAATACCGTTTGTTGTATGGGAGCCCCCTTAAATATTGATTTTATTTTATTCTTAGTATTTGTTGTTATAGCGGCAATAGAAATACATCATCTGTGAAAATTTTAACTGTCTAGCTATCACCGTTCTTGGGATACAGCCTGGTGACAGAGGGACGGACGGACGGACGGACAGCGAAGTCTCGGTAATAGGGTCCCGTTTTTACCCTTTGGGTACGGAACCCTAAAAAAGGAGAAAAAAACATATTTAAGGGGGTTTTCCCATACAAAAAACGTGATCAATTGCGTTATCTTTGCATCCAGCGCCATACTTAGTAGGTGCAAACTTAACTTAACCCGGCCAGTTATTTTATTTGATGGTACGGAACCCTTCGTACGCGAGTCCGACTTGCACTCGGCTGTTTTTTTTTTAAAAGCTTTTATTTAACTTGCAATGTATATATGTATGTATGTATCTAAGTACGTATGTTTGTTCGGGTGAAATCTTGCAACTCAATTTTGAAGCAGATATCGTCAACCGATTGAGCTGAAATTTTGCATACTTACTTATCTTTGATGACAATACAATAATATATTACCATGGTGCTAATCTGATGATGGAGCCGGAAGGTGGCCATAGGAACTCTATAATAGAAAAAGCAATCCTACCGAGTGTGGGCTCTTTAGAATCGTCTCAGTGAGCATTTGATGGATATTCAAAGAAAAGTACAGTCGGCTATAAAAGCCTGTCACTAAAATGTCATTTTTGACAGAAACTTATTTTAATTGGATAGAGTCAAACCACGGCAACTATTCCCAGCAAATGAACTGTAAAACCATACAAAGTGGGTCAGTTTGTATGGTTTGATAAATAATTGCCTGTAAGAGTTATCGTGGTCTGACTTTACTGCCTTTTTGGTGGGATAGCAGAAAAGTCGATAAACATTGTGGCCAGACCGCGATCAACCGACCCCCATGGCTGAGTCATTGTTTTAGTCATTAGTTAATCAACGTCATTATATTCTTCAAAAAATGCCCACAAGTTCATTTTAATGTGAAATTAAAGTTTAGTAATACGAAGGCATAGACTTGGCATTTCATAATATAGTTAAACATCAAAACTTAAAGAGTAAAAATAAGAATTATTTATTTTATTTTTCTAGCCTGCGCTGACTAACTGATGGGCAAAAGCATCTTCTTTCTAGTCGCCTCTGTTCAAGGCAGCAACAGACAAATCTTTTCGGAATAGGTTATCCCGCCATCTCCATCGTGGTCTGCCGCGAAGCTGTACGTAGAATGATTTATACTATTATAAAATTAAATTGAAAATCAATTTTCTGTGGTATTGGTTATTATTATATTTATTGAACGCGTAATGCGTTATAGGCCCGCTGTGTAAACCTCACCCACAGGCTGTACGTGTAAAACGTCTGACCGTAAGCTCTAAAGAGCGTCAGTTTAACTGATTCGTTACAACGTGCAAACCTGCGGGCGAGCATGTTGCCCCTCACTGCCATCGCCCTTCTCTCTCTTTCCAAATCCAGATCATCATTCAAATCCTCTGAGAGCACGTGCCCCAGATACTTATAGGACGCGGACGAAATTGTAGGCACCTTCTAATATTTAAATAAAGTTAAGAAAGCATGGAAGCTTAAGGGACAGTGGGCGGGGCACATTGCTCGTAGAACCGATGGCCGTTAGGGCAAAGTCAAAATCAAAATCAAAACGTTTATTCTGTAAGTAGGCCACAAGGGCACTTTCACATGTCCAAATCTGAATCTACCGGCATTTTACAAGAGGAGACCGCTATTGAGAAGAAAGCCGAAAGAAACTCAACAGTAAGTAATTTTTTCGTAAACTATACCTACTTAAAAACGAATACAATTATATTATAAATATAGGTAATTGATACATTGGATAGAAAGGTTCTTCAGACAGACGACCTGGTTAGGGTCGTGGGCAGAAATTGGTTGAGAGCGGTGCAAGACCGATCATTGTGGAGAACTTTGGGGGAGGCCTTTGTCCAATAGTGGACGTCTATCGTCTGATATGATGACGATGATGATGATGATGAAGGAGAAAGCATATTGCTAAAGTAGACAAGAAAACATATTGCTGATATTAGTGGTGATTTTTCTGTCAGGTGCATTTAGAATCCTTTGAATTCAACCCCAGTCATTTTCACTGCATTTTCTTAAGGACCATGTCTGTGCATTCATAGCGCATGCGTGAGTGCAACAATTAAAGCATGATGATGCGGGCGCCCTGTGTCGATGCACTCGCTGCAACTGCAGTAAGAACACGTAGAACAATGGCGATTGATCTCGGAGTGATTGAAACAATGCAATTTGACGATTATTTCAATGTGTAATTTTGTGAAGTTGGATAATTTGTGATCAAGAATATGGGTTAGATAGGGTACTTAAAAAGTACTTTTTGAATCATTTAAAACCGAAATTTGTGCATTAGAGACAGGAATGAAATGTTTTCTTTATCCTTATAGCACTATCCGATTCCCTTTTATCTACAATTTTATTTGTGTTTTTGTAAATTTTATTCTTAGCTTTATTTAACCTAACCTAACTTACCTATCCTGACATTGGCTAATATGAAGATTGCTTAAACATATCATGACCATCAATTTTTCTCAGCGATCGAACCGTGTTCCAAAATCAGTATCACATTATCCAGTTTATCCACCCTACTTTCCTAACTCACTTTTTGCAAATTTGCTATAAACGGTCACCCATCCTAAAACTGACCAAAGTCAAGGTTGTTTAACCAACATAACTGTCTTCTACTTTTAGCTACTACCTACCAGCCTATACAAGCATATCACATAATATGCATAATGGTATTATGCATATAATGCTCTCTTCTCCACTAATTAAAATTTTCAAATTCAATTTTGCAAATTTGGTACCAGCGGTCACCCATCCTAAAACTGACCCCAGTCAAGGTTGCTTAACCAACGTAAATGTCTTCACCATTTAGCTACCGCGACAACCATAATTCAAAATGAGCGTCGTATTGTCTCACTTCCTCTCCCCGGCAGATGTCTTTCACATTCAAATTTCACGTATTATATTTAGATCATGTTTTTTGTCACACTTCATTATTGCGTTCAGGAGCTCAGATCTTAAGTGAGATGACAGATTTTTTGTTACGTCATCTTGATAGCGCCTGAATGAGACGGAATCGTTGAAAGACGTATTGTCGTTTAATAAAGTCTTGGATTGAAATTAGTTTGAACGTGGCTTCTTTTGTTTGAGAATTGATAAAGAATTGTGACATGTCCAGATGTTTTCTTATAATTTCTTTTGTCATAAACATAATAGTTTTACGCTTTACAAACTCGAATTCACTAACGAAATATTTTTGCACGTTTTTTTATAAAGTGATAGATCATTGAATATAACTAACTCTAATTTGGATATTTTCACAAATTTTATTAAACACTAAACAAAACCTGAGATCTGCACTATAATTAATATGACGTATGCCTTGTAAAGACTTCTAATTTAAATGATTCATTTTATTAGAATTCCTTACAAGGGTGGTCACGAATGCTCGTCCTTATGACAAAAAAATATATATTTATTTATTCCAAAAAACAAAGTATTATACTAAACTCTTTTAGATATCCTTTTCCTTCGAGTAGTTTCTTTTCCCGTAGACATGTCCCACTGGGCAAAGGTCTCCCGCCACACGAGTAGTTAACCCTAAAAAATTACACCGAATACACCATTGACAGCCATAAAAAGGGTTAAAAATGAAAGTGCAGGCCCCTTGTAATACTGGAGACCATTATCATACCCACTCGCGCGCACCTTGAGGCGCTCAAAATCCAAAACATCATAACTGACGCCCGTTTACCTCTAATTATTCCCCTTTTGTACTCAAGATGGTATTATGAATTTCTTATTCACGTTTTTTATAGAAATCGAAAGTGTGTGCACAATAATATTTGTTCCTGTCCTTTTTTTACAAGATTGATAATTTCTGATAAAGTTGAAAGACAAAATGTGTTCATGTTTTAAGGGTAAGGTCGGTGGAAACACGAATTCTGTTTAAGACATATACTGATATGTTTAAGTATGTTTGTTATTCAATAAAGAGAAATCGGTAGAGCAGATTTTTATGGAAAGTGACTCAAATATATCATACTTAAAATAGATTTTAAATTTTGCTGTATCGTGGACTCAGGACCACACAGGACCAGGATCCGGACCTCTAACATATATATATATATATATATCAATTACCTGGTTATAATATAATTGTATTAGTTTTTAAGTAAAATTTACGAAAAAATTACTCACTGTTGAGTTTCTTTCGGCTTTCTTCTCAACAGCGGTCTCTTCTTGCGAAATGCCGGTAGACTCACAATCTGACTTGTAAAAGTGCCCTTGTGGCCTACTTACTGAATTAATTATTTCATTTCATTTCATTTCACAGGACAGGACAGGTTTTAAATTGTTGAGGATCTTGGAAATGAAGATCGTCTGGTCTCTGGTGTCCAATCCGGTCCCGCATCCTCAACTTCTTTGGACACGTGCCTCGGCGAGGCGGAACGTCTATATAGAACGCCTCGTTGTTCAAGGGAGAGTGGAAGGTGTGAGAGAAGAATATCGCCGATGAGAACAACCGACCAGGTCAAAGCCGGCTGTCGTCAATGAATCCTCACGGAAAGCGGCTTTACGAGACGACCTGTCGTCAAGTGGGTCACTCAAAACCTACAAATACTGGCCACGGTACTCTGTGAAGAGTGTACCGGAGAAAAGTAGTATTTTTTAATCATGAAAATATAAGTACCTAGGACATTCCCTATTTCGATATTTCCTTAAGGAGATATTTTAATATTTTAACCACAATTAGCTGAATTATGACATAATATGTTTTGTTGCAATTCAATTGTATTGATTTTTACTATTATTATATCTCATTTTTATTTTTGTGACGCTCATAGTATGAATGCATGTAAATATTTTATAGTCTTAGCGTAATTTATACTGAAATTTTATATTATGACATAAATAAATCTAAATCTAGGTATTTCTGATTTTTATGGGATTTCTCATGTACTGTATACTAATATGTACGTAATATCGCATATCGCATGTATTGTATATTAATATGTACCTACGTAATATTTTAACCAAACGACGTTCAAAATGCCATTCAAATCGGCGTAATGCAAACCGATTGAACCCAAAGCCCCGTCAAAAATAATTTATTATCTATCAAAAAATAATTGTTATAATTACTTATGCTACAGCGCGCTATCTCCCCCCTAGTTATAGTTTTTTTATTATTCAAATTCACTAATGACTGATGCTTTGTCGCTGGGTGTATGCGTGTACCAGATATCATTTCATTGTGTAGTATTTTTATTATTAAATATGGGTTCACGCTTGACCTTGTGTAATGGTTTGGTTTTTGCACGGGTTTGGGGCAATTATTTTTCTGATTTCATATAATTTTGTTTCGCATAGGCGTGTTATTGTAGGTATAGGTAGGTCCATAATCATTTGTAAACTTGTTTTTATTGTTTTAATTGAATTATTAATTACAACATTCAAATAATCAACGTGCAAGTAAAAAACAATTGCATTTTTTATAAATAAACTATATATATTAGAATGATTTATTTGAAAAAAAAAAAAGTGTTGATTTACGTATTTTAAAAATGTTCTCGAAAACGGACATCTCGTTCATCGCGTCTTTCATAACCGAAATTTATTATGACAGGCAAACACCGTTTCTATAAGAGCAGATTCGAAAATCGAACGCCTGTTAGGATTCGAACGTTCATTGTTTAAATATTTGAACGTTTTTGAATGTGATCCATCTTTTATGGTTACGTCAAAAAATAACTATTTTGCATATGAACGGATTTCGGGTCATTGTTAGAGTGTTTGGTTTTATGCTCTATGGTTTTTTTTTTCTAAATTGGGGCAGCGAGGCAAAGTCAATAGCACTTTTATGCTTGTACCTTTTATGCGTTGATCTATAAAATGGGATTCGAATTCTTTGGTTATGATAGATAAGAGAATATTAAAAAAAAAAACAAGATATTTATGACAATGAATTTTAGGAAATAAAAATAAGGTATGTATTGTAATTAAAATAGATTGTATTATACATCAATGTAATATCAGAATCGAATGAGTATATCTGTTTTGGCACTATGGTTGACTAGTAGAGAACGCCATTTCACATCACATTGCGCATCAAGTACGCCATTTTTACTGACTTTTTTTTAATTCACAGACTGACTGATTGACCTCAGTATCACCTGATGGAAAGTGACTACGAGGTCGAGGATGTAGCTCGCTGGTTTGCTAATAGCCTATTCACTCTTACCTTGAAGATACCTAAATTATATTTACGTGCAATAAAGTTTAAATAAATAAATAATGCGTATCAGCAGATAAAATAACGTAGGTAAATTACTTGTTACTTAATTAAGAAAAGTAGTTTCTCCAAGTGCATTAATAATACACAATACACATATACTTATGCCTCATGGCATTAAGTCCGCCATTTGTACTTTTACTTATGTATTTCGTGCAATAAAGTTTAAATAAATAATTAAATATACTTACTATATACTTCGGTTAGGTAGGTTAGGTACTAAATCTATACTATATTCTATACTATAATCCCGAAATTCCTTTTATTGCGAAATTTAACCTCGTATTTTTTTTTTCAATTTAAGAAAAAGGTATTTTTTTGCCATACCAGCGAACAAAACCATAATAAATTTAACTGTCGCTGTGTTGGCTTAGTAAAAAGTTATCAAATGTTGTGCACGTTGCGATGACGCGGTTGGCTCAGTTTGTAGAGATCTGCCTACTGAGCCAGCGGTCCCGGGTTCGAATCCCGGCCAGGGCAAATATTTGTGTGATGAACTCGAATATTTGTGCTTGGGTCATGGTCGTTCTATGTATTTAAGTATATATTTATCTATATTAAGTATGTATATCGTCGTCTAGTTCCCATAACACAAGCCTTCTTGAGCTTAATTTGGGACTAAATCGATTTCTGAGAGGTTGTCTGTTTTTTATTTTATTTATTTAACTATTATTTTACGGACAAAGATTGAATCCAGAAATTAAACCCAACGTGTCACGTCTTTATAATTCACGCATCGCATCGCATGCAAAAAGACCTAATTTTTAAAGCAAGCCCTATTTAAGGGCAGCCGCCCACACGGCCACACTCGTTACTAACAATGCGCCATATATTATACGCTTCCGGTGATCACGCGCCTTACGTCTCGTTTGCACGTGCGCACGCGCATCGTGCTGTCTCAGCCATCAAGATCATTACTGGGTGATACAGATTTTTAATTCGGTTTGAGGTTATAGATTTGTGGTTATGAATTGGGAAATTATGTGAACTTTGAAGTGTGAGCTAAGTGATCTTTTTAGGGTTCCGTACCGAAAGGATAAAAAATGGGACCCTAATACTAAGACTCCACTCTCTATATGTCCGTCTATCTGTCACCGGGCTGTATCTCGTGAACTGTCTAGCAGTTGAAATTTTCACAGATTTTGTATTTCGAAGATACTAAAAAACAGAATAAAATTGTTTTTTAAGTGGCCCCACTTAAAAAATATTTTATTCTGTTTTTTCCCATACAACAAACTTGATCGGTTGCGTTAACTTTGCACCTCATTTGTATCCGGTGCTACACACACCAGGTACAAAGATAACTTAACCCGGCCAGTTAGAGTGTTCCACGGTGATTATTTTCAGATGTGGAGGGAAGTCAGATTCGCCCCCTGTGAGGCGGGAGACACGAGTGAATACGGCCAAGTATCCCTCTTTTCTTTCTTTATTGCTGGTCAGTTAAGTCTACCAGGACGTGTTTGGTATCGTTTCCGTGTAAAACAAATATCAGAAATTATTTTTTTATGTTATTTTTGTATAGTTCTATATAAAAATACGGGTGTATGGCCAAATTCCAGCATGTGGTGTGATAAGTGTTTGTACGGAAGTCCGACTCGCACTTAGGGCCTTATCACACTTGCGATTTGCGAGCGTATTTTCTATACAAATAAGCGACGCGGCGAACACTCTGCGCGATCGCCTTCATACAAAATACGCTCGCAAATCGCAAGTGTGATAAGGCCCTTAGTCGGTTTTTATATTTAATTTAGTTGGGATAAGTAGCTATGAAAAATAGCTAAATTGAAGTGACAGCAGGGCACATGTGGGTTGTTAAGGGATGGGTCTCTCACACCTCTTCCAAAATGACCGGCAAACATTCAGTATCTTTCGAATGTCAAACATTGTTCAATATAATGCGAAATAAATACAAGTGATTTTGTGAATCGAATTGTGTCACCCACGCCACACACTATGATAGAAGAATACGTGCGCAAAATTCAATCGTATATGACATGTACCTTAGTGAAAACAACACGAGATCACCACTCAATATACGAAACAGCTATTAAAACATGCGTGATTTAAAAACATCCCAAATTCAATGAACGCACAACAATGTGAACTCTCGAATCCATCAATTCGAGCACCCATCAATTAGAGTAACTCAATACGGTGTCACATTAAAATGACGAGCGCACTAATGGGTTCCGAATTTGAAATTCAAATAGATTCGAATGGATCGGAAGCATCGGGATTGTGGTGTTTGGACGTTCGAATTTTGAATTTCGAATTTATTTTTAATAAATTAAATAATGTTGCCAGTTGGTTGATTCGTTTGTTTTGCAAAGTTTATCTGAATGATCAAAGTTAAACGTTATATTCTGGTGTAGTGCTGTGTAAAACCTTAAGTACCGTGAGTTAAATGAGAAATGTATTGAACTAGAATACTAAAGTATAAGAACAAAAAACAAGAACAAAACGTCACTTATTATCGTGTCAGGTTATTCTAACAAATGTCGGTCTTGCCGCGGGATAGTGGCGCTACAAACAGCTTTCCAATAATGTGCATTCCTAATGTATTTGCATTATTTATCGTCAGTAGTGATCTGTCAAGGAATTGTCATTAACCAAATTCCTAACATTGTTTACTGGAGTATAGTTTTTACGCATTGACCTTACTTTTTGAAATACAACCTTTAAAAATGACCTAACCTTTTACTTCATTTGCTCAATCGAGCTATGAATATTTGCGTTTTAATAACCATTTTAAAATCTATCAAAGTCCCAAATTGTCATCCCAAACCCGGTTTACGGTATACGTAGTATTTGCACAACCGATGCGCTGAGTTCTGTACCCTTACCATGAGTTTACACTTTACAGTGACAGTACTCGCAAGACCGCATAAAAGAGTTGTATGGAGAATTGTAGTTCTACAAAGTAACCGCTATAGGGGCTCGGTACTATTCTCCACACAAATCGTTTGCGCAATCGCTAGCAAGTACTGTCACTGAAATAATAATGAAATTAAATAATGAACTTTATTCTGCAAGTAGGCCACAAGAACACTTTTACATGTCTGAGTCTACCGGCATTTCACAAGAGGAGACCACTGTTAGAGAAGAAACGCCGAAAGAAATTCAACAGTAAATCATTTTTTTCAGAAAGCATAAGTACTTTAACTATTTATTTATTTATTTTATTTAAATTAGTTACACAGCATAACAGTAAATAAACCAAGGCACTGTGAACTACAAAATTACAATGGTATGAACTTAACTATACGTAGTTCTACAAGAAAACATATTAAAAGTGTATTTTAAGATATAAGTGAGGAAAAGTGTAAGAATAAAATAGAAACTACAAGAAAGCCTGACGGTTTATCACAATATGTACGTTTGATATGCTTTCTTATTAGAACTGTGTCCCTTAAACTAGTTAGGTACAATCTAAGAAGGAGTCAGCTACGCGGTTTCTGGTTCAGGCCATGCATTTTTGTCTGTCAGATAGTCCTCTACTGTATAATATGCTTTTGACAATAGAGATTTTTTTAAATAATTTTTGAGAGATGGAAAGGCTAATTTAAAAAAATGATCAGGTAACTTGTTATAAAAAAGAATAAGTACTTACTTTACGAACATGAAACTTTCTAATAGCAATTTTATTTTTATTTCTAGTGTTAAAACTGTGGACATCAGATTTTTTTGTAAATGAATCTAGGTTTAGGTACTACTAATCTCATGGTAAGGGTTCCGATGCTCTTTGATCGTGTGCCGTGACCGACACCTGCATCGCATCGAACCCTAATTGCCGCCTACGTAATCACCACTTATTAGTACACTAGTAGCCATTAGCGTAATGCACGCTTTTTGCGTGGACAGCGATAGGGTTAAGATTTGTTCTACGCCGTAAACGAGTTATAGATATTTACATAAAAATGTATCAAGTACCCTTTTTATATTTTTTTGTTGTACACGTGTCTACAAATCTTTGATTAATAATAATTTAGGCTAAATTAAAGCTAAGATTTTAAGAATATATCAGCAGTGGATGTCTGTGGACATGATGGATAGTCATTTTACATAGAGTATCGCTAATGAAGAGCGCAGGGCTTACGTGTATTTCCAGGGTGTCGGAGCCGGGGAAGATGGTAAAAATAAATAAAGACTTGATGAACAGAAGGACGGCGTGTATTCGTGGTGACGCACGGATGGAGAAGAAAGAATGTTGCTACATCAACAATTAAATATAAAAACTTATATTTAAACATAATGTTGCTACTTATGTATGCATCAGCTAAAGTAGACATTTATTATCAATTCCATGTTAAAATATATATATATATATTTTTTTTTTCATAGAAAACTTATGTGGTATGTAAAACATTTATATTCCGCCTAACTGAGGACAGTTTGTTGGCTATGGATATATGGGTTTACTTACGTCGAATATAGCACGACATCCGAACAGCTCGTCTAACACAACTATGCTTTGCGACTCTTGTCGCGCGACATAGCGCTACCTGTCACTCTCTCACATCACTGCGCAGAAAGAGACGGGTAACTATCTGCGCGAGAAATAGTCGCGTACGACAGTTATGCTAGATGAGCAGCACGTCTAGCGTAACTTTGACACGTGACTCATGTCGCACGAGATAGCATCATCCGTCACTATCTCATAGTACTGTACAGATAGAGACAGGTAGTATATCCCGCGCGAGAAAGAGTCGCGTGTCAAAGTTATGCTAGCCGTGCAGCAGTCCCGATGGCCGCAACCGCGACTGATCAGCTATCCTGATGATGAATCGCGAACCGATTCGAAACATGTCGAGCAAGACTCACGGTAGTTTTCTCTATCTAGGATTACCCTTATTACCATTTTTTTGCATAATCCTCACCATACAATGGCGCCAATCCTTTACCATTAGAAGTGACAAATGATGCGCGGGCGCCGCTCGCTAATGATCGTCAAATCGGGTGCTATCGGAGATTTATCGCGGATGTGGGGATTGCCTTTGAAGAATGTGTGTATGTATATACTTTATGTACCTACAAAGGCGAACTTATCCCTTTATGGGATCTCTTCCAGTTGAGTGAAGTTAATGGCCTAGGCACAGTCGAGTTCATTAACATCTACACACTTACGAGAACAAAAATATCTGAACACGACCCTATTGTTATGAGCATAAAGTCGTGTTCAGATATTTTTGTTCTCGTAAGTGTGTAGATGTAAATGAACTCGACTGCACAAGCTGGAAGAAAACCGAAGTCCAAAATATCTCATATCAAGAATAAGAATTATTCTTAATCAAGGATTACTTATCAGGATATAACCATTAGACATGACAATTAACTTATCGTACAAATGGCAACAATGGCATTCTCTACCAGTCAACCCTCGGGCAAAGCAGATAGGTAATTATGACGGCTCACGGCTACTTCGTTCACTTATTTCGTCACTTTATTAAATCGACCACAACGCCATGTCGTCAGCATACATTTCTTAATAGCCCACTAAGTATACGTCCACATTTCAATAACGTCAATATCCAATTTTTAACCGACGTCCAAATAGGAGGTTCTATGTTTCACTAACTTTTTTTGTCTAAATCATGGTCCATAGTGCTAATGCGCCCACATTCCTAAATCGACAGTTCCAATCCGTTGAATAACAATACATTTTGCAATGCAGCGTAGACAATCCGTTTCAATTAAAAAAAAACATAATTCTATCTGAAAGTGATGGCAAAATTCACGAAAGAGGGACAATAATCAAATCGCCATCCGTAAAAGGCTTTCGTAGTAGACCCCAGACAAGGTGATCAATGAAGTTCGAAATCTCGCCGACTAATGTCGCACGACACACGTGTGGGGTAAAAGGTTTGAGTTAGTTAGGGATTTTAGGGTTCCGTAAAAGAAAGTTGGAGCGATAATGGCGATAGCTAGAAAATAATGGTTAACATAATGAGGACTACGTATTAGGTACGCCTATATTCTTAAGATAGATACAAATTAAGGTAAAGTCATAATACTGTAATAATTAAGTATCCTTTATGAAAAAAATACTGACTAGTTTCTTTCAGTGTTTCTTCTCAACAGTGGTCTCCTCTTGTGAAATGCCGGTAGACCCAGACATGTAAAAGTGCCCTTGGGGCCTACTTGCAGAATAAAGTTCACTATTTTATTAAAGGAGTGGTAAAAAAATAAAGAACCGTCCGGAACCCACAAATGTTTGAAAAGTTTCCAGATTTCCTACAGATCGAAGGTTCTTTAAGCCAATCAAATGCTGCCTGCCCATGACAGAGTGACACAAAAACGAAAGGTCCTAAACTCTTAATTCCTCCTCTGATCATGTGACTTTTTAGTCTTGAAATAGGAGTCAATGTCAGATGCAGTTTTTATCCCATGCATATAGGTAAGATTCGCATCACATTGTTCAATCCATTTTATACTGGATAGAAACGAGTAAGGGGCGAATATTTGAATGTGAATGTCTCGATGAATTACCAGAATAAATATTATCTTCTTTGTCGTTACACTCTTGGCAGAGTGGATGTGGCTGTCATTCCTTGTGTGGCGAGCTTAACCACACGGTGCCATTCTTCTCTCACAGACGTGCTGGGGCAGTTTGTGGCCGATTTGATTTGGTCAGTCCACCTCATGGGAGACCGCCGCGTGTTCTAGTACCGTCTACTTTGCCCTGAACCACCAGCCGCTCAATAGACAAAGCTCCACATCTTGATGCGTGTCCGAATAAGCTGAGATTTCTGGACTTCACTATTGAGGCCAGGCGCTACCTAAAGCACGTTAATATACCTACAGTTATCTTACAATACAGTCGAGTTCATTTACATCTACACACTTACGAGAACAAAAATATCTGAACACGACCCTATTGTCAGGAGCATAAAGTCGTGTTCAGATATTTTTGTTCTCGTGTGTAGATGTAAATGAACTCGACTGTACAATACAATACAAGTACGCTTTATTGCACACCAAAAAACATTTACACAAGAAATCACAAATAAACAAATTAAAAACGGCAGATAACAGGCGGTCTTATCGCTAAAGAGCGATCTCTTCCAGACAACCTTTGGGTAGTGGAGTTTATGCTAAAAAACGTTTATTGAGTAGGTGATGCAAAAGGCGAATGGGACACATCGTAACGTACAGATATCTAAAACATAAATAGATATAAAAACTTGAATATACATAATGACTGTGTCTGTGTGTGTGTATCTTAATGACTGTGCTTCAATTTTATTTTCATGAAGTAAATGTAACTAAAAAATCGCTCAAGTGCGTGTCGAGCCACGCGCAATGTAGGGTTAGAGAAGTTACAAGAGAGCTTTTTGGTGCAACCTATTCTCCTAACTTGGCTTTAAAGAATCAGAAGACAAGGTATTTGGTTTCCGTTCTTTTACAAACTTACTTTACAGGCACGGGAGATACCCAAAATTATTTTTTTTAAGATATTTTTCTACCACCCTTGTCTGTGTGACTTATACTAATATATCCGTGCCAGATTGCAGCTTTCTAGTATACAGTCTTTGACCTAAGCTGCGGACGTACGGACATGGCGCAGCCATAAAGGTTCCTTGTTGACTACGGAACCCTGAAAATGGACGTGGTAAAAAAAAACAATCAGTATTTGTACGGTCCACATACCGCACATTGCCATCTCAGCGAAATAACCAACAATCGCGTAAAGCATTGACATACGCGCCAGTATACGTTCATATTTGTCAGCAACCACGCGTGTCCTCATTAGCATTATCATTCATAATATCGCGCTTTTATAGTTTACTTTGACTTTATAATTAAAGAGTGTATTTTTGACTATATTAGTGAGTTATTATTACATCCAGCAAATAACATTTCATAATTGGTGTATGTGACACTAGCAGCCCGTACAGTATTATTATTACTTTCGGTACATTACAAATTTCTTATCTTAAAAAAATTATCAATCCTTCCAAAACGACAACACCTGGTTAGACCTTCATATTTCATACCGTTAACGTGCATACAATACCTAATGCCAACTGTACCATGTAATTCGTATTGATGATGTCATCGATTTGTTTCGCGATGCTGGCACCATCATTAGCAATCGCAAAAAAAAGAAAATAATAACGTTACAAACAGCCAGTAACTTTCGAACTATTTTATTATTTAAAAAAATAATGGACTTTAAAGAAATGGCACAAGTTACTGTTCGAAATTTGAAATCGGAAGAGTTGTTCGATTTGTATTGTGTTGGTTACGATTACGATTCGGTTCGACTTTCAAATTGTGACGAATTATGACACGTTGGGTACATTTATCAAAATCAAATTGCAGACAACTTAATATACCGTCTGTTGACAACCAAAACTCACTAAGTAACAAATACCTACTTAAAACAAAGCTCGTATCTCAGTATTAATCTGGAAACTAGATACGAGGTTTTGAAGAGTAGTGACAGAAATTTTAGTGAGTGTTGACAACAGCAAGAAGGTTTCAAAGATGTCTAGGTATTTGAAGGCATTTGTCCAGACCTGTACTGAACACTCATCAAAATATTAGACTTACTAAATACCTCGACTTAAAATGCCGTACATTAGTTTAATAACAGTTAGGGTGCTACCACACCGGAGACATGTGGTCGGCACAATGGGGCCGATGGAGAGGAACGGCACCTGCGATCTTCGGCGATAGCGGCGCGGCGGTGTGGAGAGGGCTTTGGATAAGTTTGTGTTGTTCGACCAGGTCGCTTGTATTTTGAGCATCTGAAACAAAAAGAAAACATTTTAAACAAATATAAATAGGTATAGGCATGTATTTGAGTTGGTGGCGGTGTTTAATAAAATAAAAAAAAATACTAGGTCGATGCAGAGTCAGCCACCGGCTAAGCTTGCACCATAGACTGGAGCGGAGTTTTTTTTTTTTTTTTTCAAATTTTCTCTTCGTCACGACCTAGCGAAATTTAATGTATGCATTTTGAAACAAAAATTTCTAAAATCGGTTGAGAACTCGCTGAGATCTGCTCATTGTTACAAAGTCCATTCGAGTCGATCCATGGGAGCTTCGCTCGCTCCGCTCCAATTACGTAGTAATTGCTAAAAAAATTATTTGTAATTTCATATCACAGCCACGAACTTAATAATTATGAATCGCAGTATCACACAATGCTTTTAGTGCAGAAAAAATAAAAAACATGAGATATAAAATACAATTTTTCACTACCTAGCAAAATAGTCTGCCTTCGTTATCGCCTACACATTAAATGGCGACAGAAGCCGTCTCCATGGTAGCCAGCTGTACGCAAAGAAAGTAGTCCGTTAACAATTACACGACACCCGATCATTAGTCGATCGATTCGATTCGATACCTCCATTCTTTTGTTACAGTTTTATAAATACTGTCGTATTTGCATAGAAAATACATTTTGACGTGTTTCTGTACGTTTTTGACATCGTATTTCTGGGTTGGGAATAAGTTTACATATTAACTATTCCATTGTTTATGGACAATACAAGGTGGTTAATTTGATTTTTCTGTAATGACTTTTGTCCAAAAATAAATAAATGTATCTCTACTTTAGCGATATGCTTCTATTTACCTTCAAGGCGAAGGCTAGATGTATAATAAATACTATGATATACAGATATTTATCTAATATTGCCATATATATTGTACGTCAAAGTCTGCTATATTGATGGATGACAATATTTGTCACGAGAATCTATATTTCTGGATTTCCAGAATGCGATCCATCAGTATTAACCAAATTGATGATCATATTCATAGTATTTATTGTACGTCTAGCCTTCACCTAAGAAGATGCCCTTACCATGAGTTTACAGTGACCGTATTCGCTAGCGACTGTGTAAACGATTTGTATGGAGAAGTGTAGTTCTACAAAGTAACCGCCAGAGGCGCTACTATTCTCCATACAAATCGTTTACACTATCGCTAGTGAGTACGGTCACGATAACCTATGGTACATGGTACAGATGTCCAAGAGTCTAAAGATATGTAAATATCTGAGAAACCTCACTACAATTGCGCCCTCTATAATGGATCGCTGGTACTTACGCGACTTCACGTTATGTATTGAGACGATTGGCACACCTCTTGATTAAGAGGCCTTATATATTTTAAAGCGTTTATTTTTTCGTTTTAATACAATAATAATATTGATAATTTAATCCAACTTTTTAAAGTAAATACTTAGTACTTTTCCTTGAGTTCTAGATATTAACACAGCAATTTCACGCTTTCATTGCGTGCAGTCGAAAATAAGTTGAAAAGAACAGTTTTCTATGTGTATTTTGTCAATTTCGAGCATAGATATAGTATAGTAGTTATAGATTTGCCACAGAGCGACCAGGCGTAAGAGAAAGACATATAATGACGTCAAAATGTCGGGTTGCCATGGTCGCAAAAAAAAACCCCATAAAAAGTGGTTAGAGAGAAACGTTTCAAGTACTCGAATTCACAACATTTAATTTTTTTTACTCATTTTCCAATAACATCAAATAAAGTATAAAAAATTATGTATTCCCTTTTTATATTTTTGAAAATATTCCAATTAACGATTAAAAATCTATTTGTTCCTCATTTTAAAAGACCATAGGCGAAAGGTAATTTGGTCACAGCGCAGTAAATCATAAGTCGGACAATTACTAAGGCGGATTTAGTATAAAAATTGTAGCGCTGTTCTTTTATAGGCTACGACTGTCAATTTTCCACAAGGTGTCGTCATTTGAGTGCTGATTGATTTGAGTCTTAGACGACGCTGCTTTCACATTTATATTTAGTATTTTCAAAACTAGTCCGTATAATCAAATAAAAATAATATACTTGGGTTCTCTGATAATAAAAGTAATGAAATTAGTTTAAACTTTAAATAATATGTATTTACAACAATTGTTTCTAAACAAAATTTTTGATTTGCTCTTGAATACTGTAGATTTTTTCTGGCCAGTACTAAAAAAATAGGATGAAACTTCTTCTTTCTTCTTTTTCTTCTATTCTACTCAGGATACTTTTAATCCATCGTGACAGTCCACGTTCATGGACGCACCGCCTTATTGGGACATTCTGTAACAAAGCAAAATTAAATAGTAAAATTGTAAACGACATAAGTAGATAGGATATCACCAATACTAGTTGCTAAAAAATCTAATTTTTCTCAGGCCTAGCTATTCATTTTTTACACGGTTCTTTCTCTGTCGGAATCGGAGAACTGAAAATATCAATTTGCTATAGATTCCCCAAATATGGGGGTAATTTTTATTTTATAGCTAGGCATCCCCAAATTGGATTATAAACCGACTGATTTATTTAGACGTCTATGTTAGCTGGCCTCTATCATAGATTTATGCTACGCAATTTGACCGATTTGCAATATTGACATGTCAAAATGCTCCGAGTTATTTTGAAAATAATTTACAGATTTTTCCTATTTTATTAAGTTTTTTCATGATATAACTAATGATTTAACTTTGTAACTTGATTCTTGTGAGATTTGAGAAAGAAATAGGTGATCAAAACACAAAGAAACTTGTACTTACGCATGAAATGTAAAATCCGCTTATTTTCGTTAACTGTTGCTTTTCTAACCAAGCACTGAACACCCCACCATTTTTGAGGCTACACACAAACACTCCACATCCGTTAATATGTCAATTATCTGGTAATAACAATTATTTAATACACAAAATCTTCTATTTCTATACCGCTTTTGATACTACCTGATTGTTTTGCTTCGATTTTGAAGTGTGCCAATAACCCGACCATGAAAAAATGCTCGGTCGCTGATAAAGACAAAACATGGCACTCTTTTCTATTTCTTCTTTTAGGAATACCAATCAATTGCAATAGCCCTGTGCTAAGTAGTAACATTGATAATATTGCAATAGCCTTTTTCTGACTAACATTGATAATATGTTAAGAAATATATTTGATCACAGGGGAAAATGTCTAAAACAATCAGCATTTTTGAACGGATAAGGAGCCTCCTAAATTTTTCGGTGATTTTAACTCTCACAGAAGTCTCAGGCAAGTTCAATATTCTAAAGGTGGGAACTGAGAAGAATCTATTAATAATGTTTTCCGCCTGTCCGACCTAGGTAACCCGATACTGTTTGAGCCCCGCATCTGTCATCGCATATTCAATCCACCCTTGGCTCTCTCTAAATCCTCGCACGCGCATTATTGACGGTCACATTTGCATACGGCGTTTAAGGGGTTAAAAATTATCATATCATTACTTTCAACTGTAAAAAGGACAGTTTTAGAACGTACTTTCAACGGTTAAGGTTTGAATTTGAACAGAAAAAACGGTTCGAGAAAAGATGATTCCAATTTCGGAATGCTCTTTTAAAATTCGAACGGCAGTAGCGTTGAATGACTTTGAATTTTAATGGTTTTTGAACAAGGTTTATTTTTGTTCGGAAGGGGGATAATGTGACAGATAACCCTAAAATGGGTTATGCAAATTTTCGCATTTCGAATTATTTTTCGTATCATTTTTCAATAGCTCATTATGGCCAAGTCAGTAGAGTGCCATAGGTTTTGTGCTATTGTATAGCGAAATACATTTAAGATATTGTGCGTAGACCGATTTTATGGGTCTCATTTGAATTTCTGTGACATCTGAAGGGTTATTTGCATGATTGTGATTTAGAGGTTATATTTGGATTTGTTTTGGATTTTATGGTTTATGGATACATGGTTATTTTGCTTGTATTGAACGGATAGAATTTTAAGTGGTGCTTTCACACGGTTCAAATGTATTTAGGGTTGCGTAATCCTGTATACACTAGAATTTTCAAGTTGTAAGTCATAATGTTTATCCTTCCAAAAAAAGTATTACTAAGTTGTGTACTGTTTTTTTTTCTATCGTTATGTTTACCTATTTGCTTATTCTGTTGATAATAATTTTGTTCTCCCATCGCCTTCTGCATCGTGTGGTTTATACTGATCAACTCCACTACCAAAAGGTTGTCTGGAAGAGATTGCTCTTTAGCGATAAGACTGTTGTCTACCGTCATTAAAATTCTTGTATCTGATATGTTTAATTTGAAACCTTTTTGGTGTGTAATTAAGCTTTGTATTGTATTGTACATTGCGTTTATAGACACAACATATTTCAAAAACAATTATTGTAGTAGAATAAAAAAAAAGACTAACCTGATGAATTCAAAACATAAAACTAAGTCGATTCTGAAATAACTATTAACCTGTCTAAAACTTGTGATGAAGAGAATGATAAACTAATTATTTAAACCAACTGAAGACATGTTAAAAACCTCATCAAAATAACTTAAAATTAATCATCAGAATGACGTAACGACACATGCGTTTACGCACTGACCTCCGAACAGAAATATCGACCAAGATACAATATCCCCTTTAAAATATCTCAAACTCATTTTTTAACGAGACATTTCATCTATAAGTAACCATATTCTTAAGATATCTAAGTTAAAATTACAAGAAAACTGTTACTTAAGATATGATATTTAAAAAGTAACGAAGAATAACAACTTAACTGTTCAACACTCATGCTATAGTCTATCAAAACAGTAGAAAAAGAACCATAACGTCCATAAAAATAAGAAACAAAATTCAAAGTAAATGTTTTTATAGATAGACCATTCTGAAAGTAACTGATCATACTGCCTGTATTTTTAATTAAAAAAAAAACATATTCAGTCAGTAGGCAGTGGTGCGTTCCAATCTGCTTCCGATCTTACGTATTCCATCTCTTTCACTTTTACCTATTTCGAGCATCTTGCATCCTTCTCGCACGTAGTAATTAGTTACTCATGTGTAGCTTTTGTTTAGAATGACATGTGGGGTTTGTTAATTATGAACGTCGGTTTTTTAACGAATCGATTGTTATCGATTGTGGTTCCGATGTATCGATGCAAGGAGCTGTTTCATTACTTTTTAATTGCGGTTTTAACGGTTTTTGTCGCCCATTTTCTGAAAAAGGCGTTTAAATCGAGGTAAGAAAATTATAAAAAAGCCATCTCAATTTAGTCCACTTTCTCTGTAAGTTTTCGCCACCCAACAACAACATTTTTTTTTATTGCTTAATGTTCTTTTTTGTTCAAACGTGAAATGCTCGTCCAAACGAATCATATAAGCCCAAACACGATGGGTCTCTCTTGTATTGATTTAGGAATCAAGGCTGTAGCTTCAAGGTATCATTTCATAGTATTATCATTACACACGCAAGTATACCCGAAAATGAACGTTTTTAGTTTCTAAGGACTAGGTCCGTCTACTCAATAACAACATACCTAGGGACCTATAACTGACATAAGCTGTATAAGGCAATGTCCAAATACTTAACAACCTATTTCCAACAAGTGCTGCTCTATCGCTTCTAATAAAATCTAATGATCGACCAATATGGGACAATTTCCTTACGAAGTGTCAATTTATGTGTTACCAAGCCAATCGGAACACCGGTAGCCAATCCATTATAAACACCATTGTCTTGGCCACGCACCATTTGAGCCATCGCTAGGTGTACATTATTGCTTGATAGCTAATTGAGATGATTTAATGGACATATGCGCTGTTTTTGCGGTGCATTTCTTATTGGAGGGCCATTGGCTTTTACAAAGTTATGGGCATTGTCTAATGCATACGTTATTAACCTTTTACTAATTTGGAACAAGCATAAGCATTCCTGGCGTAGATTTAGAAGGATACGAGGATTAGGAAGGTACGTAATATCGCAACTTTTAAAAATACTTCAATAAAATACACAACTAGCGTAAGCTGGTAATTTCTTCGCACAACGTATCAATACTTTGTATACTACACGGTCGGTATCGGCCACGACAACTGTTGTCCACTCCGCTACACGTAGCTAACGGTGCCTATCTTGTTGTTGAGAAGAAGAAAAATTGTCGACATAAATAAATAAATAAATAAATAAATGTTAAGGGACAATCATACACAAATCGACCTAGTCCCAAACTAAGCAAAGCTTGTACTATGGGTACTAGACGACGATATACATAATATATAAATACATATATAGATAACATCCATGACCCAAGAACAAATATTTGCACAAATATTTGCCCCGGCCGGGATTCGAACCCCTAGTGGTTCGAACACACAGCGATACAAGTGACTTTCCATCGCAACAGGCCAACGGGGAGACCCATAGCTACATGGATAACGACTGTCCAGAAGGACATGAATCAACACAACAGCAGCAAATAACGCGTCATAGTTAAGAAAGCCGACCCTGTCTAACTGGGAACTGGCGAGGCAAAAGAAGAAGATACCTCAAGGGAATTCTGGAATTCTGCGAGCATTTTCAGGAACACGCTATCAGTGCACGACTTCCTAACTACTTTTAGTACGAACGTGACATCTAAACATATTATGTTATTATCTTTCTTCCTTCTAGACCTGTTCCCATTTACTTGGGGTCGGCGTTCCTTGTCCTCAACTTCCATTTAGCACGGTCTTGTGCTACCTTTGTTCAGACGAGCTTCTTTTAAGTATTTTTTGACCGTCGTCCACCAGGCGACAGGTGGCCTCCCACGCGAACGTTTCGTTGTTGGTAGATCTAAAGCAGGCTTTACCATATGGTCATCTGGACGTCTTTGAATATGGCCATACTACCCTAGGCATTTCTCCTTGAACTTATCTGCTATCGAGGCAACTTTGCAGCTTCCTCTAATGTACTCGTTCCGGATTTGTCGAGTAGTGTGACTCCCGCTGACCAGAGCTAAACATAAATATTACATTTATTCATAGCTTTATTCTCAGATGTAATTTATTTCAAGATATTTATTCCTTTATATTTGGTGAGTATAAAAAGCAAATATGGTGCACAATTAATTCAAATATCCAGTTAATCATAACAATTATCCATTGAGTAATAATAGACAGCTCGCGCCTGCGCAAATGGCGCGTGAAGACAATGGCGAATAATTGAAGGCGATAGATCGGCTGAAGTTTTTCTAATTGTTCCGTCGATTGATTAACTGCTTCATTTAAATTCTAGTGTCTGTGGAACAAACGGAATAGCTAATAGAAAGTGTTATTAATGACTGTTTAGTATTAACCTTTATACTGATTCATTTATAAATGGCGGGGACACTGACCGCTTTGCTGCTCTCTGTATAAAAATGTAACTAGACTTCAGTGTCAAAATTAGTGTCTGCGAAAACAACAAGAATTACAGCTAAACATTATTTATTTAAACCGTGTGATCAAAAAGGAAGCTGACGGAGGCCTCCGAAACAGAACGGGCACATCAGCAACGGTAAGTCCTTGATATTTATTTTTGGATCAGTATAGAGTATTTTTCCTGACTCCACACCAAGATCCTCCCTTCATTACCTACAGTCCGCTAACGGCTTTACGCCACATTTTCTGGTCTTCGAACCGCATTTTAAAAATTTTGAACCTACCTATTTTTGTTTAATTCCCCAAATTAAAATCTATATAATATAACCGTTGCTTCCGTCGCGAATCGTATTCGCTATAAAGCTATTCCCTGTTCTCACAGATTTCCAAAAATATAATTCAACCAATTCGTCATATTTTTGTCCGTGACAAAAATGGCGGAAGGCGAGGTGCAATCTTTATTGCAAATTAGCACTTTGACAATTAAAAAAGAATATTTGTTCAAAAAATTACAAAAGGCGTATGATGTATCCAAAACTGTTAAATTGGATAGTCTAGACTCGGTACAGAATTACATGGTACAGTTTTCAGAACTTGATGACGCTCGTAGCGATTTCGAAAAAATTGTCATGGAAATTATCATGCTTGAAATGCAGTCAAACCCCAAGGCTAAACCTTCAACAAGCGCGTTAGAAAGCTTCGACGAATTATATTATGTTTGCAAAAAGGTAGCTTTGAACTGCACGCGTATAGTCCAGGAGCCAACCGAAAAATATTCAACTGTAACCAAGGATGATTGTCTAGCTAGGCCGGTCTTACCGAAGCTAACGTTATTTGAATTTGACGGGCAGGTAGAGAACTGGGCTACATTCCATGATACCTTCGTGTCTTTGGTTCACAATCGCAAGTTCGAGAACATAGATAAATTTCATTATCTCCTATCTTGCGTCAAAGGTCCAGCACTGAGCATTGTCAGAAGTCTTCCGATCACGTCATTCAATTACCCACTTGTTTGGCAAAGCTTACTTGATAAATACCAAGACGTTAGGGCGTTGACCGGCAGATATCTGGACAAAATGCTGAACTTTTCGCCTTTGACAAAAGACAGCGTTGGGAATTTAACCTCGTTCGTGGAGACGTTTGATCATTCGTTGAAAGCGATACACGCCTTGCAGATTGAGAACTTGGACGACTATCTATTTTGTCATTTGGCATTACGTGGGTTAGACAGTCATACTCGGAAATTGTTTGAAGAAAGCCGCGATCAAAATAAATTACCGATTTTCGCGGATTTAATAAATTTCGTCAACAAACAAATTAAAGTTTTGGAACATACATTTCCTAGTGCCGGCTCCCGGACTATAAACAATCAACAAGTCAAAGTGAAGTCATCTGTCAACTTCGCACAACCGAGTCATAAACCGGCCAATTTCAAATATTCGAACGCAACTTCGTCTTCACAAAAGGTTGGATTAGCTGTTTCGCGTTTTGATACTCAAAATAATTCGAACCAAAACAAACTGACTTGCGTGCATTGCAACTCAAATCATCTGATTTATCGTTGCGAACAGTTTCGTAAACTGTTAGTTCAAGACAGGATTGACCGTGTCAATGCCTTGAAACTATGCACCAACTGTTTAAAAAGTGGTCATGAAACGTCAAGTTGTAAGAGCAACATGACTTGTGGAGTTTGCTCTCGGCCTCACCACTATTTACTACATCGGGATGCAAGTGTTCTGCAGGCAACGGCCGTGCCGACGCCGCAGACGCCCCGTGCTGCCGTGCATGCAGTGGGGCCTTCACTACCGCGCTCCGTGAGTGTGGCTGTGACACCCGATCCAACCGTTACTGAGAATCTTCATTCCGTGACTGAAAATTCCAGTTCTTACGGTATAGTACTGGGGACTACGAGGACTCTAGTCGTTGACATCACTGGTCAATATCAGAACTGCCGTGCCGTTCTTGATTCTGGAGCTCAAAGCTCATTCATTACTTTGAACTGTGCTCAACGTTTGGGCTTACCTCGCAACAAATGCCCTTACACGGTATCAGGGCTAGGAGGTGAACTAGTCAAAAACTTTGGCATGGTGACATGCGACTTAAAGCCGTGTAAATCGGACGTTCCGAGTTTCCGGCTAGAACTGGTCGTAGTAGAGAAAGTTTCATCCGAAATGCCAAATGTTTCGTTTCCACCGGAAGTCGTGGAAGAATACAAGAATTTCGATTTGGCTGACCCATTGTTCTACGAAAAGTCATCGGTAGATATTCTGTTGGACAACGGTGTCGTGTCTGATTTGATGTTGGACAAGCCGACTAATGTCAAGCCGAACATACCCAAGGTGATTGAGACGGTTTTCGGTTATGTCGTAAGTGGAAGATTATACAACGAAAGCAATCAACTGTCATTAAATTTACATCTGTCGATTTCTGAAGAGAAGACTTTGGACAAAACGCTGCGTGACTTCTGGGAAGTAGAGGAATTGCCGTGCAAACCTGTACTCAGCCCTCAAGATCAGCTGGCTGAAGATATATTCGTGCGTGATCACTCCCGTGATGAGGGGGGGAGATACATCGTGCCGCTGCCTTTTGTGACTGATACGCCGACACTTGGAGACTCTCGAGTTGCCGCCGAAAGACGATTGCTGGCAACAGAGCGCAAACTTGCGCGTTCACCAGTGCTGCAGCAAGCATACAACGACTTCATGCTCGAGTATGAGAAACTTGACCACATGGAATTGTACACTGGTAGCGAGTCAAGCAAGTATCTGATTCCACATCACAGCATTTTAAGGCCGAGCAGTACGTCAACACCCTTGCGCGTCGTATTCGATGCTAGTGCGAAAACGTCTACAAACATCTCTCTCAACGATACTCAGTTGACAGGACCAAACCTGTACCGTGATATAGGTTCCATTATAACCAATTTTCGATTATTCGAATACTGTTTCGCAAGTGATATTTGCAAGATGTATCGTGCAATCCTTGTGCGTGAATGTGATAGAAAATATCAACACATATTATATCGGTCGTACGTAGACGAGCCGATAAAAGTCTATGAATTAAAAACGATTACATACGGCGTAAGTTCGAGTCCATTTCTGGCCATTCGTACTTTGCTACAATTAGCCAATGATGAAGGTGAACGTTTCCCTTCAGCTGCTAATGTCGTGCGACAAGGTATCTATATGGATGACATTCTATGGTCATGCGCAACCTTCTCCCAAGCCTGTGCATTGCAGGACGAGTTAATTAATATGCTACAGTGCGGAGGACTTGTGCTAAAGAAGTGGTCTAGCAACTGTGAAGAATTATTCGAGCGCGTTCCAGTTGAACATCGTGAAACTACTGTCACTTTTCAAAAGGATCGGGATGACGTTTCGATTAAGCTTCTGGGCTTGAAATGGTCTCCGGTGTTTGACGCGTTCAGCTTCTCTTTGAACAAGCAAGATACCGTCAATACCAAGAGATCTGTACTAAAGACTCTAGCATCTATTTATGATCCCGTTGGATATATTTCTCCTTGCACATTTGTTGCAAAGTGCATCCTTCAGGATCTTTGGAAGGTGGGTCTCAGTTGGGATGATCCTCTGCCTCAAGAAGTGTGTGAGCAGTGGTTGACATTCATCACCGAACTACCTCGCCTATCTGAGTTGCAAATCCAACGGCACATATTGCTTCCAGATGTAACAGAATGCGAGCTGGTTGGATTTAGTGATGCATCATCTCGTGGGTACGCTGCCTGCATTTACGTCATATCACAAAGTCAGTCGGATGTGAAGTGCAGATTGCTAATGGCGAAATCGAAGGTCGCACCTGTCAAGGCTCAGACGATCCCTAGAATGGAACTTATGGCCGCGGCTCTTCTTGGAAAACTTATGAAGTACGCATGCGAATGCGTAACTCGAGTTGATGTGACTAGAATCACAGCGTTAACAGATTCGTCTATAGTTTTGGCGTGGCTGCAAACTGACGCCTATAAATTAAAGACATTTGTGTGTAACCGTGTTACACAAATAATAGAGTCAATACCACCCCATGCATGGCGTCATGTTGAAAGCGAGTACAATATGGCAGACGTAGCTTCCCGAGGTGTATCTCCGTCGCAATTCATGCTTGATAGCTCTCAGTGGTTTGAGGGTCCTACCTGGATGTACGAGGATCGTGAAACTTGGCCTGTATCAACGTACACAAATAAAAGTGAAACTCAAATTCTTGAGATGAAATCAAACTCGAATACGTTCAGTTTGATATCTCGAAAGACGGAAGAAGAAGATAAACTAGAGTTTGTTGAGCGAGTCTGTAACCGGTTCTCTTCTTTTTCAAGAATGCAAAGAAGCATCGCCTGGATTTTACGTTTACTAAGACGATCCCGCGATGACGTTTCAATTCGCCACCAAGTCTTAACGACTGAAGACTTGAACGCAGCCCACGATAGTCTTATAAAGCTAGTGCAAGCTGCATATTTTAAAGAGCAAATTGAAACACTGAAAAGGGGCGAGACGTACATTCCTTCGTTAAGGAAACTTGCACCCTTTCTTGATGCTCGCGGCTTCCTCAGGGTGGGGGGTCGTATCCCGCACTCTGATTTGCCATACAATGCAAAGCATCCCTTATTGTTGCCGAAGCAGAGTAGGTTTACAAAGCTCTTGGTTGAATATTTTCATAAAAAATATTTGCACACAGGTCCGCAAACCTTGCAAAATATTATCAACCAAAGATATTGGATCTTGTCGGCTCGTAGCCTCATTCGATCAATTCACGGGAAATGTAAGAACTGCTTCAAATGTAAACCGACGCTGCTTCAGCCTAAAATGGGTGATCTTCCCTCAACTCGGCTGATGCCTAATAAAGTGTTCGAGAATGTAGGTGTAGACCTAGCCGGACCTTTCTACATAAAGGAAAGTTTACGGCGTAATGCAAAGATAGAGAAGGCTTATTTAGCGGTCTTCGTGTGTTTTTCCACAAAAGCCGTGCATTTGGAAACACTTTCTTCTCTATCTGCGGATTGCTTTCTGGCTACCCTTGATAGATTCGTATCCCGTCGTGGTCTCTCGGCATGTTTTTATTCGGACTGCGGAACGAATTTCATAGCAGCCAGTAAACATCTTGCTGATGTTCAGAAATTCATGTCTGACAACAGCACCCGGCAGGATATTTTGAACGGCTGCGCTCAGCGCTTAATTAACTGGCAGTTCAACCCTCCTAGTGCTCCTCATATGGGCGGTTTATGGGAGAGCTGCGTTCGAATTGCGAAATATCATCTTGTGCGTACTGTCGGTGACAAAGCTTTGACTTTTGAGGAACTGTCAACAGTTTTCTGTAAAATAGAAGCCATAATGAATTCAAGGCCATTATGCGCTCTACCGGCTAGTGATAATCCTCATGAGTTTAATGTGTTAACACCAGGACACTTCTTAGTAGGCAAGAGTCTGACAACTGTACCAGAGTATGATTTACAGTCTGTACCCGTAAACCATTTAACACGTTGGCAATATTTACAAAATTGCTCCCAACTGTTTTGGAAGAAATGGAGCCAAGATTATTTAAACACCTTACAGCAAAGGTCAAAATGGTTCACCTCGCCTCCCAATATCAAAGTAGGAGACTTAGTATTGGTGAAGGATGATCGGGTTTCTCCATGCAGTTGGCCACTTGCAATTGTCGAACAGACACATCCCGGTTTGGACGGCATTGTGCGCAAGGTTACCCTGCGTACAAGAGCTAATAACTCTTTATCAAGACCAGTTAACAAACTGTGTCCTCTTCCTTACACTTACTAAATTCCCTTCCTCTTTCTTCAATTATGAAGATTTTATTTTCTAGCGCCTCAGTGAGCGCATTTTTCGTTTTATTCTTTTTCCCTATATTTTATGAAAGCCACATAGTGCTTTCGGTGGGGGGTGTTTAGTATTAACCTTTATACTGATTCATTTATAAATGGCGGGGACACTGACCGCTTTGCTGCTCTCTGTATAAAAATGTAACTAGACTTCAGTGTCAAAATTAGTGTCTGCGAAAACAACAAGAATTACAGCTAAACATTATTTATTTAAACCGTGTGATCAAAAAGGAAGCTGACGGAGGCCTCCGAAACAGAACGGGCACATCAGCAACGGTAAGTCCTTGATATTTATTTTTGGATCAGTATAGAGTATTTTTCCTGACTCCACACCAAGATCCTCCCTTCATTACCTACAGTCCGCTAACGGCTTTACGCCACAATGACGATTGGAAGAATCGTGTAATACTAAATGATACTAAATAGATATAAATGTAAAAGAGGCTGAAGATTCGGCTGAATCATAATTAGGGATCATAAAATGTGAGCAAAATCGATTGAAATGACGTAAGACAACCAGTGACGACCCTAGCACTTCTATCTAAAAGAAGTAAGAACACGGTCTTTATCTAATTGTAAACTGGAAGAAATCCCTTATAGGGATAAGTTTGCTCTTGTACACATTATAGCACAAAAAAAGGAGAACTGCTATAGTTGGTTGCAACAGTGCCCTATAGGCCGTCTGTTGTAACCAAATACGTAGAATTTTGAGGAATTGAAAATTAAAACCGTTTATGGATTTCTGTGACGTTTATTATAATCTTATAACCGAAATTAAACAGATATCCTAACCAAATTAATAATTCGATGGAAGAATAGGCCGACTAACGGGCTTTTAGAATTTCGAAAAGATTTTTAGATACAAAAATTGACAGTGAACTTAAAAATACTATGAAATAGATATCTAACCTATCACACACTATAGGATAATCGTAAAAGATGATGCACAGCTACAAAATACAGTCTATAGGAGTAAGTCTTGGCACAGTTGGTAATCACTTCCTTGATGGTTGGTTTAATGGGGAACGTTCCTCCAACGAAAGAAAGGGTAGAGAATACCTCGCTATAAATCCAGTTGTTATTAAATTTGCAGGCGCTCCTTGGTCCAAGAATCAGTCAAAATTAACCTTTGTGCTCACGTCCTTTAGACGAAAACTCCGAGCGTATGTGGCACTTCACGATATGGAAAATATTAGCATTCCACTGTAATAAAACTGTCAGGTTCCATCCAAAATTATAGCTCTCACAAGGTCAAAAAAAATAATATCCTTTTTCATTCATAGACGTCAATCCCTCTTGACTTTTCTCTAGAATCTCTCAAAAATCAATTTTTTCTTTCTTTTTTCAACCATCAATCTTTAATCTTCGATTTGTCAATTTCCTTTTATCAAATCTCGATGGCCTGATACCAACTGATTCACAAAAAGTGTATACAGTGGAAACTGGATAAGTGGAACCTGGGTTAGTGGAAAACCTCTTTAAGTGGACCCAAGTTCTCGGTTCCAGTCCCTTGGCAACGAATTACCTCTATAAGTGGAATTTTGGGAACTCTATAAGCGGAATCCATTTTTTCGAAAATTTCTTATTTTTACCTCTGTAACTGGAAGTTGCCGTCTCCGAAACCTCTATGAGTGGAATAGCTCGCGTTATAAAATTTGTATTTTTAATAAACCGTCACAAGGAGGGTAGTTTCTTTCGTTAACATTATGGTTCGTGTTTTAACTACGTATTTTGTATGAGAAAAAAATGTACCAGTTAATGGACCAATGATAAAAGAAAAAGCTGAAGAATTTGCAAAAAGGCTAATATTCATAATTTTTCTAAGAGTGGATGGATGGTTAGAAGGATTAAAAAAACGTATAGATTCGGTTTTTAAAAAAATGTGCAGAGAGAGTAGTGCGGTGGACACCAACACCTCTACATACATATTTAATAAAAGAGGATTATTTAAGTCTTGATCTATTGACCATATCTTTATACCTGACCTCTATAAGCGACAATACTAGCATCCACAACCTCTGTTAGCGAGAGCCTCTGTTAGTGAGAAAACGTTTTATTTGAACCTGGTTAAGTGGACAACTGGATAAGTGGAAAACCTGGATAAGCGGAACTAAACAGCCGGTCCCTTGCGATTCCACTTATCCAGTTTCCACTGTAACAGGTATTAAAACTTTTGGTAACATTACAGTTAAAAATGAACACAAAAATTTAAAAATATACATTGCAGTTTTACTGCAGCATGTATTGTTTTTGAGTTTTTGACAATATTGTTTTAATGTGCAATAAAGTGTTTACATACATACATAAACTAGAATTGCAAAAATTTGATAGTGCTCGTCTCAGAATCAATTTGAATATCCATTCCATCAGGGTTCCATTTTCAACTAAAGGTGTATCGTTATTCCGAAGATTGTATTGTCAGGGCGGGTTATTCCACATATAGTAGTAAATTAAGTGCCACAAGCCAGTCAATGCATCCTTAGCCCTTGGCTAAGTTTCAATCGTCTGCTAACGTAAACTAAATATTTACAATGAAGCGAAAAATTAAAAAATTTAATGGTACAGGCAGGATTCGAACCTGCGACTCCAACGGCTTTCTGGGCCAACACGGGCGTCCTAATATCTATTCGAACACCGAACCTGATCCGAGAGCCATTGAATTTTTTAACCAGTTGCTTCTGTATGCCTTAGCATCGTAGACTGCTTGAACCATTCAGTTTTTCAATTTTCATACTGGCTTGTGCCCGCGAACTGCACCCGCGTGTAAGAAAAATTAATAACTCTCTTTTATGCTTCTTTGTAGTTGGGTAAACAGTATTCTATAATTATCTGTGGATACGCAGCTTCCCGTATACCAAATGTTGGAATCAGTTCAGCCGTTTAGGCGTAATGAAAGGATAAAGATTTCATTTTTACAATAATTATTGTAGACTTTTAAAGAATTGAACTAAACTTGTTCTTGAGTGAGACTTTAACCACAATTACTGACAGGTGCACAATAGTCAAATTTTACCCCTCGATTCCAAAGAGAGACGTTATCAGCGCCGTAATTAACAATATCCCCCATTAGAACCAAACAAACGCATTAAAAAACCATTCGGTCATCGGTTTCGTAATTAACGAAGCCAAATTCGCCCATGCTATTGACCTCTAATATAGGGAAGCAACCATTGTTCCACCGAATTATCCAGAAACCAAGCGATTCTCGACTGTAACTTGTGCTCAATACACACTATTCATTGATCGAAGATTGTGTAGTCCTTGAAAATTCTTCAATAAATTTACAGTTCTATTTTAGTGTATCAGAGTATGTTTTCTTCTGGAGTTACGCATCACTGATGCCCGTTATGCTTGGGTGTGCACCTGCAAAGGTGGTCACCCACCAATATGAATCTAATTAGAGGTATGTAAAACCCAGAGGTCTAGCTTCCTTGCCCTTTAGTAGAAATGTGGACCCCTGGCAGTTCCACTTTTGTGTCGAAGAAAGTTTGCGGTCAGGTACGTTAAGGAAGTCTTTTGAAGTCACGGTGTCCTGCATTCGAATGGGAGGAATCGAATTGCCGGTTTTGTCTTAGCTCGTAGATTAGATTTCGAAACTAAATAGTCGTTTGTCCGTTTGGAAAACAATCGTTACATCATGACAAGATGCTTCTGTGAATTGTTTTGCCTAAGGCCCTATAACCAGAATTTTACTGTCTGCGTAATCCATCCATCCATTCATGAACCCAACTGTAGTTCTTTGGGGGACAGCTACTGAACGACAAATTGTATACAGTGATTGAATAAATATTAAAGAAACTTGAGTGCCTGTCCTTTACATTTATTGAAAATGTATCTGATTTAGAAGATATATAACAAAAATCGGAGATCTGTCTAGTGTTTCATCATTATGTTGCTTTAAGTCTGGGAGCTTTGAGATAGCTTAGAGCTGTAGACATAGATCTACAACCAATGAACGGTTCGACAAGTCAAATCAAGTTAATTTTAGTTAATTACACAAATGTCTCGCTATCTATTTATTGTTAATTACTGTCTGTTTTCCACTTCTGTGCTTTCTGCCTATGAACAATATCTCTGCTTATGCGTGTGCCTTTTGCTCTTCTATGCCATCTGTATTGGATTCTTTGTATCTACCTGGACAATATAACGATAAAACCGTAAGTGCAGTGTTTTATTGATTGACAGTGGTAGGCCACTACATATTTTACCCAAAGACGAAATCTCTTAAATATAATATGATGATGAAAGAATTATTATGTTCGATATTATGACATTATACGCCAACACTCTTACCCGCAATATTGACAGTGAGTTTATTCATTAGGGTCCCGTAATCTAAGTGAAATAAATTACGTCTCACTTAATTGATAGAGTCATAGGGGGAGCCACCGGCGCGTCACGAGCCATCGAAGATCTTATCGAGTATAATGCTGCAATTTCAAAAAGATGTACGTACTAAAGACGAGGCAAGTGAATGATGCGTTCTGAATTTGGGAGGGTAGCGTAATGAGAAGCAGCTTGCTCCGAAATATCCATTTTAAGTCGATGGATTGGGCTTGTTGTAACATCTGGTGGTACATGAAGGTAATCACCTTGGTGTTTTAGTAATGAATAACTGTTAAGAATGCCAATAAAGTTAATTATGCTAATAATACATCAGTACCTACGCTAGATGCAGGTTGAGCAAGGCAAACTCAAAACTTTCCGGTTTTTCAGACAATCATGATGCGAAAATGATCAGCTTATTTCGTCACTTGGTCCTTCTACACTACAGGAACGGCCACAGCGTCTGCAATCACAAAAAAGCAAGGACTAGAGTAGTTTGCTTAAAGAGGTCAACGTACTTGTAGTGTGGAGGAGTGATCGGGCTGAAGAGATTTCTAGTGTTCACTAATATACGCAATTGTTTAACCAGTGGTAACTAACCAAGACGATATTGTGAAATGGAAGAGAAACTATACAGTAATGTGTATATAGATGTGTAGAAATAGGTTGTGTGTGTGTGAATAAAAAAAGGATCTAAGCCTCCGAAATGAGAGTACGCCAATTGTCCCAATCCTGCGCAGTTTCTTGCCGGTATTACCTTGAAGCTTACGCAGATCCACCTCGACCATGTCTCCTCAGTGATACCTGGGGGCTTATGATGGTTGCGTTTATCACGTGATAAATAAGTGACAAAGCATCTGTCACTCACACTCGCTTTTTGTCAAAACATGACGGATGATTTGTCACTTATTTATCGCGTGATAAAAACAACCATCATAGGCCCGCTGGACGTCTATAATAAGAGTGACACGCGACTCTTTGTCACGCGACAAATACTACCTGTCACTTTCCTTTCAATACCGAGCGAGCAAGATAGCGGAGTCGCGCAACAAGCAAAGTCGCGGCAAGATATGCTAACCCTGCCCTAAGTATGCTTTTTCGTTGCACAATCCCTGCAAATCTTTGTATGTGACCGTCCAGTGAAACCACAAAATAGGCTTGATTCGTAACCACTTCGTAACCCCCTTGCCGTGTCAGTAAAGTGTAAATAACGCCGGTTACCGCGCATGATCGATACGGTCACCACTATCGGCGCACGTTAAAAGAAATTATGTATATTAAATTCCCAACTGACTTTCTTATCGCCATCAAAATGTATCGGTTGTACGGTGACGGGGCAGTCTTGGTACTTGGCGCGAATGTTATAGGAGTACCTCTTAGAAGGTTTTTTTTTATGTCATAGGGGACAAACGTCGCCCACACCTGCAACACCAGAGGAGTCACAAGTGCGTTGCCAGTCTTTCGTTGGTTTCGGTACTAAGTCCAAGTATTTTTTTTTCTTTACTGTAGTCGGGTAAACATAGGTAACCGTAACCTAATCTTTCGATGTCCAGCTATAACTGTACCAAAATTGATTAAAATCCGTCCAGCCGTTTTAGACGTGATCAGAGAACAAAGAAATGTTTGCGAATAGATGTCGCCGCGCACCCATACAAATCTAAAAACTCGTGCATCGCGCTGTTAAGATTTTTTAATTAATGACCCCTCTATGTAGATACTGATTTTCAATACAATTTTTGAATTTTTTATAATAGGATAATCATGCAACTGTTACATAATGAACGGTACTCGAGTGTGGGTTTAATGATCATTTAAGTCGCCGGTCAAAAGACTGCTGGTCATAGGTATCCCACAGAAAAATAATACTACAATGGGTCCTACATCACCTGAATCCAGTTCACGGTATGGGTGACCTACCAACACTGTTTTCCAGTACGTGGTCGCCACTCAAAACCCCATCGGTTCTACGAGCAATGTTTTCTGCCCCTTTCCACGTCAGTTCTACAAATTAATCGGGCTGTTCTATCGTACCATCAAACTTTTGCATATCTTTTTTTCATTATTTCCTTCTTTAGATAGATGATGTGCATTTCTCACATTTATTCCGTTATTCGTTTCCTGGTTAATATAGAAAAAAAATAACGTTCTCGAGAACTACACATCTCTACACATTTATGACGATTGTCAAGTCTCAACGCTCAACTCCATTCCAGCGCGCTACATGACACATTGGTATCGCATGCGACTAACAATCTAATTACACCCCCCGGGAATCGAACCCCGATCGCGCCGATAGCGATTGCCGATTGACCCTCACCTGAGGACTTTCGCCTTTCACAAAAGGTCGCAACTGACGTGGATTGTTGTGGACATAGGCCGTTTTGGATAAGTGGGGTGACTTTTGACTTGTATGGACGCTAGTTTTGTTCTGTGGTCAATTAAATGTTGTAGTTAGTTTTGGATATATTTGATTATTTCTACTCATCAAACAAATTTTCGAGGCTGTCGAAAATGGAGCGTTTACAAAAAAAAAAACCCTTATACCTGTGTCGTCCAGAACTTAACGTTTCGAGGTTCATGTTACTCAGAATCGATAGCATTTTCAATGTGAAGAATAAAAAATTGGGCAAGTGCGAGTCCGACTCGCGCACGATAATCTATAACAAGTTTGTTGTATGGGAGCCCCCCTTAAATATTTATTTTATTTTTAGTATTTGTTGTTTTAGCGGCAATAGAAATACATCAACTGTGAAAATTTCAAGTGTCTAGCTATTGTTCTTGAGATACAGCCTGGTGACAGACGGACGGACAGCGAATTTTCAGTAATAGGGTCCCGTTTTTAGGGTTCCGTAGCCAAATGGCAAAAAACGGAACCCTTATAGATTCGTCATGTCTGTCTGTCTGTCTGTCTGTCCGTCTGTCCGTCCGTATGTCACAGCCATTTTTTTTTGAAACTATAAGAGCTATACTGTTGAAACTTGGTAGGTAGATGTATTCTGTGAACCGCATTAAGATTTTGATGCAAAAATAAAAAAATAATAATAAATATTGGGGGCTCCCCATACTTAGAACTGAAACTCAAAAATGTTTTTTTCATCAAACACATACGTGTGGGGTATCTATGGATAGGTCTTCAAAAATGATATCGAGGTTACTATAATATTTTTTTTCTTTACCGAATAGTTTGCGTGACAGACGCTTCCAAAGTGAAAAAAAGTTGCCCCCCCCCCCTCTAACTTCTAAAATAAGAAAATGAAAAATCTAAAAAAAACATATGATGTACATTACTATAGAAAGTACCAACGAAAATTGTTTTGAACGAGATCTAGTAAGTAGTTTTTTTTAATACCTAACTTTGCACGTAATTTATATGGGGCGCTATACATACCAGGTGCAAACTTAACTTAACCACTTAGGGATGGAAAGTGTTTGTACGGAACCCTCGGTGCGCGAGTCCGACTCGCACTTGGCCGGTTTTTTAACCTTTGGGTACGGAACCCTAAAAAGGTGTTCCAAGGTTTGTATGATAATTTTAGTTTCCACTACGTAATTTCAGGAAACTTTTTTAAAATCGACCAAAAACGTCAAGTTCTGGAAAAAACAGGGATTGGAGTATTTATTTTTGAAAACGCTCAACTACGATGGTCGCACTACTAAGCGTTTTCTCAAGAATAATAGATTAAATGAATAATGAAATAAACATTAGGTATCTAATGACTGTCTCCGAAACATATTGAAAACTATTTCCATAATATCCAAATTGTCACTATGGGGCTCCTAGTCTTCGTTCTTGAATAAAGAATACGCAGATCCCATATAAAACGTATATTGTCAAAGTATACAAAGCTAGCGCGTACGCGGAAGTTATCGGATCGCGAGACAAGGCGACGTGGTGTCGCTCCGAAAGCTAGATGCAGTGTGTTCGAGCGTCGCCTGCGCAGTGAGCTCCCGCCCGGTGCAGCGTTATCGGGCGCGTGACGTCATCGGCCATTGTGCGCGCTGTATCTCCAGGGCTGCTAAACGGCGCGGCCCGCTGCTCGCGCTACGGGCCCGCGGCCCGCTGGATTTTCTGATCTTCAATGTGGAAGGTTCAGCGTTCCCACAGTCACGATATTCCGCATTCGGTTCTCAAAGCAGTGCTCCAAAAAACGATACCGTAAAGGTCCGTATTGTACATTAATGTACAAGTGTACAGTGCACTCCAACAATTTACAGCCTTTACGCTATTTTCAATTAAACTCCTAATGGCTGACGGTCCACCGATGCGCCGATCGTCTAATTGTGTACATGCGGGGAGAGAACTGGTGTGACAAGTGGTCGCTTTGGTGTGACAATTAACTTGCCTCAAGAATCATTTAAGAAAGGTTTAAGCTCACGTAAAACTTATCAGGAACGGTCAATCATGGTCCACCCGGCATAACTGTGACATGGGACTCTTTTTCGCCCGAGAAATGCTACCTATTTCTTTCTTCGCTGTAATGTGAGTGAGTGACGGGCGATGCTATGTCAATTGTGCTAGACGGGCTAATGAAGAGTTTGAAACATGTCGAGCCGTTCCTGACAATTTTAACGCGAGTGTAAAACCTTTTATTTGGAGTTAGGGCGGTGGAGAGGTTAACACGTTTGACCGGTTATTGAACACAGTCAATATTTACTAGTACTACAAGAGTCTCTGGTATACCTACTCCATTCACAAGATACAGTACCCGTACCATGAGTTTACATTGTACAATAATCCAGAGGTACCGGGTTCGATTCCCGGTCTCTTCCACCAGGTTACAATTCAATTTTTCTTTATATCAATGGATTATTTTTAATTTGTTAGAAAAAAGTAAACCAGCTTCTGAAAACGCGGTATTAACCACTCCAAAAAGTTTCAGAACAACGATACAGCCACACCCTTCTGAAAAACTTTCATTTTAATCGTTTTACATTACATGGCGAATGTTCCAAGTTTCCCCTAACGAATATTGAGCTCGATAATTGTTTAATTGATTACGCTTATTGTTATTTCTAGCTTATTGTTTTAAGGTCGGAATATTGTTCTTTGAAAATGATTTGGACAAATATTGGGCATTTTGGTTGAGTCAAATAGTTATATTATTACTAGAAAATGCCGGCAACTTCGAGTACGTCTTTTTAGGGTTCCGTACCCAAAGGGGTAAATCGGGACCCTATTACTGAGACTTCGCTGTCCGTCCGTCCGTCCGTCTGTCACCAGGCTGTATCTCAAGAACGGTGATAGCTAGACAGTTGAAATTTCCACAGATGATGTATTTCTATTGCCGCTATAACAACAAATACTAAAAATAAAATAAAATAAGTATTTAAGGGGAGCTCCCATACAACAAACGGGTTGGTTGCGTTAACTTTGCATCTCATTTATATGGGGCGCTATACTTACCAGGTGCAAACTTAACCACTTAAGGATGGAAAGTGTTTGTACGGAACCCTCGGTGCGCGAGTCCGGCTCGCACTTAACCGGTTTTTTATACCGTAGTCGGGTAAAAAGTATCCTACCATCTTTGGATGTCCAGCTATCCCTGTACCGAAATTGGTTAAAATATGTCCAGCCATTTTGGCGTAATTAGATGACAAAGGAAATTGTGCCCAACATGTGGCGCCAGGCTGGCATGGCGCGGCACGCCTATACAAAACAAAAGACGATCCTGCATCACGATATTAAGATTTTTCCTGAAATCATGACGTTAGGAAGCATGATGTGCGGGAGCACAACACAGATACACAAATACACAAGTTGAACGTATAACACCCGCCTGTGAAGATAGATTAAGATACAACTCGACCAACATGGAAAAATGTTTTTTTCTGGGATAAATGTCATACCTATAGTTATGACATTTTCTCACCCAATCTCCGAAAAGTCTTATTCCAGTTTGGTTAAAAGGCCTTATTTCTTTTTTTTTCATATGATTACAAATACTGATAATTGAAACCAACTTTTTAAAGTGTTTTTTTTTTCCTGAGTTATAGAAAGTAACATAGCTATTTAGTGCTTTCATTGCGTGCAGTCGGAAATAAGTTGAAAAAAAAAACAATTTTGGGTAGTTTTTGAAACAATAATTATCAATGAAAAATTCAAACCGTAGGTTTTCAAATATACACCAATAAATCTCAATAGCCCTGTTCTAAGCAGTAACATTGATAATGTGTTAAGAAACATGTTTGATCATACAGAAAGGTGTCTAAAACAATGAGCATTTTTGAACGAATAAACCATTTTTAATCCGAACCTAAGTACATAACAGCACAGGTCAACGACCTGGCTACATATTCACAAAGCTACGTATGTAACATTTATTAGTGCATTTAAATTATTTAACAAAAGGGTGTTAAAGAGAATCGGAGACACGTTTCACCGTTTGACATATTTTAGAGAAATCCTTCTTCCTCGTAATGAGTGTCATGTTGGGTGTAGCGTCAGCCAAAAACTGCAGACATTTAATCCTAGGTTACCTATCCGAAACACTAATTTTTGTATCCCGATGTTCCCCCATGTCCGAAAGCCATTTTTTTCCAAAACTGATATTTTCAGAATAATTATGAAATAAACCTCACCTAAACCAATGGGTTCTTAAGATCGATGTGTATAAAATGAAAAAATTCTTTCGGACAAATAAAAATTTGGCGGAACGTTACAGATGGGAAACAATGTAGTGGTATTTCGACCGCATATTTTTTCCTTTACCTAAGACGTAACAAGTAAAAAAAAAGTATTCTATAACCATCTTTGGATGTCCAGCTATTACCAAAATTGGGTAAAACCAGCGCGACGAGAGAGCAAAGACAATTTTACTACCGATGGCGCTGTATGGCTGGTGTAGCGGCGCGGTAACTTGGTCACGGTGACGGTTGGTGTACGAGTAGCAGTCTGTGATGAAGAGCTCCGTACGAGTTCGAAACATGTCGGGCCGTTCCTGACAATTTCACGCGAGTGTAAACCGCTTAATGCAATATATATATACCTACATACGAGTATATACATATATAATATATACATATAGACCTCTTCATCAGGGATTGCTACCCGTACAGCGGAGCGGCAACTTTGTCACGGTTAAAGCGGAAACTCATCGACATGTGTAATCTGCCTGTCCTGACCTACGGGGCCCAAACGTGGCCCCTTACTCAGTACCAATAGTCCAAACTGAAGGTTTGCCAACGGATCATGGAGCGCAGCATTTTAGGGGTGAAAACACAGACAACCCCCACTAGACGGAGCATGTAAGGCGACCCGCGCGCACCAACGATATGGTACGGCAGAACATTAAAGTATCAACACGGCGGCCACCGTTTAGTTGCGTCCTTTTTTATGATCCATGCGTACGTCAACGAAAAAAGAAATTAAATAAATAACATGGTAAATTGTGGTGTTAAGTGGTGTAGAGAGACCTCATAGGGGTTGTCTGTGGGTGAAAAGGACGGATCGTGTCCGAAACGCCACGCTGCGCTCCAAAATACGCATAGCTGACGTAGGCAACAAAACAGCCAGGCTCAAGTGGGATTAGGCGCCACGTCAGCCGTATGAACTCGGAAAGATGGGCCAGCATAGCCACCAAGCGGGTGCCCCAAAATGGGCGACGTAGACGGGGCCAGCCCAGACGCAGATGGCGGGATGACATAGACGTATCCCACAGCAACTGCTCAGAGGCAGCGTCAGACAGGGACCTCTGGAAATCAAGTCTTTGCCCAGCAGTGAGATACTCATGTAGGCTAGGTAAAAAAATGTTTTTTAATGATCAGCCACGGAACCCTAGAAACGCATAGCGAGACAAAGGCGGCTGCTGTCGCTCCAACGTGACGAGTAGCGACGTGTAAAATCTGCATTTCTTTGAGATGCACTTGTTCCCTCTGGGAGGGCGCAGCTTTGAGCGTTTTGTTAGAACCTAGGTTTTGTCTAGGTGTGCTGAAAGATTAGTTATTTTATAGCGATGGCGTTTGTTTATTGTTTGAGAGACAGTGTATGTTTGAGATGATTCAATCAATAGAGTAGTATAAGTAGAATATTCTTAATACATAAGCCTTTTGTTGTTAACTCCAGGGTTCGGGAATTCAGATAAATATTGACCTAAAATTGGTGGCGGTGTTAATTTGAAATGGTTGATAATGATCGTACTAAATCTCTTCCTGACAATATTTGGGTAGTGGAGTTGATCATAATTCAGAATAAACCACACAGTGAGGTGGCAAAAGGCGATGGTAGCACAAAATAAATACGAACAGATAAGAGAGTATCGATACTTGCTTATTTATAGATACACATATCAATAGATATACAAAATACACATACATTAACCTACATACAGGGTGTCCCACGGATATGCCACATGCGGAGGGGAAGTACCTTAAATATTGTAGGTAGGATATTTTTGGAGACAACCTTTTATTTTTTCACCACATGTTCATAAATATGAACATTTACAAGACAGATAAGGAACACATACATACATAGCTCAACAAGGTGTTTTTCAACCCACGTTATATTACGGAGTTTTAGTGGTACTAATTTATTTTACTGGCAACGATAAATTTATGTAAACAAAGAGGAATCGCGACTATTCCGCAAATATTTTGCAATTTTTTTTGCACAATAAAGCCAATACTATTTACAGTGATGAAAGTCAAGTTTTTTTCAATAGAATTCAGTATATTTATTTCGCTAGTAGAACGAAGGATTGAGCAGTATTCCAGTAAACAATCTTTTGAATTTGTTTCATGGCAAATCCTTGACAAATCGCTACTGACGTTTAATAATGCAGATATATGACGTATGCACATTATTGCCATATGAAAGCTGTTTGTAGCGCCACCATCCCCGGGCCGGACCGACGCTTGTTAGGTTAGGCTATACCTATACCTATACCTATATATAAAAACGCTCGCATGAGTCTGGAGGGCCATCGAGCTGCAGTCGAGCTGTCATCCGCCACTAGCTACAGAACGGCAGTCTACGCTCTCTGTAGGTATATCGTAAAAAGGAGTAGGTTTACCAGATAATCTTGTAATACTTGGTATTATGTACGGTCTTCATAATAACCGGTCATTATATCAACACATTGAATAGTGTAAAAGCTTATATTATTTTATGTCACGATAAAAATTACATACATTAATATCCAACCTTTAAGAAAGAGCGTACTCCTACCTGAAAGGCCGCCAACGCACTCCTCTGATGTTGCAGGTGCAGGTGTCATTGGGCGACGTAAATTAAAAAAAAATGGCGTATCCATTGGATACTTTTCAATTTTGATACTATCCAAATTAAAAATAATGAGAAATTACATCTTTCATAAAATAAATGCCATTGCATGATTATCAAAAATGAGGCAAAAAATTAATATAACAAAAAAAAAAGTTTACAATATCAAAATAAGTTTAAATTAATACTCAGCCAGCTATTATTGCCTATAAATAAAAAAAAAAAAAATATCGGACAACCTCACACAAATCGATCTAGTCCCAAATGAAGCTCAAGAAGGCTTGTGTTATGGTTACTAGACGACGATATACATACTTATATGGATAAATATATACTTAAATACATAGCACAACCATGACCCAAGCACAAATATTCGAGTTCATCACACAAATATTTGCCCTAGCCGGGGTTCGAACCCGGGACCGCCGGCTCAGTAGGCAGGTGTCTACAAACCGAGCCAAACGCGTCGTCCTATTACTTCCCTGTTCCCTCACTTTGACAATAACTTACTATTATAGTCTTCTCCAAGTTAAAAACGAATAAAAATCGAGCTACTCACTACATCTGAAGCGACATTTCATTACTTATAGTCCTTATCATTATCCCCCCCGCCTCGGAGGTGCAAATCCCCTCTTCTCGATTTTCTCGTGGGGGTGGGGGGTGGGGGGAGCGACCCATATAACCGACCTAATAATGTATGCTGTGTGGACGTATCGAGATTCAGGGTTTATTAGATAATCGGTAATATAAATGTAGAATAGAAAATCTTGGTTGTATCCTTGGATAGAAAAAAGGAAAATATTATATATATCATGGTTGATTTTATCACGCGATAGATATGTGACAAAGCATCACGTTATGCCAAAATGCGAGTGAGAGTGAAAGATGCTTTGTCACTTATTTTATCACGTGATAAACGCAACCATCATAGACCCTCTGATCTTTCAACTGTCACACGAGATACCGTGTCTTCCAGTTTGTGGTCTCTCTTCGAAAACACCATAGCCCATCAGTTCAAGCAACTTTGATATTTCGAGACCAAAGGTTCATCACCATATCAGCCGATAGATGTCGACAACACAAAGGCCTCCCCCAAAGTTCTCCACAACGATCGGTCTTGCGCTGCCCTCATCCAATTTCTGCTGCAATCCTAACCAGGTCAAAGGACCAAAGGTTACAGGATACTTATGCAAAAGAACTTGTAGAAAAACGTTAGTTTTATTATAACTCCTTCATAATGTAATTTCTTCGAATCCTCGACTGTTTATTTTCTTTCCAAGCATATTTAATTAAAATCTGCAGAACTAATACAGCTGCGTCCAGTTAACGGCCTTGTTTTCTTAACAATAGTAATCATTATTTGCTTAATTACTGTATTGGTGTGTATGAATACTTATTCTAATGCTAATGTTTGTCCATTTAATTGTAGTTGAAAACGTGTGTATTTATTTTTAATTATTGTATTAAGCGGTTAACACTCACGTGAAATTGTCAGGAACGGCCCGACATGTTTCGAACTCGTATGGAGCTCTTCATAAGGGACTGCCCCTACAGTGGCGCTCACAAAAGTTTTAAAAAGATTATATCTGTTTTTCTTCAATATTAGAATCCCGACAAGGGCAAATATTTATTTGTGTGATGATCTCGAATATTTGTATAGTCATGGATGTTATCTTATGTATCTATATAATATATGTATATCGTCGTCCAGTACCCATAGTATATATATAAGCATTGCTTAGTTTGGGACTAGATCGATTTATATTTTATTATGTGTTATGTTATGATTATGAAAATTCGGAATGATAATTGTTTATCGGATTATAAATTAAACTTTGGTTTTTTGGGTGTTCCGTCAGCGAGGATACAATACAATACAACAATACTTAATTGCACACCAATAAAAGTTTACAAAAGGAAACAAGACAAATACAATTTATAAATAACGGTAGACAACAGGCGGTCTTATCGCTAAAGAGCGATCTATTCCAGACAACCTTTGGGTAGTGAAATTAATGAAAAATTTAGCTTAACACAGAGTAGGTGCAGCAGAAGGCGAAGGGCGGAGAGGATATATATCTGTTGACAACCAAAACTCAGTTTAAGTAACAAATACCTACTTAAAACATAGCTCGTATCTCAATATCAAGCTACGAACTAGATACGAGGTTTTGAAGGGTAGTGACCGAAATTTTAGCGACTTGTTTATCACCATGCCATATATCGGTAACACACTTCGTTGCCACCGATAGGGTTGGCACTCCCGGGATATTTTATTAACCCCGGAATTCGCGGGACTGTCATTGAGAAATTTCCCGGGGCTGTCACCGAAGCCTGAAAAAAACCGGCCAAGTGCGAGCCTGGACTGGCCGGGTTAAGTTAAGTTTGCGCCTGTTATGTATAACGCCGCATACAAATGAGGTGCAACGTTAACGCAACCGATCACGTTTATTGTATGGTAGTTCCACTTAAATATTTATTTTATTCTATTTTTAGTATAATTATGATGTTATAGCGGCAACAGAAATGCATCATCTGTGAACATTTCAACTGTCTAACTATCACGGTTCACGAGATACAGCCTGGTGACAGACGGACAGCCGAGTCTTAGTAATCGGGTCCCGTTTTTGCCCTTTGGATCTCTGTGTGGTCGCTCCCTCATGACTGAGGATCGTGGTCGTCGGTGGTTGTGGCTCTACACCCAGTTTATGATCTGCCTCCACCGGTGCCTGTTCGCCTCTGATGACCGAGCAAAAGGCCTCTGATGGCTGAGGAAGAGCCCTTCACATGATCGGTCCATCTGGTTTGGGACCGTCCCCGGGCTCGTTTGCCCTCCGTGTTCCCAACGGTTTTCAAGGCTTTCATCTTCCCTCCTCATTATCTGGTCCTTTGGGTCTTCTTCTTGTGTCGTTTTCCTCATTGCTGAGGGTCGTGATCTGTTCATCACTCTTCGGACGATCGCTCTCCACTTATCTCGATCTCCTGCAGACTGCATGGCGTGGGTAAACTTGGTGACCGTTGTGTCCCGAATCGGTCCAGCGCATGGGACTCCTTCCTCTTGGTCTTCTTCCTTGAATCTTCCCTGTCACTAAGAGTTTTTCCAGGTTGTCACTCTTCTTCCTGGCTATATGACCAAAGAATTCAAGGATTCTATGGAGGCAGATGTTGGAGAGTCTCATGGTGATTCCCAATTCCTGAAGGATGGATGCATTAGTGCGATGAACCGTCCATGGTATTTTCAGCATTGTTCCTTTGGGTACGGAACCCTAAAAAGCGAAGAGTCCAGGCAAGGCGGGGTATATTACAGATTCTGTCGCGGCTAAATCATGTTGTAAATTAAAGTCGCCGCCACGTGTGCTCGAATTATGTTAATGACGTACGGACGGCCCGAAAAGAGAGATTATTGTATACTAGCGACCCGCCCTGGCTTCGCACGGGTGCAATGCTATATTATGCATTTATTATACATATAAACCTTCCTCTTGAATAATATATCTAATAAAAAAACCGCGTGGAAAAAGTGAAGACCGCGTATCAACACTCGCAGTGTAAGACGGCCATCTATAAGGTGGTGAGATGATCTGGTTAGGTCCGTGTACAGCAGTGGACGTTCGATCTGAAATAATGATGATGATGATGATTGGATTTTCCACCCTACGCATTTTCAATATAATGGCAGTATTCTGGTGTTAATTTTAAACTTCAAATGTAATAAGACTGTAAAGCCACTGTGCTAAAATTGCACATACAATGAAGTTAGTTAACTAATCCATGCATGAACAGAAGTACGAAGAATCTGAAAAGCCCATAGTACCGAACCAACCCGCCAGGGACAAAACTCCACTAAAAACCCGAACAGCTTCATCTGAAACGAATTAATTACACCAATTCAGTATTCCGCGAACATTGGAACCACCGCAAATAACACCCACAAACACACCTATATACAAATATAAATCAACCACATAAAATTCATGTAGAAAAATGTCAATAACGCACACAGAGACACTGGTTTGCGGAAAAATACAAAACAGGCACGTTCCACGCACACAGATGCACAACTACACGCGCAGAATCTTTCGCTCGAGAAATATGTATTGCGTCTATATAGGAGTAATCTTTCACAGCACGCACACAGGCGTGCTTCGATCGTGGCACTTGTGAGGTTTTTTCTCAAGTGCGCCTGTGTGGGTGCTCACACGGGGTGGGGCATACATTTTCAGGAAGGCTGTAGCGTCACAGCCGTCTTTCAGCGTTCAGAAGCGCACACATCGGCGAGTATCGGCGAGACGAAGAAGCAAAGAGTCGGCGCAGAGTAGGCGACGGGTGCAGAGGTTACGAGTACTACTGTTTAAACCAGTAATTTTTCGAAATCTACAATTTTAATGCAACTGTATACCAATACATCCGAATGACCATTGCATATTGCAGGTATTTTTATGCTTTATCCGCATCGATTTGAATTGTTATCTAATTGTAGAATGCAATTAGCTGCAGATAAAAGAAAGCCAAAAAGCTGAGCGTCCAACTCAAGGAGCTAAAAATCCGCAAAAATTTTAGCAGCAAATCTATCAGCAGCATATATTTTTTTCTCCACCTCCTTATAACTTCTTCCAATTTAATTGGGAACCTTCTCTGAGTTTCATAATTTCGGTTATCGACTAAAAGACATTGACCGCTGAGTATAAACGTCCCAAATAACGAACCGCCACACCATATCCGAAAAAGAATGTACTGTGCGTGGGAAAAAATAATTTTAGTACTTAACTGGTCCAAGTATCCGTAATATAGCACGAATAATAATTATTGCAACTCTTATGAGTTGCGTTCTTAGAATCGGCAACAAACTGTGATGTGTTTGTCTTTACCTAGATGGCTGGACTTCTGCGATGAATGTTTGAGGTTCTGTGAGATGATAGGTAGACAGCTTTCGTCAATATATTGATGAATGTTTGAGGTTCTGTGAGATGATAGGTAGACAGCTTTCGTCAATATATTTCTCATTGTTAATTGGTGTTGTGTTATTATTTTCTGTATAAAATCTGTATGCTTAGTCTTATTGCGGTTCCACACAATTCACAAAGTTGACCAAAGTTGAGTGTGGGCGGCCAACTGGCCGGCTGGCTGGCAGGTTCACAGTAGTACTTTGGTTTCTACTGTTATATGTATAATGTATTAAAAATAAAATGTAAAAATATACGGATGGTGATACTAATAAGGTTTCCCTAAAAATTGAATTCTGCTAACTTACCTTTTGTGATTAAAGATAAACCCAACAGAGCCATCAGTTGAGTACGGGATCCCTTTGATTCCTATAATTTTATTGTGTCGATTATCAATAGTCATAAAATGTTCTCCATATTATTTATGCTCATAATTGTCAATGTTCAGAAAAATTGTTAATCATACTACATGTTGAGTACTCTGTGCCGGGCGCCCAGATCAGATGGGAGGCGGGGGCCCCCGTGTGTGTTCGGAAAAATGCCTTACGATCGCGCCCGACTCAAGTCCCAGAACAATGTTTGTCTCTAAATACGAATAGTAATTTGAATTTTTCTCACGTAACGGTTTTTGTGTTCGGTTTGCGAGTGGACGTTTTCGGAGCTGTAAGTCTGTGTACTGGTGTTGTAGTAGAATTGAAATTCGAATTTGGAATTAGGAATTTGAAATTGGAGTTTTTATAAAATAGTTGCCAGTGCGAAGTTTAAGGTCGTTAATATATTGCTTAATTTATAAAACGGTTTTAGATTTGGTATAACTAGATAGAAATACTGATTTAATGAACCATACCTCAATGAAGGCTTGATACCGTTTATAGGTTGGTGCTATATATCTCCTAAATACATTACTATATTATGTACTACATTGCATGATGTATAGCTGATATAGGTACGTACAGATCTGATAGCAAGGTTGAACTTTCACATTTACTCTTAAAGGCAAACTAAGTACTCTTTCTTTGCATTTGAAAACAAAAGCAATAGAAGATCAAGGGAGTCATTACAATAAGTATTTTATTTTTCTTGATAAGTAATTTCATTTTATTATCAATTTTGCCTTGATATTGAGTTTGGTTATAATAATTTTCAATGCATTAAAACTTATCAGGGAAACATATAATCCGTGCCACTATAAACATCCCAAAACAACAGAAATCTCTATTTAACTCTAATGCAAAAGTTCAAGCTAAAAACTCCACCAGTCTGCGCACTGAATAAAAACCTCCTATAATCCGCTGAAGCACTATCAGCATACATCAAAAATCTCCAACGGTTCTCGAGCAAGATTCCAAATGATAAAAGCTCAAACTACCTCCATAGATTCCACATTTACTAAGCCCGCACATTACCATTCCCCAACTACTGAACAAATCCTCTAGAACCGCAGATGTTCAGAATTCCGAAATTCGAAATTCGAAACGTGAAATTTCAGCTCAAAAATTTCGAACGGAACGGAACATTTAAGCTCCGTGCGTCCGTTATAAATTTTCTCTGGCGTTCTATATTCAAATTGGCCGCCGCGATTGGCTGGCTGGCTACATTCGGGATTCCGAGGGAACCCGAAGTAATGTCTATGCATAAAGTATTTTAAACTTGTTAAAATGCAACGTATTCTGGGCAACTCTTTCGCCATCAAAGGAGGTTATTTAGTAGATTTTCCTTACCTTTGTGAGGTGTCGGGTAGTTCGGGCGCCGATAACGAGTTTCAAGTTGGTTATTTACATCTACTGCAGATGTTTATTGAACAATGTACTGAATATTCAGACTGTAGGTTATTATTGACTCACTGCGCCGCGCGGTGCTACCCACTCATCCCACGGGAACACTAAATATTTTCGGTATAAAACGTAACCTATGTGTTAATCCAAGGGGTCCAGCCGTTTGAGCGTTAAAAAGTAACAAACATACACATAAACACATTAAAAATCAATCATCAATCATCCAATCCTAGCCGATTTCGGCCACGACAACTGGACACACTTTATAATAATATGTGAATATGCAATATTCAAGTCATGCAACTAACCACGATCGATTCAGCGTGATTGAATGTAAACCATAGTTAAACATTTTCAATCTTAGGTACTTAAATTTGGCTAAAAAACAAGTATGCCGAATGTCTTTGTACGTACAAGAAAGTTTTTTGCAAAAAGCAAAAAAAAAACCATTTCGATGTGATTGGTATATCGGTGGTTCAGTGGTTGAGATGCCCATGTTCCTTGTCCCTGATATGACTCCGTACATCGTTGAGTTCGCTACAGGAACAGTTCGTATATTATAAGAGCATTAATTCGTGTATTACATCTGGAAAACAGCATGAATACTGCTTACTGAGAGACAACACATTGATGTCAAACTATGTTGGACATGGGGAATCTATGACTATATCATTTATCTATACTATTATAAAATGCTAGATTTGTATTGAAAATCAGTTTCCTATGGAGCGGGGTCATGATTTCAGGAAGAACCTTAATAGCGTGATGCAGGTCGTCATTTGTTTTGTATGGACGCGCGGCGCTATGCCAGCCTGGCGCCATCTGTTTTCATAATTTCCTTTGTCCTCGCATCACGGCGAAACGGCTGGACAGATTTTAACCAATTTTCGTACAGGGACAGCTGGACATCCAAAGATGGCTATAGGATACTTTTTTAGGATATAAAAAGCTTACGCGTACGAAGCACCACACTAATAAGAATTCTTACAACACTTCCCAAGAACTCCATAATCACACAACCCTCTGCAATATCCACGAGACATCCCACTATGGCGACATCTCATATTACCCACCTTACATTATGAATCAAATCTCTAATATCAGATTCCAGGAACCAGTTATATAAAAACCTACATTGTGTAGAGGAAATTGCACCAATACACTGCACCTGGACCTCCCCCCTCCCCCCCTCCTCCCACAGGGTGGGGGGTATCAAGTACCGCCGCTACGTGTTAAGCGATTTCAAGGATATAATTTATTATGCGTTGAAAGGAATTCTAGTTTGAAAGAGTATTTAATTTTCACGAGTTATTAGTTTTTTTGAGTTTTGGATTTCGTTTTGTTGGAGAATATTCGTTTGGTGCATTTTTAAGTTCTCTGTTATAAAGGTGTTTTTAACATTAGTTTATACTTATATAGGGGTTCAATGACTAAAATTTCCTTGGTATTAAATACAAAGTTATTCGGCTGGGATTGTGATCGTCATAACAATATGACCTTCCGAAAGCATTTTAGCTTATTATGGGTTTTTATTTTTACTTTTAAGAGACTGTGATTTTTGAGAAACAGAAGTAGTTATTGTTACCCTTCGGCTTGCATACCTCTATGCAAACACTCACGTAATATTTGACTAAGAGTAAAGGATTTATCAAAATTATTCCAGTAAGTAAGTCGAGAAAACATTACGCAACAGATCATCATCATTATCATAATCAGAATCTGGGGTTTTCGATGCATAACTGATTTAATACTAGGTTCATAGTAGGCGTCAAGTCATTTGTGCATCCAAAATGCCTATGGTCATTATGAGGTGTCAGAGCGTAGATACAGCGCAGAGTATTGCCAGAATTAAACAGCAGTCAGGAGAGTACACATCCAGAATCTAAGTGATTTTACCAAAACGAACAAAATCGAATGATAGTTCGCTGTGTCTCGAGACTCCATCAATAATTCTTGTCCGGGTTATGAAGTAAACAAAATATCAGACAACCTCATACACATCGATCTAGTCCCAAATTAAGCTCAAGAAGAGAGGTACTAGACGACGATATACATACTTATATTTATACTTAAATACATAGAACAACCATTCGAGTTCATCACACAAATATTTGTCCTGGCTGGGAATCGAACCTGGGACCGCCGACTCAGGCAGGTCTACATACACGTCGTCAAAAATACTCTAATGTGACTCGCAAAACCTAACGTTTTGAAGAATCGATCACAAGTTGCGCAAAATCGAATATAATCGCAACTCCGCTAAAGTAAAACTCCCCAAGAATATTAAAATTCTAAGTTCCCTTAGAAAATATTACTTCAATAGAGTATTCTTCAACTGGTTATATAATCTTTAAGTACGGCCATCCTTCGCCCCGGCGACGTATAAAAATGGCGGTCTTACCGAGAGCGGGGAACCTTCTAGAACTTGAACGGATTCTAGTTATTTATCTCAAAGGAGTCTGTGTCGTGCATCACACTAGTAGTATTATAAAGGCGAAAGTGTGTTTGTGTATGTTTAAACTATTGATACAAAGATCAAAGCTCAAATTAATATGAGTAACCTGATGGAAGAGACCGGGAATCGAACCCGGTACCTATGATTTGCCGGTCCAGTTTTAGTACAATTTTCTAGGTGTTTCCTGTAATAGGAGCAATAAATTAAAATATAGATTCTACTCTTCAAATTGAACGACATTTGTTTAGCAACTTTTATTTCAAACAAATTAAATAGTATTTTCAATGTACGTCGTCCAACATTGACATTCCCTGAGCATTGACATATAGCTGTCTGTCACTCTACTAATATCGGACATTTCGCAATACATTGCTTCTTTATCTAAACATTATTCTACAAAATATCATTTAATACACGTTATTTTCAGAAGTTGCTTAACAAATGTTGTCCAGTTTCAAGGGAAGAATCTATGTTCTAATTTATCGCTCCTATTACAGGAAACACCCGGTATATCACTCATTCAAAACCTAGCAAGATCACAGAACAAATTTAGAACCTCAAGTGTAAGTTTCCAACGCAACAAGACGTGTCTCTCAATATGTCATGAAGTAAATAAAATTATAAACCGGCCAAGTGCGAGTGGGACTCACGCACGAAGGGTTCCGTACCATTATCTGTAAGCTTGTTGTATGGGAGCCCCCCTTAAATATTTATTTTATTTTATTTTTAGTATTTGTTGTTAGAGCGGCAATAGAAATACATCATCTGTGAAAATTTCAACTGTCTAGCTATCACCGTTCTTGAGATACAGCCTGGTGACAGACGGACGGACGGACGGACAGCGAAGTTTCAGTAATAGGATCCTGTTTTTACCCTTTGGGTACGGAACCCTAAAAAGACTTTGAAATATAGGTGACTTCAAAGGTACGCATTTTTTTCAATCCGATTATAGTTAGTTTTTTTTTCAAAATGGCAACTTAGTTATTTTTCCGTTACTTATATTGGCACCTTCATTGAACGACAAAGTCACAGACAGGTCGGTAGATTTTAACGCTCCGCATGTACCATGGTTCTGACAATTAGAACACTCTAAATGCGTTTATCCCAAGACATTATCCCAATCAAAAATAACGTCGCTTGACATCGTAAAATAGTTGTCCAAAAAAAAACAATAGTCCTCCTTGTTGTATCCGACAACGGCGACTCTTACACTCTCTGTTCATGTGCGCGGATGTGACACCACAGTTCGTATTGGAAGGTAAAAAGCAAACCCCCACTATAGCCGCAGAACCGGGCGAACAGTACATAATGTTACATAAAGTTGGAGCTAGCATATATCTCCCGGCTTTGCGCGCCCGTAAAGAACAGAGCTTTGATTTTATTTAAAACAAGGTGAGTATAACTTGCAGTTAGTGAAGAATATTGAAAAATTCCCGCAATGGAGGTTGTTTGACGGGAAGGCTTTTAGTTTTGTTTTAAGGTTCTGGTTTCAGGTTTTAAGGCAATATTTTGAGTGTCGTTGTGTGATTTTTGTTAGTTCTATCGGTTTGGCTAGGTTAAGAGGTGACATCACTATCTCTAGCTACATAGTATAAAACAAAGTCGCTTCCATGCTCCTATGTATGCTAAGATCTAACTACGCAACGGATTTTGATGCGGTTTTTAATAGATAGAGTGATTGAAGAGGAAGATTTATATGTACAATACATGCATAATTTATCAGCATTGCACCCGTGCGAAGCCGGGACGGGTCGCTAATAAGAAATAAAAAAGTTATTTCAATACTCTGATACTCAGTGTGCATGTCTACACACACATTGCATCATTCACTGCTACCTACGTTCCGTAGCCATCCACTCTCGCCATGTTTAAAAGGGCATAAGTACGTTCAATACTATACCATCATATGCTCATTTGTTGCCAACGCAGACGTCAATCGCTTCTCAATAAAATACCTATCGATTCGGAGGCGTTCTAACGTCACTCGAACGTATACTGTCCAATGGCGCAGAACCGATCAACCAATCACGAGCCTTCATTCCTTCTCAATACTAACCGGCCGATTTGAAATGACCTATCGATCCGCTCGCATCGCCTCTTCGGTGATGCACTTTCAACCTAATCGGAGGGACGAGGAAGGTCTTACTATAATGGTAGCATGACCATTTCACGTTGAGCTCTGCTTCCGTTGAGTTGGTTGTATCGGTGGTGTATTTTAAACTTGATCGGCGAGGCGAGGAGGGTCTATTTACGGTGGGTGCTAAAAGGCAAAGGTTTCGATCCGCCATTGGCTATCGGCTACGTGAACGTGACGTAGTTTGCCGTTTTTTTCCGTATGCGTTTACGGGTTATGTATGTGTGATGTGAGTAGATAGTGCGGTTATGTAGTAAAGATTTATGAAAATGGGATTGGAAATAAGGGTGTTTTATACAAATGATGTCTAGTGGTAAATTCGACGGTTGTCTAAGGTATATTGATACTGCATTCCTACTTATACGATGTGCTCTGTGTATAGCAACGGTAATGATATTTACGTTGGCTTAAAATTCAATATGGCGACATCGCTAAAATAAGCAAGCAGCAACAGGTCTAAACATTATGTCACATATTGGGCAATATTTATAGGTACTATTATGAATACCTAATTTTAGAATAATATTGAGTACCACTTTAGTATGGAGTCACTATTTTAACAGCACCATGCAGGATTTGTATGGTGCGAGGCGCCATATCATGGTATAATTTAGGCTTTGCCCTCATCACGCCGAAACGGCTGGACGAATTGTAACCAAATTTGGTACAGGGATAGCTGAATATCCAAAGATGGTTATAGGATACTTTTTATCCGACTACGGTAAAGAAAAACGAATACGCGGACGAAGTTGCGGGTACCTTCTAGTACCTAATAAATAAATAGCTCTGATTACGGAACCACGCAAGCAGCACACAGGCTGATTAAGCGCTTATTTAGTCCTTATACAGTTAACAAAAAGCATTTAATTTATTCAAAAAGTGGATACAATACAAATAATACAGTTATACACTTTAATTTGGGACTAGGTAAATAAATAAATATCGGACAACCTCAGACAAATCGATCTAGTCCCAAATTAAGCTCAAGAAGGCTTATAATTAACACAAATTATAACGGGTCTAACGCGATATTTCTTATTTACCTTCATAATCTAACGTTTCGGCGGGGTTGCACACGCCGTAGTCTCAGATGTACTGGTGAAACAGCGAGTTTTGTTACTGGAGCTGTCGGCCAAATGTAGTACTATACCCGACGAAAATGTCTAATAAAATGGATGGGTAGGAAAATAAATGTTCGACTACCACCCATTTATTTGCTAATTATTGTCACCGGTCCGACACACAACACTCACAACATCCGCGCACAGATTCGAAGATATATCCCGCGGTTTAAACTTGCTTTTCTGTGGATTTCCACAGAAAAGCACTATTATCCACGGATGGTAAGGGAAGCAATTGAAATCAAGAAACACCCAAAGAATTTCAACCGGGAAGATGGTTTTAATTTATCGCAAACATGGGGACCAGTGATTAAAAAGTTTAAACCGCGGGATATATCTTCGAATCTGTGCGCGGATGTTGTGAGTGTTGTGTGTCGGACCGGTGACAATAATTAGCAAATAAATGGGTGGTAGTCGAACATTTATTTTCCTACCCATCCATTTTATTAGACATTTTCGTCGGGTATAGTACTACATTTGGCCGACAGCTCCAGTAACAACTCGCTGTTTCACCAGTACATCTGAGACCACGGCGTGTGCAACCCCGCCGAAACGTTAGATTATGAAGGTAAATAAGAAATATCGCGTTAAACCCGTTATAATTTGTGTTAATTATGAGTACAAACCGCGAGAGTATAAAGTGTCAAGAAGGCTTGTGTTATGGGTACTAGATGACGATATATTATGTACTTATATAGATAAATATATACTTAAATACATAGAATAACCATGACCCAAGCACAAATATTCGAGTTCATCACACAAATATATTTGCCCTGGCCGGGATTTGAACCCGGGACCACCGGCTCAGTAGGCAGGTGTCTACAAACCGAGCCAAACGCGTCGTCAACTAGGTTGATTTGTGTGAGGTTGTCTGATATTTATCATTTATTTATTTAAACGTTATTGCACAAAATACAAGAGTAAAAGTACAAATGGCGGACTTAATGCCATAAGGCGTTCTACCAGTCAACCATAGGACTAAACAGTAACATTTGTATGGTGCAGTCTTTTGTGTAATTTATTTTTATTTATTACTAGCTGTGCCCCGCGGTGTTACCCGCTCATCCCACGGGAACACTAAATTTATTCGGGATGAAAAGTAACCTATGTCCTTTCCCGGGTCTCAAACTATCTCCATACCAAATTTAAGGTTTAAGCGTGAAGAGGTACCTAACAGACAGACACACTTTCGCATTTATAATATTAGTATGGAATAAACTATATTTGTATAAGGGCTGTAGGTATAAGCGCTTATGTATCCTGTGTGATGCTTGAATTTTTTTTAAAATATGACTTGAACTGTATCAGGGCTGGTGAGTGGTGAGCCCTCACTACCAGTAGTCGGACTTTGTGTGGGAGTATAACCGGCTAATGGGATTGTCTCCGCGCCACAGGAAATGCTTGAATAGTTGACTTCCCCAGAAACTGTCGCTCCATATTCAAATATTCAGCTATACGAATATGGAACTACCGATACGAGTGCCTTCAAAACGGCGTGAAAAGGAATCCGGGAGTGCCATCTGCAGGGGATTTTTAGTGGCGCATCACTATTAAATGTAAAATATTATATTGGAAGTGCGACTAGGGATGGGGCAGTGCGTTATCGATACGTCGCTCGATTTATTATTATTATCTTTCTACTCGTGTTTAGGTTATCGCTTGTTTATCCTACTCATTCTTAGTTGCGGAGTTCAGTCCAGTTCCTTCTTCAATTTAAGAGCTGCGCTCTTGTCGGTGTTGCAATCGCCAACCGGGTTTTTTCTTGGGGTTTCTCCTTCATTGCTTGGTAACACATTTTAACCTTTTCTTTTATTTGCTCAAAGTAATCTCGTCTTGGCCTTCCTCTAGGGAAAGCAAGGTCCCTCAATTTCTCCTTCTGATATTTTTGAGGAAATGTCTTCAGCATGATGTCTTTGCAGACGCCCTATCATGTTTGCTCTTCTGTTTTCTATTACTGTCAGTAGGTTCCTTTTCTCTCCCATCTTATAAGCCTGATGGTAACTGATCAAAAAAGTTACCGATCAATTCTGGGAATTCAAATTGCACTTTGGAGCCCTCCGGCAGACGCACATTTTGCCAACTTCCCAACCGCGTACCTCACATATCTGCGAAACTACAGGCAAATGTCACAATTTCATAAATCGGGGTACTATACTCTATCATCGGGCTTATGACGGTTGTGTCTGTCACGTGATGAATAAATGATAAAGCATCTGTCGCCCACACTTGCTCACTGAAGAAACTTGACGGATGCTTTGTCACTTATTTATGACGTGATAAAAGAAACCATCAATAGCACGCAGGAAAACATAGTAAATAAATATCGGACAGCCTCACAAAATCTGGGTATATGGCTACTTGTCGACGTATACCTACGTACTTATATAGATAAATAAATACTTAAATACATAGAACATCCATGACCCAAGCACAAATATTCGAGTCCACAAAGGTAGATTTGATTTCTTTCCTTTGTCATCTTTGTCGATATCGATAATTTCATCGACAGTAGTGCTGCGCGTGAGATCGAGTGCGACGTATATCGGGCTCTAGTGTGTACCCGGGTCACATCGAGAGCAATGTTCTATATAACAAAGCTACAAGTTGTAATTTTAAACTAATTTTACAATGAATACGAGTGTAGTAAGTAGTGGATTGGTTTACAAGGAGCTAAGTATGTATATGACTAGCCTTTTATTACAATCATACATTAGGACTTGACTCATAATGTAATAATGGTAATTGTATGTACGAGGTACAAGTATGATAATGTTTACATTATGACACACAGCTGGTCTGATGGTGAAGCTGGAAAGCAGTCATGGGAACTTTGTAATAAAACGAAACAAACTCATCGAGATTGGGCTTCTGACAAGTAATTGACGTATCTGCAAAAAGTACTGTCGATAATAAATTTTTCTCTCAAAAAACGTTTTTTTTTTTTTTTTTATACAGGGTGTAACCGACAGCGTACCGAAAACGAAAACTTTAGTTTTAGACCATAATCACGAACTGAAAACGAGTGTTGATTTTCTCGGAACACTCATGGATAAGATTTTCCAAAATAAATTATAAAACTCGACGCGCAATGTATTGCGCCCAATTCTCTCGGGTGCAGACGCGCGGGGAGGCCGAGCGGCAAGCATCGACCGGTCCACGCGCTCCCCACTCCACTCACGCGTCAGCGCAAAACATACCGTTACGCTAATGCTCATCGAATGACATGAATAAATGCAACCACAAAAACAACGCAACCACAGATCACAACTAGTGTACTACCTAACACCAATAACAACTGACCGATAAATTAAATCAGTCTAACAAGATTATTTTCATTCAAGCAAGTAAAGCAAATAAAATGTGCGGGTAGGTAAACATTTATGCGGGTAGGTAATTAAAACAGTGCGAGCGCACTGGCCTGACGGATCAATGACCGGCCAGTACCGTTATTTTTCCCACTCCACGCGCCTGTGTTGTACCGTAAAGCTTACATAATACTGTTTGTGATACATTGCGTGTTTTGCGGAAAATGCCATTTTCATGCGATGTTTCATGAAAAATTGTTACCGTTAGAGTTCGATTAACGGAAAAATAAAGAAAAAATTAAAACTCGCGAGGAAAATTTGTGAATTTACTCAAAGAAATTTCCACGATTTTCCAGCCCAGAGTAATGGTCTGAAGCCATGGTTTCAGTTTTCGGTACACCGTCGGTTACACCCTGTATAAAACCTTGTTACGATAGTCAGTATGTATTCGCTCCGGGTGTGCCGCGGGGCTGCCCGCCGACCGGCGAATAGTGAATATCTAGTGCCGCGATACTCGATCCACTCGCCGCGCTCCCGGAACAGAAGGCCGTACCTCATCATGCTATAGGTTATAGGTTATAGCGGGCTAGTTTTCCGCAACTCGACGTCTTACAATGCGCCTATTTTGCGTGAAGGGTTGCTGGCACTACTCTTGCCAACCCAACTCTACCAGAAAGCCTAGCAGTCCCTTGATGTTGCCGACGACTTCTGGGAGTGACCTCGGAGACCCGAGGTGTTGTGCCCGGTATTTGGCCACACCAGGACATTCGAGAATGACGTGGGCGGCTGTCTCTTCGGCCTCCATGCAAGCTCTGCAAAGAGGACTGTCGTGTAACACCTAGAGTGAATAAGTGCTTGTTTAGTAGGGCATGTCCAGTTATCGCTCCAGTTATGAGCCGGAGCTGCGGCCTCTTCAGCTGCCTCAGCTTGCGTGACAACCCGGGGTAGATTGTCGGAAGGGCCTCTCTGCTCTCCCTGCAGGTACCTAAGTTAGACCAGTATACTTGCTGTTCTATCTTCGTGTTTTTACGCACTGTGTTGCGCAGCCAGGCGAATGGCAGAGGTATGATTGGTTCGGGTCCCTCTGCTTCCATCTCCGAACCTCCTCTCGCCAGTTCGTCAGCTGCGTCGTTCCCACGCGAGTTGCTGTGTCCTTTGATCCACTGTAGAGTTATGCTATTATTATTACATACCTCTGACAATGCTCGGTGACATTCATGTATGAGTCCTGAGGTTACTGTGTAGCTCTGCAGGGCTTGTAAAACTGATCTGCTATCGGAGAGTATGCGGATGGGGTAGTCCTTTACCTTCCTCGCGATGATTGCATGGGCTGCCATTATGATACCCATACATTCTGCCTGGAAGACTGTGTTATGGGTTCCTAGTGGTGTAGAAATGTGTATGTTTAAGTCCTCTGAGAATACCCCAGAGCCAGTGCCTGACCTTGTTTTGGACCCGTCGGTGAAGATTCTTAACTCCCTTGGGTTAAGACCTTCGCCAGATTCCTCGTGCAGTTGTATCTTATACTTTTTGTCGAAGACGAATTGCTTGGGTATCCTGTCAGTGACCGCTTCTATCAGCGGTTCCTTACCTATTGCCTCGTAGAGGATTTCGGTGTGCGGCACCCTAGCTGATCTCCAGAGGTTCAGTTTCCTAAGACGTATCGCCGTAGCTGCCGCCTCTTGTTTAACGAAGAGATGCAGCGGCGGCAGCCCCAGTATAGCTTCCAGGGCTGCAGTGGGTGTAGTCCTCATGCATCCCGTGGCCGCCATACAAACTAACCTCTGAAGTCGTTGTAGTTTAGCTTCGACGGTGGTTAGCTTGGTTCGTGGCCACCATACTACTGCACCGTAGCTTAATATTGGTCTGATGACTGCCTGGTATAGCCATAGTGTGATCTTAGGATTAAGACCCCAAGTTCTACCTACCATTCTACGGCACTGCCAGAACGCGACTGTAGCTTTGTCAATTTTGTTGTTTAGATGGTTGCTCCAATTCAACTTGCTATCAAGTATTACCCCTAGATACTTTACCTCAGTCGACAATTGGAGCTCTGTATTGAACAGTCTGGGCAGTCGGTAGGTGCCCAGATTACGTTTGTTGGTGAACATTACCAGTTCAGTCTTTTTTGGATTGACTGTCAATTCGTTGTGGTTGCACCAGCGTTCCACGACCTCATAATGCTATCGCGACCTATATTTATTTATTTAATCTTTATTGCACAAATAAACAAGCCAAGGATTTTAGTCATTATGATTTAACATAATTATTCACGTGTAGCATCATCGTTGTAGGAAAAATTATTTTAATTATACTTCGTTTGTTTATTTAATCTTGTAAATTAATACATTTTATTTAATTTTTGATATAAAAAAATTTACTAGGTAGCAATTTGGTATTTCAATATTGTTTGCATGCCTTTTTGGCAGAACATAAGCAACACTGTATATACTTGTATCGCTTATCTAATACTATGTTCTTGCAATAAAAAAATAGCTAAGCTGTAATGAGCTAGGCCTAAAAATAAAAATAGACTCCAAGTCGCCAGTGATTGAGGCCGTGAGTACTTTGGGGGAAGCCTCTACCCAGCAGTCAAAGTTTTTCAGTTGATGTGATGTTCGGAAGCCAGCTGATGATGATGAGTTTTAATTCCAAAATCTCGCTCAAAAACTCAGTAGCGGTCTTTTGCACTTCACCTCTGAAGCGACGTAGGAAAAATATTTTTCCATTTTAAATAAGTAGGTAGACGGAAAAGCGCATATATTCGCGTTATCTAGTTCGTTAAATATTAGTACTGAATACGGATTGCGAACTTTTTTATTAATAACGGGTAATGAGTCTGCTTCATTCAGCCGGTTTAATGGATATGGTCAGTTGGATATGTTAAGGATATGGATATGTTTGTGTAAAGGTGCGGTTATGTTAAAAAGTATATCATTTGGCCATATCACGGATATGTGACCGTGATAAATAAACGTAATAACTAACTAACTATTGTGGCGCAGTGACCCAAAGAGGATCTTGGCCTCCGAAATAAAAGAACGCCACCGGTCCCGATCCTGTGCTACTTCTTGCCAGTCATTGGCTTGAAGCTGACACAGATCCGCCTCCACACTGTCACCCCAGCGATATCTGGGTCGGCCCACTGGACGGCGACCAGTCGGTCGTCCCAAATATGCCCTCTTGACCGCCCGATCCTCATCCATCCTCAGAACGTGACCAAACCAGCGAAGTCTGTGGGATTTGATCTCGCCGATGATCTAGACACGCGGCAGCGTGTCCAGCCAAGTTCACCGCAGGAACTGGCGAGCAGCAGCCGTGTGTTATATTACACGAACCGTTTGGAGCCACTTTTGACCCCCCAATAACTCCAAATCTATTTAACATAAAAAAATGAAATTTGGCTTATGTATTAAGATCCTTTAGAACAAGTAGAACCCCAAATTTCATTAACATAGGTTAAATAGTTATTGAGATATTAAAGTCCAAAAAACGGTATTTTTATCACTGACTGACTGACTGACTGACTGACTGACTGACTGACTAGTAATCAAAAACCTAACCCACTTCCAGGTGACCTAGAAAGGTGAAATTTGGCATCCAGCTTAGTAATTGTGTGTGTATGCATATAAAAATCAAAAACAGTGTTTTTTTTATGTTTTTTTATTATTATTATTATTGATGGTTGTTGCCTCAGAACTCTGTCATTTATAAACCGATTTGGAAAATTCTTTTTTTGTTTGAAAGATATACTAGAATAGCATATACACTCACACGCACACACTTACACATACATGCACATAAAAATCCAATACGTACTAACTGTTTTGGAAAATTCTTTGTTTGTTCAAAACTTTCAAAAGATGTACTAGAATAGCACACAGAACTAATTAACAAATAATAATTAAGTAATTTACACATCATAATAATTTCTGTACAAAAAGTAATGATATCCCATCAAAAACATAAATGTAAAATGAGAGCCAAGTTCAATATCGCGTGCACTTCGCCGACAAAAGAATTGAGATCTGCAAGGGCGCCAAGTTCCTTGCCCTAAAATTTTTAGATACAAGGACATGCGACATACTCAATGCATTTATTTTACTTGGGGTGTAATTCAATATCAAGACTTGACTTGGCTAGTTTTAAAATATAAATTTATATTATAAATCAAAATCAATCAAATCATTAACCTATTTTCGTAAAGGTAAGTACGCAAGTTAGTGTACGTCTTGTTACTTATACTGTTAGCTTGATAATGAACTATGACTATGTTACTTTTATAAAATTTAGTTAGTTTGTGAAAACTAGCCAAGTCAAATCTTGATATTGAATTACACCCCAAGTAAAATAAATGCATTGAGTATGTCGCATGTCCTTGTATCTAAAAATTTTAGGGCAAGGAACTTGGCGCCCTTGCAGATCTCAATTCTTTTGTCGGCGAAGTGCACGCGATATTGAACTTGGCTCTCATTTTACATTTATGTTTTTGATGGGATATTTGGTTCGGCCACTAACTCCTCTCGGCGTTCTTCCGAATCCTCCAAGTGCCGTCATCACTTTTGATAGGCCCCAAGATCTTCCGCAAAACCTTTCTCTCCGCTACCAGGAGCTGACTTTCTTCTTAAAAAATGTAGGTAATTCAATCGGAATTGACAAGTAGAATAATTATCATTTTTTTACCGTAGCGAAAATTATGAAATTTGTATACTAGGAATTTTGACCAAAAACAGACGCCTAGGCACCTGAGGGGATCAACTTTTTCTTGTTGTTATTCCGTCCCGTCACCCAGGAGACAATGGTGATTAAATTTCTTAGAAAAGTGTTGATAATTTATAATCATAATATTTTCAAGAGATATTCTAAATAACAATGGGCTTATAACTGCTGTAATTACAAAATTATTGTTGAATATTGCCGCCGAAGCACGTATTTTTAAGGAGTATCCCAGGGGACATCACCATGGCAACAAGCAACAGAGAAAAATTAATTGACCCACCTACACAAATTTAACAATAAAGCGCAACAATCGAAACGGTCTGACACAAATATTTCCTTCCAATTCAGTTTCCAAAATTTCGTAAAGATTGAGTTTTGGAGAAGGAAATAGAAAGAGAACGAAACCTTTGTATGGAAAAGTAAGCAATGATAGGTTCAGACAAGTCGTCTTTGGAATACACTCCACTCCCCCTCTCTATGAGACAAGCCCTAAGCAAGGTAGTTTTTAAGCGGATGCTACGTAAGCACCTGCTCGAACAAGAGCTCGAATAGGGTCCATCATACTATGCAGTAGACATGTCATCGTATTTATTATTATATTATACATAATATACATATTATAGTATGTAAATACATGTATATTGTATTTATGGTAAAGTTATATAATATACATTTTATTCACTTGTATCTTAGATGCTTTCCGAACGATTACCTAATTTTCTACTCTGCACCCATTTGAAGCATCTCTGTTTGGCCCTACGGTTGACTGGTAGAGAAAGCCATTAGGCATTAAGTTCGCCATTTGTACTGACTTGCTTCGTGCAATCAAGTTTAAATAAATAGGTAAATAATGATATTTCCTCTTAAGATGTTTCCTGAAATCATGACTACTCTCCATAAAAAGATATCTAGTAGGTACCTAGTAGATAATTTAGTCCCTATTCTTCTATATTGAGTTGCATTTCCATTTTTTTTGCCTTCAACACCAATATTTCATTATCTGTTCAGGAAACGAATATTGGATCGTTTAAATATAGAACGAAGCGTCGCGCACAACTACAAAGCAAACAAGTGCCGGCGCATCCTTGGTCCCCCATTTGAGAAGAGCGTAAGTGACGTATGTTTAGTATTGAAAAGCCACGTTTTGTAGAAACAGGGCAACGCAAGCCTGATTAAGCACATTCGGTCAGTCGATGCCTTAATTAGAACTATAGGGATGGGCAGGGAATATCGATATCGATATAACAGCCCAAGCAGCACAAGAACTGTCCATTATTAAACCTTAATTTCACAATGTTTGACCGTCATTTGTCTTTGACCATCTTTTTCTATTATTTTTCGAACGAGAATTGTTTGCTCTATTCAACCTTAACGAGACTTGAACTAGTTAAGTTTGGTAAACCCTAAATTATTTTTTTTTTTTACCTTTTGCTACATCCTGACACCTTGTACCTAGTTATAAGTAGGTACTTGGATGCAATAAATATATTATTATTATTATGTAACTAATTTAAGTTGAATAAAGGCTATATAAGCGCATATGCAACCCCTGTGCTACTTGGGAGTGAAGCAAGTACCATTATTGTGACCGGTCGCGCTCGCAAAAAGGTTTTATTTCATGTATTAAGGTTGTCCGACAGATGGGCTACTTGAGTAAGAAGTGGGTGCCGGGTGATAGGCGGCGAAGTCGTGGTAAGCCGAAACGGAGATGGCGGGCCGACCTAGACACGTTCCTAAATGATTAGCCGGAAATGGCACTCAACAGGGAGTAATGGAAGTCGAGGGGAGAGGCCTTTGCCCAGCAGTGGGATACTAGTACACGCTTGGAAAAAAAAGGTTTATAATGAAACTTCATTAAAAAACAAGCGAAATACTTAGGTTTTGTTTTGGTATGGGTTTCAATTTTGAAATGAGCGATTGGTGACAGCAGCGCCCAATGCCAGGGCATCATGACTAAAATAAAAAGTTACACAAAATTGCTCGCTAGTTTAAATTAAGGACTCCGTCGTGAATAGACTGAACCGAATCAGTCTAACTTAAGGCGAGAGAGATTTTGTGTAGGTAACCAAAACGGCCACTCTCGAGACTTTCTGTATTAATTTTATCGACTCCCGCGCATCACTAGAGCGTTAATAGCTGTAACACCAGAGTCATTGAATATGGTCGTAATCATAATTATTTTTAATTAATATCAACGCGACATTAGCCGTAGAGTCGATGTCCCTTCGACAATTTAAATTGATCGTGCTCTTTATGTTTACTCGCTCATACTCGTACTTTTAATTGGAGTTACTTATGCTTAAGTCTAATTGCCTTTATTTAACTGAAGATAGAGGCGTTTTTATGCGTTTTATGCCGTAGGATGAGAGGGGAATTAATCTTTAGTATACATATTAGAAATCTGTACAAAAAAAATAGTAATCCTATTATAAAAGTCAAAACTGAAATGAAGCCTTGAGTGGATGAAGGTGTTATTTATTTATTCGGCAAGGTTACAAAATGTAAATTGTCAGTAACATAATAGGATGTAGTCATTAGACTGTACTAAAACATTTCTATGACTACCATGCACAACTTTCATTTAATGGGTACATACTAAATTTAAATTTTGACGACGCGTTTGGCTCGGTTGGTAGACACCTGCCTACTGAGTCGGCGGTCCCGGGTTCGAATCCCGGCCGGGGCAAATATTTGTTCTTGGGTCATGGATGTTATCTATATATGTAGGTATTTATATATTATGTATATCGTCGTCTAGTACCCATAGTACAAGCTTTGCTTAGTTTGGGACTAGGTCGATTTGTGTATGATTGTCCCTTAATACTTATTATTTATTTATTTATTATTTATTTATTATTAAATGTTAAACTTATCTAAGAGGAATACATAATACTAAGATTAGAATATAATAAAGAAATAACAAAAAAACATATGTATTATTACACTTATCTAACTTAAACTGTAATTGAGATCTTTGTTAACTAATGAGATAGTTTATTAATAGCATATTTGAGCCGATTGAGACTTAAATGAAATATATCAAGTTCACTGCAAATCTTGTTAATAAGAATTAGGTACACATACGTGTTATAGGACTATTTTGTGACACATTAATTATTGGCTATCGGGACTAGAAACTGAGCCGGCTTGCGACAAGGACTTTGAATATATTCGGAAGGTAATGTGTATAATTTTGTTTGTATTGAATAAATGAACATTTTTAAAAGCCGTAAACTTAATGAATGTAGGTAACTATAAAAAAGTACTTTTTATTTAACTTGCAATGTATGTATGTAGGTAAGTATGTTTGTTCGGGTGGAATCTTTGAACTCAATTTTGAAGTAGATTTCTTCATTCTTATCTGAAATAAAATATATTAAAAGTGATTTCCTTTTCAACCATGATCTACCATGTTCACCGTCAGCTAATATTATACCAAGCTTATATATATATGTGAAACAGACATCAAACGTAAACTTCGTGAGTTAGATCCTAACAAAGGTCCAGGTCCGGACAAAATTAGTCCACAGTTCCTTAAAAATACGTCTCCGGCAATAATAATCCCATTAAAAAAACTATTTAACAAATGCCTCATGGAGGGAACATTCCCCGAATCTTGGAAAATGTCTTTTGTCACCCCCATACATAAATCCGGATCCAAAGCTTAGGTTAGTAACTATAGACCCATTTCAATACAATCCTGCATCTCAAAATTGTTAGAGTCTCTCATTCATGATGTAATCTATCCACTTATAAAAATAATATCATCCCTCAACAGCATGGCTTTATGAAGCGTAAATCGACATCAACCAATCTCTTGATTTTTTCCAACTTTCTTTTTTCTTCTATGGACAAACGTACCCAAGTTGATGTGGTATACACAGACTTCCGGAAAGCCTTTGATAAAGTCGACCATTTACTACTATTACGAAAATTAGCTTATAATGGTATCAAAGGTAACTTATTGAGATGGTTTGCTTCCTATCTTGAGAACCGAACGCAGAAAATCGTTATAAACGGTTACGAATCGCAAACGACGCGGGTGTCCTCTGGGGTGATTCAAGGATCTATCTTAGGACCACTTCTATATACTTTATTTATAAATGATATTAGTATTTGCTTCCGGTATTGTGAATTCGCTATGTTCGCAGATGATTTAAAAATATTTATAACAGTAAAAAACCATAACGAGTGCAAACTGATCCAAGATGACCTGGATCGCTTTCATAACTACTGCACTACCAATAAACTATACTTGGCTTACGATAAATGTGTACACATAATATTTACTAAAAATAAACATAAAATATTAAATAATTACAGCATAGGAGGAGAATTGATCCAAAGGGTTTCGCATGTGAAGGATCTTGGGGTGACACTCGACGAGAAGTTAACTCTTGATAAACATATTAATAATATTACTGCTAAAGCCTATCAGATGCTTGGATTTGTCCTTAGAGCTGCTAAACCTTTAAAAAAATACACGTCATACCTACTCTTGTACAAGTCTCTTGTCCGACCCTACCTGGAATATGCATCAGAAGTTTGGAACCCTCTCTATATGACATATACCCACCAGGTGGAGGCAGTTCAGAAACGATTCCTGAGAGCACTTAACTACAGACTTGCTCATACACCCTTGTCATATGAAAAGCTTCTCGAGCGGTACAAGCTTAACACACTGGAAAGTAGGCGTAAAATGCAGGATGCAATGGTACTATTTAATATATGTACGGGCCACTATGACTGTCCCAAATTATTGGAAAGTATAAGTTTCAGAGCTCCTCCACATAGAACGCGAACTAAGTCCCTATTCACGGTCCCGGTGGCTGCGACCAACGCAGGCGTTCGAGCACCTCTGCGTAGAATGTGTCAGCAATATAATAAGAACCTGGTCTCGGTTGATATATTTAGTAACACGCGTGTCAATTTCAAGCATAAAGTTAACCAAATTTTGTAATAGGTACAACGATGGTTTGTTTCAACAATGTTTTTCTATATTTCTAATTATCCATTTACTCAAGAATAGTATGTACTCGTGCTCATTATTTAACTTAGTTTTTGTCTCGTTGTACTTTTACGTTAATTTAAGTTTTAGTGTGTAAAGTGTTAATCAAGTGTTCTCTTAATGGCAATGCCACCTTATTTACCTGCATAAAATCTCAGTGGGAATTGTGTTAGGATGTAGGCTATACCTAACTTAAGATTTCTATTCATATTATGTAACTGTTTTTGTCTATGTCTGTTTTTTTCCCCAATAAAGAAAATAAAATAAAATAAACCATTAAATAACTTTACTTAACGTTTTATTACGTTTCATTGCTATGTACATTTACATATCCTATCGATTCAGTTACATTCAGCAACAAGTAAAATACCTTTGACTGAGATTTACTTGAAATTTAATTTTTGTGACATAACACCTGCATCCACTCACATTTGATTTTTTTTGTACATTGAAGGCACACAAGTGAATACAGAAGAAGTTTCTGTCATTCGCTTTTCGCCAAAGCCGCCTGAAAACTGATAAAATACAGGTTGCTTGTGAAAATGTGATACAACCCAAGTTACACATCGGGAGCAGAAGCCCTTATACAGCTTAAATTAGAGTTATAATGACTATATAAGCTCTTATTTTACAACCTGTTTGCTACCCGCGAGCATGGCGATACAGACGAAAATAGAAGGCGAACAAAAATGAAAGGCGGAGCCAAGCACCAGGGTGCGCCTCAGTGCATAGATATTGGCTTGAGCCAGTCTTGAAACTGCTGAATGTGGCAAGATAACAAAGAACACTGATTACCTGTTTACCATACATGCTACATTAAATTGAGAGAAAGTCAAAACAAATTAAATAAATCTCAACCAAATTAAAAACCATTTAAAAACACTAGAAATCCCCTCGTTACCTTACAAAACGTTTTTTCGTTCCACTAATTCACTGAACGCGGCGTGACGGACATTCGTACTGCATCGATACTGCTATCAAAAATCAGGGAAACACCATTGATTTATATGAAGAAACCTTCTAAAAACACCACCCAACTATCAACTCCTCAAACAAGAAATACAGTTGAAATTCGATTGCAACGACCAAGAAGTTCCGATTGAAAACAGATGTATAATTTTGTGTTGTAGCGCAACGTTTTATGGTTGGGTTTCGAGTGGTGTTGTTAAAGAATGACATACCACCAAAGAAGAATATGCCACTTTCGAGTGATTTATTCTCGATACGGCGTATTAAATGTTTTTGTTTTTTGTTCGGAATTTAAAAATCTGTTATTTATGGGGTTAAAATCGAGAGGAGCGATTAAATTATGTCCATTTGTAGGAGATTTATAGGCGTAGAGGTCTGTTACTTCCTCCATTTCGTTTCGTTTTGGGTGACGTATGTTCGATAGGTTTTTATAGAAATAGTTGTGATTTGTGATGCTGATAGTTTTTGTTACGTAGTAATACCTAATCATACACCCCCGGCCAAAATTATGGAAACAAGCTTATATTACAATACAAAGCTGTGATTTCCTTATGCAATAAATTACAAATTACACAGAAAAAAATATAATAAATATTTTACAAGTAAATAACCTAAATTCTGCTTATTGAAAATTGCCAGTGCAACATTTTGTAGAAAGACATTGAAAAGGTGACATGCAACTTTTTTCCGGAGTTAGGAAAATATACATTTTCTACCATATTACCTAATATGATGTTTTAATAGTGAAGCTTTAATATTTTAACCTTTTGGGGGCGGCCTGATGGTTACTAACATTTATTCAATGAATAATCATTGGAAACTGTTAATATTAAAATAAACACTATGCTTCCATACTTTTGGCCTGGGCTGTACGTCGTGGTTTTGGATGCACGAATGAGGCCTACCTACTGTCGGCCTAGTGCACCAAAAATCACGGAAAATGGTAACAATACAATATAATACAAATCCTCTTTATTGCACACCTCAAATACACAGGGATACAAAACATGAGATATACAGTAAAATAATAAACAGAGGTAAACAACCGGTCTTATCATATACATTTATATACTGAGTAGATATAATAAATGCATATAGAAAAGAAAAAAAACAAACCAGAGTCAGTTGCATGGTAATAACGCGTGTTATAATAAGCTATTCTTGAAATAGCTATATAAATTTTAAATTAATCCTAAGAGTATATATCTTGGCCCATATTGGTCAAATCAACCTTATTTGTAAGGTGATAAAGTATAGGCATTTTATTCAAAATGGCGAGTATTATCGCTAAAGTAAATAAATTACAAGAGGGAATAGGTAATATTCCCAGTTTCATCATATTTCAAGGTATTTCAAGTTCCAGAGGTACCGCATTCGATTCCAGGTCTCTTCCGCTAGGTTAAGGCATTTAAATTTTTCTTTTTGCTGTTATCTTAACAAGATATTGCAAAGCATTGTCAATACTTTCGCGTTATGTGTATACCTACCTAGTTAGACTTTGATATGAAAAATATAACATATGACGTACATATTAATATACATTTACTGACAGTGGTATATAATCTCATTCTTAACGGAAATTCTAGAGCGAATCACGTTAAAGATTTTATTGTAAGTATTTAGTACCGTATTAATTATATAGGTTTGATTTTCAATTTCAAAATGTATCCAAACACTGTTACAATACTCTCTGCAAGACATAAAACAAATCTTCCCAGCATTTTCTTTGTCTCACGCAAACACTTCCTATAATCTCTATAACGTATTTGTACGTCGTCCGAACATAGTTGAAGATTAATTGCCAATACGCGGACAGACAGACGGACAAACAAACGAACGTGCGACACGAAGTTCCAATATACTGGCAATAATTTTAGCATTTCTGCACACCTACGTAGAAATGCGGCGGTATTCTGGGACACAAGAGCGATTCTGTTGAAATGAAATGAAATGAAATAATATATTTAGTAAGTAGGCCACAAGGGCGAATTTACAAGTTGAATTGTGAATCTACCGGCATTTCCCAAGAGGAGACCGCTGTTGAGAAGAAAGCCGAAAGAAACTCAACAGTTGGTAATTTTTTGTAAATAATGCTTAAAAAAATCATTATGTTGTAATTAATTACATTGGTATTGATTTTAGAAGCGATTTTTTTCCCATTTCGATTCTTATATCCTTGTCACTATTAGAAATACTTTTATTTATTTGCGTATATAACGCCTGGGGAGGACGAGATATCATCTTCACTTCTACCTCAACAACTCATCATGTCAGCCGAAAAACGTCCTGTCTGCTGGATAGAGCCCTCCCCTGAGGTACTCCACAACGACCAGATGTGCACCGCCCTCATCCAACAGCTTCCTGTGATCCTGAGCCAATCGTCGTTCTACCTTCCCGCTGGCTTAAATGCAGAACTGAACATATTTTGTCAGATGATGACAATGTTGGTGAAAATATAATTGATTCAGATCATAATTGACGATGGCGTTTAAAAATTGAAGTAATGAGTTTTAGAAATATTAAAGAGCACCGCTAAGCAATAAACGCGTAAAAAATCACTGCCATCTAGGAGAGTAAAAGGACAATGAGAATCAGACAACAGTAAACTCTAAGAGGTCTCCATAATCCATTTTGGATCACGCCCCATTAGGAGTTGAGGAATTGGCTTAATCGTGCGCCGTAAAAAACGTCTAAACGTAAAAACGTCTAGCAAAATGTGGCTACTGTCACTTGTCTCTCGATACCGCGTGAGCAAGAGAGGTGATGCTGAGTCGCGTGACAAGCAAAGTCGTGGCAAGATATGCTAGCCCCACAGTCGTTAAAGACCTACTTGTTGCTTAATCGTCACGAGAAATATAAAACTTAAAAAACAGCGAAATGTATTTGGCAACAGACAACATAATATTGGTCATAGAACCAATGACGGATGGGTACTTGGACTTGGGTAGTGTTAGTGTGAGTTCTTGAGAAGTGACTATGCCATGGAAGATGACGTTACAGAAGGTCACTACTAACTCAACTGATGATCTGGTTAAAAATCCCTGGATTACGCAAGATGTGAATTATGCAGAGCCTTATGATTATATTGATAGTGATGGTAATGAAGGTGGAAATGGTGACGATGTTTCAGTATGATAAACCTAAGTAAAAGAGTCCTTCTGAGAAAGTCGATTAAACCTCTGTAATCAGTAACCTACAAACTCCATCCAAATATGGAATTGTCGAGGTCTCCAGAATCCGCTTTCGATCAAGCCATATCGAGTTGAGGGATTGGCTTACTCGCGTGCCGTATATCAACCAGTCGATAAAGAGCTAAATGTTGTCCGATTGCAAGGCGAGAACTCCGGCGCATAAATTTATACGTTTCTGATATATTAAGCGACGCGGTGAGTTATTGCACTGGTATGAGCTTCAATGTTTAAGGATAGTTTATTAACCCGATTGGTGTACGTTGGTAATTGTAATCGCCAAAGCAAAATGACACTTTTTAACGAGTCATTGAGAAAATTAAAGTTTTAACATGGAATAATTATGAAAAATCGACTCGTCTGTCACTTAAATTACAAAAAGAATAACACTGGACACGATATATTACGGTAACTTTCACATTTCATCATCATTTCAACTCGTAAATGCGCCCACATAATTAATTCTCCCAAAATAATCTATATGCAGAATGTGTACCTAGTTTCAATGGAATTTTCTCTTTATTTCGCGGCAATTCTCTTTATCACTGTAGTATTATTACTGACACATATATAATGTCTAAGAACGGTAGCATTTCTGTAGGCATTAGGTACATGTCCATTACTTTTACGTAAAAAAGGTGAGAATTACAAATTAGCGAAATAACTGTTGTGGATTTCTTCGCGCCTGATTTTATCGCACAAAATACCGATTTGCCCCGATTTTTAGGCATTTCATCGAGATAAACTTTAAATTAAATGAGTAAAAAAGAATGTTTAACCGTCGTATTTTAATCGAAATATATGTTGTATAACGTAAAACATATTAGGCCAAATGAGTATCTTTCTGTCAGTTTTCCGCTAACAATATGACTAAAAACAATCAAATCTTTACATTGAAGCGACACATTTTAAAATTGTATGGATTGCGTACCCAACCCGCGTAACCACCGCAGTTAAACCTTAGTATGGTTTTGCTCGTTGCATTATTGTTAAATGTATTGTTTTTTTTTTCTGTATGATAAATAAATGAAAAAAAAAAAAAACCAGCGGGCCAACACGGCCCGTCTTACCTATTAGACCACTGAAACGGGGCGCTTCATATATTATATGCCTTAGGATGGCATCAATGTGAAACATTTGGCATGCAAGGTACTTACCTTACATGACTTCATAAAACACAACAGAAACACGTCCAGTAAAACTGCGTGATCGCAATACGAATATTTGATACTTCACACTTGGTCATTTCATCACTTTCAATCACGATTAACGAGTAACGAACGGTAGCCGTCTGCATGTAGCTCTCTGAGGATTTGGGGCTGATGGGAGATACGATTCTTCGAATTGCTTCACACTCGCATTTTGGGGGAAATTAATGACGTGTCTCAACGTGATAAGTTAAGGAGTTGGTGGTTCGGAATTTCAAGTATCGAAAGATTTCGCTTTCAAAGCAATGGCAGTAACAGTTTGGCAAGAGACATGTGATAGCAGTGTTTTTTTGCTGAAACCATTTACACACCAGGCCAAAAGTATGGAAACAAAGTTTATTCTAAATATTTGTATAGAATCTTTTTATCGATTCATATTTTTTTATGTGGTAATACCACATTTCTATTTTTTATAAATAATGACAGAGGTAAATTAAGAAAGAAAAATCCCGCTTGGATTGTAGTAGATCGCATTCAATTTTTCTTTCTTAATTTACCTTTGTGTCATGATTTATAAAGTTTATTCTTTTAATATTTAAAGTTTCCAATAATTATTCCTTGTGTAAATGTTAGTAACCATTAGGCCACCCCCAAAAGATAAAAAAATAGAATATCCACTATTGAAACATCTGCATATTGTAAAAATATCTATACTTAACTACTTAACTAACTCCTGGACAAAGTGCATGGCGTCTTTTTTTATTGCCCTTCTACAAAATGTTGCACTGCAAATTTTCATAAGCAGAATTTGCGTTATTGACTTTTAAAATATTTATAAACATTTTTACTGTGTAATTTTGTAATTTATTCCGTAAGGAAATCACAGCTTTCTATTGTAATATAAGCTTGTTTCCATATTTTTGACTTGGGGTGTATACTACATTATGATCTGTGGTTTTGAATGAAACAATTTCCTATAATCTATTTGCATTTTGAGTTCTTATTTAAAATTTGTATTTACATTCTACTTTTTGCAATGTGAAAGACACATCGCTCTTCGACGATAGTTCTGTCGTCATCGTTACTTGCCTGGACAACCTTATGTCGAAATGTCTATAGATTTTAACAAGATTACAAATCGTATCTAAAGAGTCCGAGATAATCAACCAAATAAGTAAAATCTTAAAAAACTTTATCAAAAATGGTCCAGCGAAAAATTAAAATACTTCAGCATTTATAATAAAATTATCACCAGTCTGATAAGCAACCAGATTAAGCTAAATACGAAGAAAAGCAAAAAAGCAAAACTAAATACCAATGAGCATGATCAACCTTGATTAATATCAGCGTCTGGTTTAAATTATAACCCAGCGGAGTAATTAACAATGCGATACTAGCCGCGCGCGCGACTCCGCCCGCTTGTACCGATTTGTTATTGACAATTATTATTGCCGGGTCTTATGTCTTGTCTGCGCGTCTAGCACAACTATGCATCGTCGACATAGCGTCATCCGTCACTCTTACACAGTACTACAAAGAACGAGATAGGTAACATATCTCGCGCAAGAAAAAGTTGCGTGTCACAGTTGTGCAGAGGTGCTGCTCAAAGGACAGTATCCTGAGACAGCGTTTTTAAGGAAGTTTAGATCACTTGAGTATTTTTTCTTTAACGGAAAATCTGTTATTCTGTTTTTCGTCATGTTAATAACTTTATTTATTTTATTTTTATTCCATTTATTAATCATTAGATATAATGCAATTTCAAAAAAAAATCTCATAACCGACGTTTCACAATCGCTTCGTCATTCATTTTTCCACGAAATGCCATATCGCCAGCAAACTCGCCAGTAAAACTAGTGATAAGTACCTATATAGTATTTCACAAACATCCAAATAGGTATCAAATCAATTGAATGAATATCATGTCAAACTTGACAAAACAAACAGCCAACAAAGTCAAATAAAGCGTATAAAAAAGACATAAATCGCCCAAACATCCCACACCGACAGTATTAAGCAATAAAACTTGTCGTGCGATAATCGAGCGGTTGTCGTCGACGCCGCGGATCGATCGAATCGATCGTATTAGCATAATCGCACGATAGGAATGCACCTGCCTATATGTGGGTAAAGAGTAAGAATATGAAGGCAGACTGGACATTATTTTCGTCGACATCGTAATGATGAGACCCAATATTGTGTGATATGACTACACGTCGACATTGGAGAAATAACTCTTGCTAAATCAAAAAGCGAAAGCCACAGAAGGAAATAAAGAAAATGTCTGAAAGACTTCCACTGCTTGATAAAAGTCAGTGTCAGTGTCAGAATGTCAGATCGTGCGCCAGTCTCAAACGGCTTCTTGCAATACTGAACAGATCGTAGGCAAACCTTGGATTTCGATAATACGTTTTCTGGTGCGCGGTAACCAATCAAGTCACTTTGCCCAGCGGTTAATGGAAGCAGCAGGTTGAGGATACATTCGATTTGCATCAAAATCTTTCATCGGGCAAAAATGTGAAATTCCCTGCTTATTTCAGCTTTTTTTCAATTCTCAATCATTCATAACCTCCATAGGGCTGCATAGGGTTAGTACCTCGGCTGCAGTTACCCCACCTTAAGCGTAGGAATTACTTTCTATCAGACGTGATTTTAGTCAAGAGCAATGCCATCCAAGTAGAAGGAAGTATAATTAAATAGATCATTTTTATTCCACACCTCAACGGGAAATAAATAGAAACAAACACAGATTACACGTAACATTCAATAAAGTTGTTGAAGAGTTTGGAAGAGGAAGAGGGGAAACCCGGAAGGAAATATGAGGATGTAACAGACCGAAGGTAACTGAAACGCTTCTTGAGGTAACGGAGAGTTGTTAAGTAGAAGGTAATGTCTCTTCTGCAGTTATTTAGTCTTTGTAAGGGCTTATCTCCAATCGTAAGCCATTAAACGTGGCCAAATAAATCTAACGGCTGCTCGCGATCAATCACATTGACGGCAGCGTCGCTAATTTATTGATGGAGTATTTTTAATTAGAATTCAACAATAACCGGTTTTCGGTACATCTTTTAATCGGCGATTATTGGTTGTCTATGCTATGTATGAATTATAAACGCTGTGTATGTTGGTTTATCGATTTGTTTTTGTAGTTATATCATGCATTGTTTCATTCAATCTGTGTAGGTTTAGATTCCTTTCAGGACTGGAGCCAGATTGTTATCCAGCGCCTTTGAGACATTGTCTCTCTCTAAAATGAGCCTTCCTCCCATGATGACTTCAAGTGGCATTAGTGTCTCTCAAAAGTAATCAACAATATTAGCTCTTCTTTTTTTCTTCGCTTATGACATAATTTTTTCATCACACTTGCTCATAAACCCTTGTTTTACATGCTAGAAAAGCGAGCGGTAAGTCGTAAATTACGCCATAGGGCGGTACGTAATTTTGGGATTGACTACTAATAATTTATCACTTTTGTTTTATTTCCTCCAAAGTGTGATGAAACTCGTCGTACGTGACTCTGGTGGTAAAGGAATTCCAAACTCGTGTCATTAAAGCCCTCGCCTTTGGTTTCGGGCTTCTAATAGACACTCGTTTGTAATTCCTCGTTTACCACCCTTATTATTACGTTATGTACTTTTAGAACCATCACTACAGAGCGGTTGTTCCACTCACTCTGCCCTGAACTGGCCCTGTACCTACGTTTAACATAACTTTGACACGCGACTATGAGTCGCGCAAGAAATGCTGTTACTTTCCTGACAATACCGTGCAAGCAAGACAGGAGATGCTAACTCACGCAACCAAAATGAAGTCGCGGCAAGATATGCTAGCTCCGCTGGTTCCACCCCAATTTTTCTGATACCACTGACTCCAACAGCGAAAATGTCTAACTATCATGGTACATGACATGACATAAGATAGCCAGGTGACAGACGGACAGCAGAAGCTAAGTGTAGTTAGTAATAGGGTCCCGTATTTTACCCTCTGGTTATGGAACCCGGTGACTAAATGGAGTAAGTATTTCAGCCATTTCCCAAAATTATCTCTACTTTACGACAGAGCCACTAGTAATTTTTCGTTTAAAATCCTTGACGGATATATTCGTCATAGCGGATAGTTAGCCCCGATCGGCTGATTTCGATGCGCTGCCCACGCGCAGGACGCGGCGGCCGCGCGCAATCAATTTTATTGCCGACTGGTATTCGCTGCTTGCGGGTACACTGCGGGCCGTGGCCCGTGATGTGGGTACACTGTCGTGGGTTTGTGTACACTATCGTGTTATGTGTGACGCGGTTGGCGCAGTGGTAAAGCGGCCTACTGAGCCGGCGGTCCTGGGTTCAAATCCCGGCGAGGGCAAATATTTGTTTGATGAACCCGAATATTTGTGTTTGGGCCATGATTTAAGTATATCTACATAAGTATGTACCTACATCGTCGCCTGGAATGTTTGCGTTATGGGTACTAACCCATAACGCAAGCCTTCTTGAGCTTAATTCGGGACTAGGTTGATTAATGTAGGGTTGTCGCATATTTAATTCTTGAGATGAGGTGACGTCTAACGCAACTGTGACACATCGTCGGCCTAAATCGCAAACCTCGTAACTCAATCTGACCAAATTTTACAGGAGGCACAAAAAACTTGATTACCAAAAATTTTGCATGAAGACTTACTTAGTATTTTTTTTACATAATGTTAAGTTAAATTTAGCCGTCAGATTGCTAAAACCTATTTTTTTGTAATCACCTGAACCTGGAAAATTTGGAGTTACGAGTTTTTCCTGAAAATTTTAGAAAGCTAATCGGGAGTTAAGAGCTTTGCTATAAAAATCCGTAAGAATAGAGGATAGTCTTTTGATCTGAGCAAGGTAATAAAAATAATATAAAAATAAAATAAAATAAAAATAGCCTTTATTCTACCACAATATAGTACATGCATTTGATTAAATATATATTTTTTTTTTTTTTTTTTTTACATTAATTCAATTATTATTTGTATTTATAAAATTAATTCATGCTTTACATTATTAAAAATTTAAAGTATTCTTATTCTAACTTGTGGAAGTCGCCTCTTTGGCGTAGGCCTCCCCCAGCTTCCTCCAGGTATCTCTGTCTTTAGCTCGCTTTCTCCAGTCTAATCCACATCTTTCCTTAAATACGTCTTCCCATCTTTTTTTCGGTCTACCTCTTTTTCTTTGTCCTTCTCTTGGCTGCCATTCTGTAATTATGTTAGTCCATCTCTCGTTGTCCATTCTGATCACATGACCTGCCCATCTCCACTTAAGAGTTCTTATTTTTCCTATGACGTCTGTTAATTTCGTTTTGTTCCTTATATGTTCATTTTTAATTTTGTCCGATATTCTTATGCCCAACATACTCCTCTCCATTTTTCGTTGATGTACAGCTACTTTGTTTTCGTCCTTCTTCCGCAAGGACCAGGTCTGGCAGCCATACGTTAGACATGGTAAGATCACAATATCGAAAAGTTTACTCTTGATTTTTATATTTATATCTCTATTTTTCATTATTTCTTTTAAATTCCAATATTTTTTCCAAGCTATTGCAATTCGCCTGTTTATTTCTTTTTCTGTTTGGTCTATAAAGGAAATTGACTGCCCTAAGTAAATGTATTCTGTGACGTACTCTATGTTTTCTCCGTGTACTGTAATAGCTTGATCTCTACCATTTGTTATTATTTTTGTCTTTGAAGCGTTCAGCAACAAACCCACTTTCTTACTCTCCTCCGCTAGATCATTGATCATGCTTTCTAGTTGCGTACTATCCTCGGCAAATATAGCAATATCGTCAGCGAATCGGAGGTGGCTTAGGTATTCTCCATTAATTTTTATTCCTTTTTCAGTCCAGTTTATATTGCGAAATACCATCTCGAGGACTGCTGAAAATATTTTAGGCGAAAGTGGGTCACCCTGTCTGACTCCTTTTCTTATGGGAAATTCTGATCCTACTCTTTCCAATCGTATCCTAGACAAAGTCTTAGAGTAGATGCTGTGTAAAATCTCCAGGTACTCTTGGTCTACGTTTTGGTGTCTTAGGGCCTCCCATATGGCATCGTGTTCTAGAGAGTCGAAAGCCTTGGTAAAGTCAATAAAGCATATATACAGAGTCCTCCCAAACTCATTACTTTTCTCCACGAGTTGCGTCACAACGTGAATATGGTCGATTGTAGAAAAGTTTCTCCGGAATCCTGCTTGTTCACGTGGTTGATTTTCATCTAAGGTCTTAGTGAGTCTGTTTAGTATAATTTTGGAAAAAACTTTGTAAACGTTACTCATTAGGCTAATTGGCCTGTAGTTGTTCAGATTAGCTCTATCTCCCTTTTTGTGTAGTAATGTCATTGTGGATCTGGACCACTGATTTGGGGTTGTTCTTTTTTCCAGTATATTGTTAAATATTGATTGTAGAGGTCTCCGTATAGGTTCTGATAGAGATTTTAACAGTTCATTCGTTATTTTGTCTTCGCCGGGTGATTTGTCATTTTTTTGTGATTTAATTGCAAGCAAGCAAGCAAGGTAATAGTGGATAAAAAAAAAAATTTGCAAATTAAAAAAATATTTATTAAACTTTAAACAGAAAAGCCTCTTCTGGCTTCAAAAATGTGGGTAGCAAAATTATAATTATACATTTTTTTTTAACTAAATAGGGCTAAAAATATTATAAACTACAACTTTTCTCAAACAACAAAACAACGCTTCTATAATAATCATGCTCACGAGGTGACCGCCATGTGGGATCTTGACTCGACGATCATCGTCCCGATAGTCGTTTCGGCGAACGGTCTTGTAGCGATGAGTCTCGACAAACATCTTAAGAGACTCTCGCTAGATGGCTGGATCAAGGGCCAGACACAGAAGGCGGTACTCCTCACTGGACACGGCGCGCATTGTCAGGAGGTTCCTCTCTCTGCAGCCCTAACCACCGGTAGCCTGGGCCCCTCCGGCGGCACCCTAGGTTAGGTTTTTTTATAATGTGTTTATACATATACTTTTTAATTTCTAGAGAACAGTTTGTATAAGGTTGGCAGCAGACTGATAGGTCGATAGTTGTTTATATCGGAAGGATCTCCCTTTTTGTACAATAAAATGATTTGAGACTCCCCAGCTCCTTGGAGTGTTCTGCATATCCAAAACATAAAATTTTATTAAATAGAGTTATTATTGGACCTATTAGTATTTTCTGCCCAATTTTTAGAACTTCGTTTGGAATATTGTCATGGCCCGGGCTTTTATCCTTCTTCAATTTTTTAATTTTTTCTATGATTTCTCTGTAGTCAAAATGTATAATAGGTGTATTAGGTAAGCTGTGTTTCGTGGTTTCGTAATACATTTTCTTTTTTGTGTTCATCGTGGTAAACATTCCGGTAGAAGTCTGTTGCAATGCTTATTAGCTATTTTCGTGTTTGTATCTTGCCTGTTTCTTTTTGCGCTTTCAATGGGGGTATCCATGTTTTCTCTGTATTTAGTTGTTTATACGCTTTCTTTTGGCTTCCGGTGTTGACGAGGTTTTTTTCGATCACTTCCATTCTGTAGTTTCCATAGTCCCTTTTTAACATTTGTTAGTAGTTTATAGAGATTCGCTAGTTCTTTTTTCTCTTCTTTAGTTTTTGATGGTTTCGACTGTAGTAGAGTCCGCCTTTTAAGTTGTTGTTTAGTTTCGTCAGTTAGTATTTCTTTATTACTTTTTTTCGAGGTGGCAGCCTTAAGACTTTGTTTCACGGCTGTCTCTAACTTAAAATAGAAGGTCTCTATGTCGTCGCTATTTTCCCACTGCATCTTTTCTATTTTTTCCTTTAATGTCCTGAGGTATTCTTGTTGATTTTTGTCGCACGATAGATCGACTATGTTCGCTGAATGTCGCTCGACTTCTTCTAGTTTTTTGTAGTTGAACGGTGCCTCTCACTAATCTATGGTCGCTGGGGAATATTCTGTTATTCAAAATTTCTATGTTTGTGAAGAGCTGTGAGCAGTTGCTCAGTACATAGTCAATCTGATTTTTGTGTTGTTTATCCGGCGTGGTCCAAGTCCAAAGGTTGTTGATGTTTTTCTTAAATATTATTTTTATTACTTTGAATTTATTGGATAATGCGTATTAACGTTCTCGTCCTATATCCGGCTTACATTACGGACATAACTTCGTATTAGAAACGTCGGGATTTATAAATTAATTATTTAAAAACGAGATAAAGTCTCGACCAAATTCACAGAAAGATTAAATAATTTGCGTAGAAGACCACGTAACTAATCTTCATGCGTAAAGATCCACGCGAAGCAAACCTCGTATGTCCACGGCACGCAACCAAACGACATTTTCAATAGTCTAATGTGTTTAAATATGGTAAATATCTATCAAGAATACACAATCAGTAAAATCGTAGAACCTTATAACACATACCTGTTATTCAGCACCCGTTTTCTTCCTAAATATTTACGCAAAACTGACGTGCAGTCACAACGCCATCGCAAACTGTACTGAAGGGAGTGGCGGGGGGGGGGGGAGATACGAGGTATTCCTTTTACAAAATTGCGGTCGGGAGTTGCGAGGTTTTCTATTTTGCTTTTTAAAAGTAAACGGTTTATTTTTGGTATTTAAGAGTTTTGCCGTTAGATGCGTTCAGAATAGTAGTATCTAAAAGTGTCAAAACATGATTTTCGAAAAAAATGGAGTTACGAGGTATGCGATTTAGGCCGACGTCATGACTCTTTATCGTAACACAAATATTGCCTTATTTTTCTGAAATCAGTAACATCGTTTCATCGTCGTGGTTGTCGCTTTGAATTGAAGTAAACGTCTGCCAATGTAAACTTAAAGTTTAAAAATATAGAAACCATATTAATTACGCTTCAATAAGCAAAAAAAAATGTATAGGGCGGAGTCCAACACTACATTTCCAACGGCTTTCCGGGCCAATACGGGTGTCTTACCTATTATACCAGCGAAACCATAATCGAGCAATTAAATTGTTCATCCAGTTACTTCGTTTCCTATATCCCTAAAGCTCTGGTTTCCTAGGATAGCGTTGCCGTCACATAGCGGCCTTCTCCATTCTTACGTAGTAATTACGAAGTAAGTATGGAAAAGCCGTAAGAATAAATAAACAAATATCGGACAACCTCACACAAATCGATCTAGTCCCAAATTAAGCTCAAGAAGGCTTGTGTTATGGGTATTAGACGACGATATACGTACTTATATAGATAAATATAAACTTAAATACATAGAACAACCATCACCCAAGCACAAAATATTCGAGTTCATCACACAAAATTTGTGTGATGAACTCGAATGATGGTTGTTCGAATAATGGTTGTTCTATGTATTTAAGTATATTGCATATTATTGCATTGGTCCCGTCACATAGGTCCCGGATACAAATCCCGGCTGGGGAAAATATATAAATATATAATAAATATGTGACGGGACCAATGCAATAATATGCAATATATATATAATACAACCATTATAGTTCCATCTTCCCATCTATCTGGTTTCGGTGGTCTAATAGGTAAGAAACGCGTGTTGGCCCACGAAAATGGTCACGTTGGTTGCACTATAAATAAATGATAAAACACCGTCTTCTTAGTATTTTTCTTGGTGTCATATCATGTAAAGTATTTGGTGTACCAATAAAATTGACACCAATTACACTATGGCTAGGTAACCTCCAAAAATTACTCGCAAATGAGTGATGATATAAATTGATAGAGGAAACAATGTCTGGTGTCATATTGTGATGTGACTCATCGGACGTAGTTAGCGGCAGAGGGGGCACTTGTATCCCACTACCTAATATTAGGGGCTTCTTATTGGGTCATGTTTTTCTGCACTTTGTGAGCGGCAACTATGGCTATGCTTGGAGTTTCCTTGCGGGATCGAACCCAAAATGATGAAATACGCAAGAGAACCAAGGTTGCAGATATAGCTCACACTGTCGCCAAACAAAAATTCTAAAAACTGTTGGGACGTGTTCTGTTATCGTTTTTTTTTCGAATATCTTCCATGTACAGACTCTCGACCCTCTTTAGCTTTATTATAATGTATAGATAGATTGGCAGGGCAGAAGAGTGGACCATCTTCTGCATGTAGTCTGCGCCGCGACCAGACGTAATAATTTAGACTAATCCAGTGTAATTCGATGTCAGTAGCGGATTAGCCGAATACTTAGACATCCTACATCTTCATTGTCGGTGGTGAATCAACCGCTTATCAAGTTAGCGAAGCTCGGTTCCCGTTTTAATAAGGTTCCGTACCCTAAGGGTAAAAACGGGACACTATTACAAAGACTCCACTGTCCACCCATCTGTCACACTTGTTTTTTTTTATTTTTTTTATTTACTAACTGAACGGTGAGTGACCTCCGATGTTAAGTAACTACGGGGTCGAGAATGTAGCTAGCCGGTTCAGTAATAACCTATTCACTCTTACCCTAGCCTATGTTTTTTAGCCTATTTACTTTTAATTTCACAGATGGTGTATATCGGTTGCCGCTATAACAACAAATACTAAAAATGGAAATAAAAATATTTAAGTGTGGCTCGTGATATTTTTTGCCATTTTTTTGCTAGATACTGTCACTAGGCTATATCTAATCAACCACAATAACTAGACAGTTAAACATTTAACAGATAATGAAGATATTTGTTTTCTAGAAAAAAAAGTTTAAATTTAATTACGTAGGTAGTTGTACGGAACCCTCGGTGTGCGAGTCCGACTTGCACTTGGCCGGTTTTATTTTTCTTACTTTTTTTCCCCACCTTCTTAAATACTTTCATAATCATCATCATATCCATACCTTCAACCCAAAAACGTTTACTGAGCATTAGATCAATGCCAATCGTGT